>OU426878.1:51277216-53777216 GCA_911387805.1 Cantharis rustica | reverse complement strand
GCTTATTACACCAAGCTCCTTGCATGAGATCACACAGGACATTTTCGAACTTCCCTGTAAGCAGTATGGTAATGTCATCTGCGTATGCCAACCGTTGTTGTTAAGGCATTCCAAGAGGCCATTTACTACCACGTTCCACAAAAGTAGAGATAGTACGCCCCTTGGGGGCATCCTCTAGTGGCAATGCCTTTAATGTTTGCGTCACCCACATTGATCTCGACAGCCCTGCCTTCCAACATAGAGTTGATCCATCTTACGATGGTGCAAGGGACATTGTGATCTCTGAGGAAGGCGCCCATGCTTTCAAAAGTGGCTATGTCAAAAACCCCCTTAATGTCGATAAACGCTCCTAGAGTGCATTCCTTAAGATGCAGTGATCTCTCAATCCGCTCAACTACAACGTGAAGAGCAGACTCGGTAGATCTCCCCAGAGTGTATGCGTGTTGATTCGGATGTAGCGGCCGAGTCACCAGGGCCACATCACGAATGTACCTATCGCACAATCTTTCCAATGTCTTCAGAAAGAAAGACGTCAGACTTATTGGTCTGAAGGATTTGGCCAGAGAGTAGTCCCCCCTGCCTAGCTTGGTTATGAAGATGACCTTGACCCCCCGCCACTCCCTAGGCGTGTAACTATGCGCAATGCATGCCCTGTATGCCTTCACCAGGTGATGGATGATGTGGTCCAGGCCCAATTGAACTAGGGCCGGAAACTCCCCCTCGTGTCCCGCCGATTTATAGGGACTGAAGGATCGGATAGCCCAAGCCGTCTTGATCGGATCAACGATCTGATTTGCAATTTCCCAATCTGCCTCCGTCGGTGTCCGAGCATAATGCTCAGTCCACACATTATCAGGGACAGTTTTACTACCGGGAAAGTGGGTTTGCAGCATTATTTCAGCGGTTTCTTCAAGGCTCTCCGTAAAGGAGCCGTCTTCTCGTAACACGCTGCCTAGCTGATGATTTGGGTCTTTAGAGATGAGCTTCCTCAGTCTGGCAGCGTCCTTGGTGGACTCAATACCACTGCAGTAGTCTCTCCAAGACTGACGTTGTTTTTGGCGAATCAGTTTCTTGTACTCCGACTGTCGCACCCTAAAAGCGGCCCAGTCAGAGTCGCTTTTCGTACATTTTGCTTTGTTACAAAGTTTCGTGACCGCCTTTCTTAGCCGCTCCAGCTCCCCGCACCACCAAGGTGTTGCTTGTTTGCCAGAGCTAGCCGCCTTCAGCGGGCACGCCGCTTCGTATGTTCTACTGAGAGATCCTTGTAATGCACTTGTGCATGTTTAGATCTCTTCAGTGTTGTTAAATATGACTTTAGTGGCTACTTCCCCAGGCATATCGGCCTCCAAGGCACTCGAAAGCAGATCCAAGAAGGTCCGCTTATTCATTCTCTTCGGATTCCTGTAATGCCTGGGTTCCACTTTAATCGCTTTAACTTTAAAGCATATTCATCTATGATCTGACATTGTCAGTTCTTTGGACACATGCCAGTCATAGATTTTTGTTGAAATACTCAGCGTGGCTAACGTGATATCAATCACGGAGCAACGAGTAGGCGACTCATAAAAAGTTGGCGTGCCTCCTCTGTTGAGTATTTCTAAGTTTGTACCACTTAGGTATTCAAATAATAACAGACCCCGTGTGTTGCAACTGTCACTGCCCCATCCATTATGGTGGGCGTTCGAGTCACATGCAATAACAAGGCGTCTTTTATGTTGTTCGCAATGGCTGACGAGGTCCGCCAAGCCCTTAGGGGGTGGCAGATCCCGAGAGTCAATTGGGAAGTAGACGGATGCCAGTATGACATCTTTTGGACCGTCGTCCAGATCGCAGCTCATCCGAACAGCCGTTAGGTCGCCATTGCTGAACTGCGGTAGAGGATTGGCCTGTATGTTACCAGGTATGTAGATACATGTCCTGGTTTTGTCCGATAGGCTACCTGTGAAGACATGCCCTCTCAGCATAGATAGACCAACTATTTTGGTCTTGACTACATATGGCTCTTAAATTAGAGCTATTGTGTCTGAACACCCCGCCAGGCGGCGGCATAGAGTTGCCGTGGCCGTCCGGCCGTGTTGGAGGTTGACCTGTACGAAATTCCACTACTCAAAGGCCGCCATTAGGAATCCCTTGGGGTGGGGTCTACGTTTTGAGCTGGCCCAGTTGGAGGTTCCTCATGCACACTCATGAGTTCCAGCTCAACTGCTACTTGCTCTGGGATAGGTTCAGCTTCAGCATCATGTAAGATGCGCTGAACCTTTACTCTTAGGGAAGACAACCTATAGCTCAGCTTCTCTTTCTTTGTCTTGAGAATGTCGCTGTCTTCTTTGTTGACACCGAAAACAATAAGCTTCCCCATGGGGTCACTTTTGTCAGTGTCATAGAAGACACACCACTCTTTTATATTTACCCAGGGATTCTGTGCCCTTAGCCGCTCTATGACCTCCTCAGTGGGCTCGGGTTTCCCCGGGACCCAGATGGTGGCCTTAGACAGCCTAGGCAGGTCATCTACCTGGACAATTTGCAGCTTTGCCCCCTCTCACAATTGTGATAGTTCGGCCATTGTTTTCTGGAGCCACTCAAGAGAAAAACCATTATCACAGGCGATCCGGCCTGAGTAACGATCTGGCCTGAGTAACGAAAACCTCCGAAAGTTGGCGCCACGGTTCCCATCTCTAGGGCCCTCAAGAGGGTCCTGTCAATGGCTTTGGTAAGGGCTTCCTCTACTATTTCCTTCTGGGCAGGTGTAATTTTGCCCAGAGGTTTGGAGCGGTCGATAAGGGCTACCCGAAGGTGCCTGGTAGCAGCCTCCATATAGGTTGCAGCCTTAGACGCACCAGATGTTGCAGTGGAGATAGGTCGAGAAGCTTTAACCTTTTTAATCGGGTTGTTATGAGGTGAGGGCTGCGAGTCCAGCGACCTCACCCTTTTTTTGCCGGCAACGTCAGAGAAGGCGTTTTGCGCCTTCCCCATTACCATCGCCTTGCGTTTACCTGCTCCGGCAGACGCGCGGTCCTTGCCCTGAGGTTTGGACTGCTCAGCCTGCTTGTGAGAGGTTTTGGGTAGCTTTGAGGCTGCGAGAGCTTCAGCTTCTTTGGCCTTCCTTCGACGTTTCTTTTTAGCGCCGCAAAGTTTTTGCTTTTTATGGCTAGACTCTGGGCCACTTTCCCGTGGGACACCCGCAGAGGGTATACCCACAGTTGAAACGGTCTCAGTACTGTCCATAGACGGAACATCCTGTGAGGACATACCCATCGTTGTTTCTATAAGAGGGACATCCCGTGGAGACATACCCGCAGTGTTTTTTGGCATTTCGCCCGCAAGGGGCTCCTTTGCCTTAGGTTCAGTTTGGTTTTTTAAATCATTCATAAGATTGAGCTGTATTTTCAGCTTCCAGAGCTCCCCACCCATCACAGAGTCCAACCAGGGAGACGCAACCCACGGCGCCAGGGCTACTCAGAAGGTATAGCCTCCAAAGAGGCAGAGTGTTTGCACACTTCGCCTCTCCTAGGGACTCGTCCTGCTGTTCATCTGACGGAATCAGCTCAGCCGATTGATCCGGATGGACTAGTCCGGACCTCCCGTTTGAGTGGAAATCCAGGCCAAAGTGGAGTGTTGTCGGGCACAGGAGAACTGATCCGCCCCTGGGCCGACTCAGCCACCAGGACCCCTTCATCCCACCGTACGGGTCTCCACGCACGGCAAAAACACGTGGGTACCTTATTCGTCTGGTTTCTTCACGACGACCATCATCCCGCTTCTTGACAAGTCAAGTACTGAGCACAAAGAGTTTTACGTCCCGGCCCAGCCCAGCAGGTCAGCCAGACCGAACACGAGGAGGTTTTAGTTCCCTGATTCGAGTCCTAACAGGTACACACCCGTCGCATCCTCGAAACACACAAGCCCCCTCACCACGTCAAGGTTAGGTACTTTAGAGGGGGGGTTAGGTACTTTAGAGGAGGTCATCGCCTGATGATCCCATAGTATGGTGAAAGCGTTTGCGATAATATATATACAGTGTATTTATATTGTGTTAACTTAAAATATTTTAGCTCTAAAAAGTGTTTCGAGCATTTTTTTGGTTTTTCTAAAAAATTTGATATGATTAATATCGAGTTACACTACCTAAACCACTTATCTATTGATTAAAATTGTTTAGGCAGATTTTGCGTTTGTTCAAACGCCAGATTGCATCGTATCTCTGGCGAATGGAATAAGATAAAAATGTAGGACGCTTTGAAATTCCATAATCTCCGCTGCACATTGAGCATGACAATGGCTGGTTAGTATTTACTTAGCATTAGTAATTAATATTTACTAATGCTAGTTTTAGAACATAACTAACACGCTGAACATTAAATTTATTTGTCTTGAACGGATTGACAGAATTGTTTTCTCTTAACTCCTCGATTAATTGCGATTTTTCCTTGAGAAATACCTCTATATCAGAAAGAGAGGGAATTTTTCGAAGCTTCAGCTTACTAAATTCTGTTCTTGTTTCAACATCAAGTTTAGACATTAAAATGTTTGCAATAAACGGCACCATTCTTTGTTGCATTTTAAACAAGTTACGAATGCTAAATCTTCACAGTCGAACCTAATGGAAATCATTCCTAGTGTTCCTTTTCTTTCTAGCAATGAAACACAATTTTTGATTTTTAAATTAGATTTTTTCGAAAACGAATGCCTAATTCTTCAAAATTTTTATTGTAGCATGTGCATAGGAAAAAGTTAAAATCGTGTTCGGAAATTAACTGACAGATCCCTAATATTGTATTCTAGAACCGAAACGATATAATGCAAATAAATTAATATTTTCAAATTATTATTTTTTAGCTCTTCTCTGCTACTTATAATAATTTAATATTCTTCTAACTATTGTAATTACACTTTTAAACTTCATTGCGTGATAGATAATTTATTTGTACTAACGATAATCTTGTCGACACATTTTTCTGAAAGTATATTATTACCTATAATAAATAATAGTACACTTGCGATATTGCATACAATAATTTACTTATTAATAATTATCATTTTATTACTGTGACATTACAGTTTTTCTAACTGTTTATAAGAAATAAAAACAATTAATTTTCCTAATAGAAATTAGAAAATTACATATAAAATAACCGTTTTTAATATTTTTAATGTATTTATAATATATAGATATATACAAATTGCTCGCAATTGATCAAACATTTAGCACAGTAATTGAAATATTACTTAGTATAAAAATATTACCTTTCGAGAGTCTAAACAATAAAACGTTTAATGCAATAGTGGAATGCTAACTGTAAATTTGAAGTACAATAAATACTAAAATTTGGAATTAAGCAATGAATATGTTAACAAATAATGTTAATAGTGCAAATTTTCAATTTTATAATTATTTTTTTCGATTGATTATTATTGTTGGTATATTTCCTCTACATTCTATACGAACATGGAATAATAAAGGTTATGTTTGCTTTTATAAGCTGTACATCCTACTTTTAATCTTATCTATAACATTTTTGGCAATTACAACATTAATTTTTCGTAATTTTGTCAGGCATTGTCAATACAATACATTAATATTCACTGACATTTTAATGGAAGTTACTCTGACTATATGCCATGTAATTACGATATTAGCTCCAACAGTTTTCTACTCGCCAATTTTAGAAGACTTTTTGAATAATTCTGATGGAAAAACTTTGTATATAACTTCCACCATCGAAGAATTGGTAAAAATAACATCAAGAAAGCATTTCAAGTTACTATTTGCTATTTTTCATATAACGCTATTACTTCTTATTGTATTTGATACGTATGCGTTAACATTAGATTTTGAAATAATAAAATTGGTTTTCTTCATTAATAAAAAAGTTAGAGTTTATTACAATTTTTTAACACTTTCGGAAATCTATATTTTTGTCAGATTTATAAAGGAACAGTTTGAATCAACTAATAAATACTTACTCGAAAACACATTATCGATTGGAAAACCAAAAAAAAATTATTTGTATAATATATTAGATGATCCACAGAAGTTGGAAAATAATTACGATATTTGCTCTAAAATTCGACTAGTAAGAAAACGGTTTGAAAATCACGTGAGACAGATTTCACACTTTAATAAAATCTTTGGCTATCAGTTACTCTTTCTAACTTTATCTTTTGCCATTGGAGCAATTAACATTATGAATTTGGTAATACATGTATATAATGACAAATTCACTGACACTTTCAACACACATATTATTTTGTCGAACTTGTCATGGGTACCATGGCAATTAGTAAGTATTTTTATCGTGCAAGATAAAGTATACTTTCCTTAGACTTCTTTTATTTTTTCGCCGATTATCCATTTGTTTGTTATTTTAGATTATTGGTACGTTTGGTGTGTCGATTTTAACTGAAACAGAAGAAGAAGCTAAAAAAACTGGTGATATTTGCTTGAACGCTTTAAGCGACTTACCAAACACAAGTGCTTATGAAAAACTAAAAGAAGAATTGTTAGTACTAAATCGTTTGGTAAGACAAAAAAGTTTAACCTTTTCGGCAGCAGGTTTTTTTTCTCTTAATTACACTCTACTCTTTAATATAAGCACAAGCATAATGTCGTATGTGATTGTATTAATCCAACTTAATTAAATTTTTGTGATTTATAACCTGTAGTTTATTGTATATTATTAATTTTTAAAAATTCATCTGAATAGCACGAAATGAAAACATAACTTACTTAATCTTAAACATATGGACCATAGAGAATTTTTCTCAATTTTAGGTAACGTCTAGACTTAAAAATGCTTTAAAAACTAATTGCCAACTCAACAGTAATCTGTTTTTTTATGCAAGTATAGCAAATTCGATAGTGATATGAGTTCCATATTCGAAACTCCGATTAGACTTTGGAAACCCTCTGGCTTCGCCATCGGGAAGACTGTAAAAAAATTTTTTGTCGTGAAAGTTGCATTTTTAATTTTTGTTTGGGGTGGGCTGTTACTACTGAGAACTGACCTAGGTCACCTCGAAATAATCTATCTATCTATAGTACAGCTCTACAACCATGGGCGGGTCTTGGTTGACTTCACAATGTCTCTCCAACGTTTTCGCTCTATTATGAGCGTTGCAATCTGATCTTTATTTATTCTCATGGTTTTGAGGTCTGTTTTGATATTATTCCGTGCCATTTTAGTCAGTCTATCATTTGGTTGTCTATGCACGTGGCCTGCTCATCTTAGTCGTTGTGATTTTATTTCTTGGATTAGTCTTTATATAGCTCTTTGAATTTTCTCTTTGACATTTTAAATAACTCTGCATGCAGTGCTTCTACTCACATTGATATTGTCTCCCAAAAGGTGTTGAATAAAATACGTTACGTAAAATCTTAATGTGGGTAGAAGCTGCAGCATCCCGGAAAGAGCTTTATTGAGATGAGTTGTTGGCTCCATGTTTCCCAGCTGGTTGTTTATATAGATAAAGTTTTCTTTGCAAAATCTTTTTTAATTGTAAAAAGAAAAATAATTAATAATTATCGTTATTAAATAAAAGGAATAATCTAACCTATAACGTAATTTAAATTCTTTATGGCCACATAATACAAAAAGGTTCTTTCTGTTAGGAATAACTTTGGTAACTTGATCTTCCTCTTCATCACTACTTATTGAAAAGTCAGAATCAGATAGGTCGGACATTTTTTTTAAAAACACGTTTAAAAACACGACAGCAAAAAAAAAGTTTAACACAATTGACGTTATACGTACTAAAATCAATAGTTCAATCGTCTTAATCATCGATTGTCTTGTGAATTATCTTATCTACTACCATACACCAGAGCTACGCCGAGCAAACTGAAGTGTGATTGATTTTTTTTTTATTGTTTTACACGGTATCATTGCAATATATTTGGGCCAACATCTAATATTTAAAAACATAGGATACTTTCTATCATATATAATGAACCAGAGAATATTAAGAATTCACAATTTATTCTGACGGAAGCTAAACAGCAAACACTACGGTTACAAGTAAAAATATTACCATAATATAATTTATAAGCTAGTTCTGATTTTGTTCATTTTCTAGGTTACTACGGAAGAAACAAACTGTATGAGTACGAAAGACATCCCAGATTAACGGCATCAATATTTGGAAATGTTGTAAAACGTCGGCAACATACATCGTGCCATAACCTAGTCAAACCGTGCTTAAATCACAATTCATTTTATTCTCTGGCAACCGAATATGGTATATCAAAAGAGACTGTGGCTGCATCACTATTTTTGAAAGCAACTGGAAAGAAAGTTCAAAAATCGGGTCTCTGGATTGACAAAGATCATGGTTTCTTAGCTGCTTCACCCGATGGTCAAAATAGATTATAGTATTAGCTATTCAAAGAAATAACATAACCTTAATTTATTATAACAGGTTTGATAGGAGAAAATGCAATTTTAGAAATCAAATGCATTTATTCACCCGATACACAAGTTACTTCTTTGTTAGAGCTAATCGAGATAAAGAAATTGAAGATTTGTTTAAAAAAACTCGAAAACAATGCCAGATACAATTAAATCACAATTATTATCAGGTACTTTTAAACTTTATGTAGATGTCAAAGTGCTAATAAAATATTTTTAGGTTCAAGGACAACTAAATATCATCAAAAAGGAAAAATGTTATTTCGTTGTTTATATCAACGGCATGATACCAGTATTCATAGAAGAAATTTACAAAAAAGAACAGTTCTGGAATAATTCTATGTTGCCTAAATTACAACAATTTTACACTGAATGTATAGCTCCTGAATTAATTCGCAACAATTTAAAGAAAAACAAAAAATGTATAGATCAACCATACATTCAAGATGCTATTGCTGAAAATAATAAAAGGAAATTATCAAAAAGTGTTAAAACAAATACAAAAAATAATGCAGAGTAGTACAACTGTAAAAAATCGCCTCCGAAGGTTTGACCCGTCCACTGTTTCTCATCCGCGAACATACGATTATTAATAAAGAATTTACTTTTTAAATTGTGTTTATTTATTTTATACTTTAAAAAAGTGACCCTTTGTTTTTCTTTATATTCGATATTGTAAAAAAATATCTGCTTATCTTTTATATTAATGTGAAGTTACCGAAATCTTACATAATTTAGCTGTAAATAAAAATTGTTCGAGTTTGTAATGCAAAAGTAAAGTCAAATTTAGATAACAAAATGTGTTGGAATTACTACAAAGTAGGTGCCCGATTTATTTTCTTAGAGTCATAATTGCCTCATAAACATGCTTAATCTATATATACGATAAATTTTACTTTTTTATAACATTATGAAAGCAAAGTACAGAATTCTGTATTATTACCCTATGAACTAATGGCCGAACTAGAAAAATTACATGTGCTACTCATGATTAGAATGTAAATTTGAAATATTTTAATTAACGCAAAAACATACAGAAAAACTTTATTAATGAACTGTTAACGTTTATACTTTTAAATTAGCACATTTATAATGGTAGCTTGGGTACGAAATAAAAAAAGTTCACTTTATTAACAAAAAAATTCCTAAATTTTCAAATTTCAATTAACAATAAACAATACACCACGTCCGAATTTCGTAATGAAATTTTTTCGTGACCTAAATAGATCTATTGTTTGCATATATTTTCAATCAGATGCAAAAAATTTTAAAGTGTTGAACATTTGTGCATTCATAAAAATTTGTCTAATTTTGTACATGTAGCGCTCGTAGCGGTTAAATTCGCAGCGGCCGCTCTCTTAATGTGCACCGCATTGCATATTTCGTTTCTGACTATCTATTTAGTGACAACAACCCAGGACTGCTGATTGATTACACACAGTATTTGGTTGAGGTCAATAAATAGCAAGACATGTTATTAATATAGTTAGTTATTATTTGGAAGTAGATTAATTTTAAGCTGACACTACTTAAACTTAAAAATAAAGAACCGTTGTTTTCAATACGACGAATCTGGATCATCCAAAAGTGTTACAAATGATTTTGTAACGTTACAAAAGTAGTTACATAAAAGTAATTAATAAATCCTACGCTAATAATTACGAAGCACTCGGTAGAGGTTGTAATCAACCAAGCGCTCGACGTTGATAAGAGGCTTTTTGATTTTGAGAACGAGCCTGGTGTGACGTTTTATAGTAAAGCGAAAGTTATTATTAATAATTATGGAATAACCTTTAAAATTTGGATACATTTTATATTGAAATTAATAACACCTTATTAAACTATTATTAATAGGATATTTTTTTAATACGGAAGATCTGGTTTATGGCAATAGTTATTATATTTATGACTGGAAGAAAATTGTAAGGTCAGAACTAATCAGCAGATAAACCAATTTGAAAAGTTACCGCGCCACATTTGTATGATATTGGAAGTTAATATAAAACTTAATCCATTTGGTTTTAATTAGAAACAAATTGGTGGATATCCTACAATCACCGTATCTGGTGATTTGGATTTGTGAAACTGGATTGGATTGGACTACTGATTTTTTTACCTTCTGGATTGATAAATTGTTTTGAACATTTATAATTACTGCTGCTGATTAAACCTTAGTTTTATGTAATCAGATCTTTGGTTTGTCCGATCGTCTACTTGTTTTCGGTTGGTCAATTTAGTTAGCTTGAGTTGGACAATTTGTGGTTTGTGGATTGCTTGTGTGAATAGCATTTATCTGTTTTAGTAGTTTCTATTTCATTGACACAGATCCGGACCCAGAAAAGAGCTCTTGGAAGGAAGTCGGACCAATTTAACATACTTGTGTCACTGCAATTACTAAATAGCAGGTTGGAAAGGAGTAAGACTGGGTAAGTGCTGTTCATTTGGTATTTTACAGTCACTTGTTGTCTAACGACACATCAAGCCTTGCACCGATCTAGTTGATTAGCTTTGGATGAGTGGATGTTGAGGGTACTCCATCTATTTGGTTGCAGGCGACCATCAGTCAGTCAGCAGTAGATTGCTTTTTTTTACACGCCTTCAGCGTTTACTGTTTGGGACCAAGAGTCCAATATTTATTGTATAACTGTTGTACATCTGTGGTTTGCGAAACTCAACCTTAATTCTCTTCTTTAATATTGAATAAATCCCCTTCGTTCTGTTTGTTGAGTTTTATTTCAATATTTGGCGCCTTAAGAGCATTTCATTTCGAAGTTGATAGTATCGCCATTTTCACCATTTGTGATAACCCAATACCAGGAACAATCTACCAAAGAACCTGCGATTGGTGGACACACCTACCCATCGCTTGAAGAACTGTATCCCAATAGCTGGCCAACCGTGTAATAACAACTACGGTTAACTAAGTGGCATCTTGTTAGCGCTCACTTTAGGCTACAATTTAAAACCAATAATATTTCACATGATCTTCATAATGAATCATTATCTTCAATGCTCCTGCGTTGAGATGAAAACCGGCATACTAAGCTGATCTCCACCATTTACATCTAAAATAAACTTGTAGAGTTTTCTCTTGTTTATTGTGGTGTAATAAAGATTATTATTATTTATTTTAAAGCTCACATTCATACACTGTGGAGTGACTATAGAGTGGGGGATTTAGTTCCAACCATTCTATACTTTACATTATGTGTTGCATATTTTTTAACTATTATTAGATACATTTATTATAATTTAGAGAAAAAAAAAATTAAATATTTTAAAATTTGTTTAGTTATGTTACAGCATTTAAAAATTTTCTAACAATGTGGCATGTTTCTAAAATTACTGCCTTTTGCATTTCCGGGAATACTTTTGAAGAGAGATCTAAATGGGACAGATGGATTTTAAATTTTGAAGATACTATACCAGTAGCCGATATTACTATTGGTATTATAAAAATTTTTGTTAGACTCCATACACTCATCATTTCCATCGCTAGTGCCTCGTATCTGCGAATTTTTTCTTTTTCTGTAGTTAACACATTTTTTGACAAAGGTACAGCAACGTCAATGATGATCGCATTTCGGTCTCGTTGATTGATCAAAACAATGTCAGGTCTATTATGACTAACTTCCCTGTCTGTTAGTATTAACCTGTCCCAGTATAAAAGAAAAGATTCATTTTCAAGAACAGGTTCAGGAATATAGTCATAATAGGGTTTAAAATTGTCTAACAAACCAACTTTTTTTGCAAGTTGTTGGTGCAATATTTTGCATACTTGATTATGTCTTCGGAGGTAGTCAGTAGGAGCCAAGTACGAGCAACCAGCTATCACGTATTCTATTGTTTCGTTGGGGACGTTACATTTCCGACAATGATCTTCAACCTCCAGGTTCATGATGTGCTTTTTATAATTATTGGTTGCAATAACTCCGTCTTGAATAGCACACATAAATCCTTCGGTTTCTAGATATAATAATCCTCTCTTAAGCCATTCTACTGACAAATCCTTATCAATTCCATTGGAATCTAAGATTGTCGGATGCTTACCATGAAGCACTTTATTTTTCCAATTTATATCTAAATCTTTTTTTTGTTCACAGTTAAGATTTCTATTTTTTAAATTTAGACCGCTAAAATGATTGTCAGAATTAATGATTTCATAACTTAAGGGAGTGTTTAACGAGTAAAAATAGTCACGTAATAATTTTGTTATAGATTTACACAAATTAAATAAATTTATAAGACCTCGTCCTCCATTCTTTCTTTTGATGTACAGTCTTTCAACTGCTGATCTTGGGTGTAAATATCTATATTTATATAACATTTTTCTGGTTAAAGTATCCATGGCATTAAGATCGGTATTCGACCATTTTAAAACTCCAAAAGAATATGATAAGACTGGAGCCGCCCACGAGTTTATAGCTGATATCATATTTCGAGAGTTTAATTTTGACTTGAGTAAAATTTTTAGTTTTTTTATATATTTTTGTTTAAATTCGTTTTTTAGAAATGTTTGATTTAGAACAAAATTTTGCTGCATTCCTAAATATTTATAAAATTTATTTGGTAGCAATTGAGGAATTTCGTTCAGAATATCTGTATTTGCGATAGGAATACCCGATATTATGTTGATTTTTGCACATTTGTCTAAACCAAATTCTATGCAGATATCACGACTGAATAATTTTGTACTTTCTATTAAATTTTGAAGTTGATCTTCTGTCCTGGAGTATAATTTTAAGTCGTCCATGTAAAGCAAATGCGTTATGGTACAATTTTTTCGAAAGTTAAGCCTAAATCCTGATGTAGAATCATTCAATAATGTCGAAAGTGGATTTATAGCTAAACAAAACCAAAGTGCACTCAGGGAATCTCCTTGAAAAATTCCACGGTTGATTTTAATTGATTCTAGTATTTTTCCGTTATTCATGATATTGGTATTCCACCTCGACATCATTGAAGATAATAATCTTACAATTTTAGGATTAATTTTGTAAATTATTAGTATATCGATAAGCCAATCGTGAGGAACAGAGTCATAAGCCTTTTTGTAATCAATATAGCACATGTGCAAATTTCTTTTGTTGTTCTTTGCTAGCTTTGTGATTACTGTGTCAACGATTAGCAATTCTCGACATCCTTGTGAACCTTTAACACACCCTTTTTGTTCCATACACATAACGTCATTTGTCTTGCAGTGATTTTCAATTTTGGAGGCCAAAATAGATGTAAAAATTTTGTAAATAGTTGGTAAGCAGGTAATGGGTCTATAATTTTGTGGTTCTAAAGGGTTTCCATTTTTGTATAGCATATATGTAATACCCGTACATAAGAAATCCGGAATAACTGAAGGATCATTCAATGCTTCGTTATACCAAAAGAGTAAATGTAATTGTACCGATTTAAATCTTTTTAACCAAAAATTTTGAATTCCGTCCAATCCCGGCGATTTCCAATTAGAAGAAAATTTTATAGCATTAGTGATTTCTTCTAATGTTATAAGCTCATTTTCACACCATTCTAACGAGGTTGAATCATCCTTCAGTTTTTTTATCCAAGATGCTTGTTTATTATATTTACTTTTTTGGCTCCAAAGATTTGTCCAAAAGTGTAGCATATTATCTTGCTGCGGGAAATTTTGAGTTTTAGGGGTAGGTTCTAAATATCTAAAAAATTTATTTGAATTTTCTAAGTAGATTTTATTCTCAAATTTCCTTTGGGTGCAGCTAGTATATCGTTTTAGCCTATGCGCAGTAACTTTTAATTTTTGTTTTAAATAATCTAAATTGTCATTTAATTGAGTTTCAAATCTTGTATCTTGCCTGTTTAATTTATATTTACTGAAAATTTGGTTGAGTTTTCTAGGTGCGACATTATTATTATTATTATTATTATATTATTTATCATATTAATCATTATTAATGACCC
This sequence comes from Cantharis rustica, assembly GCA_911387805.1. Classification (NCBI taxonomy): domain Eukaryota; kingdom Metazoa; phylum Arthropoda; class Insecta; order Coleoptera; family Cantharidae; genus Cantharis; species Cantharis rustica. The sequence continues at coordinate 53,762,880 of OU426878.1, read as the reverse complement.
GTAATCCATCATTATGTTATTATCATTATCATTACCTCGCTTATTATCGAAGTTATTGTGGTAAACATTCCTGTAAAATGGCTTACTAAAGAACTTAGGTAAATTGTGGAGGATGTTGAACCGATTTACTGTGCTATGCAGCCAATGGAATTAAGCATGCAGAAAGAGTATGATTTTCAAGCTGCTATACTAAATGCTATATTTGAGGTAAATAATTTACTGAAAATGATCGGAAGGCTAGAGATCGTAATCACAAATATTGGACAGAAGCAATACTAACTGCAGCATATTTAAAAAAATCATTGCTGATTTTGAATCTGTCAGTAACACAGTGTTAGTTTATCTTATTTCTTTACCTTTGTCGGATTCTTAGCCATCTGCTACCACCTCGGGCTAAAAATTACGTCTTACGCCATAAAAGCTTTTTCACGCACCTAAATACATAAATAACTATTTGTATTTTATTATTTATCATAATTAGAGTACGGACTTTTAATCATAAAAATCGAAAAAATAACGCTTAAAATATCACAAAAAATTGCCATTATATGCATAAAAATATGCATTAAACTTAAATATAATAATAAATAAGCATTAAAAAAGATTTTGAAATAAAATTTATTTCTAAAGTAACTCAATAAAAAGTTAACAAAAAGTAGTAATACAAATTAACACAATAAAATAAAAATGTCAAGAACTTGTGAACAAAAAGAAACTTAATCATATCAAATTTTTAGAATAAACCAAAAAATTCACAAACACTCTTTAGAACTAAAATGTTTAAGTTAACACAATATAAATACACCGTATATTATGTATACTATTATCGCAAACGTTTTCACCATATTACTTCATCGCCTGATGATGAAATTAAACATTTTAGTTCTAAAAAGGGTTTGGGCATTTTTTGGTTTATTCTAAAAATTTGATTTGATAAATATTGAGTTAAACTACCTAAACCACTTATTTATGGATTAAAAAACACTTGACAAAATGTTTAATTTTCAGAGTTTCCATAACATTCAATTATTATAATTATTATTTATTATTGTGTAAATTTGAATATATATGTGCTACGTAACTATTTAAAAAAAATATAGTACACTTACTGCTAAATAAAATATCAATACTGGTCGCAGTTCTGTAAGGCTCTAGTGGCCCATCGACCTCTAAGTAGAATACAATACAACACAATACTGCTAAATAAGCAATATTATTAAAAATATGAAAATCCTGAATAAAGTAGTAAATGACTAGAAAACTATAGGAAAACTAGTAATTAGAAGAAGAAATTTAATATTTTCACTATTTTGTGATAAGTTGTCACAAGATGACAACTTATCATCTATAAGCATGCTTGCAAATCAATCGGTTGTTTTCATATTTTAATTTTGGATGATCTCTTATCCCCTCGTTAACTGTAGGCTTAACTTTTGGCATTATGAATTCATTAAAGATAATCAACACTTTTTGACTATAAACGTCGGATACTCGGCGTTAACCAACTATCAAACTCTAAATGTGTTAAAATTTTCAGCATTTCTGTTATATAAAATAAAAAGTGATGGATTATTAAATGGAAATTAAATGGAACAGGGGCACAAAGAATCTTCGGCTTGACATGACGAATGAAGATACTGAAGATGATAGATTGACGAAAAATGGAGACAGACTCCAGACATGGAGTGTGGGACTCTCTCCGTAAAACACTCTATGTATGATGCTGAGAGAATGGACAACATGGTCGGAACATGATCGCAGTGATCGCCTACTACAGATGTTTACAGAAGAAAATCTTGTAATTATGAATACATGGTTTAAACATGTTTAAACACAAGTAAAGACATATTATCCTGAGACAGACATTTCAAGCAATCTTAATCCGATAGTTGCCAATTTAAAGCTAAAACTGAAGAGAATACCACAAAAAAAACAACATAATAGGGCTAATATGAAGCTCTTGAAAGAAGAAAACATTAGACTTGCAGTTCAGGAAAAACTAAACAATAAATTGCACAATTTAGAAAAGAATACATGGGTATATATTGCGACTGATGCTAGTGACGTTAAAACGATTGAATCAAAGTGGTCGGAAACGAAGAGTATTTTGACTACAACTACGAACAACCACCTGAAATCAAGATAAATCTTTATAAAACAGCACTGGATAACAGACAATATATTGGATTTTATGGAGAAGCGAAAACTTTCCAAAAACAGACGTAGAATAATACAGAAAAATATACAAGAAGATTAAGGAAATATACGGGAAGCAAAGAAGCAATGCATAAGAAATCAATGTACAAAACGTGACAAGTAACGGGGTTCAACAGAACACCAAGTCAAGTAATGCTAACAAACGAACGGCAAATACGGCAAAGGCAAAGTGGCAAATACCACTTGTTAAAAAGAAAATCATCCAAAACTTTGGCAAAAATTAATAATTTAAAACTTGAGAGCACTTTTCTCTGAGACAAAAGTTGGTCGTCAAATGCGGTCGACTATTACCTACTATAATCACTGTTCGCAGAATACAAATTGTAAATTGAATAAATTAGGAATTAATTAATTACCATATACAATATAGTCAGATTACTCACTGAATAAAAAAAACTCACTCACTCCAAATCCGGAATCATTTCCGCAACAAAAAAAGTCGACTCACCAAAATCACGTTCTCACATTCCAGGTCCGAACTAGAGAGTGACCTGCGCTTTTGCGAACATCCTACTCGAAATATACATAGTATTATTTAATTAGCATTCATGATGCTTTTGTAACGATTTCATGAAATACAATAATTTGTTACAGTAGTAAAAGTGAACCATCAAAAAACTATAAAAAATGTTTGACGTTAACAATTTTTTTTTCTCAAGACAATCGCTACGGAGAAGAAACTAAATAAAAGAATAACTTTATAAAATAAGTAAACTTGACATAGCATTGAGACCGGTCGTGGCAATGGTACTCGCAAGCTAATCGCCCTTGGTCTGTATTCTGACCAGACGTACCTAGAGACGAGCTACCAGACCAGACCACGTGGACAACCAAGATTAAAATCGATAATTATAAACATTTTATTATTCTATTTTTACTATTTTATTATTTTATTTTTATCGATATCTTGATTCTTGACTATTAAAACTTGAACCATTTAAGTTTTAATTGTAATATTTCAAGAGATGTAGGACGTCCAAGAAAGCGATGGGCTAATTAGGAATCGGAACAGGCCGGAGGCCTATACCGTGAAGTAGAAGAAGAAGAAGAAGAAATTGGAAATTCCAAAATCAAAAATTTAAGCCAGATTTTTTTCAAATCTATCGATACTATTTTATTTTACGATTCGCACAGCAAAAGTTGTTTGAACGAATAACTTTGTAGTAGTGTTATAGTTTTAAAACTATAACGCGAACCTTAGTTTTTACGACAAACAATGTGGAACTTGCCGTTCAACTTACAAATAGAAACTAGGTCTATAGTAAATAGCGAGAGACTTGAAATTTTAACTCCAACAAATAAAAATGGCCAGCTACAAGGAAATTAAGAACCTCCTTGAAAAAATGGCGAGAGAACAGCAAGAACGACGGGAGGAACTCCGTCAAATGCAGCGCCGCTACAACCGGCAGCTGCATAGAGAAAAGAAGCTTGCCACGAAGCTGGAAGGCCAGCTGAAAGATATGGTGCCGCAACCCGACCCAATAACCAGCTCCAAGATCACGCCAGGACTAATGGAGAAGCCGATTTTGCTACCACCAGGTTTCTCAGCACTAACCCCACACCCCGCCCCAGTAGGACGCATCAGTAATTGCAATCGGAGCAGTATTATCTAACGGAGATAACTCAACAATTGCATACGCAAGTAGAACATTAAATAAAGCAGAAAAAAATTATTGCACGATAGAAAAAGAATTACTCGCCATAGTTTGGGCAGTAAAACATTTTAGACCATATTTGTACGGAAGAAAATTTAATATATTTACAGACCATAAACCACTTGTGTATCTTTTTAGGATGAAAAATCCATCCAGTAGATTAACCAAATTAAGACTAGTTATCGAAAAATGAAATTTTAAAATAAAATACATCAGAGGGAAAGAAAATGCCCCAGCAGATGCTCTATCAAGGGTCGAAATCGATTCTGAAGAATTAAAAATATGAATGCAAACATAAATGTTATTACGAGAGGTCAAAAGAAAAAATTAGAAGATGACGTCACTGAGGATAATAATTTAGAACAACAACGGATTGGCCATCCAGGAATTGTTGAACTATTGAAGAGTCCAAAAGACGCAAGAGAATTACGTTTAATTGGTAAAAATGAATTCGAAACTTTAAAAATAAATAATAATTATGATATCATAAATAATAATTTAATAGAAAAACGGTAGTTCTCACCCAATATAATGTATAGTAAAGGAGTCTCGGGTTGTACAGGGAGGCAAATCAAACAATGTATTTATTCGTCGACGTTTCGGAGGATCTATACCTCCATTTTCAAGACTATAATGGAAAACGAGCATAAGGTTACATTGGTATACAGATTGTGTCACTCACCGAAGAACAAAAAGGATGGAGTGTGTTCGATATAAGCCTATGTGTCGAAAGTTGCCAGGGCCCAAAGTAAGCACATTTCACGAGGTCAACAGTATTTAAATGTACAATACATAACATAATAAAAACATGAAGGGACTTCACATTGTAAATAATTAAAAAATGTAAAATTATTATAAATAACTATGTACAAATAAATAAATAACTATAAATAACTATGTTAAAACGGTGTAATTAAAATCAAAATCAAAATGTAGAACTTGGAATAAAATGTGTTATCCTCTTCCTAATCTCGTGTGTGCAGATAAAGCCGGCGGGTAGGCAACCCATTGTGTCGTAGTTGTAAATGACCAACTGGTGGGACGCTATGTAATTACACTGACGCCATGCGAAAACGTAACGGGAACAAGAAACACGCCATCGGAATGGGAAAGTGCACAACTGTGATCCAAAACGCCAATAAAACGCAGAAATGTACGGTGACCCTCTGGGGTACCAGAGGTTGCCTACCCGCCGGCTTTATCTGCACACACGAGATTAGGAAGAGGATAACACATTTTATTCCAAGTTCTACATTTTGATTTTGATTTTAATTACACCGTTTTAACATAGTTATTTATAGTTATTTATTTATTTGTACATAGTTATTTATAATAATTTTACATTTTTTAATTATTTACAATGTGAAGTCCCTTCATGTTTTTATTATGTTATGTATTGTACATTTAAATACTGTTGACCTCGTGAAATGTGCTTACTTTGGGCCCTGGCAACTTTCGACACGTAGGCTTATATCGAACACACTCCATCCTTTTTGTTCTTCGGTGAGTGACACAATCTGTATACCAATGTAACTTTATGCTCGTTTTCCATTATAGTCTTGAAAATGGAGGTATAGATCCTCCGGAACGTCGACGAATAAACACATTGTTTGATTTGCCTCCCTGTACAACCCGAGACTCCTTTACTATAATAATTTAATATTTAATAAAAGATTACTAGTAATTTATTATAATCAGGATACTTGACTCGCGTCTCTATTAAGTAGGTCGCAAGGAGTACTTGAGATAAAGGAATTTTGCATAAATAACAATATTCGCGAATTAATAATTGTAAACAAGAAAGGTGATCAGTGATCACCATCAAAGGTTATTAAACGATATTATGAAGAAAGTAAAAGAATTCAATACCGCAAATATAAAAATATCTGTAATAAGAGGAGTAAATGTAATTGATGATTTCGAAGTAAGACAACTCATTTTAAATGACTTTCACACGTTAGCAACGGGAGGTCACGCGGGAATAAACAGGATGTATAATAATATTAAAAAATATTATTTTTGGACAAATATGCACAAAGACGTCGAAAAATTTGTCAAATGTTGTGACAGTTGCAAAATCATTTGTTGAAAATTTTATATTACGTTACGGAATTCTCCGCAAAATCGTTACAGACCAAGGAACAGAATGTTTAGCTTCTGTATTAAAAGAAATTTGTAATTTATTGAATATAAAGAAACTAAATTCGACAGCTTATCACCACCAAACGTTAGGGTCACTCGAAAACTCGCATAAATGTTTAGGTGCGTACTTAAGAATTCAGATGGCTAAACACCCATCAGGTGCTTGGAGTTGTTGGATTCCTTATTGGTGTTTCGCGTATAATACGACGGTGCACACGGAAACTCGTTATACTCCATATGAGTTAGTTTTCGGAAAAGTTTGTAAATCTAAATTACCATCAAATTTGACTAATAATAACGATCCTTTATATAATTTCGATAGTTACCCGGTTGAATTAAAACATCGTCTTCAACAAGCTTGTCAAGATGCTCAAAAGAATCTAATAAAATCAAAAATTAAAAGAAAAGAAGTTTATGATCGAAAAGTTCAATTGGTAGATTATAAAATAGGTGACAAAGTGATGTTGACAAAGTGATGAAACAATGCTGGTAATAAAGTACAAGAAATATAAAAAGGTCCTTATGAAATTGTAAAAATTGAATCCCCAAATATTATTGTAAATTTAGATAATAAGTTAATAACTGTACATAAAAATAGGATAAAATTGTACTACGATAAATAATTTTTGATAGGTATTTAATATATTCAAAATTTTTAGATAATTTAAATATTTAATGGGTAGTATAATAAAATTTGTGTTGTAATTAAGGGTAATAACTATGAAAAAAAAAATTAATTATGTAAAATGTAAATTTTTTTTGCGAAAAAGGGAAGGTGTAATATAAGTTTAAACTGCTAATATGTAGTGTGAAGCATGCCTTAAGTATGTTGCAATTTTTATTGATATCCAGAGTCAATGAAATGTAATTTGCTTGATGTGCAGCTTATTGCATATTTCGTTTCTAACGATCTATTTAGTGACAACGACCGACAACTGCTGATCACAGTATTTGGTTGAGGTCAATAAATAGCAAGATATGTTATTGTTAAAGTTAGTTATTATTTAGTGATTATTGAATTATGATGTAGTTATTATTTGGAAGTAGATTAGTTTTAAGCCAAAACTATGTAACATACTACTTAAACTTATAAATAAAGAACGGTTGTTATCCACCCATTGCGTTTTCAATACGACGAATCTGGATCATCCAAAAGTGTTTAAATGTTATAAAACCAATAATATTTCACCCGGCCCCACCCGACCAGCACCAAGGAACCAAGTTCATCCAACACTTCGGCACCCGCATCCCAAGACAGCCCACGAACTTTCATTTGCCGTCCTGCTCAACTCGAAGCAACCCCCTCCCATAAGAAAACCAAGGACCAATCAAAATCCACCATCGTTACAAAGAGCAACTTCATCGAACACTTCTAATCCAACAATTCCCGGACTTACACCAAGCCCAAAGAAAACAACGTCAATTCACTCACTCGCACGGACAAAGTACACATCAGCATCGTCAAACCCCTCCAAGGACCAAAATTCCAGCCTGTTCAAGCTCAGCGCTTAAAATAAAGAACACTACCTTACTAAATTACAACGCCCGCCTCCCATACACCAGACGAAGAAGATATACGTAACACCGTGGAACTCCATATAGGCAAGAAGTTCATCGTTCCAGCCGCGGTTAACATCCTGACGAGTTCTATGGCTTCGAGTTCCACCCTTGGCGAGTTCTGTCATTCTACAGAGATATTTTTAAATTGTTTGGCACCCTCAGGGCTTGTTTTTACTTTTTTGCCTTACTCAATAACGACCTATCATGCAGCCGTGTTAAAACGTGTATCTAAAATGCATGTAAATTTTACATCTTTAAATTCGAATTACTAGAAAACTTATGGATGGTCCAGTGATTTCTTTGTTTTAAACTGCTTAGAAAATTTTCCTCTTTTCTATAGTGTAGTTGAAATTTTGAAATTTGTAATGGGATTAGTCTGGCAGTTCCCTAAAACTATAAATAAATAAACTTTTCAACAACATTTAAAAAATTTTCCAAAACCTTTTTTTTTCTTTATCTTTATCGTTATCGGCGTGCAGATAATAATTAATGAAAAATACGATGAATAAAAAAAATTATAAATTACGGCCTCCACCGTAAATTATAATTTTGTAATTCTTGCCATTTATAGTCCTGAGGATGGACAAATAAATTGTCCGAAACGTTGACGGGTCAACATATTAGTTTTATTTAAGTCCACTACCCAAGCATTCCATCAATCTGTTAATTTTACTTTTTTGACTTTCTGAAGGTATATGTTTTGTCAAATAACAATTTTGTGAATTATATATAAAATGAATTTAATTATTAAACTGAATGATTACAATCTCATAAGCTATAACACTTGAAATTACATTAGATAGTAACTTATAATTAATAGGAAAAAATCCTGCCGCCGAAAAAGATGGAAATTTTTGAATTAAACGATCAAGTAATAGTAATTCCCTTCTCAGATTTTCATGCTCGTTTGAATTTGGTAAGTTTAACAAAACCTTTAGGCAAATTTCTCCAGTTTTTCTAGCCTCTTCTTCTGTTTCCGTGCAAATCACTACAACTATTGCGCCAATGATCTGCAAAACTTTAAAGTTTTATACAATTTTGTCGACTGAAATAATACTTACAAATTGCCAAATTGTGAGGAACAATTGGTTTATAATTAAATGTGTAGGTAAATTATTAACTTCAAGTACAGAAATAGGTAAAAAATATATTGTTAAGTTTAAAGTATCAATTAATCCAATTGTAAACGATAAAATAAGGAAAAGTAGTTGAAAACCAAAAATTTGATTGAACAGTAAAACCTGTTTAATGTTATTTTCAAACCATTGAGATACTTTTCGAATTTCCGTGCAAATACAAGAATCGTGTAATCTTTCTTGAACTTTTATTAACCCAACAATATTTTTCGTTTGCATTCTAATTGGTTTAGTTTTTACTAGTAAGTAATTATTAATGGCTTGCATCTGTTGCTTGATAACTTTTACAAAAATATGGATCACTACAACTGTTACAGAATTGTGATAAATTTGAAAATTTTTATTAGCTAAGGACAAACTTCCAAAAAATCCAATCAACGACTTAAACAAATAAGCATTAAATGTAAAGATAATAAAAAAAATGATTTGATAAATTAAAAACTTTAATTCGAAGTGTTTAATTTGCGCTAGTGTTATCAAATCATTTAACATCGATGCTTTACCGTTATTTTTACCAAATATATGATGCAAAAATTTGTCTAAGCTTGAGGAGTAAAGGATTCTTGGTGCTAGAATTGTAAAAATGCTACACATAGCCATAATAATTTTATGTGCGGTATCAGTGATTAATGAAGTCTTTGTTGGATATCGAAGATAAACGACGCTATAATTACAATTTAATAATGTAGTAACTGTAATGAATAATATTAGATTTATGATGTACAACTTATAACATCTCAATATGAAATTATTGTCACATTTTAGTATATAACGTAGCGGAATTATCCCAAGAATGGTAATAAACCGAGAAAACATGTTATCAAATAATTTTACGTTGTAAGCTGAATATTTCGGTGAAGCAATATTTTTTAATATATTTTTATTAACCAAAAAATATTTTAAAAATTACCTAGTAATTATTTATAAACTGTCTGTGATGTCGTGTATTTTTTATATAATTACGAATACTTTAAATAATATCATCAATAGTACAGTACTTTTCTATCAATTGATTTTTTGTCTTTGTTGGAGTAGCGAATTCCGCTCATTACCGTTATTGCAATCGATTCACTTAATGTTATGGAATAACAATATGAATGAATATATCTTTCATAATTTATATTAAAACTTTAATATATAATTTAATAACTTGTGAAATATTTAAATTCAATAATCCATAATTAAACAAGTTGTTAGGTGGTTAAATAGTTTTCAGGTTAATTAAGTTGATTTTGTATAATTTGATTTGAATTTCACGTTGGTTTGTAACTAAATTTGTTCTAAATGAACTTTTCACATATAAAAAAAGAACGAACTTTAATGTTAATTTTATGATTAAGTAAATACATAAAAGAATGTAGAAAATGAAACGACAGTTCCGTAGTAGAAGAAGCTCTATGCTAAACGGTTACTAGTCGAATGTTGAAACTTTGTCGCGTCGCGCTAGCAAGAACTTATAAAATATAGAGTGAACTATACTGTGAAAACTGAAACCACTATAAATAAATAAACGCAAGTTAACTAAACAATAATATTTTATAATATTTTTATTGAGCTTTCAGCGTAGTTTAATACACACTGTATTAATAAATATTATCATGAAAGCGTTAAACTACGCCGAAAGATCAATAAAAATATTATAAAATATTATTGTTTAGTTAACTTGTTCGATTATAACCTACTGAATTTAAAACGTATTACTAAATACTAATCTAAATTATTAATAAAAACTCCACCGAAATAAAATATTCACAATGAAAAAATTTGATTACTATAAATTATTTATAGTGGTTTTATTGTCACAAGTTTATATTCGAGACTTTTAAGACTGTTCTTTTAGTACCTTTTTATAAGTTTTAAACGGCTAGACCAATTGACTTGAAATTTTGACAGAATTTATATTAGATTATTACAAACCTTTACGAATATCCTTTTTTGAATAAGTTTTTTGGTTTTTCCAAAAAAGCCAAAAAAACATTGAATTTGAGATCTTCCGTTATTTAGTAAATCTCGATTTTTAGATACTTTTGGCTCAGACAGAATTTTGATATCTTAATTAGTTTAAACGTGATTACTAAAGTTCAAATTGCTTCACGTAATTAGAATTGACGTGTAGAAAAAGTATATAAATTGAGAAGGACTGTTTTGCATCTCTTACAATTATTCTTATCGAAAATAGTAAGCCAGTGTATAAAGCATAGTATAATGTTACATACTGCATAAATAAATTATGTACACCGTTACTACTTTTACTATTTAAAAATGTACGTAGGTAGTATGAATTAAAAATTCTTTTAAATAAAAGGTTTATTGGCAATACCGTCTTTACCATAAGGGCACACGGGGCCCGTCCCCAGGATCCCCATTTTCAGGCGTCCCCGAAGGACCGACAATTTCTCTCACACATTTATTCTCAAAACTTTTTTGTCGGGCACATTACACTTTTTTCTCAAATTAGTAATCTTATCAGAAGGTATATACAAGGCATATACTACGCCATTATATAGATGATTGAGCCTATTCCTACTGTACTAATTAATAATATTTCCGAACGCATCCTACCTAATTTACTAAGTACACCATCTAGCGCTCACTCACGCAATTCCTCCGATTCCAAAGTCAAGCTGCACCGTCTAAACAAGGCCTAACATAAATGTCGACATTGTCTATGGTTAGAGAAATCCCCGAATGATGTATTAAACTTTCAGTCTGATAGGAGTGATTTATGAGTGGCGCTATTTTGTTTCCTTTGATATTTAAAATTGAGTAAGATAAACAGAAGTTTTGATTTGTTTGATTAAACATTATTTTATTATGTCGAAAAGAACATATTTAAGTGGTTCACAAAAAAGAAAAAAAGTTATAGCTCAAAAAGAAATAACGGAAAAACTTCCAAAGCTCACTTTGTTTTTTACGGTTGAAGAAACAAATAAGTCGAGGGATTATTCATTCTCATCACCGCAAGTCAAAAGTACCTCTGAATGTCACCAGGAAAAAGAGGTTACGTGTGACGAAAATAACAAACACACATTAGATGCTGAACCATCGACTTCAAGCTACCGTGAATTAATAATTGTTAGCTTAGAAAATGTATCTGTGTCTCCTGACCCTGGTACTTACTGTGACGACATTTTACCGGAAAAAGTCCGTGATATTTGGATTCGAATAAGGCCAGAATTTTTCTAAAATAAAAATAGTGACTTCTCCGAAACTTCTACAAGTTTTTCAGATTCAAATGGTAAAACGAAAACTAGATACTTGACTAAAAATATTTTTATTCGTAAATTGACGAATGCTGAGTCTTTAGAAAGAAAAGGGCTCCTTTACTCACAAGCAAAGAAATCTGTATACTGTTATTGCTGCCATCTATTTAATACCAGTGGTACTGGACATAATTTAAGTTCTCTTAATAGATATAAGGATTAGAAGCATATAAGTAACTTATTGATAGAGCATGACAACAGTTTACAGCACAGGAAATTTATGATGAATTATGCTGCAAAAATGAAAACTACTGGACGAATTGATACTGGGTTGCTGTCCCAATATAATACAGAAATTAACTATTGGAAGAATGTGCTTAGGATTGTTGCAGTAGTGAAATTTTTGGCTTCAAGAGGTGTTGCTTTTCGTGGTGATAATGAGACATTAGGATCGCAAAATAATGGGAATTACTTAGGATGCTTAGAACTGATTAGTGAATTTGATCCTTTTTTTGCTGATCACATACAAAACTGCGGAAATCGTAGAAAAGGAAGTACATCATATTTATCGGCAAATATTTGTAATGAATTTATTAATTTAATGGGACAGCAAGTTTTGAAAATCATTGTCAAAGAACTTAAATCAGCTAAGTACTACTCTATTAGCGTAGATTCTACGCCAGATCGGTCCCGCGTTGACCAACTGACTTTCATAGTTAGATACGTAAAAGACGGACAGCCTATTGAGAAATTTTTGCAATTTTTGCCTATAAATGAACACAATGCGCAATATATAGCAGATACCATTTTAAACTTTTTTGAAAGCCTTGATATTCATATAAAAGATTATTGCGGGTAGAGCTACGATAATGCGTAAAATATGTCTGGAAAGTACTCTGGTGTTCAGTCAAGAATAAAAGAAATTTGCGAATTTGCGATTTACGTTCCATGTGCGGCATATTCACTAAATTTAGTGGGTGTTCAGGCTGTTGAGTGTGTTACTGAAGCAGTAACATTCTTTCAATTTGTACAAAAATTGTTCAATTTTTTCTCGGCTTCGACAAAACGATGGAAAACTTTGACAGAGCATTTAGGTGCAAATAGAGTCCTAAAGTCTCTTTCGGAAACTAGATGGTCTGTACGCGCCAATGCTATTAATGCTTTGCAAAATGGTAATTTAAATATTTCCAAGCATTGTCTTCAATCGCAAGTGACATCAATCAACCAGGAGACACTAGAAAGGAAGCCCAAAGCCTAGCAAAAAAAATGGGAAAATTTGAAACTGCTCTTCTAACGGAAATATGACATGATCTTTTAGGAGTTATGAAGAAAACAAGTCTAAGTTTACAGAATAGCACTATGACCATGGACGTTGTAAAGAAACTTTACAAATCTCTAATCAGTTATGTCAATACCGCACGCAATCATTTTGATCAGTACTAAACAGCTGCTAAAGAAAGAAATCCATATGCTGACTACAAAGATACATTTGAAAGAAAAAGATTTCGCAGCACACGCATCACTTTTTTTGAAGGATCATCAGAGACTGCACAGTTGAGAGGCAAGGAAAAGTTTCGTGTAGATACTTTCATTCCCATAATTGACACATTAAATACACATTTAAAAAAACGTTCGGCAGCATACCAAGAAATTGATAGTCGATTTAGTTTTCTTTGTCAGTTAACCACAATTGAATCAGGTGAGTTGACCAAAAAATGCAAAGAATTTGCAGAATTTTATCATGACGACATTGATGCAGATGAGCTCAAAACAGAATGTTTTTATTTAAGTCAATATTTAAAAAACATAGCAAAGCAATTAGCGGATTTAAATATCTCAACCTTACATAACTTAATAAAATCATATAAATTGGATGAAACTTTTCCAAACGTAGAATTTGCTACAAGAATATTCCTTTGCCTAATGGTTACCAATTGTAGTGTAGAGCGGTCATTTTCGCAGTTTAAAAGAATAAAAAATAAATTGCAAACAACAATGTTACAAGAACGACTGAGTAATTTGTCAATTATGTGCATAGAAAGTGATATCCTTCAAAAAATTAACTTTAAGGATATAATAAAAGATTTTGCTCAACAGAAATCCCGGAAGAAACCGTTATCGTAATCGTAAACAAAAAAACAGCAGCATTCTAATATCATTAATCACATATTACATCATACTGTATTTGATTACCTATAATAAATGGTCATACTTAGTAAAAAAATGTTATTATAATTCGCTTTTTTTACTTTTCAAAAGGGCCCCAAATTCTTGTGTTTCCAAGGGCCCCAGCCTAGTTTAAGACGACCCTGTTTATTGGTTTGATGTTATGAAAGTATGTTTAAATTAATTTGTCTAAAAGGGTGAGTATTTACGATGTAGTATGTACATACGGTAACAAACAAATATATTTTTTTAAGAATTTTAAAGGTGTACCATATTATAATATGGCAAGTTGACATATTACGTATGTATGCAGTTTCTAAAATCAAAACTTCAAATTTAAAAAACTCCCATTTATATTAATGTTTTAAAATAAAATTTTTTCATCTGTTCAACCTAAAATTAAAAATTGCTTTGTCAACTTTTAGTAGAAAGATAAATGTTATATGTTATGATGTAACCACGAAGTAACATTATACGAATGCTATGACTACCTAAGCACTTTATTTAACCAATATCAAATTTTTTTAAGGCAAACAGAACTATTTAAATGCAAGATTTTATCAAATTTTTTGTTTAGAACGAATTTTCTGAAAGATAGGTAAAATCACACAAATAAAATACCCCCCCCCCCTCTAAAACAAAATCCTGTATTTGCACTTGAGATCAAAAGATTCAATATCATCAAAACAAAAAAAACACCGATATCAAAAATAGAAAAACAGTTTTATGATTTATGCTTAGCATGTTTTTGGAAAGAACTTCAATAATTTCAACATAATTTTGAATTTTGCTGCACAGGAAATGTAATTGATTTCGAAAGTAACAGAAAACACGGACTTTAGGCAACACTCATTTTTCGGTGCCGTATTAGCGTGTTTTACAATTGCACGAACAGTGGTTCGAGTACTCGAACAGCAGTTTGCCGTTTTATAATTCGTTCGAGCAAAGAGTGTATGCGTTTTATAATACACCACCTTTACTCGAACAGCTGTTCGAACAACGATTTCATGCACTAGCGTTCGAGGTATGCACCAAAGTTGAACGTGGTTGAACAACAAACATAACCTTAAATAAAAGAGAATTTACAATTTGAACGAAGGTCAGTGCATAATTTTTTTAAATTTTCTACTTATTTAACTCTCAAGATTAATAGTACAAAACTAATATTTTCAAATAACATTTCTTTAATTATTAGAACAATGCGAGACTAATAAGACCCAGCTCGATAAAAAAAATACCATGAAAAAACATATATGGACAAAAATATCTAATGATATGAAAGTCCTTAACTACAAGTACAGTTGGGACCAACTCCAAAATAAATGGAAAAGTTTGTTAAGGACCTACAAATCGATAAAAGACCACAACGGCTCGACAGGTCGTAATAGGAAATCGTGGCAATTCTTTAATAGAATTGATGGTTTAATGGCCAAAAACCCCACCATTTAACCACCGATTGTAGTCCACAATGGGATAATTAATGAGATACCTGACAACCAAACTAATATACAAGAACCTATAGATTCAGAAGCCTCGGTTCCTAATACGCCTACAAGTAGTAGAAGTGTTACACCTGATATAGGTAATATTATATTTTTTATTTATATTTTTATTTTAAAATTTTATTGCAGGTAGCAGTATTTCACATAAAAGAAAACGAGGTAATGACAATTTAATTAATGAACTACTACAACAAAATGAGAAGCATCATCAAGAAGAGATGAAGGAAAAACGAAGGTTCAATGATTTGCTAGAAATATTAGTAAATAATCTTAATAAAAAAGAATAAGTCATTTGTCACATACAATTTAAATAAGTCATTGAACCTTTGTTTTTTCTTCATCTCTTAATTAAATAATTTCCATTCAAAATTTTAAAATATAAAATTTATATATGTTTAAAATTTAAATATAATTATAAACTATTTACATTTGTTAACATTTACATTGTTACATTTGTTATTTGCATTTCTTTTGTTAACACCATTTCTATTAACCCGCTTAACTTCATTAGCATCCACATCCGCTAAATTTTCTTCATTTGTACCAAAAATTGTCTGCTCATCTTCAATACGATCATTAGATGCAATACAAAAATTATATAATACACAGGCTGCCATAATAACGATAGTTAAGTAATTTGTTTTATGCATTTCGAGGTACATTAAACGACGCCACCTTCCTTTCAATAACCCAAATGCTCGTTCAATAACCGACCTAGCAGAGGAATGACATTTGTTATAACCCATTTGTTTTCTAGTGAGGTGACCATTATCTTTAAACGGTACTAATATATGCTCCCCCAGAGGATAAACAGAATCTCCAAGCAAGTGCGAATTAAACGGAAAATATGGATCTTCATTGCATCGTTGTGAGATTCCTGATTTCAAAAACACCCGTGCATCATGTGTTGATCCTGGATAACCCACAAAACAATCTATGAACATACACCTGTGATTACATACAGCTTGTAATACCATAGAAGGTCGACCTTTTCTATTTATATATACTGCCCCATTTTCATTTGGTGTCTTTATATCTATATGGCATCCATCGATAGCTCCTAAGACTTGAGGAAAACGGCTTTGGTTCTGAAAAAAACAAATTATCTACATCTAATTTTGTAAAAGTACCTCTGCTATACTTACTAAAAATTCTTCGATAATTGTACGAGCTCTATTCTCATCAGGCCATTTTATTACATCTGCTGCTAATTCATTCAAAATGTTACTAATTCTTACTAAATATTGAAATACTGTGCTCTTTGTTACATTAAACCGATCTCTAATTGATCTAAGAATAAAAATAAAGAATACATTATACATATATTATTTACTTACTTTTATAATAATTATACAACTACTACCTGTAACTTTCTTGTCCTGCTAATGTCCAAACTGTTATCAAACACTGTAAACTAACAGATTCTTGAATACGCCCCCGAGTTTTCTTCTGTAATTTTGAGGCAACTTGGGTTATTAACAAATCCATAGTGGTTCGTGTCATTCGGAAATGTGATTTGAAATCATCATCTAGATAACGATTTATTAATTCGTGACATCCAATTATACGTTCACGTTTCTTGCGTTGTTTCATTTTACTAATCAAGTACAAAGAATTTTGACGCCTTTTCATACCATTTTCATTATAAAATAACCGTTCCCCTTGTGCAAGCAATAAACAAATTGTTTCAGTATTTACATTCATTTTCCTGAAAAATTGTTTAACTAAATTAAACTAAGTTTTATACTTAAATATAAAATTTTATACTTACAAATAATTTATGACAATTTATGACTTTGTTCGCAACATATGCATTATATATCATCTATAATATGTACACATTTTGACATACAATCTAGTTTCGTACATTCCATACTATGGAATATTTACAATATCTACATTTGGAAATGAACGTAAAAATAAAATAATATTTATACAAATTTTAAACATTACTTATATGTTACATATATACTATGTGTGGTGGCTATAACGTAACTAACATCTCTTGACAAAATTTAGTATAAACGAATGCTATATCTATAATGCACGTGAGCCTACTGCGCCCATTATATATAATCCACGTAAACTAACTTACAGAATATTATGATGTCACGCACTTTTAATAGTGCGGGGAAGGGTTGCTATGCAACGTCAAACGTTTCTAGGTAAAAACCAAAAAAAACAAACGTTTCTAGGTAAAAACCTAAAAAAACAAAAAAGTGGGCAAGTGTTCCCAAGCGGTCACCCATCCAAGTACTAACCGCGCCCAACATTGCTTGACTTCCGTGATCGGACGAGAACGTTTTTTTTTTTTTTTTTTTAGATTTAAAAAGTCTTTATTCAATTAATTCTTACAGGTTTTGATGGACCGAGCAGCTGATAGAAGCCGGTTGGACCTACATTTATATTGGTTTACATTTAGAAGTACCTCATGTTTATACATATAACTTCAGTTAACATTACATTTAAATTTACAAAAAAAAATATTTTACAAAAATGAATATACAATGTTTTAATTTTGAATTTGAGTAGTTTGTATTTTTTAGTAATATTTGTTGGAAAATTAAGCAAAAACCAACTTAAAATAATAAGGCGATTTGTGATAAATAAAAAATGTGAACAATAACAATAAATAAACTATAAAATTTAAATAACAATGTTGTTTACTTTAACTGTCAATAAAACCAATGAACGCAAAGAACACAATGTATTCTATGAAATTAAAGCAGCAAAAAAACAACAAAGAAGTGCTTGCGTATTCAGGTAGCTGTTTACGGCTACCCATTTATGGTACGTAACGGTTTTCACACGCGTCACTTCAATGTCCAGGTTTATCTATTCCAGTGGCGTAGCAGTTCTTTTTCAATTAGGTGTCGTCGTCGGGATGTGGTGGGGTTTCGTTGAATGTAGGTAGTAATTGGAAAGGGAGTTTGTATTTTCGAAGGGTTTTGTCTTGTGTAATATTTGTCGTTAGTATGCTATTGTGTATTTGTGTATTGTAGAATTTTTCCGATAACCGAGTAACGTGGTCTCGGAGAAATTCTACTTGTGTGTCGTCATGTAATGTCTTAAGTCGGGTATATCGATCAGCTCCCGTAACGAGTCGGAGGCAGCGATTCTGAAATACTTAAAGGGGTCT
Organism: Cantharis rustica; assembly: GCA_911387805.1. Taxonomy (NCBI): domain Eukaryota; kingdom Metazoa; phylum Arthropoda; class Insecta; order Coleoptera; family Cantharidae; genus Cantharis; species Cantharis rustica. Next base: position 53,744,160 of record OU426878.1, on the reverse strand, counting down.
AAGACGGGTCTTAGACATCCCTGCCCATACGGGACAAGCATACGTTAGGATCGGTCTTAGTACGATTTTGTATAACGTTCGCTTGTTTTCCGAACTCATCTGCCCCCCCCCCCTCATCAGGGGGTAGATCTTTCGCATTGCTGCGTACCCAAGCTGTCGTCTCCGTTTTAAATGTTCGTCGAAATTAAGTCTCGAGTCCAGTGTAACACCTAAGTATTTGTGGCTGTGGCGTAATCGTTTGTCCGTCTACTGTTAGTTTCTGGAAGACCCTGTGGTTTGTGCGCTTTCTGGCGAAGATTATCGTCTCCATGTAGTATTTAGTAGTATTATCTTGTCCATGTAGTGTTTAATTATGTCTAGGTGAATTTGTATTTGTTTAGTGGCCACCTGTGCGCTAAATGAGCTGGCGTAAACCGCTGTGTCATCCGCATACAGTGCCACTTGTGTTCGCGGAAATGTCGGTAAGTCGTTTATGTACAAGTTGAATAGTTTAGGTGCGAGCACGGAGCCTTGGGGGGCCCCTATTTGTATTTGTTGAGTGTCTGAGATGGTGTCGTTGACCCTGACCGCGATAGATCTGTTTGTTAAGTATGAATGCACGAGTTTACTGATATGATTGCTAAACCGGTAGTTTAGTATTTTGTAAATTAGACCATCGGTCCAGGTTTTGTCGAAGGCTTTTTCGATGTCAAGTAGTGCCATGGCGGTCACTTTGTCTTTATTGTATTGTGTAATCACGTCGTTAACAATTCGGGTCACCTGCATGGTGGTGTTAAGACCAGCTGTGAATCCGAATTGATAAGGGTTCGTGATTTTTAGTTTTGTTTGTTCTTGTGTAAGTCGGTGTAGGATTATTTTCTCAGTTACTTTCGCCATTGTATTGAGCAACGTAATTGGCCTGTAACTGAGAGGTTGGGTAGGATCTTTGTTAGGTTTGTGAATAGGGATTGTGAGACCTTGCTTCCAAGCCGTTGGAAAGTATTGTAGCTTCAGAATTGCATTAATAATGTAATTAAGTTGCACAATAGCTTTCCGCGACAAATTTTTAAGAACTTTGTTCTCAATTTTGTACGGCCCGGGAGCTTTGCGGTTCGGTAAGGATTTAAGGATTTGGATAATTTCGTTGGGATTAGTCAGGAGGGTTTTGTATTGTCGCGTAGGTATGTCATATGATTGATTTGAAAAGTCGTGTATTTGTTGTTTAATTAGCGTGTGTTCGTGTGTGTCTGTGTCGTCTAGTGTGTGTAATTTTTGAAATGTGTTTGCCAGAAGCTCTGCCTTTTGGGCGTCGCTCATGGCTGTGTGTGTGTTGTCTTGCAGGGCCGGGATCGGCTCGTGCGTTTTGCGTAAGAGTTTTGTTAATTTGAAAAGTGTATTGTCTGACGGACTTAGAGAGGCGAGTAGGTCCTCCCATGTTTTGTTTTTGTGTTGTGTAATTTTATGTTGTGTTTGTCTGTTCAAGTCAATCATAATATTTTTGTAATGTATGTCTGCAGTGCGCTGCCAAAGCTTTCGATTCTTATTCCGCTCCCTGATCAACAACTGGATGTCTTCTGGGAAGACGTCCCTGTTATTTTTCGGGGTAAACGTTTTGGAATTTTCGGCTTTGGCTCTGCTAATGTTTTGTGTAAGTGTGTGAATTTCGTTGTCAAGTATTTGTGTATCTGTGATGTTACTGTTTATTGTCGTTAAATCGTCAAGCCTTCGACGGAATCTGGACCAGTCCGTGTCTTTGAAACTAGTAATTGTTCTGAGGGAACGGTTGCGCGGTATATCGTTAATGAAAAATTGAATGACGTTATGATCGGAAGTTAATTTATGTTTCGCGGTTGGTTTCGTAATATTATCTAAATTTTTATTAAGTAAAAGATCGATCGTGGTTGGAGTCATATTGTTCATCGGGTGATGAGTGTGTGTGTCTGTATGCAAAATTTCAATATGATTGTGTAGGCAAAAGTTTAATAATGTGTTGCCATTTGGGTTGGATTGGTGACAGTTCCAGTGGGCGTGCTTGGCGTTAAAATCGCCGGCAAATAGAACTTTACCGTCCAAACGAAATAGCGTGTCTAAGTCGTGATCTGTTATTTGATTGGTTGGTTTATTGTAAGCTATAATGAGTGTTATGTTACCTTGAAGTTTTATCCCCAAGACTTCCATGCTGTTACCTTGTCTTATTTGAATGCGTCTGTGGGGAATGTCGTTTCGTATTACGGCTGCTACGCCGCCGGCTCCATGACCCCCCTTATCCTGTCGATGGACTGAGTAACCCTGGACCTTGAAGTTTCTGTTTTCGTTCAATTTTGTCTCTGAAATTAAGCAAATGTCAATATTGTTTTTAATTAAATGATTTTTAAATTCGAAGATTTTGTTACTTATTCCGTTAGCGTTCCATAAATTTATTTTGAGCTTAACACCCATACGAATTGATGTTACCGAAGAATTTCAGTGTTGCTGTAAATCTATCAGTTTTCGTATTGCAATTTTTTAATAGGTTGTTGTAGTCGTTTAGGGCTCTTAACATTTCGTTGATGTCCATTTGGTTGTTGATTTCTTCGCAGACTTGGGCAAATTCTGCGAATGCATCTCCCATGTTATCGTTGCGCGATGTACTCGGTCCTTGCGATGTTTGTGGTGGTTGTTGGGGTTGGGATAAATTTTGTATTGTCATTGGTTGTGGTCTAACGGTTCTTTCTATTGGTTGTCGAAGGGGAGGGAACATGGCCGTGTTGTTTATTGGTGCTTGGGTAGGTGTCGGTATTGGTTGGATGGTTGTTCTTGTCCTATTCCAGGGTGACGTAGTAGGTAGGGGGGCAGGTGTAAATCTTATTGGCTGATGGCTTTGTAGTGGGGTTCTCGTACGTCTGCTTTCTTCCAATTGGTTTATTTTCCTAATGTAAACCGGACACGTTACACTGTTGGCTGGATGCCTCCCTCGGCAGTTTGCGCAAGTTGGTGGATCTGTGTTTGGCAGTTGGCAGTCCTTTGTGAAGTGCGCTTTGGCGCATTTTAAGCAGCTGATGGCTCTTCTACAGTTAGCAGTAGCGTGGCCCCACTCCTGACAACGGTGACACTGTATAATTTGTTTGTTATTATAGTGTCGTTCCCATCTAACCCTGGCGTCCAGTAACATCTTCACCGTTGCGTTGATTGATCGCTCGGTAATCGAGTTATTTGTAACTACTAGGTACGAAGCCGTTTGCATGCCCATCATTTTAAAAATGTTCTTTGTGGTTATGCCTTTAGCGTGCAGTTCCGTTTTTATTTCTTCAAGTGAAGCGTCGTTTGGCAGTCCCTTTAACACAAACGCGTGTGTTTTTTCTTCCCTTGCCGTATAGGTGTGGTGTTCCACCGATTTTGTTTTAAGCTCATTCAAGAGCAGATCGTACTGATCCTTGTCGTTAACATATACGGCGACTGTAGTGGCTCGGTACGATAATTGAAAGCCTTTAGTAGCGAAATTGCTTACCTTTTGTCGGAATGCGTTTTGGTTGTTTACATCGCATGCGATAATGATTGGTGGTGGTTTCGAAGATTTCTTTGCGATTGGCATAGCATTGTCACGTTCGTTTGCGTTGTCCATATTATTTTCGGAGCTTTCCAAGTTTTGGGTATCTTTGTCTTTCCCTAATGCTGCAAATTTGTTTGCTACTAACACCGGCAACGGAATCGGTTTGTATCGTAGTCTTCGCAATTTTTTTACTTCGGGTTTAGGGACGTTTTCATTTTCGTCATCTCCTTGGGCAATTTTTTGTTTAGTTTTTGTTAGGCAGGTCCATCCGTTATCGGTATCGTTTAGCGCAGTTTCATTCATTGCTCAAATTTTTCGATTGCACTACTAATTTTATTTTATTATCCGTTTTTCACTTATCACAAATTAAATAATTAATTGTTTGCACTGTTTAACACTATCACAAATAATCGTAAAATAACGCACTTTAAAAAAGACCACGTGGTAATCGTTCGAGAAAGTTCCAAAATGGCCGCTCATGCGCTCCCACAAAAACACGTCTTACCTCGACGGCGGTTCACTAGAGAAGATTCGAGAACGAATAGAATAGAATAGAAAACAAGTTTATTCAAATGTTTTATGAATACGAAAATGTTTGGCCATCCGGCACAAACAACTGTGCTGTACGGCCTCGCATTTTAAATTAATTTACTAACTAGGAGCTCCTCGTGTAGCACTTATCTCCAAATAACAATTAAACACCAACCAAGTTGGTTTAAAAAAATAATTTTAAATATTAACAAAGTAGCATAATATAAATTTTAAATTTCGCGTTATGTCTTGTTGGAAAACGTGAAAACCAACTTTAAACAATTCCGTAAATTATGTACAATTTAAAAACTAAACACTAAATAACAATAAAACTAAATAACAATGAACAAATGAAATAAAATGTAACATTAACGAACGATGAAGGAATTAACACACATATTTGAAATACAATCAACAAAATAACTGTGAAGTAACGTTCCGAAGTGCGCTTGCGCTGCAAATAAGTTTAAGTAATGACACCGGCTTTCACTTCCGATCTTCTCAAGTTTCAGGTAGACTCCGTCCATTGGCATAGCAGCAGAAGTTTGTCAAGTATCGTTGTCTGGTTGTAGTGGTGCTGTTGTAAATTTAGGTAAGGTTTGGTACGGTAGTTTATATTTTCGTATGGTGTTGTTTTGTGTCATGTCTTTGGTAAGTGAACTATTGCGTATTTGGGTCGTGTAGAATTTTTCAGAGCACCGAGTTACGTGGTCTCTTAGAAATTCCACTTGTGTGTCGTCGTGTAGAGTTGTCAGTCTCGTGTAACGATCTGCACCCGTGACGAGTCGGAGACAGCGATTCTGATATACTTGCAGAGGTCTAAGACGAGTCTTAGACACTCCGGCCCATACGGGACAAGCGTATGTTATTATCGGTCTTAGTACGGCTTTGTATAACGTACGCTTGTTATCAGAACTCATCTGTCCGCCTCTCATCAAGGGGTAGATTTTACGTATCGCACCGTAGGCAAGTTGTCGTCTCGTCTTCAGGTGAGTGTCGAAGTTTAACCTGGAGTCCATGGTGACCCCCAGGTATTTTACGTTAGTCTTTGGCGTGATCGTTTGTCCGTCGAGTATCAAGTTTTGGAAGACCCGATGATTGGTACGCTTTCTGGCAAAGGCAATTGTCTCCGTCTTACCGGCATTCAATCGGATTTTCCAATTGTCAAAGTACTGTTTTATTATGTTTAGGTGAATTTGCGTTTGTCTTGTGGCGACCTCTGCGCTGAAGGAATGTGCGAAAATCGCTGTGTCATCAGCATAGAGAGCCAAATTAGTTTTCGAAAACGTCGGTAAGTCATTGATGTTGAGGTTGAAAAGTTTTGGAGCTAGCACAGAACCTTGGGGAACTCCGACTTGTATGGTTTTTGTTGTTGAATTAGTGTTGTTAACTTTGACCGCGAACAACTCTGCCGGTGAGGTAGGATAGGATGAGGCGTGTGATGTGTGTACTGAATTTGTAATTTAGCATTTTGAAAATTAGTCCGTCGGTCCAAGTTCTGTCGACGGCTTTTTCGATGTCCAGTAAAGTCATGACCGTCACCTTGTTTTTGTTAAATTGTCCGATCACGTCGTTAACAATTCGGGTCACTTGCAGGGTCGTGTTATGACCCCTAGTGAATCCGAATTGGTAAGGATTGGTGATCTTCAGTTTCGTTTGTTCGTCGGTCAGTCGAAGTAGTATTATTTTCTCTGTCACTTTGGCCATCGTGTTTAGTAAAGTAATTGGTCTGTAACTGAGTGGTAGCGTTGGATTTTTGTTTGGTTTGTGTATTGGTATCGTGAGGCCGTGCTTCCAGGCCCCCGGAAAGTATTTTAGTTTCAGAATTGCATTTATAATGTAATTTAGTTGTACAATAGCTTTCCGGGACAAATTTTTAAGAATCTTATTCTCAATTTTGTCCGGCCCGGGAGCTTTGTTGTTGGGTAGTGATTTTAAAATTTGGATAAGTTCTGTCGGATTTGTCATTAAAGTTTTGTATTGTCGAGTAGGAATATCGTAAGTTCGTCTTGAAAAGTCGAGTACTGTTTGTTTGATTTGGATATGTTCGGGTGTGTCCGTATCGTCAAGTGTGTGAATTTCTTTAAAGGTATTTGCCAATAGCTCCGCTTTTTGGGTGTCAGTCATGGCCGTATCGTTGTTGTCTTGTAAAGTCGGTATCGGTTCGAAAGATTTTCTAAGTAATTTAGTCAGTTTCCAAAGTGAGTTGTCTGAAGGACGCAGGGATGACAGAAGGTCTTCCCATGTTTTGTTTTTGTGTAATGTTATGTTTTGTTGTATTTGTCTGTTTATGTCAATCATGGTGTTTTTGTAGTGTAGGTCTGCAGTTTGTTGCCAAAGCTTTCGATTCCTATTCCTTTCTGCGATCATCAGCTGGATGTGATCTGGAAAGACGTCTCTGTTATTTTTCGGCGTGAAGGTTTTGGAATTTTCGGCTTTGGCTTTGTCAATACTTTTTGTCAGTACGTCGAGTTCGTGGTCGAGTATTTGTGTGTCATTAATTTTATTGTTTATCGTAATTAGGTCGTCTAGCCTTCGGCGGAACTTGCACCAGTCAGTGTCTTTGAAGCTAGTAATTGTCTTGGTCGGATTGTTTCGTTGTATGTCTTTAAGGTAAAATTGAACTATGTTGTGGTCGGATGTAAGTTTTTGTTTTATTTGCGGAGGTGTAATGTTGGTTAAATTTTTGTTCAACAGCAGATCGATCGTGGTCGCCGTCATATTATTCATGGGATGGTGAGTGTGCGTGTCCGTGTATAAAATTTCGATGTGTTTGTGCGAGCAAAAGTTCAAAAGGATATTGCCATTTGGATTGGTATGATGACAGTTCCAGTGAGGGTGTTTCGCGTTGAAATCGCCCGCCACTAGAACCTTACCGTCCAATCCAAACAGTGTGTCTAGGTCGGTGTGCGAAAATTGGTTTGTGGGTTTGTTGTATGCAATGATTAGTGTAATGTTGTTTTGAAGTTTTATCCCCAAGACTTCCATGCTATTACCTTGTATGTTAATCCGTCGGTGCGGTATGTCGTTTTTTACTAGCGCTGCTACGCCACCAGCTCCGTGTCCACCTCTGTCTTGTCGATGGACGGAGTAACCCTGAACCTTGAGGCTTCTATTCGCGGTCAATTTTGTTTCTGAAATTAAGAAGATGTCAATTTTGTTTTTAATTAAATGGTTTTTAAGTTCATAAATTTTGTTACTTATCCCGTTGGCATTCCATAAATTTACCTTGAGCTTATAAACCATAACAATTTATGTTGCTAAAGAATTGTGGCGTAGACGTGAAGCGTTCCGTTTTTGTACTACAATTCTTTAATAAATTGTTATAATCTTTCAGCGCTCGTAACATTTCCTCAATGTTAGTTTGTTGATTGATTTCTTGACACACTTGCGCGAGTTCACTGAATGAGTCGCCAATATTTCCAGAGTGTGCCGTTAATTGTTGCTGGGTTGCTGGCATTGGTGTAGGTACGGGTTGGGATGCTGGAAATCCTCTCCTTGGGGCACGCAGTGGTGGAAAAGTGGCGGAGTCGTTTATTGGTGCTGGTGGTCCCGTCTTGTTCCAGGCACTGGTAGAGGGTATGGGGCCGACATGAAGCGTTGGGCGTACTGGCTGTACTGCGATGTCCTAGATTGCCTATTTTCTTCTATCTTTTTTATTTTCTGCTGGTAAACTATGCAGGTTACGCTATTGGCGGGGTGATTTCCAAAGCAGTTGGCACAAGTGGCAGCTTCAGTTGGTGCAAGTTGACATTCTTTGGTCGGGTGGTTCTTGGCATATTTCAGGCACCGCACTGCATGGCTACAGTTTCCGGTAGCATGGCCCCAGTCCTGACAGCGGTGGCACTGGATAATTTGCTTATTGTTGTAGTGGCGCTCCCATCTTACTTTGGCGTCCAATAAACATTTGATAGTGGCATTCATAAATTTTTCGGTAATGGAGTTGTCGGTTACCACTAAAAAAGAAGTTGATTTTGTGCCATTCATTTTATACACGTTTTTAATTTTAATGGTTAGCTTTAATTCTGCACTAATTTCTTCTATCGTTGCGTCTTGTGCCATCCCTCTTAATACAAACGCATGCGTCCTCTCATCTTTGGGCGTGTAGGTGTGGTGTTCGACACTTTTTTTTTTGAAGTCTGCCAGCAAAGTTTTGTATTCCACTTTATCATTAAGTTGCACTACCACGGTGTTTGTGCGGTAGGTTAGCTGGAATCCTTTAGTTGCATATTTTTTAATTTTTTCGCGAAATTCTCGTTGGTTGCTGACATCACACGCGATGACAATAGGCGGTGGCTTTAAAAGTTTTGCTGTTGTTGTTGTCGTTGGTATGTTCGTATTGTCGTTGTCTTCGTCGTCGTCGTCGTCACCTGCTTCCATTCCTACGTCCGTATTTTGGGTATCTTTTTCTTTTAATAGAGCTGCATATTTATTTGCAAGTAATACTGGCGTGGGAATAGGGTTATATCTCAATCGGCGCACTTTTTTAATCATCAAAGCAACGTCGATGTAATTATCATTCTCTACTTGAGCCACTCGCCGTTTGGTTTGGGAAAGGCATCTCCACTCGTTATCGTTTGGTTTATCGTCGGACATTAAGTACATAATTTAACTCACTTTTTTTTTTTATTATAATTCCGGTTCTGATTGTTCTTATACCTAGATAATATGCTTATGTACACTAATATGATGTCTAAATTAATTTTTGGTAGCCTATTTAACGGTTTTTAATAAATTTTGCGAGAACACAATTTACACGGACGTCTGTCTAATTCGTACAGGGCCGGATTGGACGAGAACGGGTATTCTCAATGTGGTATGGTCGTTGCCTTACAATAAATGTGATTTTTATGCCACTTCTCGAAATATTCTATCGAAAAGTTAAGTAAATTTTATACCCGAAACATAATATTATATATAGTGCGTTTTTTTAACAAAAATATTGGAATGTGTACTAAAACGGACGACTTCTAAATGTTAACCAATGAAATTACTATGAAGTTAGACGATTTTTCAATAGCGAAATTTTCGCGAGTTAAGTGTTATGTGTGTTGCCTAAACTGAACCGGACATAGTAATAAATAAGATGAATGTGGACAGAGTTAAATGTAAATATCGAATAGACGTTAGTTACTTGGTTATAACTTTTCGCTTTTTTGTGGTGAATATTTAATATTACTACACGATTAAGTGATATTTAAATTATCTGAAGTTTCCCGGTGTAAATTAAACTTTGCAAACGACGCGCCACCTATAAATATTACTGATATCTTGGATCAACTATACGTAAACGACTTAACAAAAGATGCGATCGTCGCCAACGATTTGAATTTACCGTAGTTTGTAATTTAATTGTTTTAATTTGTGTTTTCAGTATAGTAAATTTTTTTTTTACATTGAAATTTCAATTATTACTGCTTTCCAAATTGATAAATAAAACCTTCTTACAGGATACAGGATTTTATTTAAAATAATTCTTTAAATTAAACACAAGGTGACGAACTAGTTGCGAAGCTAGTTGTCAAAGTTGAAAAAAGAAAAGTTAGATATTGTGCTGTGTAAAAATTGGACACGCAAAATTATTGGTTCTCGTCTAGGTGGTGAAGGGGGGAGGGTATTTAGTTTGATTTGATCCGAAAAAGCTCTAGTGTGTAACTCGGTGGAGATCGTGAAAAGAGTGGGGAGGCTGCGCACGCAGGTCGTCCTGTGAATATTCGAGTTTTTGATTTGCAGCGTGCGTGACGTGAATTTTTTTGAGTGGGAGTGATTTTTTGTAATTTGTCTTTCTATAATATAATTAATTAGGTGAGTGAAATTTTGGAAAACCTATTATTTAAATTAATGTAGAAAGATCGTTTTAACCATGGATTTGTAAAATTTCATTCGGTAAGATTTTTTTTGAAATCTAGTGTAGATTTGTCTGCATTTTCTTCGCGCGGTTTTTTGTCGCAACAAAAGTAATTGAGTTAATTTTCTACTTTCATCGTTTGTTTGTAAATTAATTCAATTTGAAATTAATTAATTCAATTTTTTGAATAAATAACCACCGGGTTTCTCGGATTATGTTAGCGGTATCTTTAAGGTCTACCTAAGCTGGGGAAAAGATTGGTAACGTCACCTGATACTAGTTTGTGGGAATTATTATAAAGATTCTATTATTTAATTTATTAAGCAAATCTAACAAATTTTTAACTGTATACTTCGGTTCAAATTTTGTGTAAAATTTAATAATGCTAATTAATTTTAAATTTTTGCAAGGCGCTTTAATTAATATAACTTACAACTAGTCGAACAGGATGTACCGGCTTAAGGCGTAAAGGCCAGGAGCTTGAGGATTCATACAACGTAAGATATACCTGTCTTTTTTTTTTGTGAACATAATCTCAGTTTTCTTAATAACCTCTTTTATCTGTACTCGGAATTTAAAAGTTGGGTTTTTTTAGTTATGGAAAAATTTTCTAATTGTATAATATCTTCTATTTTACAAACTACAGTATTTCCTTTGTCGGCTTTGGTAAAGATAAGTTCTGAATTTTTCGCAAATTTACGTAAAGATGTGGCAATCTTTTTTTATATAGAAATGTATCTCCCCTCTTCCATCTCTTTTTATTTTGCAAAATGCGTATTAGATTATTACAAAACTTTGCGCGTATCCTTTTTTGAATAAGTTTTTTGATTTTTCCAAAAAAGCAAAAAAACCATTAAATTTGAAATCTCTCGTTCGTTTGTAAATCTCGATTTTTAGAAACTTTTGGCACGGACAAAGTTTTTATATCTTAATTGGTTTAAAAGCTTTAAGGACCTAAAGTTCAAATTGCTTCACGTAATTATAATTGACGCGTGGTAAAGGAATATAAATTGTGAGAGAATGTCTTGCATCTCTTAAAATTTTTATCGAAAATAATAGTAAGCCAGTGTTGCGATTATAAGCATAGTATAATTTTACATATTACTGCATAAATAAATTTATTATGTACAGCTTTTCTACTATTACAATTTAAAAATGTAGCTATGAATTAAAAATTCCTTTAATAGTAAAAAGTTTGGTGTTATGAAAGTAGTTTCAAATTAATTTTTCTAAAATGGTAACTACTATAATTATGTAGTAGTACATACGGTAACTTAAAAAATATATTATTTTAATTATTTTAAAGGTGTATATTATAATGTTATGGCAAGTTGTATGTGTGCAATTTTAAAAATCAAAATTTCAAATTTAAAATCTCCCATTTTAAAAGTATTGATGTTTTAGAATAAAATTTGTTCATAAATGTTCAAGCATAAAATCAAAAAAAGCTTGATCAGCTTAGTAGAAGTAGCATAATATGCTATGATGTAATCACTGTGTAACATTATATCTACAACGATCCAAACACTTTATTTTGACTAATTTCAAATTTTTTAAGACAAACTGAGAATTATTCAAATGCAAGTACTTACGTAAGTATTTTACTATACATTGATAACGAACTACATACATTTTGATCAAAATGTTTGTTTAGAACGAATTTTCTGAAAGAGGTAGATAAATTCACACAAATAAAATTCCCCCGCCCCCTTAACGAAATCCTGTATTTGTAAATCCTGTAAAATAAAAAAACACTGATATCAAAAAAAGAAATTTAGAAAGAAGAAAAAATTATTTCAAAAACGCTCAGAAGATTATTTAATTTTTAACTAATTAGAACATAATTATAAAATTTGATTTTGCCATAACGAAAGATTTTAAAATAATATATATTCAAATGCTTTCAGTAAAACCACGGTGCAACATATTATTACATACCAAGCGTATAATAGCAAGTTACAAACACCACGATTTGTATTAATTTTTCTACACACATTTACACTTGAAAAGCATTATAAAGATTCTACACGTCATTAACACTATTGTGACAGGACAGGTATTGGGACACCCTTTATAACATGGACGATGTGCATCGTACATGACGAGATCCGATGCCGAACCACTACGACAATATTATCGACTATAACATAGTGTACATTCGTGTATACTTAACTGCTCTATTATACATATTAAATTTTTAAATCTGTATAACATAAAAAAATCTGTAAAATTTATTATTAGTAATTTATTATAATACATAATATTCTGTGCTTATTTATACGGGTTTGCTAAAATTTTGCCAAAATAATGAAATCTATTGCTCGGCATATATATGTTACGAACAGAGTACGAAATTATACAATGTCCGATATTATTAGGTTGTTTTAATCGACTTTGTACGCCATTATTTGTACAATGTCAACATTGTATACTGCAATGTGTGCAATGTTGGTTTTCCTTAGAAGGTATGTTTGAAGTCAATATAAAATCCAATCTGGCGATATTAATACGACAGAACGGATATCTAAAAACGTGAAAATAATGAATATGAAACATGTGAAAAGACAATAATCAACGAATAAGATTTTTTAATAAGATTAGTTTATACTAGTTTTTAGTTATTTTACTTATTTGTACAATCCAATGCCTTATGACATTTTGAGTTACATTTTATAGTAGCATTCTGCTTTACATCAACACATTTTTGAAACAATTACATCTTACGAAGCCTTGCCGCATGAATTTAGATTGTTTATTGCTGGCTGTTCGCAACGTGCAAGTTTCTTCTGCTTTAAAAGGATTTTCACGATGCAATTTGATTTCTACTATAGTTGGGGTTAAGACACCATTTGTTGTCCCAATTTTATAATAATTATTATCGTCAGTTACTAAATTTCTGAAATCTCCTTTTCCCCTATCCAAAGCAGTAACTGGTATACTAGTTACAAAAATATCTGTCCAATGTCGATTTTGCACAATTTATCACTTTGTTCGCAACATATGCATTATATATCATCTATAATATGTACACATTTTGACATACAATCTAGTTTCGTACATTCCATACTATGGAATATTTACAATATCTACATTTGGAAATGAACGTAAAAATAAAATAATATTTATACAAATTTTAAACATTACTTATATGTTACATATATACTATGTGTGGTGGCTATAACGTAACTAACATCTCTTGACAAAATTTAGTATAAACGAATGCTATATCTATCTATAATGCACGTGAGCCTACTGCGCCCATTATATATAATCCACGTAAACTAACTTACAGAATATTATGATGTCACGCACTTTTAATAGTGCGGGGAAGGGTTGCTATGCAACGTCAAACGTTTCTAGGTAAAAACCAAAAAAAACAAACGTTTCTAGGTAAAAACCTAAAAAAACAAAAAAGTGGGCAACGGCACGCGGTGTTCCCAAGCGGTCACCCATCCAAGTACTAACCGCGCCCAACATTGCTTGACTTCCGTGATCGGACGAGAATGATTTTAGATTTAAAAAGTCTTTATTAAATTAATTCTTACAGGTTTTGATGGACCGAGCAGCTGATAGAAGCCGGTTGGACCTACATTTATATTGGTTTACATTTAGAAGTACCTCATGTTTATACATATAACTTCAGTTAACATTACATTTAAATTTACAAAAAATTTTTACAAAAATGAATATACAATGTTTTAATTTTTAATTTGAGTAGTTTGTATTTTTTAGTAATATTTGTTGGAAAATTAAGCAAAAACCAACTTAAAATAATTAGGCGATTTGTGATAATTAAAAAATGTGAACAATAACAATAAATAAACTATAAAATTTAAATAACAATGTTGTTTACTTTAACTGTCAATAAAGCCAATGAACGCAAAGAACACAATGTATTCTATGAAATTAAAGCAGCAAAAAAACAACAAAGAAGTGCTTGCGTATTCAGGTAGCTGTTTACGGCTACCCATTTATGGTACGTAACGGTTTTCACACGCGTCACTTCAATGTCCAGGTTTATCTATTCCAGTGGCGTAGCAGTTCTTTTTCAATTAGGTGTCGTCGTCGGGATGTGGTGGGGTTTCGTTGAATGTAGGTAGTAATTGGAAAGGGAGTTTGTATTTTCGAAGGGTTTTGTCTTGTGTAATATTTGTCGTTAGTATGCTATTGTGTATTTGTGTATTGTAGAATTTTTCCGATAACCGAGTAACGTGGTCTCGGAGAAATTCTACTTGTGTGTCGTCATGTAATGTCTTAAGTCGGGTATATCGATCAGCTCCCGTAACGAGTCGGAGGCAGCGATTCTGAAATACTTAAAGGGGTCTAAGACGGGTCTTAGACACCCCTGCCCATACGGGACAAGCATACGTTAGGATCGGTCTTAGTACGATTTTGTATAACGTTCGCTTGTTTTCCGAACTCATCTGCCCCCCCCCCTCATCAGGGGGTAGATCTTTCGCATTGCTGCGTACCCAAGCTGTCGTCTCCGTTTTAAATGTTCGTCGAAATTAAGTCTCGAGTCCAGTGTAACACCTAAGTATTTGTGGCTGTGGCGTAATCGTTTGTCCGTCTACTGTTAGTTTCTGGAAGACCCTGTGGTTTGTGCGCTTTCTGGCGAAGATTATCGTCTCCGTCTTACCGGCATTCAACCTGATCTTCCATTTGTCCATGTAGTGTTTAATTATGTCTAGGTGAATTTGTATTTGTTTAGTGGCCACCTGTGCGCTAAATGAGCTGGCGTAAACCGCTGTGTCATCCGCATACAGTGCCACTTGTGTTCGCGGAAATGTCGGTAAGTCGTTTATGTACAAGTTGAATAGTTTAGGTGCGAGCACGGAGCCTTGGGGGGCCCCTATTTGTATTTGTTTAGTGTCTGAGATGGTGTCGTTGACCCTGACCGCGATAGATCTGTTTGTTAAGTATGAATGCACGAGTTTACTGATATGATTGCTAAACCGGTAGTTTAGCATTTTGTAAATTAGACCATCGGTCCAGGTTTTGTCGAAGGCTTTTTCGATGTCAAGTAGTGCCATGGCGGTCACTTTGTCTTTATTGTATTGTGTAATCACGTCGTTTACAATTCGGGTCACCTGCATGGTGGTGTTAAGACCAGCTGTGAATCCGAATTGATAAGGGTTCGTGATTTTTAGTTTTGTTTGTTCTTGTGTAAGTCGATGTAGGATTATTTTCTCAGTTACTTTCGCCATTGTATTGAGCAACGTAATTGGCCTGTAACTGAGAGGTTGGGTAGGATCTTTGTTAGGTTTGTGAATAGGGATTGTGAGACCTTGCTTCCAAGCCGTTGGAAAGTATTGTAGCTTCAGAATTGCATTAATAATGTAATTAAGTTGCACAATAGCTTTCCGCGACAAATTTTTAAGAACTTTGTTCTCAATTTTGTCCGGCCCGGGAGCTTTGCGGTTCGGTAAGGATTTAAGGATTTGGATAATTTCGTTGGGATTAGTCAGGAGGGTTTTGTATTGTCGCGTAGGTATGTCATATGATTGATTTGAAAAGTCGTGTATTTGTTGTTTAATTAGCGTGTGTTCGTGTGTGTCTGTGTCGTCTAGTGTGTGTACTTTTTGAAATGTGTTTGCCAGAAGCTCTGCTTTTTGGGCGTCGCTCATGGCTGTGTGTGTGTTGTCTTGCAGGGCCGGGATCGGCTCGTGCGTTTTGCGTAAGAGTTTTGTTAATTTGAAAAGTGTATTGTCTGACGGACTTAGAGAGGCGAGTAGGTCCTCCCATGTTTTGTTTTTGTGTTGTGTAATTTTATGTTGTGTTTGTCTGTTCAAGTCAATCATAATATTTTTGTAATGTATGTCTGCAGTGCGCTGCCAAAGCTTTCGATTCTTATTCCGCTCCCTGATCAACAACTGGATGTCTTCTGGGAAGACGTCCCTGTTATTTTTCGGGGTAAACGTTTTGGAATTTTCGGCTTTGGCTCTGCTAATGTTTTGTGTAAGTGTGTGAATTTCGTTGTCAAGTATTTGTGTATCTGTGATGTTACTGTTTATTGTCGTTAAATCGTCAAGCCTTCGACGGAATCTGGACCAGTCCGTGTCTTTGAAACTAGTAATTGTTCTGAAGGAACGGTTGCGCGGTATATCGTTAATGAAAAATTGAATGACGTTATGATCGGAAGTTAATTTATGTTTCGCGGTTGGTCTCGTAATATTATCTAAATTTTTATTAAGTAAAAGATCGATCGTGGTTGGAGTCATATTATTCATCGGGTGATGAGTGTGTGTATCTGTATGCAAAATTTCAATATGATTGTGTAGGCAAAAATTTAGTAATGTGTTGCCATTTGGGTTGGATTGGTGACAGTTCCAGTGGGCGTGCTTGGCATTAAAATCGCCGGCCAATAGAACTTTACCGTCCAAACCAAATAGCGTGTCCAAGTCGTGATCTGTTATTTGATTGGTTGGTTTATTGTAAGCTATGATAAGTGTTGTGTTACCTTGTAGTTTTATCCCCAAGACTTCCATGCTGTTACCTTGTGGTATTTGTATGCGTTTGTGGGGAATGTCGTTGCGGATTACGGCTGCTACGCCACCGGCTCCATGACCCCCCCTATCCTGTCGATGGACTGAGTATCCCTGGACCTTGAAGTTTCTGTTTTCGTTCAATTTTGTCTCTGTAATTAAGCAAATGTCAATTTTGTTTTTAATTAAATGATTTTTAAATTCAAAAATTTTGTTACTTATCCCGTTTGCGTTCCATAAATTAACTTTGTACCTACAACCCATACGAGTCGATGGTACTGAAAAATTGGATGGTAGCTGTAAGGCGCTCTGTTTTTGACGTACAATTTTTTAGAATAATGTTGTAGTCTTTCAGTGCCCGAAGCATTTCTTCTATATTAGTTTGCTCGTTGATTTCATTACAAACTTGTGCGAATTCACTGAAGGCGTCTCCGATGTTCGTTTTTTGCGATCGTTTCGGCTGTTCGGTTGTCGTTTCTTGAGGCTGTTGTGTTGCACTTGCTACCCGATTTGTACGTAGTGGGGGAAATGCCCTGTTGCAGTTTATTTGAGCTGGTGGTGACTGCGTTGGTGGTTGAACAGGAATTCTCTGCCATGCGGGAGTTGTCGGTGGGGGGGCCGGAACAAATTTTGCTGTCCTTATATTTTGTGGTACGTCCCTGGTCTGCCTGCTATTTGGATCTGTTGTAGTTTTCGCTGGTAAACTACACAACCGATGTTATTTGCAGTGTGTGGTCCGTTGCAATTCGCGCATGTTGCGGATTCTGTTGGAAGTAGGTTACATTCCTTCGTTGCATGGTTTTTCGCGCATTTAAGACATTTGTTTGCTTTTCTGCAATTTGCAGTTGCATGTCCCCACTCCTGACACCTGTGGCACTGTATGATTACCTTATTGTTGAAGTGCCTTTCCCATCGCACCCTGGCATCTAAAAGTTGTGTGACCATAGTATTAATTGCTTTTTCGGTTACGGTGTTTCTTGTCACCACCAGAAAAGCAGCCGCTCTCGTGCCATTCATTTTGTAAACCTGTGTTACGTCCACGTGTTTTTTCGCGAGTTCTTCTTTTATTTCGTCTATTGAGGCATCTGATGTCAAACCCTTTAATACAAATGCGTGGGTTCGCTCGTCTTTCGGGGTGTACGTGTAGTGCTCGAATTTTTTTGTTTCCAGTTTGGCCTTAAACATTTCGTACTCATCTTTGTCGTACACGTGTACCGCGACTGCATTGGCACGGTACGAGAGATGAAATCCCTTAGTTGCGTTTGTTCTTACCAGTTCCCGGAATTGGTTGTTGTTGCTTATTTGTGTGTTATTTGTGATAACAATTGGTGGCGGCTTATTCACTTTTTTCTTACTTACTTGTGTGCCCACGTGGTGTTCTGTTTCCTCGTTATTGGTGGTTTCCATTTCGTAACTATCCAGGTTTTGAGTATCTGACTGGGTGGCTAGCGGAGTAAATTTGTTGGCTAAAGCGGTTTTTACCGGGGTTGGTATTGGATTGTAACGGCGCTTTGGTTTTTTATTTACCCGCCCGTGTTGTATGAATTGGTCCATGTCAATCAGAATCGCACTGCGTTTATTATTAGTTGGCTCCTCCGTATTTGCCTTTGTCGTTTCTGGTATATTTGCGTTGTTTCGTTGACTAAGGCAGTTCCACAAATTTTCTTCTTCACGTGTCACTAAATTAGCGTTAATTAATGTCTCATTCATAGTTTATAATTTACAAACTTATCACGATACCGGATTATTATTAATTGTCACTAACACTATCACCGATTCACAAAATATAATTTTTGAAATTTTTACTAACCACGTGGTCAATTATTTAGGCGCTCTCAGAAACACGTCTTACCTCGACGGCGGTTCACTAGAGAATGGACGAGAACGGGTATTCTCAATGTGGTATGGTCGTTGCCTTACAATAAATGTGATTTTTATGCCACTTCTCGAAATATTCTATCGAAAAGTTAAGTAAATTTTATACCCGAAACATAATATTATATATAGTGCGTTTTTTTAACAAAAATATTGGAATGTGTACTAAAACGGACGACTTCTAAATGTTAACCAATGAAATTACTATGAAGTTAGACGATTTTTCAATAGCGAAATTTTCGCGAGTTAAGTGTTATGTGTGTTGCCTAAACTGAACCGGACATAGTAATAAATAAGATGAATGTGGACAGAGTTAAATGTAAATATCGAATAGACGTTAGTTACTTGGTTATAACTTTTCGCTTTTTTGTGGTGAATATTTAATATTACTACACGATTAAGTGATATTTAAATTATCTGAAGTTTCCCGGTGTAAATTAAACTTTGCAAACGACGCGCCACCTATAAATATTACTGATATCTTGGATCAACTATACGTAAACGACTTAACAAAAGATGCGATCGTCGCCAACGATTTGAATTTACCGTAGTTTGTAATTTAATTGTTTTAATTTGTGTTTTCAGTATAGTAAATTTTTTTTTTACATTGAAATTTCAATTATTACTGCTTTCCAAATTGATAAATAAAACCTTCTTACAGGATACAGGATTTTATTTAAAATAATTCTTTAAATTAAACACAAGGTGACGAACTAGTTGCGAAGCTAGTTGTCAAAGTTGAAAAAAGAAAAGTTAGATATTGTGCTGTGTAAAAATTGGACACGCAAAATTATTGGTTCTCGTCTAGGTGGTGAAGGGGGGAGGGTATTTAGTTTGATTTGATCCGAAAAAGCTCTAGTGTGTAACTCGGTGGAGATCGTGAAAAGAGTGGGGAGGCTGCGCACGCAGGTCGTCCTGTGAATATTCGAGTTTTTGATTTGCAGCGTGCGTGACGTGAATTTTTTTGAGTGGGAGTGATTTTTTGTAATTTGTCTTTCTATAATATAATTAATTAGGTGAGTGAAATTTTGGAAAACCTATTATTTAAATTAATGTAGAAAGATCGTTTTAACCATGGATTTGTAAAATTTCATTCGGTAAGATTTTTTTTGAAATCTAGTGTATTGTATATGTGTAGTGTATTTTCTAATTGTATAATATCTTCTATTTTACAAACTACAGTATTTCCTTTGTCGGCTTTGGTAAAGATAAGTTCTGAATTTTTCGCAAATTTACGTAAAGATGTGGCAATCTTTTTTTATATAGAAATGTATCTCCCCTCTTCCATCTCTTTTTATTTTGCAAAATGTAACCGTGTCCGAAGGGGAGTAGGAAGTCTTTCTTATTTTTCTTAGTCCCCAAGGTCAAGTGATTTTATTGCATGTTTGTATAGTCCTTAGCATAAGAAGTATTAGTATTGGAATCATTTTGTATCAAAACCAGAAATTTATCTAGAAGGCGTCGTTGTAGCTAAGTAGTGCGGTGTTTGACCTTACGAAAAACTTTTCTGAATAGGTTTATAATAAATGAATATGGAAAGAAAATTTGAATATTATTGAAATTATAATGCCAATGTTACAGCCGTTTTACCAAAACTGAGGAAATTTTGAAATGTTTTTTTTTTAATGATGTGGATAGAGGTTATGGTCCTGATTATTTTGTTCCAAAACGCATAAACTAAAAAATCAACACAAAGCGGAAAGAAGTGCGTGGGAGCGATATAACGGTGGTATTACAGATATAACGTTAACAGTAATTTGCATGTGACGATAGACATGCAAGCGTGACCAAAAGCGAATTTAAAAAATTTACGGTTTTTGAGTAATTGAAAAATTATGTAAATCGTATAATGTAACGTTTAAGATTAGTGAATCAGTGACAACATATAGCTACGTGGCATGCATTGATACATCAGCGCCCAACAACGGAATCAGATTTCTAAGGTGTTCCGGCCTAGGTTGTGCGCCAAGTTATACTTGAGCGCCTAGGCTCTTAAAAGTGTTTTGTGAAGACGCTTACATTTTTACAGCTGTATTCATAAAAAGTACAACATGTTTATAAAACTATTATAAGCAAAATGTCAAAAAACATTATTCATAAACGTCCAATAGCGCTAAAACACTGTTATAAGACTGTTATAAGACTGATATAAGCGGTTTATAACCTAAAACACCCACACAGCTGTAACCCATAACAACAGTATTATAACTAAAACATTCCCGAGCGACACTTTAAGAAATTTTTATTAATACGGGTGTCTTTTTTAGTATTTATTACTTGTGATAATTTTATATATTTAACCATGCCTTGCTGAAGATTGAAATAAAATATGTGCAATTGGTGTTGAAAAAATATAGAAATCATAAAAATGTTAATAATTGCTTTTTATAATTGCAAAACATGTCATTATCAACTCAAACAGAATTGACCAAAATTATTGTATTTTAAATTCCAGATTATGATACGAATAACTGCGATTAAATTAAATAAAAATGCCTTTAACATTTTAGAAGTTTTTAAGATATAATCTTAGTAAATTTTCACATAACATTGCCAAGTAACCCTGCAATTGTGCTTTTTGCAAAATTGAGCTGATTAATTAACTGCAAAACAAGTAATTATTGCATTTTAATACATAAATGGTAAATAGATGAAACAAGAAAATACCTGGTATTAAATTTCTTCAACGGAAACATCGAAAATAAATATTAAGGGTATTCACACTCTCTGGTATATCCCGTGGTAAATTTACCACGTGGTAAATATACCACGTTTACCAGGGTGTTATTTGACTGTGTAGTAATCTCCCATAAGAGCAAATACCATACCTCGTGGTATTCGTAAGTAGCCCTCGACCGTGTATTTCTAGTATGGTAAAGTTAAACCAGTGCGCCGCTTTTCTGCGTTGTTGTATTTTTACTTTTAATATGGCGAAGTGCACACAGCTGATTTAAAGTAACTACTACTTACAAAAATAATAACAGCTGATTGTGCCGAAAGTAGGGTTAAAGTTAAAATACAAAAACTCAATACCACGAGGTGTGTTCACAGATATGGTATTAATGTGTGGTAAATTTACCACGTGTTAAATATACCAGAGAGTGTGAATACCCTAATTTTGTAATTTAAAAAATTCAAGATAAGCACTGAATAATAAGAGCATTTTACTAACGAACAATAATTTGAACTGAAATTTCACTGTAACAGGAATATTTTCTTTCATATAAAGAAATCTAAGTAAAGCCTACGCCAATTCGCGATGTGTTTACGAAGGTGATGCAGTACTAGACCATAGTATAAGTAATTTAAGACAGTAGAGACACTCGCATCCTTTTTCGGTTCCAAATTTTCATGCGCATGTCAAAGTCTAGGTTAAGTATCTACATGAGTTAACAGATGACGCGGCTATTTTACAACGTACTACACTATTGCCAGATCTATTAAAATTCACTAGATTTGTTAGATTGAAATTGAGCTCTGAATATTTTAAGTGAATTTTTGAACATTTTGTGTTTATATTAAGTTACATTAACTTAGAAAATCATGAGTAATAATGCTTGTGCAGTAAGTTTTTGTAAAAACCGATCTGGAATGGGTGTTGTACTGCATAAATTTCCAAAAAATAGCGCGAAATGTAAGCAGTGGGTAGAATTTTGCGACAATAATTTATTGTTGAAAAAAGTAAACTTGCATAATTCTTATCATAGAGTGTTATGTTACTTAATGTTCTTCAACCTATGTTAATTTTTAAACTTGCTTTATAACTCATAATTGTATAAATGGGTCTCAAAAACCTTTTTAAAATTGAAGTAAAATAGTTTTAATTAAACCAATTGTTTCTTTCTATAGTAACAAAATCATAAAGCTGATCTTTCTTAAATATGCAGAAACAATACAAATCTGTTATGATGGTAGAGATAAATCTATATTCTAGAAAATTTCACACGTTGAGTTTGCAGCACAAAACGTAATTCTATTAAAATATATTTATTGCACATTACAACGAATTATATCTTTAAATTTGATATAACAAAAAACATCAAATTTTGATTTAGCTCATTCTTCCTGTATATACCCCTCAAATTATTGTTTTTAAAAATAATGATGGAATGTGAAAATAATTACATTTCAAGCGGTTTATTTCAAATTCAAATCAATTTTGCAGTGCCATCTAGCTTATCACTACTGTCTAAACTACTTATACTGTGACTAGACGTTGGGCACATTATTTTATGCAGAAAAGTGAAGTGTTTGGAGAAAGGCATCATTAAGTTATTTGGACTCTGTTTGCAAACCAGTGCTTTACATACAAATCCTCACGAAGTAAAAGATGTCCACACTTTTCTTCTTTCTACAAATTTTCTGTTACCTAATTTGGTGTCAACAAAAACACGGTGTTCTTCACCTTCAGGAAAATAATGAAAATGTAGTTCCGAATTTCTTTTCGCCCATGAGTTGCATAGTGGAACACAACAGTACGCGTTGGACATTTTAAATAAATAATAATATTTGCGAGTAAAATTAAGGACGACGTCTGGTGGCAGATTTCAGAACGTGTTGAAATTATTTAAGTAATTAAAGCTTTTAAATAAATTTTGAAATGTCAACCGTTGTTGAGAAACGTAGCAAAGAGTTTTGTTGTGTGTATAGATGCAATTCAACACGATGGCGAGATCCAAATGTAAGTTTTCACCGGTTTCCACAAAAAGGAGTTTGAAAGGTTAAATGGAGTAACATTTTTGGAAATGAAGTCATCGATTTAAGAAAGGCATGGATACTAAAACTAAAAATGGGGAAGAACGTATCGATGTATATGAAGGTATGTAGTAAACATTTCAAGCCTGGGGTTCTTTTATTACATGGTAAGTAAATGCTGTATATTAATGGAGTGTGTTCATCTACAAACACATTCAATTTAAATTACTTTTGAATACAAGAAGCACATTGTTATGTTTTTACTTAAAATGCGATTACCATTAATTCAGGTATTTTTTTAGATTATTCAATTGATTCGAAACGAAGAAGATTGAAGAATGATGCGATACCTTCGTTAAATTAGCCTACGATTGAAAAACGGGGCTCGATAAAAAGTCCACCGACGAACGCCGCAACTATGCGATTGAATAGGAGTTTAAGAAGAAAGCAGATCAAAGAAAGAAATGGAAGACTCGCGTCTGGAAATGGCCAACATTCTCCTTACGCTCCAAAGGTCAACCGCAGAGACAACAAGTCAATCGTTAGTAGAACCTCTAGCTATAGATATACTTTCTCCAACACTCTCTCTCAATGACTTAACTGCCATGTCAACTTCAACACAGGTTACGAGTGGAGATATATATGTGTCGTTTATGAGTTATTTAAGTGATGAGAAATCGTTAAACACACTTGCTGGAATTTCATCATTTCAGTTTTTAAATTTTTTAACTACTGAAGTAAGTGAAATTTTAAAGGACAAAAGGAAGCACAAACTTACCATGCAGGAGAGAGTTTTAATGACTCTAGTCAAATTAAAACAAAATTTATCTTTTAGAGTTTTAAAAAATTTTTTTAAAGTAATTTCAGTAGTGACATGTAAGTATATATTTATTGAAACTGTAATTGCTTTGCATGAAACTTTAAAATGTATGATTGATTGGTGTCCGAGAACTGAAATTCAAAACTGAATGCCTCGATGTTTTGAAAATTTTAAAAATGTTAGAGTTGTCTTGGATTGTACGGATATAAATGTTCAAAAACCCAAATGCTTGACATGTAGAATTAAATTATATTCTCACTACAAGTCTGGGCTTACATTAAAGTGGATGACGGGAGTAACCCCAGGTGGCATTATAAGCTTCGTTAGTGAAGCTTATAGAGGAAGAACTTCAGACAACAAGGAGGTGAAAAGCATTTTTAATTATTGCACAAATAAATAAACAAAAGAAGCCTGTAGAACGATGTAGTCTTTTAGTTATTATAATAAAAATAGTAAAGTAATCGTGCTGTATTTGCAATATGTCGTTACAGAACATAATTATGTAGGGAAGAATACATTTTGAAAATCTGTTATTAATGCTTCCAGTAACAACATTTTTCGGCAGTCTTCTAATGCCTATGTTACTAATGTAATTTGTAATTTTTAAAATGTTTCCTAGATGGCGTGTGCATAACACATTCAGTTTGTGTTATTTTATAATAACTCTCTTTTGAAAGCACTGTACAAAATTTGAATGAGTTGGAAGAAAGTATTGTCTTATCTATATCGTGTAAATTTATTGTAAATATAAGAAGTGATAATAATGTGTTTACAATATTATATCACAATGCCAATTTCACAGTTTTGTTACGTTTTTAATAACTCAAACCTACTGCTCGCGTATAAACTTCATCTTCATGAATTATAGCCATTATGTGCGAGTCAAATACGACGTTTATCTACGACCGTAAATACAAAATTTCATGTTTACAAATTTTTATTTATTAATTTTGAATCGCAATAGAATTTTGAAGGCTGAAATAGCGATTTCGGCATCTGTCAAAGTCAATGTAAATCCGCAATCATCCGGGTCATGTTTGAATTTTTTGAAATTTTATTTGCACATTTGGCTTTAGATAATTTTTTTTGCATCCGGATGGCATTTTTTAAAATCGATATTTTTAAAAATTTTGCGCTTTTTTTCGACTTCGAAAATTAATTTTTAAAATTATTAAATTACAACTTTCTTTAATAATCCATGGGTTTAAAATTTTAAAGCGTTCTTAATTCCTGATACGCAAAGAGTGGTTTATATAGCGAATCGCTTTATTAATTTTAACAAGAACCTTTATGGATAAACGGATAGCACTGCTCGCCAACAACCACACGAGTTCAAATCCCGGTGAAGGCGACTTTTTTTTAAAAGAATTTGTAAAGGTGACTCATGGTTTCCAAATATTATATTCTTTAATATTATATTCTGTACCTACTAGTAAAATTGAAAAATATCGAGATGCTCCGTTTTTTTATTAAACTTTTTTAATTAAAATAATAACCAAAATATATTAATTATTAACCAATGCAATAATATTAATTATTTCAAGTTTTCAAACTTAAAATGTTTGTGAAAAGTAAACAACTGAAGGTTGAATTTATTAACCTGCACCGATTGTCAATTTGAGCATATTGGTACTCAAAACTACTTTCTAATTATGTAGGCGGCTAAAAAAGCACAAACTAATGTAGACGTCGGTAAGTTTTGCCGCTCGCATTGTATTACGATCTGTTGATCACAGAGTCATCTACTAGTAACGCTTGATAATAATTCATACTTTTTGCCACCTTAAGTCTTTCGATTAAGCTTGGACTCAGGATTTCTTTGAATTTAGCGACATACGACCTCTCTCCGACTAGAGCTGGCGGCAATCCTGTTCTTCCCAGCCGTATTAAGGCATTTTCCCCGTCTTGTGTTCTTATCGGCCAATTTGGCCCGTTACAAATTTTGTAGATTTTCTTGTACAGTTCTCCTAGTTCTTCCAGATTATTTTTTTCAATGAACTTAAACAATTCGGGACAAATCTTATCAGGTCCCAGAGCTTTTCTCAATTTTGTTTTTTTAATGGCGTATTTAACTTTACTCTTTAATATATAGAGATTGTCGTTGATGTGTCCATCTACTTCCAACTCTGGTCGGTCGTTGTAAACGTCTTCAACGTATTTCTCTCATATGACCGTTCTTTCTGGTGGGTCTAGTACAATTTGGCCTAGTTCGTTTATTATCATTGCTTAACTTGGTTTCCTGTTCAACCCTGTTACTTCTTTTATCTTTTTGTGAAGATTAAACGTGTCTTGTTTGGCTTCTAGATTCTCCATTTCCATACTCTGTGTAATGTTGTTCTAGTTAATAATGCAATTTAATATTATTTATTAATATTAAGGGTTAGCTCAATACTTAGCTAGTGTCTGCCTTAAGTATGTAAGTAAGTTATTAGTTGGTAAGCAAAATACTTTGTAAATATATATATGTGAGTTGAACTTGTAATAACAACAATCGATTAGCTATCAATTAACAATCTATTAAATTATCTATCGATAATATTAAACAAGTTGTGAGTAAACATGTAGTTTTATTTTAAATGTGTTCAAGAATCAGCATTCATCTCATGTTACACCACAAGCATTACATGACGATCTTATCGTCGGCTGGAAAACTTCTGTTTTTAGATAAAAATGTATAATTAAAATTTTAGAAATGAGAACAACAAAATCCAAGGAGTCCGACGTCCAACTGACATGGAAATTGTTAATACCAACGTTATCGTCGATGAACAAGTGCTCGGTAGCCAACAAGACATGAAAATAATGATGATATAAGAAATACCGAAAAAGAATCAAGAAAACTGTGTCAAATATCATATCAATCACACTTTAGTTTGCTCGGCGTAGCTCTAGTGTGTGGTAATAGACTAATAGATCAGGCTTACTCAGGATCGCGTGTTTAAAATTTTGTTTTTTTGCCTTCTCAGCAAATTACAACCAATACTTCTTTTCTAAAATATCTGATCCATTAATTTTAAACTATCAAAATTTTTATACTTGATCGTAGATCGAACCTACTATTTCTATTTAGCATTTATTTGCTATAACTTTTATGCCACACTTTGGGCTCTTCTAAATGCAATTTTGTAAATCAAAATATCCAATTTATTTATTATAATTAAATTTAAAACTTTTAATAACTTTCTAATAACTTTAATTTTAAAATTAATAAAATTCACAGGATGCCGATTTGCAGTTGTCTTCTTTTCACACAACTTTGTCGTTCCTTCGACAAATTCTTCAAAATATTAAACTAATTGCAATTAAAATCTCAATCAAACAATCATTTACCAGAAAAATATTACTTTAATTGTCAAAATCAAAAAAACCTTAGCAAAAAGCCCCTCTTCTACAATCTTTATTACTAACCTTACATTTTTACAAAAATTCTGTTACAATTCAAATTTAAAAATTATCACAACAAATTTTAAATAAATACTAAAATTTTAAACAAATTCACAAAATGACGACAGGTTATCACTTCGAAACACGACAATTATATTGTCGTGTATTTTTTTGCCAAATTTTTATTCTCGGTTCTCGGTAAGCGCTTCGCTTATATGAAGCAACCGTTCTTGAAAGATGGTGCAAGCAGAACTATTTTTTGTTAAACTTAAAACACAAAAACTATCAACACAATTATTTGAATAAAACGCAGTGACCTGAAACAAAAGTAAATAAGAAATGTTCGTGCGTGTATAAGAATTGACTTACTTTTGTTAAGTTTAAAATAGGAAATTACAGCTGAGATTGGAGAGGTTGGTGAACGAGTGCAGGACCGGTAAAACGTGCAAAGTTTTGCTAGTCGCCAAAGATTAGTTTTTTTTGTGCGAATTTCACTTTGTAAAAAGTGAAATAGTTTGAATCCGGAGACCATTTGTCAAGTTTCAAAGAGAAATATTTTTGCAACGAAGGCTTTTTCCTGAAAGTCATTATTTGTTAATTAGTGAAAACTACATTTTTCGTTATAATAAGACGCGGCCGCCATATTGGAAATTACAAGAAAAGATTTTGGAAGACGTTGGATATTACGTGTGGATTATCACAAGACACGTAATAATTTATAAAGATTACAGCAAGCAATACTAGACACTATTCGGAAGCAGATTTAATATTTCAACAGTAACAAAGAAAAAAAGCACATAGTTTACATAAAAACTGCAAACTTCAACTACAGATTACAGTGAGCGAATGCAATATCATACTAAGTCAGTGGCGTATCCACAGGTAGATTAAAACAATTATTAAACTTTAAAGTGCATTTTTATTAAATTTTATGAACATCAAATTTTTATTATTTTGTACAAATTTCTGACACGATTACACTTAAAAAGTTAATAAAATCGGCTGTTAGTACCAATATAATTAACAATAAATGTGCATCCAATTTTACGAATCAACACAAAACACCCAAATTTAAATCTGTTCTAGGTGAAACTGTCATTTATTAAAACTTTATCTTACGTTAATAAATTTGATTCAATTTGCCTACTAGAAAGAGTTTTTATTTTCTTCCACCGGCGATAGAGGCTTGCTACAGTAACCGACTACCAGAAAGCTATCTTGCTCTCCGAATATTAACGTTAGCCAAAGTAAACTTTTTGTTAGTGATGGGTTTTCATTTGTTAACGAGAATACCACTACAATATATTGTTATAGTTCAAAACGATATGGACTCATCCCGTACTCTTTTAGGAAAATTTTGTGAAATGTTTTTTATTTTTGTAAATTTGGAAAGAGTGCAAGGTGGGGAACGAAGAGGAGAAATACCAGGCTTTTTGCCAAAAACGGCCGCACGAGCCGGTTGTGCGAGTTTTGGCTCTTGAACTTTGTGAGAGAAGGTTTTTTTGAGATTTTGCGAAATAATTTGAATTGTGATTCAGATAGTGATTGGAATTGATTGAGAAATGTTTTGGTGGGATGTGACCGCAGCTAGAATTATTTTGAATATTGTGAGTTTATGGAATTTTGTTTTTGGTTAAAGATTAATTTTGTTAAGCGACATTATTTTTATTGAAAGCTTGGATTTTCGGAAGTTTAATTTGATATAAATTTAAAATTAAAATTATATTTGTAAAAGCAAAACGTGTGATAAAACGTCGATTTGGATAAATTAAAAATGCAAGTTCGAACCTATGAAGAGATATTGGAATTTTTACATTTTAGTTAAAGTTCATTTTCGATTGAAAATCATTTTAGAAAGCCAATTGCATAATATTATTTTAGAAAACAATTTTTTTTTTGAGATTTGGAAATATTTTTTTATTTTAAACAATCAATTTTCCTAATAGATGTTATAAACTTACTTATAACGTAACCGTTTTTAATATTTTTAATGTACATAATATACAGGTATATACAAATTGGTCTCAATTGATCAAACACTTTAGTACAGTAATTGAAATATTATATACTTAGTATAAAATATCATATTTCGAGAGTATAAACGCAGTACCCGGTATAATACAAACACATAGTTTAGTTTAGTGCTTAGTAATCGTTTAGTAATAATTGTTGATAAACTGTTCACCTATAATATTTAACAGTACCTGTTATTGTACATTGATGCAATATTTAAATATTTTTTCTGAGTTTACGAGTTTATTAAACGGGTATTATACAGTTTTTTTATGAGAAATAAATAAAACATTAAATGCCATGGTAAAATACTAACTGTAATCATTAAGTATAATAAATACTAAAATTTGGTGTTAAGCAATAAATATGTTAACAAATGTTAATCGTGGAAATTTTCGATGTTATAATTATTATTTTCGATTGATAATTATTTTTGGTATATTTCCTCTACATTCTATGCAAACATGTAATAATAAAGGTTATTTTCGCTGTTATAAATTGTACATTCTACTTTTAACTTTATTTATAACAGTTATGGCTATTACAAGATTAATTTTTTATGGTTTTCTCAGGCACTCTAAATATAATACATTGTTATTCACTGACACTTTAATGGAAGCTACTATGACTATATGCAATGTAATTTCTATATTAGCTCCAACAGTTTTCTACTCGTCAATTTTAAAAGACTTTTTGAATAATTCTGATGAAAAAACTTTGTATATAACTTCCATAATCGAAGAATTGGTGAAAATAACATCAAGAAAACAGTTCAAATTACTATTTGCTATTTTTCATATAATGCTAATACTTCTCATTGCATTTGATGTGTATACATTAACATCAGATTTTGAAATAATGAAATTAATATTCTTTATTAATAAAAAAGTTAAAATTTATTATAACATTTTAACAGTTACGGAGATTTATGTTTTTGCTAAATTTATAAAGGAACAGTTTGAATCAACTAATAAGGTCTTAATCGAAAAAACTTTATCGATCCGAAAACCAAGAAAAAATTATTCGTTTGTATTAGATGATCCAGAGAAGTTGAATTATAATTACGATATTTGTTCTGAAATTCGACAAGCGAGAAAACGATTTCAAAATCACGTGAGACAGATTTCAAACTTTAATAAAATCTTTGGTTATCAATTACTCTTTTTAACTTTGTCTTTTGCCATTGGAACAATCAACATTATGAATTTGCTAATTCATGCATATAATGCCAAATTCTTTGTCAGTTTCAATACACACCTTAACTTGCCATGGGCACTCTGGCACTTTGTAAGTATTTTTCTTGTACAAAATAAGGTTCACTTTCCTTAAGCATTTCAATTGTTTGTTGTTTCAGATTATTGGTGCATTGGGTGTGACGATTTTAACTGAAACAGAAGAAGAAGCTAGAAAAACTGGTGATATTTGCTTAGACGCTTTGAGTAACTTACCAAACACAAACTCTTATGAAAAATTAAAACAAGAATTGTTAGTACTAAATCGTTTAGTAAAACAAAAAAATTTAACTTTTTCGGCGGCAGGTTTTTTTTCTCTTAATTACTCTTTACTCTTTAATATAAGTACAAGTGTAATGTCGTATGTGATTATATTAATTCAACTTAATAATTAAATTTTTATAATTTCCTACTTGTAATATATTGATTATTGTTATATTTTAAATATTCATGTAAAGAGCACGAAATGCAATATAAGATCATTGTTTGCTGTATTTTTTAAGAGAATTATTTTGTTTATAACGAAGTTTTAATTTTTTTATCAAAATATTTAAAAGTGTGCAATTTTTGAAAATATATTATACTAATCTAATATGATCGTTATTTATTTTTACGTTAAATAGAACAAGAATAATCAAACGTGTCTGAAAAAGTAACAGTGCGATTGTGAGATTAAATAAGTATCGAGCATGAGTAATTAATTCAAACTAACTAGAATTTGGAGAGTGAAAATGTGAGGACTAATGTTATTAAACAAGTACATAAAATTTATAAGTTTTACAAAAAAAAATAATTAAGGCGAAATGAGTAGTTAGTGTGTTTCTGGCACGCTAGATGACTTTGAACTTAATTAGCTGTTTACTTAAAAACTAATTGATGAATTTTAGATTTTAATGTTCAAATGTACGTAGAAATACAATAGAATTCACGCTAACGGAGTAAATTTCCTTTTTTTATTTTTAATAAAAAAATAAACGAATTATCTTTTTAAAAAACAAAAATATCAAAAAACTGGCAGCCATCAACGGAAAGGGCCTCCTTGAAGAAACCTTGGAAATTATAAAAAAAAATTTTTTTTAAATTTTAGTCGATAAAAACAGTAAAATTAATTTTTCTTTGACCATTTGTAAGCCGCCAAATCGGTCGGGTTTCAGTTAATTTATTAAATGCCTAATGCATAAAAAATGCATTACGTCATTTCCGACTAAGAAAATTTGCGATAAGGTAAACTTGACTTGGAGATATTAGAAAGAACGAATATAATGATATTATATAATAGGGCAAATAAAAAAAGAATTAATATTTCCGATATTGTAACATCACATGAAATTAAAATAGTGGAAGATATCAGATTTGTATGCATGCTAGCTAACTCATTAGTAGTTGGCAAATCAGAAGCATTAAAATATGCCTAAGAATGCGTAAAACCTTTAGTACGCAAAGCGCAGATAGTACAAGCAATTATGCCGAGAACTTCATGTTTTTGGTTGCAAAATTTAGTGCAAGGAAGCAAGTCAATAGATGTGAGCGTGGTTCATACTGATATCGCACCCAAGGCGCAGGCAAAAGTCCTTTTCTTATTGTGAAGCACCTTGCTCTAAAGAGAACAAAGAAATTTGCTTCTACTAAAAGATCTCTGTAGAAGTCACCTAATTCAAAAACGAAAAGTTTGGTGGTACGAAGGGCTCAGAGGATTATGGCATGAAGCCAGAAGACTAGGCAAGCAAAATGAAAAATTTTAAAAGCAGTCTTCAAGTCACTGCAGCAGAAGCTGATGCTTTAGAGCTCCGGACCAGAGGTGAAGCTGAAAATACTAAATCTCTCCTATTTATCGTCTCAAATGCCCTCTTTAGATTCAGAAAAACCACACACGTAATTAAGCCTTCATCAATGCTTTTTTTCCAGTCGTGTATAATCCCTTGGATAGCTGTTTCGCAGCTGTGTCCTTCTCTAAAACCAGACTGGTACTGAGTTAGTAGATTGTTACTATCTATATACTCTCTTATTTGTGTACACAGTACTTGCTCCATAATTTTGCTCATTGTACTTAACATGTTAATTGGTCTATAATCTTCACACTTTACTGATTTGTTCACTTTTCGTATTGGAACAATAGTAGATATTTTCATTACCTCTGGTATCGTTCCTACTTCCATCGAACTATTTATCATATTTAGTCTTCCCATGCCAACATTATTACGCTGGTATCAATACCATCCGGGCTGGTTTTATTTTTCATTTTTCTAATTACATCATAAAGTTCGTTCATATTTAGTAACCTAAAATCGCTTAGTTTTTGATTAGTTCTAGCCTCTTCTAATTTAAAGTCCACATGTGGTATCCCATTTATTACTTCCTCAATACTATCAATAAAGTAATTGTTAAATTTTTTTGCAATATTCCACTCGTTCTTCACATACTCGTCATTAAACACTATTTCCGTATTGACTTCTTTTTGCTCATTCTTCATCAATCTCTTGATGGATTTCCACATTTTCTTTGCATCATACCTACATTCATCAATCTGCTTAGTATAGTACTCCGTCTTAGTTTGTTTAATAAGGTTTAGTGTTTTATTTCTGAGCCTTTTATATTCTTGCCAGTGCATTTCTTCTCTGGATAATCTATATTTTTTGTAGCCCTTATCTTTCGCTTTTATGGCCTCCAACACATTACCACAGATTAAATATACTACAGATAGCTCGCGCTTATGGGAGAACGGGTGTCCGTTATTCCTGTATTTGGAAGCCAATTCTCTTAGTATGGAAGCCATTCACTATATATCGTAGAGGCGCTGGCTATTCGTGTTTCTTCGTGGGTAGTACGTTTTATTTCTCTACTAGCCACGGTTAAAGTAATCATGCAGCCAGCCATTCATTATCACACATGGACATTTTATATTATAAGGCACTTCGTTTTAAAATGACCTACTTATTTCAAACAGATTTATACAGAAATATTATTTCAAAATACATTTTAGACTAACAAATTGCCAAGTAAAGAAATGCTTTATACCAACAATAACATTGTCATACAGTTACTCACAAAAGTACTCGGACGCTTGTGTTAGCAATGTAAATTGTTCCTTTTTAACACTATTTTATCCTATAAAAATCGTTTTTACAGCAATATTTATTAGATATTTTTTGTCTTTTTAATAAACTTTTTAATAAAATTAAAAATGCACAATGGAATTCTTATAGTTTTCTCAGGGGATTCCCATGGGATTTTTACCGTGACTGCTTTAAGTCACTCTCGTTCGAACACGATGCGACAAATAAAAAAATGTAAGGGAACAAAAATGAAAGGAATGAAATTATCTAGTACTAAAAATGTTTGAAATGTATTTTAGTAAAAGTGATTTTTATATGCCAAAAAGAGATTTCAAAAAGTACAATTTGCATTGCTAGCATAGGAGCGCCCGGGTACTTTTATGAGTAATTGTATACATTACTTTTTCTTTTCGTTTGTATTGCAAATTTTTACTGAAGTTGCAAATTTTCAAATTTGTAACAGTTAAATCGACGTTATTAGCTGTGTTATTAGTTAATAATTATTAGATTGTAATTAGTAGATTGTGTTAAACGTGTTATTGACTATTTTTGAAATTATTGTTAGTTTAGTGGTTTATAGTTTTTTTTTAATTTTATAATTTAATAACATTTTAATAAAAGACCCTTCTGTTTTGTGTTTTACAATGTCTTTAGCGGGTGGAAATAAATGTGAATATTTTAACTGTAAAAAAACACGCAGAAATGTTCAAGGTTTGAAATTATTTCGTTTTCCAAAAAATCATGAAATTCTTAAGCAATGGATTACAAATTGTGGTAAACATGAATTTTAATTTTTAACTGATTATTTATAATTTATTCTTTACTTACAAAAATAGGGAATGTGGATATAACTACACTATCTCCTGCTTCTTTGAGAAATAAATACGTATGCCACCTTTACTTTCCCTCAGATGTAATTAAAAGTTCTGTACGTTTGCAAAATAATGCTGTTCCTATTAAGTATATTGTTCCTGCAGGATCTCCTACGTTAACAGTTGCACCACCGATAAGAACATGTACAGTATCTAAGTCTAAAAAGAAATTTGAAAGAACTTTACAATCGTCACTATCTGTAAATAATGAACATCAGGATATAATAAATTCTATTACTGATTTTCCAACTTCCAATTTATTTAAGCGAAAAGCTACCCAAGATATTCAGAATGCACAATCAAGAAAAATTATGAAAATGTCACAAAAAATAGAAAAGCAATCCAAATTAATTAAGGCAAAGAATTCTAAAATCAGTAAACTAACTAGTAAAATTCAAAAATGTTCAAATCGGGAACTGAAATATCCTTCTTCTCAAGCAAGAGTAATTGCTCAATTGCAAATGCATAAGCGGAATACACCTTGGACAAAAGAACAAAAAAAGTTTGCTGTATCGCTATTTTATACATCGCCAAGTGCGTATAAATTTATGAACCGACAAGGAATAGTTTTGCCTGGATTCAGTACTGTCAAGAAATGGATCAGCAAGTCTAGTTTCTTGCCTGGTTTAAATAAAGAACTTTTTTAACAATTAAAATTAAAAGCACAGACTATGAAAGACGACGAAAAGAAAGTTGTTTTGTGCTTTGATGAAATGGCTATAAAGCAGAATATTGAATATTCTAAAGCACTGGATATAGTAGAAGGTGTTGAAGATTTTGGCTTCTTAGGAAGAAATAATAAACTGGCAAAAAAAGCTACCGTTTTTATGATAAGAGGTCTTTTTTCTAAATGGAAACTCCAAATTGCATATTTTCTTTCGGAAACAAGTTTGTCTAAAAATAATTTAAAGTGCGTGATTTTTAAAGTGATTTTAAAACTTCAAGATTGCGGAGTTACGGTAAAGGGATTAATTTGCGATCAAGGAACTACTAATGTTTCAACAATAAAATCTTTAGGAATAACTGCTTTAAACCCATTTTTTACAGTAGGTGAAGAAAAAGTGTTTGTGTTTTATGATCCACCACACCTTTTCAAAAGTATCAGAAACAATCTTTTAAATGGATACTTTAGGTACTGTGGAGATAAGGAAGTTCGTTTTGAAGATATCTTCGAAACCTACAAAATAGACAAACGGTTAAAACGAGCTAAACTTCTTCCACGTATTACTGATATTCATTTAAATCCAAATGCATTTCAGAAAATGAAATGTAAATATGCTCTGCAATTACTAAGTCACTCAGTATCAGCTGCAATTTTCACTAATGTGCGTTTGGGTAATATAACTAGCTCTAGTGCTCTAAGTACTGCTGAATTTGTGGAAATGTGCGATAAACTATTTGACATTTTTAATAGTAGAAACAAGTTTAATAGAAACCCATATAGATGTGCTTATACCGATGTTAATTTAAATATTATGGAAATAATTTCGCAATGTAAAGAAATCTTTGAAAGTTTACAGAAAATTGATAAAAAGGGAAAATCTAGTAGACCTCCATGTTTTGATGGAATAATTTTAATAATCAATTCTCTTCAGCATTTATTGGAAGATTTAAAATCATCAAAAACGTTTATTCTAACATCGAGGTTGAATCAAGACATTTTAGAAAATTTTTTTTCTGTTGTAAGATCTAAAGGTGGCTGTAACAAAAATCCTACAGCAAGGACTTTCAGAACAACTTTTAGAATTAATGTTATTAATAATTTATTGAAACCGCCAGAAACAGCAAATTGTGAGAACGACGAAGATAGTTTCATGGATGTGCCAGAAATGGAATTACCAAAACCTTTAAGAGGGGAGATCAATGTAGAAGAATCCGTGGTAGAAGGTAGAACAAAATCTAATTTTGTTTAAAATTAGAAAAAAATTAAAATTGAAGAAAATACAGCAAATTGAAAGCAAAAATTATGTAAACAGTAAAAATCGACTTTGTTTTTCCAATTTGCTGTACTTTCTCCAATTTTATTTTTTTTGTACTTTTACTCCATAGACGATAAAAATTTGCAATAAAGTTTGCTAAACACAACATAACATTTTTTAGAAAGATTGGTTTTTCGTCTAGCAAAAAAAATTCTAGAAAAATGACTTCATTTTTGAGTTTTACGTAGAGTTGTTTACTTAATTGTAATATTTATCAACAGATATTAATTGGGAACGGCTGGTTACTTCTGAAGACATGGATGCTTCTCCATCTTCCAGTAGCAATACATCCACAGAAGAAAATGAAAACATTGTAAAAGTTGAAGAGTGTGCTATCACATATTTTTCTGGTTACATTTGTCATAAATTAATAAAAAAGTTTGAGTGTCATACATGTGAGGCAAACATAATAAACAAAGATTCAAGTTTAGTGGATGAACGTGAATTATTTATCCTTAAAAAATTGTACGCTAATAAGCAAGAATTTTTGACGGGTTTGCGAAATCCAAGTGAAGTAGTGATAAACTTTACTAAACAAATAATAAAATGTTTTCATAAAATTTATGACAAAGACAAATCTCAAATTCAAATTAAAGCAAAAATGAAGGAATTGCTTAAAAAAACTTGTGTAACAAATACCTTATTATATTCTGTAATCTCGAACACGAAGACTATTTTGTCGATTTATTGTTAAATGTTAAATTATTTAAACACTGGAAATGGACAATTAATAATAATTCGACCAAAACAAATAACGATAAATTAAGAATTTTGAAAAATTTATAGATTGTTTACAAAGGTGTAACATTTTTAATTTGTTTTTGTTACAAACAATTTTTCTATATTAAATTTTTTGTCATGTAGTTAATTGCAATGCAATAATTATGATATCAATATTTCATTGATAATGTAGTGAAAGAGCGTGGGATGATCGGGTACTTACGGAGTGTTCCTTCTAGTACCCCACCAACAATATATTACAAGGATAGGCAACCCTCTAGAAATGAGTAAATTACATTACGCGAGCTATCTGTAGTATATTTAATCTGTGACATTACTATCAAACCAGTGCTTACCTTTATTAAGGATTTGTGTCTCTTTCAACGGCATATTATGCTTATTTGTAACTTCTTTTAATTTTTCATAAAAGTTATTTACCCTTGAGTTCAAGTCGTTCCTATATTCATAACGTATATCTTTCATATCCGTACGAAATTTCTGTAAATCTTGTATTTTAGCTCTTTTATTTATAGTATGACTTTCTCTTCTTCCTTATTATCAATACATATCTTTATGCATCTGTGATTCCCATATACCATTTCGTTTAACACCTCTGCTGTTGCTAGCTTCTTTTCTTTCATAAATACTAAATCAATTATTGATTCATTCTCCCTGTTTGCAAAACAAGTTGGTTCTTTAAACACTTGGACAAGGATTCTATCTGACATTCCCTTCTTTAATTTCCTACTGTATATATCATCCCCATTCCATTTAATGTTAAAATCTCCCATAATCAGACTATTACTGCTTTTGTCCACAATGAATCGGTCACAAACACTTTCTAGAAAATCTAAAAAAACTCCTTTAGGTCCACTAGGTGATCGCTATAAGTTTCCAATTATTAATAATTATTACAATAAATTATAAATAAATTAATCGGTTTGATTTCAATTAAATCGTTATATGTTTCAAAGACATCTTCCGCTTTCAAAAATTTCATACCAAAACAATAACGCAACCATTTTCCTACTTCAGAATGTACATCCGTGTAATATGAAGCCAATGCGTTTCTTTGAACAGCACGATACCATGCTTGATCAAGATGAAACCTGCAACCTTTTACCGATGTTGCTGGCCATTGGGTTGCGCATGCATTTCTCATTGCTATTTCAAAATCTGTTACGATTCTATTAATTTGGAATAGTTGTAATTTTTCGCATAAACTTCTATCGACGAAGGAGCTAAAACCAAGAGTGTATATTTCTTTAAAACTATTTTCATAAGTTATTTGTTTTTTGTCCGGTAATAAGCAGAAAACAAGTGGTATATAATGACCATTAAAAAGTCCATGTATGGTAAATAATTGCGCAAAATATTTGGTACAGTAGTCAAATGTACCATCCATATAGATTGCTTCCGCTCCCTTCAAAGCCCTTAAATTTGTAGCACATGAAAATAATACAAGATGGGAATTGGGATCGTTTGTAATTAGAAAATTTTCATTTCGGCTAGTTTTGATTTCCATATGTGTAATCTTGTCGTGCACTTCTTTAATATTTTTGGGAATAGTACCAATACTTTTAGGCCTTTCGCTGTAAGCCTTTCGTTTGGCATATCTTAGATCGTCCTTTTGCAAATACAAGGTTGAAGAAGGTTGTTCGTCCAAACATCTTCTTACCATTTTTTCAGGTTTCTCTGATGGTCTTTCTATAAGTTTATTTTTCATTTTGATCGTTAACTGTTGACTTTCTAAAACCCGTTGTTCGCATGGATCATGCGTGTGTTCTTCTTGAATAGAAGTAATTTGCAAATCAGGGTGTATTCCCAAAACTTTTATGAACGCCTTACATTTCTTGTTACGGCACCGCCATTTTTGTTGGCCTGTTTCCAGCAAGCGCTCTATACGAAATTTATTTTGCTTATAAATTAGTATGGGTTTACCTCGTTCACTGGTTGAAGCTGTAAGTTCAGACATTTTGAAGGATCTTGCTATAACTTGAATTAATATTTCCGTGATTTGTACTGCTACGATGTTTTAAATAAATTTTTATTATCTGTTACAGAAGGAAAGGTTCGTTTATATATGAAAAATTTTAAATCCCAACCAAAAATTAATTAAATTAAAAAAAAAGATTATATGATGACAGAGGGGGGGGGATATTTAAGTGAGGGGTGACAAAAAATCCTGCCCTGTATTATGTCTAATTAAAGACCTAATTTGGTAAAATAGACCCGTTACTATTAGTATTTTTCTATTTAATTAAATCGTTCTTAAATTTAAATAACCCTAATCAAAAAAACTAGCTTAAAAAATCGTTTTTAAATTTAAATAACCCTAATCAAAAGAACTGGCGCTGGCCCTGTATTATGTCTAATAAAAAAACATGCCTAAGTAAAGGCATAATTTGGTAACATTTACGAAAAATGTTCCTTTTCTATTAGTATATTTCTATTTAATTTAATTATTCTTAAATTTAAATAACCTTAATCTCCCGTTAACAACATAAGTAGGTATAAGTAGGTGACCCATTGTTAAATGGTTGCGAGCGCAGTTTACATTTTGGATTATTATTATTATTATTATTATCAACTTCAGA
Source organism: Cantharis rustica (assembly GCA_911387805.1). NCBI lineage: Eukaryota > Metazoa > Arthropoda > Insecta > Coleoptera > Cantharidae > Cantharis > Cantharis rustica. The sequence continues at coordinate 53,704,548 of OU426878.1, read as the reverse complement.
TTAGAGCAGAGGCACAAAAGTACTTATATTGCTCAAAAGCACCAAAGTACAATAAAAGACAAGTCCAATCAACTTACAGCAAACACTAATACAAAATAATACAAACATTAAAACATTCTACAATATAACACAAAGAGCAATATCTGATCACACTACAAACAACTGCTGAGTAAAAAGAAAAAAGAAATACGCCCATCAAGTCATCAAAAACCCATCAAGTCTGGCCTTAAAAGAATTTACAGACGGCGCGCTAACAACATCTGGCGGTAGTGAGTTCCAAACATTAAAAACTCGGTTGCTGATGAAGTATTCCCTGGCTCTTGAACGATAAATCTCATGAGTCAGCATAAAGCCATTTTTACGCAAACGCTCATCATCCCTGAACCGCAGCAGGTGACTAAGGTCAACCGAAAATAAGTTATGAGCCAAGCGATAAGTAATGATTAAGTCACCACGAACAAGTCGATCGCATTCACTTGAAAGATCAAAAATATTAAGACGGTTCAGATAAGACGGTCGCTGTCTGCCATAAGGGAGTCTAGTAGCAGCGCGCTGCACAGACTAAATGAGAATAAAATCTCTGGCCCAAGTAGGACACCAAACACCAAAGCCATATTCCAAGACTGGACGTATATATGTCTTATATAGAATGCAACTAGTGGGCACATTTATGTTGCTAAAAATTCTTTTAAAGAGATTCAATACATATTTAGCTTTATTGCACCTGACCGCAATATTGTCAGACCACATCAAATCAGAATTTATAAGAACACCGAGATCGGTAATTTTATTAACACTTTTGACGATAACATTATTAATCACATAGTTAAGGTGAGCATTGTTTTTACCGATGCGCAACACCGCGTACTTGTCTACATTGAGAGGAATCAACCAATCACGACACCAACTAATCACAGTGTTTAGGTCACTCTGAAGCTCACTATGCAGAGTTAGCGAGTTCGCGTATATCTTTGTGTCATCGGCATACTGGGAAAAACAGCAAGACAAAGAACACTCCAGATCGCATGTGTACACCAAAAACAGCAATGGTCCAATCACTGAACCTTGGGAAACTCCACTTATCACCGGTCTAAATTCTGAAAAGTCAGTACCCACTCTAACTCTAAATTTTCGGCCTGAAAGATAGCTGGCTATCCACCTCAACAACTGTCCACGTATACCGGCACATTTCAACTTTTTGACCAGACGCATAATCGGAACCCGATCGAAAGCCTTCGAAAAATCCAGATATATCACGTCGGTTGGCAATTTCTCGTCCAAGGACTTGGTCCAACTATTTAAACACGTTAGCAGATTTGTGGTAGTAGACCGACCGGGAAGAAATCCGTGTTGCTAATCAGGTATAACTTTATACAGAAGCAAGAACGGCACCATGCAGTCAACAACAATTCTTTCCATTACTTTAACCTCCACGGGAGTCAAACTGATCTGTTTGTAATTTTCAGGGCTAAGCTTGTCACCCTTCTTATAGATAGCTACTACTGTTGCCGACTTCCAATAATCAGGAAGAACAGACATGTCCGTACACCTCCGCATAATCATCGACAGAGGAAGACTAAGGCTAAAAGCACACTGCTACAAAACTATCGAAGGGAGACCATCTGCTTTAGAGGAGGAAGATCTTGGTAATACTGAGAGTTTCTCAAAAACAGATTCGCGAGAGATCACAATGTTATCAAGAAAAAAAGCGTTAAGGCGAAATCCAGGCTCAAGAAAGGCGCCTCCGGGCTCAGCTACGTAATTGGTTTCAAAATATTGTGAGAAAATCATGGCCGTTCTCAGATCATTATCAGAAAGCAATCCATCACAATCTCTGACGCGAGGAGCATGCACATTGGAAGACATAGCATTTCTAACATACTTAAACAATTTATTTTTATTACCCCTAGCAATCAACCTATTTTCATGTTTAGTCTTAGCTTGCATAATTACCTTGGCCAAGTTGTTTGAAAACTGCCTATGAACGGCGTACTCCCCTTTACCCCCCGTACGCCTAAATCTTCTCCACAACGTCTTTTTATATTTTAATTAGCTCAACAAGAGCCCACTAATCTAAGGCTTCTGTGGATTATATCTAACAGAGATCATTTCGCTACAGGCACTGATAGTACTTTCAACAATATTAGTAAATAAAAGCCACTGTTCGTTAATCTCCATACCATCACAAAGTGATTATGTCAACCTTTTTCCTTGGAGTGCAATTTACATTACTCCAGTTGCCGCAGCTGGTACAAGGAAACAAGACCAGGGCGACTACCCTTCTGTTGCATCGGCTAGTGACGCGGTGTAATTACAATTATTAAGACTAGTACGGGGCACACTAGTGACGGGCCGCCACCAGTTAGAAATAAACGATAAATTAAAAAATAATTTTTTAACTAGAATTATTTTTTTTAACTAAAAATTAACTAATAGACTAACACATTTTCTTTCAGCCTTTTATTGGAATATAAAGAAGGTAAATTTACTAGAAAATTTCAGTGCAATTGGTATACTAATTTTTGTGACTTACTGATTGAAATAAGCGAAATAAAAAGTTTTGTTTTACTTGCGTAATTTTCGACAATAAAAAATTTTATAAGAAAAGCAGAAAAACATTCTATATAAATACATTCAACAATAATATTTTCTTTGAGAAATCAAGAAAAATTTCATGCTTTGGGTAAATTCGAATTGAATAATGTTATATCAGAAAGTCGACGACTTGCTGTCTTAAAACATAATGAAAAAGTCAGTATAAATATATGTTTGCTAGCACGTTTAATCCATGTTGTTTGTTTTTTGAGTAAGCAAGAAATTGCTTTTCATGGACATCGAAAAAATAACAAATTACTTTATTACTACTACTAAATTAACTAAATAAATTTACTAAATTACTACTTGCACAAGAAGAGCAGTTGCTTAAAGAACACTTTTTGTTATCAATAATATTTAAAGGAATATTTACATAAGATCATCCCATTTGACTTCACTGAGAAGTCATTTGAACTCTCCTTAACTAAATCGACGTGTTTTTTGCTTTTCTAAATTAAAAAAAGAAAAGTTGTTTTGACTGGATAGTTTGGAAATGTACCTCAGTATACGTTGAGTATAGCAACCGCCAATACAATGCAACTTTCGAACGAATCTTACGTTAAAATCGATAATTTCTTAATTTTAAGAAAAAAAGTATGTAGATTTTCAGTTTATTGGTTTCGTAGTAATGTCTTCCTTTATATTATTACATAAGTATCTTTAGTGTAAAACTTAAATTCGGTAGTGTTAACTTTACATATGAATAATTGTTCAAATTTATGTTCAATAACTTTAATTATTAAACTGAATTAAAATAATTAAATATAACATAACACTTGTGCTTATATTAAAGATTAAACTATAGTTCAAAGTAAAATATCGTGCTGCTGAAAACGTTAATTTTTATTGACGTACTATCCGATTTAATAATAATAATTCTTCTTTAAGAATACCCAAGCAACATTTTAAAGCTGAAAAACAGCAAATTGCTGGCTGTAAGCTTTGTTTTGCAGCTGTTACAATTTTTAATTTTAGAACATTATTGCGAAGGGAATAAACCGCTAGATTAGACGTACTATTATAAACAAGAACGCGCTTTCAAGGTCAGGTAGCACAGGTCCGTTACTTTGCCCCCTCTCCGGTTAATATTTTTACTCCAAAACCTAGCACTGGGATCCTTAGAGCTAGCACCAGCTAGCACCAAAATGTGAAAGTTAGCACCATTACAGTTTTTTTTACAAATCGACTTTGATACCGGGGGGCAGGAGCAAAGTAACACTAGACTTCCCCCCCCCCCCCGGTTAATATTTTTATGCTAAAACCTAGCACTGGTATCTTTAGAGCTAGCACCAGCTGGCACCCAAATATGAAAGCTAGCACCATTATAGTTTATCCACAAATTCATTTTATTTATTTACTTTTATTATTATTATTATTACTTATTTATTTTATTACTACGCATGCCCCATGTTATTATTTGTAATTTGAATAACAAAATTTATTTCAAATTTGATTTTAAATATTGATGTGATTTTTTAGTAAAAAAATACGAACGACGTCTCGGGGTAGCTCTGGAGTGCGGGATCGGTCGGGTTTACTAAGGGTCAGGAGATTGACGTTTGTAAAAAATATTAATACTAAAATTCGATTTTAAAACTTCCGATCTAATTATATAAAACTTTAAAATTTTTATACTTGGTCGATGATCGAACTTTTAATTTCAAATTATTTACATAATTCAGTGGATGCTTGTTCTTACTATGGTAGAATGACTTATTTTTGTTTTGTTTGTTTTGTTTTTTTTGTGAAGCATCATTTTATTATGGTAAATTTTGGATAGTTATCGGGCTATGAATGGTCTGGGGTTGATCATTTAGCCGTTCTGCTGTTTTGCAAATTTGTATTTATCTAAAATATGTAAAACAACTCCCGGCACATGTGAGTGCATATTGAAATATTTATGAAAATGTTACCATCACTCCCAAGCAAACTAAATCGTCATTATCTATTGCTTTCGCATCTTTAACTTTTAGAATAATTCAAAATTTGATCAAAATCTGTAATCATCTACTAGATAAAATAGAAAATAACTTAAAAAAATTTTAGAATTTTTTAAGTATTTATGTGGTATTTAGTAGTATGTGATGTTAAAATAATAAAACCTAACAAAATGTTAAAATAATAAATTTTAACTGTTAAGTAAATATTTAAATATATTAATTTTTAACTTGTGATAATTATATCAAGTAAATTTAAAAGTAAACAAGTTAATTAAACGTTAAATATAATCTTATTTAACTTTTTGTTGGGTTGAAAAATTAAAATCTGAAAAAATTATACTATAGAAAATGATAAAAATTACTAAAAATTAAAAAATCTTGTAACATAATATAAAAGCTTTTATTTCACGATTATTTGCGATCATCAGTTATGTATAACAGTAAAAATAAAAAGAACTAAGAGCAAATATACCAAACAAAATTGAAAAAAAATTTTAAAATTAATAAATTAAATAATGTGCTTACCAAATAACCTAACTGAACCACGTGATGTGTCTAAATGAAACTTTAGATAGTTAGATGTTCACCGATGCAAAATTCTTCTTTGTCTCCCGAATTTATATAGTGACGTTATTGCAACTCGTACGAACAAAGAATTTCTACATCGTAAATGTTTACTTGTAAACTTTTCTAACCATTAACCGTTCTCAATTTTGTGTATAAAACTTTTCGTAAACTAAAACTGTGGAATTCTATTTTCGTTTTGTTGAATTAAATATTTAGTAGTTAAACTTTTTGATGTTGAACTTGATGTTCAACTTTTTTTGTAATAATCATTCGTGGTTAATCCAGAGTCGTGCTGATGGTAATTCATTTTAAGTTCAGTGGCGTAATACGTTTTACCGATTTTTTTCAGAATAATAGTTTTGACGACGACCTAAATTAAAATTTTGTGTATTATGTGTTTTTAGTATTTAATTTTAAGTTCTACTACCTATTGCGACTTCTATTATTCGGTTCTCGTAGGATTTTGTTGTCGTGAGTAATTTGGCTCAGCTTCCATGTTTTTTAGTTCCTACGAGTACGAATATAAAAACATTTTGTTTTATTTATTTTAGGATTTTAAATTTGTTAACGTGCTAGATTTTGGGGCAAGAACTTTAACCGGGGGGGAGGGGGGTAGGGGGCTAACGTTACGTTACGGTTTCCACCGTAATTTATAATTTTGTAATTCTTGCCGTTTACAGTCCTGAGAATTGACAAATAAACTGTCCGAAACATTGACGGCTTTTGGATTCTGGATTTTGGTTTGGAGGGCGGGAACTGGTCCCCACGCGCACTTAGGCCACTACACCAGGCCCATTGTGCTGCCTCCAATACAGCGGCCCCCCATCCTGTCACCCCTCAAGCCATCCCAGTAGTAGGACAAACTCAAGTATTTTGGCAGGCGGAGTGCCACTGATTCTGGCCATGTTAGGCCAGAAGTCCCCTAGCACGGCACCTCTCCTTGACGCCAGAGCAGGACAGTGACAGATTACGTGTTCCGCTGTTTCGTCTGCTCTATTGCATCCCCGACACTTGGGGTCATCTACAAGTTCCATAGTGTTAAGATGTTTATTTAGCTTGCAGTGCCCAGTTAATATTCCTGCAATTGCCCGTAGGTTGGCTCAGGACAGCTTCAAGTAGTATTTCGAATGTTTGCCAGAGGGTGTCTTTATCGCCGCCCTTGCTTGCCTGCATTCGGTTTCATTTGCCCATCTGCTAGAGTGCAGTTGTAGGGTGTATTGCTTTAAGAAAGTATCGACTGTCTTGATGGCTGGTGCAATCATCGGCTCCAGGCCGCAGGGAAGACCCGTTCCTTGGGCCGTTTCTTGCCAGCTCATCCGCTTTTGCGTTACTCTCGTTATCTTGGTGTCCCTTCACCCAAGAGAGGGAAAGGGTATTCGAGGTTGATATCTTATCCAACGTCTAAATCTATTCTAGCACCAGACCAGAGGTGACCTTGTGACTGCTAAGTGTCACAAGTGCCACTCTGCTGTCCGTAGATATCTGAATATTTTTGTCGCATATGCATTTGTCCTGGACTGTTTTTGCGCAGTGCAATATGCTCATCAGCTCCGATTGGAAATCTGATGTGTATTTGCCTAGCGGTACACTCATGCTTAGATCAAGTTCCGCAGAATAAACTCCTGCTCCTGAGCCAGCATTATTTTTTGATCCATCCGAGAATAGACAGATGTCATACTCGTGGGTCTCAATTGGGTTCAGCAGGATATTGTATTTCCTGTCAAATCTGTATTTGGGAGGGATTCTATCGGGCTCAAGGTGCAGTAGAATTACTCTTGCCGAGTAGTCCTCCAGAATCCGCATATGGCCCGCAGTTCCTCGCCTGTGATTCCACAGCCCCCAGCTGCGTAGTCTGAGAGAAGCCCTAACAGCCATCTCCTGCACATGAAGATCAAGTGGTGGGAGGCAGAGAAGGGCCTCCAACGCCGCAGTGGGAGCCGTTCGCATCACCCCCGTTACCGCCAGACAGATTAATCTCTGACATCGGTGCAGGGAGGACGTTGTTGTTACTTGCTTGATTCTGGGCCACCAAACAAGTGCACCATAACAAAAAAATAGGTCTGACAACCGCAGTGTAGAGCCAGAGGGCGATCTTAGGAGAAAGACCCCATGACCGTCTCACCGCCCTCCGACACTGCCAGAAAGCCATTCTTGCCTTGCTAAGTTTAGTTCTTAAATGTTTCCTCCAGTTCAGCTTCTTGTCAAGTATTATTCCCAGATACCTGACTTCATCCGCCAGTTTTAGGGGAGTTCCCATTAGGTTGGGCATTGTCATGCCACGTAACTTTCTTTCATTGGTGAATAGAACAAGCTCAGTCTTTGCCAGATTGACCGAGAGAGAGTGTTCAGTACACCAGTTCTCCAGTATTTTGAAAGCTGTTTGCATTTGCATGCAAATTGTGTTTTCAAATTTTCAAGTTTTTAAATCAACAGAATGGTGATATCATCTGCATAGACTAGGGTGTAAAAACCCTCTTCGTTGAGGTGTCGTAATAGGCTATCCACTACCATGATCCACAGTAGTGGGGAGAGTACTCCCCCCTGAGGACAGTCTTTAATTACTGCTCCTTTGATTTTTACGTCTCCGACGCATATCTCCACGGCCCGCCACTTCAGTACAAAACTGATCCATTTAGCAATGGTTGTGGGAACACCGTATTGGCGTAGCTCTGCGTTTATACTGTCGAAGGTGGTTTTGTTAAAAGCCCCTTCGATGTCAATGAACGCTCCCAGGGTTGACTCTTTATAGCCTAGCGACCTCTCGATGCGCCCACAACCTTGTGTAGCGCCGTCTCGGTAGATCTCCCTGGGATATATGCGTGCTGATTTTCATGTAGCGGTCTGTCGGTTAGAACCGTATCACGAATGTTCCTGTCGCACAGTTTCTCCAACGTTTTCAAGAAAAACGAGGTTAAACTGATCGGTCTATATGATTTTGCCAGGAAGTAATCACTTCTACCTGGTTTAGGTATAAAAATAACTTTAACCTTTCGCCATTCCTTCGGTGTGGATCCGTGTGCAATACATGCTTTATACACTCGCACAAGGTGACAGAGAAGCTGTTCCAGGCCCCACTGCATTAGGGCCGAAAACACCCCGTCAGGCCCAGGCGATTTGAAGGGGCTAAAAGATTTGATGGCCCATGCCGTTTTGGCGTCAGTCACGACCTCCTTTGCAGTTTCCCAATTAGCTTCAGTTGGTGGTTGACCTGTTGCGTCAGTCCAGTCGAAATCTGACACCATTCTGCTGTCGGGAAAGTGTATTTGTAGCAGTATTTCGGCGGTTTGAGAGAGGGTTTCTGTGTATGACCCGTCCTCTCAACACAAACTGCCAGGTTGCTGTTGTGGATCTTTAGCCAAGATCTTATTTAGCCTAGCCGCAGCGGCGGTTGTTTCAACGCCACTGCAGAAAGTTCTCCAAGATTCGCATTGTTTGTTGCAAATTTCTTTCTTGAACTCCGATCGGTGCGTTTTAAACGCTATCCAATCGGTGTTGTTTTTAGACTTTTGAGCCTTATTGTAGAGCTTTTTTACCGATACCCTCAGCTGGTCGAGCTCTGCACACCACCAGGGTGTACCTCGAGCCCGCAATCCAGCTGTCCTTAACGGACATGAAAGCTCATATGCTTTTATGAGGGAGTTTTGCAGCTCATTGGCATACATCTCAATCTCTTCAGTAGTTGTAAGTTTTCCTTTTCTGGAGAGTCCAATTAACATTTCGGACTCCAGGGATGCAGACAGGTGATCTAGAAAGGTCAACCTGTCCACACTCCTTGGGTTCCTGTATTGTGTGGGTTCCACTGTTTTTGCCTTTACTTTGAAGGTTATCCATCTATGATCTGACATTGTCAGTTGATCAGACACTTGCCAGTCATATATATAATTTGAAATGCTTAACGACGCTACGGTGATATCAATCACCGAGTTGCGGTGGGGAGACACATAAAAAGTAGAGACATCCCCGCGATTAAGTATTACTAAATTTGTATCAATAAGATATTCTAATAGAAACTTACCTCGATTGTTGCAATCTCTGCTGCCCCGTGCCTGATGGTGGGAGTTAGAGTCGCATCCAATTATGAGGTGTTTCCTTTGTTGCTCACAATATTCCAACAGTTCCACCACCTTCCGAGATGGCGGCGGTTCTGGCGAGTCAATTGGGAGGTAAATGGACGCCAAAATAACGTCCTTTAGGCCATATCCTAAATCGCAGGCTATCCGAACCGCTGTTAGATGTTGGCTGGCCTGAATGTTGCTAGGTATGTATATACATGTCCTGCTTTTGTTTGTGGAGCTACCTGTAAACATAGTTCCGTTTAGTTTTGTAAAGCCTCGTATGGAAGATTTTACTAACCATGGCTCTTGTATTAGAGCTATTGTGTTCCCGCAGTTGTCAATGTGGCGGCATAGGACTGCCACTGCCTCACGACAATGCTGCAGGTTGGCTTGCAAGAAGTTCCACCCTGGTAAGGAAGCCATTTGGTCTTCTTTTGGGGGAGCATAGTGCCCTGATTCTGTTACAGCCACCTTTCCCGGACCGGTATCCGTTTCCATCAAGGTTGTGGTGGTGGCTGTCGCAGACGCTTTAGGTGCTGTTGTTTCTTCGAACTTCTGCACTTTAACTTTGAGTGAGGTGAACCTGTAGTTCAACCTCTTGGTTTTGATAGCGGTAGTGTCCGCCAACCCTACGCTCAAGACAACAAGTTTACCTTTCGACTCCTCGGTCTCGTCTGCGTTGTGGAAGACGCACCACTCCTTCACTTTGACCCAGGTCTTTTGAGCAGCGAGGCGTCTCATCACAACCTCAATGGGCTCCGGTTCCCCGGGGACCCAAAGGGTGACTTTAGCCAACCTCGGAAGATCATCCACCTGGACCCTATACAATTTTGCTCCCTCCCATAGTGGCGGGAAGTTTGCTGTGGTGGTTCGCAGCCAGTTCAGCGAGTTTTGGTCACTGCAGGTGATCCTGAGAATCTCCCCCGAGTGGAAGAATCCGCCGAAAGTGGGTGCTGGTTTTTCCTCGTTTCCTGCTGCCGCTATAAAAGCATTTCGCGCAACAGTGAGGTTACTCTCAATAATACCCACCTGGAACTCGTCGAGTTTGCCCAGGGGATTTGAGCGGTTAATCAACGCCTCTCGGAGGTGCTTTCCAGCAGCCTCTTTGTAGGTGACATCGCCCGCTTGATTTGAGTTTTTCGTCTCAGATTGTAGTGGAATGTATGTTGTTCTCGCCTTCTTCTCTTGATTGCTCAAGGGTGAGGGAAGAGAGTCATGAGACCTGAACCTTTTTTTAGCCGCTACTTCGGCTTGTTTTTTTTTTTAGTATCGTCATCACGAGCAGACGGCTTCAGGAGCCTAACCTGCTTATGTGCGGTACTTTTCGGCTTCGAGTTGCCCTCGCCTGCTACCATAGCTGCTAGGCGGGCTTTTCTTCGCCTTTTTGCTTCCGCGCCTCTTCTTCTCCCGGCCGGGAGAAGTGAGTCCCCAGCGAGTAGAGGCGCTGCTGGCAGTGTGTCCTGAATGGACATATCTGCTTGATGAGGCGGAGTATCTCTTGATGCACCCGCCTGTGTGAGCGGGGTATCCACGAAGGACGCACCCGCTTTTCTGATTGCTCAGTAGTATTTTTGTTTTCGTTTTCTGCCATGTAGAGAATTTTAAGTTTCATCTCTCGAGATCCCCTCCCCCCTTATAAAATCCACACATTTGGGGGCGTCGACAATCGACCGCCAGGGCTACCCGAGAGATATAGCTCCCAGAGAGGTGAGGTGTTTGCACACTTCATCCTCTCCCAAGAACTCGTCCTGCTGATCCTCTGACGGAAAAGCACAGCCGATTGATCAGGGTGGACTAGTCCTGACCTCCCGTTTGAGTGGAAATCCAGGCCAAAGTGGAGTGTTGCTAGACCCAAGGGAACTACTACCGCCCCCGAGTGGGCTTAGCCACCAGGACCCCTTCATCCCACCGTACGGGTTACCGCGCACGGCACAAACACGCAGGTACCTGTAATTAGTCTGGTTTTTCCACGCCGACCGTCATCCCGATTTATTGACTCAAAGTCCGAACATGGAAGGGTTTAGACCTCGGTCCGAACCCAACGAGCCAAAGCAGACCGGACACGAGGGAGTTTTATGTCCATGGCCCGAATCCTAACAGGTACACGCCCGACGCATTCTTGAAACACGCAAGCCCCCTCACCACGACAAGGTTCAGGTACATTAGAGAGGGTGAAACGTTGACGGGCCAACATATTAGTTTTACTTAAGTCCATGAACCAGGAATTCTATCAATCTGTGGCCAAAGTGGAGTGTTGCTAGACCCAAGGGAACTACTACCGCCCCCGAGTGGGCTTAGCCACCAGGACCCCTTCATCCCACCGTACGGGTTACCGCGCACGGCACAAACACGCAGGTACCTGTAATTAGTCTGGTTTTTCCACGCCGACCGTCATCCCGATTTATTGACTCAAAGTCCGAACATGGAAGGGTTTAGACCTCGGTCCGAACCCAACGAGCCAAAGCAGACCAGACACGAGGGAGTTTTATGTCCATGGCCCGAATCCTAACAGGTACACGCCCGACGCATTCTTGAAACACGCAAGCCCCCTCACCACGACCAGGTTCAGGTACATTAGAGAGGGTGAAACGTTGACGGGCCAACATATTAGTTTTACTTAAGTCCATGAACCAGGAATTCTATCAATCTGTTAATTTTACCTTTCTAAATTTCTGAAGGGATATTGTCAATAACAATTTTGTGTATTATAGCATGTAAAATAAATTTAATTATTATTAAACTGAATCAATACAATCTCATAAGCTATAACACTTAAAATTACATTAGATAGTAACGTATAATTAATAGGAAAAAATCCTGCCGCCGAAAAAGATGGAAATTTTTGATTTAAACGATCAAGTAATAATAATTCCCTTCTCAGATTTTCATGCTCGTTTGAATTTGGTAAGTTTAACAAAACCTTTAGGCAAATTTCTCCAGTTTTTCTAGCCTGTTCTTCTGTTTCCGTGCAAATCACTACAACTATTGCGCCAATGAGCTGCAAAATTTTAAAGTTTTATACAATTTTGCCGAATGAAATAATACTTACGAATTGACAAATTGTGAGGAACAATTGGTTTATAATTAAACGTGTAGGTAAGTTATTAACTTCAAATACAGCAATAGGTAAAAAATATATTGTAATGTTTAAGGTATCAATTAATCCAATTGTAAACGATAAAGTAAAGAAAAGTAGTTGAAAACCAAAAATTTGATTGAAGAGTAAAACCTGTTTAATGCTATTTTCAAACAATAGAGATACTTTTCGAATTTCCGTGCAAATAGAAGAATCGTGTAATCTTTCTTGAACTTTTATTAACCCAACAATATTTGTTGTTTGCATTCTAATAGGTTTGGTTTTTACTAGTAAGTGATTATTAATGGTTTCCATCTGTTGCTTGATAACTTTTACAAAAATATGGATCACTACAACTGTTACTGAATTGTGATAAATTTGAAAATTTTTATTAGCTAAGAACAAAGTTCCAAGAAATCCAATCAACGACTTAAACATATAAGCATCGAATGTAATGATAATAAAAAAAATGATTTGATAAATTAAGAACTTTAATTCGAAGTGTTTAATTTGCGCTAGTGTTATCAAATCATTTAACATCGATGCCTTACCGTTATTTTGACCATATACATGATGCAAAAATTTGTCTAAGCTTGAGGAGTAAAGGATTCTTGGTGCTAGAATTGTAATAATGCTACACATAGCCATAATAATTTTATGTGCGGTATCAGTGATTAATGAAGTTTTTGTTGGATGTCGAAGATAAGCGATGCTATAACTACAATTTAAAAACGTAGTAACTGTAATGAATAATATTAGATTTATGATGTACAACTTATAACATCTCAATATGAAATTATTGTCACATTTTAGTATATAACGTAGCGGAATTATCCCAAGAATGGTAATAAACCGTGAAAACATGTTATCAAATAATTTTACGTTGAAAGTTGAATATTTCGGTGAACCAATATTTTTAATATCTTTTTATTAGCCAAAAAATAGTTGAAAAACTACCTAATAATTTATAATCTGTCTGTGATGCCGTTTGTTTTTTAAATAATTACGAATACTTTAAACAATATCATCAATAGTACTTTCTATCAGACGATTTATTGTCTTTGTTGGAGTAACGAATTCCGCTCATTACCGTTATTGCAATCGATTCACTTATTGTTATTGAATAACAATATGAATGAATAACTTTTATAATTTATATTAAAATGTATTGCTTTAATATATAATTTAATAACTTGTGAAATATTTAAATTCAATAATCCATAATTAAACAAGTTGTTAGGTTGTTAATTAGTTTTCAGGTCAATTAAGTTGATTTTGTATAATTTGATTTTAATTTCACGTTGGTTTGTAACTAAATTTAATGTCAACTTTATGATTACGTAAATACATAAAATAATGTAGAAAATAAAACGAAAGTTCCGTAGTAGAATAAGCGTTGTGCTAAACGGTTACTAGTCGTATGTTGAAACTTCGTCGCGACGCGCATCCCCATTGGTGCGGTGTAAAATAGCAAGAACTAGTAGAACATAGAGTGAACTATACTGAAACTGAAACCACTATAAATAATTAAACGCAATAACTAAATAATATTTTGTAATATTTTTATTGAGCTTTCAGCGTAGTTTAACGCTTTCATCAGAATATTTATTAATAATTGTATATTCAACTACGCTGAAAGCTCAATAAAAATATTATTGTTTAGTTAACTTGTTCTATTATAACCTATTAAATTTAAAACGTATTATAAATCTAAATTATTAATAAAAACTCCACCGAACTAAAATATTCACAATGAACAAATTTAATTACTATAAATATTTATAAAAGTTTTATTGTCACAAGTTTATATTTGAGACTTTTAAGGTTGCTAATTTAGTTTCAGTGTTATACAGTAGAGTCTCGAAATAGCGAACAGCAAAAATCATGTTTGTTTTTTAAATATTAATTCCCAATTTATTTTTTCCTGTCTTCTTTTTATGCTATAAAAATCTGTTTCCTTTATTCTTTTTTAGAGCATAAAAAGAAGACAGGAAAAAATAAATAAAAATCTGTTTCCTTTATTTTTTTTTAGAGCATAAAAAGAAGACAGGAAAAAATAAATTGGGAATTAATATTTAAAAAACAAACATGATTTTTGCTGTTCACTATTTCGAGACTCTACTGTATATAACTTATAATCTTCTAAAATAAACAAACTAAACAAATATTAAAATAATTAGGGTATTCACACTCCCTTGTATATTTCGTTGTATTTCTACACTCTAGTAAATATACACAAGTTTACTAAAGTGTATATGGTTGCATAGCTATTTCCCATAAGAGCAAATACACCCTGGGTGTTGTATTTCTAAATAGCCCTCGAACATATTTTTCTACCGTTGTATTTGATTAAGTGCAAAAGTATTTTCTACGTTTACAAATACCATTTTACAATATAATACAATTTTTCTTTTTATGATTTTCTAGGCATTTTAATGTGTAAATCACTACTATTTTAAACATGTGCCGAAAGTAAGGTTAATAGAACAATAACATAAACAATAATTGTAAGGTTATGTATCACATATATCACATCAAATACAATTATTAATATCATAGGTGTGTTCACAGCTATGGTATTTGGCTGTTGTAAATATACAACGGTGGTAAATATACAAGGGAGTGTGAATACCCTAAATGAATGTTAACAGTTAAGTAAAGAATACATACTTACATAGAAAAGTTACATAGAAAAGTAGTGTACAAAGTGTCGATAAAAACGACAAAGTGTCGTTTTTATTGTTTTTTAAATATAATTTTTCTATGTAAGTATGTATTCTTTACTTAACTGTTAAAATTCATTATTTTAATATTTGTTTAGTTTGTTTCGTTTAACATTACTGACTGCTAACTACCACAGTAAATACTTAAAAAATTCATTTTTTAGGTTGTTTTTCTATTTATAATCTTCTTTTTTTTGTCGTATGCCTGTTGTCAGAAGCGTCGTGATCCTTCAAGACTAATTATTTTGACTTTTCGCCATCGGCTTTTGTTCCGGATCTTTTGTGCAGCTGGTGCCAGTGTGCCAGCTGTGATTGCTTTTATTTGGTCGGTCCATCTTTTTAGCAAGCGTCCTCATGATCTTGTACCCTGAATCATTTCTTGTACAACCAATCTCTATCTCCAATCAACCAATCTCTATCTCCAATCAACCAATCTCCAATATTGTTGAGCTCTATGCGTTGTATATGTCCGTAGAACCTCGTTATTCTTTTCAGGATAAGGTTGGAAAATCTTTGTGGGGCTTGAATTTCTTCTCTCCATACAAGATACTCTCAGCAGTCATCACCAGCACCACATTTCAAAGACATATAAAATGTCGTGTTTCGAAACGCTAAAAACATAAATTTTATTTATTTGTAAAATTATTTTGAAGTTTTGTTTTAATTATTGTTGACTGTAAATTTGTAAATACTCTGTACATTAGATTTTAAGTTTGAAGAGTAGGAGTGGCGTGAAGGAAGTCACTATAAGGTCGTAGAAGTCAAAAAAAGCAGACGCGTTTTGCGTTAGCTAAAGGCGGGATGAATGTTCAGTCCCGTCTAAGTTTTAAATATTTGATTTGTGATTATTTAAAAAATAAAAAGTGATTTAATTTTAATTAAAGTTGTTTTGTTTTAATTAGTACAAGTGAAGATTAATTAAAATTTTTGAAGTAATTGAAAGTTTTTGGTCGTTACTTAGAAATATGTCGCAACGAATTTGATAGACCGGCGAGCATATGTCGATTGCACGTGTAACATCGTTGCCATAAGGCACAAAATTTTTATTTAAACCAGTGTTTAAAATTTAATATTTGATATAAAATTTACATTACAATTTATTTAAAAATTATAAAACTAAACAAAAGTCTCAAAGTTTTTTTTTTAAATAATAGATGTATCCGAGCAGGAGTAATTTTGGAATGAGCATGTTTTATAAATTTATACATCTCGGGGCATTGCATTAAATGTCACCCAGACGTGGGGCTTGAAGAACTTTAAATTCATAGCAATACATTTTTTCGTCGTTTTTCCGCAAGAAGCAGGTTTTCGAGGCATATAGAAGTATGGGGAACACGAGTGTATTCTTCAAATATTTTTTAGTATTAAGAGTGATGCTGTCTAGCCGCCCATATTTTTGTAAGCTTTTTGTTGTTTTAGCAATTTCAATGCGACATCTGATTTTGGGTGTACAATATCCATCATTTGTAATCATGAATCTTAGATATATAAGGTATATGAGCTAACCACTTCGCATTTGGCTATTTCCATAATATGTGGTCTGTTTGACGTCTTGTTACGATTAGCGACCGTATTCCATTTAAAATCCTGTTTGATACCAATAATAATTGTTGATCGCGCCTTGTATTTTTATTTTAAGATCGGAATGCATTATCTCGATAGTATTTTCTAAACCTGTCTCGACTCGCATCGAGAGATTGCGCATGAAAGCCCTTGAGCGTTTGTAGCGCATCAGCCAAGAGCAACATTCTACCTCGGAGCTTAGCTAAATATAGATCGGTGTGTGATCACTTTGGTGATGAATTCTGAAACAATTGTTTTGTGCCGTTAAGGTGTTCTCGCAAGAAACGGGTGCTGCCTATAATCACTCATTATTTTTATTGAAAAATTTCTGGTTTGAAAGGCTTGGCAAATTTACACAAATTTTATACTATAACTTTTGGCGCGAAATACAACCGCCACCATTTTTGTATGGCGTTTTCTGTCTGGTTTGAAGTTGGTAATATTATCGATAACAAAAAAATTTACTGGGATAGTAGTAGTACTTTAATAATAATTATGGACTTGGTTTCTGGTTTCGATATAGTGGACTGTATTTTATTTGACGTTTTAGTTTTACATACACACTCTAATATTCTATCATAACAATCTGTATCTTAGAAACATACTCCCCACATTGAACACTCAATGGGGTTCAATAAGCAATAGTAAAATAATG
Organism: Cantharis rustica; assembly: GCA_911387805.1. NCBI lineage: Eukaryota > Metazoa > Arthropoda > Insecta > Coleoptera > Cantharidae > Cantharis > Cantharis rustica. The sequence goes on along the minus strand of OU426878.1, from coordinate 53,687,374 downwards.
AACAATAAATGGTAGATAAATGTATATAAATAGTTATAAAACATCGTGATTGCTAGGTAAATATACATAACTGCTAACAAAAATAAAACTAAAACATTTTGATTTAACTAAAGTCACTCTTCGGGCGTGGGAAGAGGACACACTTTTGCTACCGCACGTTTGTAAAGTCCCTTTGTGGTTTTAATTGTAACAACACGAACTACACCTTCCTTATCAGGATGAAGTTCTACTATTCTTCCTAATGGCCAATTGCATGGTAGTAAATTATCATTTCGGATGACCACTAGGGAATGAATTGCTAGATTTCCTGATGAAAGTTTCCACTTGCGTCTTTGTTGTAATTGTTATAAATATTCATTGGATCATCTTCTCCAGAAACTCTGGTTAACGTTTTGAAGAAGTTGATGCCGAGATAATCGTCCCATCGGTATTTCCAATAAATTTGGATCTGGTACTGCCACCAATGGACGTCCAATAAGAAAATGTGCAGGTGTCAAGGATTTGTAATCGTTTGGATCCAATGATAATGATTGCCTCAATTAGAACAAGGATCGTATTGAATTCTTCGTAAATAAATTTGGTTTCACCAATAGCTCGAAGTAAGTGGTGTTTAACACTTTTCACTCTGGCTTCCCACAGCCCCCAAAATGAAGTGAATTTGGTGGAATAAAATGCCAAACAGTACCTTCGGTAGCACAAAAATTCGCTATGTCATCGTTGGAAGAAGCTAGAAGCTCTTGCAAACCGTGTAACTGTTTCTTTGCACCAACAAAGTTAGTTCCATCATCAGAATATATGTTACTTGGTTTACCCCTACGGGCGGAGAATTGTCTTAATGCAGCAATAAAACCTTCAGCGGTAAGATCTGTGACCAATTCAAGATGTACCGCCTTACTCGCAAAGCAAATGAATAAACAGATGTAAGCCTTGACTGACTTATATCCAGGTCTCTTTTTGTTCTTAATTAAAAAAGGGCCAGCGTGATTACGCTGGTAATGGTGTTGATGGTGAATGAAGTTGAATGGTGTTGAACACCACAACTGGTGTTGATTAACACCAGTTGTATTGAATGGGTTTGTGATACTAACTCTACCTGAGGGAAGATTTGTCATTATTGGATTTATAGATTTAGGTTTGAACCTGAAACACCGTACGCAATTATGTACAATCTTCTTAGCAATGTTAATGCCTGCTGTTGGCCAATAATCTTGGCGTATTGTTGCTAACAGCAATTGAGGAGGAGCATGACACAAATTACGATGTTTATGCTCAAAAATTAATTTGGTAAGATGGTGCTTACCATCTAGAAGTAAGGGATGCTTAGCGTTAAATTGCAGCTGGGAATTTTTTAATCGTCCACCTACTCTTAAAAGTCCTTCGTCGTCAATAAATGGACAAAGCATTAAAAGTCTGCTTTTATTATTGACATTTAAATTTGATAATAAAAGATTGATTTTGTTTTGAAAGCTATCGAATTGCGCTAACTTAACTAATAGTTTCAAATTCAATTATATAACTGTTAAGTGACCAGTTCGTTTGGTTGTAACATTTTTACAATTGTGAATAAATCGTAAGCAATACGCTGTTATGCGTTTTGCCTTTAATAAATAATAATAATAATAATAATAATAGTTTTATTCATCAACTCTTACTTACAATAAAAAGAAAAAATAAATACATTTTATAAGAAAAAATAAATACATTTCATAAAGCAGAGTCGATGAAGGGGCAAAACAATCAGCAAAGCTGTTTTTCAGTTCTACCCTAGCACGCATTTTGCGCAAGCATCAGAATCTTCTTGATCCCGCTTCTAAAGGAACGGCTGGTTCCGCCGGTCAAGAACACGTCCAGATACCTATTGTAGATCTCCGCCGCTCGGTACTCGAAGGAGCCCTGAAACTTAGTTGTCTTGTGAGACGGGATAGACAAGTTCCCGCTATAACGAAGATCAAGTTGATGGCGTTCAGATCTTTTCACCATCAACTCCAACAGATACCCCGGGCTACCACGCTTATACAAATTGTACAGAAAGGAAGCGAACAGAAGTTCAAAGCGAGCGTGAATCTTGAGGACACCAAATTTATTATAAAAAGGAGTAACGTGACTGCCAAACTCAATATCACAAGCAAACCTCATGCAAGAGTTCTGAAGAACCTGTAGTTTGTGTTTTAAGTTGGCAGTAAGGTATCCGTAATAAACCACACTGCAGTAGTCAAAGTGACATAATATTAAACTCTGCACCAGCTGCAACTTAATCGTCGGGGGAAGAAGATATTTGTACCTGTATAAGGATTTCAGTTTGTAGTATCCTATACCACAAATCTTAACAACGTGCGCCCCAAAACTCAAGTTACTGTCGCAAATTACGCCAAGATCCCTAACATTCTCACTAAACTCCAGTACGGAGCCATCAAGTTCAACGTCAAGAGATCGTGTGCTGTCGGCTAGAGTACAGCAGTATGTACTTCCCACACGTAAACAAACCGTTTTATTGGGGTTAAGGATTAACCCATTGTCGCCAGACCAGAGCTTAATAGAAGTTAAGTTATTATTCAAAGATTGAACAACACTGTCAACTAAGGTTGGTTTGTTAGAGAGATATACTCGAGAGTCATCAGCATACAAGTGTACACCGCAGTCGGAAGAAAGAACGCTGGGAAGATCAGCAGTAAAAATGGCAAAGAGAAGCGGACCCAGAATGCTACCCTGCGGCACGCCACTGGTTATGGCAAGCTCACCGGACAAACATCCATTCAGTCTGACCCTCTGAGTTCTACCAGTCAAATAATTCCGCAAAAGAACAATGGCCGAGCCGGCACAACCGTAATACAGCAACTTAGAAAGAAGTAACTCGTGATTAATCACATCGAAAGCCTTACTGTAGTCCAAGAAAGCCACAATTGTTACCTTTGAATCGTCAATATTCCTGGCGATATCATTAGTAAACTTACTCAACGCTGTTGCAGTACTATAACTAGAGCGAAAACCAGACTGAATATCAGGCAAAATACTATTACACTCAATGTGATCTAGTAGCTGCTGGTGAAGAACGGACTCAAATACTTTTGAAAGAGCAGGCAACACACTAATTGGCCGAAGATCAGTAAATTTAGTGGCATTATTATTTTTAGCGATAGGCGTTATGATCGACTTCTTCCACAATGTTGGTATTACCAAATTAGTAAGACAAAAATTAATTAGATCAGTTAAGCTATCAAGACAAAAAGGTAAGGTAAGCTTCAGCATCCTAGCGCTACAGTTATCGACGCCTAAAGCACCGGATTGTTGTTTAAAAATTGCAGCTGCTACCACTTCCGATGTGACAGGGTGAAATATCAATTCACCAGAAACAAGCGGGAATCGATTTTCATTGAAGTAAGCAATAACTTCCGGTTTAACGTCAGAAGAAGCAATGTTGGCAAAGTAACTGTTAAGTGAGTTGGGATCGTTATCATCAAGATTAATTGAGTGCTTGGATTTTGTATGAATGTTGGTCTGGTCGAAAAACTTCCATAACTGTTTAGGGTTTCTCGATCTTTGATGAATTTGGAACTGAAAGTATGCCTTCTTTTCGTTTTTTATGGACATCGTAGTGAAGTTGCGCAAATCCTTATAATACTCGTAATCAGTAGAAGATTTAGACTTCATAAATTTTTTATATGCCCTATTTCTCAATTTTATCATGAGTCGTATATTATCGGTTAGCCAACCGGGTCTCCTTTTCTTTATATTAATTTGACACAAAGGAGCATGCAGATCAAAGAGACAATTGATCGCAGCATTAAAATAGAATAGTTCATCATCCACATTCGCAGTCCCACTACAAAGTGTCCAATCGATGTTGGAAGCATCGATGGCAAACTGTTCGGAGTCGAAATATTTGAAATTACGAAAAGTTAGAGTTTCTGGAACGGATGTGATGCTCTGAAGATTAAGAGTGCAGCACACTAACCGGTGATCAGTCATATCGGGTAAGTCGTACGTGTGAACATTGGAGTAGGATAAATCATCACTTAGACAAATCAGATCAATCAATGTAGCCGTAGATTGAGTTACTCTGGTAGGTTGATCAACTATTTGAGTAACATTGTAAGATGCAAATAATGACTGAATGGCATCAGACTGACGATTGACTTTCAGCAAGTCAATGTTGAGATCGCCCATCAGAATTAGATTATCGTATTCAACATAAAATTTAGACAAAGTTAGTTCTAACTCATGAAGAAACGATAAGGAAGATGTAGGAGGTCGATATAACGTGCCCACTACATAAGATTTTTTATTAATATACATTGCCAGCCACAATTGTTCCAGATCGCTTGTAACGTCATTGCTGACCACGACAAGATTGCACCTAATATCATTTTTAATGAAGCAACAAACCCCACCACCTCTAGAAGAACGGTCATTTCTATAAAGCGAGTAACCGGGAATGTCAAGTAAAGAGGAAGGAAACTGGGGTGACAACCAACTTTCAGAGATTGAAATAATTTGAAAGTTCTTCACAGTAACAAAGTAGGAAAAGTCGTCAAAACATTTAACAATTGATCTAATATTAATGTGACATATGAGGAAGTTATCGATAGTGTTACAGTTAGTAACAGTACTGCAGGTGTTACTATCATGATGGTCTCCAAAAACGGACGCGCCAGAACACACAACAGAAGGACTCGGAGAAGCATTTGAAAGGGAGCATGATAGTGGAGCTAAGGAGCAGACAGACCAGCTCCCTCGCTGAGAAAATTAGAATCCCCGGTGTTGCTACGTGCCGCACGCGCGGATCTAAAACGTTTAATGGCCACGTTAGACGGCCAAAACTCAGGCCTAAGTAAAGTAGGAACCACAGAAGCGGGAACAGAAACAACATATCCTCTATAGCTACCCGACTTCACCTTAAGCTCCGTACATTCAAGCCTGAGGTCAGAGGATAATTCGGTCGGCAAATTAGAAGAAATAAACCCGGTAACCTGTTCAGGAGTTGTATTAAGGCTCAACCTTGAGACGTGAATGCCAACAGGAGGGTCATAAGAAATAAGCGACTTATCGGAGCGCTTAGATCCGAAGACCACACTACGAGACTTGCGATGTCCACCACCGGTGGATGACCTCTTCCCCACCAGTGAAGAAGCCGAATCCTTCGAAATCTCTCCTCGAATCCGCCGAAACTGTGAAGCAGGCACAACTGGACTCGCGACCACATTCGCGAAATTACGCACCACTAGAGTTTCATCCTGTGAGGCCAACACAGGTGTAGGGCTACCAGAAGGCGGCCGCACAGCCGCGGTACCAACACCCGCAGAGAGGGGGCCGTCATTAGAACTAGGTAGCTGAACACGAACACGCTCAAGTTCGTCCTCCTTCGACTTTAAAACCCCTTCAAGAAGCAAGACCTTATCATTAAGGAGAGCATTGGATGTACGCAACTCACTGATAAGTTCCTTGTAGAGACTCAACTGCTCAATATAGATCCTAGGGAGGTCAATATCATCAAGACCACCGAGAGGTAAATCGCAACACTTCTTGTATTTAGCAGCACAACTGGGATGGTATGGTACACCACATTTGCTGCAAGAAACCCCCGAACCAGCCGCAACAACCGATCTGCACCTGCAAGTTCTGTTCGCTGGCATAATATTCGCCAAACAAAAGCAATAATGTAAAGAAAACACACAAAAGTGCGACTCGCACTGCTTTCCACGTTGTGGAAAATAAACGACAAGAAAAACAAAAAACTTACGCAAAATTGCAGGTTAAGTTGCAGGTTATGAAACTTGAAATATATAAAACGAACACACTCGGTTTAAAAAAAACGACAAACAGAGAGACCGGGAAATAAACCGTACACCCAACCGATTCCTGCGTCAAACGGAGCAGAGAAAAGCAAAGAAAAAAAGAAAGAAAGATATGAAAAATTCTCAATAGGAAACATATAAATACATGGCAATAAGAGTTGAACTGTTTTCTTTGATTTCGGGTAAATCGGAGAGTGATATTTCAGGAGTGAAATTACCCCACGACGTGCTTGATAGCGATGATAACCTTGGTGGACCTTTAAACCACAGCAAGGTCTTCATTAAACTTTCTGGAAGACCACCTCGGGAAGCAATATGCGCTGGATTTTCCTTCGTATTTACGTAGTTCCAATCATCTGCAGTGGTTAGTGATTGAATTTCTGAAATTCTGTTCCCTACAAACGTTTGAAGTAACTTGGGTGCCATTTTTATCCAACATAAGACATTTGTGAATCAGACCAGAAATGCCATTTAACCTTGATTGTAATGCTATCTTGAACCTTTTTAGCTAGTCTTGCCAACATTAGCGCACTGCATAGTTCCAATCTTGGTATAGTTACTACCTTTATAGGTGCTACTTTGGTTTTAGCACAAAGCAAATTGACAGAAATATTGTTTTCATTATCTATGCTTCGTACATATATGCACGTACCGTAACCCTGTTGGGACGCATCGCTAAAACCATGTAAATCAACATTTGTATAATTGTTACAAAATGCATGTCGTTGAATTTGCATGTTATTTAAACTAGGTAGTTTCTTTTTAAATTGAGAAATCACTAAATTACTAAATCCTATGGTATTGGGTCATCCCAGTCAAGACGAAGGGTCCATAATTTTTGTATTATTCTTTTTGTGAGTAAAATGCAGGGACTTACCAGACGCAGTGGATCAAAAATAGACGCAATGTCTGACAAAATAGTGCGTTTTGTAGGGTTGCTGTTGTTATCCGTTGCCTTAATTTTGTAAGTTAATACATCAGAAGTTGTTAACCAGTGTATACCGAGAGTTTTCATTTGCCCTTCCTTTTCTATTACCACAGAATTGTTTGGTTGCTCTTCTTGCTTCATATGTTTAAGAATTTTAAGGCTATTAGAATTCCATTTTCTTAATGGCAGTTGAGCGCTTATAAGTATGGTTGAAATCTCGTCGCAAATGAACACTGCTTGCTCTTCGGTGTTGAAACCTGTAATTAAATCGTCAACGTAAAAGTCGTTGGCTATAATTGTTGCAGATATTGGACTAGTGTCTTGAGCATCTTGTGCTAGTTGTTTCATGCATCTTATTGCCAAAAATGGTGCAGCAGATGTTCCGTAAGTAACGGTATTGAGTTTGTAGACGTCGATTTTATTATTTGGATTGTTTCTCCATACAATTTTTTGAAAGCGCCTGTCGTCAAGATGAATTAATAGTTGACGATACATTTTTTCTACATCAGCACATACAACGTAAGGATATTGCCTGAATCGTAGTAAAATAGAAAAGAGATTATTAATTATATTTGGACCGGTTGCTAACAAATTGTTTAATGAATAGCCCGTATTAGTGGAAGCTGAGCAGTCAAAAACAACCCTCAATTTTGTTGTTGCCGCTTCTGGTCTCAAAAATAATCGCGGATCCCGATTTATTAGTAGATATTTATCTCAAATTTGTTTATCTCTACATTTCTGATCATTAACTGTAATTAGATGTGTTTTCAGTTTTCTGTGGTATATTGTACTGCGTTGTGCTTAACTGATGAAATAAATATTTTATATGTGTGTATACTTTTATTCGATTTTGCAACCACCCACCTCGGGATTTTTGAGTCAAAAGGAGCTAGCTGGAATTCTTTTCGATTTGATGCAAGTATTAGCGCTTCTAATAAATTTGGTTTTTCCTCACGTAACAGTCTTTCTGTAGATAATAATTAATTAATTTTGTTTTTCATAATTTATGAGCAGTCCGTATTGTTGACTCTTATATTCTAATGTGATAATTAGTAAAAAAGTGAATGTCATGTCGTGAGCAAATTGTCTTGCAACTTGTATAAGTATTGCAAAGTCCCCATCCTACTCCTAGAGAACCTATCTCATTATTACTTTGCTGTAGATGTTATATAAAATCTTGCAATGTTATACAGCTTTGCCTAACTCTTTTTCCTACCTTGTAAGAATCCGAGACTTGATTGCTCAGTTTGGCTTAAAATAGTTACAAATTACTAAAATTGATAAATATGATAAATATGAAAATATACTGTTCACATACTTATAAAAGTCAGCTTTATAAAATTTGAAGATTATTCGGATTAACAAACACTATTTAAACATGTAGTATTTGGTTCTTCAATTTGAATTACCGCCTTCTCAAATCAAAGTTACAAACCAAACCAAAGCTGTGATCGTCAAGCAAACCTCGCACGATGTGATCTCCCCTCGTAATAACACTTACAAGTCTTTTTAAATTTGCGGATGGCTTTTTGAATGCTAACCTTGCTTACTAACCTTAAACTTAAACACATATGTCCAGTGGCGTAACCACTGGTAGGACACCTGAAGGAATAATTAGTACACACAAATTAAATAAAGCACAGGATTCGGTTTAACGATGAATATATTTTAACCGAAAAAAAAAGGTAGTCCGACAACCAATTTACCAGCAAAGTTAATCTCTTTGATATCATGTAATTCAGAATACTTTAGTTTGAAATTTGATTTAATAACTGTTCGATAGTTAATCCCCTGATCGTAATGTTTCTAATTGATTATTCATATTTATATTACCAACCACAACCTATAGTAATTTGTAAGAATTTCATGTATGCATTCCGATGTTCGACTCAATTGGTTTTTATATTCCGTAAGACCTTAGATAATAACCCCTATATTCTAAATTATCCGTTTTTATATAACTAATACCTCGTCACTTAAACGAAGATCGTCAGCTTAAAACTAGTACGTCTCTCTTATTGCTAATTGGTCAGTTTCTTAAATCTAAATAAATCGTTTGTACTTAACTAAATAAATTCCCCATACTTAAACTAGCAAATAATTATAGCAGCAAATAATAATCATGATTAACTTTGTTAACAAAGTTCTTTAATATTGTTTTTCAATTGGTATTACCTTTTATTTGGTTAACTGTTGTAATTTTAATTATATTCAATTTTTATTAAGTTAAATGTATTCGATTGTTACTATTTTATAAGTGGTCGCAAATAATCATAAGGAACATTGTTAAAATTATCAATAACTGTCCTGAAATATCATAATTTTGTAGTACATCATTTAGATATATGAAAAAAGAAAGGAGCGACATCACAGCATTTGCTATGTCACTTCCGGTTCCATTACAGTTCGCATTTTTAGTGACCAGCCATACTGCAACAAATATTGACCGCCATCTTATGATTGTAAGCGTCCACTCAATCCGTTACACTTAATCATCTAAATTAAATTATCCCGCGATAAATATATTTCCACTTCAAACACCCGTCTTCATTAAACTTATCTTTAACAACTCCTTTCACATCTTAACCAAACCACCCCTTGGTACGCCATTGGTAAAACATTATATGCATAATCAGTCTCTCCCATTACATAATCCACTCCCGTTTTAAATGATAATAGTATAAATCACAATCTCGAACAGTAATTAAATCTTATAACTGAAGATAAATTAATAAAAACTTAGATGCAACCGCGTATGTAAAAAAAATTATTTAACCACGCGACTACGAACAATTATTACCTACATTTCAACGTAATCCTGTATTAAATTCTTTTAACAAAATAAATCAAATATTTTAAACTTACGTATTTTAATTCTGTTAGTAACTAAATATGATATAAAATAATTTTAATTTTAATTATTTGATATTCTAAAACTGATGCACCAAAAACGACCGTCTCCCACAGCGTTCAAAAATGTAAGGCCTTCTCACCCTCTCTAACGGTCAAATCTAACGGAAAACTCCCACCACTTCCGTTTTACACCCGTTGTATTTTAAAGTAACCAAAATGAACTAAATTTAAAATTTCGCGCCCAATATATTCAAATTCAAATTTACAATATTACAATCACAATAAAATTTCTAGATACTGTTCTTCTAAAACCGTTTTGTGACACAAACATTTTGTTGTGTACAATAAACTATTAATAAAATAATAATATAATTGCTAATAAATATAGAATAGTCAGTATAGTATTAACGTAGCGGTTCTTAATGTGTACCTGACCAAAATTCAAGTTAATTTTTTAAAAATTAAATGTTTGTAATTATTTGCGCTAAAAAGTTTTTCCTCCAAATCGGTTCGCGCTATATCGCCTCTGCGTTAAAACAGTCTTGCGCCAAATTGGCTTGCGCAAAACCGACTCGCACCAAAACGGTCTCGCGCTAAACCGGCTGCGTCAAAACGGCTGCGCCAAAACGTCTCATCACGTTTCGTGTCTGGTGGTTTTCCAGTATAAAGCTTACCTTATATTTCGTATTTTTCCGGTTTCAAAGGAATATATTGGGTGAAAGTCGTATGTCTTTTATATAGAAATAGTTGTTCATCAACTGTTTTTCTTAAATTACTATTTAACATTGACCAAATATTCCGAATTGTGGTAGTTTTCTCGTTTTAACTCGTTCAGCACGTGTGTTTTGATTATCGAATCGAATAAACCTTAGAAACATTTTTAATCGATCACGAGACATATGGCCCAGATAGGAAAGGATTACTACATATGTGATATAGCGATCAAATTTACCATCCATGATAGAACTAATGATAATGAACATCGAATGTGCAATATGGCAGTGGAGCTGAATATGACGAATAGCAGCACAAAGTTTAAACACAAAGCAAGCATAGAATAACATGGATAAAACCGGGCACAAACAATAGCGCTAAGGGAAATCAGATAGATCATGTATGTATATCAAGAAAAGATAAGAGAACCACTTATCAAAGATGTGAGAACCAATCGGAGAGCGAATATAGACTCCGACCACTATCTAGTAATAGCAAAAGCAACACACAACACAGAGGTACATACAAGTAAGAAAAAGACGAAAACAATGAAATACTAGCACTTAAAAAACTAGCTCAGGCTAAAATTAAAAAGGAATATGCAGAAGAAATAAACAAGACCACAGATGGCAAAGATCGCATGGACTGCGAATAAAATAGCATCAAAGAAATAATGCAGACTAGCGCTGAAAGAACAGTAGGATACATAAGAAACCAAAGATAAAAAATGGTTTGATAAAAAATTTGAAGAAAATTCAGAAATCAAGAGAAACCCAAGATTGAAATGGATTAAGACAAATAACGAAGAAGACCGGATTATATTGTATTCTGTACTCTTTTGGTAAACTTTTGTAAGTTTGTATTTTAATTTGCTAATTTTGAAAGAATGCAAAGTGGGTAAGATACCGCTAGATTGATAATTAGAAATCGCAGGTTTGATACTAGAAACAAAAATAAAATTTTTTAAATTAAAAATAATTTTGATTGCAAAAATTTAAGAAGAATTTTGGTATTGATTTTTTTAGAAAGTTAAACCCACCCTGAGATTGACCGTCTTATCTTCCGCATTTAGGGGTTAAGACAAGATACTTTACGTGCAGGTATAAATTCCGTATTTTCAATTACAACACTGCAATATACAAAGTCAGAAAAAATAGGAATATAAAAAATTCAAGAAAAAGAAGGGAAAATGGCTAAATGAAACGATGAACAAAGTAGAGAACGAGTACAGCAGAAATAATATCAAAAAGTTTTTAAAGTTATTAAAGGTGAGGTGAGACAGAGAGATGCACTGTACGCATCGTACTGTACTGTACTGTACGTAGAGTATAGTAATAAAGTTGGGAAATAGATAGACAATAGCAAATAAGAAATGGCAAATATTATCTTATGCAGATGATATTGTTTTGTAACGAGATCAAGATAAAAAATGAAAAAGACTCTCAATGAAATGGCAAAATATGCCATGGAGATGGAGTTGAAAATTAATGAACAAAAGACCAAATACATGATGGCGACGGAAGTTTGAAAAAACTAAGAATCGGAAAATACAAGTTCGAGGAAGTAGAAAAATTCAAATATGTGGGGGCTTAACTGAACAAGACCAACAAGAGATTGTCAGAAATAAGAGAGAGGGTGCAGGTTAGATGGAGTGCATTCCATGCAAACACGAGAATATTGAAAAGTAAGGGCTTATCGACAAGAACAAAAATCAGAATATACAAGACTTTCGTATGAACACTAGTCACTTATGCTGCAAAAGTACCGTATTTGACTAAGAAAGAAGAAGAACGGTTGATAATATTTGAAAGAAAGATATTGAGAACGATTACAGAAATAAAGAAGATAGGCGAGAACGAGTACAGAATAAGAACAAATGCTGAACTAGCTGAAACACTGAGAAACGAGAATATTATGAAATTTATAAAAGCGCAAAGAATCAAGTGATTGGGCCATGTAACAAGGAAAGAACCAGGCAACATTTTAAGACAAATCATCAGCTGGAGACTTAGTGAGACGGGAAAGAGGGGAAGGGCAAGAGATAAATGGTTAGATGAGGTGATAGATGGTGATGAATGTGACAAATTGGAGAATGAAATGCGAAAACAGAATTTAGAAAATTTAGAAGATCGAAGAGAGAAAATAGGAAGTGATTCATCCCGCAGAACAAATCCCGAAGACTTTTCAAAGGAGTAGGCTTATTCCAGAAGGAATAAATTTTGAAATAAATACCCGTCATACTGTCACATTTTGTAAATTTTTTTCAAAAATTTTTTGGTTGGTGGTTAAATTTTGTTCGGTATTTGAAAATTTTGTATTTTACTGAATAATTATGAGAATTTATGTCGTAATATAAAAACATAAAATTATCGCTCAATATTTTATACTCTTCAATATTTGCTAATGCGTACCTAGTTGTTATTCATTAAGTGGTCTTCTATTAGTTTGTTATTATTACTGTGTTTTTATATCTAATATAATAAAATTAAAATAAACACAATTTCTCTAATAGATCAGATGGGATTAATTTGTTTCTAAGTATTACACAAAAAATAAAAGTTGCTATCAATTAGTCAAATATTGTCAATTATTAATTAATTATTGCTTTGCTTAGTAGCACAGTAATTTATTTATTAAAAAAATTAATATAAGCATAACTTAAAATACAGAAAAACAATAACTATTGTACGTTTAAAGTGTATCCTAAATTAGTTATTAATTATTAATAATTGTTAAAAATGCAGAAGATAAAGATGATAATTTCTTTTTTCGATTGATTACTATTCTTGGTATATTTCCACCACGTTCGATGCAAAAAAGGAAAAACAAAAGCTTTTGTTGCCTTTATATATTGTACGTTCAACTTTTATCGTTGTTTTTTACATTTCTGGCCCTTGCAAGCATAATTTATCGGTATATTTACGTATTTCACCAATATACCATAATATATTGTCGTGAAACAAAATATTTCGACCCACCCTGTGCTAAATAGTAAAAATTTGTTAATTTGATTTTTAAACGTTTAAATTGGAAAAGTACAGAGTGGGGAGAAAAAGATCAAGATAGGGCTTTTTGTGCCAACCATGGCCAACAGCGGGTGCAAGATTTGTATGCCCGCTGAATTTGATTTTTGATACGCTGAGTTTTGATATTATTTTGAATTTGTGAGTAATGATTTTGATTTTGATTTAAATAAAGTGATTTTATGCGAATGCATTATTGTTTTGTTTTTCTCGAAACTACATTTTTCGAAATTCTTGTCATGATTTCTCAAGTTCTACTGAACCGATTTACTTGAATTTTGGTGTGAGTCTTTTCTATACATTTCTCTATCGTATAGACTAAGATTATAACAAAATTTTTACTATTTTTAAAAAATTCGCAAAGGTAAAAAAAAATTTTTTACAATTTTTTTACTTTTGCCATTAAAAATTTCAAATATACAAAATTTTAAACCAAAACAAAAGAAACTTTAAAATAAATTACAAACAGTTTTTTAATAAGATTTTATAATACTACAATATATTAAATGCAATATTTAAATTTATGTTGTTTCAACCAATTATCACTATCTGTTTGGATAGGATAATTTGATCTGTCAGCGATTTGCAACGGTCTCCAAAGCTAAACACTAGAGTATCCTGAAGGATGGTGTGGCAGCTGAGGCAAAGCGGTCCGAATTTCTGGTTTGGACCATCGTCTTCATTTGTTTGTCGTACGCAGTGAAGATTGTCAGCTGTGCTCAATTTTCTGCTGCTGAGTAATCTTTGTAAAATAGAGTTTGTAAACCCTCCGATAGCTATTAAAGTGAGTGGGTTTTTAGTACCTTAATTTGTGAGTCCATATTTTAGTGAGAGCAGTTTGCATTTATTTTTTTGTAACATTTAAGTTATTTGCAACATTTTGTGATGACATGCACGAGCATTTGTGATGAAGAATTTTAATTAATATTATATTGCGTATGCTCATAGTAGTTTTTTTCACCGATAATCGTACAAGTGCAATTACAATTTACAACCGTTCTTTTATAATTTTTCTGAAAAATTTTTCTTTCCGGCAAGAAGAAAATTTTTGACCTCAATATTCTTATTCAATATTTAAAAATTTTTTTTTTTTTTATATAGTAATTTTTATTTTTTTGGTTTTAAATGTAATAAATCAATGTTTTATTTATTGTTTTTTAAATATTATTTTTCTACTTTATGTATTCTTTATTTTACGGTTAATAAAATTTATTATATTAACATTTTGTTTATAAGTTCATACTGTTTATAAGTAATAAAAACAATCAATTTTCCTAATAGATATTAGAAACTTACTTATAACGTAACCGTTTTTAATGTTTGTAATGTACATAATGTACAGGTATATACAAATTGCTCTCGATTGCTCAGTACTTGAAATATTTTGTACATAGTATAAAATATTACATTTCGAGAGTTTAAACGCAGTAGGTACTTGGAAGATACAAACACATAGTTTCGAAGAAAGCTAATCATTTAGTAATAATTATTAATAAAATATTAAAATATCTGTTATTGATTATCATATTGACGCAAAATTTTAATATTTTATCTGAGTTTATGAGTTTATTAAACATTATACACTTCTTTTATGAGGAGTCAATAAAACATTAAATGTTATAGTGAAATACTAACTGTAAGCAAAGTACAATAAATACTAAAATTTGGTGTTAAGCAATGAATATGTTAACAAATGTTAATAGTGCTAATTTTCAATTTTATAATTATTTTTTTCGATTGATAATTATTTTTGGTATATTTCCTCTACATTCTATGCGAACATGGAATAATAAAGGTTATCTTTGCTTTTATAAATTTCACATTCTACTTTTAATTTTATTTATAATATTTACGGCTATCATAAGATTAATTTTTTGGTGTTTTGTCAGGAACTCTGCATATAATACATTGTTATTCACTGACACTTTAATGGAAGCTACTATGACTATATGCAATGTAATTTCTATATTAGCTCCAACAGTTTTCTACTCGTCAATTTTAAAAGAGTTTTTGAATAATTCTGATGAAAAAACTTTGTATATAACTTCCATAATCGAAGAATTGGTGAAAATAACATCAAGAAAGCAGTTCAAATTACTATTTGCTATTTTTCATATAATGCTAATACTTCTCATTGCATTTGATGTGTATACGTTAACATCAGATTTTGCAATAATGAAATTAATATTCTTTATTAATAAAAAAGTTAAAATTTATTATAACATTTTAACAGTTACTGAGATTTATGTATTTGCTAAATTTATAAAGGAACAGTTTGAATCAACTAATAAGTACTTACTCGAAAAAACTTTATCGATTGGAAAACCAAGAAAAAATTATTCATTTGTATTAGATGATCCAGAGAAGTTGAATTATAATTACGATATTTGTTCTGAAATTCGACAAGCGAGAAAACGATTTCAAAATCACGTGAGACAGATTTCAAACTTTAATAAAATTTTTGGTTATCAATTACTTTTTTTAACTGTGTCTTTTGCCATTGGAACAATTAATATTATAAATTTACTAATTCATGCATATAGAGACATATACATTGTACGTTTCAACACACACCTTAACTTGCCATGGGCACTCTGGCAATTAGTAAGTATTTTTTTTGTACCAGATGAGGGTTACTTTTCTTAAACATTTTAATTGTCATATCAAATTTATTTTTATTCTAAAAATTTTGATATGATTAAAATCGAGTTACACTACTTAAACCACTTATCTATTGATTATTTTAATTGTCTGTTATTTCAGATTATTGGTGCATTTGGTGTGACGATTTTAACTGAAACAGAAGAAGAAGCTCGAAGAACTGGTGATATTTGCCTGGACGCTTTGAGCGACTTACCAAACACGAACGCTTATGAAAAATTAAAAGAAGAATTGTTAGTACTAAATCGTTTAGTAAAACAAAAAAAATTAACCTTTTCGGCAGCAGGTTTTTTTTCTCTTAATTATACCTTGCTCTTTAATATAAGTACAAGTATAATGTCGTATGTGTTTATATTAATTCAACTTAATAATTAAGATTTTATAATTTTCTACTGGTAATTTATTGAATTAATTTATTATTTATGTGAAGAGCACGAAATGCAATATTTGATCATTGTTTGCTATATTTTTTAAGTTATTTAGTTTATAATAAAGTTTTAATTTTTCTATCGAAATATTTAAAATTGTACAATTTCAGAAAATATATTATACTAATCTAATATGATCGTTATTAATTTGTACGATAAATAAAACCAGAAGGAACCAACGTACCAAACGTGACTGAGGAAGTAACAGTGCAGTTGTGAGATATTATAGTAAGCACGAGTAATTAATGTACACTTGCTAGAATTTGGAATGTGTGCACTTGGAACGTGAGGACAATGTTTAAAAAGGAGAAAATGTATGAAACAGAAAGAGAACTGGCAAAATAATAATTAACATAGCTGCGGTGCCAGCAGGGATAAGATAGAGAAGAAGTGTAGAGATGGATGTAGGGGAATACATATTCCTGTACTCTCGAGAAGAGAAACATGGAGCAAATGGGGTAGGTTTATTTGTAAAGAATGACCTGAGAAAGCATATAACGCTGTTAAAGCCAGTTAGCGGAAGAACTACATACATAAGAATAAAGGTAAAACCGATGAATTTGAGTGAAAATAAAAACGACAGCAAAAAGGAACAATTTTACAATAAACTAGAAAAGCTAGCTGAAGAAGTATCCAAACAAAATACTTTAATAATTTTAGGGGATTTTGTCTCCCAGATAGGAAAGGATTACTACTTAATGTGTGTGATATAGCGGGTAAATTTACGATTCATTATAGAAGTAATGACAATGAACATCAAACGTGGACATCATGTATGTATATAAAAAAAAGAGCAACACTTATCAAAAATGTGAGAACCTATTGGGGAGCGAATATAGATCCCGACCACTAACTAGTAATAGTGAAAGTATCAAACAGAGGTACATAAACAAGGAAAAGATGATAAAAACGAAGTACTAGCACTTCTAAAACTGGCACAAACTAACAGGTCTATTCACTAAGCTAAGTTAACGATTGATCAAATGGAAAAGATTTCAATCGATCGATAAGTGCCTAAAGAGCCTCGATTGAATTGAATACTATAGATCGATCGAAAGCTTTTCGTTAATCTCGAAGGACTTGAAAAGCGCTTTGATCGATGGAAAAGTCTATTACTCTTGCGCATTAAAATCGTAAACCTACAAAACAAACTCGCAATTGCTCGTAATTAAGATGTGACATTGACATTTTTAAAATTTTGATAAACAGCGATTGTTTATCAATTGAAGTTTAATTTTAAGATTAGTTTAAGTCAAGTGTATCGTGGTTGATCGTGGTTTAGGTTAAACTGTACATCAGGATTGCCAACAGATGCCAATAGTAAAATAAATTATCGATAACTGTTCTGGTTCTTTTAATATCGAAAAGTGGTAGTTACTGAATACTATTTGTACCGTGATCGAGGACACGCTCTTTTCTATCACAGACATCTTCATCAACAAAAACTTTTCGATAAGAGTTAGTGAATAGGCCTGTAAGATTAAAAAAGAGTATGCAGAAGAAACAAACAAGACAACAGATTGCAAAGTAATAGAGCAAAGCTTGGACGGCAAACGGAATAGCATCAAAGTAATAATACAGACTATTGATGAAAGAACAGTAGGATACAAGAAACCAAACAAAGATAAAAAATGGTTTGATAAAGAATGTCAAGATAAATCAGAGATCAAGAGTAAATCAGGATTGAAATGCATCCAGACAAATATATCAAAGACGGCCCGAATATATAGTCAGAAAAAGAGATGCATATAGAAAATTCAAGAAAAAAAAAAGAAAATGACTAAATGAAATGATGAACAAAATAGAGAACGAGTAGAACAGAAATAACAACAAAAAGTTCTATTTTAGAATAAAACAGCATAAGAACAAATATAACGTGACGATCAGAACTATGAAAGATGAAAATAGACTGCAATGTAACAGCGAAGAAGTTGAGGAGATATAGAGAAGATAATTTCAGAAGCTGTTAAACCAACACAACGAAAGAGATTTCAAAGAAGATGTTCCTACTGAGGTAGGAACAGAAGAGCAAACAGTGATGGAACTGTCGTTTAGCGAGGTGAAAACGGTAATAAAGAAAATGAAGAATGGAAAACTTCTTGGAAGAGATGGAATACACGGCAAAATGTGTGAAATTCAGGAAAAAAATTATATCAAAAAGTATACAAGCTGATACTAGAGATCTGGAGAAATGAAGAAATGCCGAGCGATTGGAAAGTCGATAGAATAGTGCCAATCTACAAGAAGATTATTTATAGAAGATTGCCGTAATTATAGAGGAGTAACATTACAACAGATGGCATACAAAATCCTATCGACACTTATTTAAAACAGAATAAAACCAGTGATAAAAAACCGGACTGGAGAATAACAGCATGGCTTCAGAAAAGGACGATCGACGGTAGATGCACTACACATTATAAAACAAATTGCAGAAAACTCATACAAACATAACATAAAAATGCACCTGCTGTTTGTTGACTTCTAACAGACTTTCGACTCCGTTAAAAGCAAGAAGTTATACGAAGTGATAGTAGAAATAAAAGTACTCAAAAAATGAGAAGGCTTGTTCAAATAACAATGAGAAATTCAAATGCAACTGCAAAAATAGGAGCAAAAGAAACAAATGAGTTTGCAATTAAAGGTGGGACGAGATAGTGAGATGTACTGTACGCCGTTCTCTTCAACCTAATAATTGAGAGTATAGTAAGAAGGTTGGGAAATAAGAATGGCAAATATTAGCTTATGCATATGATATTGTTATTGTAGCAAGATCAAGACAAAAAATGATAAAGACTCTTAAAGAAATTGTAAAATATACGATGGAGATGAGATTGAAGAGTAATGAACAAGAGACCAAATACATGAGGTTCGATAGAAAAGGCGACGGAAGTTTGAAGAACTTAGGAATCGGAAGATACAAGTTTGACTAAGTAAAGAAATTCAAATACCTGGAGGTACAACTGAACAAGACCAACGAAAGATCGTCAGAAATAAGAGAGAGGGTGCAGGTTTGATGAAGAGCATTCAACGTAAACAAAAGAATATTGAAAATTAAGAGCATATCGACAAGAACGAAAATCAGAATATACAACACTTTTGTAAGAACAGTAGTCACTTTGCTGCAGAAGTACTGAATTTGACTATAAGAGAAAAGAAGAAAGGTTGAAAATATTTGAAGAGAATATATTGAGAACGATTACAGGTTTGAAACAGATAGGCGAAAAAGAGTACAGAATAAGAACAAATGCTGAACTACCTGAAACACTAAAAAACGATGATATTGTGAAATTTATAAAGCGCAAAGAATCAGGTGGTTAGGCCATTTAACAAGGAAAGAACCAGTCAACATTTTAAGACAAATCATGATCTGGAGACCTAGGGATACGAGAAAGAGAGGGAGAACAAGAGATAGATGACTAGAAGAGGTGATGGATGATCTTAAGGTGATGGATGTGACGAATTGAAGAGAGAAATGCAAAAACAGAAAATTAAACAAAAAATTAAAATTTTGTTCGGAATTTGCAAATTTTGTATTTTACTGAACAATTATGGGAATTTATCGTAATATAAATACATAAAATTATAGTTCAATATTTTATACTCTTCAATATTTGCTAATGCGCATACCAAGTACTTAATAGGGGGAGTTATCGCCCACCACGGTAAATTTTACGCTAAAGCAAAGAGTATGTAGTGTATAGAGGAACAGCTCTTATGGGTATACCTGTCACTAGCATTTTTCGTACCCTACAATAATATTGTAGTCGATTGGTAACGACCTCAGCGGCAAAAACGAGCATTTTATAATGAGTAAGCATTAAATGAGACAGCATGATAAGCTATCTTTGTCTGTTAGAATTTTGGTAATCCCTTCAGGTAGATGGTTATAAAAGTAAGAAGAGAATTTCAAAGTATCGTAAAAACAGACAATTTTATTATTTACTTCGAATTTTAAAGATTATTAAAATTTCAAACCAACGTTAAAACTAGAATAATTTTAAGCTTTAATAAATCAACGCTTCAACTCGGATCTCTCGGCACAATTTTAAATTTTTATGTTTTTAATTACATCTTGAATTTTATTTTTTAAATGAAATCAATTTAAAATATTATTATTATTTTAGAAGTATACATAAAATATTATTCATGCTTTAAAATTCTTTTTTTGTGATCTGCTTTTTACTTGTCTGTTTTGTTTCTATTAGTGATTATTACATGTTAATTTATTACAATTATTACTATTCAAAAAATTCGATTCGTTTTTTCGCAATTCTTCTAAAATTTAATGTTTTAAATTTATTGCATATTTATTGCATATATTTGTAAACTAGATTTACATTACAAATTTTATTTAAACACTTTAAACAGTAATCAGTGCAGTCTTCAAAAAATTCAAAACAAAAATTTAAAAAACAAATTAAAAAATGAAATATTTAATCTTTGATATTTAATATTATTAAATAATTTATAGTATAATTTTAAATTATCGGAAATTGATCGTATCATTTTAAAAAATTATCGTACAATAACATAATACTATCGTATAGACCAGGCCTGGTATATACTATAAAGCTATGTTTTTTAACCTGTGGGTCGCGACCCCTAGGGGGTCGCGACGTTTTGCTCGTGGGGTCGCGGTCGCAATACAGATAAAATAAAAAAAAATTTTTTTAATAAAATTAAATTAAAATTTTACATAAATTATAATAACTATTTACGATATAAGTGTTAAAAGTGAGATTTTATTTTGTTAGTGGGGAATTTCGCGAAACAAGCGATAGCGAGTTGAGCAATCCTCCAAACACCCAATTTTTTTGGTTTATTCTATAAAATTTGATATGATCAAACGATAGCAAGTTGAAGGAAAATTCTGTGAAAATGTGTTTCTGTCCTTTTTCGAGGAAAAGTCCAAGTTATAGAAATAATCAATATTATGGTCTAATATTCCGATGATAAAAGCTGGTTTGCGTATCAAGAACGACGTGAACATAGGAAACTATTATAAGCTAGTTGCATTCTTAAAACGAAAAAGTGTAGAATACCGCCCAAAAAATTATAAACTAATTAACACTAGTGTTAAAAATTTTTTTCTTACTACTGTTAAATTAGTTATTAATTATATAAGGGTATTAAGAAGCCTCTATTATTCTCTATTCAATAAGGTTGAAAAACACTGCTATAGAGGATACAAATTATCGTATTGTATTATATACAATAACTACCGTATGGTGGTTACACTGATTGTAATGTTTACTGCCCTATTTAAAAATTTCTATGGAGACTCCATGATAACCGTGTTAAAAAACCTTTTTTCTTACTTCAGATACTAACAGTCACCAAAAAGGTATACCTGCAATTATCGATATAGTAGTTAACTTTATATTTAGGTAGTTAATATAAAATTGTTCCCGGCCGATAGATGGCTTTTCTACGCCCCCTGGTAGACGGGAATGTCTCTACGTTTCAATTTTTAATACATGGCTGTTCCTCTATACACTACTTACTCTTTGGCTAAAGCTAATCTAGGTTTAAACACAAATGCGCATGCGCAGAAATAGCGTAATGCAAATAACGATACCGTGTCCCGCTATTTCTCATAAAATACCGTAGATATTTAAGGTTACGTTATTTATAATATTTTACGGTATTTAGTTAAATTATGTTTTTGGTTTGGGTACCTTGTTATAATTAGAGCCTGGAAAAGTAAGCTCTAACAACGTGTAAATCAAGCATTACTAGTAATTCTGTGCAGCAGGTAGTGGAAGATGGTAAGAGTTTGTAAAGGCTAATAATAGAATAATAGAATAAAAAAATAAAACTGACTTAAAAACAAACTACTGTGAAAAAAATGCACTAAAAAGTAAAAAATAATTACGTTATTTAGTTACTTCAACTAGCTGGCATAGCCGGTCAATTATTGTAATCTTTACAGTCGTTGCCAGCCAAGCTGGCTAAATTACTAAAACTAAATTTTTTGAAAGTTTAGCCGGCACCGACTGCAAAGATTACAATAATTGAAATAATAATAAAATAATTAGGTTGGTAATGTAAATAAGTGAGAGAATGACTTCGGCGAGGTTAGCCTTAGACAAGCGGCGATGAGCCCGCAAGCCAGTAGGAATGTTTATTTCGATGATTTAATTTTGATTTTGATAACTTTAATAAAAAGTGATTTAATTTGAATTGAAGGTTGTTTTTGTTTTGATTTTTTTGAAGTTTGAAGATTTTGAGTAATTGTAAAAAATTTACAAGCAACTTTATTTAGCGAGGCGCGAGCAGCTGCAAGTAACGATACCATAAGGTAACATTAACATTTAATTAACCACATTTTGATGAGAATTAACATTTGAAGCAACATTATCAAACGATACGAAATTTATATTTTAAAATTAAACTTGAAATTTTGAAGAAGAGTCTCATAGCTGACAAGTAAATAATGAATATACCCCAGCGAGATGGATTTTTATGATGAGATAAAAATTTACAATTTTTAAGACATATAAAAGTGAGATTTTTCTTGACACTAGAACCCCAATGGAGAACGACAATAGGTGCACAGTGGCTCTGGGATTCATAAAGAAGAACTTATACA
This sequence comes from Cantharis rustica, assembly GCA_911387805.1. NCBI lineage: Eukaryota > Metazoa > Arthropoda > Insecta > Coleoptera > Cantharidae > Cantharis > Cantharis rustica. The sequence continues at coordinate 53,664,380 of OU426878.1, read as the reverse complement.
CGCAATATATACATTGTGTCGTGTGGCTAAGACCCCGATGGTAGTCAGATGGGGTTTAGAAACTTGTTTGGTACGCAAGAAGCGCTGCTTAGCATTAATATCAAATAATGCCTTGTAAAATATTTTTAAGTAAATGTCCTCGCCTACGGCTTCATGAAATTGTTTGTAAAAGCATTTCCCTCGAGTTTTATTAGAATAATTTCCCTAGCAGCCGGTGCTGTTATAGACGACATAAATCCTAATGTCGAAATAAAGTGCAGGATGGTAATAGCTTACTCCGACTTCAGAAAGATGAGAGCTCTGTTTACAACCGACAATTTGAACCTCAAACTAAGGCAACGAATGGTCAAATGTTATATCTGGTTGTATGTGTGGGGTCAAGTGCTGGACTCTGAAGGTGACTCAAACATAAATTTTGTAGGATTATGCATTACTTGTCGAAAAATCGGCATTTTAAAATTTGAAAGTTTAGGGACGCATAAAACTCGACATAGCATTGAAACCGGTCGTGGCAAGTGTACACCCGCTAAGCGCCTCTGGCATGTATTCTGTTGACGGCACTTGTCCTCCGTACTAGTCTTAATAATTGCAATCAAACAGGTCACAGACCGATGCGACGGATTGGTAGTCGACCTGGTCTGTGTTTGCTTGGTACAGGGATTGCAAACCGGCTCGGAGCGGTTGGAGCAAACGGAATTTTTAGGTATGACTTTCTTTTCGGGAATATTAATACACAAATGCAGATTTTACAATTGAAAACAAAATTGACTGCCGATAGAGCTAGCTTATAAAATGAAACACTACAATATATTGAAGTGTAATTCACTCCTGGCAGTATTTTTTATTTAATCAATTTTCAAAAATCTTTAATTAAAATATATGTTAAATTTTCATTTCGTTTTCAATATAACTTTAAAAATGGCAACGCAAATTTTATACGATACTCATATCGCACGCGTGTTTTTATCACATTTACTATTTGTTCCTTAAATAAATTTTTAACTCAACAATGTAAAATTTCTCTTCATCCAAAAACATCCAATCAACGTCAAAATTTAATAATAATTTTTCAATAGCAACTTTAATTTTATTCATAAAAAGAACTCAAGAATCTTCACGGCTCACAAATTTTACATTTTTCTGTCGGCCATTTTACTCTTGCCTCTTTATCTTGTAAAAAAACACTTATATTTTAAAAAAACTATAAACTTATCAAAATTGTTCTTGTTTCTTTTCCACTCCCGACTCATCCAAAATTTCCAGTTTTTCTTTTTCTTTTTCATTGCTTCCTGTCTTTAACTACTTGTTTTGTGTAATCTCGTTTTTCTAATTTTAAAGTTTTTTCTTCTTGCATTATTATTATAGTCACTCGTTTTTCAATCTCTAATCTCTCAAGCTTTCTGTTTTTCTATTTCTATTTTTTTATTTATAATTTTATTACTTCTTGTTTTTCAGCTTCCAATTTAATAACTTCTTGTTTTTCAAGTTCTAATCTTTCCGCTTCCAGTTCTTCCGCTTCTAGCTTTATAATTTCCAATCTTTCTTTATTTATTTGTTCTTCCTTGAATTTGTTTCTAGCTCGTGAATTTTTTACTTATGGTTTCGATTATTTCTTCTTTATCCTTTTTTCTGTTTTCTTCAAACATATCTACAATTTTTTTAGTAAGCATTTATTTCTTTTTTAAGCAATCGATAAATGTACCTTTAAACTTTGGTTGGAACGGTAATTCTCGGTAATAACTCTGCCATTCCAGAGTATTTTTCTTTTTCTTCTACCTCAATTTCTTCCATGTTCTTTATTTTAATGTTCTCAGGGTCAAGAGTAGGTTGCTTTTTTGAAAGCCGCATGTTGCATGCGACAATTAAAGGTGTAAATTTACTAATTTATTATATTGTTTATTTCTTCCAATTAAATTTATAATTTTTCAAATTTCAATTTCGTTTTCAATAAAATTATCCAAAGTGGAAAAGTTAAATAATTCGATACCGGTATTGCAGTCCGGCTTATCATCCAAATTTTATAGTTCCTTGAATAAATTTAATTTTATAAAATTTTACTCATCCAAATAATTTTTTAATTAATAAATCCAAATTCTTCCAATTCCTTTGTAATTTTTTTATCTTTAATTACTTAACTAGCTTCCATTTAATTTTTTATTTCCAAAATACGTTCACACTTTCTTCAAAATTAATATACTCCAATCTTAATAATTATCCATCAAACATGTAATATTGTAAATTTGAATTTGAATATAATGGGCGCAAAATTTTAAATTTAGTTCATTTTGGTTACTTTAAAATACGGCGATTTGGCAACAAGGAGTTGAAAGAAGTGTAGGAAGTGGGGTTTCCGTTAGATTTGACCGTTAGATGGTAACAAAGGCTTACATTTTTGAACGTCGTTGAAGACGGTCGTTCTTTGTGCATCAGTTTTAGAATATCAAGTAATTGAAATTAAAATTATTTCATATCATATTTAGTTACCAACAGAATTAGAATACGTAAGTTAAAATATTTGATTTATTTTCTAAAAGAATTTAATACAGGATTACGTTAAAATTTCGAGTAATAATTGTTTGTAACCACGCGGGTAGGTAATTTTTTTTATACGAGGTTGAATCTAAGTTTTATTAATTTATCTTCAGTTATAAGATTTAATTACTGTTCGAGATTGTGATTTATACTATTATCATTTAAAACGGGAGTGGATTATGTAATGGGAGAGATTGATTATTCATATAATGTTTTACCAATGGCGTACCATTATGATGGTTAGTTTGGTTAAGACGTAAGAGGAGTTGTTAAAGATAAGTTTAATGAAGTCGGGTGTTTGAAGTGGAAATTTATTTATCGTGGGATAATTTAATTTAGATGATTAAGCATAACAGATTGAGTGGACGCTTAGAATCATAAGATGGCGGTCAAAATATGTCGCAGTAATAGGCTGGTCACTGAAAAGGTGAACTGTAATAGAACCGGAAGTGACATAGCAAATGCTGTGATATCGCTCCTTTCTTTTTTCATATATCTAATATATACTACATATTTCATATATACTACAAAATTATGATATTTCAGGACAGTTATTGATAATTTTAACAATGTTCCTTATGATTATTTGCGACCACTTATAAAATAGTAACAATCGAATACATTTATAATAGTAAAAATTGAATATAATTAAAATTACAACATTTAACCAAATTAAAGGTAATACCAATTGAAAAACAATATTAAAGAACTTTGTTAACAAAGTTAATCATGATTATTTGCGGCTATGATTATTTGCTAGTTTAAGTATGGGGAATTTGTTTAGTTAAGTACATACGACTTATTTAGATTTAAGAAAATGACCAATTGGCAATAAGAGACGTACTAGTTTTAAGCTGACGACATATTAATAAGGTGACCATCTTAGCTTAAGTGACAAGGTAATAATTATAAGAACGGATAATTTAGAATATAGGGGTTATTATTTAAGGTCTTACGGAATATAAAACCAATTGAGTCGAACATCGGAATGCATACATGAACTTCTTACAAATTACTATAGGTTGTGGTTGGCAATATAAATATGAATAATCAATTAGAAAACATTACGATCAGAGGGATTAACTATCGAACACTTATTAAATCAAGTTTCAAACTAAAGTATTCTGAATTACATGATATCAAGGAGATTAACTTTGCTGGTAAATTGGTTGTCGGACTACCTTTTTTTTCGGTTAAATATACATATATCTATCGTTAAACAGAATCCTGTGTTTTATTTAATTTGTGTGTACTAATTATTCCTTCAGGTGTCCTAGCAGTGGTTACGCCACTGGACAGATGTAAGTTTAAGTTTGAAGTTAGTAAGTAAGGTAAAACTACGTTAGCATTCAAAGAGCCATCCGCAAATTTAAAAGGACCTGTAAGTGTTATTACGAGGGGAGATCACATTGTGCGTGGTTTGTTTGACGATCACAGCTTTGGTTTGGTTTGTAACTTTGATTTGAGAAGGCGGTAATTCAAATTGAAGAAAAAAAATTACAAACACTTTTATAAAAAAAAACTTCTTATATTTTCAAACCACAAAATTATTCAATTAATTTCTCGGACATAATAATTAAACGTCCATCACGTCGACCATTTTTGGCAAAAAGCCCGGTATTTCCGGCGATCCGCCATCACCTTGCAAATCTAAAAATAAACCTAATATTGATACAATAATTCCACCAAAATACACAAGGGCGGGTCCGAATTACTTTGAAACACCACAATATAGAATAGAATCCTTCTATATAATTTCCTTTCTTAATTAAAAGTGTAATCTATTTACTTCTGAAAAAATTCCATTTACAAATACATTTCTTCCCAGGTAGAAAGTAATTATTGGAATTAGCTTGAATTAAACTAATTTTATCAGTTTCAGCCGTAAACTAGCTAACAAACTATGGTTAGTACAAGATTGGTTGGTAACGCCCTTAATTGCTAACATAAGGCTTCCAGTTTTAGCTTGCATAAACAGTGACAATTTAGCTAACTACCAATATAAAAAAACGCTTATAGAGAAAATTTTTTTTTTTTTATCTTAAAAGAAACAAACATTTAATTTATTTATTAGCTCTCTTTGATTTTTTAAAATCCACAATCTACGTATAGTTCCTTATATTAGCACCCGTTGTGTCAGATTCATCATCAAACTTATCCAGTTGCTATCACATGTAAACAATAACAAAATTCCTATAATTAACCTCAAACTCTAATTCTTAATATATTCTAAGAGTAATGTTAGTAGATAAGGTAGTTTTAAGCTAAGAATCTACGCTTAGAACGAATATTATAATACCCATAGAAAAAAAGCTAACAGTAAGATATCTTTATAGGTTAGTTACACTCTGAAGTCTTGTAATAGAATTCATTCTAACAAGAACCTAGAATGAAGCTTACAAAACAAGACTTGGATGTTAAGCTAAAATAAAGCTATTTTCAAGTTTCAAACTTGTCCAGCTAAGAAAATTTTCTACCTTGGTTGTAATCTAACTAATTCTGCTTTTTTGATTTTCTGAAGGTATATTGTCAAATAACAATTTTGTGAATTAAGTATAATAGTATGTAATAGTATATTTAATTATTAAACTGAAATAATACAATCTCATAAGCTATAACACTTGAAATTACATTAGATAGTAACGTATAATTAATAGGGAAAAATCCTGCCGCCGAAAAAGATGGAAAGTTTTGATTTAAACGATCAAGTAATAATAATTCCCTTCTCAGATTTTCATGTTCTTTTGAATTAGGTAAGTTCAACAAAACCTTTAGACAAATTTCCCCAGTTTTTCTAGCCTCTTCTTCCGTTTCCTTGCAAATCACTACAACTACTGCTCCAATGATCTGCAATATAGAAATTTAAAGTTTTAGGGCCGGTTCCACGAACTCTGATTAAATGGTTGGTTAACTAATCATGATTAGAAAAATTTAACCGACATTAACTTGAAAGCGTTTCACCAAACGTTTTGTAGCTATGATTAGTAAATTGGCCGAACTTCGTGTATATTCGTTTTAAGCTCGTAAAAGCTATTCTGATTGGTTGATAGATATTTGAATAATGTAAATGTGTAGGCTACCAACCGTGCAAGTAAACATTAGTCTGTGACATTCGTAGAAAATAATAAATTATAACCTCAACTTTTACGTAGTCTGTCAAAAAACGTGGTACAAATTTCTCAAACCGAGGAAAACACGAATTAGTTCAAATAATAAAAAAACACGCTTCTATTGTTGAATGTAAACAGACTGACACGGTGACTATGAAAGAAAAAGATTCTACATGAGAGTGTATATCTAAAGAGTTTAACGCTAAAAGGTTGTCTGATAACAGATCAACCCCAAAGTTAAAAACTCTTTGGGATAATTTAAAAAGAACAACCAGGAAACATTATGCCGCTGTTCGTAGAGAACAAATTCGAACAGGTAATGTTTTTTTTAATGCAAATTTATTCATTTAAAATTAACAAATTGTACGTATAGGTAGGCAGCCGCCCAACGATAGTGGAAAGGACGAATTTTTATTCGATTTGATAAAAAGTATTATCAATGGCACAGTTCAACCCATGTTTAACGAGTTTGATGCGGATTGGAATCCAGCACAGCTGAGAACTCCAAAAGTTAAGATTTTGCGAGTAGACCACATACCGGAAGCTATGGCAGAGACTACAGTGATGTAGCGGAGACTACAGAAGTCGAGACAAATTTTAAAAAGCGGAAGGCAACAAATCAGTTACACCGACAAGTAGAGTTTAGGAGAAAGACAAAAGCTGGTAGTCGCTTGACCACATTTGAGGAATTGGCCGAAGCAAAAAAAAAATACATAAAATTGCTACATTTCAACGAGGAAGAACAAGGCAAATTAAAAGCCGAATCCGAAAAAATAAACAAACAAACTACGTTTTTCAAAATCTTGAGCCGATTGAAAAAAATTGTCTGAAAATTTTTATATACCAACAAAAAATATAAAATTAATTTATATTATAATCGCGAACACGTAAAAATATACTTTTCGATTTTGAGGTTACTTTTATTGAAACTGTCATTTTCTTTACTTGTTTGCAAGAAATGCGCATGCACCTAGCATTAACCGTGATTAAATTCAACTAATCGCCCAAAATCGGTCGATTAGTTTGAAAGCTGTTTAACCATGATTAAGCTGCTTTAACCATGATTAAATAGATGGTAGAACGCTCTTTTTCATTTAACCATGATTAACTCCAACTAACCGTGATTAAAGCATTTAATCAGAGTTGGTGGAACCGGCCCTTATACAATTTTGTCGATTGAAATACACTTACGAATTGCCAAATTGTGAGGAACAATTGAATTATAAGTAAATGTGTCGGTAAATTATCAATTTTAATTATAGAAATATTTAAAAAATATATTATTAAGTTTAAGGTATCAATTAATCCAAATGTAAACGATAAAGTAAGGAAAAGCAGTTGAAAACCAAAAATTTGATTGAAAAGTAAAACCTGTTTAATGTTATTTTCAATCCATCAAGATACTTTTCGGATTTCCGAGCAAATAGAAGAATGATCTAATCTTTCTTGAATTTTTATTAACCCAACAATATTTTTTGTTTGCATTCTAATTGGTTTAGTTTTTACTAGTAAGTAATTATTAATAATTTGCATCTGTTGCTTGATAACTTTTACAAAAATATGGAGCACTATAGCTGTTATTGCATTGTAATAAATTTGAAAATTTTTAGTGGCGAAGAACAAACTTGCTCGAAATCTAAACAACGACTTAAACATATAAGCATCAAATGTAAAGATAGTAAAAAAAATGATGTGATAAATTAAAAACTTTAATTCGAAGTGCTTAATTTGCGCTAGTGTTATCAAACCATTTAACATCAATGCCTTACCGTTATTTTGACCATATACAAGATGAAAAAATGTGTCTAAGCTTGAGGAGTAAAGGATACTTGGTGCTAGCATTGTAATAATGCTGCACATAGCCATAATTATTTTATGTGCTGTTTCAGTGATTAATGCTGTTTTTGTTGGATATAACTACAATTTAATAATGTAGTAACTGTAATGCCTAATATTAGAATTAAGATGTACAACTTATAACATCTCAATATGAAATTATTACCACATTTTAGTATATAACGTAACGGAATTATCCCAAGAATGATAATCAACCGAGAAAACATGTTGTCAAAAAACGTACGTTGAAATTTTAATATTTCGGTGAATCAATATTTTTTAATATATTTTTATTGACCAAAAATATTTGAAAAATTACATAGTAATTTATAAACCGTCTGTGATGCCGTAGGTTTTTAAAATAATTACGACTACTTTAAACAATATCAATAATACAGTACTTTTTTATCAGATGATTTTTTGTCTTTGTTGGAGTAGCGAATTTCGCTCATTAGCGTTATCTGCAATCGATTCACTTATTGTTATTGATAATGAATAGCTTCGTGACCTAATGGAATGGTGACGAAACTATTTTCTTTTATAATTTATATTAAAACGCATTACTTTAATATATAATTTATTAACATGTGAAATAATTAAATCGAATAGTTTATAATTAAACAAGTTATCTAAACAATAATTTTGTGTAATATTTTTATTAAGCGTTCAGCGTAGTTGAACATTATTATCAGAATATTTATTAATATAGTGTATATTAAACTACACTGAAAGCTCAATAAAAATTTTATAAAAGATTATTGTTTAGTTAACTTGTTCAATTATAGACTATTGAATTTAAAACGTATTACTAATCTAAATTTTTAATAAAAACTCCACCGAATTAAAATATTCACAATGTACAAATTTAGGAATCTGTCAAGCAAGTCCCCCCACGATTTTAAGTTTTTGATCTGTTCTATAAGAAAGAGAACAATTTTCTGGGTATATAAAAACAAAAATTTTGAAAGAATATTCATTAGTAAATTCATAAAAATTAAAAAATTTTAGATAGGGAAATGTATGCTAACATATCCCTGTAGAATGACAGAACTTTGGGCGTCGGCTTTGCATTTCGATGCCTTTTGATGTTGTTTTGATCTAGACAATTTTGATTTGGTTCGTCTTGATGATGTTGTTGACTGTCAACAATATCATTAGTCAACAGTTGTTGACTAACTTCGAGACACTGGGGCTGGCATCTGGAAGTTCAATGCCGTGGTGCTGCACGGTTGTAGTAGGTGGGCGGGGTATTGAAGGGACGACCACAATTTCTTTCCATGACTTCATCCCCTGCATCGCCATCGGTAGTGCCGTCGCCAGCATGGAAATCGTCGCTGTCAACTTTATCATCAACGGCCAGAATCTGAAATTTGTTATTTGGGGAGCCATTTCCTAATGGTGTGGAACTATTGGATGTTGCCGAGCGCCCGCTGTTATGATGTCGTTTTTGGCCCATTTGGACAACAAAGTCTAGTGGTGAACTTGAAGCTGGTTCTTTTGGAGCAGGTGGTGCCTCGGGGGGGGGGGACCTTTGCGCTTGTTGTTGGCTTAATAATTCCTGGAATGGATTTTATCGTCGCTTTTTTGGTGGCTTTTGAGGTGGGCTTCTTTGAGGGTGGTAGTTCCAATTTACAATTTTTCCCTTCTTTTCTTTGCTGGTGGCAGTTGTAGCCTCCTTAGTTGACTTTGATTTTAATTTTCTTGCATCTGCTTGTTTTAATTCGACTAATTGTTTCCATAAATCTGACGGGGTTATGGATTTGGAGTATGCCGCCTGCTCATCTTTTACATCACTGTCATCAACGTATTTTGCGACCAATTGGCCGTAGTTCAGAAGTAGATTTGACGAATCTACTTCCATGTCACTGCAGGTTTAATTCGGTATATTTTCAACACGAGTTGATAATTAAATTCCACTTAAAAATGCGTGGTAACTCACGTTTCGCAGCGAGGTAACTATCGGACCGTTGTTGGTGGGGCGTTTCTACGAGAAACGGGTTTTTTGCAATTAACTTTGCAGAGCGTTGTTAAACACGTCTACTCACTATCACTGTTCGCGCGAGACTCTGACCGCAACTAACAGCGAACATTAAGAGTACATCAAAGCACACGTACCGTCAACAGAAATAAAAGCAGGGAGCTTAACGTGGGAGTTATCGTCGCGCGATTTGTGGCATTAGGGTGTATCGTATTACATCTCCCCCCAAGTAACATTTGGTGTTGAAAACTTGGTCAGCAAATTATTTGCTGCCATTGCGGTCTGTCAGCTTAAAATTCAGTTGTTTTTCAGCTTCAGCAAATTAGCTGAGTTTTAAGCTGACGTTTCAAAGCGTCAGCATCAAATTCAGCTGTTTTTCAGCTTTGGCAAATTAGCTGAATTTTAAGCTGACGTTTCGAAGTGCCAGCTTCAAATTTAGCTGTTTTTCAGCTTCGGCAAATTAGCTGAATTTTAATTTGTCGTTTCGATACGTCGTACGTCAAAATTGAAGATTATTATATTTATTATAAGTATACATTCAATAAATATAATAGATTTACGGTTCAGTTGAACACGTGTTTTTATAAATTGATTCATTTGTGAAAATTTCACAGTTGTTGTTTATTTTATAAACACAGCAGTGTAGAAAAATAATTAAAGAGCTATCCCAAGCAGCACAAAGCCGTCAAAAATGTACATATACCGTATCGATATTTACATAACGGTACGGCATTGATTTGCCCAATTTATCGTTACTGTTTTAAGGTGTCATTTATGTGCTGATACGGTACAGATATTTTCGTAATGTTATAGTATTGATTTACTACCGCTTTAGCCGTACTATTTATGTATCATTTATGTACATTTACGGTACAAGAATTTTCGTAACTGTACGGTATTGATTTGCCCTATTTTCTGTTACTGAATTGGTGAATCATTTATGAACATATTATTTGTTGATTTTTTATGAACGAAATGTTTAGAAATTTACAGTGTCGTCTGTGTACATAAAATTTATGTTCCTAATCGACACTGATTTTTAATTAAAATAAATATTTAAAAAATATTCAATAATAATTTAAAAAATTAATTTCTGTAATTATTTAGAAATTCGATGTTTAATTGTTGACTTGCTCCAATCGTTTATTTATTTATATTCAGATATCATTACACATTTATTTTAATTTGTACTATAAATTTTAATTATTTAAAATTATTTTTTACTTTATTTTTATTTTAAAATTATTATTTACGATGTTGCTTCAGCCATTGAGCTGAAGATGATTGGTTCACTCCTGAAATATCTGAAATCTAACATTAATCACCCAAATAATATTTACTTACATTTTTTTTCAAACAACGGCTGGAAGATTCGAACCCGTGCTGCATAAGACCTTCGATCTGAAAGTATACTACTTAACCGTCACACCTACCAAGGATGTATACAAAGGATATAAGTTTGATGATGGTTAATTTCCATTTCCAATAATAACTATATTAATTCGGTTTAAAACATCAAGGAATATAATTATTACTTTAATTAGTATTTCGTCGGCTTACTGCAAGAACTAGATAAGTAACATACTGATAGTTTTGAGATAATAGAGATTTAAATTTTAGATGTACATTAAAAATTAGTAAATTAAGATATATGTGTAATAAACGGAAGATCGAAATTTGTCCGCGTGGTAATAGTATTTCGCAAAAATAACGGTTATCATTTAAAATTTTATAAAAACTTTTTAATATTTGTAATTAGTTATTCATATACACTGGCTCACAAAATTGATGACACAAACTAAACCTAACGATAAAACGTTGTATATTTTCTAAATTTATAAATTTTCACTATTTTTTTTTACAGAATTATTCAAATATGATTTGAAATTCTAGAAAACCTAGTTAAATTTAAAAAAATATTTTGTAAATAAGAAACTAAACATCAAACGTGAAAAATGTAACAATTGCCTTACACAAAATTAATGACACAAGTATAAAAGGGTAATTAAAAATCCGCATAGGGGTACTTTTTATAAGATATTTGTTATCAACATATTGTTATAATAAAATGCACAACAAAATTCTGCATCAGTTCATATTTTGCGTGAGTAATAAGAGTTCAATTATTTAAAATAAATCAAATGCGTGGAGAAGCCAACATTACTGAAAGAAAAATAATTTTAAAACTAGTTTGTGAAGAAAAAACTTATCGTGAAGTTAGAAAACTAGTCGGTAGATCATTTTCAACGATCAAATATGTGATATAGCTATTATTACAACTAGGGTAATATGAATAGTATATTTCCCGAGGTTGGCTAGTTACATCTCGAGTGCAAAGCCCGAGAGATGTATAGACAACCAAGGGAAATGTATTCATATCTCCCGTGTTGTAATCAATAGTTTTCTTCTGATTGAAAAATATATTATTAAATATATCAATATTTCATCAATAATAAAATTTGAGATTTTGAATTTGCAATAACTCGAAAACGGCGCTAGATATCGAAAAACTGAGCAAAAAATTTACCCCCTTTTGCTCGTTCTCAACCCCCCTAGCAATTTGTCGAAGGAAGCTTTATGCAAAATTCTAGATCTATAGCGCGCAGTATGCGCGCAAAATAATTCAGAAAAAGTTAGGTTGGTTTTTAAAATATAAAAATAAGTAGGCACATTTTTTATTTTAAACGTCACTTAAATGTCACTTTTTAACAAGGATGGCTTTAGTATTTACTTTACATGTTTGATTGTCCAATCACCGTGCGCAAAGTATACTTTAAAATGACGTTTCATATTTCCCTAGGGATAATATAATATGACGTTTCATATTTCCCTTGGGAAATATTAGTGTGTTATGACATATTGTAACTAAGGCGATATTGCTCTATATTGTTTCAATCAGAAGAAAAATAAATTTAAAAATGAGGAAACTTTACAAAATAAAGCTGAGCGAGGTAGAAAGAAAATACTTAAACCTAACAATGAACAGTATTTAGTGAGGAAGATTAAAAAAACCCAAAGAAATCAATTTCTAATTTAAGGACAGAAGTGTCTGAAATAATCAAGAAAGCCATATCTGATGAAACAATACGCAGAACATTGCAAGATAATGCTTTTAATCGCCGTGTAGCACGTAAAAAACCATTCATTTCAGAGGTAAACAGAAAGAAGCGACTAAAATTCACCAAAAAAATATGTAAATAAATGTCCAGAATTCTGGAATAACGTGCTGTTCTCAGATGAGGGCAAATATAACATTTTTGAATCTGATAGAAAACTAATGGTGTGGAGGAAAGTCAATACACAACCGAAGAAAGAAAATCTTTGTGCTACAATAAAATACGGTGGTGGAAATGTAATGGTTTGGAGGTGTATGGCTTCAAGCGGCGTCGGAAATTTAGAATTTATAGATGTAAAAATGAACAAAGAACACTACAATGAAAGTTTTACAGAAAAATTTAAAAACTAGTGTCAATAAATTAGGCCTTCCTAAAGTTTGGTGGATTTAACATGACAACGATCCCAAACATATAGCTCATTTGGTAAAGATGAGGTTGATTTTAACGTCCCAAAACAATTGCATGCGCCGCCCCAATCGCCCCATCTCAATCCAATTGAGCATCTTTGGACGGAATTAAAACGTAGAATCAGAAATCTGCAATTACGAGTAAGACTACTTGAAAACCAAAGATTAGTTGAAGAATAAAGTAAAATTAAGGCAAGTGTTACTCAAAAACTAGTTGCAAGCATGCCAAAATGTCTGCAGGCTGTCATTGATGCTGAGGCGGCTCAACTATTTATTAGGCATTAAAAAATTAAATAAAAACCAATAAATTTTGTGCTTGTGTCATTAATTTTGTGTAATGCAATTGTTACATTTTTCATGTTTGATGTTTAATTTCTTATTTACAAAATATATTTTTTAATTTAACTAGGTTTTCTCGAATTTCAAATCATATTGGAATAATTCTGTAAAAAAAATTAATGAAAGATTATTAGTTTAGAAAATATACAGCGTTTTATCGTTAGGTTTAGTTTGTGTCATCAATTTTGTGAGCCAGTGTACTTTCGCGTGGTAACAATATTTTTCGATATTTTTAGAAAATTTTGTACACCACGTTTTCAATGTTAACGAATTTAACACGGCATACCAGTGTTATGATTGAACACCTTGTTTTGTCAGGATGTAAACGTGGAGTTCTTTTATAGTCGAAAAATAAATAATACAACTTAAAAATAATTACGTTATTTAGTTACTTCAACTAGCTGGCATAAGCGGTCAATTATTGTAATTTTTGCAGTCGGTGCCTGTTAAGCTTTTAAGAAATTTAGTTTTAGTAATTTAGCCTTAACCTAGTATCACCGACTCCAAAGATTACAATCATTGACCGCCTATGTCGGCTAGTTGAAGTAACTAAATAACGTAATTATTTTTTACTTTTTAGTGCATTTTTTTCACAGTAGTTTTTTTTGAAGTCGGTTTTATTTTTTTTTAATAATATAAATTTAGATATATTTAAAAACCGCCAGTTCGATTGGCTAATATGATCGATCCGGGCACCAATAACATTTGTGTTTTACAGGGCATAGACAAGATACAGAGGGAGACTGGGTAAGCTCCCCCCTCCTCACTTATGACCCATTAAAATTAACAAAATCTACGGTTTCTATATCACCGGTTTTTGATGCCTATATACAGGGCATTGGTACATACAGTACCAGAACCGTACCATAAATTTCAGGTTAGAATAAAATTAAGACTTTTGGTTGTATTTTTCTCAAAAATATTTCAAAACCAAATGCAATGACAAAACGATACGATAAAACCAGCACCTAACTGGTACCAGTTTCAATAAATATTCGATACATTTTCGGGGTTAGTTATTACGACGGTCGATTGGGTATTTTTAATTTTTATAAAATATATTAACAATTTATTTTAATTTAAACAACGTTTAATAATCTATTTAGCTGGGCTACCGTGCCAAATAAATTACTTGTTTTTATCAAAATAAAAATTTTTAAAATAAAAATAATAATCAATTTAAAAAATTTGGTAAATTAACTATTTTTTGAAACACGAAAACTAAAACAAAAAATTAAAATTTTTTTCAAAATTATTTTTAAACAAGATCACAATGTAATTATTGTAACAAAACGGTACTCTTAAAACTGCATTTATACGGTACGGTTAAAACTAAACATAAACGGTGCCATATGTTCACATATACTATTGTAGTCACTAAAGTTTCAATAAATATTTGATACATTTTCGGGTCAGTTATTATGATGATTTATTGGATTTTTTAATTTTTATAAAATATACTAACAATTTATTTTTATTTTAAACAACGTTTATACATCTGTTTAGCTTTAGTTTATTTGTGACTTGGTAAAGTGACAAATATAATACTTATTTTTATTAAAATGGATATTTTAATCAATTTAAAACAGTTATAAATTATTTATTCTTTTAAACACGAAAACAAAACAAAACATTATGTTAAATAATATCAAAATAGTTAAGTTAAAATTATAACTATTTAAACTGCACTTAATAGATATCAAACCGGCAATGTAAAAATCGTAACTATCAATTTATAATATAGCTGTACATATTAGCTACTGCAATTTTGGTACGGAAACTCTAAGTTTCAAACTGCATCTAAACGGTATCATATATTCAAATATATTTTAGTTACTAAAATTTCAATACATATCTGATACATCATTTGGCTTTACAGTAACGGTATGAAATTATATGCATCGAAACTATACTGCAAAGCTACAGTGCAAATATGAATAAAAACTTATGTGCCGCTTTACAGTATGTACAGTATCTTTTTGATACTTAACTTTCAGTTATGAAAAATTATGTGCCGCTTAAGTACCTTTTTGATACTTAATTTTCAGGTATGAAAATATATGTACACATTCGTTAAACTTCAATGCTATACAGATACAAAACCGACGTTGGTGTTGCTTGGTATAAGCTATTCTAAAGCATTCTTTAAAGTTTCAATATTTTGTCGTTTATCGAACATTTTTCGTTATAGAATATGTTTATAAATTTATGATACAAATTTTATATGTGTTTTATAATGTCAATTGATTATAGTAATTTAAAAAATGGACCAACATTTAAGGTACACAAAATTCGTATCAATTTTCATCAGTGCGAACTTAAAAATAAACAAAAATAGTGTTAATTAAAATTTAAATGATTTTCAATGTAAATCTATAATTTATTTACGAATGCAATATTGGGCTTTCGTTTTAAGACATAAAATCGCATAAATTCGAACGCATGGTAAAAAAAATTTGCAAAAATATCAGTCATCTTCTAAACTTTTTTTAAAATTTTTTAATTTTTGTCATTAGTAAGTCATATACTTTTGCGTGGTAATTATATTTTTCAATATTTTATAAAATTTTGTACACGTTTTTACGGACTTTGCAAAATTTTATGTACGATCGCCAGTGCAAACTTATTTATATTAATTTTTTTCATTTTTTTCATAGTAAAACAATTTATAAAAATATGTTATTGATTATAATCGATTTATGCAAAATTAGGAATATTTGTGTTAATAATTAACCAAAAAATACAATTTTTGCTATTTTTAAATTTCAATGTAATTCCTATTTTCTTTTACAACATTGTAGCTAATTTAGTGTATTTTTAAAAATTAATTTTTATAAAATTAAAATTGCGGCATTGTTGTATTAATTGGCATTGGTATGTACTGGCAAAATGGTATTTAGAATTAGTAGTAAAATTTTTTTGCGTAAGTATTTATTTAAAAATTCAAAATTTTAAAAAACCAGCATGAAATATAGTGGTGAGTATTTAATTATTTTTCAATAACTGATGGTCAAATACTCCACACAAAAATAGATTGAATATAATTAAAAAAAATCGGATGTGGCCATGCCCATAACTTTATCATACTTTTTAATAATAATAAATTAAAAAGAATTTTAAAAAAGTATTATTTTGGAGTAGAATATATTAAAAAGTTAAAATTTTAAAAATAAGAAAAAAATTATTTGCAAAATTTTTTTTTTATTATTTTTTTTGGCGAGCAATCTCGTGATCTTGTACTTTAAACCATACCTTGTACAACCAATATCTCCATGTTGTCGGGCTCTCTCCGTAGAACTTCACTATTCTTTTCTAGATGAGGTTGACCAGTTTTTGCAACGGTTGAATTTCTTCCACAATTGTGAGATTAGTTCTTCTCTCCATCCAAGATACTCTCAGCAGTCATCGCCAGCACTATACATTAATGGCATGAATATTATAATTTCCTGATCTAGGCTTGTTAAAATTTTCATAATTAATAAGATTTTCTTTCAATCTATTAAAAATACTGATCTCTGATGGTTGTTTTCTTTCGGGATAACTATTGAAATATGCTATGCTAAATATGCTAATATACTATTGAAATAAACTATTTTTGTTTATAATTTATATTAAAACGTATTACTTTAATATGTAATTTATTAAATTGTAAAATATTTAAATTGAATAGTTTATAACTAAACAAGTTACCTTAATAAAAAATTTTTATAATATTTTTATTGAGCTTTTATTATTTATTAATATTATTTATTTTTAATTAATTATTAATTAATTAATATTTATTAATACAGTGTGTATTAAACTACGCTGAAAGCTCAATGAAAATTTTATAAAATATTATTGTTTAGTTAACTTGTTAATTATATACAATTGAATTTAAAACGTATTACAAATCTAAATTTTTAATAAAAACTCCACCGAATTAAAATATTCACAATGAACAAATTTAGGGGTATGTCAGACAAGTCGCCCACAATTTTAAGTTTTTTATCTGTTCTATAAGAAAGAGTACAATTTTCTTGGTATATAAAAACAAAAATTTTGAAAGAATTTCCGTTTGTTATTGAAAAAATTGAATTTAAAAATAAAAAATTTTAGATAGGGAAATGTATTCTAACATTTCGGCGCCCTCCAAGCCTAGCAAGTGTGGTGTAATGTATGCAAGGACGGTCTTGTGAGCGGGAAACCGCGGTTCCAGTCCTGGTCGCGCCGATGCACTGCTGTGAATTTATTTCTGATTAATTTCTGTAATGATTATTGTCAAAAGGTTTATCCGTAAATAAATCAAATGAAATCATATTAAATCATATTATTATATTTCGACAAACACATAACAAATTTAAAAATATCCCTATAGAATGACAGAACACGCCAACAGTGGAACTCAAAGCCATAAAACTCGTCCGGATGTGGACCGTAACTGACCGAACATTAAGAGTATATCAAAGCACACGTACCGTCAACAGAAATAAGAGCAAGGAGCTTAACGTGCAAGTTATCGTCTGTCGACTCGTTGCGTTGGAGTGTATCGTATTACTTCTCCCAGCTATTTAAAACTTTATAATGCCGAATTCGAAATTTTTGTTTTAATATACTCAGAAAATTGTCCTCTTTCCTATAGTGCAATTGAAAAAAATTCAAATTGCGCAGGAAATTAACTGACAACCAAATTTAATTACTACTAATTTTTATAAAAGTTTTATTAATGTCACAAGTTCATATTAGAGATTTTTAAGATTGCTAATTTGAAACAACATCACATACTACTAAATACCACATAAATACTTATAAAATTCTAAAACTTTTTTAAGTTATTTTCTATTTTATTGCTAATTTGGTTGCACTGTTATAAGTTATAATTTTCTCCTTAACATTTATTGTTACATGCTTGATCCGCCACACTACCCCCTTCCTTAGAAAAAAGTACGCAAAAAAATTAAAGGAAGGTAGTAACCAAAATTTTAAGAGATTATTTCAGCAGCAGAAATATACACAGGTGTAATGTGGTCAATAGAAAACAATTTTTCTTTATTTATAACTTTTAACAGAAATGTCTTACGTTTAAGCACTAAAATTGGACCGGTATATGCTGGTTTCAATGATAGATTAATTGTGTCACCTCTTAGAAAAACATGTGAGCATGTGCTAAGATTCTTGAAAATAAATGTTGAACTATCGTTACGGTTTTTGGGTTGGACAGGTTGCATATGTTCAAAATGTTGCACTAGTTTTTGTACAAATTCATTTGTGTAAACTGGTAAAACATTTTGAGTAAAGAATTCTGCTGGTATACGGATATTTGTATCATATACCAGTTCCGCGATAGAGCATTTTAAGCCCTCTTTAAAAACTGTTCGGAAACCTAATAAAATTAATAGGAGTGCAGAAACCCAATTGCTATTACTGTAGCATCGTATTGCATTTTTTAATGAACGGTGTAATTTTACTACCATACCATTACTTGCAGGGTGGTAGAGCGAGATACGAGTACGTTTGATACCGAGTAATAAAGAAAATTGTTGAAGAAGTGAAGATTCAAATTGACGGCCTTGATCAGTAGTAATTTTCAAAGGTACACCGAATCTTGAGATCTAACTATAAATAAAATTTAAAGCTACGGTTTCTGCTGTAGAATTTGGAATTGGAATGACTTTCATCCAGCGTGTAAAGCGATCTATGCAAGTCAATACATAATTATAACCTTGGCATGATGGCAAAGGTCCCACTAAATCTATGTAAACGTGTTAAAAACGCTCCGCTGGTAGTAAAAATTTCTGCATTGGTCAATGAACATGCTTGGTAATTTTTGATTTTTGCCATTGAATGCACGTCTTCGCCCAATGAGATATGTATATCTTTGTTCATTGATGGTCAAATAAAAAGCTGACCAACTAACTTGAGCGTTGCTCGAATCTAGAGTGTGATAAATTGTGTAATTTATTAAAAATTGTTTTGCGCCATGAGACTGGTACAAAAGATTTGACACATTTGTTGATATGTCGCAGTGTAAATTTATATTAGAACCGGGCATAAGACATAATTTAATTTTTAAAGAAGGTAGTGATTTTATATCTAGTTCAGAATCTTTTTGCTGATCCTGCGCTAAACATTCAAAACCAACACTTGAAGGAAAAAAGATCAATACGTGGTCAATACGAGGTCAATACGAGACAAAGCGTCTGCTATTCGTATGGTATGCTCTTTTCTGGTATGTACAGTATTTCGGTGGTGAATTAACTAACGAAGTCTAAATGTCTAATTTGGCGGGGTGAAATTTTATTTAATTTTTGTGTAAAAGCAAAAATCAATGGTTTATGGTCCGTGAAGACTGTAAAAGAACGTCCTTCTACCATGAAATGAAAATGCCTGATGGCTAAGTACATACTTAGTAATAATTCTCTATCATAAGTACTGTATTTAACCTATGCTGGTGATAATTTCTTGAAAAAAAAAGTGCAATGATTCCTAAAAATTTTTATTAAATTGCTGTAAAACTGTTCCGATTGCCGTGTTAGATGCATCGACCATAATCGACAACGGAAAATTTTTTGCCGGATGTGACAATGTTACTGCGTTAACCAACATTTGTTTACACGCTATAAAATTGTTATTTAATGATTCTGTCCACAAAATTTTAGTGTTATCATTCTTCTTACTCCCATGATGTAAGGCATGTAATGGACTTTGTATATCGGCTATCTTTGAAAGTAAGCGGTGGTAAATATTTAACATTCCGAGAAAACGTCGGAGTTCGGCTATTGTTACCGGTTGTGGAAAATTTAATATAAGTTCGGTTTTACTTTTTAAAGGTTTTATACTCGTATCAGAAACAAAATGAGCTAAAAATTCTAATGATGTTTGTTCGAAAGTTGATTTGTCGATGTTAATAATTAATCCAAATTCGCGCAAACGTGTAAAAATTTGATGTAAGTAATTTAAATGTTCCTCGTAATTGTTGGATGCAATTAATATGTCGTCAATGTAAGTAAAACAGAAATCGAATTTGCCTAGAATACTGTTGATGAATCTTTAGAAGAATTGAGCGGCGTTGCGTAATCCAAAATTCATGACAGAAAATTCAAATAATTCGAAAGGGGTTATTATGGCAGTTTTAGCGATGTCGTCCGGGTAAATAGGAATTTTGTGATAGGCTCTAACTACATAGATCTATGGTTGAAACAATTTTCTTATTGTCCATTTATGTGTTAAATCTTGGATGTTTGGTATCGGGTATTGGTCTTGGGTCGTTAGCGCATCAGACGACGGTAATCCCCGCAGAGTCTCCAATCTCCGTTCCGTTTTTCGACCATCTGTAAGGGTAAAGTCCAAGGGCTTAATGAGGGGCTACATATGCCTTACTGTAACATAAAAGTAAATTATTCTTTTGCTCTTTTTAATTTTATTGGTCCAAACTCTGGGGCTTTGAAAATACCGAAGGACCAGTAACGTGTATGTAATGACACACGTCGTGTTTTGGGGTAGTTTTATAATTAACTGATCGTTTCAAATCTTCAAACTCTTTTAACAATTTAAAAATAGGTACACTAAACTTGTCTGTTACTACTATTGCTAGAGCTAAAAATGTAAAGGGAATATTAGTTATTTGACCAGGAATATGTAATTTAGTTAGATTATTATCCTTCAAACATTTATTTTTTAAAACGACCAGTAAATCGAATTTACTTAAAAAATTGGCTCCAATTATTGGTTTGAGAATATCTGCAATTAAAAATATCTACGGAAAAAGTCGTCGCAAGCCAAATGACAAAAGCAGTAAGGTGTAATACCGTAAGTAACAATTGGCGTACCGTTCGCTGCATAAAGTTTAAAAGTTGAAGACTTTAGTTTATTTTTAACAAAATCGAAAGGTAAAACAAAAACTTGTGCTTCAGTGTCAATTAAAAAAGAAAATTTTGTTAGTGCATCTAAAATGTGCAAACGACCATTTCCAGAGTCAACAGTATTTGTCGTTAAAATACTGCGAGTTTTCAGTTTTTTTGGTCATAATTACATGGTTTGACACATTTATTTGCTTTATCTTTAAAATTGTGATGATACCAGCATATATCCGTCGGTTGTTTTGTGCAAGAATTTTTATAAGTATTTCTAGCAGAACGTGATTTTGAACGCGTTCTGATATTTCTGAAACTATTTCAATCATTTTTTTGTGAACGTAGAGTAGCTACTTCTGACGTTAATATTTCGATTTGTTTATATACATTATTAATTTAAAATTTTTTAGATCGGCAAGAGATTGTTATGGTGATAACGCTGTAAGTTGGGTACAACTGAAACGTGAAGGTACGCTATGCACTGTAAAATGCCGGATCACATCAGAACATCAAATACGTAAAATTGCTTACAAAATATTGTTGTTATTGTCAACGAGGAGGCTGAAAAAATAAATAGCAGCAATTGTCTTGATTGTGCAGCTTCTGCTGGTAAAAACTTTACATTATTTAAATTTTAATAATATTAATTTTTCTTATTTGAGGCGGTTGTAAACATGAAATCGCAGTCTTGTACTGGTTACTGCGACGTAGCACAGAACCAAGTGTTACATCAACCAAATGCTAATAGAAGGCTTCCAAATTATCCAAAGTTGGAAAACGAAATGCCGAGTACTTATCATTAAGTGATATGACTAAAAGAAAAAAAACCTTTAGAAGTTTACAGATTTTAAGGTAGACACGTTAAATCTACAAGGCGATCGTAGTGGAGTGTTATTTAATTTTTAGAAACCAAATTTGCTAAAAGATTTTTCTATGTTCCAAATAATTTTAAAAGTTAAATCGAAATCTCCGAATTTAACAGATGTCGACGCATTTCTCGAATTTATGAAAAGTGTAATGCCACCAAATATAGATTTGGTTGAAAAACTTACACTGCAGCAATCTAATTGGAGCGATTGGTATGAGATGCGATTTGCAAGAATTACAGCTTCCAAAATTTACGAAGCGTCAAAATGTAAGACTTCTGATAGAAGTTAGGTGGAATCCGTTATGGGTGCTTCAAAACCTTTATCGACTAATGACCCTAATTCGCTCATTGCTAGAGGAATTTGATTAGAGCCATTAGTCATAAAAGAAGTTAAAAAATTACGCAAAATTAAAATAAAAGAAACTGCGTTACTATTAAATAAAGAGTATCATTTTCGGTGTATCCCCAGATGACATAAGCAAGAATCTTTGCATTGTGGTTAAATGTCCATCGAAAGAAAAAAACTGTTTCAAATTACATTGAGAATGGAATCGTGAAGGATAAATATTATTTTCAGCTTCAAATGCAAATGCTGTTTGCAAACAAAAAGAATGGTTTATTCTGTGTAGCTTTACCCTCATTCGAAGTGAATAAAAAAATTGAAATAATTAAAGTGGCATATTGTGATGCCAAGATGACCGAGGTGTTAAAACTAGCGGAAACTTTTTAAGCAAGTACTTTTGGAAGCACAATATTTTTGATAAATTATTAAAATTGTAATAATTTTTATTTATAATAAATACATTTTCGCATATTTTCTACTTCATTTTTTAAAGGTAATTATTATTTTATAATATTCATTTTATTACAGGATTTTGTAAATTAATTATTCCACATACAATATAATTTATGCTTTTTAACATCAATTTAGTGCTTTCGGGCATCAACTTCCATTGTAACCAGTTTCTTGAATCGTTTTCCCAATCAAAATGATCTTCATACATTTTCCTCCCCAATAGATGCAAACCACTTTTTTCTAATTGAGTTCTTCCTTGGAATATTCACAAATTTTATATTTGAATTTTTAGAACTATTGTTTTTGCAAGATGGTACAAAACAACGTTTAATGCTCGCCATAGCTTAATAATATTTAATAACATGTTTTCTCAAGTTATTACCATTCTTAGGATAATTCCGCCACGCCATATACTAAAATGTGATAATAATTTAATATTGAGTTAATAAAATTAATTATTTTAATCTTTAATAAAATTAATAAAATTAATAAAATCTTAATTCTAATAATTCCATTAAGGAAGCCGGCCCTGCACGATGTTGACGTGCGGAGTATGCAAGCGTAATGCGACAAGATATAAAGATTGCATCCAGTGCAAGATGAAATATAGGACTACCTACCACATACAGTGCATCGGAATAACACTAGAAGAATGGTGCGAAATGAATAGTAGCAAAACGAAAGAGCAGTGGAGCTGTGGAAGATGTGACAGCAACATAACCTCAATCTCGCAGCAAGTTACAACAGATAATAGTAAAATTAACGAAGTGGAGCATCAAAATAGTTTACCAGAAACTTTAACTGAACTAGGAGCCATGTCAAATCTAAACCTAGGTATTCTTTCAAATATGGAGTCACTTGACAACGACCCGAAATCAAGCGATTCAGGTGCATATAACCCAAGCTCTGCAAACGATTGGAGCACAGTTAGTTACACAAAACGAGGTAGAGAAAACGGTCCAAGTGAAAATAGGAGAATCGTACGACAGAGAACCTTAAACGAATTCATACCGAGAACAGTAGTAAAAAATCGATACTCAGCATTAGCACATGCCAACGAAGAACAAAATAGAGAAACTCCCCCCAAACCCAAGGATCCAAAACCCTCTCCCATAATCATTCCAGATGTTGCTAACATGGACTTGTTGATTGAAGATCTCGATGTCGTAGCAGAAAACCAATATACAGTGAAACTTATTGGTAATCGACAAGTAAAACTTCAGCCAAATAATGTTGAAAATTATTACAAAATACTTGGAATGTTAAACACAAAAGAAACACCATGTCATACGTTTCAATTAAAACAGAAACGCCCATTCAGGGTGGTATTAAGAAATATGCACCCATCCTGCGACGTCGATGACATCAAAAAAGAAATTGAGAAATTAGAACACAAAGTCGTCAGAATTGCTAATATTCTGAAGGACAAAATACCAACACCATTATTTCACGTAGAACTGGAACCAAGAGATAACAACAAAGACATCTACAACATAAAAGTCTTACAACGACACAGTATCGTTTGAACCACCATACCAGAGACAAGAGATACCCCAATGCTCTCGCTGCCGAAACTACGGCCACACAAAGAAATACTGTTTACGTCAACCACGTTGTGTCAGGTGTGGCAGATTCCATCTTACCAGCCAATGTACTAAGACCAAGGAAACTCCGGTTACATGCGCTCTCTGTGAAGGTTCACACCCAGCTAACTACAAAGGGTGTAAAATCTACAAAGAAATTCGAAACAAAAAATACCCACCGCTACGTCCAAAGCATCAACCTCAGGTAAATCAAACTCAAACGGGAAACAACTTAATTGAAAATAATATTACCGTACCAATACATCATGAGCCGCTCCGCACCCCATACTCTCGACCCTACTTCAGCTCGGCAATACGAGGTGAAAACGGGCAAAATCAATTTACTGGCACTACACAACAAAATGCTCCTGTCGCAAATTAAAATTCAAACAACAAACTCGAAGAAATTCTGTCGAAGCTCATGGAACGAATAGATGCAATGCTCAACATTTTAACCCTCATAGTCAACAAAACAAATAATGTCTAAAAACTTAAAAATAGCTGTCTGGAACGCCAACGGCTTGTCACAGCATAGCCAAGAAATTAAAGTATTCATACAAACACACAACCTCGACGTTGTATTAATTTCAGAAACTCGCTTCACCAATAAGAGCTACATAAAAATACCAAACTTTACAGTCCATCAAACAAACCACCCCGATGGTACAGCACATGGAGGAACAGCAATTATAATCAAAGACTCCATACACCACAATGCACTGGAAAATTATCAAAATGACTATCTACAAGCGACATCAGTAAAAGTTAAAGACCAGAGAGGTTCAATAGTCATCTCGGCAATTTACTGCCCACCAAACAAAAAAGGGCAAGAAATCATTAAACAAGATCACTTCTCACAACTATTCAACTCACTCGGCATTCGATTCTTAGAGCGGGAGATTTTAACGCGAAACACACCCAATGGGGGTCTAGATTAATTACCTCAAGAGGACGAGAACTGTATAAGGCAATAGAACTCAACAACCTGCAACACTTATCAACAGGCCAACAGATCGACAAAAAATTCCAGACCTCCTTGACTTCTGTGTGATCAAAGGTATATCGAAAAACTACATCGAAATTAAATCCAGTTTTGATCTTTCATCCGATCACTCACCGCTATTGGTAACTCTTAGATCCCAAGTTACTTTAAAAGAAAAAACTCCTTCATTACACTCAAAAATGATCGATTGAATACTATTCAGGACAATACTCGAGGAAAAAATATCGCTGCACATAAAATTAAAAACTACAGACGAACTTGATGACGCCGATGATTATCTAACAAGATCGATCCAAGGAGCGGCATGGGCTGCCACCCCAAATAACTCAAGAAAAGAAATAGCTATCGATAACTATATAATATAATCGAAAAACGTAAACTAAGGAGGAATTGGCAAAATACCCGAAATACGACAAACAAAACCGAACTTAACAAAGCATCAAAAGATCTCACAAATATGTTGAATTGCTACAAAAACCAAACTTTTAGCAACTACCTCGAGAAACTCTCTCCAACGGAAGCCACCGATTATTCGCTATGAAAGGCCACTCGGCGAATAAAACGACCACAACAACCAATCCCACCCATCCGTAAAACAGACTCCACATGGGCTAGAAATAGCGAAGAAAAGGCAGTAGTATTTGCGGAACATCTTGCCAACGTCTTTCAACCGTATCCGAGTGAAATAAGCACAGAAGACGAGGAACAAATACTGATGATGAAGAAATAAAGTCTTCGAAACGTTGGCCGAACGAGTTTTTTGTTTTTGCGTTACATTCCTCACAACCCGATAATTATTTCGTTTGACTAGTTACGTTATTGGATGAGAATTGGTTGTACTAAAATACTGAATTTTCCCAATATAATTGCTCAAGCGACCACTCCAATCAAACCAATCACGGCCAATGATGTCGCACTTGCCATTCAACAAACAGCAAAATCTAAAAAAGCGCTAGGACACGACCTTATCACCAGAACAGTACTTGCTCAACTACCACTAAAAGCAGTAAAACTGATTACTTACATTTATAATGCAATGCTGCGCCTGCAATATTTTCCTCTTCTATGGAAGGTAGCTTAGATAGTACTAATCGCTAAACCTGGTAAACCGTCAGAGGAAGCTGCATCTTATCGGCCTATAAGCTTATTGCCCATTCCCTCTAAGCTATTTGAAAAACTGCTGCTTAAACGACTCACACCGGTACTAATAGAAAAACACCTTATTCCGGATCATCAGTTTGGTTTCCGAAACCAACACGCCACAACTGAAGAAATCCATAGAGTAGCTAATCAAATTAGAAAAAACTTAGAGAAAAAAAAGTTCTGCTCGGCCGCCTTTATCGACGTGACGCAGGTATTTGGCAAGGTTTGGCATGATGGTCTCCTGTACAAAATAAAACAACAACTGCCTACAGCTTACTATCATCTAATAAAATCCTATCTAACCGAAAGAATGTTCCAGGTGAAGATCGAAAATGAATATTCAGCACTGGTTCCTATTAACTCAGGAGTTCCGCAGGGTAGCGTTCTGAGGCCAATTCTATACCTCCAATTTACTGCAGACTTCCCAGTCTCTACTAATGTTATGGTGGCTACCTTTGCTGACGACACAGCTGTCATGGCATCACACGCAAGCCCATCCATCGCCTCAGATATGCTTCAGGCAAACTTGAACAGTGTCCAAAAATGGATGAAAATGTGGCGAATCAAGGCGAATGAAAAAAAATCTGTGCACGTGCATGGTACATCACAAACGACGCTATCCACCGCGAACTAAGAGTTAACACCGTAAAAGAAGAAATTCGGAACAACAGCGCCAGATACTACCATAGGCTAGGGGACATTCCAACCGACCTTGCCAGAAACCTGCCAAACAATCCCCACCACCTAAAGAGGCTCAAAAGAGCAGATTTTCTGGACTTATCGCGAAGATTCGAGAACTGACAGTGCAATACTTCTGATATATTGTAAATTATAGTCTTTGGCTACCGTCACTGGATGGTTTGCTTCTCATGTCATGAACAGCCACAAAACGTACTGAATGTACAATGTACAGATTGTAGATAAATAAAAGGAATAAAAAAAAAAAATTCTAATATGCATTACTTAAATAATCTTTGAGTAAACAAGTTAATTAAACGTTTTAATAATAAAGTTTTTATTGAGCTTTCGACGTTGGACACGTCTTCGTCCGAATAATTTAATATAATGTTTACAAAAAAAAAAAAAATATTTATTTAATATGCATTACAGCTACTACATTGTTCGATTGTTGTTATATCATCGTTTATATGCAATACCCTACAAGGACTTCAGAAATCACTCACACCGCACATACAATAATTATTATGGCTATGTGTAGCATTTTTACGATTCTCGCACCAACTATCCTTTTCTTTAATAAAACTTTTCAAATTTATTACAATTTAATAACAGTTATAGTAACCTATATATTTTTTTAAATTATCAAACTACAGATGCATACCATTCATAATTACTTACTAGTAAAAACTAAATCAATCAGAATGCAAAAAAAACAAAAAATATTGTTGGATTTATAGAAGTTCAAGAGAGGTTAGACAATTCTTTTATTTGCACGGAAATCCAAAAAGTATCTCAATAGTTTGAAAATAAAATTAAACAGGTTTTACTCTTTCATCAAATTTTTGGTTTCCAAATACTTTTCTTCACTTTATCGTTTATAATGGACGAGTTTCACTAGTGACAGATTTTTAAAATAACATATGAACATAAAATTTTGATCAAAATAATATATATTTGTATAATTGGTTGGTCTCAAAACTCACCCTAAGATTTAAAAAAAAAATTTTTGAAATTTGAAAAAGTATTTAAACTGAGCGCCATGATTGACCAAATAAAATTAAGCATGAATATGCGCTGTTGCAAAGTCATTTTGATGGTTGGTAAATGTTTATTTTCTGTTATATAAACGTTTGACAGTTGTTTCAATTTATATTAACTAATTTGGTGTAGAAAAATGAAAAATTAGTGATGTAGAATTGTCTGCTTAATCTACTATAGATATATTAATTTCTGCCAAATCTAAAAAGCGCTACGAGATAGTGTACAAAGATTTTGAAGATTGGATGGAAGCGAAAAAAATTCGTGAGGTTTCTGAAAAGGTGGTCCTTGCCTATTTTTCGGAACAAGCAGGGAAGCTAAAATTATCTTCGTTATGGTGCCGGTAATCTATGTTGCGAATGTTGGTCTCAATTAAGAAAAAAATTGATTAGTCAATATCATCAAGTTGTGGCTTTCTTGAAGAGAAAATCAAAAGGATACCGACCTAAAAAGTCATGTATTTTTCGCAAAGAAGAGATACATCAATTTCTTAAGGAAATGAACGATAAGGATTTCTTATTTATGAAGGTAAATTAAAGCTTAAATAATAAAAACAATCTCAAACTTATAATCTTTTAAGGTCATTTTGATCATTGGAATTTTTGGTGCTTGCCGACGCGAGGAGATCACAAATTTGATGAGGCAAAACGTTCAAGACGAAGGAGAATATATCAAGATCACCTTGCCTAATACAAAAACTAAAGTTATGAGAGAATTTGCTATAACAGAAGGAAATATTCCGGGAATAAGTTGTTTGGATTTATTTAGAAAATATAAAGATTTACGTCCCAGCCATACAAAGCACGATCGTTTTTTTCTTACCTACAGGGGAGGTAAATGTACCCAGCAGTCTGTTGGAGTGAACACAATCGGAGGAATTTCAAAGAAAATCGCTACTCCATTGGGATTATCTGAATCGGTGAAGTATACAGGACATTGTTTTTGGAGATCTTCAGCATCATTATTGGCCGATGCAGGGGCACATATGCATACTCTCAAGCGTCATGGAGGCTGAAAGTCTAACAATGTTGCAGAAGGATATGTTGAAACATCAATAGAAAATAAAAAAATAATTGCAACAAAAATAATTAGTTCTTCAGTTACTGTGGGTTCAACAAGTAAAGTTACGGTGGAACAACCCAGCTTCAACTTGGGAACAACGTCTGGAGTTCATTTTACAAATATTTCCAACTGTGAAATTCATATTAATAAATAGTTGTAAGTATATCCGCAGTTTCTTATGATTACAAAAATTCTACAGATACCCACTATGAAATTTTTTGGATTAGTCATAACTCGAGAACAGCGCTATAGATATTGAAAAACTGAGGAAAAAATCGCACCTCTCGCCTTACACTTATCCCCCGTGAATTAGCGGAAGGAAGGCATATGCAAAAATTCAGGTCTATCGCGCGCAAAAAAAATCGATTTTCCTGCCGATATTACCGCACTACTGCGTTATTACCGCACTAGAGCGGTAAAAACTATCATTACGGTACTAAAAAAAATTATGAAATATGACACATGACATAATCAAAGTAGATAATAGTTATTTACAAGAAAATTTTAATATTTCGGTGAATCAATACTTTTTAATATATTATAATGATATTTTTGAATGCGAAGCAAACGGCAAAATATCACTAATCTCTACGGCTTTACAACTCGGAGAGCTAAGACTTCTCAGGGGGGTTTCAAGGTGGCTTACTTGAACAATTCTGGGATGCAGGATGCACAAATAAAATACACCGATTTCACAGAGTAACTAAGTTTATAAAATTATTGATTAGCGGTACTTGATTTGAGAGCAATAATTCCTCAATAAGGCTTTTTGTGTGTAATGTGTTGCAGTAATTATCAATCAAATTATATTTAATGAAACTAGAAATTATGACCTGAATTTGATTAGCAATCACTCAGGGTGTAGACATGTACAAAATAATGAAATTTATATCTTAAGTAAATGTCACAAATAAAGTTTATAAAACGAAAAAATTTTTGTATTTACCAAATTTAATAAAAGTTAGTGCGCCACTGAAGGAAATTACGTTCGCTAATTGTCGTGATCTTGATAACATTCGAACAGATGGGCTAACGGTAGCAGACAGACTTCGTCATTCCATTCGTACAAGTGGCGTTGAATTGATAACCAAAAAATTGGTATCTACAAAAAGTGTAACTTTTTGAGAGGAGATTACTTGATTATTCCTCAATAGCATCGATTAGTGGTTCCAGCATTCCACATCTAGTTGGATTTTATTTTGATAAGTAGTTTCTTCAACAGGTGCGTTTAAATTTTAATTTTTAATTTCCATGCGGTTCTTACTAATTTTTCATCTGCTAACATCGATCATCCATGCATTCAAATTACGAATTGATTTTAATATTCACCTATTTTAGGTACTTCCAAATCCCAACTACTCGATAGTTCTTCAATAATCCTGAAGATTAACGTAATATTCGCAGACATCAAAATTTGTCTACGGCATTTGAAAACTAAGCCACCATGCCGCTCTAGTACCAACCTTCGCCACTTCTCGTCGTCTCCACTTATACTTTTACACCTTTCACGTTTTTATACAAGATGCAGCACAAAATTCAGACACTGTTAAAATTTTCATATTGTGTTGCAAGTAGTTTTTATTGTTACATATGCCTTTTGTAAGTACCGATAACTCAAATCATTAGAAAAAATAAATGAAAGAACACTCACACGGAAATGGTGCATTTCGTATAAAATAATACAACAATATTTTTATTTCGGATATTATATTGCTATTAAAAATAGTATTCACAAAGCATTACATTTTATTTTAACTGATAGTTTCAACACGTAAAAATTAGATTACTATTTACGATTGATTTGACTAAAAAAAATTACCTAGTAATTTATAAATCGTTTGTGATGCCGTACGTTTTTTAAAATAATTATGGCGACTTATACAATATTATCAATCACAGCAGTACTTATTACCAAATGATGTTTTGTCTTTGTTAATGTAGGGTAGGGAATTCCGCTCATTACCGTCACACTAAAATGTATTACACATCTAAATTTTTAATAAAAAGTTTAAGCTAAACTACAAATATAAATAATGAATAATTTTTAATTAACTTACCGCAAACGATTCGCCGAGAGCTTCTAGCACCATATATCAATAATCTAAATATTCGATTTGTTGATCTTTTGCATTTACATGAAGACATTTTGTATTTACAGGTCAGGTATATGATTTAAATTTTATCTTTTATACCGCTTTACCTACTATGCTTTGTAAGTTCGGATTAAATTTACCATTACCAATTTCTAATTTCTAATTGGTGATTTCTGCTGACTTAAATTTATTTACAGAGAACTAATAATATTGCGGAGGCAGCTCATAGGAGGCTACAATGGCAGTTGAGCATCGAAAGACCGACTATTTGGCGTTTCATAAACAAATTAAAAAAAAAAAATAAAACCTAACAAAATGTTAAAATAATAAATTTTAACTGTTAAGTAAATAATTACATATCTACTATAAAGAAACATAATATTTAAAGAAACCAAAAATTAGAAATCTGAAAAAATTATACTATAAAAATGATAAAAATTACTAAAAATTAGAAAAACCTGTAACATAATATAAAAGCTTTTATTTCACAATTATTTCCGATCATCAGTTATGTATAACAGTAAAAATAAAAAGAATTAAGAGCGAATATGCCAAACAAAATTGAAAAAAATTAAAAAATTAATAAATTAAACAAAATTTAAATGGTGCGCTTACCAAATAACCTAACTGAACCACGCTATGTGCCTAAATGAAACTTTAGGTTAGTTAAATAAAATGGATCCTAATCTCCTTACAAAGGAGGGGTTGAAGCAGAGACATACAATGCCATCTATAACTTCGAAAATTAAATTTGTAAGAAAATTTCAAATTTTACCACGTTTTTGTACTTGAAGCACATTTACTATAAAATAGAAAATAACTTAAAAAAGTTTTAGAATTTTTTAAGTATTTATGTGGTATTTAGTAGTATGTGATGTTAAAATAATAAAACCTAACAAAATGTCAAAATAATAAATTTTAACTGTTAAGTAAATAATTACATACTACAAAGAAACATAATATTTAAAGAAACCAAAATGACAATAATTCACATCGAACAGGGTTGAACTTAGAAATATTTGAATAAGCAAGAAATTAGAAATCTGAAAAATTATGCTATAGAAATGATAAAAAATTGTTCAATGTGAATTATTGTCATTTTGGTTTCTTTAAATATTATGTTTCTTTGTAGTATGTAATTATTTAATTAACAGTTAAAATTTATTATTTTAACATTTTGTTAGGTTTTATTATTTTATATTTAGTATTAAAAGAGAAATTTCATTGCAAGTTTGTATCTGCAGAGAAGAATTCATTAGTGACCCACACCTTGAAGCTGACTATCATATTTTCAGGCTCTAGCCGAGGTATTTTAGAGCAGGGTTATAAAAAAATTTTGATTTATCACTGCAATATATCAGATTAATAGTAAACATTAACTTCGTTGCAAAGAATAATGTAAAAAGAGTAATTGAAGGAAAACATAAAAAATTAATTTTCTAACAAGAGAATTATATGACCTTCGCATTTTTGTAATTTTTGCCACTTCATGTACTAAAACTTTAGCCATCCAATAAGAACTCCTCAAAACAGTAGAGCCAGATGGCCAGAAATTTTCGAGAAAATCGACTTTGAAATATTGTCGAGAGAGTTTGAAGACAAAATGTGAAAAAATTAGCAAATACTTTCGTAGCACAGCGCGAATGTTTCTCTAGTTTCTTTTTTAATTTTTTTTCTCTAGTGCGTATTATTTTCTTTAAGTAAATGCTCGTAGTATACAAGAGCATCTTTCATACGTAATCTAACGATTTCACTGCACAGACTATCTTTGACGGTGTCTTCAGCTCTCGTCAAGGGGTCAGGCAAATTAACGGAAAAATATTAGACATGATAACTTTTCAGTAACTACGCTAGATAAAAACTAAACTGCTGAAAATGTATTTTGGGATAAAAATATGTAGTTTTAGGATATGTTGGTTTATTAACTTTTTATTCGTTATTAAAATCTACTCAGTTGCATGGCTTTATTAGCCACATCATGTTTGCTAATTCTACAAATTGTAAAATAAATAAATTGAATCAGATGATAAATTATAAACAAATATTAGGTAAATTATTTTCACCAAATGATATGTGCGATGACATATGAAACTAGTCCTGCTGAATAATAATAATTAAAATATTCGATTTTATTATATTTTAGAAATGTAAATCTCTTTCAAAGCTCAATAAAAAACAGGAATAGCGGGATATTGGAACGCTCAATAAAACAACTGAATTGTCGGTCGACGTTTCGGCTTATTTACTAAATGCCATCCTCAGGACTAATAAAGAAAGACAATATGTTAAACAAAAACGGTTACAAGTTTATTATATTTGCTAAAAAAAAATTTAATGTATTTAGTAAATTAAATGTTAACACATTTTAGTCTACAAGCATAAATTTAATCAATTGTACAATAATTAAATGACGTGAATACGCCCTTGAGAAAAACAAATAAAAAAAAGAAAAACTAGCAAAGGTAGGAATAGAACCGTGGACCTACTGGTTCCTAGTCCAATTCGCTCGTGCCTGCGCTATGAAACTATTTACTAATTGTTTCACATCTTATCTTTAAACTCCCTCGACAATATTGTTAAGTCGATTTTCTCGAAAATTTCTGGCCATTAGGCCCTACCTGCTTTGAGGAGTTCTCATTGAAAGGCTAAACTTTCAGTACAATAAGTAGCAAAAATTACAAAAATGCGGAGGTCATATAATTCTTTTGTAAGTGGATATAGTGTGGTAATTAGTAGTATGTTACGTTAAAATAATGAAGTTTAACTGTTAAGTAAAGAATATATACTTTCATAAAAAAATAATTTTTTAATATTTGAATATTTCATAATTATCCAAACCTGTTAAATGTAAATTATTGTCTTTTTTATTGTTTTTTAAATATTATTTTTATCAATGTAAGTATGTATTCTTAACTTGACAAATAAAATTCATTATTTTAATGTTTTTGTTAGTTTGTATATTTTAACATTACATACTAATAATTATTACCACAATAATCCACTTAAAAACTTTATTTTTAAGTTTTGTTAGGGTTATAAAATTACAGCTCAATATTTTATACTGCTATCTGCTATATCTGCTAATGCGTACCCAGTAGTTATTAGCTAAAGTGGTCTACTATAGATTGTTATTATTACTGTGTTTTTATATCTAATATAATAAAATTAAAATAAACACAATTTTCTTAATAGATCATTATGGGACAAAATTAATTGTTTTTAATATACAAATTGTAAAATTTGGTCAATTAGTCAATTAGTCAAATATTGAGCATGAGCATGAACTTATTGCATTGCTTATAAGCAAATAAATTTCAATATTAATAAAAATATAAGCATAACTTGAAGTACAGCAAAGCAATAACTATTGTATTATATCTTAAATTAGTTTGTAAAGAACTAATATGTTAAAAAATGTTAAAAATGCAGGAGATAAATCTGATAATTCTTTTTTCAATTAATCACTGTTCTTGGTATATTTCCACTACGTTCGATGCGAAAAAGATAAAGTAAAATTTTTTGTTGCGTTTATATAATATTGTACGTTAAACTTCTAACTTTTTTAAAACATTTGTGGCCATTGCAAGCATAGTTTATCGGCATCTGTACGTATTTAACCAGTATACAATAATTAATAATCTCTGATACAGCACTAAAAGTTACTACGGTTTTATGTAATGGAATTTCAATTCTAAAACCAACGATGTTTTACTTCTCAAATTTATACAAATTTTTGAAAGATTCCAATGGCAAATTCATGTACCTAATCCAAGAATTGATAAAAATATCGTAAAGCAAGCACTTCAAATTAATGTAATTTTTCATTTAATGCTATTTCACCTCATTGCCTTCGATTTGTATGAATGGACATTTGAATTCAAAGTCATAAAATTAATACACTTTATTAATAAAAAAATTAAAATTTATTATAATTTTGTAACAGTTATAGAGATATATATTTTTGTCAAATTTATAAAACAGCAGTTTGAAACAACTAATAACTACTTAATCGAAAAAACTAAAGCAATTGAAATGCAAACAAAGAATAATTGTGTTATTGAAATTTCACAAAAACTGAATAGTTTTACTATATGCTCCGAAATTCGACAAATACAAAAACAGTTCGAAAATCACGTAACCAAAATTTCACATTTCAATACAATTTTTGATTTTTAAATACTCTTTCTTACTTTCTCTTTTGCTTTATGGTTAATTAGTATTTTGGATATGATAATAATTACGTATATATCCAAATTAAACAGTAGTTTGCCCACTTTTTGAATTATGAAAAACTTTACATGGACAAAAATAGAAAATAACTTAAAGTTTTTAAAATTTTTTAAGTATTGTAGTGGTATTTAGTAGTATGTGATGTTAAAATAATTAAAACATTAAAATATTTTTAATTGTTAAAATAATTAAAACATTGAAATATTTTAACATCACATACCTAAATACCACAAAAATACTTAAAAAATTCTAAAAACTTTTTTAAGTTATTTTCTATTTTATAGTAAACGTGCTTCAGGTGCAAAAACGTGGTAAAAAATTTGAAACTTCCTTTCAAATTTAGTTTTCGAAGTGATAGAAGGCATTGTATGTTTCTACTTCAACCTCTCCTTTGTATAGAAGGTTTAGGATTCCCCAAGCAGCACAAATCCGTCAAAAATGTATATATACGGTAACGATATTTACATAACGGTACGGCATCGTTTTGCCCAATTTATCGTTGCTGTTTTAAGGTATCATTTTTGTACAGATACGGTACAGATATTTTCTTAACGGTATGGCATTGATTTACCACCGCTTTTGCCGTTACTATTTTGATGTATCATTTATGTACTTTAATGGACAGGAATTTTCGTAACGGTAAGGTATTGATTTGCCCAATTTTCCGTTACTGAATTGGTGAATCATTTATGTACGTACCTATTATGTGTTGATTTTTTATGAACGGAATATTTAGAAATTTACAGTGTCATTTGGGTACATAAAATTTACGTGCCTAATTGGCACTGATTTTTAATTAAAAAAATAATTAAAAAATATTCAATAATAATTAAAAAAATTAATTTTTGTAATTAGTTAGAAATTCGATGTTTAAATTGATGACTTGCGTCAATCGGTGTTTTATTTATATTTATTCAGATACCAATACACATTTATTTAAATTTGTACTATAAATTTTAATTATTTAATTAGAATTTACTATGTTGCTCCAGCCATTGGGCTCTGGTTGATGATTGGTACATTCCTGAAATATCTGAAATTTAACATTAATCACCTAATAATATTTACTTACATTTTTTTTCGAACGGGGATTCGAGCTTGTGCTGCTTTAGCCCTTCTAACTATAGGTATACTACTTAACCCCCGCGCCTACGAAGGGTATACAGAGAATTTATATTTGATGATAGTCAATATCAACTTTTCAATAATAACTAGATTAATTCAGTTTAAAAATATCAAGGAATATAATTTATATATTACTTTAATTAGTATTTCATTCAAAATAATTTAAAACCACGTGTAATATTTTTTAAATTAAGACAAGTAAATAACTGTTTTTACTTTATTATTAAAAAAATATATTTATTGTTATATTTTTATTTTATTGTTAATTATTATTAATACAAAATATTGTTATATTTTTTATAATTACACAAAAGTATACAAAATAATTTAGATTTCAATTCTAAGGTAAGTTTACACAGGATATTCATTGTTTGATTGTAAATTTCAATTACTCATTAATCACTATTTTAATTCAATTTAAAAATATCAGTGTTGAATTAGAATAAATTAAAGTTTTTAAAAACGTTTCAGATCAATTATATTATGAATTATTTTAAATAAAATAAAATTAGCAGAAAATTAAGGAACACGTGTCATACTGTATTTGTTATTACTTTCAGCGCCATAACTACAAAATTTGGGCTGGTGTTCAAAGTTTGTCGTGGGGCTCCCCTTCCTAAGCGTTAAAAAATTATTACATAATACAACAGCGCTTATAATAAATTATTATAAGTAGTACAATTTATATTATACTATACGGTACAAATTATATAAAGTATTCTAATGACGTTTTTGACGCAATTTCTGCGCAGTGTAGTTCGAAGATGATATTATAAATTTTAAAACTTCTTGTTATGAAGTTATTAGATTTTATTTTAATCATTTTTCAGTTCTACAGAAATAATCCCTACATGTTTCTTGTTTTTAACAATTGCAATAGACTTGGAGCAGAGAAGCGGAGTCGAAAAAAGATGTACTACTAGCGCTCGTAGTGGGCAAATCAAAAAATAAGTGTTGTATATTAATAATGAATAGTATTTAAAAATTTTGCATTTACCGAAATACTTCAGAAAGTATTTGTAGTTATTGTAGACATTTTTAACCCGCTTTTTTATTTACAATTCGGAAAAATATAATTAATCCCGACGTCGCATTTTACAACATTGAAAACATAATCGCAAACTAATTTTCACGGAGCTTTTGCCGTTTGGGAAATATTATTTATCAAATCTCTCTCAGCCTACGGCTACGGGAAATTAATATTCCAAAATTTCCCTTATGAAGCTCCTGAAATTTGCTTCGTCCCAAGGCTGTTATCCCTAATAGAAGCTGCTAGCCACGGTTGAATTTAGGAACAAAGGCCCAATGCGATAATCCTTAACACCAAAAATGTCTTTATTTTTGGCAATCGCTGTCTGTCAAACCATACTCAAAGTTTTTTAAGTTCTTTTTATTTTTTTCTCAATTTTCTAAGTTTATTGACTCATTTGATGAGTTAATTTTTTACTTTATCATACGAAGTCTGAGAAAGTATTGTAATCGTGCAGAAAAAAAAATTGAGATTTTGATGAATTTAGACATTTTGGGGTTCCAGAAGCGGAAAATCGTCATTTCCAAAAAATGTCTGTATGTATGTATGTATGTATGTATGGATGTATGTATGTGGTTAAATTTTGTGTGCGCTCTACCTCAAAAAGTAATAGAAATTTTTTAACAAAATTTTGTATTTAGTACATAAATATTGAGACTTAGAGCTGATTAGATTTTGGTTAAAATCGGTACACGGAAAAGCAAAATAAAACAATATTTTGTAAATAAAAAAAAAAATTTTTTTCTTATTTTTAAAATTTTATTTTTTAATCATATTCTCCTCTAAAATAATAATAAAAAAATCGGTATACGGAAACGCAAAAAAAATAAATAATATAAAAAAAAATAATAAAAAAAAAATTTTGCAAATAATTTTTTTCTTATTTTTAAAATTTTAACTTTTTAATATATTCTCCTCCAAAATAATGTTTTTTTTTTAAATTCTTTTAAATTTATTATTATTTAAAAGTATGATAAAGTTATGGTCATGGCCACATCCGATTTTTTACATATACATTGTGTCTACTATCAATGTCGAACATAGTGAATTAACATTAATTTTAATTGTTTTGTAGATTTCTGCTCGCTAATTCGACCTCCGCCAAATTTTTTGGTATCTATGGAACGAGAAAATTATTGTGCATCCTGTGATACTAAAATTAATATTTTTCATCGATATTTATTAAAAAATGTTAATTTTAAAATTTAATGTCAACTTTAATCAACTTTTTTAAAAACATGGTAACTTGTTTTTAAAAACATTAAATTTTTAAATTAAAATTTTATATTAAATAATATCGATGAAAAAAAATTAATTTTGGTATCATAAGATTCTCAATAATTTTCTCGTTCCATAGATACGAAAAAAAATTTCGGAGGTTGAATTGGCGAGCAGGAATCCACAAAACAATTGAAATCAATGTTAATTCTCTATGTTTGGCGTTGATATTGGACATCCTCTATATATATTTAAATTCCCCAATACAAAAATATCTTGTTCGTTGTTTTTAAAAGCATAAATAAATATAAATCTTGTATATCTGTATACAAACACTTACAATTCTATACAACAAGTTATTTTATTTTTCGACACCGCGGCGCCACCTGTAATTCTGCTCCAAGTCTATACGAATACAAAAATTTTGAATTATTTTTGAAACGTCCAATTTTTTTGCAACCTTATTTTCTATCGAAAAATCTTACCTCACCCATCGAATTACGAAGAGAGTTTTTTTATTAATTTTAATTGACGGTCTTCACAACCGGGGCCTATAATATACTATTTTTTTCAGTACAGTTAAAAATATGGTTACAAAGGTTACTAAATAATTTTTTATTTATTTTGCTTTACTGATTTCATTTTTAACTAACGATGTTAACATTTAACATTGTTAACATTTAACATTAACAGTTAACATTTTTATGACATCCAAATAAATTATGAAAAAACCCTAAAATAGAGGTATGCACAAAGGAATTTTAAGATTTGGAAAAGTACATGTAATATCAAAGGGATAAGCGGTGTCTAAGTTAGGTAAATTAAACCGGATACATGGTACTTAAATTGTTGCATTCTATTGACAAATTTGATAATCTAAACAATTCTGTCATTTTGTATTCTCTTGTATTAAAAATCTACTATTTTAATCTTTT
The DNA here is from genome assembly GCA_911387805.1 of Cantharis rustica. Classification (NCBI taxonomy): domain Eukaryota; kingdom Metazoa; phylum Arthropoda; class Insecta; order Coleoptera; family Cantharidae; genus Cantharis; species Cantharis rustica. The sequence goes on along the minus strand of OU426878.1, from coordinate 53,624,425 downwards.
ACGTCTCCTCGAAAAATATTATATCCAAGAAATGTGTTTTATTTAATATTTTATCAAACTTATGCTTTTTGACGTGGATTCTCGGTGCTCACTAGTATTTGATTTAAAAAAATTTATAACCACGTGTAAATTATTTTTAAATAAAGACCAATAACTAATTGTTTTTAATGTATTATACCCTAGTTGCGTACCTCCCAAAAACATACGAAGAGTCGTCTTGTGGATAAATTTTGTCTAAATTGAGATGCCTAAATGTTCATGTTTATATGTTATTCAGTAGAAAAAATATTAGTAGAATTAGATATTTTATTTTTTGTTATGTAATAATTATTATAAACTATTATTATTAAAAACTGTTGATGATCTTTCAAGTGGTTTAGGTTGGTAAGAGTACATAACCATGATAAATTTTATATAAAAGAAAATAAACAATGTTTTGTTATCAAAATTTACAAGTAGCAATAAAAACAAATGTTTAGTTGAAATAATTCGCTTTTTACATTACAGTCTTTTGTATCGGGTCCACTTATTTTATCTTAGTAGTACCCCCGAAAATCGAAAATCTACGAAAATCTACAATGAGATCTACGAAAATCGTAGATCTCATTGTGCGCATTCGCATCGCAGCCCAGAATTAGGTGTTTGTTCCCTCTTCGACACCAGCTAATGAGGCGTTGGACTTCCTCTGGTGGTACCTCAGTCTCATCACCCGGAAAGTAGGCCGAGGCTATTATTATGCTCCTCTTGCCTCCCTCCGTTGGAATAGGAACAAAATTAATATCTTTCCTGAGCAGTAGTGCTGCTCTTGGATTTCCATATCTGTAATCGGCAAGGACGGTAGCCGCCCTTTCGAGAAGTCCCCTTATTTTATCTTCATGTATCCAGGGCTCTTGTATAAGGCCTATGGAGATTTGCTTCTTAATAAACCTCCAGTATAAGGCGCTCGAGGGCGCCTTTAATTGATAGAGGTTTATTTGAATGCACTTTACTAAAAATGCTTTTTTCTATCCCCTTTATGCTCCGACTTGGGGGGGGGGGCTTATACTTGCCTTTCGCTCTTGGAAGTGGCCTCTTGGGTCTTGCACCAGTGCCCGACCCGCTTGCCCCACTGCCCGTGATGGGCACTTTGGAGCGCGCGCCGGTGCACTTCTGCTGCTCTCCTTGAGAAGAGTGGGGCACACTCTTTGGTTTTAGGTGCCTTTGATGTCGAGGCATCTGCACTTATCTCCGTATTCTCTTGGGCCTTACCTTCTTGTTTACCCTTTTTCGGGCGCAACTGCATCTGCCCGAATCTATAGCCGATTTTAAAATTCAGCTTTTTAAGACTTTTAACTGACTGAGTGTCAACTGAAAGTGTTGTTTCTAATGTCTGGCCGGTAGGCACCTTGCGCATTATCTTCCACTTTGAGGCATTGAGATCCTCATTTTGGGCTTCTATGAGACCCAAGATCTTCTCGTCTGAGTAGTCAAGACTACCTGGTATATATGCTACAAAGATCTCTGTGTGAGGCATTTCTGCCTTTGGCACGATCCTCAGTGCGGCATTGTCCCAGAGTTTTAACGCAGCCTCTAGACTACTCACCCATTTAGCCGTGGCTGCATTGACACATGTGATGCCAAGCCAACCAGGTCTTTTGTGGATTTAATGAAATTGTGGCTTTACTGCAGCCATTTTTCCCTTTTCCTCAATCTTATCCAAGATTGCTTCCTGAATGGCTTCAAGCTGTTCCATTGTCAGTAGCTCTCTTGAATATAAGGAGTGCATGACTCCTATTTTTACCCCGGTTATTATTTGACTGAAGGTCGGTCCCGTGACCTTGCTAGGTCCGGCCGTGCTCTTATCAGCCTTTGCCCGCTTTATGTCACAGGATTTTGGGGTCCTGCCATGGGGTTTGCTGGTTATAGCAAGTTCGGGCAAGCTTCCTGGCTTTATCAGCCGGTTGGCCCTTTTGGATGAAGTACTTCATCCTTTTGCGAGCAGCTCCGGACAGCTTATCTCTTACAGCCCTTTGTTCTGAGCTTTTTGGGGCTGTGTTGACTGTTTTGTCGACACTGGCGAGGACTGCTTCCTCTGTTTCTAGACTTTCATTCAGTAGCATAGGCTCTGTTTCTTTAGCCTTTTGTTCTGGATTTACACCCAGTGTTTCCTCCTTAGCCTTTTGGTCAGGACTTTTATTCTGAACCATAGGCTTTTGGATATCTTCATTGAGGCACTGAATGTCCTCTGGGTTTGACTCTGTTAAGGGCGAGTCCCCCTTTGGTTGTTTTTTATTCTCCATGATTGTTCCCACGAGAAGCTAGGGAAGAGATGGTCACTTTTCCCTCACCTATGGCTATTTTAAACCGAGATATCGCCTGGTATCCAGAGTTTGCATATTATTGACCGGGATTACCTTCCCAGCCATACAGTCTTCGGCATATGCTGTTCTACCTTAACCTTAGGGTTATTTTATAAAGGCTTTCTCCTCGCAGGTTAAGCGGTTAAGCCCATCCTCCCGCTATGTTCTCCATGCAGCATACCAGTACCACCGCCTATTAGTGGTTGTTGTTGCATGGTTAACATCCTACGGTATTACCAACGAATGGCGTGTTTTCGTCTGTAGCTAGGGTACCTCAAGTGCGCCATACCCGTTTTTAGGCTATTTCAGGTTTAGCCTCTAAGAATTGTGTTTGCCAATTAGTCTGGTCTCTCAGCCACAACCGTTATAGCTTTAAGAAGACGGCCAGGTCTGGCCACGAGCCAGGAAGCTCGTCTAACGAACTCTTCATCCGGACAACAAAAAAAGATACAAAGATACAATGAAAGAACAAGTTTCAACCGAGGTAAAAGTCCACCATCACCAAGAATGAACAGAGAAAATCAAATCCTTGAATTTTAAGAATCAATCCGGTTGAAAGATAGCCAATGCTCTTCTCAAGCCCAAAAGTTGACGCACGTCCGCCATCTCACGACTCAAGGATATTTAACAAATCTATTTTAAAGAAACGGTTTGAATCAAGAAAATTCCTAGGCCGTTTGCTTGGTGACTTAAGATATGAACTTTGACCTTATTTATTTGCTTCTTTATTAAGATCTTAAAATAAAAAAGAACAACAATATAGCCAGGCACATATCGCAACAAGAAACACCATAGAGTGGTGAAACAAAGGTTCAGATGCCTTCTCCATGATTTCCGTGTATCATTACAGATTGCAAAGACGTTTATTGTAGCATTAGCCTTTCTCCACAATATAAGTGTGGATGCAAACTATTAACTTCCAGGTGATTACATTTAAAATAGTTAAATAAAAAAATTTGAAATAAAAAAACTCGCGTTTTTTTTTCCATTCTATTTTCACTTAATTTAATTTGATTTATAAATTAAATGCAGAACTTGACAAAATATTGTCGCATTTGAGACTTTATAAAAATATAAATAAATTTATAGGTTAATTTACACTTACTACCAACAAAATTACATAACAACCCTTTAAAAATAGTTCACTTACAACAAATTACGATTTAAATTATCTAATTCTGCCTTATAACGATATTATAGCTAAAATATGGTTATAATGCGTTTATGAATACAACAATATTTAAAGTACTATTTAACCTAAATCAGTATTATAACTAAAACATTCCTGAGAGACACTTTAAGAAATTTTTATGAATACGGGTGATTATGTTTAGTTTGTTATTCACTTAAAATTCACTTAGAATTCAAAACTCAATTTTTTGTTGATTTAATTAATGTGTATAGGCAAACTAGTCCTTATACAATTTCTAATTACGTAAGTAATAATATAAACGTAAAATTAATAATTAATTTAATTTATTGATTTTGTTATTTATATGTGGCACATTAAAAATATTAATCTATAACTCAACATGTAAATGTTATGTCATCAAATCTAATGATTATCTAAAATATACGTATAAATTATTAACTTGTTACTAATATTATTGTCAATTTTAGAGTCTTTAACCGATATTTTAATATTCATGCATTTCTGGACAACTTAGGTGGAACACTTTTATGAAAAAAAATGTTTAATAAATATGTTTTTCTAAATTCAAAACTTCGAGAGTTAGGCTTCTTTTAAACATTTGTATACACTTCTACCTTTACATGACCATATAGCCCCGAAAATATTGGCTTTTCCATAAAAATAGTGTATTATTTTTTTAAAGAGTGTGAAATAATCTACAAACTGCATTCAAAGCTTTTCCTTTTCCTCTTTCGAGTTATAAACTTAAGTAATAAAAATATGTTGAAAATTCGATTTTTTTTCTCGGTAAACTCGGTATCTTTTAACTGAACACAATTTCGGATTCCATTCCGGATAGAAAATTTAACAAACTACAACTTTTGTCTAGTACAAATATTAAAAAAAAAATCTATTTTACAGAAAATTAGAAAATAATAAACCTTTTAAAGGATCCTTTTAAAAGATTTGTATTATTATTTATTTATAACATTTCCTCTTTCATTAAGAGTCACTGTAGCTTTTGTTACTATCTCTAGTAATTCCTCTCGGGTATTAGGCTTTCTTCTATTACTGTACACCAGGTATCCCAGGAGTTTGAAGATGCATAGATGGCACACACATTGGTGTAAGTGGAAGCCGTCTATCAGTAGGCAATTTAGAATTTCCAAGGTTGGTATTTTTAAACCGAAAGAATTTCTTCAGTATCAACGTACAAATTATTTGTGATTTAGATTTAAATATCCTTAATTTAAACGCAAGATTCCCAGGAAACGAACATAATAGTGCCATTTGGCAGGAAAGCAATATTCAACGAGAGTTAAAAAACGCGTACAATAATGGAGATACAACGTCATCGTTATTAGGAGATTCTGTCTCTCATTGTGCACACCGCTTTCATGTAATTATAATGAACTGAGTGATAACGGCCCACGGCCCCTATGGGCGTATCCCAAGTAACATTTGGTGCTGAAAAACTTGGTCAGCAAATTATTTGCTGCTATTGCGGTATGACAGCTTCAAATTCAGCTGTTTTTCAGCTTCAGCAAATTAGCTGAATTTTAATCTGACGCTTCGATACGTCGTACGTCATACTTCAAAATTAAAAAAAAATAACATATTTAAAACATTTATAATAAATTGTTGATTATTATATTTATTACAAGTATACATTCAACGTGTTTTATTCGAATCGATTTTATAAATCGATTCATTTGTAAAAATTTCACATTTGATGTTTATTATTTTATGAACATAGCAGTGTAGAAAAATAATTAAAGAGAAAAGAATAATTAAAGTTTCAATATTTTGTCGTTTTACGACTCATGGAAATTTTTGCCACGATAAACATTTTTTCTTATAGAATTCGATAACAAATTTATAATACAAATTATATTACTTGTATTTTAAATTGTCAATTGATTAGTAATTTAAAACATGAACCAAAATTTAAGATGCACAAAATTTGTATTAATTTTCATCAGAGCAAACTTAAAAACAAATAAAAATAGTGCTAATTAAAATCGAAATAATTTTCAATGTAAATCTATAATTTATTTACAAATGCAATATTGGGCTTTTGTTTTAAGACATAAATTGCATACAAAAGCAAAATCGCATAAATTCAACCGCATGGTATCATCTTTTAACATTTTTTCAAAATTTTTTAATTTTTCTACTTAGTAAGTCATATACTTTAGCGTGGTAATTATAATTTTTGATATTTTTACAAAATTTTGTGCAAGTTTTCACGGATTTTATGTCACAATTTTATTTACGGACAGTAATGTGACCAATCCCCAATCCAGACAAATTTATATTAATTTTATTTTTCTTTTTTCTCATAGTAAAACAATTTTTAAAAATATGCTACCGATTATAATCGATTTATGCAAAATTAGGAATTTTTGCGTTAATAATTAACCAAAAAAACAATTTTTGCTATTTTTAAATTTTAATGTAATCGAATTTAACACGGTAGGTATTATAGGCCTACGATTTCATTTTACAACATTGTAGCTAATTTAGTGTATTTTTAAAAATTAATTTTTAGAAAATTAAAATTGTCCTAATTTTGTAACTACATGTGCAAATCAATTGTTACAAAATATTTTGGAAAACCCAAATTTCGTAATCTAACTAATGAGATTATACAAATAAGGAAAAGGGTATTTAGAATTTGTAGTAAAACTTTTTTTGCGTAAAATTCAAAATTTTGAAAAACCGGCATGAAATATAGTGGTGTGTATTTAATTATTTTTCGATAACTGATGGTCAAATGATCTACACAAAAATAGATTAAATATATTTTAAAAAAATCAAAAAAATTCTTGATGTTTTTGATCTTTGATCTATGTGATTATAAGGTTTAATTCTTGAATGATCTCATTCTGTCGCTTTTCAATGTACATGCTCCTATTCGTATAGTAGTTTTCAGAGAGAAGAGCAAACCGTGGATTACGTGGACAATCAGAGAGATGGCCAAGTGGAAGAGGCGGGCCTACAACAAGTATATAGGCGCACACGTTTAAGTATTGATTTCGAATGTTATCGTGATCTCAGAGGTTATCTGTCGGGCGCTGTCAGGAGGGAAAGGCAAGTTATATAAACCGCCAGCTTATGCTTCATCGCTCAGATCTGAAAAAGCTTTGGCGGTGTTTGTCTTCGTGGAGCGTGTATTCTCGTCCATCTAGTCAGATATCTGTACGGTTATGTGGGGATCCAGATTTCATTAACGCATTCTTTCTCAGCCCTGTTCCAGGAGTTTCCTCAGGGATTGATTTGGGGTTGAATGGTTCGTCTTTTTTGGGGGTGGAAGCACTCTCTATTTCTGAGACCACACCTGGGACGTTGATCGATATTGCCGGGGCTTCAACGCCCTTGGTCCTGATAGTATCAGTTTCGTATGTTGAGGCCCGTACTTCCGATTTGCAGCGAGGTGATCTGTAACTTGTTAAATTTTTCTTTTAGAACCGGAAATGTGCCATCTATCTGGACGGCATCACGTGTCAGACCACTTTCTAAAGTTTCAATGGCCGTAGAGCCCTCTCATCTCATATCAGCTAATTCAGTATGTTCAACAGCTGTGCAGCGCAATTTTAGCTGGTTTTTTGCTGCCGAATTTAGCAATGATTTAGCTTCTGACGTTACTAAAAATCAGCAGCTGACACAGCTCAATAGCTGAATTTTAAGCTGACACAGCGTGCTCGCAGTTTATGTTCAGCAAAAAATGTTACTTGGACGGGCTCTTAACGTAGGGCCAGACGCGGTACTACCGGGCTCGTATCTACCGTTTCAATACGGGACGACAAGTTCCCGTATTACTCACGGCAAAATCTGAATTCTTTCTAATACCAGATTCCGACTAACAAGATCGGCGCCGTACTTAATGGCAACGTAACTTACACGCGTAGAGCTTATTTCAAAGACCTCTGGTCAGCTCTGGTGAAGGCCAACACAACTACCTCTTGACAAAAAGACGCGCGCCCGGGGGCGCGGTCTGGAGCTCCCGTCTCCGTAGTACGTGATGTTATGGAGGTGCCGACTCGGTTTCGGGGTTGGTATGCGTGGTCATATCGGTTAAACATGTTACAAGCAGATACGTCAGATATAAAATACAAGTGCTTATACTTATTTGTCAATAAGAGATACACAGCTAGCTCTTTTTGGTTTTGATGTTGATTTAGGCGTGGTTCGAGAATGACTAAATAATGTAACACATTTAACATATTTATTACCAGTAAAGCACAAATACATAATTACAAACATTACTCAAGAAAATACAAGAACACATGCAACAGATATAATTTACCAACTGTCCTAGCGATAATTCTTATAAAGATAATCGGAACGTCGGGATTCCACGATAATAACCTTAGGTAATTCTAAATAATAATGCCCATATAATAATCCGAAAAATACATAAGGTACAACAGTAATACAGGAAGAAGTAATCTCCTAGTATAAGATAACATTAATAAACAATATTGAGATACATAAAGGAACCCCATACAATAATCGAAAAACTAGGTAATCCCTTTCCGATGCCACTAACAGTTATCAACTCCACTCACTTTATTAATTTCGGAGCACTTTAAATACATAGGAGACATTGGTTTTGTCGATAATACATAGACTAAGGTTGGATTACAGGAAATAAAATATAACATTAACAAACTTTATATGTCGCCGCAAGTCAATCTTCAATTGGATCATCCGTAGGAAATTTGATACTCGGACACTTGAGGTAGGTAATTGTTGAAAAACGATATTTCCATGCTTAAAACCAAATCCGTAAAGTTTCATCGTAATAACTACGACTATCCAAATAATATATTGTCAAAATGGTGTGATTTGCGCCAAATTTTATTGAAATAAATAACGAGATTGGCGGAGCCATCTAATCGGTAATTTCATAATAACTTACCAGATAAATACCACAAAACCCGCGTGAGGCAAACACAACCGTAACGATTATAAAAACTGATCATTCAAATTTATCACGGTAGCGAGAAGTTGCTTGTTCGTGCTTACGCCTCAAGCGTCGTCAGAGGAATTATTGTAAAATAACCTAGACGCAATTCAAGCTCAGAAGGTATTCTCGCGCAAGGCAAGTACATCTGCAAATTATAACAAGTTAAAACAAGTTTCAAAGATAACGACTTCGCTGGTAAATAAACTAATAAAATTCGAGCAGAAATTCATTCCGATGCGTCAAATGAAATATACGAGGCACGATCACAAAATAGTACGACAAAAATAATTTAAACAGAAAGGTGCTGTCGCTAATCGTAACAACCACTAAAGTCGAGTGCTTATTGCTATCAGCTCTTCTCTGCTGTTATTTGATACCTCTTGTCTTTTTTCACCTCTTGCTTTGCTACCACTCTCACACGCATTGTTGCCCTGCGTGGTTTTTGTCGGGCTTTTGCGTACTACGGACACTGTTTAAATAGTGCGGAATGTACCCTGGATTTCCCTTTACGTCTGCAGTTCATGCAGTCGGCTTTGTCTGTGCATGTCTGCGCCTTATGATCTTCCGTTCCACAATTGTGGCAATGGTTGGGCTGGTCTATATCTTAGTACGCTCTGGACAGGTGTCCAACCGCGCAGCACTTGTAGCATCTAAGTAGATATACGATCTCCCTGCATTTGAAAGATCGCAAACCAACATAGATTGCTGACGGAATCTATTCTGCTAACGTTGTTCGAACGCTAAGAATCCCGTTGCTCTTACACTTGGGCGTGGGTCCTCTTTGTGCAATATTTACGCATTCATAAAACTCCTTACGCTCTGCACCATTCTTCAGCCGCTTGTGGATAGCACCTAAGATGGCTTTGTTTGAAATATTGTGCGGTACGTCAAAGATGCAGAACTTACGTACTGCCTCCTTCGGTCCTTCGGCAACAATGTCTTAGCGTTTTGCCAGGTGTCTCTTCAGGGTTTTTTAGTCTGTTGCGGCTGCAAGCAATCCTCTTTTTATAAGAATATCGGACTTAACGCGTACGTCAAGTTTGGCTTCGACCAACTCTTCGAGTTGGACCCGGCAATCGTTCACTGTTGTCTTCCTCGTGGGTTTGACGACGACCGTTCTTTGATTGAGCTTTTTCTCTTTTTGAACTTACGGTCCCTCTAGCTTTTCGGGATTTTTCTGACCAAATGATTCTTGGGTAAAGCGGGTTTCTTCTTTACGCATCTTTTTGGTCTTAGCTGCAGCGGGGCGACCAAGGTGCGTTAGTTTTCCTTGAATCCTTACCTTTCTACTCTTCCTACTTTGGACTTTTGTCTATTTCTTCGGGTCGGGTTCAGGAATTATTTCTCATCCTTTTTTGCTCTTTTCGTTCTCCGTCTATACAACGTCTTAGGGGGCCACCTCTGTCGGAACTCTCCGGGTTTAGGTTGACGGGAAACTTCTCTCTTCAAGTGCAGCTTCTTCTCAACTGCACTCTTTAACACGACCCTTGAGTCGATCGTTTTCTACGAGCAGGCGTAGCATCAGGTCCTTGGCGTCCAACAACTTCTTAAGTACGTAGGATATTTCGGCCTTTGTCATACACCTGTTCTTGGCGTTTGCAGGAAGTCATTACTGATCTTCTCGAGTTCAAGACTTGAAGTCGGTTTAGGTGCTGCACGCTGTTTTGGCGGGTTCCGTACCGTTCTTGGTCACGGTCTTGTTTATGGAACAGAATATGTTTGGGAGCACCGGACTTTTCAGCACCTTAACGTCTATGACAGTAACTCTTCTCTCTTTATTCTTTGTAGATATTACTTGGGCACAAGTGCCCGCACCTCCTTCAGATAAAGCATCGGCCGTAGGACTGCTGTTTACCGCACCTCCCGAGTGAACCACACTCTCTTTCCGTTTTGTGATTTCCACTGTGCCCTCTGCGCTACCTATCCCACTCTTAGTGTTTTTCTTTGTTTTTGAACCCATATTACTTTCCAAGAGTAGTGATGATTCAAAACGGTCATTCAACGAACTTTGGCCACAAGAGGTTCGAGGATACGCTAGTTATCCAGTTTGCACACTCGATTATTTTTCACCTAATCATTTTGAAGTTTGATTTGTTTTTATTGTTTTAATTTATTTATTTGTAAACATTGCATATAAAATTTCATTTATAAATAATTTATTAAGTTGGTAATGTAAATAAGTGAGAGAATGACTTCGGCGAGGTTAACCTTGGACAGACGGTGATGGGCTGGTAAGCCGGTTGGAATGATTATTCCGATAATTTAATTTTGATTTTGATAATTTTAATAAAAAGTGATTTAATTTGAATTGAAGGTTGTTTTTGTTTTAATTAAGGTGCAAGTTCTAAAAGATTTTTTTTTAAGAAAATTGAAAATTTTGGGGAATTGTGAAAAATTTACAAGCAACTTTATTTAGCGATGCGCGAGCAGCTGTGAGACGCACGTGCAAGCAAGTAACGATACTATAAGGGAACATTAACATTTAATTAACCACATTTTGATAAGAATTAACAATTGAAGCAAAATTATAAATCGATTCGAAAATTTATATTTTAAAATTAAACTTGAAATTTTGAAGAAGCTTACAAGTAAATAACGGATGTACCCCAGCGAGATGGATTTTTTTGATAAGATAAAAATTTACTATTTTTAATAGCTGGGAGGGCATAGCAATACATAAGTGAGATTTTCTTTGAGACTACATAGAACCCCAATGGAGAACGACAATAGGTGCACAGTGGCTCTGAGATTTTTAAAAAAGAACTTATAAAAGCAATATACATTGTGTCGTGTAAGTAAGACCCCGATGGTAGCCAGATGGGGTTAAGAAACTTGTTTGGTACGCAAGAAGCGCTGTTTAACATTAATATCAAATATCGTGCTGTTATAGACGAGAATACTATGTTCTCGGCACCAACGCTTCTGTAATGAACCGATTCAACGAAATCATAGCTTTAAATACCTGGGAAGCATTTATCTGTAATAATAATTTAATAATGATAACGATGTAAATCCTAATGACGAAATAAAGTACAGGACGGTAATAGCTCACTCCGGCTTCAGAAAGATGAGGGCTCTGTTTACCAACTACAATTGAAACCCCAAACTAAGACAAAAAATGATCAAATGTTATATCTGGCCCGATCTGATGTAGGGGGTTGAGTGCTAGACTCTGAAGGTGAGCACAATGAATCGATTGGAGGTATTTGAAATATGATTTTCTAAGCATATTAAAACAAAAATTTTGTAGCATTAGGTATTACTTATCGAAAAAACGGCATTTTAAAATTTGAAATTTAAGGAACGCATAAAAATCGACATAGGATTGAGTCCCGACTTTAATATCATTCAATTATCCACCGTTGGCGAGTTTGATCATTTAGGGGAATATTTTTAATCGTACAGCGTTTGTCAAACCGGCTCAAAGCGGTTGAAGCAAACGGAATTTTTGGGTTATGACCTTCTTTTTGAGAAAATTAATACACAAATGCAGATTTATAATTCAAATTTACTGCCTATATATAGAGCTACCTTATAAAATGAAACACTACAATATATACAATAAAGTTCTCCTATATAATTTTCTTTCTTAATTAGAAGAAGTTATACTTCTAAAAAAATTTTAATAACAAATAAGTTCCTTGTAATCTAAGTAATTCTGCTTTTTTTGATTTTCTGAAGGTATATTGTCAAATAACAATTTTGTGAATTAAGTATAGTATGAAAAACAAAATTTAATTATTAAACTGAATGAATACAATCTCATAAGCTATAACACTTGAAATTACATTAGATAGTAACGTATAATTAATAGGAAAGAATCCTGCCGCCGAAAAAGATGGAAATTTTTGATTTAAACGATCAAGTAATAATAATTCCCTTCTCAGATTTTCATGCTCCTTTGAATTAGGTAAATTCAACAAAACCTTTAGACAAATTTCTCCAGTTTTACTAGCCTCTTCTTCTGTTTCCTTGCAAATCACTACAACTACTGCTCCAATGATCTGCAATATAGAAATTTTAAAGTTCTATACAACTTTGTCGACTGAAATATACTTACGAATTGCCAAATTGTGAGGAACAATTGAATTATAAGTATATATGTAGGTAAATTATTAACTTTAATTATAGAAATATGTAAAAAATATATTATTAAGTTTAAGGTATCAATTAATCCAAATGTAAACGATAAAGTAAGGAAAAGCAGTTGAAAACCAAAAATTTGATTGAAGAGTAAAACCTGTTTAATGTTATTTTCAATCCATCGAGATACTTTTCGAATTTCCGAGCAAATAGAAGAATTGTCTAATCTTTCTTGAACTATTATTAACCCAAAAATATTTTTTGTTTGCATTTTAACTGTTTTAGTTTTTACTAGTAGGTAATTATTAATAACTTGCATCTGTTGCTTGATAACTTTTACAAAAATATGGATCACTATAATTGTTACTGAATTGTAATAAATTTGAAAATTTTTAGTGGCAAAAACCAAACTTCCCCAAAATCCAAACATCAACTTAGACATGTAAGCATCAAATGTAAAGGTAATAAAAAAAATGATGTGAGAAATTAAAAGCTTGAATTCAAAGTGCTTAATTTGCGCTAGTGTTATCAAATCATTTAATACCGATGTCTTACCTATTTTTTGACCACATATAAGATGCAAAAATTTGTTGAAGTTTGAGGAGTAAAGGATATTTGGTGCTAGAATTGTAATAATGCTACACATAGCCATAATTATTTTATGTGCTGTGTCAGTGATTAATGATGTCTTTGTTGGATATGAAATATAAACAACGCTATAACTACAATTTAATAATGTAGTAACTGTAATACATAATATTAGAATTAAGATGTACAACTTATAACATCTCAATGTGAAATTATTGTCACATTTTAGTATATAACGTAACGGAATTATCCCAAAAATGGTAATAAACTGAGAAAACATGTTGTCAAAAACGTACGTTGCAAATTTAAATTTCGGTGAACCAATATTTTTTAATATATTTTTATTAACCAAAAATATTTGAAAAATTACCTAGTAATGTATAAACCGTCTGTGATGCCGTAGGTTTTTAAAATAATTACGACTACTTTAAACAATATCATCAATAATACAGTACTTTTTATCAGATGATTTTTTGTCTTTGTTGGAGTAGCGAATTTCGCTCATTAGTGTTATCTGCAATCGATTCACTTATAGTTATTGATAATGAATAGCTTCGTGACCTAATAGAATAGTCACGAACTATTTTTTTTTATAATTTATATTACAACGCATTATTTTAATATATAATTTATTAACTTGTAAAATATTTAAATTGAACAGTTTATAATTAAACAAGTTACCTAACAATAAATTTTTATAATATTTTTATTGAGCTTTCAGCGTAGTTTAACGTTTTTATCAGAATATTTATTAATACAGTGTGTATTAAACTACGCTGAAAGCTCAATGAAAATTTTATAAAATATTATTGTTTAGTTAACTTGTTCAATTATAGACTATTGAATTTAAATGGTATTACTAATCTAAATTTTTAATAAAAACTCCACCGAATTAAAATATTCACAAAAAACAAAGTCTCCTCATCTTTTCCTCTCCTTTTTCATCTGTTCTATAGGAAAGAGAACAATTTACTGGGTATATAAAAACAAAAATTTTGAAAGAATATTCATTAGTTATCAAAAAAATCGAATTTAAAAATAAAAAATTTTAGATAAGCAAATGTATGCTAATGTAAAGGTATTTTATAAAACCTTTTTCACTTTTAATTACCTCAGTTAGCTCAGTTTTTATCGGAAGCATGAAACACTCAGTAGCGAATTCCTATGGGTCACCCCGTCTGTCTTGCGAGTAAATAAAAACTCGTATCTTGAATAACGAAAAATGTGTTTTATTCAAAGGAAAATTTTGTAGCGACAATTTTGCTTATAGGCTTTAACGTGTAACTATGTACGACTACTGAATTTGGAATTTTATTTACTGTACTTAAAATCTGGATAAATTTCAATTTCAGTTGTCGTTAGGTGTTAATTGTGTAGCAAATAATTTTATAATGTTGTTACAAATGTTGAATTTTATAATAAAAATGTTTTGTTTACAAAAGAGCAAATTACTTTTTAAATACCTGGTGCATAATATCGTAAGTAGTCGGGTACTCGTCTTGTTCAGTGGACCATCATTTGGCTTCTGTGCGTATCCAGTAGTACTCGTATCGTACTCGATTTGATTAAAACTTTTTAATCACAACACCTTTTGATGCTGTTTTCAATAATCTCCAAATAATTCAACTGTAAACTCAATGTAGGTACGTAAATTTTCATTCTAATCTCAAACATTTCACGATATCCAATATGGCGTGCCGTTCCAATTTAACCTTGGCAATGTTGCACTCAACAGACTTTTCAAATTTTAAATATTTTCAGCAGCAATCTACTGAAATCGACAACTCGTCACTAATAATCGCTTCTGTGCCTCGGAAACTAATTTTCACTTAGTTAACAAGCAAAAATTATGCAATTGGCAAACTAAATCCACTAACGCAAATCTAAGCGTCCATTTCGCCTTTTTTTGCCGCCTAGGTCGACTTCCCTCCTTTCACCTCTAGAAAATTTTTACTTGGTAAGTTTTTCAATCACGTACAGGATGTTGCACAAATTAATTATTCTTTTTTTTAGTAGCTGGTTATCGAAGCACATCACAAAAATCACTATGCCAAGTTTTACCAAATTTACAATTAAAAATATGTGTCACAGAGGTGTTTAAGTATTAAATTTAGCCTTTTTCGTTTTCCTCTGAACAAATTAGAATGTATTTGCAGTGCTTAAAACAAATAATTGACCACGACCTGGACTGGCGGGTTGATTGCACAAAAAATCACCACAATATCCCTGTAAAATGACAGAACTCGCCAACTTCAATATAATATGTGTACAAGGTGAGCTGATTAGTTTGTAAAATTTTTTTTTAAGTATTAAAAAACTTACGCTATAAAGGTATAAATCTTTATTAATATAACTTAAGTCATTACGTAATAATTTTCAATAGCTACGTTGAAATAAATTAAAAATTTAATTTAAAATTTAAATACAAATAATATAATTTGGATTATAAATGTTCGCTAAACGACAAAATATAGAAATACAAATATTGAAAAAAGCTTTAGAATATCTTATAGCTCTTTAATTATTTTTCTACACTGCTGTGTTCATAAAATAATGAATCAATTTATAAAAACATGTGTTCAATTGAACCGTAAATCTATCTTAATTAATTTTAAAAACAAACTACAATGTGATGTAAATAAAAATCAAAATATGATCTGACTGTAAAGGGATTGTTTCGAAAACTGCTAAGGGCTAAAGACGACAGTTGATATTTTTATTATTATTACCTTTTGTAAAAATTTCTACCAGATACGAAATTTAACTTGTCTGTTTTATCTTTATCGATGCCGGCTTCAAGTTCAATTTAACGAAAGCCGAAACAGACAGTAAATATACTTTATAATTATTTTAAATAGGTAGTATAGTACATGAGAAATGTGGCAGACACCTTATTTTGAAAATATGCCGTATATTTTCTGATAGTAGCAATGTTTTCACTGTTTAGCTCTAAAAATCACAAAAATTTCAATTCTGATCGTGGTAGAGCCGGGCCCTTTTAATGCCGGGCTCTTGTTCAATCGAACACATCGAACACTGACAGTTACGCCCCTGCTTCGAAACGTCAGCTTAAAATTCAACTAATTTGCCGAAGCTGAAAAACAGCTGAATTTGAAGCTGTTTTTTTAAAAATTTTAAAAATTAAAAAATCAAGTAATTAACTAAACTATTTTGACATTTTGTTAGGTTTTATTATTTTAACATCACATACTACTAAATACCACAAGAATAATACTTAAAAAATTCTAAAAACTTTTTTAAGTTATTTTCTATTTTACTTAAAATTATATTAGGTATTAACGCATAATTAATAGAAAAAATCCTGCTGCCGAAAAAGATGGATATTTGTTACGAAACAATGTTTAATAATTATATTTGATGACTAATATATGACGTCATGTACAATGAGTCATATGTGTTAAGTCATATGTGATGAATCTTACATGATAACATCGTTAGTCATTCAAATATTGCTTAGCTTGCACTGTAGACACTGCTCGAAACGTATAGAAATGTATAGAAATTCAATGGAAGTTTCGGTAAAACTGCATTTAGGTATAAATGCAGAGTGGTTTCCGATGATAAATTAATTCCAGTTTGAACGTGCAAGTGTTAACATAAATAAAGTGTAAATTAATAGTGACGATATACCAAGTGTTTAAATAAATCTAGACTTAGTGTTAAACAATTGTAATGTAATTTTGTATCAATGTTAATCTTAGTGTAATCTTATTGTTTTATTGTTATTTACCATATCTGTATAATCTGTGTAGCCCTTTAAATATTAAATAAACATTTTAATTTTTGTTAGAATATTTTTGATTTAAACGATCAAGTAATAATAATTTCCTTCTCAGATTTTTATTCTAGTTTGAATTTGGTGAGTTTATCAAAACCTTGGGAACTGTCAGACAACGATCATCACGAATTTCACAATTTCAACTTCACTATAGGAAAGAGGACACTTTTCTAAGCATATTAGAACAAAAATTTCGAAGGTCTATACATTAGTTCTTGAAAAAATCGAATTTGAAAAATTTAAATTTACATATATTATAGATACACCTTTTAACACGGCTGCATGATTAGCCGATTTTGTGTAAGGCAAAAAAATAAAACAGACCTTACCTTTTTCCAGACCTTTTTTCACCTTACGCAACACAATTTAAAAATATCCCTGAAAAATTACAGAACTCGGCAAGGGTGAAACTCGAAGCCATAGAACTCGTCCGGGTGTCGACCGCGACTGACAACAACATTAAGAGTATATCAAAGCACTCGTACCGTCAACAAAATGAAGAGCAGGGACTTGACGTGCCAGTTTACCGCGACGCGACTCGTTGCAACAGGGTGTATCGGGTTACAACTACCTGCTTTTATATAACTTTAAAATGCCGTTTTTTCGAAAACGAATGCATGGACCTCCGAAATTTTTGTTGCGTTATACTCAGAAAATTTTCTTCTTTCTTATAGTACAGTTGAAATTTTTATATTCGAAATGATCGTTGTCTGACAATAACCAAAACCTTAAAGCAAATTTCTCTAGTTCAGTTAGCTTCTTCTTCTGTTTCCGTGCACATCACTACAGCTATTGCTCCAATGATCTGCAATATAAAAATTTTAAAGTTTTATACAATGCTGTCAACTAAAGTATACTTACGAAATGCCAAATTGTGAAGAGCGGTTGCATTATAATTAGATGTGTAGGAAAATCAAAAATTTGAAGTTTCAAAGTATGTAAAATATATGTTATTAAGTTTAAGGTATCAATTAATCCAATTATAAACGATAAAGTGAAGAAAAGTATTTGGAAACCAAAAATTTGATTAAAGAGTAAAACCTGTTTAATTTTATTTTCAAACTATTGAAATACTTTTCGGATTTCCGTGCAAATAGAAGAATTGTCTAACCTCTCTTGAACTTCTATAAATCCAACAATATTTTTTGTTTTTTGCATTCTGATTGATTTAGTTTTTCCTAGTAAGTAATTATTAATGGTATGCATCTGTTGCTTGATAATTTAAAAAAATACATAGGTTACTATAACTGTTATCAAATTGTAATAAATTTGAAAAGTTTTATTAACGAAAAACAAGCTTGTAAAAAATCCATATCACGATATAAACATATAAGCATCAAATATGAAGATAATAATACCAAAGGGTTTGATAAATTAAAAACTTTAATTCCAAGTGCTTAATTTGCGCCAATGTTATCAAATCAGTTATCACCGATGCTTTACAGTTACTTTGACTGCAAAAATTTGTTCAAGCTTTCAGAGTAAAGGATAGTTGGTGCGAGAATTGTAAAAATGCTACACATAGCTATAATAATTGTATGTGCGGTGCAAGTGATTTTTAAAGTCATTGTTGGATATTAAATATAAACGATGATATAACAACAATCAAACAATCTAGTAGCTGTAATGCATATTAGAATTAAGATAAACAACTTATAACATCTCAATATTAATTTATTATCATATTTTAGTGTATGACGGGGCGGAATTATCCCAAGAATGATAATAACTTGAGAAAACATGTTTTTAAATAAATTTACATGGAAATTTTAATATTTAGGTGACCAATACTTTTTAATATTTTTTTAATTGGGTGATATTATATTGCTATTAAAAATAGTATTCACAAAGCATTAAATTTTATTTTTACTGATAGTTTCAACACGTAAAAATTAGATTACTATTTACGATTGATAGACTAAAAAAAATTACTTAGTAATTTATAAATCGTTTGTGGTAATTATGGCTACTTATACAATATTATCAATCACAGCAGTACTTTTTTACCAAATGATTTTTTGTCTTTGTTAGTGTAGGATAGGAAATCCCGCACATTACTGCTACACTAAAATATATTACACATCTAAATTTTTAATAAAAAGTTCTGTTAATGAAATGTTAATGAAAATAATGAATAATTTTTATTTCTACAAATAACTGCAAATGTGTATAAAATTTTTCAGGGTCAAAAACACTATATAAACATAAATAGAATTGTCAAATCTTGCCATAGGTTCAAAAATAGTTGTTGAATTCAAGTCTGCATTGAAGTTACTCATCGGCTACCTAAAAGAAAGATCGCAATGTGTAAAATTGAATTCAAGCTTATTCGAGTAACTTCCTATTGCCCGCGGTGTTCCCCAAGGTAGTGTACTGGGTCCACTTCTTTTCGTTATTTTTACAGCAGACCTTCCCAAGTTGTTACCCACTAGAACCAATGCCCAGAAGTCTTGTTTTTATTATTAAAACTTCTATCTTTTATAAGCAATAAAACTAGTACTCATGTCCTTGAAAATAGACGAGCTATGCTATCAGAAACCGCTATTTTGTTTATTTTCAAAAAAAAGTCAAAAAGCTCTGATCGGGCCCTAAATTAACTATTAAAGTATCGATTTTTTTTGTTTGGTTGATTTTATATGAACCAGTAAAATGTTATGGTGATCACCGCAAAACACGATTTGTGGGACGGGGTTCAACAAACATGGCAATGACTTGGTCTACAATAAATATTTTCTTGTTTTAATTTTTTTCAAATAAAGTAATAACATATTAATATTTGTTTTATAAAATTAAATAAACTACTTTCAAGAAAATACTTTATTTAAAATACTCATCTTTTCACGCCTTCTGAGTGCACCTAACCTCTTAAGAACGGGTTTAAATGATAAATTAATAAAATAAACATTTATTTTAAATCAAATTTTATAGAAGATACATCATTTAAAATTATCATTGTATCCAATTTGGAATAACACAATTCTATACAAATGTTAACGATATCAAGATTGATTATTATTATTCTTGAAAGATTTAAGGTTAATGTTACAAAATCTTGTTATATAATAGCATAAGGTGTTTTGCAATCGATTTGGTTTGTTTTACTGCATTAAATAAACACTTTATTTTGACTATTGAAAGAGAAATTTCATCGCAAGTTTGTATCTGCGGGGGCAGAATTCTTTGGTGACCCACACCTTGAAGCTAACAATCTCATTTCCCGCTTTCAGGGGCTAGCCGAGGCACTTAGGGGCAGGTGTTATTATAAATTTTGATTTATCACTGCAATAGTAAACATTAACCTTGTTGCAAAGCACAAGGTAAGAAAGAGTAATTGAAAGAGAACCTAAAAAATTAATTTTTTAAGTGGATAGTGTGGTCATTAGTAGTATGTTATGTTAAAATAATGAATTTTAACTGTTAAGTAAAGATAATAAAACCTAACAAAATGTTAAAATAATAAATTTTAACTGTTAAGTAAATAATTACATACTACAAAGAAACATAATATTTAATGAAACCAAAATGACAATAATTCATATTGAACAGGGTTGAACTTAGAAATATTTGAATAAACAAGAAATTAAAAATCTGAAAAAATTATGCCATAGAAATGATAAAAATTACTAAAAATTAGAAAAACCTGTAACATAATATAAAAGCTTTTATTTCACGATTATTTCCGATCATCAGTTATGTATAAAAGTAAAAATAAAAAGACCGTTTTTCGTTATTTTTCCAACTGACATTAAGTTTGTACGCAAATCAGGTACGTATAATGTATCACACAGTTTTATAATTTTAGATTCGCCCGACAATTTAACACTTCACGTATGAAATGATACCTGATATCGATGTGTTTACTACGATTATGAAAAGTTGGATTCTCTGCCAACTTCAATCCACTCATGCTGTTTGTGAATATTTGTACTTCGTCACAAGCGTCGGCAAATCCCAGCTCTGACATGAACTTTCGTAAGTATATCGTTTCTTTGGCAATTTCTATCATACCCATGAACTCGGCTTCGGTTGATGATAGAGCAACAGTTCGTTGTTTTTTAGATTCCCACGATATGGGACCTCCACACAAAAGAAAAGCATATCCTGTATATGATCGCCTATCGTTTTGACAATTGCCCCAATCGGCGTCAATGTAATCCTTCAACTCTTGATTATCGGTTCTATAAGTTATTCCCAAATTGACACTTTCTTTTAGATAGCGTAACACACGCTTTGCTGCTGTCCAGTGTATTTTTCTATAACAATTATTGAATTGTCCTAAACAACTAACGGCATAACTGATGTCAGGCCTCGTTGCTACAGCTAAATATGTGGGTGCCCCAACTAATTCCCTGTAGGGTAATTTCTCTTCCTCATCGGTAGCTGGTTCTGTGGGGTTTATCATTTTAACATTTGAATCTATCCGTGTACTGATTATTTTTGAGTCCATCATTCCAAACCGATTCAATAAATACGTAATGTAACCTCGTTGGTTCAAACTCACACCATTCTCGTCTTGAGAAAACTCAATGCCAAGACAATAATTGACATTACCAATATCTTTCAGTTCAAATTTTCTTGATAGGTTCTCTTTCAGTTCTTTAATCATTTTATCACTTTTTGAAGCAATTAGAATGTCGTCTACGTAAACTAGAATTATCAATAGATCTTCCCCTTCACCCATAATATACACGCATGGATCGGAGGTGGTAGGTTCTGCGCCTAGATCGCACAGCGTTCTGTTAAGCTTTCCATACCAACTTCTTCCAGCTTGACGTAATCCGTATAAAGATTTCTTGAGTAAACATACCTTGTTACCATGTTGCAAATTCTGCAACATATTTCTAGCCTTTTCACCAATCTTCGAGTTATCTTGTTCTGTTATTATTCTTAAAGTATCAGGAAGTTGTTTGGGTGATTCCATATATATAATTTCTTCTAATTCGCCGTTTAAATAAGCGCAAGTCACATCAAGCTGGTGTATCTTCATTTTGAATTGGGCTGCTAATGCCGTTACTAACCTCAAAGAACTTAGGCGTGCAACAGGAGCAAAAGTTTGTTGAAAATGAATTCCAGGTTCTTGACTGAATCCTTGAGCTACGAGTCGTGCCTTTCTTCTTTCTAAGGTTCCATCGGCATTAAATTTATTTCTTAGCACAATTCTACTACCAATTACATTCTCCTTATTAGGACGATCAACTAAAACCCATGTTTCGTTTTTAATAATTGATATGATTTCGCTTACCATTGCTTGATACCATTCCGTAGCATCTGGCCCGTAAATGGCTTGTTTCATAGTAACTTCCGAAATATTTACTTCTTCGTGACTTTCAGCGTTTATGTTTGGCATGTTTGGAATTTCGTGGTATTTCTTCTTTGGTCTTTCCCTGAAGCCAGTTTTCACAAATGTAGGTCTTCCACGGCCACGTTTGACTTCGTTTTCGTCTTGAATGCCGTACTCACGTTCATTTCTGTTTTCGGCTGCAGATTCGGAGTCAATTTCTTCAATTTCTACCAGTACATTGTGGTTATTTGAACTTTTTGGAATAATTTCGGCTGGTTCTTCTTCCGGGAAAAAATCTTCAAATTCAATTTTTTGGATTCCAGTACTTTCTAGAAATTTAACGTCTTGTGATATCTCAGTCTTCCTTTCATTAGGTAACCATACCCTGTAGCCTTTGGTTTCATCGGAATATCCAATAAATATTCCTTCCTTACATCGTTGATCAAATTTTCCTTTCCCACGATCTCTATTCAAACAGTAAACATTACAACCAAATTCTTTAAATGTACTTACATTTGGTGGTTTTCCAGTCCACATCTCATATGGAGTTTTTCCATTTAAACTTTTAGATGGGCATCGATTGCGAATGTAATTCGCGGTGTTGATTGCTTCTGCCCAAAATGATGGTGGTAAACCAGACTGTATTAACAAACATCGTGCAGTACTAACGAGAGTGCGATTTTTTCTTTCTGCAATTCCGTTTTGCTCCGAATTGTAAGGAACAGTCAACCGTCGTAAAATTCCATGCTGCTTCAAAAATTTGTTAAAGTCGTTATTTGTATATTAAGTACCATTATCCGATTGTATGAATTTTATCGTCCTATCTGTTTGTTTCTCCACCATAGCTATGTATTCTTTGGTTTTTTGTAGTACTTCGCTTTTGGATTTCATAAATCTTACTTCACACCATCGAGAATTGTCATCGATGAATTCTAATATTTTTAATATTTTGATTTACCAAGCGATTCTACTCTAAAAGGACCACAAACGTCAGTGTGTATAATTTCCAATAAATTTGTTTTCTTTCTGACATTTTTGGAAAAGAATTTCTAATCATTTACCTTTGCTACAAATGTCACATTGCATATCGACATTGTTAAGACTAAAATTTATGTTCAAACCTTTTATGGTGCCTTTCCGAGCGCCTTCTAAAAGATCTTTAAAATTTAAATGTCCCAAACGACGATGCCACGACAATGCAATTTCCGATGATGTTTTGTAAGCGAGATTTGATTGTTCTTGATTTTCCACGACGTTTTGCACTATGTTTCTAGCGGAGTTTTCCACGCTGCCTTGTACGCGCGCGTAATACAAGTCACCAACTCTGTCAGCTATTAACTTAATTTCATTATCTCGACCGAATACTAGCGCATTATTCTTTTTGAAAAACACTTCATAACCGTTTTTCGTTATTTTTCCAACTGACATTAAGTTTGTACGCAAATCAGGTACGTATAATGTATCACACAGTTTTATAATTTTAGATTCGCCCGACAATTTAGCATTTAATTTCATGTCACCTTTTGCAATGATTTCCGTCGATGAGTTATTGGCTAGGTTCAGATTTTCACATTTAGAGTCACTAATTCTATCAAAATTCTTTAATTCATTGCACAAATGTGATGTTGCACCACTATCTAAACACCAAGCATATTTTTGATCATGCAATCTGGTCTGGTAAGCTTCCTGGATAACAAATGTTTCTTGCGAACAATTCGCATACGCTTTATTATCTTTACTTCTGCAGTCCGCTGCTTTGTGACTATTCTTCTGACACTTATGACAACGGAACTTGAAGCTTTCCGTGTCGTCTTTGGTCGTATTCTTTGTTGATTTCTTCGCCATTTTATTATATTGCCGCCATTGCTTCGGTTTTCTATTTACAAACATAACATTCTGAGCGGGAGAATTCGTGTCGCTTTTTCTAGCATCACTTTCTTCAATGATCTTAATTCTCACATCGGGTGCGGGTAATTCATCTCTCGATTCAATAGCACAACGAAAATTTTCAAAACTTGATGGCAAACTATAAAGTAGCATAATGGCTAGTAAATCAGGGTTAATCGCCACTTCCATCTCGTTCAATTTATCTACAATATCAAAGAATTTGCTCGTGTGTTCACGTATGTCACTTCCTTCTTCAATGCGTTGCAATGTTAATTGTTTTAAAAGTGTAGCCTTTCTTGCTGGTCCTTTCGACTGATAGGTACTTTCCAGCTTGAGCCAAACTTCACGAGAAGTTTTACAACCTTTCACTTGCTTTAATTCCGAAGGACTAATTGATAAAATTATATCGAATTTAGCCTTGTCGTCACTTTTCTTCCATTTTTCTAATTTCTTTAGTTCTACGATAGGATGTTCAATCTGAGTATCATTCACATATGTCCACCTGTCATTTCTTACTAAAAGAGCTTCTATTTGTATATCTAGTCATGTTTATTATAATTATAATTCTTATTAACAAGACTGTGATTACTTTAATTCAAACACATGTATGAAAAAAAAATGTTATATTTATACGTTTGTTATTCTGAGCCCCATAACCTGTTAGATAATGAATGGATCTTCAATAAAACATAGAATTATAAATGAACTAACGGTTGTATATATAATTGTGAACGAATGTTAATACATCAGAATAATATTACACATTTTAATTAATAACAATTTGTCGCTGCTCGGCAACTATTTCAGCCTTCTTTCCAACAAAATATAACAAACAAAATTTTAAAAAATTTAAAATTAATAAATTAAATAAAATTTAAATGATGCGCTTACCAAATAACCAAACTGAACCACGCCATGTGTCTTAATGAAACTTTAGGTTAGTTAAATGAAAAAGAATCCTAAATCTCCTTACAAAAGGGAGGTTGAAGCAGAGACATACAATGCCATCTATAACTTCGAAAATTAAATTTGAAAGAAAATTTCAAAAACTTTTTTTAGGTTATTTTCTATGTTAAGTAAAGAATACATAATATACTTTCATAGTAATTTAATTTTTTAATATTTAAATATTTCATAATTCTCCAAACCTGTTAAAGGTAAATTATTGTCTTTTTCATTGTTTTTTAAATATTATTTATCAATGTAAGTATGTATTCTTAACTTAACAGATAAAATTCATTATTTTAAATATTTTGGTTAGTTTGTATATTTTAACATTACATACTACTAATTACCACAATAATCCACTTAAAAACTTCATTTTTAAATTTTGTTTCGGTCATAAAATTACAGCACTATATTTTATACTGCTATCTGCTATATCTGCTAATGCGTACCCAGTAGTTATTAACTAAGTGGTCTACTATAGATTATTATTATTACCAGTGGCGGTCCGTGAGTAAGTAATTTGGGGAGACCGGAAGTCTGAAATATTACTTCAGTATTAGTATTACTATTAAGTAGTTACTTATTAACTATGTATCTAAATAATGTACATAATAATTCTTGAGTTTAAAACTCAAGTTACACTCTATTAAATCACTTTATATCATCTTAGATGTTCCTTTAAATATTATTGATAACAAAAAATGTTCTTTAAATAACTTCTCTTCTTGTGCAAGTAGTTCTAGTAATTCAAAATAATTCTCTTATTTTAAAATTCGTTATTTTCCGGATGTCTACGAAAAGCAATTTTTGCTTACCCAAAAAACAAACAACATGGATTAAACGAGTTAGTAAATGTCTATTTATACCTACTTTTTTATTATGTTTTAAGGCAGCAAGTCGTCGTCTTTCTGATAGAACATGTTCAATTCTAACTTGACACAAAACATGAAATTTTTCTTGATTTCTCAAGTGATTTTTTTAAATAGAGTGTTTTTCTGCCTTCCTTATAAAATTTTTTATTGTCAACATTCCATTTTTTTTCTCTGCCAAAAATTACGCAAGTAAAACAAAACATTTTATTTTGCTTATTGCAACCAGTAAGCCACAAAATTTTGCTATACTAACTACCAGGGCCGTATTTAAGGGAGGGGGATTTCCCCCGAAATTATTTATCAATTAATAAAGTACTGGAAGTTTGACTGCAATTGTAAAAAAAATCAGAAAAAACAAAAACAATCTTTACAACTATAACAAAAACATTAAACTTGAAGTGTTTAAATAAAAATTAAAACTAAACAGATATTTCTAATAAATTAAATCCGAAATTAAAAAATCAGAAATTCGTATTAATATCCGGCGATTGGCAACACTGGATTATACACCTACTACTACATTGCAAAAATTTAAAACTGACGATGAAGAAAATAAAAAAGCCCTATATATTTACAGTACTGTGTAAAAATCTGCGGCCACTTAATTAATTGTTAGTTATTACTCCTATTAATTAATTTTTGATTTTTTGAAAAATAATTATATTGAAATAAATAAAATAGGTATTTTATCTTAATTCTTACTATTATGGTAATAATTTTAAATTGCTATAAATTGTTTGAACCAAATTTTAAAGGGAACATAAATTTTATGATCATAATGGGCAGCATAGCTTAAAATAACACTTCCGCAATAAATTAGAGTGGGCATTGTAAACCCATAAATTGTTTTATTATGTATAAATAATGTACATTTGCTTAACATTTGTGAAATTGAGTTTTTTGTTTTGACAACATTATTTTACCATCACCATCGGTAAAATAAGAATTTACTGTGATTTTTATTCAAATTTTAAAATTAAAAAATTTCATTTAAAGACCGTTTTTTACAAAAAAGTTTAAAATTAAAATATGAATTAACACTTTAATGAAATAAAAACAATCTTCTCACAAAATTTCAACTTTTTTGCGGTCACTTTCCACCAAAGTACTTTCAAACAAAATTTTCCAATAACAATACTCAAAAATAAAATCGTAATTGCAAAAATACTTGCACATAATTATACTCAAAAAATCAGCGTAGCAAAATCTAAGCCTCCATCATTTTTGCCATCTCGGCAAAAAAAACCTTTCTCTACTCACTTTTCTGCACACATTACATTTCAAAAATTAATATAACAATATTTAAATTTAAAAGAATTTTCTTTGTATTTTAATAAATTATCTATTTATTTTCGAATTTTTTTAAACCCACCCCGAAAATTCCTGCTAATTACAATGAAATTTTCTTGTAAATTACACTTTTGTTCATAAGATAACGTATTAAAATTACTTTTTAACAAAAAGTCTAATATATTGTTTATTTCCATTGCTGAAAATTATTTAAAAAGTATGAGGGAATAAATGCACAAACACGTAGAACTTGTAGTAACAATAACAATTATGTAAAAATATAATTAAGAAATTAAAACTCCACATAATTTTTGCAATACTTGTGTGGTCTTGTAAATTATGACTTTTAATAAACATTTTTTTCTTGTTACTGGCTGACTTTCTGTAGAGACGCAGTCTCAAAAACTTCCTTGACGGGCCGCCACTGATTATTACTGTGTTTTTATTTATCCAATATAAGAAAATTAAAATAAAGAAGTTAACGTTTTAAATATATTATTTTGTAGTTTTATTTTTTACTTTTTCCGTAACATATACACTTCTCGCGGTTCTGAGCCCGCATTAAGCAGTAGGTTCTCTATGTGTGTGAGCATACTTCAAACGTATAACACAAACATGGGATAGATGTTGCCAACGTTCGGCGGACTAGGTATGGCACATAAAAAAGTCGAAATTTAAATGATTGAAATTTTTAAGTACTGTAATATTTGGTTCTTCAATTTGAATTACCGCCTTCTCAAATCAAAGTTACAAACCAAACTAAAGCTGTGATCGTCAAACAAACCTCGCACGTTGTGATCTCCCCTCGTAGTAACACTTACAGGTCCTTCTAAATTTGCGGATGGCTCTTTGAATGCTAACGTAGTTTACCTTACTTACTAACTTCAAACTTAAATCTGTCCAGTGGCGTAACCACTGCTAGGACACCTGAAGGAATAATTAGTACACACAAATTAAATAAAACACAGGATTCGGTTTAACGATGAATATATATTTAACCGAAAAAAAAGGTAGTCCGACAACCAATTTACCAGCAAAGTTAATCTCCTTGATATCATGTAATTCAGAATACTTTAGTTTAAAATTTGATTTAATAACTGTTCGATAGTTAATCCCCTGATTGTAATGTTTTCTAATTGATTATTCATATTTATATTACCAACTACAACCTATAGTCATTTGTAAGCAGTTCATGTATGTATACCGATGTTCGACTCTTTTGGTTTTTATATTATGTAAGATCTTAAATAATAACCTTTATATTCTAAATTATCCGCTTTTATATAACTAATACTTCGTCACTTAAACTTAAGATCGTCAGCTTATTAATATATCGTCATCTTATTAATATATCGTCATCTTAAACTAGTACGTCCTTCTTACTGCTAATTGGTCATTTTCTTAAATCTAAATAAGTCGTATGTACTTAACTAAATAAATTCCCCATACTTAAACTAGTAAATAATCATAGCCGCAAATAATAACCATGAAGAACTTTGTTAACACAGTTCTTTAATATCGTTTTAATTGGTATTACCCTTTATTTGGTTAAATGTTGTAATTTTAATGATATTCAATTTCAATTAAGTTAAATGTATTCAATTGTTACTATTTGATAAGTGGTCGCAAATAATCATAAGGAACATTGTTAAAATTATTAATAACTGTCCTGAAATATCATAATTTTGTAGTACATCATTTAGATATATGAAAAAGAAAGGAACGACATCACAGCATTCGCTATGTCACTTCCGGTTCCATCACAGTTCACCTTTCTAGTGGCCAGCCTATTACTGCGACGTATTTTGACCGCCATCTTATGATTGTAAGCGTCTACAATCCGTTACTTATGCCCGGTTTCATAAAGAATACCTTAATCTTCAATTAACTAATGGTTTGTTAACTTTAAGAAGCCATTAAATTTTGGTGGGTTTCATAAAGCATATATCTTGTTAAATTAACTAATGAAATGTCCCTAGATCTTTCATTAAGATTTTTAGTAACATTACAGTAATATTTGATTTTTGACAGTTTTACACTGTTTCCTAACTTCAAAAATATTATAAATATAAATTTGAAGCAGTCAAACAAAAGGACGCTTTGGAAATGTCTTTGCTTAACTCCAATATTGAAGCAGCCAAAGCAAAAAGTGTTCTTAAAATCACTTTGCTTCAATTAAAAATTGAAAAAATGTTAAATAATATTTAATTTATTAAAATAATTTTTATTAAAGTATTTATTGAAATATTGTATTTATTATATGATTCCTAACAGCATTAGGACTTTCTAGTAACTATCATTAGTTACTTACCAAACTTATATAATTATAAACAACTGTCATTTTGTAAATAGTTTAAGTTTTAGGTTAAAAATAATCTCTTATTAAGAACTTGACTGACAAAATTTTGCCAATTAAATTTTAACAAGAGATTAGTGTTATCTGACTTTTATGAAACTCAAATTTGGACTTAATGGTAGATTATCTACTTAATGCTTTGTTAAGAGTTTTATGAACCGGGTATTAATCATCTAAACTAAATTATCCCACGATAAATATATTTTCCACTTCAAACACCCTCTTTCATTAAATTACCTTCAACAACTCCTCTTACGTCCTAAACCAAACCACCTCTAATAATAGTACGCCATTGGTAAAACATTATATGAATAATCAACCTCTCACATTACCTAATCCCATTCCTGTTTTAAATGATAATATAATAAATCACAATTTCGAACAGTAATTAAATCTTATAACTGAAGATAAATTAATAAAAACTTAGATGCAACCTTGCATGTAAAAAATTTACCTACCCGCGTGGTTACAAACAATAATTACTCGAAATTTTAACGTAATTCTGTATTAAATTCTTTTAACAAAATAAATCAAATATTTTAAACTTACGTATTTTAATTCTGTTGGTAACTAAATATGATATGAAATAATTTTAATTTCAATTACTTGATATTTTAAAACTGATGCACAAAGATCGACCTTCTTCCACAACGTTTAAAAATGTAAGAGCTTCTCACCCTTTCTAACGGTAAAATCTAACGGAAAACTCCCACCACTTCCGTTTTACAACCGTTGTATTTTAAAGTAACCAAAATGAACTAAATTTAAAATTTCGCGCCCAATATATTCAAATTCAAATTTACAATATTACAGTACTCCGAGCAAGATGTCTCAAAACTAATTTTAAATATCTAATTTTATTAAATAAAAATTTAATTTAGATCACCAGATAAAACAAATTTATTGTTATATTAAATGTATAGAATCAATTTTATTATTATCGTAATAAAATAGAAAAACTTAAAAAAAAAAACGTTTTGATAGATTTATGATAATTTATGATAGATCAAAAAAATGGTAAAAACATTTTTGTGCTGGAGATCAATCTGAAATTTAGTAAAGCTATATTAACAAAATTATAGAATATAATATAATATAGAATATTATAGAATATAAAAAACCGCGGATAAGCAAAGTTTGTTTACAATATTTTGGTCGTAATTTTGAAAAATGGCGGCAATAAATCAGCAACGCGTGCGTAGTAGAAAAGGCGTTTAGGTGCAAACAAATCAAAATTAATTTGTGAAAAAACTATAATGGTGCTAGCTTTCATATTTGGGTACTATCTGGTGCTAGCTTTAAGAATACCAGTGCTAGGTTTTAAGATAAAAATATTTACCGGATAGGGGGGCAAAGTAACAGACCCCATCTTTTATTTTACCCAAAACAACTTGTTACACATACCACCATTACAAAGATTTTTCCAAGGTCACACAATTCGAATAAATAAATCTTTTGTTCTTTTGTTACATAACATCAATTCTACGTAAATTATATAATAACTTATAAATTATCTCTAAAATCAATCAATTAAACCTTTTGCGAACTGGATATATAGTAATTTTAAAAGTTACTACGTATTTACTTGTTGCAACTTATGCAGATAATACAGCAATTATGGCCTCACACCACGATCCAACACAAGCCTCAAGAAACCTTCAAGATCATCTTTTAAAAATACAGGTATGGCTAAAGAAATAGCGCATTCGAGCAAACGAAACAAAATCCGTACAAGTCACATACACGATAAAGAGAGATACTTGTCCATCAGTAAGTCTAAACGGCTAAATACTACCCCAAAGCAATGTAGCCAAGTACCTTGGCATGCACCTCGACCGAAGGCTTACTTGGAAAGAACATATCTGGAAGAAGAGGAAACAATTGGGTCTTAAACTCAGAAATATGTATTGACTGATTGGACCAAAGTCACAGTTAACACTTGAGAACAAAGTTCTATTATACAAAATCATATTGAGACCCATTTGGTCGTACGGAATTCAACTGTGAGGTACAGCAAGCACCTCAAACATCGAAATTCTCCAGAGATTTCAATCGAAAGTGTTGCGTATAATTTCAAATGCTCCTTGGTACGTTCCAAACGATGTTATTCACAATGACCTCAACGTCGACAGTGTTAAAAGTAAAATCGCGAAAAATTTAGCGAAAAATATCAAGCCAGACTCAGTGTTCATCCAAATAGCCTAGCGGTGAGTTTGCTAGATGCTAATAACCATACGTGAGGACTCAAAAGATTCAAATCGTTAGACTTAATGGAAAGTTTCAATACTAATAAGTGATTATTAAATATAGTTAAAATGTTTTTTACCAAAATATTCATATGTTAAAATATTATATAATAATGTTTATTATTAAGTAAAGGAGTGGAGGGGTGCCAATGGGTGCTTCTTTATCATGATAATTGTCGACCAAACATTTACTGAATGTTATAATATTATGTAACAGATTGTAAATTATAAACGGAGTTAAAAAATAAATTTAATTACTGAACAACCATTGAAAACACTTGTTAACACTAAAATCGATTGTTCCTTTCGATGGTCAAAGCGTAAGGGATTTTTCCGATCCTTCAAACCTAACGGTAACATTCCATAACAAACATAAGAGCAACGTTGTCAATCCATCTTACAAAAATTAACTAGATTACAAAATTCGTGCTCATTATATTTAAATTCAAATTTCACAATATTACCGTTGAAAGAAATGTTTCAACAAGTTATGCAACAAAATAGCATGGTCACAAATCTAATGCACACAGTCATAAATAAAATAATACGTTAATGGAGGGTTTCTTTAAAAATTGCCTTATGAAATGCTAATGACATTCAGTCAAAACCTTAAGATATTAAACTATTTTTATAAACTAATAATCTAGACATTCTTGTCGTATCTGAAGCATAATATTGTAACAAAATTAAAATGTTTATTTTAACTCTAAAGGGTTAATACAAATTATACAGAAAAGGTTTATAACAATACAACAATTACTACACTAAGATTACCACTAACACTAAATTACACTACAATTTATTTAACACTAAGTCTATATTTATTTAAACACTCGGTATATTGTTTATCACTGCACTAATTATTTACACTTTATTTATGTTTACACTAAGTGTAAGTCTTGTAAGTTTAAACTGGAATTAATTCGTCACTAGAAATCGCTCTGCATTTTATACCTAAATGCAGCTTCCAGAAATTTCCATACAATTTTTAAACACTTCAGTACGTTTCTAGATTAAAATCTAAGCAATATTTAAATAAGAATAAGAAATTAATAGTTGAGATAGAGGTCGTTATAATCTACAAAGTAGATGAATTTTAAAATACAAATTTGTAGCAGGACATCGGTAGTCAGGGCCGTATTAGGAATCATTAACGAATGAAAAAAAAAATAGAAAGAAAAAAATTATTAAATTCAAAACGCCTAAACGAACGACATGTTTCGGACTTATTCGTGGTATTACCCAACGAAATTGCCCTCATCAGGCTCATATTGACAGAGCAAATATAAAATTAAACTTACCATTTCCTTCAACCGATCATGTAACCTTCCACGTGCT
This sequence comes from Cantharis rustica, assembly GCA_911387805.1. NCBI lineage: Eukaryota > Metazoa > Arthropoda > Insecta > Coleoptera > Cantharidae > Cantharis > Cantharis rustica. Next base: position 53,591,294 of record OU426878.1, on the reverse strand, counting down.
CTAAACTAACCGAATGCCATACTAAGAAAATGTATTTTGAAAGTTAGTAAGCGTCCACTAGGGATATCTAAACTTACAAGTCTGTTATCTCACCAAACTAAAAAATAATTAACGGTAAATGAAATAAAATTTCAAATATCCTTATTGTTGACCGTAAAAACTAAGAATAAGAAATTAATAGTTGAGATAGAGGTCGTTATAATCTACAAAGTAGATGAATTTCAAAATACAAATTTGTAGCAGGACATCGGTAGTCAGGGCCGTATTAGGAATCATTAACGAATAAAAAAAAAATAAAAAGAAAAAAATTATTAAATTCAAAACGCCTAAACGAACGACATGTTTCGGACTTATTCGTGGTATTACCCAACGAAATTGCCTTCATCAGGCGCATATTGACAACGAAAATATAAAATTATACTTACCATTCCCTTCAACCGATCATGTAACCTTCCACGTGCTCTAAACTAACCGAATGCCATACTAAGAAAATGTATTTTGAAAGTTAGTAAGCGTCCACTAGGGATATCTAAACTTACAAGTCTGTTATCTCACCAAACAAAAAAATAATTAACGGTAAATGAAATAAAATTTCAAATATCCTTATCGTTGACCGTAAAAACTAAGAATAAGAAATTAATAGTTGAGATAGAGATTCTTAGTTTTTACGTTCAACAATAAGGATATTAGAAATTTTATTTAATTTACAGTTAATTATTTAATATTTAAATAACTAATAATGTTACCATGCATGACTCATCATGTTTAACTCATCATACATGACGTCATACATTAGTCATCAAATGTAATTAAACGTTCTTTCGTAACAATACAAAAAGAACATCTAAAACTTTTCTTTGAATCACTTGGTTAGAAATTTATAAGAAGAGGAGATTTTACAGAAGTAATTACAGAAATCTTAAAACAGAAACACAGAGCCTCTGCTAAATGGCAATGAAGCAAAATCCCTCAGACAAAGCAGACTACAACAAACTTGCCAAGCAATTAAAAAAAAAATCCGAGAAACCAAAAATCGTATATTTTGTAGTTATCTAGATTTTGTAGTTATTTCAAGGCGGGGCGGAGTGTATGTTCTAGCGGAAAGAATATCGATGGTCTCAAGACAACACCTAACCCTACTGCGCTAGAATCCGTTTGCAAAAAAAATTGTTTTGAAAAATCTGGCGATATTAATACTCGAGCAGTCGATATTAAAGTTTTAATTTTCTTAAACGCCTTCTCTGCCTCTAAAGTCCAGGAAATTGTTTGCCTTTTTTTCTTATTTTTTATTAAAGCCGTAATCGGGGAAGAGATGGTGGACAAATCTGGCAAGAAAATTCTATAATAGCTCACTAAACCTATGAAGCGTTTGACTTCGGTAGTGGTCTTAGGCGTTTTGAATTGCCGAATACACTCTACTTTAGAGGAATCGGTACTAATGCCGTTCTGATCTACTACAAATCCTAAAAAAGTTAAAGACTTCATACAAAAATGGCATTTTTCGGAATTCACACGGAAACCGGCAGCTCGAAGGCGTTCATAAACTTCCATAAGGGTAGCCATATGTTCTTCAAAAGTTTCTGAAAAGATCATGATGTCGTCCAGAAAAACAAGAACTCGACCTGAATGTATAAGTGATCCAAGATGGCTTCCATAACCCGCTGTAACGCTTGGGGTGAGTTAGATAATCCAAAAGTCATAACCAAGAATTTAAATAACCCTTCAAATTTAATTTTCGAAGTTATAGATGGCGTTGCATGTCTCAGCTTCAACCCCTCCTTTGCAAGGAGATTAGGATTCATTTTTATTTAACTATCTAAAGTTTCATTTAGACATATCACGTGGTTTTTAGTTAGGTTATTTGGTAAGCACATTATTTAATTTATTAATTTAAAAAAATTTTTTTCAATTTTGTTTGGTATATTTGCTCTTAGTTCTTTTTATTTTTACTGTTATACATAACTGATGATCGCAAATAAACGTGAAATAAAAGCTTTTATATTATGTTACAGGATTTTTAAAATTTTAGTGATTTTTATCATTTTCTATAGTATAATTTTTTCCGATTTTAATTTCTTGTTTATTCAAATTTTTCTAAGTTCAACCCTGTTCAATGTGAATTTTTGTTATTTTGGTTTCTTTAAATATTATGTTTCTTTGTAATATGTAATTATTTACTTAACAGTTAAAATTTATTATTTTAACAGTTTGTTAGGTTTTATACTTGTAGGTGGTTATCAGTACGCATCGCGCTACTGCTGGATTGCTAATAGTAAAAATCGTCACAGTAAATTGAGACGTAATGGCGTAATCGCTTTTTCACAGCGCAGTAACAACTCGTGTAATCCTTAAAAATAAGAACACTTCGCGAACAGAAATTTACGCAATATTTGCGGTAATGCAAGAGTAGGTAAGGTACTTGTCAAAAGACACTACGGTATTTTGTTAAACTAGGCGAGAAACTAAAAACTTCACTTTTCGCGTTACTACGCTTCAAGCGGTACCAAGTGAATGCCTCCAGCGGTACTGAGTGAATGCCCCCAACTCAAAACTTGCGCGCTTACCCTTTCCTTTAAAAGTCGACTAGGAATGCTGCAAGCATAGTCCTGTCGAGGAAAATATCGAGCTTATCTTCCTGACCTTCACGCTCAAACCTACACGATACATTGTGCAGTTAGAGATCTCAGCGTGTCAGTCTTTAGAGATTGGCGCGGATTTAAAAATACAAAACATAAATTCTAACCATAACAGCTAATTCGGAGAAGTTCTTTATGAAACGTCTGTACCATCCTACTAATCCAAGAAAAGATCGAACTTCGGATACGTTTCGCGGTATCGGGAAAGTTTCTAAACTTTTCAATTTTTCCGGGTCGGATTTTACGCCTTCCTTTGTGATGATGTGCCCTAAGTATTTTACTTGTTTTGCAAGGAAATAACATTTACTGGGCTTAAGTTTTACGATTGATTTCTCCAATTTTTCGAAAACTAGTGCCAACCTTCGGAAATGTTCATTTACGTCGTTGGGGCTGTACACTATGATGTCATCTAAGTAAACTAGACATAAAATTTCAGTTAATATGAGAATACAATGCAATAAGTTCTCGAAGGAAATGAGCTGTGTCTTTATCTAAGTGATCCAAATTAATTTGCGAGAAGATGTCTTCGCTGTTGATTGTTGACCTATTTATCATATGAATTGTTTTGGATGATTTGCTATTTTCCAGTTGTTTTTGAATTTTTATTTCACCTGATACTTTGCCGATTTGAACATTGGTTCTTAAAATCACGTCGTATTTGTTCGGGTTGATAACCCTCGTAATCACTGTTGCATGTGGCCCGTTTGTGACAACTGCGCTGGCTAAAATTAAGTTTTGATGATTGTTGTCATCCTGTTCAATCAATAAATTTTTGCTATTGCTTTTTGTTCTCGAGGGGGTTTCTCGCATAAATTTAGTTTGAAAGAATTGTTTGCTTTCTGTGCGTTGCGGTATCACCACATCCTTTGCCACTGTTAATGTTCCTATGAAATTTTTACTTCCTGCTGTGCTGCGTTTACTGCCTTGGTTTAATTTACAATTTGTGTTTGCTGTTTCTACGCGTTTATTACTTAATTCTATTGGATGGCTAATTAGTTTGTTATTATTTATTCCGTTAATTTTTATTTTTAATGCACATTCGTTAGTGGTTTCTTCTTTTCGCGGTAAAATTAAAATTTCATTATGTTTATTTATTTTGACCTTGTTTGTTTCGCTGCAATTCTTTTCTTTGTTGATTCTATTGTCTCCCAATTTGACTACTTCTGAATTGATTCCCGGGAATTTTCCTAAATTTTTTTCATTTTCCATACTTTTATTTCGTACTCTCTTGTCACTTTTGATTACTTGATACTTTTCTAAATTTTCTTCGATTTCTCGTACCTTTGATTCGTACTGCACTGTTACATCCACTGCTCGCGTTATCTCTGCTGGATAATTTTCAAATTTTTCAACATTTTCCACATTTCTCATATTTTCTAAATTTTCTAAGGTTTTTAAATTCTCTAAATCTTCTAGTTTTTTAAAGTTTTCTAAATCTTCCGTACATTTTCTTAGTACTGTACTGTTACATTCGCTGCTCGCGTTACCTCTGCTAGGCATAACATTTTCTAAATTTCTTGAATTCTTCGTACTTTTTATTCGTACTCCGTTGTTAGGTTCTTTGCTTGCATTGCCACTGCTAGGCATAAAATTTTCAAAATTTTCTTCATTTTTCGTACTTTTGATTCATACTCCGTTGTTATGTTCACTGCTTGAATTACCACTGCTAGGTGTAAAATTTTCTTTTTTATCTTTAATATAATCACTTTTGCTTACTGTGTTACTTCTGCTGGGTATAAATTTTTCTAAATTTTCATCAATCTTCATATTTTCGTTTGCTAACGTTTAGTTTGGTGCACTGCTCGCATTACCTCTGCTAGGTATAAATTTTTTTAATTTAATCGGCACTAATTGCTTAGGTTTTATTACCGTCATGGCCGTATCCATTACATTATTTTCTTTTTCATTACTAATTTCTCTCATTTGTTCCCACGTTTGTTTGCTTACTTTCCCGAAATCATATCTAAAATATTCTGCTATAAACGGTTCTGCTACCTTTGTTCGAATGCCGTGTACATCGGTACTCGAATATTCCTTTCTTCTTGCACCTTGTGCTATTTCGCGATTAAGAAGTTCTTGCGCATTAACTCCTTTATCGCCTCCGTTTTTGATCGATTCGATTAAGTTACCGATTTCAGCTGAAGGGGTGCTTGACTCTAGATTTTCAAACACCTGAACTGGAATTGGTGACCTAATTTTCATCTTCCTGCCTAAGGATGAAATTTTTTTGGTATCGTGACTATTTGGACCATTTACTCGACTTTTGATTGGTTTAATTCGCGACGTCTCGCGAATCTCCTTTCTTGGTTTCGATATGGCTTTAATCGACTCGATACGATCGTCTTCATCTTCTGACAATATTCCAAAACGATTGATGGATATTATTGGTTCAACCTGGTGGTTGAAATTTTTCGCCCTTTTATTGCAGGTAACTTTACGTTTTTGATTAATAACCTTTTCGTAATTTATTTCCGTTAATGTCGTTTCGTAATCTTTATTTATTTCCGGTAGTCCCCTATTTGGATCTATACAACTCTTAAAATCTTCGCGTAACTGTTTTGTTATTAAAAATGTTTCGTTTAAAAATTTTAATTCGTTAAATTGGTATTCAATATTCTATCTAAAATCTAATTTTACGTAAAAATTTTATAACTGTTATTAATACACGAATAAAAAAAATTGTTAGTTACGATAAATCAATCGGTTGGATGTATCTAAATAAAAATTTTTAAAATTAACTTGCACAAAATAATTAATAATCCTTGCACCAATTAATAATTTCAAAAGTTCGATGAGAGTCGGTTTCAAAAAGTTTAATTATAAAAAAAAATTAGTTTGAATTATCAAAAAAAATAATTTGAATTTATTTAAAAACAAACTTAATTTGAATTATCTAAAAAAAAGAAATTATTTTGAATTAAATATATAAAAAAAAGTTAAATTATTTTATCAAAATTGTTTTATTTAATTAATTAATTTAAAAATAAAAATTATTAAAAAAAAGAAATACTTTACCCTAAAAAAAAGTTATTAAATATTGTGAATAACTGAAAATGATAATATTCTTTTAGTGCTATTCTTATGAGATTATTTTGCTAATAATTAAAATACGTGAAAGTATTTCTTGTTTTATCGAAAATCCCACCGCTAGGCCACCATTTGTAACACGGGTAGGCTTTGATTAATTAAATAATCGTGGCCGTCGTGTGGTAACTGAAAACGCTGCCACCAGAAATTGTTTAAAAGCCAATTTCAAACTTATAAATTGAAGATTGGAGACGTAGGATTATTAACAATTTAATCGCCTTACGGTAGCAAAGAAAGAATAAAATCATATAAATCTATATCTGTTTAATTAATATAAAGCAAAAATTATACACTAGAAATTTATAAAACAAAACTATATATATAAAAGAAAGAAATTAATAAATTTAAAATGGACAACTAATATTCAATAAAAACAAATTTAATTATGTTGCGATATATACCTGAAAAAGAACAATTTCCAATACATAGTTTGTTTATATATTACCTTTTGGTTGAAAATAGCAAAGGAAGGAAGCACACACTCACGAGTTTTAAAATAATAAAATGAAATTGCACTTGAATATAAAGAAAGGATTTAAGTTTTTAGGCTGTTTCGATTTGTCACGAGATAAAAAAAATATTAAAATTCAACTGAACACTTGAAGATTAGCTAACAGAGTGACCGTCACTTGAAGAATTAGAAAATGGAATGAGAGTGAGAGTTGGGGGTGAACCCTTTTTATGTAAAATCTTCATGGGTATCAATAAGGGCTAAAGTCACTCAACCGATAGCATTTTATTCTTAAAAACTGAATTAATCGAGAAAACTCAAAAGTGATATTTTTATTATATTGTTTATGAATAGGGAGGTGTATATTTTAAATTTAATTTAAATCCAGTAAATTGATCGTGAAACGATGTAATAAAACCAGTGCGTATCAAAAGTTGATTCAAAATTCATTTTTTAGTACATGATTTTAAAGATGGTTTGGGTTTTTTGCTTTAGCCGAGCGCAGTTATAACCGTTGTTTGGTCATTGAAAGTTTTATGACGCTTGGACCATAATTTTAAGCAAAATCTATGTGAACTTTTTCTTGAAATTGTATTTTAATCTTTTTATAGTCTCCAGATGTTTTTAGTGAAATTTCGTAATTTGGTAATTACTTGTCTAAATTGTAAATCCGCTAGTTTAATTGTATATACTTCCGATTGCAAATTTTATTAGCTCCAAGATCATGTAAATTTCAAATCTGTAATGCCACGGGTTTTGCGTTTACTGGCAATTAGTGCGTAAATCGTTTAATGTAGCCTGTAATATAAGTCGAAAAATTATCTACTTTATGGGCTTTAGTAACAAAAAAAAGGTTGACCCGCCAGAACCAATTTCAACATATGCTCATCCTAGTGTATGCTTCCAAGAATCTTCCAAATTATTGTTATAATTAAACACACAGATACAATTGTATCCTACTTAATTAAGTTCCTAGCTTGTTGAAGGTAGTTTATTTCTATTTAGGAAAAAAAGAAATTTTAATCAGTCGCTTATAGCGATTCATACAAGTGTTTGAGCTGGTCTCGCATAAATTACCTTTGTTTTAGCTTTAGATTTGGGGGTGATTTGTTACACTTATTTCAAATGACAGTTTTGTTTATTTGACTTATTTCTTGAATTTGTAATAACTCAAGAACGGTGCTAGATATAAAAAAACTGAGCACAAAATCCCCCTTCCCGTCACAAACAACCCCCTCTACTGAATTATCACTAGGAATACATGTCCAAAAATTTAAATCGATCGCGCGCAAAAAAATTTACTCATAAAAATGAAATTTGTATTTTATACTTAAATTTTGTTTTGTTTTGTTGATTTGACAGTAGTTGTTGACAAATTTAGTTTTTGAAAATTGTCGCTGAGTTTTTTCTGCTTTAAAAAATGGATAGTAAAAATTCAAGTTGTACGCCGCCCGAAATTCGAAATATGGCTAAACAAGTAACAGAAAATCTACTACCTGAGAAATCAAAAGATCTTTATATGAAAGTGTATATTTCATTCAAAAGTTGGTGCAAGGATAAAAACGTCACTGGAATTTCTGAAAATGTACTTCTGGCATATTTCCAAGACTACGGAAAAGATAAAAAGGCTTCCACTTTATGGTCAATGTTCAATGTCAATTCAATGTTAAAATCAACTCTTTCTGCAAATGGAAAAATATTGCACTCATCGTGCATTGAAGTTTTAAAAACTAAAAAATACTAACATAATTAAGGTAAGAGAGTAGACACATTGCCTGCTTTTTCGACCGTCTAGCCATCACACAATGTGTTTCTGACTCATTAGTCGTTATCAGTACCGCTTACTTGGTGTTATCACTTAATTATGTGCACTATATTAGCTACTGGTTTTCATTTTATGTGGACTGCTATACGCGACGTCACTGCACAAAAATTAAACCGTGCCAACGTGCGTTATCGAGTATCACTCTATCAAAATTTGCAAATGGAAAAATATTGCACTCATCGTGCATTGAAGTTTTAAAAACTAAAAAAACTAACATAATTAAGGTAAGAGCGGTAGACACATTGCCTGCGTTTTCGACCGTCTAGCCATCACATGACTAATGAGTCAGAAACACATTGTGTGATGGCTAGACGGTCGAAAAAGCAGGCAATGTGTCTACCGCTCTTAACTTAATTATGTTAGTTTTTTTAGTTTTTATCAACTCTTTCGTTAATAGAAAATATAGATATAACAAAATTTTTTAAATTAATTGCATTTTTAAAACGTCAAAATAAAAATTATCAATCCAAGAAATCATTAGTTTTTACCCACAAAGAAATAACAAAATTTTTCACAGAGGCACCTGATGAATGTTATATCGCAACTAAGGTAGGTTTTTTTTATTAATTACTCAATTGTATTTCAAATTGAAAAATGCTCAATTGTACACGGGTCACAGTTTTTGCAGAACGTCAACCACTATATTGGCATCCAGCGGTGATAATACACTCTAGCTCAAACAGCACGGATGCTGGAAATCATCTACTGTTGCCGAAGGTTGCATAGAAGATTTGTTAGTGGTTAAAAAAAGGATCGCACTTATGGTGCAAAAACCGTCGACAACCGTCCCATGTTCCCAACAATGTTGAAATACCTTCAACATCTGCATCGTATAATTCTTTTAACAAAACAAATACTTTTAACAACACTGAAATTAATATATCCACTACAAGTTCTTCGACCACCTCTACTTTGTTAAATTTGGCTTTATAAATAAATTGTCAATTATTCACGTATTCAAAAATTTATAATTTCTGTTAGTAAATTTCAAACATAAAATTAGTTCTTTGTAACCTAAAAAATAGAATTTATAAATAAATATTATTTTAAGAGATGATATGTTTCACTACATTACCAAAATTATACAAAACCATTGTTTTAAGCACTTCTTCGTCTTAAAATACTGAAATTTTTCAATAAACTTGTGAATTTTCGCGTTTAATGAATTTGTAATGATTCTATAAAAATTTGTATAAATAGTGGTTTCTTAAATTAACAAGAGGCGGCGCTTTCGCTTGCTGTCATAATTATTTCGAGTTTTTAAAAATATTTAAAATGAAATTAATCTATTAAAAAAGCGTTTTGAATAGTTTAAATGCAATTAAATAACATCTCCTGTTTATACAAAATCGTTTTTTAACAAAATTTGCCTTATAAATAGTTGCCAAACTATAGAAAAATATCAATATGTTTATTATTAACCACTAGTGAATAATGAAAAAATTATTAACCACTAGTCCAAAATAAGTCATTTCACAAGCGATTAGCCTACGTTATAATGGTAGCCTATAAGACATTGTAGTAGTAGAAAAAATGTTTTAAGGTAACACCGTATGTATATTATCGCAAACGTTTTCACCATCCTATGTCATCATCATGCGATAAACTAGAAAGAGAAACAAGAGTTTTTCCTAATACATAGTCTTTCTCGTTTCTCCTTTTAGTCCATCGCCTGATAATGCTCATAGTATGGTGAAACCGTATATAATGTTGTGCCCCCAACTTTACAAATTTACTAAATTTCCTCCCTATAATGTACTACGGTTGCGGAACATTCATTAATTAGGATGAGACTCTTTTAAGTTTGTTACCTTAATTTTTTTAATAAAACCATTAATATGCGTAAATAAAAATTTTTATTTTAAAAAGCACAATAACTACTAAATGTCAAAATAAAATTTTATCACAATTCAATTTTTAATAATTTCAAATATAGTCCATGGTTTTAGATTTTTCTTTCATAAGATAAATTAATTAATGATTTTCAAATTTGCCGTTAGTTTTAATTTTCTAATATTTAAATCGTACTTATTTCAACGTGATCTACAAAATTATCACTCAATGACATAAATTAATTTTTAAAATTTTAACTTGTAATACGATGGTTGTAACAGCTCTGAGCCAAGAAAAAATTTAAAAATACAAATACAAATTTAAATTAATTAAATTTAAAAAATAAAATACAAATTGAAAATACAAATTAGAAAATACAACTTCCCGACAGCTACGCTACGCCGTCAGAAAGTTGTTGAAAAAATTTTTCTAGTGAAAATTATTTTCTAAAATTATCCGTGGAATTAGAGCTATTTCTAGAATGACCACGCGAGAACTTCGAATTACGCGTTTTTGAAGATTGCCGAAGAGCGTAAAACAACAAAAAAATCCAACATGGCCGCCACAAAAGTTGTTATCACCAATGTCAAATTTTTGTTGGAACTACAAATTTTTAACGACTTTCTCGTTTGCTTGCTCATACCGCAATGCCTTATGGGTTATCCTTTACGTCAGTGGTATCCAAAGTGGTCTATAATATCGACCCCCAGGAGTCTACAATGATCTGCAAAGGGTCTATGTCACAAAAAAGAAAATAGGGGGTCCATGAGATGTAAATGGAGATCAATGATAGTGGACCTCATTTAGTAGTTGTAGTTCCCCAACTGGTAGTTAGGCACTAATGCAGAAACTATTATAGCACCGGTTAAGTTTAAATTAACTCTCATTCTTCATACTTAGTGGAAAGGGGTTTCAGCGCTGTTGCCAGTCTCCTAACAACATAAAGAGATATACTGGACGTCATCAACAGAGAAGATTTGAGATTATACCTAACTAAATTGATGCCAAATATTGAAGATTTGTTAACAAAGCACCAGGTTCAGCCCTCTCACTAAAATCATTAATTTTTTGTTTAGTTATTTTATGTAACTGATAATAAATTTTACTTTGGTTTGTTTAAATTTGAAAAAATCAATACCAGGTAAGTGGGGGTAACCGAAAATCATGACAAGTGGTCTACGAGACAAAAAAGTTTGAGAACCACTGCTTTACGCAGTATTGTTGCGACAATTTTCCAAAATTGTCTCCTCTTATAGTCGTAGTACACCATCATATTTTACATGTAAATGTACATGTAGATGTTGAATGTAGTGTATACTACACTAAAATTCCACTTGTATTTATACATGTATTTCTACATGCAAAAATTGACGGAATAGAACAGGTCCTATTTTTGAAGGTCATACACGTGTATTTCTGGTGACTATTGGGGATTTTACATTTAGGAGTTGGCGTTTCACTTGTTGCACTTGAAATAAAATGGAAACGCAACTGAAATAAGAAATTGGTGACAGTTCTTTTAGTGATATTTTATTTTTCCAACTATAGCCAACATTACTATTTTAAAAACTATATCATTTTTAAGATGTAAATATGACAGTGTACTACAGTACAGCGTACATGTAAATTTACATGTATTTTATCATATATTTTTACATGTATAAATATAATGGTGTACAACCGCTTTTAGAAACAATTTTGTAGCGCGAAATCCAAATAGTAAACCAATTCAATGTTGTTTAGTGCACTTTTTGTTTTATTATTTTTTTCAAACACTTTTCAAACACATGTTTTCAAACATTTCAAGCTCTAATTATTAATTTATCATTTTCAGCCTTTGATCGTCATTAATTGTTATTTTCCCCTCATTTGAGGATTCTGTTGTCTAAAAATATCTTTCTTTTAAATCAAATGTAGTGAATTCATAGAATTTTTAGGTAAGTATTTTTTTATTTTGAAATAAATTTTTTAACTAGAATTTGTTTTTTGTTTTAAAACTAATTAGCAAATCAATATTAGCATTCATTTTAACTAAAATTTTGGACTCTCATCTTTTCAGGAACAATTTTGTACAACTCAAAACCTTTTGATTTAAATAAAATAATTTAATAAATTGTTATATGAAAAATTCATGACAAAACATACGGTGTATTTATATAATATATTGTATTAACTTAAATCATTTTAATTCTAAAAGTGTTTCTGCATTTTTTAGTTTTTCTAAAAAGTTTGATATGATTAACTATTTACTTATTTACTTACTAAACTGAATTAAAACAATCTCATAAGCTATTACACTTGAAATTATATTAGATAGTAACGCATAATTAATAGGAAAAAATCCTGCTGCCGAAAAAGGTGGAAATTTTTGATTTAAACGATCAAGTAATAATAATTCTCTTCTCAAATTTTCATGCTCGTTTGAATTTGGTAAGTTCGTCAAAACCTTAAGACAAATTTGTCCAGTTTTTCTAGCCTCTTCTTCTGTTTCCGTGCATATCTTTACAACTATTCCTCCAATGATCTGCAATATAGAAATTTTAATGTTTTATACAATTTTGGCAACTAAAGCATACTTACGAATTGCCAAATTGTGAGGAACGGTTGTATTATAATTAGATGTGTAGATAAATTAGGAGTTTCAAGTTCCAAAGTATGTAGAAAAAATGTTAATAAGTTTAAGGTATCAATTAATCCAGCTGTAAACGATAAAGTAAGGAAAAGTATTTGAAAACCAAAAATTTGATTGAAGAGTAAAACCTGTTTAATGTTATTTTCAAACCATTGAGATACTTTTCGAATTTCCGTGCAAATAGAATTATTGTCTAGTCTTTCTTGAACTTTTATTAACACAACAATATTTTTTGTTTGCATTCTGATTGATTTAGTTTTTACTAGTAAGTAATTATTAATGGTTTGCATCTGTTGCTTGATAACTTTCACAAAAATATAAATCACTACAACCGTTACTGAAATGTGATAAATTTGAAAATTTTTTTGAACAAAGAATAAGCTTCTAAAATATCCAAATTTCAACATAAACATATAAGCATCAATTGTTAAGATAATAATCAAAACGGTTTGATAAATTAAAAACTTTAATTCGAAATGCTTAACTTGCGTCAATGTTATCAAGTCATTGATCCACGATATCTCACAGTTATTTTGACCATCAACACGATGCAAAAATTTGTTCAAGCTTTTAAAGTAAAAGACAGTTGGTGCGAGAATTGTAAAAATGCTACACGTAGCCATAATAATTTTATGTGTGGATTCAATGATTACTGAAGTCATTGTTGGATATTGAATACAAACTACGATATAACAACAATTTAATAATGTCGTAGTTGTAATGCATAATATTAGAATTAAGATATATAACTTATAACATCTCAATATTAATTTATTATCACGTTTTAGTGTATAACGTGGCGGAATTATCCCAAGAATGGAAATTAATTGAAAAAACATTATTAATTAATTTTACGTGAAAATTTTAATATTTCGGTGAACCAATACTTTTTAATATATTTTTATTTAACTGATTATTATATTGATATTAAAAATAGTATTCACAAAGCATTAAAGTTTATTTTAACTGATAGTTTCAATGCGTAAAAATTATAATACTATTGATTAGACTAAAAAAAATACCTAGTAATTTATAAAACGTTTGTAGCCGTAGGTTGTTTTTTTAATAATAATTATGGCTTTTTTAAACAATATTAGCAATCACAGCAGTACTTTTTTTAAGAATTGATTTTTAGTTTTTGTTAGGGTAGAGTCGGGAATACTGGTCATTACTGTTACACTAAAATGTATTACAAATTTAAATTTTTAACTAAAGGTTCAACCTATGCTAAAATGTTTCTAACGAACAAATTTCATTACGACAAACAACTGCAAATTTTTATAAAATTCTTCAGGATCGAAAAATAGTTGTGAATTTTTTTGTCCAACTAAATACAATTCAAGTAATAAATTAATAATTTCGGTTTAAAGAAAATTACATATTTTTAACAAATAGCCATTGCATAGCCAATTTTTAATTAAATTACAGAAAATTAATTTATTTTTCACATTGCTTTATAATATAATAATAAAAAGTGCATTATAATTAAATTTAAATATGCCTTAGAAAATTTATTAATTTCTTTTATGTTCTCTACTCTTTCGAAAAAATAATTTAATTATTAAATTGGATTAATACAATCACATAAGAAATAACACTTGCAAAAGTATTAAACAGCAAGGAGTAGTTGATAATAAAAAATCCTGCAGCTGAAAAGCTTAAATTTTTTTCACTCGCCAATCGATTTATAGCCGTATTCACCAAGCTCTGTTAAGTTGCTAACAGAGAGTCAAGTCAATAACAGTTTGTTAATATGACATTTTTGTATTCACCAATGACTGTTAGCAGTTAACAGCCTGTCAAGTTGTCTAATAAGTTAACAGAGCAATATCGGTCTGTTAACCTCAGTAACAGACTGATAAATATTATTTAGTATATTAGCCGTATTCACCAAGCTCTGTTAAGTTGCTAACAGAGAGTCAAGTCAATAACAGTTTGTTAATATGACATTTTTGTATTCAGCAATGACTGTTAGCAGTTAACAGCCTGTCAAGTCGACTAATAAGTTAACAGAGCAATATCGTTCTGTTAACCTCAGTAACAGACTGATAAATATTATTTGGTATATAATATGTCAAAGTTTCAATTGTAATTAATAATTATTATTTATATTTCGATAAAAGGTGGGTATAAGCATTTGATTGTGATCCAACTAAAATTAATGTATTAATTAATGCAGCATATTAGACAATTTTTCAATAATTAGACAATTTTCATAAGAAATCGTTTTCTAAAATCTAGATCATTCAAATCTTCAAATAAATTATTTCGTTCTTTCGCTATTTTTGAACGTCTAATTGGATCATCACATCGTCGGAAGATGAATTTAACAAATCGTTCAAGTCCACTCTGTCCATTTCACTATGATTTTTAAATAATAGAGTAATGCTTTTAAGTGTTAATAAGTAATAATTATTATAACCAACAATTTTGACACATAAAATAATAACATGAAATGTCATACAACTACATTTCTAAGGTTGATTTATACGAATTTATATCAGTAAAATTAGCTGGAACTAGTTTTAAAAACAAAAACTTTAGTAACATTTTAATAACAGCTAGTTTACTATTTTAACTTTACAATGTGATGGTGAATACGAATTCATTTTAACAGACTGTCAAATATTAACAGTTTGTTACTTATCAGACTGTTAAGTTGAAGCCTGAGCAGCCGACCGCCATCACAACTGTTTAAAAAAGTAAGATATGTATGTTATTTATTGTAAATCAAATTTTGAGTACAGATTGTGGACCTTACGGTATGTCGTTACTTTTTGGTTGCCGCAAGCAGTTTAATCAGTGTTTTCCGACTTGTTTGTTACAAAAGTTATAATTCATTTTATGTTAATTGTCATGTTGTTAACCGTTTTGTCAAAAGGAAATAGATATTCCTTTCTATTTGGGCTAATGCATTTGTTTTCAATTTTATTGACTAGCGACATTTGGACTAACTATTTAGAGTCAGGTGGATCCACACTTTTTTAACTATTGTTATGTGTTTTGATAGATTACAATAAATTGCTTATGTGCTATCTTTATGTAAGTCAAATTGTCGATTTGTTTAATGTGCTACTTGTGCCTACTGAATAGTAAACTAAATATTTTAATCTATATGTTTCAATCATATTTATCCAAGGAATCACAACACAGAATTGCTTTTTCTAGCCGGAAAATTCTTATACTAGGCGATCCAAGTATGACAAAGTATAACTCAAAAATTATATTCTGCCTGCCGAATCCCCAATCTTTAATGCAATAGAAAAATTGCGGATGCAATTATATAAAAATTTCACTTTTTTTAATGAAATTAAATTGTAATTTCCTCTATAAATAGTCTGGTCAATCTAGACATTCGAAGGTACACTAATTCCCAAAAAGCTGAAAATTGGTAAAATTGTTCAAAACATAATTATAAATAAAATTTAAAAAAGTCCGCATCGATCCGTTACGTGGAAAAAAATTTTATTCAAGGTCAAAGGTAAAAAAGATTGGTTTTTCGCGATTTTCTGCATAACGGTAAGTTTTATCAGAAAATTAGTTCAAACGAAAATTATAGATCATTTCCACGTACCGGATCTATGAAGACTTTTTAAATTTTATTTATAATTATGTTTTAAACAATTTTACCAATTTTCAGCTTTTTCGGAATTATACTGTACCTTCACTCTTTTTATTTGTACTAATTTGACCGGACTAAAATAAATTATTTTTAATATTTTTTTCTAAATTTATGATTCTTATTTTCTTTTATATTAACGATGAATGTGCATTGAATGTAAATTAATAATTTGACAATAAAACCGTCAATCTGTACATAAATCTTTGTTATTATTTATTTACTTCTAATCCTTCCCCTTCATTTGCGTATTCAAAATATTAAATTCGCGTTATTGTTTTGTTTTGAAAATTGATAACTTTAAAAATGATAAAAACAAAATGCATATAATATATAAGATGACGAAAGAACATTGCGACAGAGACAATGATACAAATAAATTGTTAAATTTATGTGTCTCGATTAATTATAAAACATTTAGCTGCAATTATAAAAATTAGTTAAAAATAAAATGCCACAAAATCACAATGAAACAAAGTTAGTTATTTACCTTAAAATAAACAATTTCTTAATTTTATTATCTTAATATCATTTGTAATCAATAGTGGATAGTTTTTATGAGGAATACATTTTTCAATTTCGGCCGCCACTCCACCTTTTATAATTTAGTAGTTCCTGCTAATATAATACTCGGTGATTATTATTTCAAACTAGAATAGGTAATTAAATTTAAATTTATTAAAATAAATTAATACTTTTGTTTTATTACTTTATTACATAACGAGCTGTAGTCAAGATCCAGCAATTTTTATAATGATATAAATAAAATAGAAATTAACGCAAAGTTAAGATGAAATGTTTTCATCCAGAATTAAATTAGCAATCAGCTGAAGCAAATATATTGACGTGAAATTCACCCTGGTTGTAATTTTTTTTTACTTATTATTAATTATATCAAAATTTGTTTTTCAAAATTCTTCCAATTAAATATTAGTTAAATTTTTATTTTAATAAAATTATAGAAATGGCAACGCAAATTTCATACGATACCCGTATCGCAGTCCGGCTTATCAATTGCACACTCTTTCCTACGAATGCAATTTTAATTTCCAATACAAAAATAATCCAAGTTAAAGTTTTAATTTGTAATTATTCTTCTTCCAAATCAGCGAAATCAATCAATTTGTTACCGCTCAGTAGCCACTCATAAATATCCAAACCAACTTCAAATATCAAAAATATGCCTCCAAAAACAACGCAATAACGCAATCGCATCAAATCATTTATTTTTATCAAAATATTTACTCACAATTTCAAATATAATATCAAAACTCAGCGTAACAAATTCAAATTTCAACGGGCATACAAAACTTGCACCCGCTTTCCACCATGGTTGGCACCAAAAAGCCACGATAAAACCTCACTTCTACCAACTTTAATTTCCAAAGTTTTACCTCCCAAAATTCAAATTCAAATATTTCTTAAACTTAATATCAAAATTAATGACAAATTAACAGGGTAGGTACAACTTTGGTTCGAAACATGACAATATACTAGCACCATTTGGAGACATTATTGTGATTTAAAATTTTGAAAGGTAAAACGCTGGTTTTTTATTATGCATGTTGGATGATAAAGTGCGGAATTAATGGAAAGATAATCACAAATGAACTAATTACGTATAATAATAGTAATAATAAGAACAATCAATAATAAAGATCTCCTTGCTCATTAAATATTAATTAGTAGCAATTTGTTAAAATAATAATTAAGTTAGTAAGTGATGTATTCAAATAAGCTACATACAATTTTTCACTAAATTTTTGCAACAAGTCCGCTAACTATTATAGTTTAATCATTTAAATATGTTTTTAATTAAAATTTACTTACGATAGAGCTAGCTTAGTGGGTAAATTTAATTATGTTAAGAAAATTTAATTATTAAACTGAATTAATACAATCTCATCAGCTATAACACTTGAAATTACATTAGATAGTAACGTATAATTAATAGGAAAAAATCCTGCTGCGGAAAAAGATGGAAATTTTTGATTTAAACGATCAAGTAATAATAATTCTCTTCTCAGATTTTCGTGCTCGTTTAAATTTGGTAAGTTCATCAAAACTTTAAGGTAAATTTCTCCAGTTTTTCTAGCCTCTTCTTCTGTATAGTTTACTACAACTATTGCTCCAATGATCTGCATTATAAAAATTTTAAAGTTTTATACAATTTTGTCGACTGAAATATACTTATGAATTGCCAAATTGTGAAGAGCAAATGCATCATAATTAAATGCGTAGGTAAATTATGAGCTTCGAGTGCAGTAGTATGTAAGAAATATACTATTAAGTTTAAGGTATCTATTAATCTAATTGTAAACGATAAAGTAAGGAAAAGTAGATGAAAACCAAAAATTTGATTAAAGAATAAAACCTGTTTAATGTTATTTTCAAACCATTGAGATACTTTTCGGATTTCCATGCAAATAGAAGAATTGTCTAACCTTTCTTGAACTTTTGTTAATCCAACAATAAGTTTTGTTTGCATTCTGATTGCTTTAGTTTTTACTAGTAAGTAATTATTAATGGTTTGCATGTGTTGCTTGATAACTATTACAAAAATGTAAATTACTACAACCGTTACTGAATTGTAATAAATTTGAAAATTTTTATTAACGAAGAACAAGCTTCTAAAATAGCCAAATCTCAACATAAACATATAAACATCAATTGTTAAGATAATAATCAAAACAGTTTGATACATTAAAAACTTTAATTCGAAGTGCTTAATTTGCGTCAATGTTATCATGTCATTGATCATCGATGCCTCACAGTTATTATGACCATCAACACGATGCAAAAATTTGTTCAAGCTTCAAAATTTGTTCAAAGGACAGTTGGTGCGAGAATTGTAAAAATAATACACATAGCCATAATAATTTTATTTGTGCATTCAGTGATTACTGAAGTCATTGTTTGATATTCTAGATAAACTACGATATAACAACAATTTAATAATGTGTTAGTTGTAATGCATAATATTAGAATTAAGATATACATATGTACAACTTATAACATCTCAATATTAATTTATTACCACATTTTAGTATATAACGTTGCGGAATTATCCCAAGAATGGAAATTAATTGAAAAAACATATTATTAAATAATTTTACGTGAAAATTTTAATACTTTTTAATATAATTTTATTTAACTATTTATTCTATTGATATTAAAAATAGTATTCACAAAGCATTAAAGTTTATTTTAACTGATTATTTCAATGAGAAAAAATTAGAATACTATTGATTAGACTAAAAAAAATTACCTAGTAATTTATAAATCGTTTGTAATGCCGTAGGCTTTTTTTAAATAATTATGGCTTCTTTAGACAATATTAGCAATCACAGCAGTACTTTTTTTATCAATTGATTTTTTGATTTTGTTAGTGTAGGGTTAGGAATTCTGCTCATTACTGTTACACTAAAATGTATTACAAATTTAAATTTTTAACGAAACTTTCAAGCTATACTAAAATATTCCTAAAGAACATATTTTATTACTACAAACAACTGCAAATTTTTCAGGATTGAAGACACTACATAAGCACGATAAAATTGTCAAGGGTTCAAAAATAGTTGTTGAATTATATATAATATAATTCAGGTAACTAAATTAATAATTTAGGTTTGTAGAAAATTACATATTTTCAGCAAATAGCCATAGAATAGCCAATTTTTAATTAAATTACAAAAAATTAATTTATTTTTTATATTACTTTTACCATTTTTTTCAGTACCCTTACATATCAAACAAATCGTAAAAAATTTGCATTAAAATTAGATTTAAATATGCCTCAGAAAATTTATGAATTTCTTTTATGTTCTCTACTCTTTCGAAAAATTAATTTAATTATTAAATTGGATTAATACAATGACATAAGAAATAACACTTGCAAAAGTATTAAAAAGCAAGGAGTAGTTGATAGTAAAAAATCCTGCAGCGGAAAAGCTTAGATTTTTTTCTCTCGCTAATCGATTTAGTAATATAAATTCTTCTTTCAGTTTTTCATTCTTATCTGTATTTGGTAGGTCGACCAGAGCATCGAGACAAATATCACCAGTTTTTCTAGCCTCTGCTTCTGTCTTGATGCAAATCACCATACCAAGTGAACCAATAATCTGTAATGAAGTTACAATTTTTATATCTACGACTACAAGATAAATGCATAACTTACTAAATGCCACAGTGTCCAGGTCATATTTCCCCGAATTAGATGTTGGGAAGAAGGAAATATGAACTTGGATGTACAAATATTATATATCAGATTAATAGTAAACATTAACCTTGTTGCAAAGCATAAGGTAAGAAAGAGTAATTGAGTACCAAAAATTTTATTAAAAAGTTCGATATGTCTCACATGATTTTCATAACGTTTTGTTACAATACATCGGATTTCGGAACAAATAGAGAAATTATCAAACTTTCTTTGGACGTCTATAGCAGCGACATTACTTCTTTTTAGCGCTCTGATTGATGTTGTTATTTCGATTAAATACTTATTAGTATTTTCCAACTGTTGCTTTATAAATTTGACAAAAACATATATTTCGACCATTGTTATAAAATTGTAATAAAATTGTAATTTTTTATTTGCGAAAATCAGAGTATCTAGTATTCCCACTGTTAGTGCACTAACGCTTGTATCTATTGCAAATAGAATAAATAAAATTAAGTTGAAAATTAAAAAAATTAATTTGAAGTGTCTTTTTGACGTTATTTCTATTAAATCTTTAAATATCAAAGTGGTACATACATTTAGACCATCGGTATGGTTCAAAAAGTTATATAAACTTGACGAGTAAAAAACCAATGGTGCTAGAATTGAATTTAAGTTGCTCAGAGCCATGGTAATTTCCTGAACAACATCAGTTAATATCAATGTATACAAAATGTGATAATTAGTATATATGCCGATAAAGCGAAAAATTATTGTAGCAATAGACGCAAATATTATAAATACAATTAGAAATAAAATGTACAATTTATAAAAGCAAAACAAAATCAAATTTTTATATATTCGCATGGAATATGGTGGAAATATACCCAGAATGGTAATCAATCGAAAAAAGAAATTATCACGTTTAACATCTGCATTTATAACATTTTTTAACATTTTAGTTAATGTATCTTAAATTTTGGTATATTCTTGAGACCCAAATTTTATGACAATTCTGCACTAGTATTTTTTATAAACTATAATACGAATATTTAATCTTTATACTTCTTACTTGTACATATATTATTACCAAAGTAGTATTTGAAGTTATAATATATCTACTTAAGTTATTACACTAATGTACTATAATTAAAGATATGAACTTATGTTTAAGTAGGACGTAGTACATATTTAGTACATTATAATAATTATCTATTAAAATTAAGGACAATTGTACATACCAAATATTTCTAATATTTCTCTTAATTATTAGAGAAATTAAATTTTCCAAATTGTAGTAATTAGGTAATCGATCACTCCTTATCAATTTAATCGTTATTAATTTAATAATTCAACATTTTTACTGCATTTTTTTTTGCAAAATTTGAGGACATTAGGAACTAAAAATTTTTGACGTGATAACGTCTTATAAATCGATATACCGACTGCACACACGAAAAAACATGACTCATTGTCACGTTCCGCGTGCAAGCGAGAGCGCGGAACAAGCGACAGAGAGGCACGACCCAAGCAGCACAAATCCGTCAAAAATGTATATTGCTGTGTACTTTCTTTTGAATTGGACAACCTCTTGTTTACCTCGGGTTAACTCTGGTGTGCGGGAGCAATTGATAATTTTGAAGGGGTCGAAGGGTTTTAAGCGTTCACAAAAATAAACCAATTATTCGTCTTGTCTCAAAAAATAATAAGTGTTCCAAAAAATTACAAATAATCCAAATCCAAATTAATTTAAAGTAAATGTAAAATTTTACTTTTATTCGATGGGAACGAAGTTTGATTTCCAGCCTTATCCAAATCGTCGGCTTATCAATCGCACCATTCGTTCGAACAAATATAATTTTAAATTTTCGAATTCTAAATTCAAATCGAAATTTATAATTTCAACTGCTTTTTCAAAATTAACCAAATTAATCAAATCTACTATTTCTCAGTAGCTACTAATTAAAAAATTCCAAAATAATTCCAAACTTCAAAATAATACTTTCAAAAATGGCGCAATAATGCATTTGCATAAAATTCACTTTATTTAATCAATAATAATTACTCACAATTTCAAAATAATTTCAAAACTCAGCGTATCAAAAATCACATTCAGCGGGCATGCAAAATCACGCACCCGCTGTCGGCCATGGTTGGCACCCGAAGCCTCTATCTCTATCCTTTTCTCCCCACTCTGTACTTTTCCAATCTAAACGTTTAAAAATCAAATTAACAAATTTTTACAATTTAGCACAGGGTGGGTCGAAATATTTTGTTTCACCACAATATTTACATAACGGTACGGCATCGATTTGCCCAATTTATCGTTACTGTTTTAAGGTGTCATTTTTGTACAGATACGGTACAGATATTTTCGTAACGGTATGGCATTGATTTACCACCGCTTTTGCCGTTACTGTTTTAATGTATCATTTATGTACTTTAATGTACAGGAATTTTTGTAACGGTACGGTATTGATTTGCCTAATTTTCCGTTACTGAATTGGTGAATCATTTATGTACCTATTATGTGTTGATTTTTTATGAACGGAATATTTAGAAATTTACAGTGTCGTTTGGGTACATAAAATTTACGTGCCTAATCGGCACTGATTTTTAATTAAAAAAAAAATTAAAAAATATTCAATAATAATTAAAAAAATTAATTTTTGTAATTATTTAGAAATTCGATGTTTAAATTGATGACTTGCGTTAATCGGTGTTTTATTTATATTTATTCAGATACCATTACACATTTATTTAAATTTGTACTATAAATTTTAATTTTTTAATCAGAATTTACGATGTTGCTCATTGAGCTCTGGTTGATGATTGGTTCATTCCTGAAATATCTGAAATTTAACATTAAGGGGTAAAACCACTGTAACAGCTGTAAAAATAGCGTTTTTTGACATTTTTTTTGCATAGAAGGAAAGGTAGTAGAATAATAATATTCGAGGTAGGTATTCAGTATATATTTAAGTATTAAACAAAAAATTATCATCTAGAAATATTAAAAAATGGCGACACTGGAGCCATTCTTGTGAGGGTTATTGAATTTGAAGCGCTCTGCGGCACGCAGTGTAGCTTGTCCAAATTTGAATCTAAAATAAAACAAAAAAATTCACTTAATCTACATGTTCATAGCTAGAGAAATACGTACAGGATTTTAAAAATATTGATTTTTGTGTGATTGACGAGTATTTGAATGAAAACTTTCAATTTTCGACACAAAAATCGGTAATCATTTGTTAATAAATGACGTATAAATCAACTTATTGAAAATCCCGTACGTATTTCTCTTCAAAATATTATTTTAAAGATATTGTCAAAAATTCGAACAAAAAGAACAAAAATTGTTGGAGTTATGCTGCGTGCCGTTTTGAAAAATCGTGTTTCGAGAAAAATCGTGTTTAATATTGAAATGTGTTATAGACATAAAAAAAATTAAAAATTTGACTGTTTGAAATTGTTTACCTTTAATCTGGTATTCCAGAACCATAAAGGTGCTCTTCCACATTAAAATATTCTTCCTCGTTCTCTTTTATCGAAGTTTTTATGCTAGAACGTGCGTGTTTTGCCGCATCTGTCAAAGACTGCTCGGCGAGTTTGTTCCGCTTAGCATCGGCTTCTAGACAAAAAATGTATGATTTCTTTTTTTTATTGTCCCGGTATACCTTTGAGTCACTCATTGTAACTTAAAAACACTTTAAAATTACCAATCGACTGTTAAAAACCAGCACTACACACAAATACCGTGATTTCAAAATAAAAATATTGTATATTTGCGACGAAAAATCCGTTTAACGAAGTGCAAATCTAGGTTTAAAACATAAAAATTATATTTTTTTTGCACATATACTGACACTACACTAAAAAAACAAAAAGTATCCCATTGGGCTCAATCTTTCCAGTAGGGACTAATTTGTAGCAGATAGTTCTTACGCAGCAATCCGACACGCTTGGGGTACAAGCTAGAAATTTTACTAAACAAATTTTTTTCAGAACTTTCTAGAAGGTTCAAAGTATCTTTTAAGCCAATAAAAAAAATTTGATTTTCTGAAAAATTTACTATGGTTTTACCCCTTAATCACCTAATAATATTTACTTACATTTTTTTTCCAAACGGGGATTCAAACCTGTGCTGCTTTAGCCCTTCTAATCTAAAGGTATACTATACTTACCCCCACGCCTACGAAAGGTATACAGAGAATTTGTGTTTGATGATAGTCAATATCAACTTTTCAATATAATAACTATATTAATTCAGTTTAAAAATATCAAGGAATATAATTTATATATTACTTTAATTTATTACTTTAAATAGTATTTCATTCAAAACAATTTAAAACCACGTGTAATATTTTTTAAATTAAGACAAGTAAATAACTGTTTTTACTTTATTATTAAAAAAAAATATTTATTGTTATATTTTTATTTTATTGTTAATTATTATTAATACAAAATATTGTTATATTTTTTATAATTATACAAAAGTATACAAAATAATTTAGATTTCAATTCTAAGGTTAGTTTACACAAGATATTCATTATTTGATTGTCAATTTCAATTACTCATTAATCACTATTTTAATTCAGTTTAAAAATATCAGTGTTGAATTAGAATAAATTAAAGTTTTTAGAAACGTTTCAGATCAAATTATTTTAAATAAAATAAAATTAGCAGAAAATTAGAGAACACGTGTCATACTGTATTTGTTATTACTTTCAGCGGCATAACTACAAAATTTGCGCTCGTGTTCAAAGTTTGTCGTGGGACTCCCTTTCCTAAGCGTTAAAAAATTATTGCATAATACAACAGCGCTTATAATAATTATAAGTAGTATTATTTATATTTTACTATACGGTACAAATTATTTAAACAAAATTATATTAAAATATTAAAAATAACAAATACAAATTATTTAAAGTATTCTAATCACCTTTTTGACGCAATTTCTGCGCAGTGCACAAACAATTTGTTTGAGACAGACAATTTATGTCCGAATTGACTTTAGTATTACTTTATAGATCAGAACTTAATTGTTACTTTCTAGCATTCAAAGCATTTGTCTAAATTTCATTCCCAGCTGTTTTATTTTAGTGAAGATATGTTTACGCCATGTCATTCTTCTATCTAAGAGCATACCCAAGTATCTTGCATCATCAACTCGAAACAGCACGCAGTCATTCAAAGTTTCTGACGGACAGGTATTTTTTTTCACAGTAAATGTGATATGTGAAGTCTTTGCTTCATTGACTTTTATCCTCCATGTTATAAGTCATTGTTGGATTTTGTTTAAGCTATCCTGCAAGTTCTTTGAAGCAGCTATCAGTATTTGACAAAAATATAACGGTGTCATCAGCAAAAGTTTCCACCGTTGTCGATTCAGTTGTTGAAAGATCTGCAGTGTAAAGCAAATGCAGGATTGGACCCAATACACTTTCTTGCGGCACGTCCGAATAGATTGGACATACATATTTTAGCATATTCTTTGTCATATTTAAGTATAAAGTGTACTTACGTAAATACGATTTTAATCTCAAGTTATAATAAGGTAATAATTGGTGGTATTGGCTTCTGTGGATGCTTAAATATTCGGTCTTCTATAATGAGTAGCACGGAGTAATATACATAAGTTAGGAGAGGTTGCTTGATATCTCGCGACCGGCTAACGCTTGGCCGCATAACGCACGCCTTGGAGAGAGAGACGGCACGAGACAGAAAACTCGACGTTAGGCTGTTCATTTCACCGAGTATAGCCTGCAAACCCTGTAGTTTAAAGCATTTTCTACAATTAAACTAGGTACCTTCAACGTTTCATTACATTTATTGTTTTTTATTGATATTATTCATGAACTATAAAGTATTACCAATTATAAAAAATAAGAGTATTAATATGTAATTATATAAGAATGGACAATTTGCATAAAATTAAAATTCACCTCAAAATCTATTTTATTGATAGTTCAATATTTCTACAATCAGAATATTTGGGTGATTATTAAAACTTTGTATTGTAAGATTGTAAACCAACAAAATAATTAATGAAATCGGTAATAACATTTTGTGGTTTATGTTTACTTTTGTCCTTTTGTGTTTTTTGAAGTTAAATTAGTCTAAATTTAAATATTTTTTTCTGACCTTATTTGTGAACCGAATTTTAAAAAATTAAGACACATTACATAAATTATGTTAATAAATATAAAAAATTGGATGTGGCCATGCCCATAACTTTATCATACTTTTAAATAATAATAAATTTAACCCGTAACTGGTGACGTGAGGTCTGACAGACTCCTCGGGAATTTGCAAGCAGTGTATTTTATAAATGCGGCGTCCACTCGTACTCTCCTTTCATGTACCTTCAATCCTTGACTCATTTATTAAGTTGTATCCATATCTGTTGCATCTAAGTTATAATTACAAAGATAAATCTTCTCAAAGTTCAAACGGAGTCTCCTAGACCCCACGTCACCGTAAGTGTAAATTTTTCAGAAGTTAAAATAAAAATTGATTTATGAATTATTAGGCTTTTCAGCATGAATCTTCGACCTTCGACTTCAAATGCAGGCGGTATAGATTATAATAGTTCATTGCAGAAGTGGTTTCATGAAATTGAAAGCGATTCAGATGATGCTGAAAATAAACAAGATGATGATTATGACTTTTCTGAACATAATTCCGAATCGTTACAGTCAATGTCCGATTTGGAAGATATTTCAGAAGCGATTATGGATATTGATTTGGCAGCTAACATTGCAAATGCGGAAACGGCTAATGAAACATCTTCAGACAGTTGTGAAAATATTTCTACTAAATGTTACTACCGTGGAAAAAATAAATTTAAATGGTCAAGCGTAGGACCAAGCAAAAACTCAAGTACACCACTTCACAACATCGTGTCGCATCTGCCAGGGATAAGAGCTCCAGCGAGAATAACAGATTATAATCAAACAGAAAAGGTGTGGAATCTTCTGTTTGATGATGAAATGATAGGACTTATCGTACGATGGTCAAACATGAAATTGGAGAAAATGGCTCAAGCATACAAACAAGCTAATAAACCAGAGCTAAGGCCAGTAGATAATATTGAAATAAAAGCATTTGTGGGACTTCTTATTTATACAGCAATTTTTAAGTCAAACCATGAAGATATCGCCTCAATATTTGCCACCGATGGTACGGGAAGGGATATCTTTAGACTGGTTATGAGCCAGAAAAGATTCGCCGTTCTGCTTTCTTGTCTTCGATTTGATAACCCCGATGACAGAATTTTACGTCAAGAGAGTGATCCTGCTGCTGCAATTAGCGAATTGTTCAATAAATTCCTAGAAAATTCTCAGAAAGTATTTTCAATTGGAGAATATGCTTGTATTGATGAAATGTTGGTTGGTTTCCGGGGAAGATGTTCTTTCAAGATGTATATGCCAGCAAAACCAAACAAGTACGGCTTAAAAGTCATGATTCTAACCGATGCTCGTAATGGCTATGTATATAATGGATATTTATACTGTGGGAAGGACTCCGATGGTCAAACTTTATCTCGGGACGAGAAGAAACTTAGTAAGCCCACACAAAGCGTGATAAGGTTAGCCAAACCTTTGAATGGCACCAACCGGAACATAACAGCCGATAATTGGTTTAGTTCAATCGAATTGGTGCGCGAGTTGAAAAAAAGGAAGTTAACATATGTTGGCACATTGCGAAAGAACAAGAAAGAAATCCCACCGGAATTTCTACCAAATAATACCAGAGAAGTAAATTCCGCTATGTACGCAGGGAATGATAAACCTGAAATAATTCTTCATTATAACGCAACTAAAGGAGGAGTTGATTCAACTGATGAAAAATGTGCCGTATACAGTTCAAGTAGAAGAACTCGCCGTTGGCCAATGGCGATATTTTTCCAAATAGTGGATATGAGCACTGTTAACGCTTTCGTCATGTACAATTGCTACAAAGATAATAAACCATTCAAACGCTTTGACTTCTTGAAAGATTTGGCAAATAATCTTGTCAAGCCTCACATGTACAGGAGAGTCAATAATTTGAAACTTCCACTGGAAATTCGCAATGGTATCCAGAAGATTCTCAATATTGATCCAAAACCAGAACCTGAAGAAGTTCTCGAGAAAAGGAAGTACTGTTACTTGTGTTCTAAACTCAGAAGGAAGACACAATACATTTGCAAGAAGTGCGACCGGCCAGTTTGTCTGCAATGTGCGAGGAAAGTGTGCATTGAATGTTGCATTATAAATGAGTGATTTGGACCCCTAGCAGTTTTTTTCTCCACTGGAATATATTTGTGTTACTTGATTTTTCCAATTCCATTATTTTAATTTATCAAGAAAAAAATGTGTTTTTTATATGTGGCGCTCCTGTTACAATGGTAGTAAGGTTTGAACGATGAAGTGTTTTTTTTCTTGTAGAATTCACCAGTGTTTTTAAAATGTGCGATAATTTCACTATTTTTTTGATTTTTGTCAATGTTTTTATGATAAAATGTTCATAATATAATGATTAATCACTAAACATAGCAAACTTTCGTTTATTGCATCAAATTCACTAATAATATTGATAATAATCAAGGGAGTCTGACATACTCCACGTCACCGTTAGTGTTAAACTTTTTCACGTCACCAGTTACGGGTTAAAAAAGTTTTTAAAAAAATTATTATTTTGGAAGAGAATAATATATATAATAAAATAAAAAGAAACTTTTTGTAAAAATTAAAGAATTAATCGAAATTTTCAACAACTCAGGATCTTTAGGGGGTAAAAATAAAGATACAATTTCGCTACAGGATGCATATCCCGAACGACAATAAGGTACAAATCATTTGTAGCCCATATTTTTAACAGGTAGTCAACAATGATTTAACAATGAATGCTTTACACAGACTAAACAAAAATTGCAATGTGTTTTGTGGATCCCGCCATGCAAAACAAACGTTATCTCGGAATGCAAGGGTACTGGAAGTAAATTTAACCAGGATTCCTTATTCACAATAAAATATAGAAAGTAAATATTTTACGCTAAAAACACTAATTGTTGAAAAGGTAAATTGTAAATTGTTGTACTATAGTAGTTATTTAGATTTTAGTAACCTTTTTTTTTACTGCAACCGAAGTCAAGAAGTTACTATTGATTTTTCACTCATTTGGCCATTTCGTAATCATCTTGACTAGAATTTTCGTATAATTGTTTTTTTGTATCGATATTTGAAATCGAGAAGATTCCTTTTTTTGGTTATACTTTTGTTGTTTAATGTGTTGCCTACTTTAGGCGTAATTATTTGTGTATTTACCATTTATTTATATATTATATGTTTATCTATTTGATGTTTTTATTGTTAATAAAACTTCTGTACCCTACGACCACCAAGCAGATTCTACATAAGAAAGGTTCCATAAGGCTTTTTCGAACAAGCATAGCGGAGCTTGTTATTGGTGGGGAGTCTCATTTAGTTCGAGTGGCGCCCATAAGATTGATTGTTCCCGATTGTGACGTCTCAAGAAGTATTTCCACCCTCCCTATCTTTTGTATTTCCGCGGTATCCTTTCGATACATCCCCGACATTGTTATTAAAATGGGGTCAATTTCCATTAAAACTATGCTGTACATGTTGTTCAAATGTTAGTGGTTTAAAATAACGTTGATTATTACTACAACCGTTAAACTCTTGGCTTGTAGAAAATGATGGTTTATTTAAGTTCAAGTTATAATTAGAATGTTGTGATAAACTATTCTTTGCGTACAAAAAATTATCTTCTTCAAATTTAGGCTGATGGCCTTTTCTAAATTTTCGGGTTTTTGTAATCGGATAGCTAAGCTATTATTTAAACCTCTCAAATACGCATCTAAAGCTTGGCTTTCGTATATTTGTATTTTAGCCCGTCTAGCGTTTTCAGCGGTTTCGGTTAATTGTAATTTCGTTAGTAATAAGCCTTATAAGTCTTGACACCTATTGCCAAATATTATCGTGTTTTCGTTTTTATGTTGCTTAACATGAAACAAACATTTCTCATCGCGCGGATCTGAAAAAAATCTTAACAATAATGCTTTAATCGCATTCCACGTATTTAATTCACACCTAGAAGATCTGATTTTGCGTCCTCTTAATTTGTCAATTATAGCCCTAAGCAAAAATTCGTTTTGCTGATTATTAATATTTACCCTATCAGTGTATATGATTAATAAATATTCACTAGCTTGAATGAAAACTGCTAATGTACTTTTATCTCCATTGAATGCCGGTATGGAATCGATGTGTATTGTTCTAACCGTAAAACTGCCATTGTATTATTTTCAATTATATCAATATCACTATTTCGACGAAGTGGACTTCTATCTCTTGCGACTTCCGTACAGGACATTAATTTCTGTATATATGCAAATTTTATCAAGTACTATACTTTAATAATAATAAAAATTTAAATTTTTGATACCCGTTCAAGGCATATAATTTTTATAAAATTTATCAGGATAATTTAAAAAGAAACTTACAGGATTAGTTGATTCTTCATTATTAATCGAATTTGTAGCTCTCGTTCTGTAGTCTTTCCAATTACTGCAGCTTCGGAAAAGTTGTCCTGAACTGCTAAAGTTGTTGAATTCCAAATTGGCGATGTGGTCCCTTTTGGTTATCTTCAACTTATAAATTTTGTAGATATTGTTGTAAATTTGCCCAACCTAGACAATTTTTTCTTGTGGTGGGCTGCTCGTTGTTATCAACCTCGGCGATGCTGTTCACTGGTTGATTTCAACTTGCACTTAAGTTTCACTAGAAAAGTCCGTAAATCATTGAAACGAACGCTATAAATTTGCGATTTTGTTAAATTTTATAACCCGGACTTATCCTACCCAACTGCGCCAAATATGTGTAGTTCAAAAATAATTGTCGTTTTAAATTATTAAAATCATTTAATTATTGAACTACGCTCGGTGGGCCTGCAATTTACAACTATCAAGAATATTACAAGACTAACTTAATTATTATTACATAAAATTATAAAAACAAAAGATTCAGTAGATTGTCCACTTGCATTTCTTATCGGTAACAAGACTTGTCTGTGATACATCCTGTTATAAGACCAGATATCATAATTCATAACGACCTCTACATATAACTACCACCAAAACACGTTAAGTACTGTAGTAAGTTGTTAGTTTTGTTATCGTTATCCAAATCATTACAATTAAACCATTTACACAAACAATAATTTTTGCTTTTAATTTCAATTACATTTTTTTACAATCAAAATCACCATATCGATTATTGGCGCCCAACCCAGAAAAAATATTCACGATCTGAGGAAAGGTCTCCAAAGGGAGAATAAAGGAGTCCCTCGAGATATGGCAATATATTATTATATATAAAAACATCGTCGGTAAGTAAAATGATAAGAAAAGAAAGTTAAATACAATAAAACTGTGATTATAGTAGAATAATTTGAATTATCTTAAAGCAACGAAATATGTAGGTATGTATATCTAAATAATTTTTTTAGCCAAATAGCCAATAATCATGTACATTTAAGGTTGCCGTCCCGCATGTGTTAACCTTATGGGCGATATGTGATCATTGTATTTGCAACCAAAAAATAAATATTAACTTTTAGAAATTTATTTTGTGATCATTGCAAAGCTAAAACTTGGCTCTTGGATGTGAATAACTTTTTATTACAATCAAGTAATTGGAAATATAGAAAATTTTGCTGTGAAGTTGATCGATTTTTCAAGTAGCAAAAATGATCGTTTAATATTTTTTATAAACATTACCTTTATAAATATCAGCACGATAAGTAATTCAAGTCCAGCGCAAAAGTTACACCTAGCTTGAAAAAAAATTTGATAGCATTATATGCAATTTTGTACAAATGGTTACAAATACAAATTGAAAAAATAATTTTTCTTGTTCTGAAAAATTTACTCGTAATGGCAAATAGAAATCTGTCACATTAGATAAAAAAAAACTTAACATTTATAAAATATAGTCTGTCTATTTATTTAACCATGGCGCTAGTGAAAATACTTATATGTTGGTTTCAAACTTTGCTAAGTATGATGCACGTTAATGTAATATAATCTGTCTACATTGCAAAGGTAATGGTAATTGCATTCCGATGTTATGTAACTATTTATTTCTTCAGTAAGATACTGCATTAATTTAGATCTCCACTTTAGTATGTCCAGGCATACTATGTGAATTTTTATAGTTTTCAAGTTTGTTATATGTAGTTCGTTCTTTTTCTCAAAATTCTGTTTTTTCTCGATTTAGTTAGAATTTCTAGTTTCAAATCACGACTGAGTAATATTACATTCTGTTAGAGTAGAAACAATGCAGCGTTGTATATTAAATTTTATTGTGTCTTTAATTTTGAGAGCCAGTATAATACCGGGTGTCCGGTTTTAAAGGTGGATAAAATTATTGCGCATCAAATGATTCTAAAAATAAGAGCAAAAATGAAATTTTTACGTTAAAATACTTAGAATACATCTAGAAGATTATCGATTTTGCAGTAATAATGATTTTAATTAAGTAGGCAAAAAACAACACACTTAAAATAAGTACAGTTACAAAAGTATTCGGATGCTCCTATGTTAGCAATGTCAATTGTACTTTTTGAAAACTCTTTTTGACATATAAAACTTGCTTTTACAAAAATACTTTTCAGACATTTTTTGTAGATTATTTCTTTCTTTTCATTTTTGTTTCCATACATTGTTTTCTTCGTCTCCTCGTTTTCGACTGAGAGTGACTTAAAGCAGTCTTGGTAAAATTCTATGGGACTCCTCTGCAAACACCATAATAATTCAATAGTGCATTTTTAGTTTTTTTAACAAGTTTTACCGAGTTTGCTTTAAGTCACTCTCGGTCGAAAACGATGAGACAAAATAAAAAAATGAATATAAACAGAAATGAAGACAATGAAATTTGCGACAAAAATGTCTAACAAGTATTGCTGTAAAAATTATTTTTGTATGATTAAAATAGTATTCAAAAGGAACAATTTACATAGCTAACATAGGAGCGTCCGAATACTTTTGTAAGTAACTGTATATACTGTGTGAAAAAAATTTCCGCCTGAAAGCATAAATTGAGTTAAAAAAAACAAAAGAATATACTATGGTAATTAGTAATTGCATAAAGTAGTTAACTATTTGTTACAACTTCATCCAATTGTCAACTTTACAAAAAAAACTTCTCATTATGAACTACACTGTTGTGCCGTTCTATTGATTTTCTTGGCATTCTTCAAGAATTGTGCTTCAAATATAGAAGGAAGATCTCTACATTTTAAAGTATTTTCTCTTCTATTTCAAATTACATGTCGGGAGTGAGAGGAGGTAAATAAATACCTAGTTCATTTAGTTAGCATAATATCTAACCAAATTCCTCCATTGAAATATATTTCTTCAACATAATATAAATCATTATGGTCTCTAGAGCATACAATAAAATAATATTTCTTCTTTTTGTCTATAGCAAGCTGCAATTTAGCAATTTTATTTAATGCAATTTTACCGGTCTCATCTATTTTCAAACCAGCCACTTTTATGTTTTCCACGACTTCGCGCAATATGTTTTAAAGATGCTACTTTGTAGTTGCATTTCGCTTCCACTATTTTATCTTTACTCAATATTCCATCGGGAGAAGCTCCCAGAAAACTCGTCTCTTCATCTAAATGTAAACCAGTTCGACTTACCTTGCGACCTACCTTTTGTTCAAATTTCTTTATGGCTACTGGTTCTTTATTTGTGCCATATCTAGTAGTATCTGTATTTATTGAATTTGTGTTTAATATGGATTTAATCAATATATCGCACGATTTAGTTGGTCTTCGTTTTATTACTGCTTCAAATTTCGAAGCAGTTGTCGATTTTTTCTTACTTCAATAAATTCTACAGAGTCGAATTGTTGTTTCGTTTTTTCAATTTTTGAAACATTTTTCTTCAATTTCTTCTTTCTGCGAATATTTTCGAGATGTTTTCAATTTCTGACGATGTAACCTGCAACCGAAGTATTAACGCTTTTATTTCAATTTCTGAAGCTTCTTCATCTATGAAGATCTTTGATATATTGCTACCATAATCGTGGTTTTCCGTGTTAGATTCAAATTTTTTACTGCCTTTTCATCGAACTGAAAGGTTTCATTTTCTTTTGCTTGCACTATCTATTTGCTTCATAAATTTATCTAAGGTTTTACCGGGGCGCTGCCACCGAAGATTTTATTCCAAGATCGATTATGATATACATAAACGACCTACGTTAAATTTTAGTTAAAGTTTTTTTTAGAAAAATAGAAATTAAAGTTTCCGTTGCCAACATTTTTCTAGAACTCAAAGATCGTTTTTAATTTGGTATAATTGTTTTCCGTAATTCTTTATGCAATGGTTCGTACATTCCATTTTAATCACCTCATTACCATATACAACTTTTTTATTAATTTCTAAAATAACAGTTGTATCGCCATCACCAATACATTTTGTATATTTTAGCTTGTGCCTTTCTACACTAATACTAAATCCTTTTACTAGTATTGCCGTTCCATGGCCGAAAAAGATTTCATCCAGTTTCTAAAACAATCGTGAACTTTAACAGCTTCGTATTTATTTTCTGTTCGTGCACAGATAGAGCAATATTTATTTCTAACTTCTAAATACATTAATTTTCCTGTTTCTTTACCAATTATAACTGCACATCTGATAAAGCATTATATGTATGGCCAAAACTTCTTGTTAACCATCCATCTACTACTACACCAATATTATTCTCATCGGCGTTTCCCTTAGTTAAAGCTATAGCATCTTTAATCTCAGTAGCTATCATTGATTCGTCTAAACCAGTGGTTCCCAAAGTGGTCTATATCGATCCCCAGAGGTTGAGGACTACCTGCAAATGGTCTATGTCTATAAGATCTATGAGTCTATGGGATTTATGAGATAAATGGGGGTCAACGATAGTGGATCTCATTTAGTAATAGTAGTTACCTAACTGGTAGTTAGGAACTATTGTAGAAACTATTATAGCACCTGATACACTTTTGCGTTAAATTTAAATTAACCTCCTTTCCTAATACCTAATGGAAAGAGGTTTCAGCGCGATAGCCAATCTCCTAACAACAACAAAAAACAAACTGAACGTCATTAACCGAGGAGATTTAAGATTAAACCTAACTAAATTGATGCCAAATTTGTTAATAAAGCATCAGGTCCCTCCCACTAGAAACATTAATATTTGTCTTAGTTATTTTATATAATAAATTTTAATTTGGTTCGTTTGAATTTAAATAAAAAAACGAACCTTACAATATTCGTATATAATGTGTAACATCTGACATCTCACCTTGCTAGTAATGTTAAAATAGTAAACATTATTATTTGAAATAATTAATAATTATAAATTATTAATTTTATAAAATTTATAAAATAATTATTAATTAATTAATTTAATATAAAATAAATTATTAATAACTATTCTATCAAATAAAGTTGATTAACAATTATTTTTTATTAACTTATTGCGTTGTAATAAGACTCATCAACAGAGTGTCAAGTCAATAACAGTTTGTTAATATGACATTTTTGTATTCACCAATGACTGTTAGCAGTTAACAGCCTGTCAAGTCGACTAATAAGTTAACAAAGCAATACCGTTCTGTTAACCTTATACTAACAGACTGATAAATATTATTTGGTACATTATGTCAAAGTTTTAATTGTAATTAATAATTATTATTTATTCAATATTTTGATAAAAAGTGGGTAAGCATTTGATTGTGATCTAACTAAAATTAATGTATTTTTATTATACATACGAAATCGTTTTCTAAAATCTAGATCATCCAAATCTTCAAACAAATTATTTCATTCTTTCACTATTTTTGAACATCTGATTAAATCGTCACTATCGTCGGAAAATGAATTTAACAAATCGTGTAAGTCCACTCTGTTCATTTCACTATGATTTTTAAATAATAGAGTATAATGTTTTTATATATATTGTCGTGTTTTAATTTTCTCTTCTACGACAAACCATATAAATACCCTTATGGTGCTTGGTGGGTTGATCACCAATCTAAATATAGTCGCAAGTTAGATGATGTCCACGGCTAGCTTTTTGTAAATAAAAGAAGTTAATTGAATTGCACGATGTAATGGCTTTAATAATTCTAATTGAACCACAAATAAAACAGAACAAAAGCTTATAATAAAAAATGTTTTTAAATAATATGTGGAAATTTTCATCACAGTCTGTATTGTTTACAAATAAATAGTGCGTCATGCGCACCAACCAATATGAAAATGAACACTGTCGCTTGTAATTTAATTATAGTTGTTACTTCGGCGTTTTTAATTATTATCACTTTAAATACCTTGACTATTATCCTTTAGTTATGTCCAATGTTTATCTAGAAATCTTGGCAAAATGATAATCGGATTTATATCTTGGATCATCGATCTCTTTATTTAATTTTGTATTCCAATAGAACCATTAAGATAATATCTACTAACTTCTTTCTCCTTCAACACTTCGATTTTCCAATATTAATCGATTTTTAATTGATGTTTTTCTAATCACGTTGATTTCCAGATTTGCTACAATTTTACATAAAACTTCAATTTTATATTCCCACGAATATAATTATTCTTGGTGATCACACTCAAATCTCAATCTACTAAATTATTTACTTTTTTTTTGCAATTAATCTTTGCAATTCAAAATCTTCGAAAGATCAATTACCTCCATTGATCAACCAGATCTACTTGATCTCTTGTTTTTTATTCCTGCTGCCTAGGGCAAAAACTGGAAGTAAACGAAAATTATCTTGCTTCCGATTGGTTACATTTATTCTTCAATATTTGCACAGATATTTTGATCGATTTTAGTATCAAACGACGCACTTTTTAAATATTAATTTTCAAGTATTGGTTATAAGTAATAATATAAATGAAAACTATGGACTAGTGCTACACAAACGGAACCTTTATAAAATGGACAATTTTCCAGGCTCGAAACTACAGCGTTCAACCAAACTCAACTCTTTTATTCAATTTTATAATTATTTTTGAGTAAAAGTAAATTTTATTTTTGATTAAGATTAATTTTTTTAATATAACATTTCGTTTTTAGTAATTTACTTGGCTTGCAAACGAAAATACAGTTCAATATATATATAATTATATATATATATTGTTGTGTCCGCACTAAGTGATGAAAATGGGTTGCGAACTTAGCAATAAAATGACGATATTTGCAACTAGAGGAACCACAAAGCAAAACTCTATTTTAACATTTTATTACTAGTGTGTGTTTTATTTTTATATATTCTTAATTTTGATTTCAGTGTTTGTTTAATATTTTATGTTTGTCTAGTTAGTAAGTTTTTTTGTTTCGAATTTGATTTTTTATATTATGTTTGTATTATGACTCACGTGAATGCCGACAACAGCAATATTTGTGAATAAAAAAAAAATCTAGATGTAAAAAAAAACAAGACAGTTAAAAAAATGGATATCCAAGGCGATAATGAATTAATCAATTGATAATAAAGGAATCAAAAAATAAAGAAGTCGCATAAAGATTTGTAAGCAGTCAGTCGAATAAAGTTTGAGGGCAATTAGTCAGAAAAAGATTTGAAAGCAGTTGGTCGACGAAAGTTTGAAGACAATTAGTCAGATATTTAGCAGAGCGGTCGGTGAAGAACAAAAAGAAGGAAGATAACAGTGTTTTGTTTAATAGAAAAGCTGGGGTCGGCTATTTGCGTGAGTTTTTTTGCTATTGTTTAACATTTGTTCCTATTTTTTTTATATTTTAAATTTGCAGATAAAAATTATAAAAACCGTTATTTTATTGTTTACTTGTAACAATTTTCCACATTCGAGAACCAACTTTTATCCCATTGACAAGATAAGAGGCGCGCATAAGGTCGCAGCAATATATATATTGCTGTGATACGCTACAAATAAGCTACGATGGTCTCCTAAAATTGCCCGGCTCCAGTTATCATTTATTGATAACAATAATAAAAAAACTAAACTATAGCAAACCTACCTATCGTACTTATCATGTACACGCCACTGAACATACCATTACTATGATAAGGAAAGTAAGTTAGCAACCACCAATACTCGTTATCTCGCCAAATGTACCTGCAAATTTCGTGACCGTATTAAAAACTTTTCTGAAAACAAATTGTAAACGTTGTGCTGTGAAGTGAATTGAAATTCTATAAATTTCTGTCATCTGGTTTAATTGCATAACACACGTAAGTACAATTTTTTTTTACAATTAAACAAAAACCTAAACCTAACCCCACATATTTTTAAAACTTAAACTAAAAAAACGTTTTTACCTAAAAAAAAAACACAACATTTTTACAATCAAAATTGTTTTATCTACCTTTTATATTCTTCTTATCCTTTCAACACAACCTAATCCCTTAAATTTCAGGACGGCACTATCACATAACCAACAGGTAAATTTGCAAGTAATCCTTTTGAAATTATAGTTGACTATATCTTCTCCATGAACATCTTCTTCTTTAAAGAATAATTAAATTAATTTTTAATTATCAAAAAAAAATTATTTCATCATATTTAAACACCGAAAATTACTGTATTAAATTTTTCTATCACAGAAAAATACTTTATTTAAATTTGCCATTGCTCGACAATTATCATCTCACTACATGAATAATTAAATTGATTTTTAATTATCAAAAAAAATTTTCTCAGATTTTTCTAACACCGAAAAATACTTTATTAAATTTTTTCTAACACCGAAAATTATTTTATTAAATTTTTCTATCACCGAAAAGTACTTTATTTAAATTTGCCAATTTATCGGGCAGAAGCTCCCGCATCAATCAGTCCAAAAATTAGAAACGAACTCTCTTATTTTTACAAACGCACCTCCTTTTATACGAAATCCGGGCCAAATTATTCGTTTTATGGCTGATTGACCAATGTCTATCAATAATGCCATTTACCAATAACAATCCACTAAATCACATATAAATTTAGGGTGGTGGATGATCTTCGCGTCGGCCAATGATAATTCGCGGTTCCATAGGATGCCAAAATTTTGCATTTCTGTACTAACTAAAGTACTTAATTTCACTTGGTGTTTCCACCAACACAATTTTCTTGAGATTAAAAGTTATCTAAAGTCATTAACTTTTAATCCTGCATCTTTTGGTATAAATTTTCCTATCCTAAATGTTTTCGGTCGGACTCCAGCTTCAATTAAAAAGTTCAAATTGTCCAGATCCGTCCACATTCTCGGATAGAATCTCTTCTTATCTTCTTAATTTTCATCATCGGATCTTCAAATTGTCGTAAATTAAAGAGAATTTTCTGCTCTTTCGGATGATGTTTTCCATTTCTCGTTTGACTCTTGTTTCGTAAGTCCAAACGACTTTTTGTTAAATTCCGATACAACTGTTTTTCTTACAGGCATTTGCACCACAAAAATCCTAATTTTTCACAAACCCGTGAACACTCGCGAACCTAATCGTCTTTCGTCGCACCTTTATAATATTTTGGTCAATATAATCGTCCCAAAATGTAACCACTTTAACCTATTCTTAACCTAACAATAATACACAAATTTTATACAATTTTCACTCCAGCATGTTTAATATTTTCAATTTTCAGCACAACGATTTTTTTATGGTGGAAACAATCCAACTTTGCAATATTGGAATGTCCAGATTGACTTTAACCATAACAAAATTTGCAATACCAGACCAAACGTAGCTGAAGGTTCTCCGATAACAAATATCTGGTACGTTGCCTAAATTTACTTTAAAAATTAATAAACATTTTATTTTCAGTTGAATCTCCCCTAATGAAGACTTGGAAAGAAATTTGCTAAAAATAATTCTAAGATGATTTCCCTATTTAACTCAATGGTTTCGACCAAAGTCGTTGTACATGAATTTTAACCGAACTATGGATAATTTAAGATTTTAGTGTCATGGGCAAGAATAAACATAGCAATATATGTATATATATGTATATATATATATATATATATGTATGAAAGGTACCTTGTCACCTCAAAAACGGATACGTAACATACGTTGTCACCTCATATATAACGCTTTCACCTCCGTTTTCGGAGGTGACAACGTTTTGCCTTGTTTTCTACGAAATAGAGTTGTAGGTGTCGTTACCTGCTAAATATTCAAATTAACCCCGGAGGTGACAACGTTCTCCTAGTATCCGCAAAATAATTTTGTAGTTCGGGCATATATCACTGGCGCTAGTGTCGTTTTCGTGTAGTATACGAGCTGTGCGTACCGACCTCCGTTATATGAACTATACGTTGTGTCCACCGTAACTTGGCAACATTGCAAACATATTAATTCTGCATTAATACTACTTTATTCTATTCCGTTATTATACGAGTGCTAGTTATGCAAAGATAGTTTTCTTTTTTTTTTCACTTCTTGTGCTTTCACATGCTTTCAAGTTAGTTACATATTTACTATATTCACATTAAAATATGTAGTTGAATTACCAGACAGAGAAATCGGAGATTAATTCAAAAAATTTCATGTTTATATTTCTACAAAGGGGAATTCCCCGGAGAAATTCGTTAACAAGGGAATTATATAATCTCCGCATTTTTGTAATTTGCAGATGGCCAGAAATTTTCGAGAAAATCGACTTTAAAATATTGTCGAAGAAGTTTGAAGACAAGATGTGAAACAATTTGCAATAAATTTCGTGGCGTAGGCATGAGCGAGTTGGACTAGGAACCAGTGGGTCCGCGGTTCTATTCCCACCTTTGCTAGTTTTCTTTTTTTAATTTCTTTTTTAGTGCGTATTATTTTCCTTACGTAAATGCTTGTCTTTCATGCGTAATTTAGCGATTTTACTGCACAAACTATCTTCGACGGTGTCTTCAGCCCTCTTCGAGGGGCCAGGCAAATTAACGGATAAATATCAGACATGATAACTTTTCAGTAACTACGCTAGATAAAAACTAACCTGTTGAAAATATGTTTTAGGATAAAAATATGTAGTTTTAGGATATGTTGGTTTACTAACTTTGTACTTGTTATTAAAATCTAGTCAGTTGCATGTCTTTATTAGCCACATCATGTTTGCTATTTCTACCAATCGTAAAATAAATAAATTAAATCAGATGATAAATTATAGACAAATATTAGGTAAATTATAAATGACATACGAAACTAGTCCTGCTGAATAATAATAATTAAAACATTGATGACACAAAAATGATTTTATGGTTACTGTCAGACAACGATCATCATGAATTTCACAATTTCAACTGCACTATAAGAAAGAGCACAATTTTCTGAGTATAATGCAACAAAAATTTGTGCGGATCATGCATTTGTTTTCGAAAAAACGGCATTTTAAAGTTATATAAAAGCAGGTAGTTGTAACCCGATACACCCTGTTGCAACGAGTCGCGTCGCGGTAAACTTGCACGTCGAGTTTCTGCTCTTCATTTTGTTGACGGTACGAGTGCTTTGTATACTCTTAGTGATGTAGTTATTCGATGTCGATACCCGGACGAGTTTTATGGCTTCGAGTTCCACCCTTGGCGAGTTCTGTCATTTTTCAGGGTAAATTTTTTTGCCTTACACAAAATCGGCTAATCATGCAGCCGTGTTAAAAGGTGTATCTAAAATACATGTAAATTTAAATTTTTCAAATTCGATTTTTTCGAGAACTAATGCATGTTCCGCAAAAATTTTTGTTCTAATATACTTAGAAAAGTGTTCTCTTTCCTATAGTGCAGTTGAAATTGCGAAATTCGTGATGATCGTTGTCTGACAGTTCCCAGAATTTTGTTGTTTTAAGCACATGATCAGAAAGATCTAGGAATAAAGCTACTTTAGAGGCAATCGCAAATTGATTGGATAAAAAATTAAGAACTTATGCAAGAATTAAAAAAAAAATTGTTGTCAAGGTTGGCCCAATGCTGTCTAGGTTGGCCCACCGTTGAGAATTGCCAAATTCATGCAAAAAAATTGACTGGATGAAATAATAAACCAAATTTATTTTATTTTTATTCGATTGAGTGAAACTTTACAATATAATATCGCAGAGAACTGATTTACATGACACATAATTCCGAATCACCATTATGGCAAATAAAATATCTCCTTGCCATTTTGGCACATTTCAAATGCACATTTTTCTTGCATTTAATGCAAGCAATAGAGTTGTTGCGGTTCAGGCGACGAAGCATTCGCTTCCAAGCGGATGATGCATTTACCAACGTGTTATTTTTGCAACAGTCAAACCTTGACAACAAGTTCTATCACCACATCGCGTCACTACATCCAAACAGGTTAGCGAAATTGAATGTTTCCCTTGAATAATTTTTAAAGACTATTCACATAACACATTTTAGATGCTTATCTTAACTAATTAATGTTTTTCCTCCAAGTTTTTATGCTCTATTTGCAGCTGGTGGAAAACTTTTTTTGTCTTAGTTTAGTGAATGAGTGCACAACACGTTTCAACATTACACTCTAAAATCAGTAATGGCACAAAAAGTTCGTTGTCATTGAGGGATGTTTTGCCACACTCGTATATAGGTGGTTTCAGTAATCTACACTGAAAAATCGCAGGGGGCCGACCTAGACGACGGGCCAACCTTGACAACATTCCCCAATTTGTTAAAAAAAAAATTGAATGTATTTAATAAATTAAATGTTGACACATTTTAGTCAACAAGCATAAATTTAATCAATTTTACAATAATTAAATGACGTGTGAATACGTACTTGAAAAAAACAAATTAAAAAAAAAACTAGGGAAGGTGGGAATAGAACCGTGGACCCACTCTCGTCCATGCCTACGCCACGAAATTTATTGCAAATTGTTTCACATCTTCTCTTCAAACTCCCTTGACAATATTTCAAAGTCGATTTTCTCGAAAATTTCTGGCCATGTGGCCCTACTGCTTTGAGGAGTTCTTATTGGAGAGCTAACCTTTCAGTACAATGAGTGGAAAAAATTACAAAAATGCGGAGGTTATATAATTCCCTTGTAAGTTCTAAGGGCGCGACTTTATTCAATCAAACAATTTAATTTGTAATGTACCACTAGTTAGTAGTACTAAGAGAGTAGTACTAGTAGTAAGATAATCATTTTTTATAGTGAGTAATTATTAAATATTATTAAACAATTCTTGCAACTCTTAATATTTTTAAAAATTAGAAAACAAATTAATTAGAAGGTGTTTCTCATTATATACCACAATAAAAAAATCGTATGACGTATAAATCTTGGAGAGATTATTTATCCCAGCTGGCGCCTCGGTTTATAACCCTCTCTCCTCAATATGAAAAGTTACACTTTATTACCTTGTGGTATAAACTACTATTGTTTCCTCTAAGGAACAATTTTGATTATGATTAACAGTGTTTACTTTTCTAAAACTTAATTTCAAAACGTAAGTGT
The DNA here is from genome assembly GCA_911387805.1 of Cantharis rustica. Classification (NCBI taxonomy): domain Eukaryota; kingdom Metazoa; phylum Arthropoda; class Insecta; order Coleoptera; family Cantharidae; genus Cantharis; species Cantharis rustica. The sequence continues at coordinate 53,547,589 of OU426878.1, read as the reverse complement.
ACATTACTAATTCATTACTAATACTTCATTACTAATTACTAATTCATTACTAATTACTTAATTACTAATACTAATTACTTCCATGAAAAACTTAAATAATGGTAAAACGAAAATGTTTTAAAAGTTTTATACCTTTTCTTCTATGGTTACTTTTAATATTATATTTTAACGTTTTACCACTTCACCTGTACCAAAAGCTTTTTTTATATTTTTAAGTCGTGCTTAAACCCTAAAAAAAATTCTTTGGTATAGCAATTTCTTGCACAAAACTTGATTTTACGTTCATTTTCATTAAATTAATTCCTTGTATAATATAGAAGAAACATTTTCTTTTAAAAGATTTATATTCTAAAGATCTTTAAGTGTTAAACACGACGACGCGGAAGATGAGACGATCGTATCTCAGGTTGGGTTCTATCGTTCTCAAAAATAAAAATAAAATTCTTCTAATGCAAATAAAAAAATTAATTCTCCAAAATAAATCTTCAAAAATTAACTATCCAAATTTAATTAAATGTAAAATTTTTAATAATTTTAAAAGGGAACGAAGTTTCAATTTACTATCAATCCGTCTGCTTATCAATCTTGCACATTCGTTCCTACAAATGTAATTTTATTTTTAATTTTTCCAATTTCCAACACAATCCAAATCTAATTTATAACTTGCAACTATTCTTCTTCTAAATCAATCAAATTAATCAACACACTACCGCTCGGTAGCCACTTATTAAAAAATATCCAAAATAATTCCAAATCTCAAAAATATACCCCAAAAAAGCGCAATAATGCATTTGCATAATATTACTTTATTTAATCATAAACTACTCACAATTTCAAAAATAAATTTTACAAAGTCAAGAATAACGAGCCAAAAGTCGGATCGCTTACTCTTGCGGCGACCCGTGGCAAAAAGCCTTTAACTTGGTGTCCTTCGCCCCCATATCTCTAATTTCACAATCTTACAACGTAAAATTATTAAAATAAAAATTTTCATCAAAATGTACAGGGTGGGTGCGAATCATTTTGAAACACCACAATATATCAGACTGCTAAAGTCTCGAAAATGTTACTGATGATGGACATCAGTAAGACATCCTTATCAATGTATCACAAATATTTGTTTTATTTATTATTATTTATTTATAAATATTATTTTTTTGTATTGTTTTTAATATATTCATATTTTAGTTTTAAATATTTTAGATATTTTTATGTACCTATTATAAGTGTTTAAAAAAAGTGGTAAAGTGTTTTAATATAGTAAATATAGTGTTAGGATAAACATTATGCTCTATCACCTCCGTAACATCGGCAACATTGCTGGAGGACACAACATGCACTGTCTCTATGTGCAGACACATATATACGGAGGACACTGCGTATCTTATATATAGACAAATTATTGAAAATATAAAAGTTTTATTAAAGTAAATATTTTACCCCTCTTTTGAAAAACGGTATCTGGGCGTTCCCCTTAACTTATATATCTAAGTGTTATGCAATTTAGGTACTTCCTTTACCCGGAGGTCAGGTCGCCTTCTCAACATAGCGGAGGTGACAGCTTAACAGTGATACATATATATATATATATATATATATATATATATATATATATATATCCGATTTTATACCGCCATACGCGGCTTTCCGGTCCGCAAACGTCATGTATCTCCGTTCAGTGCATCTTCCTCTTCGAGCTGGTAAGCCAGCATTCTCTCTTTGGTGCCGTCGTTCCATGATCTTCTTGGTCGACTAATTTTTCGCTTACCTGAAGGAGTCCATTGGAAAATCCTCTTAGGTCATCTCTGGTCGTTCATTCTCAACAGGTAGCCAAATCACTTTAGGCCTCTTCTGTCGATTCTGTTCACTGCAGTGTCTTGAGTATCCATTCTGCGTCTTATTTCTTCGTTTGTTATGTGTTCTATTCTAGACACTCTAGCGCTTCTTCTAAGGTAATTCATCTCAACTGCCATAAGTTTTCTTTTATATTCTGTGTTGATTGTCCAAGTTTCACAGCCATAGTTTAGAACTGACTCCACTATGGTTTTTCCCGGGGAGTAAATCACCGGGGAGATTTGGTGTACACAGGGGAAGAAATGTGAGGAGATATGAGGAGATGTGAAGAGATGTGAGAAGATGTGAGGAGATGTGAGAAGATACGATAAGATGCGAAGAGATGCAAGGAGATGTGGGGAGATATGAGGGATATGTGAGAAGATATGGGAGATATAAAGGAGATGTAAGAGAGGTGTAGGTGAGATGTCAGGGAGATGTGAGTGAGATGTAGAAGATATCGGAACCATATTAAAGCAAACAAAAAAAATATTTGAAAAAACAAAAATTTTATTTTAAAAATAGTCAAGTCGCGAAATAGTGAATTAAATATGGCAAAGACCTTTCACTTTTTCGGGGTTGTTCACTATTTCGGAATAAAAGATAAAAGATAAAATTTGTTAACATACAGTGGCTTATAATGAAATCCTGACGCTCCTATGCTAGCAATGTAAATTGTACTTTGTGAAAACTCTTAATATGTAAAAATCGCTTTTACAAAAATATTTTTCAGACATTTTTTGTAGATAATTTCATTCTCTTTATTTTTGTTTGTATACGTTTTTTTACTTTGCCGCATCGTTTTCGACTGAAAATGACTTAAAGCAAACTTGGTAAAACTTTTTAATAAAATTAAAAATGCACAATGGAATTCTTATGGTATTTTCAGGGGATTCCCATTGGATTTTTACCGAGACTGCTTTAAGTCACTCTCAGTCGAAAACGATGCAACAAATTAAAAAAAAAGAAAAAAACAAAAATGAAGAGAATGAAATTATCTACAAAAAATGTCTGAAAAATATTTTTGTAACAGCGATTGTTACATACAAAAAGAGTTTTCAAAAAGTACAATTTACATTGCTAGCATAGACGTGTCCGGATTTCATTATGAGCCACTGTATAAAAATTACGTTCTATGCTTTGAGTAAAATATAGTCTAAATATGATACCTAGTAAATTCTCAGTCTTGGGGGAAGTCCCTACAAATGATGTCATTTAAATTGCACGATTTAGTACGCAGTTCGCTGTATTGGGGTTACTGCTGTTCGTTATATAGGAGTCCCATATACACTCAATGTTAAAATTTTTGTGTTTACTATTTCTTATGTTCTGGATTATCATATATATGTTAATATTTATTTTTGTTAACGTTGACGTTCATAATCTAGTTTCTAACTTTCTTCTCGCTTTTAATATTTTTTCGCATTTTGACTTATAATGTGCTGTTTTATTAAATTCAAAATCATTTAATAAAGTGGCACTTTCGCACATAGATATGTCACTTTACTACATAGTAATGTCACTGTCAATAAAAAACTATTGGATAGAAGATTGTTTATTTAAATATTGGAATCATTGTTATACATTTATGTATATTAAAAGTACAAAATTATTATTCAAACTAGAAAACTTAGCAATCTCACTTTTATAATTAATATTATGTAACTTACACAAAATTCAAATCAAAAAATAAAAATTAACTGTTGTTATGTAAATAAATAAAGCCGCCGTGTCTGGTTACTAGATTACGAAAATTTTACACAAATATCTATTTAGAAACTTTTTGAATTAGCAATAACTCAAGAACGGCGCTAGATATCGAAAAACTGAGTAAAAAATAGGCCCCCCTCGCCTCGTACTCACCCCCCGTGAATTATCGGTAGGAAGGCATACGAAAAAATTTAGACCGATAGAGCGCAAAAAAAATTACTCATAAACGTCTAAATTCATATTTTAGATTAGATTTTCACAAAATACAAAAAAATTGTATAAACAAACCTCGTAAGAAAAGTAGTTTTACTAAACTCATATAGCTTTTAAGTTACTCGCTCGCTGTGTTCGCTCATACGTAAAAGCTATATTCGTTTAGTAAAACTTAACTTTTCTAAACTTGTTGTTTAATATACTATTTGTTAATGTTGTTGTTTTGTTTAATGTACATGTGTACATAATATGTATAAATGGGTTCCTATATAATTTTTACTAATAAATATAATATATTACATCTATATAATATATAAAATTTTATAAAAACTCTCTTTCATATCTAGGCATCTGCAATTTACGCAGATTTTTCTTATTCCGAGAGATGTGTGGGAGATGTGAGGAATTATTGAGAGATTTTGAGAAAAAGGAGATGTGGTGTACGTATTTTTTTCGGGAGACTTACCCCCCGGTTTTTCCTATGTGCTTCTTAGTTTTGAGCGAGATGTGTCTGTTCCACCATTTGAATTGAGGCTAACCAACACCTTACGGCTGCTTTCTATTCTCGACTTAATTTCTTCTCGTCCGACTCCATCTGTGGTTATAGTTGTTCCGAGATATTTAAATTTTAGAACTTGGTTGATTTCTTCGCTGTCGCTGATCAATACTTGGAATCTCGCCACGCTATTAATAACCAGATATTCGGTTTTTCCTATATTTATGGTTAAACCTCATTGTTGGTAGCTCTCGTTGTGTCTTTTAAGCATAAATTCGAGATCGTAGACGTCTTGAGCGATCACCACCTGGTCGTCCCCAAAATTTAGCGTTTAGAGATGGTTATTATTAATGGGTATGCCCATATACTTTACTCTCTTCTTCCAATCATTCAGCACAACTTCCAAATATGTGTTGAACAACAACGGGGACGAACTACAGCCCTGTCTTAATCCTTTGAAGGGGATAAATGGTTGTGCGATTTCTTTGCCGTTTTTGATGTATGCTTTATTGTCTTTGTTTACATGTTTAAAATTACATGAACGGAAAAGTGCAAAATTGATAAAAGGAGTATAATGTTTTTAAGTGTTAATAAGTAATAATTATTATAACCAACAATTTTGACACATAAAATAACATGAAATGTCATACAACTACATTTCTAAGGTTGATTTATACAAATTTATACCAGTGAAATTACCTGTAACTAGTTTTAAAACAAAAATTCTAGTTACATTTTAATAACAGCTAGTTTACTATTTTAACTTTTTAATGTGATGGTGAATACGAATTCATTTTAACAGACTGTCAAATATTAACAGTTTGTTACTTATCAGACTGTTAATTTGAAAATAGTGAATACGGCTGTTAGACAAACAACTTTAATAAATTCGCTATCAGTTTCCTTTTTAAAATTTTTATAATTTCTAAAAGAAATTATTTACTATCCTACATTCAGTGATACATACAGATTCTACATCAGTAGAATTTAATGGTAGATACATGTTTTTTATGAAACATTATTATAAATATTTAAAAAAACGTTTGAAATTTTTATTAAGATTTGATGTTTTCTTTGTATTGTAGTGCTTCACTACTTAATTTACTTTTAGCTTATATGGGTCGTTTGTTTCTTCGAATCATGGTTACATGGATAGACAATAAAACAATTGAGGATATAGAATTATATTTATTTTGAAACCTGAGCAATAAACAACAATAACAAAAACAGGACTCACGCAACTCGAAGACCAGCACATGCTCGAGAAACAAATTAATTCTTCTTTGCACGGGATTTCTTCTTCACCAATCTTAACTTTATCGTAGGCACCTACTTCACTGAACTGCCTCTGAATCGAAATATTTTTTATTCTCCTTTGTTATCTTTTGCTTATGGACTGATGGGACTCTCACTTTATTTAAGCGCGTGACCATGATGGTTTCCACACTTGAAAACAAATTGGCCTCTTAGTCTATTGAGCAAACTTCCCAAACAATTTAACTTCTTCACAAACTTTCTCGACACGCGCTTAATTAATTTAATTCGATACGTTTGGTTTCAACAGCGCTAAAATGATAGCTCATCTCCATGTCTGTTTGTTTATTTTTCCATTCCCAATGTTTCTTGCTGCAAATCTTTTTTATTGGTTCTCCCATGATTCTCGTTTTTTAAATTTAATCTAGATTTAAGATTTATTTTAATTTAATAAAATTAATGTTACTGCTTGTCGAGTTGTGCTGACTTACTTGTTGGTGAGTCATAACGATTTTAAACAATTAAAAATAAAAATAGAATAATAGAAATATAATAAATAGAAAAATAGAAAAATAGAATAAAAATAAAATATATTATCTACGTTAATTTTGTTTGTATCCAATTTCTTATGTTGTCGAGCGTCATCTATCTGTGAAAATTAATTTTAATGTTATTCACATTTTTTTTTACTTACCGGGATTCGAACCTACGACGCTAAAGTGTGTATCCGTTTTTAACCTCTATCCGTTAGCCATTGTTCCACGAGACCTATGTATTAGAAATGTGCATAAATTGTGATTTACAAATATTATTGCAAAAACGCGAAACATTTTATATAACGCGAGTATATAATAATGAATTCTTTATTAAATCTTGATTATAAATTTCTTAAATACGAATTTTTAAACAAATTTTACCTGAACATATACCCGTCACCTTTTAAAAAGATTACAATGCAAATAAGACTATATCTCAATTATAACAACTAAATTTTTTAAAATAATAGAAATTTAAACTTTTTTTTAGTTAACTACCTCTCGGAAACGGTATTTATACTTTGTGCATAAAAATAAAAATTTCTACCACTGAAACTTTTCGTTAGTGTCCTTCAAGCAGTGGTTCAAGGATGATATTATAAATTTTAAGACTTCTGTTATGAACGTTTCGCAGATGCTACCGAAACTGGGATTGTTAAAATCAAGAAACATGCAGTTTATTATTTCAGTAAAGCTGCTGGACAATGAAAAATAGTTGATTAAAATAAAATCCAATAACTCCATAACAGAAAAATTTTTGGATTTTTTATAATCTTTGAAACACTGCCTAAAAAAAAATGTGAATAACATTAAAATTAATTTTCACAGATAGATGACGCTGGACAACATAAGAAATTGGATACGAACAAAATTAACGTAGATAATATAATTAAAAAGAAATAGAAATAATTAATTATAAATTATGGAATGTAAATTTAAACAAATCAATTCCTACACTCTCTAACAAAAAACTATGCATTTGAAATCAATCACAAAAAAAGAATTAAATTTTTTTAATAAATCAATTGCAATAAATTAAATTATAATTACAATTTTTTTGGACATTACAATATTTGCCTGTCAAACTCACTGTTACATGTCTCTGGCAGGCACCTGTAGCGGCCTTGCCACAAGCTATTGACAGTTCCATTAGACCCACATTATTGCCTGTAATCACCCTGTGACAGGTACCTGACAAGCTTTGCCAAGTACCTGCCAGGGAACTGTTACAGGTTTTTGCCAAAGTCGCTGCCAAGTTCCCTGCAAGGTACTAGGCAAGACTTGCTAGGTACCTGTCACATCGACGAGAAATGGCAAGACTCATGGACGGCCTCCAGCAAGGGCAGGTGGACCTATCAACTTATACCGGAAATCGCGCCATGGGTAAACAAAGCCCACGGCTTTCCTCAGTGGCTTTCCTTAGCTGACACGGCTGCTTCCGGAACTAACTGCACAGGTTCAAAAGATCGGAATCACCCAACTGCGACTTCTGCGGAAAGGACGACGACGCCCAGCACACCATCTTCAGCTGCGTCAAATGGTCCGATCAAAGAAACACTGCCCAAGCACACATCGCGCGGGACCTCACCCCACACAACATGGTGAGGCTGATGTTGGAGACCCCGAAGAACTGGCGGATAATAGAGGGGATGCTGAAGGACATATTGTCCGCCAAGGCCACAGCTCGAGATGCGATTGACCGAACAAGGGTAACCACACAAGAAGAGCCAAGTCCCGAAAGGGCGGAAGCTTGATGGAGGAGGTAGGATGTCGGAAGAAATGCTGTAGCGATTCCCGACACCTGCCAGGAGTGGTGTTTTAGTCGGTAAAAATCCGACACTACCACCCAACCATCTGGGTGGTGTCTTTTGAAGATTTCCACACTCCCACCGCACACACACAAAAAAAAAAGGTACCTGCACAGGGTGATTACAGGCAATAATGTGAGCCTAATTGACTTGCCATAAGCTTGTGGCATGGCTGTTACAGATCCCTCGCAGGTGTAAGTACCTATTAAATTTTAAGTGCCAGGAAACCGGCAGGTATTTCGCAGGTCGAAAATGTTGCTTGGGTTATCCAAATCGCCTGCTTATCAACATTCGTTCCTACGAATGTAATAATTTTATTTTTTCCAATTTTAAAACAATTTCCAAAATAATAATTCTAACTGTTTCTTCCAAGTCAATCCAATCAATCAATCTACTTCCATTTAGTAGCCACTCACAAAAAAATATCTAAATTTCAAATTGAAAAAAAAAATACGCAATAATGCGTTTGCACAAAAATCACTCGCTCGAAAATAATTCGTTACAGGCTTAAGTTTTTTGAAGAATACAATGGTACTGACTTTTTTAATAGATTTCGACTTACTCCAAGAACATTAGAGAATATACTAGAGGAGATAAAAGATTTAATTTCTTATACTAGTCAATAATAATAGGCGTTATATTAATCAACATATTTTTACTCTAGAAATCATTGCATTTCTGCTCGAGACCAACTATTAGTAACGTTGAATTTTTATGCAAGTGGTTTGTTTTTAAGAACGACTGAAGATTTTTCTGAGGTTAGCAAATCTACTGCAAGTAAAACTGTATTACGAGTCAGTTTAGTTCTTACAGGTTTGCGACCTTAATATATAAAAATGCCTCAAAATGAAGAAGTGCTTAAAATTCCGCAAGATTTTTATATTATCGCCAAATTTCTTAAATGCGTAGGTGCATTGGATTGCACACATGTGAAAATACAGTCAGTGGATGTGATTATACTGAAATTTTTCGTAATAGAACACTAACAAAACAAATTTCTTTTATTAATATTGTTAAATGCATTCTCAACTCAGGTCTAAATCGCATCTTTCTCTTTCTAAGTAAAAGCACCAGTTTTTTCGGATTCTAAAATATTTTTATGTTGCTCTACAATAGTAACTAAAAGTTCTTCTTCTTGAGTAAAATTCAAGGCACATTATTTACTATTTGCTTCCATATCAGAAGAATAACACCTATAGATAGCATTATAATTATTTATTTTGTAGGTATTTGTTTATAACAAATATTTCAATATAACTATTAATAAAAATCTAAAATTATCAATACTTGTCGTTTCATAACAGATTCTAATAAAAATGAAAAACAAATTATTATGAACACCAATAAATACAATCATACAACGACACCTGTCAACCTACTGCCACTACACTTAAATATTTAGGGTTATAATCACGTTTAATAGTTCAGATGTACAGTAAACTAAAAGTTACCTTACCAACACCTAGATATAAATTGAAAAACGCAAATAAATTCTAACTATAGGTTAACTTAAAAGTGAAGGTAACCAAACTAAAAAGTTAACCAACAATTGAAAAACTGGGCGACAATGTTTAAAATAAGACAAATCTCAAAAATAAATCACAGAACCAAAAACTAGTGATGAGCTCGGTCGGCCATCTTGACAAAAAGCCCTCTATTTCCGTCGATTCGCCCCCACCTCTCAAATTTTAGAATCCTACAACTCAAATTTACTATTTAGCGAAAATTTATCGTGTATTTTTTAGTATTAATAGTAGTAAAATAGCAGTAATTCGTTACCACAGCAATATCTTTACTGTTCTCATTACACAATACAAACTGATATTCACACAAATAAAATTTCACTAAGTAATACTGATGTCAAATATCAGAAAACTGTCAACACGTGCTAAATGTTAATTGTTAAATGGGCTCAGTATGTATCGGGATCCTTAAATGTTAAATGTAAATGATAAATGTTAAGTGTTAAATGTTAAATGATAAATGTTAAATGTTGAGTATAAATCAATCATAAGTAACTTTTGTGACTAATATAACTTAATGACATGTTGAGAGGATGAGAGAGGATTCAAATACTCTCATTTAAAATTTGAGATTAATGATATATAAGAAACGAGGTAATAAAATAATATTGAGCTACTATATCCGTACAATAATGAATAGGTAATATAACTAATTAAAGCGAGTAGCCAGGTACAAGGCTTAAAACGTTTTAATCTTCTAATTCCACACGGACAATTATCCATTTCAGATTTTCATATTTGGCAAAGAAACTTTTTATTTCATTGTTTATTATTGGGATTTGTAAGTCACGATGAATCATTTTATTTGGCACATACCACGGGGCCCCAACGATCGTTCGAAGTATTTTGTTCTTGAATCTTTGGAGTATTTTAATATTTGATATGCTTGCAGCTTTCCAGAGTTGAATATCATATGTCCGAATTGACTTTAGTATTACTTTATATGTAGATCAGAAGTTTATTCTCCAAACTTAATTGTGACTTTCTATCTATCATTCAAAGTATGTGTCTAAACTTCATTCTCAACTACTTCTTTTTAGTGAAGATATGCTTACGCCATGCCATTCTTCTATCTAAGAGCATACCCAAGTATCTTGCATCATCAGCTCGAAGTAGCACGCAGTGATTTAAAGTTACTGAAGGACAGGTATCTTTCTTCATGGTAAATGTGACATGCGAAGACTTTGCTTCGTTGGATTTTATTCTCTATGTTATAAACCATTGTTGGATTTTGTTTAAGCTATTAGATCAGTATTTGACAAAAGTATAACGGTGTCATCAGCAAAAGTTTCCATCTTTGTCGATTCAGTTGTTGGAAGATCTCCAGTGCAGAGCAAATACAGGATTGGACCCAATACACTTTCTTGCAGCACGCTCGAATGGATTGGAAATATTTCACTGTATTCTTCGTCACATTTAAGTACAAAGTGTCTATTATTTAAATACGATTTTAATTCCTAGTAATAATTATGATAAATATTTAAATAAGATAATTAATTATGTGGTAGATTCATTTTCAATTTGTAACACGGATCCTCGTGCCACACTCTATCAAAGGCCTGCCCTATATCTAAAAATACTGCAGGGCAGTATATCTTGAATTCCAAATCATTGATCTGATTTACTATTCGGTGAACTTGTTCGACCATACCATGTTGGTTTCTGACGTCACATTCATGGTGTGGGATCAGGGATTTTTCTTCTAAAATTGGTCGTAACCGTTTAAGAAAGAGTTTTTCAAATACCTTTGCTAGTATTGGTATTAAACTAATCAGTCGATATGATGTTACTTCATCAGGTTTTTTCCTGATTTCTGTATTAGTATTATTTGATCAACCTTCCACTTAGTTAGAAAGTATCCCAACCTTAGAGCTACATTGTAGATAAATATAAGCATTCTGTAGCACTTAGGTGTTATTTCGTACAGCACTCTCCCGGTAATTAAGTCAAATTCAGGTACTTTTTCGATCTTGACAATTACTGCCGTACCACAATACTTTTCCAACTGGGTGCTGAGTATTATATAGATTACGTAAGTAGGTATTTTAAAGTGGCTATTTGATGTAACCTGGGTTTCAGAGATTAGTATAATGCCTATTTTTTGTATTTCCAAAAATAATTAAAGTTTTTGTAGAAGTCGGCACAAGCCGTTGGCGTTCCCTATTGCGATCTTAATTATTTCAGCCATTAACCCATTTTGTTGACCAGAGTCGTTAACAGGTTCAGCATAATTTCCATTTGTTCTATGAGAGTTTTCATCATTCTTTTGATTTCCTGCATATCACTTGATTGCGGAGTAAGATTTGCTTGATTAACTTGATTTGGGTAATTAAAAATTTGACTCTGATTTATATTTGAGATGAGAATTTTTTGCTCTGAAATTAAAAATTTTATAATAACGAATATTTTATAATTTTATAAAAAATTTAATTTTTCTTTCTAGCTTGATGTATTTTATCAGAATTAAAATTTTTGATACTTATTTGTTATGGTTTGTTTTTCAGGGCTTATTGTATTTTATTTTTACATTATTATCTTCCGTTTTTTACAATCAACCCACTCACCACTTAATAATGAAACAACTCTTATCATGAATTTTTTAACTTATTTTAATCTGTAAAGGTAGGATTAACTTTATTTTATTTGCTCGTTTACTCGACATAAAGAAAATCCAGTTCGATTTTACAAACTTGAATTTTTTAAATTTAAAAATTTTATGCTTTATTCGAGGTTCGAACTTATAATTTTCGTCTATTAAATCAAGTGCAATATCTTCGCGACCACACGGTCTTTTTAAATTTTAATTTTGTAAATCTAAACATTTTAATTAAATTAGTATTAAGTCCAAAATTAAAATTACCTTCAATCAAACAAAAATCGCTCATCCAAAATAAAACAAATTTAATCCTTACAAAAAAAACAAAAAAATCAAAAAATTCAAAACAATTTTAGCTGCGGTCACGTTCGACCAGTTCGAATTACAGTACTCAAAATAATTTCAGAATCTCAAAACACTTTTTTTACAAAATTTAAAAGTCAAAAATCATTCAAACCGCTTAGACGACAATTTTTGGAAAAAAGCAATTAATCTCTCCACTTGACCCCTACCTTGCACTTTTCAAATTTCAAAACTTCAAAAATTTAACTTACAAAACTTTCAGTTAAGCACAGGGTCAGTAAAAATCATTTTGTTTCACGTTATATTAGGTAAATAACTTTTTTTTGATTTTTAAAAATAGCAAATATTAATAATTTTATCTAGGTATTATTTAAATATTAAAAAAATTAAATTAAAAGTTGCATGTTAAATACAAGAAAATGTTGACCAAGCGATAATATACTACATATAAAAAGTTGTTAAGTAAAATGATAAGAAAATAAAATAAAAAGCAATAAAATTTTACTTACAGTAAAATAAAATTTTAATTATCTTCAAGCAATGAGATATACCTAAATAATTATTTCAGTTAAATTGCCAATAATTAGCTACATTTAAATAATCATATAAATTATTATTTATATTTCTTAGTTTGTATTGTTATCGCCAAACTTCTTTTACGGTTTTTGATAGCTCACTTCATATATAAAGGATTGGAAAAATCGGACAACATTAGTCCGATGACAACAAATTGGACAATGATGTTTCTATACAATGTTATATTTTTAATGGTAGTTTTATTAATCTGTGCTCCATTAAACAATGGTAAGACAAATAAATTTTTTATAATAGTAAATAAATTATATTGTTAACTAGGCTCTCATGCACATTTTTATTAATAATCCACGTGCAGTAGAGAGCTCTAGAACTATTCAAAATATTTAGCACTATAATAAATTGTGATAAAATACTTCTCTATATTGAAACATTTACATAATCGTCTAGTAAAGTAGGGGTGAAAGATATAAACGTTGTACCGGATAAAAGAGCATTAGTATTATATCATAGCTTCTATTTTAAAAATTTTAAAAATTATTTGAATTTAATCATTTAAAAGCTATCGAACTACATATCCAGATACCGGATAAACAGTTTTTCTCTACAGCTAAGCAGGAGCATCTACTACCCACCTAAAATAAATAATTTTTGTTTCAAGAAAAGTTGAATTAAAATTCTAAAAAATAAATTTTGTTATTGCGTAGTTGCCAAAATGATCTGAACGGATTTTAAACTCGTTAAATTGAAAAAACAAACAAAGAACATATTTTTGGATTTCATAAAATTATTTTTATTTATAGCACAAACGGATAATTTCATAGTAGGTGGAGATAATGCAAAAGAAGGTGAATTGAAATACCAAGTGTCTTTACAAATTGACAACCAACATAATTGTGGAGCTTCAATTATCAATCACTGCTGGATACTTACCGCTGCTCATTGTGTAGTAGGGTACGAAATTGAAAATATACATTTTATATTATAAAATTTATACCTACTACATTTTAGATTTAAAACATCATCACTAAGTATATTAGCAGGAACTACCAAATTAAACAAAGGTGGAACGAGGTTTAAAATTGCCAAAGTTATTCCACATGAACAGTATAACCCTAAAATTACGTATGCGAATGATATTGCACTGATAAAATTACAAAAATGTCTTACTTATGGCAAAAATATCTATCGTGTGAAACTATCACTAGAATATATTGAATCAAATGTTCCCGCATTAGTTTCAGGTTGGGGATACACCGACGTAAGCTACTTGTTCGAATGATATAATATATTTTAAGCTAATATTTGTTTAGAAAAATGGTAAAAAATCAACAAATGATTTAAAAAAACTTGAAGTAAAAACAACCAGCAACCAATTCTGTCGGGACTCTCTTAAATTAGATATTCCAGCTCAAGATGTGTGCACAGCTAATATAGTAGGAAAAGGATTTTGCCAAGTATGCATAACTAAATTGATATTTTACAACTGCAGGTTCAATATTAAAAGAAAAAATAAACACTTCTGGAGATATTCATTTTTAAAGCCTACCAGGTTTCTTGCACTATCCTGTTCAAATCATCAGAGCAAAGGCTTATTTTCAATATGAAATTCAGAATATTTTCAAAGTTAAAACTTTACCAATCATAAAAAATCTAAACAAATATTAAAATAATGAATTTTAATTAATAAGTTAAGAATACATACTTACATAGAAAAATAAAATTTTAGAAACAATAAAAACGACAATAATTCACATTTAACAGGTTAGGACTTAGAATATTTGAATAAACAAGAAAATTAATTTTGAAAAAAATACTTAAAAAATTCATTTTTTAGGTTATTTTTCTATTTACCAATCATATTCGTAATAAAATTAAGATTCAATTATTACGATTTACAATAAATTTGACAATGACACTAAAATATATCTAATAATTTGGTACTTTATAAATTGGCCAAGTTCCAACTTTTTAATTGTTCGAAATTTCTTTGCTCTGAAAATGTGTGCAGGATGGATAGTTCATGAAATCTGGTAAGCTTTAATAATAAATTTCTGCTGAAGAGTATATACTTTTTTTATTTAATGAAACATATGCAAAAGAAACGTGTGTTTAAAAAGCATTTACTACTGTTATAATATTAAATATTTTTAATAAGAGTAATATATTTCTGTTTAAGGGCGATTCAGGTGGACCGTTAGTAGAAATAGAAACACAGGAACAAATAGGAATAGTATCTGCAAATATTCCATGTGCTAAAGGTTATCCTGATATTTATACAAGAGTTTCTTCATATTATGAATGGATAAAATTTAATATAAAGTAAATTATTACGGAGAATTATTAATAATTATTCTATCAAATAAAGTTGATTAGCATTTTATTTCCTATTATCTTATTATGTTGTAAAAATATCATGAAACATTTAGAGAAACAACTTTAATAAGTTCCCTATCATTTTCCTTTTACAAATTTTTAGAAATTCAAAATGAAATTATTTATCTACTAATTTACATTTAACTTTTGCTTTTCCTTGCCTTACTTCGTGGCTTTATAAATTTTTTTCGTATACGTAGTATTGATTTTTTTTGAAAATTCTGAATCTTTGGTTTTACTTCCAGATTTTTCTGCTCGGCGGCTTTCTTCTCTTGAATAAGGTATGCTGTATGCATTTCGACATAGTTCCTAGGTTTTTCAAACCTATCCTTTCATAGTCATAAAATATTGAAGTAATTAAGTTCTACTCGTGTGAATTTTGATTTTCTATGTCTATGTCTATGATTTCTATGATTTGTCGTGCTTTTTTAAATAATCCAACTGCTTACATATATTTTTTCGGGTTCTGTCACGTATTCTATTCCACGATTTTAACTTTTTTCTATTGAAAATAGGTAAAAGGGCACTTTTCTAAGCATACTAGAACAAAAATTTTGTAGGATAATGCAAAAGTTTTCGAAAAACATAAATTTTAAAAATGTAAAATTAAACAATTATTTTAGATACACCTTTTAACACGGCTGTATGATTAGCCCTTGTTGTGTAAGGCAAAAAAATTTAAAAATATTACTGAAGAATGACAGAACTCGCCAAAGATGGAACTCGAAGCGATCGAACTCGTTCGGGTGTCGACCGCGACTGACAACAACATTAAGGGTATATCAAAGCACACGTACCGTCAACAAAATGAAGAGCAGGGAAATCAACGTGCAACTTGATTTGTGATTTAGTCACAAATCATATTATATCTCCCTGCTTTTCGTAATTTTACAATGCCTTTATTTCGACTACTATTGCTTAATCCTAAAAATTTATTATGTTAATATACTCAGAAAATTGTCCTCTTTCCAATGGTCAATAGGAAAAAGTTCAATTCTTAGGATGGAATACATGATTATCTATTTGTTCTACTTTTCAAGTAATTGCTCAGAACTTATTAAAAATTTCTAACCTACTCGTTCACTTAATTTGGAGCATTGAATACTATTGAATTTTTTTATAACTTATTTCTTTTTATTCCCAAATACGATCATCCTTTCTCTATTTTCTTTTGGTTGCGATTATATATTTCCACTGTAGAAGATCATCTCCCTTTTGTTCGCTTGTGTTTCCGTCTATGCATTGTCACGTATAACCTGTTCTTGTTCAGCTTCTTATTAAAAGCTTTCTTCTATTTCTAATTAATTGTTTCTGTATATTATTATCAGATATAAAACATCTTTTAAAATGTCAGCAACTTTGTCTGGTAAAATATAATTTACAAAACTGTCATTAACTAAAAGATGTTGATCGGCTTCAATATAATTTGCTGTTTTTCTGACAACATATTTTGTTAAGCTTTGAAACATTTTGCCTTTAAATTTTTAAAAACTAGAGACGATTCATAATCTTTATTTATAATATCTTGGTTTTAATCTTTTTTAGTAGAATTTAATGGTACATGTTTTTTATGAAACATTATAAACTAATCAATAGATATAAGTGGTTAAGGTAGTGTAACTCGATAATCAGTGCTGTAACTACAAAATTTGGACCCGTGTTCTAAGTTCGTCGTGAGGCCCCTTTTCTAAGGAGCACAATAGAACAGCGCTTATAATAAATTATTATAAGTAGTATTTATATTTTACTACACGGTACAAATTATTTAAATAAAATTTTGAATTCTATTAAAATATTAAAATTTACAAATACAAATTATTTAAAATATTCTAATAATGTTTCTGACGCAATTTCTACACAACTATTGTCCTTCAGGAAGTGGTTCAAGAATGATTATTATTTAAAGCTTTACATTCAAATGAATATAGCTACCCTGTTCCAGGATTTACAGATCCGATTGAAGAGGAGGATCAGTCCTCACCATAACATAATTAATTTATTTCCATACAGTTCATTATCGATTCTTGTTCATAGTTTTGTATGCGTAACAGCTGTCTTAACAATTTCCCTCTATCTTTGTCTTTTCTGTGCTTCTTTCTTCCACTCTTGTATTCCCATCATAGCCAGGTCATCCGTCGCTTGGTCCCACCACCCGATTAAGGGTCTGGGTTCATTGTTCTCGTTCCTGTTTGGTTCTAGGATGGTTCGTAGAATTTTCCTTTCAAACGATTTTAGTTGTGTATTTATATTAAGTTAATTCAAAACAGTTTAGTTCTAAAAAGTGTTTATGCATTTTTTGGTTTTTCTAAAAAATTTACATATTCAGAGTCTTTTATTTATTTTTCATTCCGTTGCTATTCTTTTCTATGATTTTCTGTCTCTTGCCTTCTCTTTCCAGTCTCCGACCCTGAATGTCTCCAGATCATTAGTCACCTTATCCCACCATTTTATTTTTGGTCTACGTTTTGCTCATTCCTCTATTGGTTTCTACTGGATTATCTGTTTTACCACTGCATTTTCCTCTCTTCTCACTATGTGTCCCAGCCATATCATTCTATTTGACTTAATTATCTTGACTACTTTTTTATTATTGATTGCTTCCATTATTTCGCTGTTCATCAAGATTATATTGTTTCCGAATCATTGATTCTTTCTTGTCTTTGTCTTCTTGGGTTTGTTTTTATTTTCATTTGTATTTCTCTAATTTATCTGTGTAGTTTTCTTTACGACCATCTACGTCTAATTTGGGTTAACCGCTGGGGTCATTCCAGCCATTTCTTGCCTATTGTTACTTATTGTTTTGGTGACTGCGCTAATTCTTTAATCAGCTTCAAATCTCTGATATTTTTGCCCCATATATTGTGATGTAATATACATTGTTTTCCAATTATTTCCAATTTTCCAAAATTCAATCAATTAAAACATAAAATTTTTTTCAAAACTCATTTTCTCATCAAATAAAATAACTATGCAGAAAAAAACACTTTCAGTTCTCAAAATATCATAAAATCTTTCTACAAAACTCAGGGGGTGCGAAAAACCCTCGGGTTGAACATAGCAAAATCCATATTTTGCATCGCAACATAGAACGTCAGAAATCTTTTTCAGAGCGGAAAATACGACAACAGCATCAGTAAGCACAGTGACTAAGAATACAAATACTCACGGTGAAACCTGGATACTTTCTAATACCAGATTCCGACTAACGAGGTTGGCGCCGTACTTGATGACAACGCAACTTATAGGCGGAGAGCTCATTTCAGAGACCTCTGGTCAGTAATAACTGTGACTATCCAAATAATATATTGTCAAAATGGTGTGATTCGGGCCAAATTTTATTGAAATTAATATCGAGGTTGGCGGAGCCATCTAGTCGGTAATTTCATAATAACTTACCGGATAAATACCACAAAACCCGCGTGAGGCAAACACAACCGTAACGGTTATAAAAACTGATAATTCAAATTCATCACTGTAGCGAGAATTTGCTCGTTCGTGCTTACGCCTCAAGCGTCGTCGGAGAAATGAATGTAAAATAACCTAGACGTAATTCGAGCTCAGAAAGTATCCTCGCGCAAAGCAAGTACAGCTGCAAATTATAACAAGTTAAAACAAGTTTCAAAGATGGCGACTTCGCTAGTAAACAAACTAATAAAATTCGATCAGAAATTCATTTCGATGCGTCAAATAAAATATACGAGGCACGATCACAAAATAGTACGACAAAAATAATTTAAACGGAAAGGTTCCTGTCACTAATCGTAACAATCACTAAAGTCGAGTGCTTATTGCTATCTTCTCCTATCTGCTGTTATTTGATACCTTTTGTCTTCTTTCACCTCTTGCTTTGCCATCATTCTGGCACGCATTCTTGACCTGCATGGTTTTTAGTCGCGACGCCGGAGTCGGGCTTTTGCATACTCCGGACACTGTTTTGATAGTGCCGAATGTACCTCAGATCTCTCTTTACGCCTTATGACCTTTCGTTCCACAATTGTGGCAACGGTTGGGCTGGTCCATGTCTTAGCACGCTTTGGACTTGTGTTCAAGCGCGTAGCAGTTGTAATATCTAAGTAGATATACGATTTCCCTGCGTTTGTAAAATCGCAGACCAACATAGATTGCTGACGGAATATATCCTGCTAACGATCTTCGAACGCTAAGAATCCCGTTGCTCTTACACTTGAACGTTGGTCCTCTTTGAGCAATATTTGCGCATTCATCAAACTTCTCACACTCTGCACCATTTTTCAGCCGCTTGTGGATGGCACCAATGATGGCTTCGTTTGAAATATTGTGCGGAACGTCAAAGATGCAGAACTTACGTACTGCCTTTCACGGTCCTTCGGCAACAATGTTCGATCGTTTTGCCAGGTGTATCTTCAGCGCTTCTAACCCAAGCAACAAAATAGGTCGAAATTACGTTTATTCGACCTTCTGATAGGTTATAAAGTGTATATGACCAAGCCCAATTTACTTCAAATAGACGTCGAGAGAAGGTAAGTGGGGAATTAAATTGAAGTAATTTGACGATCGAAATTAAGTAATGCAAGGCATTTCGCCCTATAAGTCATAGTCTCATTTGGTCAAATAGACTTAACATTAGGTCGAATATTGGTAATATCTTGGTAATTTTGACTTAATTCTGACCAATTTGTGCCCTGTTCCTTTGACAACGCAGCCTTTGCTTTCGAAACGTCTGAACGGCAGCGTTGTACATTATGAAAATATATCTACAATCCTTAACTCTATCTAGAAGGCGGTGTTTATTCTACAGCAATAACATGGCAACCAGAGAATAAAACTCGGAATAAAATATAACAACATATTTCACTGTGATACTGAATATCGCGTGACATGGCAGAAATATAAGTGCGAAAGAAAATTTTTTGTACAGATTTTCATTTTACATCACTAAAATTAATGCGCTTTCAATAATATATAATTTAAATAATTAATAATTAATTTTTAATTAATTAGCAATAATATTTTTTACATTTAGTACGCTAAAAATATATTAATCTCACACCTAGATGAAAATTATCGTATAATAGACTGTTTTTTGATTCTTAGTCATGCCGAAAGATTTGGCATGATTTATTTTATAACGCCTAATTTCTACAAGCGTAAAAATGTATCATGGCGGACATATTAGTTCTCATAAAGTTCACTGATTTCCTATTTTTGACCAATAGGTCGAATTTCCTTAATGCGAAGGAGAAATACCTAACTTTGAAAACAGATTTCCCTAATCAAGGCATTTGTACTTCAAAATCGTTGACTTTGAAGTCGTCTTGTCGACCGATAAGGCATTCTGACTAATAAGCCCAATTTTCCTATTTATAAGTTAGTTTGACTTTAAAGTTTAAAAATTAAAAAAGTTAAAAATAAAATTTTTAAATCGAGATTGCTGGGTCCCGAGCTATTGAAATATACCTAGATGGAGCATTGCTATGCTAATAATACACAGATGTGTTATTTTTCAAAATTTAAGCAGTACTGTAGGTAAACATAGCGTGTGAGTAAACAATGTCCAGTGGCGTACGGTATATATTTTGTCTTATTTAGGAAATGACCACCAGTTTTATTGTTAAAATAAGTAACACTTTTAAGGATGTTTGGAATGGACAATGATAATTTTATAAACAAAGAATATTTTATTTTAAATTTGGTATTTACATTAAACAGCGGTATCAAGCAATTTTCACACGCCCTCCAGTTGCGGTTAAATTTTGCAAATTTTTGAATTCTCCAGGAGAAGCTATAGTTTTCATCCAGTGGCTTTAAACTGCCAGTCTTTAATGTATTTGATCGAACAATAAGGGCCCGGACATTAAATGGACTCCCGGCTCTGTCACGATCAGAAAAATAAAATAATTTAATGATTTAATTTTAAATAAGATTTGACCCCTCTTCCTTAACCTTCTTTGTATTATATGAAATAAAAAACAAAACATTTAAACAAAAAAATAGTATGTTTTTGGGGCGCCGGTGACCGTAAAGGGCTCAACACCCAAAATGTCAATAATAATTAGTCGTTAAACGATATGGTTTATGTTTTATTTGCCTTGGCATCTTATTATCTTCTTATTTTTATCAATCAAGTCCCCCTGAGGCAATGTGTAAGTAATAATAAAACACTTTCCTCAAGTATTTTATAGGTTAAAGTAACCGTCAACAAAGTTCTAAGAGTCTAAGACAAATAACTAACTTTCAGGGAAATTTTGGTGGGAATTTCGACCTAACCTCGGACCGATTTTCCTTATAGGTAATTTTCTGTGGTAATTTCAACTTTATGGTTAGCTCTGGACGACCATAAAGGTTTATTTTGTTCCTTAAATATTTCCTATTATTTAAGTCAACCACACAGAACTTATATATAATAAAAATACGTAATTCTGACCAATTAAGTCATATCGGCTACGAGGTTGAAATTAGGTAATACAAATAGGTCACATTTCCTTCAAATGAGACCCTAATTTGACCTATAAGTAGAATTGACTTTGAAGGCATATCTTTGATCAAAATTTGGTCATTTATAGCTTAATATATAACCTTTAAGTCACTAAACTTTGAAGGCATTTCCTAGGTTTAAACTACGTAATGTTTGTTTTAATATTTTTCGCTTAAATTAGGCAATCTAACTTTGATTTAGTCAAACTGCCTTGCTTTGTTGCTTGGGAATGCCCGTACTAATAGTCGAGGATAAATCCGAGCTCCATAAAACCTAGATTGCAGAAACGATCTTCGCATAACTAATAGTCCCGGCTTCGGATAGGATCGGTGAAGTTTGAATTTTATCGTAAATTTGGTAATGTATCTAGTAACATTTGGTGATCATTTATTATATTGGTGAAATAAAATAAGTCATTACCAATATAACCCTAATTTTTATATAATGTATTATATAAAATGATTAGTTTGAGCATATTAAACAGATTAGGTACGAGTTTGAGTTTGTTTTCAAAAATTATTTAACAGTTAAAAATAAAGCAGAAATTAAAAAATCTTTATAAGTATTATTTTATTTACACGATCAATGTTACTTTTTTTATTGCTTTAATTTTATTTTTAGATATTTTAATACAGAGATCGAAAGAACTTTGATTTGCGAAGATAAAGATGTTGTCAACGATATGGTTGACATAACAACTCCAACCCTAACAAAACGGTAAACAAACTCGAACAAAAGAAAAGAATTGAACGAGGAAAACAATTTAAGAATTACACGTTTTGCTAATCAAATAGCCGCGGACAAAGAATTGCATATTTTAAAATTAAGACTTGCTGAAGAATTAAAAATGGCTTAGTACCAATCTGAATTGGCAAGATTGCAATTGCAAAAATTTAAAGACAATTTATTGTAAATTTTTTTTAAATAAATAATCTTTGAGTAAACAAGTTAATTAAACGTTTTAATAATAATATTTTTATTGTGCTTTCGACGTTGAACACGTCTTCGCCAGAATAATTTAATTATTATCAGAATAATTTGTCAGAATAATTTGTCAGAATAATTTAATTATTCTGACGAAGACGTGTCCAACGTCGAAAGCTCAATAAAAACATTATTATTAAAACGTTTAATTAACTTGTTTACTCAAAGATTATTATTTATTTATATTTCACAAGTTAAAAAATTAATTAATTAAATTTTTTTTAATAAAAAACTTTTAAATACATATACTTAGGTGTTATAACATTTCAAGAATGACTAGCAATAAATTGACAGCGAAAAGCTAAACCAATATTTTCATTGGTAACATCGTAATGTTCTTCATCGTCATGTGCCTCGTTGTCAACATTGTTAAATTTAAGTGATATATTATACATTACAGCAGTAGCACATACTATTGCAATCAATGTGTTCAATTTGGTTGTAAAACCCTTTTATAGACAAGGAAATTTTTTTTCCACATTTCAAACACTCTTTCTATTACATTTCGGGTGAATATATGTGCAGAATTATAACGTCGTTCCTGTTAATTTCCTATAATAAAAGTATTAGTTAAAAATTATTTTTATTATTTATATAAAAATATACCTGGTCGTAAAACTGGAGTTAACAGATAAGTTCTGCATGGGTAAGCACTGTCACCTAATAAAATACCCTTAAGCTGACTAGTTTAAAATCTCACCCGAACACCACTTCTATCAAAAATTACACCATCGTGGTTAGAACCTGGATGACAAACAACAATGTCCAAGATTTCACATGACGGGCCAACAACTACCTTAAACAAAATGAATGACATAAAAACAGGAAATACAAATAAATGCTACTTATAAAACAATATTGTAATTATTAATACCTGTACATTAAGCGAGAAATATCCCTCTCGGTTACAAAATACTTCCCTATAGACACCTTCTGGATTACCAATTGGAATGTGTGTAACATCAACACACCCACAAACCGACGGGAACTCTCGATACTTAGCAAATTTATTTAATAATGTTCATTCGTTGCTGATGAACATATTCCCTACTGCTTCCCCTTAAATCGCCGCATACTGCCTAAAACACTAATTTAAAATTTTACATCTTAGCAATACAATTTGAAACAAAATACCTGAAAGCTGCTAGTGCTATAGTATCGTAAACAAATCAATAATAATTGTGTTAGTAGAGAAAATGGTAACCTACGGTTATTGGGTTTTTGCAGTTCTCGTGCTACCAAAGGTAAAACAACATTTACAAGTTAATTTGATTTACGGCCTTTGTCATATACCTGTTCTTGGAGTTTGCAAGAAGTCATTACTGATCTTCCCGAGTTCAAGACTTGAGGTCGGTTTGGCTGCTGTACGCTTTCTTGGCGGGTTCCGCACCGTTCTTGGTCGCGGTTCCGCTTGTGGGGCAGGATATGTTTGGGAGCAGCAGGATTTTCAGCACCTTAAAGTATATGACAGTGACCCTTCCCTTTCTTTCTTTGTGGATATTACTTGGGCACAAGTGCCCGCACCTCCTTCAGGTAAAGCATTGGCCGTAGAACCGCTGCTTACCGCACCTCCCGAGTAAACCACACTTGTCTTCCGTTTTGCGCTCTCAACTGCGCTCTCTGCGCCCCCTATTGCGCCCTTAGTAGATTTCTTTGTTTTTAAACCCATATTACATCCCACGAGTAGCGATGATTCAGGACGGTCATTCCCAATGCATCATCGACGCCAGACAAGTGGACTTAGTCTTACAACTTAGTCTTTTCTTTGTTTTTTAATCCATATTAGTTCCCACGAGTAGTGATGATTCACGACGGCCATTCCCGACGCATTATCGACGCCGGGTAAGTAGACTTAGTCTTACAACGAACCTTGGCCACAGGAAGTGCGAGAATACGCTAGCTACCAAGTTTGCACACTTGGTCATTTTTCACCTAATCATTTTTACGTTTGTTTTGTTTGTCTTGGTTAGCTGTTAGTACCGTCATTTGACTTCCGGTCCTGAACACAGCCACATTTGCTCGACACGACGTACAGTTTTCCTCGTTGAATTCGGTGAGCACCTTCAAAATTTTCAATATTTTTTCGTATTGTGCTGATTAACTGCTCCCACTTGGTATTTGGTGCCTTTACACCCGATCGAAAATACGGTAAGTAAAAATCAATTTTATTGACTTCTTTGTCAATCTTCACCTATTGCAAGATGGCGTCGGCTTTTAACCTTCGAATTATGATAACGCGCGTGAACACTTTTTAATTTTCAGAACTCATCCAAATTAAACAATAAGATCACTTTTACTGTTTCCGCAATGGCCTCGAACAATAAATCGTAAGATTCGCTTTCCAAAAATGCAATTTATTTGCACAATTTGCAAATAAAAATTACCAGGCGTAAAAATGCGTCTGCTTCGCTTGGTTTCGTATCGGACCACCACGCTCTCAAAAAGACCTGCCAACCTCTTCAAATTTTCCAAAATTGTAAGTTTTATTTTCCATATACCGAATGTTTCACAAGTTTCATGACATTTATTTTGCTACAGGTCCTTCCGTTCGGTAACACTCGCGTGGCACACAGCTGTTTCTTTCTTATCTTTTACCATAAAAATTATTAAGTGTAATGTGGTGTATGTGAGTAACATTTTTAGGTCTTTATTGTAATTTTCCTCTCAACAAACTTTTAATTTTGCAGACATTAACAAAATTGACTTAAACTACCGCGCTGGGTACAGAGAAATCGAACGAATCACCACAATATACAGGACAGACCCCAGTACACTGCCTTGGAGAACAACCGATTCTATTTTGTATAGGTCAGTTATTTCTTCTTGATATTTAACCATAAAATATCTATCGGTCAGGTATGACTGCAGTATCTGGTAATAAGGTGTGGGGAGGTTTATTTTAATTTTATATAGTAGTCCTGGGTGCCATACCTTATCAAACGCCTGGGTAACGTCCAGGAAGGCAGCTGCACAACACTTCTTATCTTCAAAGGTGGTGTTTATGATTTCTACTATTCTATGTACCTGCTCAATAGTTGCGTGTTGTTCTCGAAAACCAAATTGGTGTTTTGGTATAATATTATGTTTATCGAGTTCTGGTTTTAACCTCTTCAGAAATAATTTTTCAAAAAGCTTTGACAGGATAGGTAGTAGACTTATCGGTCTGTACGACGTTACTTCTTCGGGAGGCTTTCCCGGCTTTAGAATTAATATTATTTGCGCAACCTTCTATTGTGATGGGAAGTGGCCAGTTCTTAGAATTGAATTATAAATTTGAGTTAGAGTAATTAGCGCTTTGTCAGGTAGTTGTTTGATGACTGTGCCAGTAATAAGATCATACCCAGGAGCTTTTTTTGGTTTTATTCTTCTGATTTCGGTTTTGACTTCACGGAGCTTTATGGCTTGTATGGGAGGTGCCATTTGATATGGTGCTTGTAGAAATTCTTTTATGACGTTCTTCTCCTCCTGTGGAATCATAGTTGGAAAGTGCTTAAATACGTTTTCCAGGTGTTCGGCAAACGTCGTGGCCTTTTCTTTGTCAGTTCTTGCCAACGATCTATCGGGTTTTCTTATAAGAGGAATGCTTTCTTTCGCTCTTTTTAATTTTGCGGTTGCCTTCCACAATGAATACTCAGTAGCTTCAGTTGGTGTTAAACCTTCTAGATATTCTTGAAAATTTCTATTTTCTTCGTCGTTCAGCAGTACTTTAAGATTTCTCTCCGCTTCGTTAAGTTTTGCTTTGTCTGAAGGAGCTCTTGTCGTCATCCATGTCTTTCTTAACTTTCTTTTATTTTTAATGGCTTCTCTTGCTATGATGGATTGGTTTTGTTTCTTTATGTTGGTGTTTAGTACAGGAGTTGCGTTTCATGCTGATTGTTGTATTGTTTTTATAAAACCTTCTGCTGCTGAGTCGATCTCTTCTGGAGTTTTAAGCCTAAGGTTTGAATTAATGTTTTCTTTAATTATTGATCTGAAAATCTCCCACCTTGTCCACTTGTTTGTGAGAGACACTGGTTTTTCCTCGTTTATCACTGTAGAACTCATCGTCACCAGGATAGGCGAGTGATCTGATGAAAGGTCAAAACTCTGTTCAGCCCTGAGGTGTTGTGGTGAGATACCCTTTGTTATGCAAAAGTCGATAACAACGAGGATCTTTTTTTTATCTGTAGGCCAGTATGTTGGTTTTTCTGTGGAAAGAACTTCCAGGTTCTGCTCATCAATACATTTCACCAGTTCTCTTCCTTTTGTTGTTGTTAGGCGAGAATCCCATCTTGAGTGTTTGGCATTGTAGTCACCACCGGCAAGGAATCTTCTACCCAGTGTGGCAAAGTACTCTTTATATTGGTCTTTTTTGATAGCGTGTCTAGGAAGGCTATATATGGCTGATATGGCTATTGGTCCTTTCATATCCTTAATTAGGATCGTTGTTGCTTGTATATATTCAGTTTGATATTTAAGTATTTCATAATGCTTCAAATTGTTTTTAATTATGATGGAGCTTCCTCCACAACCTACATTGTTCGGGTGCTTGGTATCGTAAATGGTGTAATTGTGAATCCTTAGGTAACTGCGGTTTGTGAAGTGGGTTTCCGAAATTAACATTATCTCAATATCGTGTTCTTTCAGAAATGATTTCACTTCTGGTCCATGATTTGCAAGACCTTCAGCGTTCCACACAGCTATTTTTATGTGTGGATCCATTAATTTAATTTATCAAGGAATATTCATCATTGTGTCCATACGTTGGGACATCGCCTTCACCATCTTTTCCAATCGGGAAAGTCTGTCTTCTGATTTGTTGGTTGGATGTTCTATGATGTTAATTTCGGGATTATTTGCATTGGCTTCTTTCGTTACTATTTTTGAGGCATATGTCGCGTTTTCAGTAATATTTCTTGCAAAAGTTGATGTGTTTGCGACATTTCTTGGAGTGGCTGAGGTATTTTAATTTTGATGCTGTTGGGTTTTGATTCGAAGTGTTGGATATTGTTTTTGTTGGAGCTCTTTGTAGACTCTGCAACCTTTATAGTTGGCGGGGTGATTTTCGCTAATATGCTTGGGAGCAGCGGGATTTTCAGCACCTTAAAGTGTATGACAGTGACCCTTCCCTTTCTTTCTTTGTGGATAGCACTTGGGCACAAGTGCCCGCACCTCCTTCAGGTAAAGCATTGGCCGTAGAACCGCTGCTTACCGCACCTCCCGAGTAAACCACACTTGTCTTCCGTTTTGCGCTTTCAACTGCGCTCTCTGCGCCCCCTATTGTGCCCTTAGTAGTTTTCTTTGTTGTTAAACCCATATTACATCTCACAAGTAGCGATGATGCAGGACGGTCATTCCCAATGCATCATCGACGCCGGGTAAGTAGACTTAGTCTTACAACTAACCTTGGCCACAGGAAGTTCGAGAATACGCTAGCTATCAAGTTTGCACACTTGGTCATTTTTCACCTAATCATTTTTACGTTTGTTTTCTTTTTATTGATTTAATTTATTTACTTTTAAACATTGCACATACAATTTTATTTGTAAATAATTTATTAAGTTAGTAATGTAAATAAGTGAGAGAATGACTCCGGCGAGGTTAGGCTTGGACAGACGATGATGAACCGGCAAGCCGGTAGGAATGTTTATTCCGATGATTTAATTTTGGTTTTTGATAATTTTAATAAAAAGTTATTTAATTTGAATTGAAGGTTGTTTTTGTTTTAATTAAGGTGCAAGTGTTAAAAGATTTCTCTTGAAAAAAATTGAAAATTTTGGGTAATTGTGAAAAATTTACAAGCAACTTTATTTAGCAAGGCTCGAGCAGCTGTGCGACGCACGTGCAAATAACGATACCATAAGATAACATTAACATTTAATTATCCGGATTTTGAAGATAATTAACAATTGAAGCAAAATTATAAAACGATACGAAAATTTATATTTTAAAATTAAACTTGAAATTTTCTCATAGCTTACAAGTAAATAACGGATGTACCCCAGCGAAATAGATTTTTATGATGAGTTAAAAATTTACAATTTTTAATAGCTGGGGAGTATAGCAATACATAAGTGAGATTTTCCTTGACACTAAAGAGAACTTCTCCCCAATAGAGAACGACAATAGGTGCACAGTATATTGTCAAATAACAATTTTGTGAATTAAGTATAGTATATAAAATAAACTTAATTATTAAACTGAATGAATACAATTTCATAAGCTATAACACTTGAAATTACATTAGATAGTAACGTATAATTAATAGGAAAAAATCCTGCCGCCGAAAAAGATGGAAATTTTTTATTTAAACGATCAAGTAATAATAATTCCTTTCTCAGATTTTCATTCTCCTTTGAATTAGATAAGTTTAACAAAACCTTTAGACAGATTTCTCCAGTTTTTCTAGCCTCTTCTTCTGTTTCCTTGCAAATCACTACAACTACTACTCCAATGATCTGCAATATGGAGATTTTAAAGTTTTATATAATTTTGTCGACTGAAATGTACTTACGAATTGCCAAATTGTGAGGAACAATTGAATTATAAGTATATATGTAGGTAAATTATTAACTTTAATTACAGAAATATGTAAAAAATATATTATTAAGTTTAAGGTATCAATTAGTCCAAATGTAAACGATAAAGTAAGGAAAAGCAGTTGAAAACCAAAAATTTGATTAAAGAATAACACCTGTTTAATGTTATTTTCAATCCGTCGAGATACTTTTCGGATTTCCGTGCAAATAGAAGAATTGTCTAATGTTTCTTGAACTTTTATTAACCCAACAATATTTTTTTGTTGCATTCTAATTGGTTTAGTTTTTGCTAGTAAGTCACTATTAATGATTTGCATCTGTTGCTTGATAACTTTTACAAAAATATGGATTACAATAACTGTTACTGAATTGTAATAAATTTGAAAATTTTTAGTAGCGAAGAACAAACTTCCTCGAAATCCAAACATCAACTTAAACATATAAGCATCAAATGTAAAGATAATTAAAAAAATGATGTGATAAATTAAAAACTTTAATTCAAAGTGCTTAATTTGCGCTAGCGTTATCAATTCATTTAACATCGATACCTTACCATTATTTTGACCATATACATGATGCAAAAATTTATCTAAGCTTGAGGAGTAAAAAATACTTGGTGCTAGAATCGTAATAATGCTACATATAGCCATAATTATTTTATGTGCGGTTTCAGTGATTAATGATGTCTTTGTTGGATATGGAATATAAACAACACTATAACTACAATTTAATAATGTAGTAACTGTAATGCATAATATTAGAATTAAGATGTACAACTTATAACATTTCAATATGAAATTATTATCACATTTTAGTATACAACGTAGTGGAATTATCCCAAGAATGACAATCAACCGCGAAAACATGTTGTCAAAAACGTACGTTGAAATTTTAATATTTCGGTGAACCAATATTTTTTAATATATTTTTATTAACCAAAAATATTTGAAAAATTACCTAGTAATTTATAAACCGTCTGTTGTGCGGTAGGTTTTTAAAATAATTACGACTACTTTAAACAATATCATCAATAATACAATACTTTTTTATCAGATGATTTTTTGTTTTTGTTGGAGTATCGAATATCGCTCATTAGCGTTATCTGCAATCGATTCACTTATTGTTATTGATAATGAATAGCTTCGTGGCCCAATGGAATAGTCACGAAACTATTTTCTTTTATAATTTATATTAAAACGCATTACTTTAATATATAATTTATTAACTTGTAAAATATTTAAATTGAATAGTTTATAATAATTAAACAAGTTACCTAAACAACAATTTTTTATAATATTTTTATAAAGCTTTCAGCGTAGTTTAACGCTTTTATCAGAATATTTATTAATACAGTGTGTATTAAACTACGGTGAAAGCTCAATAAAAATTTTATAAAATATTATTGTTTATAACTTGTTCAATAATATACTATTGAATTTAAAACGTATTATAAATCTAAATTTTTAATAAAAACTCGACCGAATTAAAATATTCACAATGAAAAAATTTAGGGGTCTGTCAGCCAAGTCCCCCCACGATTTTAAGTTTTTCATCTGTTCTATAAGAAAGAGAACAATTTTCTGGATATATAAAAACAAAAATTTTGAAAGAATATACATTAGTTACCGAAAATATCGAATTTAAAAATAAAAAGTTTTAGATACGGAAATCTATTGTAACATATCCTTGTAGAGTGACAAAACTTGCCAACGGTGGAACTCGAAGCCATAGAACTCGTTCGAGTGTCGACCGCAACTGACAGCGAACATTAAGAGTATATCAAAGCACATGTACCGTGAACAGAAATAAGAGCAGGGAGCTTAACGTGCGAGTTATCGTCGCGGGACTCGTGACATCGGGGTTTTTCGTATTACATTTCCCTGCGATTTGAAACTTTAAAATGCCGAATTTTCGACAACTCTTTCAAAATTTTTGTTTTAATATATTCAGAAAATTGTTCTCTTTTCTATATTGCAATTGAAAAAGTTCAAATAGTAGAGGTAATTAAGTTAGGGCCGGTTGTACCAACTTTGCTTGAACGCCGGTTCAACTGAACTGCAGTTCAACCCTGAACTAAGTTTATAGCTTTTTGGGTTGTACAAAAGAAGTTCAGATGGCGTTCAGTTAAACGGAGGTTACATGACATTCAGGTGTAGTGGTACTTCTGTTTTTTTCCCAATACTTCCAAAATGCGTTCCCAAGTTATTTGAATTTAAAAAGTTGTAGTGTGGTTGTAGTATTACAAAGTGTTTTACGTTTAATTTGACACATTTATTTTGAAAACTCAAATTAATTTTTGTGGTTTGCAAGTAATAATCTGTAAGTAAGAAATGATTTTTTTATGGTAAGAAATGATGAAAAAGACAGCATAATGCAGTTCCAACCAGTAAACGGAAGAATGGCATACTTGAGAATGAGAAAGAAATCCACAAATATGACAATAATCTGTGCTTATGCAGCAATGGAAGATGCCAATGATATAGAAAAAGAAAAATTCTACGAAGAACTGGAAGAATTATGTGAGAGAAGCGAAAAGAAATATACATTGGTATTGATGGGAGATTTTAATGCGAAAGTTGGGAAAGAGGAGTATGTAAGCGATGTGGCGGGAGAGCATACGATACATAGCAAAACAAATGATAATGGAAACAGACTTTGCAACATGGCAGCAGCTTTAGATATCGATATTTGCAGTACCAGATATAAACACAAATAGATTCACAAAATGACCTGGGTCTGGCCCGGAGGAGAACAAGATGAAGGGAACCAAATAGACCATGTTTTAATTACAAGGAAACGAAAATTATTGATTAATGATGTAAGATCATATAGAGGAGCGAATGCTGAAACGGACCATTATTTGGTAGTGACAAAAATAAAAATGAAAAAAGTGATAAACAACATAAAGAAGAACAAAAGTAAACTTTTTGCAACGGAAAAACTAAGAGATGCCAAAATAAGAGAAAATTACGAAAATACGATCCAAATATATATAAAAAACAGTAAAAAAAGTAATGATGTAGATGAAGAATTTGAGAATATCACTGAATGTATAACAACAGCAGCAAAGAAAGTGATAGGATATAGACAAGTACAGAGAGATAAGAGTTGGTTTGACGAGGATTGTGAGAAGATGGAGAAAGAGAAGAGAGAAGCAAGATTGGCATACCTTAACACAAATGAAGAAAAAGATAGAGAGAATTACAAAAGAAAAAGAAGTGAAGCATACAAATTATACAAGAAGAAAAGAAATAAATGGGTGGAAGCCATAATGGAAGATACAGAGAAGAATAACAGACAAAATAATAGTAAGGTGTTCTATGAAAAACTGAAGAAACAGAAAGCAGGACACAGAATCAAGACGAGAGGAATGAGAGATAAGCAAAATAAAATAGAAGACGACACAGAAAAAATAAAACAGATATGGATGACATACTTTCAAAAACTACTGAATGGCGTACCAGAGGAAGAACAAGAAACAATAAGTGAAGAACAACAAATAGACGAACCAACATATGAAGAAATAGCGGAGACAATTAAGAACATGAAAAATGGAAAGTCCCCTGGCAAAGACAGTATTACAGCAGAATTGCTAAAATATGGCGGAGAATTATTATATCGAAAGGTCTATGAACTTGTAAAACAAATATGGACAGAAGAAGTAATGCCACAAAAATGGAGAGAAGGAATAATTGTTACAATAAAGAAAAAAGGAGACGCGGACAGGTGTGAGAATTACAGAGGAATTACACTGTTGAATGTAACATACAAGGTGCTGTCAACGATATTAAACAAAAAACTAAAGCTTGCGATGAAAAATAAAATAGGAGATTACCAGTGCGGTTTTGTCGAAGGTAAATCGACGGTAGATGCGATATATGTAATGAGACAGATTATGGAGAAAAACCGGGAATATAATATAAGCATGTATATGATTTTTATAGATTTTAGACAAGCTTTTGATAAGGTTAAGAGAGGTAAGCTGATGGAAACAATGCAAGAAATGGAAATACCCGGCAAGCTAATAAGACTTACACGCATGACATTAAAAGAAACAGCAGCTTGTGTTAGAACCTCAAGTGGAGAGACTGAAGATTTCTTGATAAATTGTGGAGTGAGACAGGGAGATGCTATGTCGGCAACCCTGTTCAACATACTTCTAGAAAAGATCATGAGGAGGATACAAGTAAACGGCACAATAATCAACAAGGAAGCACAGTTGATAGCATATGCGGACGATGTGGTTATTGTATCAAGATCGAAAGGTGAATTAACAAGCAGAACTCAAGAAATAAGAGAAACAGCGGTGCAAATGGGTTTGGAAATAAATGAACAGAAAACAAAATATATGAGATGTCAACGAGGAGAAATACAAGACCTAGGTGAACTAAAAATTGGAGACCACACATATGAGAAGGTAAACGACTTCGTATACCTGGGAACACAATTAAATAATAGAAACAAAAGAGAACAAGAATTAGAAAGAAGATTGCAGCAAGCAAATAGGGCCTACTACGCGAACAAAATCTTTCTGAACGATAAGAAGCTGTCAAAGAAAACAAAGATCAGGATATATAAGACAATAATTAGACCGGTGGCTACGTACGCGACAGAAGCGATGTGCTATAGTAGAAGAGAGGAAGAAAAGATAAGGGTTTTTGAAAGAAAGATAATGCGTAAAATACTGGGACCAATAAAAATTGCTGAACAAGAAACCAGACCCATGATGAATCATGAGATACTGAGAGCAGTTGGAAGTGAAGACATTGTCAAGGTAATCAAATCGCATAGATTGCAATGGTTTGGTCACATCATGCGGAAGAAGAAGAATGATGTGATAAGGCGGATCACGGAGTGGAAACCGATGCAGGAGCGCAGGAGAGGACGACCGGACTTAAGATGGTATGACCAAGTATTAAGGGATCTGCGAAATATGGGGGTCGTGAACTGGAGAGAGAAGGTGAAGGATAGGACTTTTTGAAAGACAATGACAATGGACGCAAGAACAAGTGTAAAGTTGTAAATATATGGATGTAAAATGTAAAGTTAATGAGGATTAATCCACCTCAACAAACGGATTTGTTTAAGTCCAAAATGGACAGTCATATTCCCTTCGGGAATGTAAGACTATATATTGTATTGTATTGTAAGTACTTAAGTTTTGTAGTATTTAAGTACCTAAATCGAAATTAAATTGCACTATTATGTTTTTGTAGTTGCGTTTGTTTTGAAAAATGTCCAAGTTTACCAAAAAAAGAGCTCCAAATTTTTCTCCCGAAGAAGAGCACTTGCTGGTTGCACTGGCAGCAAAATATGCAGCCAAGATCGAATGCAAACGCACTGATGCCTCGTCCAATGAAGTTAAAATAAAGGCTTAGTGTAGGTCCTCCAAACACAGTTATTATTACGGAAGAAGATAATATCATTAAAGAAATTATTTCCACACAAATAACTGGGAGACCTTCGGAATTTGATACCGATAACACAATCGGTTAGCACAAAATACATAGTAAACATATGTCGATTAAAATTAACATTGTTATTAGTTTTAGATGACCCAGATTACTTCCCCGATAAAAGTTTAGAAGAGCAGGAGATAGATTGTATGACGTCATTGAAGCAAGATGATGATGAAAGTTAGTCTTAAACAACTATTCTAATTATATTAATTTAATTACAATTTTTAAATTTTAGTGGCAGTTTTTCAAACTGAAAGCTTTGATTTGTGTTTTTCAGAAGCAGGTCCTTCAAATATCAATTGTATGTATTGCAGTTTATCACGATGCCTATAATATAATTTTTGTATTTTAGCAAAGTACACCAGTCCAGTACCAAAAGTTGTGCCTGTACCAAAAAGATCCGCTCAGGATTGGACAAAAGGCACACCAGTGAAGTTAAGGACTCCAATTTCGACAACATTAAGAAGTTAGTTGTTAATTAGGCAATACCTATTATTTGTTATATTTATTATGTTTAGCTAACACTCGTTAACATTCAAAACAATACGGCATTTAAAAACAAATTAACGGATTGGATAAAGTCAAAGACAGAATTGAAAGACCTAGAAAAGCAATATTTAAAGGAAGAACATTTAGCACGCATGAACGAAATTCAAACTGAACATGAAGCAAAAATGGAGTATCATGCATTAAGTATAAAATTATTGAAGGAGGAGCATAAACTGAAGTTCAAATTTATGGAATAATTAATTCATTAAAATAAAAATTATTTATTGGTACCTAATTGAATCGCTTATTTCAGAAACAACCTAAGTCACATTTTGTCAGTTTTCATGAGGTGAATTAAAACGTTTGATAAGTTTATCTAAACATTTTCAAAAAGATCGAACTTGAAGTCAAAGGTTTACCACCTTAAGGTAAGAGTTTATCATAAACAAAAGCATTATAAATTAAATTATGTGTTACCCTCAAAAAATACATGAGGGTTTAACAAACTCAAAATTATCAAAATGTGACTTAGGTTGTTTCTGAAATAAGCGATTCAATTGTATTTTATTTAAAATGTTAAAAAAATATATAAAAGATAGTAGTGACTAACTCTACTCGATTAACATTTCAAAATAGTCGTTGATTAAACTGTATCTTGTTGTATTGTTTAAATTATTTGCTGCTGTTCTTCCTACATTCTGAAGTGGAACATTATGTATTATTATTATTATTAGTAACGGGCTGTGGTACATGTCCCCACTGCACTGAAGCTTAAGCTTATTGTGCACCCATCCGAGTTTACTCAAACAACTGCGTCTCTTCGACCAGGTCGAGAACACAGTTGAAGGGAGATTGTTCTATCTCCTCGGTTGTTGGGTAGGGCAAACCGAGGTGACACAGCCTGCTCCTGGCCAAGGCCGGGCATTGGCATAGTATGTGGAGTGGGGTTTCATCCTCCTCGCCACACATCCTGCAAATAGGATCCTACGCCAGCCCTATAATGCTGAGGTGCCTTTTGAGGCAGCAGTGCCCTGTAAAGAGACCCACTAACCTTCTAAGTTGTTTCCTACTCAACATGAGTATTTTGTTCCTTTTGGCCTCACTGGACGGTGCCCCTACACATTATGTAACAAGATGGCATTTTCAACATCATCATTTAATGGTAATGGTTTAGTGTCATTCATTATACATGCCAGGTTGTGCAATACCATTGTGGCTACAACAATTGCCTCAACCTTATCTATGTGCAATCGAATTCCTAACGCCAAAATTGGAAAACGTCTTTTCAATACACCAAAACATCTCTCGATGGGATTACGTGTACAAATCTGAGCTTCATTAAACAGATGCTCTGCTTGCGTGGTGGGGTTTCTTAATGGAGCAATGAGATAGTTTTTGATAGCATATCCACTATCTCCAACAAGTAAGCTATCGTTTCCAAAATGATTATTCTCCATTCCGTGTCGTAGCGTGGAGTTATTAAAAATTGTGGAATCGTGAGTTGATCCCGGCCACCGACATACAACATTAGTAAATTCCAATTTTGAATTACACACAGCTTGCACATTGATTGAAAAAAAACTTTTTCTATTTCGGTAGTTCTCAGCTTCTTCGCCTCCTGGTGACTAAAAATATAATATATGATATAACCAGAACATCCCATTCTCCCGAATTAGTCTCCTATATTAAGCTTCTACTGTAATATTATTTACCTGTATTTTAATATGTGTGCAGTCAATAGCTCCAATACATCTTGGGAATTTACTAATGTTATAAAATCCCTGCCGAGTGCTAAAAATTTCATCTACCGTAGTGGGCATTTTCATATAATGAGGCGCAAGTGATGTAATTGATCTTAACACTTTGTATACTGCACGACTTGCTGTTGACTTATCTATTCCATTCATGTCACCGATAACTTGCAAAAACAAACCAGTAGCAAGCAAGCGTAAAGTTGCAAATACCATTTCTTCAGGCAACAGAGCATGGTTTCTAGTCAAAAAATGTTAGGTGAATTGTTAGGTGATAACAAATCTAATGTTTACTAACCTGGTTGTGCGAGAGACAATCGAATCAAAAAGCTTCCCTATTAGATGGTGTACTACTTCTTTAGTAAACCTAAATCTCTGTCTAAATTCTTCGTCATTCTATTTTAAACAATTTTCCGTTCTTGTTGTAAATCTTTGAGGTTGTCGAGAAAATACCACTAAACGAATTAATTCCACAAAATCTTTGTCATCAATTAATTCGTTTAAATTATCTCGTAATGACATTTTCATATTTTATTGATTATGAAGCAGATAAGTGATTTTATTTATATAATAAAACAAAGTACACAAAAAGTTACCAACCCAAGTTAAAAAATGAAAATTTCATAAATTGATACAGAGTGTAATATAAAGAATAGAAAATAATATTAATTCAAAATCAAACTTTCACAAACTTTAAACAACATTTTTGTATACATAACCACACTCTAAAATAAACAAATTTAAAACTCTCATTGCTTGTAATGGCATTTGCGCATGCTTCTCATTGCTTAAACCTAGTTCAACACTCTTGAACGGCCGTTCCACCAGGTACGGTGGTTCAAGGTCTTGAACTGTAGTTCAAGCTTAACCGAGGTTGGTACAACGCAATTTTTGGCGTTGAACCAAAGTTCACCTTGAACGAGCTTTGAACGAGGTTGGTACAACCGGCCCTTACAGACACCCAAATTTAATTACTACTAATTTTTATAAAAGTTTTATTAATATCACAAGTTCATATTAGAGATTTTTAGGTTGCTAATTTGGTTGCAGTGTTATAACTTATAATCTTCTTCTTCTTTGTCGTATGCCTCTTGTCAGAAGCGTCGCGATCCTTCAAAACTAACTATCTTGACTTTTATAT
Organism: Cantharis rustica; assembly: GCA_911387805.1. Taxonomy (NCBI): domain Eukaryota; kingdom Metazoa; phylum Arthropoda; class Insecta; order Coleoptera; family Cantharidae; genus Cantharis; species Cantharis rustica. The sequence continues at coordinate 53,509,611 of OU426878.1, read as the reverse complement.
TAAAATTGATTTTTACATGTTAGATGAAATTGAAAATAATTAAAATCCATAACTTACATAAAATTGTGCAAAAACTATTTAAATGAATTAGTCTGCGACACCCTGTTATAACTTGGTGTTTCGATTTTCGGAATCTCATCAGGCAAACCTGGAAAAATCTAGAAATTATCGAAAAGTTATGCTTTTAAATTAAAATTCAAATCTGATTAAGTGTCAAATTTATTTGACATTTATAAAAATAAAAATTATACCTACTTGAAGCCAAAATGAATAAAAAAAAAAAAAAAAAAAAAAAAAAAAAAACTTATTTTGAAAAATTCTAAACCGGAAAACTAAACTAACCCCCAAAAAAAACCTAAATTGAAACGTTAGTTGTAATTTAAAATTACAAAAGTTGTAGATTGCCCCAATTTCAAAATTTCATGTGTATGAACTTAGAGAAATATACAGGACAGATCTACGTATTAATTTGTTATATGTTAATATAACGAATATGATAATTGATAAAATGGTAAAAGTATTAACATGTGATAATATTTATATTAAAATTGATTTTTACATGTTAGATGAAATTGAAAATAATTAAAATCCATAACTTACATAAAATTGTGCAAAAACTATTTAAATGAATTAGTCTGCGACACCCTGTTATAACTTGGTGTTTCGATTTTCGGAATCTCATCAGGCAAACCTGGAAAAATCTAGAAATTATCGAAAAGTTATGCTTTTAAATTAAAATTCAAATCTGATTAAGTGTCAAATTTATTTGACATTTATAAAAATAAAAATTATACCTACTTCAAGCCAAAATGAATAAAAAAAAAAAAAAAAAAAAAAAAAAAAAACTTATTTTGAAAAATTCTAAACCGGAAAACTAAACTAACCCCCAAAAAAAACCTAAATTGAAACGTTAGTTGTAATTTAAAATTACAAAAGTTGTAGATTGCCCCAATTTCAAAATTTCATGTGTATGAACTTAGAGAAATATACAGGACAGATCTACGTATTAATTTGTTATATGTTAATATAACGAATATGATAATTGATAAAATGGTAAAAGTATTAACATGTGATAATATTTATATTAAAATTGATTTTTACATGTTAGATGAAATTGAAAATAATTAAAATCCATAACTTACATAAAATTGTGCAAAAACTATTTAAATGAATTAGTCTGCGACACCCTGTTATAACTTGGTGTTTCGATTTTCGGAATCTCATCAGGCAAACCTGGAAAAATCTAGAAATTATCGAAAAGTTATGCTTTTAAATTAAAATTCAAATCTGATTAAGTGTCAAATTTATTTGACATTTATAAAAATAAAAATTATACCTACTTGAAGCCAAAATAAATAAAAAAAAAAAAAAAAAAAAACTTATTTTGAAAAATTCTAAACCGGAAAACTAAACTAACCCCCAAAAAAAACCTAAATTGAAACGTTAGTTGTAATTTAAAATTACAAAAGTTGTAGATTGCCCCAATTTCAAAATTTCATGTGTATGAACTTAGAGAAATATACAGGACAGATCTACGTATTAATTTGTTATATGTTAATATAACGAATATGATAATTGATAAAATGGTAAAAGTATTAACATGTGATAATATTTATATTAAAATTGATTTTTACATGTTAGATGAAATTGAAAATAATTAAAATCCATAACTTACATAAAATTGTGCAAAAACTATTTAAATGAATTAGTCTGCGACACCCTGTTATAACTTGGTGTTTCGATTTTCGGAATCTCATCAGGCAAACCTGGAAAAATCTAGAAATTATCGAAAAGTTATGCTTTTAAATTAAAATTCAAATCTGATTAAGTGTCAAATTTATTTGACATTTATAAAAATAAAAATTATACCTACTTGAAGCCAAAATGAATAAAAAAAAAAAAAAAAAAAAAAAAAAAAAAAACTTATTTTGAAAAATTCTAAACCGGAAAACTAAACTAACCCCCAAAAAAAACCTAAATTGAAACGTTAGTTGTAATTTAAAATTACAAAAGTTGTAGATTGCCCCAATTTCAAAATTTCATGTGTATGAACTTAGAGAAATATACAGGACAGATCTACGTATTAATTTGTTATATGTTAATATAACGAATATGATAATTGATAAAATGGTAAAAGTATTAACATGTGATAATATTTATATTAAAATTGATTTTTACATGTTAGATGAAATTGAAAATAATTAAAATCCATAACTTACATAAAATTGTGCAAAAACTATTTAAATGAATTAGTCTGCGACACCCTGTTATAACTTGGTGTTTCGATTTTCGGAATCTCATCAGGCAAACCTGGAAAAATCTAGAAATTATCGAAAAGTTATGCTTTTAAATTAAAATTCAAATCTGATTAAGTGTCAAATTTATTTGACATTTATAAAAATAAAAATTATACCTACTTGAAGCCAAAATAAATAAAAAAAAAAAAAAAAAAAAACTTATTTTGAAAAATTCTAAACCGGAAAACTAAACTAACCCCCAAAAAAAACCTAAATTGAAACGTTAGTTGTAATTTAAAATTACAAAAGTTGTAGATTGCCCCAATTTCAAAATTTCATGTGTATGAACTTAGAGAAATATACAGGACAGATCTACGTATTAATTTGTTATATGTTAATATAACGAATATGATAATTGATAAAATGGTAAAAGTATTAACATGTGATAATATTTATATTAAAATTGATTTTTACATGTTAGATGAAATTGAAAATAATTAAAATCCATAACTTACATAAAATTGTGCAAAAACTATTTAAATGAATTAGTCTGCGACACCCTGTTATAACTTGGTGTTTCGATTTTCGAAATCTCATCAGGCAAACCTGGAAAAATCTAGAAATTATCGAAAAGTTATGCTTTTAAATTAAAATTCAAATCTGATTAAGTGTCAAATTTATTTGACATTTATAAAAATAAAAATTATACCTACTTGAAGCCAAAATGAATAAAAAAAAAAAAAAAAAAAAAAAAAAAACTTATTTTGAAAAATTCTAAACCGGAAAACTAAACTAACCCCCAAAAAAAACCTAAATTGAACATGTAAAAATCAATTTTAATATAAATATTATCACATGTTAATACTTTTACCATTTTATCAATTATCATATTCGTTATATTAACATATAACAAATTAATACGTAGATCTGTCCTGTATATTTCTCTAAGTTCATACACATGAAATTTTGAAATTGGGGCAATCTACAACTTTTGTAATTTTAAATTACAACTAACGTTTCAATTTAGGTTTTTTTGGGGGTTAGTTTAGTTTTCCGGTTTAGAATTTTTCAAAATAAGTTTTTTTTTTTTTTTTTTTTTTTTATTCATTTTGGCTTCAAGTAGGTATAATTATTATTTTAATAAATGTCAAATAAATTTGACACTTAATCAGATTTGAATTTTAATTTAAAAGCATAACTTTTCGATAATTTCTAGATTTTTCCAGGTTTGCCTGATGAGATTCCGAAAATCGAAACACCAAGTTATAACAGGGTGTCGCAGACTAATTCATTTAAATAGTTTTTGCACAATTTTATGTAAGTTATGGATTTTAATTATTTTCAATTTCATCTAACATGTAAAAATCAATTTTAATATAAATATTATCACATGTTAATACTTTTACCATTTTATCTTGACTTTTCGCTATGGGTTGTCGTTCGTGCCTTTCGTGCAGCTTGTTCTAGTGTGCCACCTGTGATTGCTTTGATTTGGTCGGTCTATTTCTTTGGCAAGCAATCTTATGATCTTGTACTCTGAACCATTTTTTATACAACCAATATCTCCATGTTGTCGGTCCCTCTGCGATGTATATGTCCGTAGAACCTCGCTATTCTTTTCTTGATAAGGTTGAACAGTTTTTGAGACGCTTGAATTTTTTCCACAATTGAGAGATTGGTTCTTCTCTTCATACTTTTTTTTGTCGTGTTTCCTCATGATTCAGGTTTCGGAAGCATATAGGAGAATGAGGAACACGATTGTATTCATCAAAGCTTTTTTGATATTAAGAGTGATGTGCCCATCCGCCTATAGTTTTCTTTTTGTTGTCCTAGAAATTTAAATGCAACGTTTAATTTCGGATGTACAATATCCATCATTTTAATCATGAACCTCAGATATATAAGGAATATCGGCTCACCAGTTTCATTTGGTCGTTCATTAGCAGGTCACTTTCTTTAGGAATAAAGATGCTTTAGATCAGAAAATCTTCAAACGAAAGGATTATAAAATTAATGATCGTCAAGGTTGTAAATATTAATGCTGTTAGACCTTAATAATTTTGAATAAAAAGTGAGTATAAAATTTAATAAAATGAACTAAGTGCAATAAAAAGTTAATTTTATTCGACGATTGAAATTCGCGCCATTGTTATAACATCTTAACTTATAACATCCCAATATGAAATTATTGTCACATTTTAGTATATAACGTAGCGGAAATATCCCAAAAACGGCAATAAACTGAGAAAACATGTTCTTAAATAATTTTGCTTTGAAATTTTAATATTCACGTGAACCAATACTTTTTATTATATTTTGATTTCAGTAATATTATATTGTTATTAGAAAGAGCATTCACGAAACATTAAATTTTATTTCAACTGATAGTTTCAATGCGTTAAAATTAGATTACTATTTACAATTGATTAGCCAAAAAAATATTTGAAAAATTGCCTAGTAATATATAAATCGTTTGTGAGGCCGTAAAATTTTTTAAATAACTACGGCTACTTTAAACAATTATCGATATATAATCATAACAGTACTCTTTTATCAGGTGATTTTTTGTCTTTATTTTTGTACGGAATTCCGCTCATTAGCGTTATCTCTAATCGATTCATTTGTTGTATTGATAAAAACAAATTAATGTAATGATTACGAAGCTATTTTCTTAAATAATTTATGCTAAAACGTTTTACAAATTTAAATTTTTAATAAAAACTTCATGGAACTAAAATATTCCCAATGAACAAATTTAATTACTACAAATAACTGCAAAATTTACAAAAGTTTTATTAATATCCCAAGTTTATATTGGAGATTTGTAAGGTTAATAATTTAGTTACAAAGTGTTATAATAGTTATATAAAATTATTAAAAAGTCAACTTTTGCGTTTTATAAAACAATAGAAGAAATTGTTCCATCACCAACTTGAATAACTTATAACACGATTATATTGTAACGAAAATTAAATCGTTTATTTAATTTCTAAAGCTCTACACATGTTATACAAATAAAGTTAATGACAACAAAACAATTACTACACTAAGAATAACACTAAACTAAATTACACTACAATTTATTTAACACTAAGTCCGGATTTATTTAAACACTCGGTATATTGTTTATCACTTTACTATTTATTTACACTTTATTTATGTTCACACTTGTATGTTTAAACTGGAATTAATTTGTAGCTGGAAACTACTCTGCATTTATACCTAAAAGCAGCTTCCAGAAACTTCCATATTATTCCTATACACTTCTATACGTTTCGAACAGTGTCTAAAGAGTGCAAGCTAAAAAATATTTGAATGACTAATGAGGTTATCATGTATGACTCATCATGTTTGACTCATTATACATACGTCATACATTAGTCATCAAATATAATTAAACGTTTTTTCGTAACAATATAGTGAGTTTTTATAATTATGTAGTTGCAAGAAAATGGGACAATCCCCACTTTGAAGGAAGGGCAAACCTGAGAGATAATTTGCAATAGAAGATATTCTTAAAGCTATCCGGTAGATAGAGTACGGTTCTGTGAAATGTGTATTGTTTTTGAACTGGTTATTTTTTGGAAATTGGAGAGAATCGAGTGTTGAATTTGAAAACGAAACGTGTCGAGAAGCGTGAGAAATAAACACAACGAAAAACTGTTGTAGAAACGACAAACAGAAGCGTTAATTAGCAAGGATAGCAAAACCACGAATATTGGAGGTTAGATTATAAAGAATTATAAAGATTCGTTGTAAGGTGCTGATAGTAGTGCGAAAGCTTTCGAGGGGTTGACCTGGGCTCGCGCACTGACGCTGATGACAGATATACGGCATAAAGAAGTAAATAATTATAGCCAATTTTCAGAAATTGGTAATTAAAATAATATATATTCGAACGCAACTTTGGTTGCCTAAGTGACACCAAACATAGCCAAATGAATAATATCGAACTCAACAGAGAAAGAGCAAATAGTGTTCCATCCATTAAGGACTACATTAAAAGAGGAAGAGAAGCACTAAACACAAGTAAAGAAGAAGAGGCTTCCCGAAGAAACAAGAAAACAACCAGATTTCCAATAAGAGCTGAAGAGGAAAAATATAAGAAGGAAACCATGAATGAACTGAAGAAAATTATGGCTGGATTGATAAAAATGGTAACCGCTGGTAACAATGTGAATCGAGAAATAAAAAAAAACTTAATACGATGGAAGCAAACTGGAATGCTAAGGTTCATGAAATGGAACAGGTGATCAAAAACTTGACAATTAAAGCAGGGGAACAAGATGTGAAAATAAACCTTTTGGAAGAACAACTGGAAAAACATGAAAAGGAAAAAAGACGTGAAAACATAATTATAAAAAATCTACCATTAGATGGAAATGTGACCCCCGGAAAAGTAGAAGATTTCTTAAACAATAGGATGGAGGTTGACGTTGAGGTGGTAGACACTTTTAAATTGGGAAAAGTTACTGAAAAACAGATAATTGTAGCAAAATTAAAAAACCTTACGCAGAAAAGACTAGTAATGAACAACAAGTATAAGCTTAAAGGTATCAGAACCTACATTGAAAACGAATTAACCAACAAAGAAAAAAAGATTCAAAATAAAATATGGTCCTTGGCTAAAATTGAAATGGGAAAGGGGGAAAAAGTAAAAGTAGGATACCAAAAAATGATCAAGCAGGATAAGGAATATGTATGGAATTTGAATGATAATGTCCTTAAAATTAAAAGTGATCAGGGACAACCAGCAAAAAACTGATACAGTTGGAAAGAGGAGTATCTGAACATTTCCAGACAGATGCTCTGAATGAAGTTGCTGGAATAGAAACAACGACAGTGCAGGAAGATAAAACAAATGCAAACAAAAACAATAGAAGAAAGAAAAAGATAATAGTACGAGTAGCTACGTGGAACGTCAGAACTCTCTTGAAAGCGGGGAAGATAGATGAGGTTGCTGGAGAACTAACAAGATATAAAATAGATATAGCGGCACTGCAGGAGATTCGATGGGGGGGCCAAGGTTAGATCGTCAGTTTCGAATATGTAATGATGTACTCTGGGGAGAAGAAACAGAGAAGGATCGGTACTGGGTTTATGGTAGCAAGAAGATTGTATGATAACATGACACAGTTTAAGCCAGTAAATGAAAGATTGGCGCATATCAAAATTAAAATGAATACCATAACCATATCGAAGCAGAAAAGAAGAGCTTTTACGATGAGTTAGAAGAACTATGTAATACAATTGCCAAAACTGATATCTTGGTGATCATGGGCGATTTCAACGACAAAGTGGGAAAGGAAGAATACATCTCTGAAGTAGCGACTAAGCAAACAATTCACGATGTGATTAATGATAACACACATAGAATGTGTAATTTGGCAGCGGCGGCAAACCTGGACATTAGCAGCACTTGATTCAAACATAAGAAGGTGCACAAAATAACTTGGGTATGGCCTGGCGGAGAAAAGGAAGAAGGAAACCAGATCGATCACGTCATGGTATCAAAAAAGAAAAGAACGTCAATTATGAATGTAAGAACATCTAGAGGCGCCAATGCTGATACCGACCATTATCTAGTAGTGGCGGAAGTTAAACAAAAGAAAACATATAGAACGAAAAAAAAGAATACGAATAGAAAACTAGCAACAGACAGATTTTGTAACGACGAAATAAAAAAAGCTACAAGGATACGGTAAAGAATCTAATAACATATAACGAAAGAAGCAATGATATGGAACAAGAGTGTGAAAACATCACAAACATCTTAAGAAGTGCAGAACAAGTAATAGGCTACACAGAGAAGAGATCAGATAGGAAATGGTTTGACGATGAGTGTAGAAGATTGTGTGACGTAAAAAGAGAAACAAGAATGAAATGGATAGCAACGGCAAAAATGAAGACTTGGAAAGTTACAGAACAATCAGAAAAGAAGCTAATAAAATATATAAAAGTAAAAAAAACCTATGGATAAAGAAAATTACTGAAGAAATAGAAAGAAGTAATAGACAAAATAACAATCGTCAATTCTATGAAAGGTTAAATAAACAAAAAACAGGACCTAAAATAAAAACGAGAGGAATGAGGAACAGTGAAGGAAAATTGGAAGATGACATAGAGAAAGTAAAACAAATATGGATGGAACATTTTCAGAGACTGCTAACTAGAGAAGAGGAAGGCGAACAATGTGAAAGAATAGATGCAGAAGACCAGCAAGTAGATGAACCAACTTATGAAGAGGTTGAGGAAATAATAAACAAACTCAGAAATGGAAAGTTTCCGGGTAAAGATGGTATAAATGCGGAATTACTCAAGTATGGAGGTGAAATGTTACACGAGAGATTATTTAAAACGATAAAACAAGTATGGCTAGAAGAAAAAATGCCCAATCAATGGAAAGAAAGCATAATAGTGACCATAAGGAAGAAGGGAGATGTGGAGACATGCGAGAATTACAGAGGAATCGCTCTGCTGAACTCCGCGTATAAGGTGTTATCAATGTTAGGAAACAAAAGATTATAGGATTTTACAAAAGAAATAATTGGTAAATCATATTTAATAGACAATAAATTGCTGACACTGTAAGGTTGCCTTTCCAGTCCTCAACTTTTATACTGGTTGCTTGTAAGTATAGCCTCTGGAGAATGATTTTAGTTCATGTTGTCTTAGAGTGCTTTTTATTATTATGGCTCTCTGGCCTTCTCCTAGGGTGATTGGTGTAGTTATAGTTGTTAATTTTCTAGAGAATAGCCTAATTCTTAAAGTTTCTTTATGTATTGACATTCCCTGTAGCTAGCTGGGTGGTCATTTTCGCAATTAACGCATTTAATACTTTTATTTATTTTTTCTTTCATATTGCAGTCGCAAGTCCAATGTTCTCTAACATCTGGAGCATTGAAAAATTTTTATTTGAATATGTTGAGGTTCGAATTTAACTACCTTATTTAGAAATACTTTAATTTCGTACATTTCGCACATTTCGTAGTGTTTATCTTCAATCCAATTAATTTAAGAAGAAATCTGTGTATAAATATCAAGATAACCACGAGCATAATGAATATTTCCTGAGACCAACTCAATTTAAGTTTTTATATTTTCTTTCACTAAAGGTTCTGCAGAATTTGAGATATTTTTCAAATAATATTGCTTACTTGATAAAATCTTTCTGCTCATCTATTAAAAAAGCAAATATCTTTAGCCGGAGTATTGGTTAATCAATGGTTAATAGTTTTCATGAAGAATAATTTTCTCGATTTGGACCATCACTTAGTTTAATTTAGTAGTTCTTGCTAATATACTCAGCAATGATTGTTTGAAACTAAAATAGGCAGTTAAATGGAATTTTATTAAAATAAATCAATAAATTTGTTTCATTATTCTACTACGCAATGTCATATTATAGAGATATTTATTTGATATGGTGATTTATGTCAACAAGAATAATTATATTCCTGTGCTTCAAAAAAATATGTTAAATAAAATTTGTGGGTTATACACATTTGCAAAGTTAGGATGAAATGTTTTTATCCAGAATTTTATTTTAATGTATTACTAAAAGAAGTTCCTTATAGATTTTATGATACTGTAACGAAAATTAAAACGTTTATTTATTTCTAAAAGAGCTAAAACAAATATTTACAAATACGGTTAATAACAATTACTAAACTAAGATTAACACTAACACTAATTACACTACAATTTATTTACACTATAATTTATATTTAACACTAGGTCTATATATATTTAAACACTCGGTATAACGTTATCACTTCACTGTATTTATGTTCACTTGATTTATGTTAAGAGTCGCGCGTTGAAACTGAAATTGATTCTGTGACAGGAAATCGCGCTGCATTTATACTTAAACGCAGCCTTCCAGAAAATTCCATAACCATCCAGGAATTTCTAGTCACTTCTTTGCGCTTCTCGATTGATAGATCGAGCCTTATTTGAATGACTAATGATGTTATCATGCATGACTCATCACACATGACGTCATACATTAGTCATCAAATGAGGCCGTGAGAGCAAAAGTGGTGTAACCCCAAATATAACTATTGGATATATTAAAGCTTTTAATTTCTTCACTTTTTCAAATATATCTTGTAAGTTTATTATTTGCTTTATATGCACCAACCTCGACTTTAATTGTTATAATAATAATATTTTACATTTAAATGCTGTATATTTTATTAAAAATAGCAAATTAGAGATTGTAATGTGGGTTACACCACTTTTGCACTAACTATTCTAACTCTTATAGAAAAATAATGATATGGTTACATTATTTTTATATCACAATCACAATACATTATTTTTTGATTTTCCTATTTATTTAGTATTATGATTATTAAGACAATGAAAACAATATTTTGTTTTAATATTAAATATTTTATTTATGCAAATACAATACACAGAGTATTAAATTATTTAAATTAAATGATTAAAAATATAGGGTCATTAACAATATTATAATATGATGAAAATGAAGTTAAAAAATAAAGTTGTTCTAATTTATGAAAACATTTCTTCATCAGAAGCATATGATTCCACTCCCTCTTCATGCTCAATATTAGAAGTTTTCAATTTATTGAAAAAATTGTGGTGAATTGGAGGAACAACCTGTAATAGTTCCATCAAATCTTTCTTTTTGGCTTCATTAATAACATGTCCATTTGGGTATAGAACATCGAGATTACGAATTACCCTTGAACACCTTCTTTGTAAATTTACTGTATCAAATAGTGTATTCTCATTATTGCTATATTTGTAATTTATTGTGAATGGGCTTGATTTTAAGAACTGTAACCACTGTATTTTCAGCCATTCAATTTTTCCTTTACTTACATTTATTTTCCTGTTCGTAATGTTTTTCTCTAGATTTTTTGTGGAATACATCATTGTTGATTCTGCTTTGATTATTTGAAATGGCTCTATCTTTCTTGCCGCAAAAATAACTTTAAGCCAATCATCTGGCATATAAATGTCTTTAAAATATTTTTTCTGCTTTTCAATTAACCCGAAGTCTTGATCACAAGGCAGGAAAGAGTGTCCACTGACCAAGAATTTATGATCAATTTCATTAACGAAATAGTCTGAATTGGACACAATATACTGGCAAAGAACAGCCATCTTGATATTACGGTTTTGTCCTCCGCATTGGTCAGAATACATAATAAGTTTCGTTGTTGTAACATAATGTTTAATAAAATGCAAAAGGCATGATCCTATTTCTTGCGGTCCTCGTGAAGCAACTGACTCGTCCCACACATACATGTAGCCTTTGTTGGTGATCAAGTTATGTACTCCCAAACAGTACGTCCAAAGCTGTCTTTTGTAGTAACATATACCCGTACTAAGTACTGGTGTCGGTAAAGTCTTCATTAGATCAAAAGCTATAACCGTTGTATTATTTTCAGTACTCTTGGCTGATTCCGCATCTGCTTTTCTTTGATGCAGTTCACGGGCTCCATTTAATTCAACCTTTTCTGCTTCGTTTGTAGTGTATTTTAATTTATTTTCATACATGTAGCATTTCTTACAAGAGTCCGAGATAGGTTGATGAAAGGATAAATTAAATTCGGTGTTGAATATTTTCCGAAATATAAATTGTGAAGCTGGATTGGGATGACAGTCTTTATATAAGTGATACATGATCTGAAGGCTCATATCAGGAGCCAGAAATTTTCTATTTTCGGTTTTATGGCGGGTATAATGTGACTCATACGTTGGAAATTGGCGGATAAATGTTCGAATTTCTGTCAATTTCGCCTCGCTAGTTTTATTTATAGGTTTGTTCTTACCTCTTCTATCCAGAGGTAGAGTGTTCGTTTCTGATTTGGTTTTTATCAATCTGCTAACTCTTCCATCAGAAACTTGAAAAGTTTTCAAAAAAAACTTTTTGCATATCTTTACCTCTTTTCCGTCAATATCAGGCAAATAATAAAGACAAGTTCTCTGCCTTCTGGATTGATCTTTACTACTGTAAATCCGGCCTCTATTTACGATCTTTATTAGTGATAACAAAAAAAAATTTTGAAAATTAAAATTCGACAATTCATAAAACTTATTGAACTGCGTAATCCGCTGATTGGCTTGAATTTTTAGGTGACATTTATTTAGACAAGAGCAATCTTCAATATAATAATTCTTTTTAGGAACAACTTTACCAGTTTTGGAAGTGTATTTTTCTCCTTTTGCACGCTTCGTCTTCTGCTGGTTTCGTATCCACATGTCTTCATTTTTAGTACGTTTCCTGGATTTCATTGTTTCATTGCCATTTGAAGATGTAGGTAAACCTCGTTGTGCTAGTGCCAAAATATTGTTATTTGAATTACCTATTGTATTAGTTACGGAAGTATTTGTTGTGTCCAATCCTTCTGGTGAAACTGACCTTTCATGTTCTGATGGTAGATATTCTGACCCCGAATCTTTAAAATCTTCACCACTATCGCCCTCCAAAATCTCTAAATAGTCAGTACAATAATTATAACAATTGTATATGGGGTATTAGTGGTGATACATCAATCATTAGTGCAGGCCATGATTCTGGGTACAAACAAACCGATTTTAAATCTAACTTTAAATAACATCAGAAAATGATGAGCAATTGGCAAAGAAATTAGTTTATATCGCTTTGTTTGGACCCGAATTCTTAGAATACACGTTATACTAATTACTCGTATTGTTTTGACTTACCGTTCAACCTCTCTTCTATATTTTCTTTGTCAGTCATTATTACACTTCTTACAAATCTACAAATACAAATAATGCAAAAACAAACAAACCACTTACAAATAAACGTAACTACAACAAACTAAAAACAATAGTGATGTATCCCTCATTCACCACTATTGTTTTAAAAATTTGTAAAATTTATGAATGCAAAAACAATGTATATCACTACCATCTATGGAATATTATAATAATGTTGGTTACATCAATTTTACTTCAAAGATATTTTAGATAAAGATAAAAGAGAGGCGTAACACCAAAAAACCCGATTGTGACAATTTGAGGGTTACACCACTTTTGCTCTCACGGCCTCAAATATAATTAGACGTTCTTTCGTAACAATACGTTTATGTTTGATAATAACAAGTGTACTATTTGTAATTATAATAAATAATAAGGACAGTAAAATAAATAATTAACATGGTCAGTAAAGTATTCAAACAAGCTTTATACAATTTTCTACAAAATTTTATATTTATAAAAATATATCTTATATATTGAGATGACCCGAGCTATTCAAATTTATGAAATTTGCTTAATTTTAAAATTACTCTTCTTTGCTCGGTGAACATCTATTATTTGTAGCTATGAGCTCTTGTAGTTGAAGTTAAAATTGTCAATTAAAATTCTCAAATTTGTTACCTTTCATGTGGTATTGGACTTTGGCTTCACGTTCGCGCTCGCTCCGCTTTCAGCTGGTTTAACAAATTTTCTGCGACATATTTCAACAAATAACCAAATACTATATCAAATTCTTTCAATTTTTATGTTCTAATCACCCACTTTACCACAATTAAAATAAACAAAAACATCAACTCAACTTAATTTATTTTATTAATTTTCAAACAATTAACAATTTAAATTTTTACTCGACGTGAAGGCGTCAGCCCAAGTGTCTCTATTCAAGTCTCTCTCTTTTCTAGTTTTATTTTCTCCCCACCTTATTTACAGGTAAAACCTTATCTACATTACATTTTTACAGAATAAACAATTTAATAATTTACAATAACAAAATTAAAACTTCAAAATAATTTTACAAAATAAATAAATTAATGGTTTATACCATTTCTAAACACGACAATATCTTACCTCACGCCAGGACTAAATTATAAAATCAAAGACTATAATATATAGCAGTATTTTCTCTCTTAATTAATATAGTATAATTAATTATTATTCTGACTTTTTGATTTTTTTAGTGGTATATTGTTAAATAGCTATTTTATTAATTACATGTCAAATAAATTTACTTATTAACTATTTGTAATCAATAAATAAGTGGTTTAGGTGGTGTAACTCGATATTAATCATATCCAATTTTTTAGAAAAAGTAAAAAGTTCACAAGTACATTTTAGAACTAAAATGTTTTAAGGTAACGCAATATAAATACACCGTATGTATATTATCGCAAACGTTTTCACCATCCTATGTCATCATCAGACAATGAACTAGAAAGAGAAACGAGAGTTTTTCCTAATACATAGTTTTTCTCGTTTCTCCTTCTAGTCCATCATCTGATGATGCCTTAGTAAGGTGAAACCGTAAATACTGCCATGCCCCCAACCTTAGAAATTTACTAAATTTCCTCCCTCTAATTTGCTTCGGTTGCGGAACATGCATTATTTAGGATGAGACTCTTTTAAGTTTGTTACCTTAATTTTTTTTAATTTTAATTTTAAAAAGCACAATGTCTAAATGTCAATATAAAATTTTATCACAATTCAATTTTTAATAATTTCAAATCAAATGTTTTTAGATTTTTCTTTCGTAAGATAAATTAATGATTTACAAATTTGCGTTAGTTTTAATTTTCTAATATTTAATTAATTTGTACTTATTTTAACGTGCTCTAGAAAATTATCACTGAATGACATAAATTAATTTAGATACACTTCAAAATTTTTATAACATTTTGAGCTCTAATTGATTTATCATTTTCAGCTTTTGATCGTCATTAATTGTTATTTTCCCCTCATTTGAGGATTCTGTTGTCTAAAAATATTTTTCTTTTAAATGAAATGTAGTGAATTTAACGAATTTTTATGTAAGTAACTTTTTATTTTGAAATAAATTTTTTAACTACAATCTGTGTTTTGTTTTAGAACTAATTAGCAAATCAACATATCATTCATTTTAACTCAAATTTTGAACTCTCATCTTAGCAGGAACAACTTTGCACAACTGAAAACCTTTTGTATTTAAATAAAATAATTTAATAAATTGTATATGAAAAATTCATGACAAAACATACGGTATATTTACATAATATATTGTGTTAACTTAAAACCTTTTAGTTCTAAAAAGTATTTCTGCATTTTTTAGTTTTTCTAAAAAATTTGATATTATTAACTATATAGTACTTATTTACTTACAGAGTAAAAAATATATAGTAAATATTTTACACTAAAAAACACTAGCGCGTGTTCATATAGGTCCACCCAATTTAGTGTAAATTTTTCATTAAAAGTTTTAATAAAGTGCAGTGTAAAGAGCTCACTAAAATTTGTTAAAATTTTAAACTTATTTCGAGTACACAAAACAAAATTTAGTATTAAAATAAATTATAAATTTAAATTAATTTTCACTATTCAGTGTATATTATTAGATAAAGATAGGAGTTTATATTGCGATGTCCACCGCGGTCAAGAAAGAGAGTTCTTGGTGAGAGGGATTTCCATTGGGGATTTCCAGATTTCCATTACAACTGTTCGTAGGATACTGGAGATCGAGTAACAAATTACCATCCTTGACTTAATTTTAATCTTATGTAAATAATTTAAGTTACCATGTTCCTAATTTTAAGTTTTAACGACTTCAAATTTGTCCGGGTATATATTATGGATATGGAAAAATGATCTAGATAGGAAAACTTTTAGAATTGTGCTCATATAAATTGAGAAAAAAAGAGCGGACTGATTGAATCTCCAAGGGAGATGGAAAAAATTATAAGACAAGTCGTAAACATCCACATGAGCTGAACGGTCTATAAATTTTTCGGCAAAAATAAATCGTTCCTGAGTGAAATAAGGTGACATAAAACTCCGGAAATCGGAGAAGTCGCCAAGCTAGTTGTGCTGCGGTATAAGAAGAGAAGCCAGTGTGTTCTCTAAGCCACCGAGAGAGATTTGTGTGATTTTTACCATTTTTGATTGGACCGCGTTCGTGCCCAAAATAGTGCAACCACGCGCTACAAGTTAAAAAGAAGAAAATAAGGTTGTACGAAAGAATTTATAAATTTTATTAAACCCAAACTACCATTTTCATTTTTTTATCTTTCGTTGTGTCGTTTTTTTGTTTAATTGTTGTGTGTTACTGTTACTAGAATTAAGTACACGCACGACCACAAACATTACACCAACACGTTAATTTTGTTAATTTGTATAAGTTGATTTCGTTTTGTTCATTTATATCTTTTTGTTAATAAAAAAATTTGTGTTCCTTATAAACACCCTCTTTGATCAAGTATTACACCGGAGGAACAATAAGTACTAGGGGAGGACAGATCAATATGCACTAAACAGATAATTTGTTCACTCTAGTATAGGTAACTTTTTTAGATGAATAGATTGAATTAAAACACTAATTAGGGTCTAGTAATGCACTATATAAATAAAAAACATTTTATTGTAGTGTAAAAATTTCTTTATTTTAGATGTAAAATTTACCTGACCACATGTGAATTAAAAACATTAATTAGAGTACTTATTACTATAAATATATTACATAATTGAAAATATTAAATCACAAGAAACATCTATCTAAAAAAATTCTTATCTAAAAATGTTATAAACATTTTTTATGTCGCATATTGTGAAATTTTAAAATAGAACAGAATTAAATCGTAATGCACTGTCAACGTTCTAGGAACTTTCTGCTATAATACACCTGAGTCAGGTCTGCGTAATGAATGTCTGGGTGGTTCCCCGATTTGTGTATAAAATTTAAAAAAATGCTTGTAACTACAAACGGACCCTTTTTCAGTAGCAGAAAAGATCAGAAAAATAATTGATAACATAATGCGAATTTTTGATTATAATGAATAATATTTTTCGAGTGTGTAGTGCTTCGCGAAAGTGATTATAATACTCGAATGATAACTTTAACCGTGATTCCATTAAGCGGCCTTCACTGTATTTTAAAATAAGGTTACTGCCAGACAACGCTCACCTTGAATATCAAAATTTCAACTGTACTATAAGAAAGGGGACAATTTTCTGAGTATAATGCAACAAAAATATCAGAGGTCTATACATTCGTTTTCGAAAAAACGGCGTTTTAAAGTTATTAAAAGCAGGTAGTTGTAACCCGATACACCCTGTTGCAACGAGTCGCGTCGCGGTAAACTAGCATGTCGAGCCCCTGCTCTTCATTTTATTGCCGGTACGAGTGCTTTAATATACTCTTACGGCCGGTTTCACAATCGATAGTCAAAACCTAAGGTTACCTCACCTTCACCTGAAGGTTAACTTGAAGTTTGAGAGGTGGTACTGTTTCACAAACAAATTTCGACCTTAAGTCTGCTTACCGGCAGTTGACCATAGGTTTAGAAATGTTGGCAGCTCTGTAGCTAGTAATTTTCTATAATCACTATTGGTAGCGTACTTATTTGTCTGTCATTTACTTGTCATATAATAACTTATAAATTATAAAACTTATAAATAAGAAATAAAACTTTAATTCTTGTTTTATTTTATTACTTTTTATAAATATTAGGTATATTTTTATACTTTAGTTAGGTATTGATTGTAATCTCAGGTGGTTATTGTTATAGATGGAAAATAAAATTATCGTGAGCGTCATATTTTTCAAAATAATTAAGCCGATGTCTAATTACTCTCGACCTTCTGGCTTCTTCGTCGCTGCTATACGCATTTATGTCGTATAATTTAACCATCTTAGTTACACTAACTAAGTTAACCATCTTAAATACACTTTGTTATTATTAACTTTCGTATCTTTTAACACAAATATACAATACCGTTTATGAAAGTATACAAAAATATAACCAAAATCTGAGCAGTCCACGTCTTGAATGAATTTTAAAAGTTTCACAAATAATGACAAAATTCTACTACTGGCCGTTTAAAATCAACGAGAGCACTGCCCTCTGTGTATTTCAACCTCAAAAAAAATGATAGTTGAAGTAAACCTTGAGTTAACTCGAGGAACTTCTGTGGGTTACTGATACCAGCACTTAACCTAAGGTTAGCACTCAGACCAGCGATTGTGAAACACTTTTTCTTAGGTTAAGCAACGGTTACCGCTAAACTGCAGGTTAACCAGACTTTGTGAAACCGGCCGTTAATGTTGTTGTCGGTCGCGATCGACACCCGGACGAGTTCTATGGCTTCGACTTCCATCCTTGGCGAGTTCTGTCATTCTTCAGGGATATTTTTAAATTGTTATGCGTAAGGTGAAAAAATAAAAAAGGCGCCGAAGACGTCCGGAGCGTTTGTTTTATTTTTTGACCTTAAACAACAACGGCTAAGCATGCAGCCGTGTTAATAGGTGTATCTAAAATACATGTAAATAAACATGTACACAAACGTACAGTTTTTGTTCTAATATGCATAGAAAAGTGTCCTTTTCTATAGTGCAGTTGAAATTTTGAAATTCGTGGTGAGCGTTGTCTGACAGTTCCCTATAATAATTTGCAGGTTTAAAAGTAATTAATTTGTCTGTCAGCGTTAGTTTAAGTTTTGATACGTTTCATCTTATTTTTTACTTGAAATAATGCTTTAGTTGCCCTATTCCATCAATCTCAAAAAAAATTATTCATAAATCTAGTGTTAAAAATAATAAAAACTTCACATACTACTGGATTCCGTCTCATATACTAAAATAACTATAGGGTTCGGGATTTTACGGTCGTTTGGTATTTTTTATAATTTTATCTATATCTTGTCCAAATATCTCTTTAAAATTTATTTAAATACCTAGATATACTAATTGTTGAAAATCATCCTCAATCTAAAGCAAAATTTTATATTTCAGTTACAGTACAAACACATAAGGATAATAAAACTTATAAACCACGAATGATCGAGAAATCTTGAAAATTATTTTAATACATTAATTTCCTACGATTTTCCATTAATTTCCAACACTATAAAAAAATATTCGAACTGAAACACTTGAACAATATTAACTTGCCCACTGCACTCGGATGAATGTAATTTTACATTAATTACACGGAGGTAATCTTCAATAGCAAGTGATCAACGTTTTTTTATCCGTGACTCACCGGCGACAAACTTTGATAAGATGTGCATTTGTGCGTTTTTATCATCGGTAATTATTGTAATGGCACCTAAACACCTACTAGATTCAATCTATCAAGGTGGAAATTCACTCTACATAGTGCTTATTTTATCGTCCAGTTAGAATTTACCATTTTAGTGTCATTTTAGTGCGAAATATTAAATAGAGAGAAATTATACACTAAAAATTAACAACACGTTTTACACGACAATATTTTTTACTGTGTACTAAACTGAATTAATACAATCTCATAAGCTATTACACTTGAAATTATATTAGATAGTAACGCATAATTAATAGGAAAAAATCCTGCTGCCGAAAAAGATGGAAAATTTTGATTTAAACGATCAAGTAATAATAATTCTTTTCTCAAATTTTCATGCTCGTTTGAATTTGGTAAGTTTATCAAAACCTTAAGACAAATTTGTCCAGTTTTTCTAGCCTCTTCTTCTGTTTCCGTGCATATTTTTACAACTATTCCTCCAATGATCTGCAATATAGAAATTTTAATGTTTTGTACAATTTTGTCAACTAAAGCTTACTTACGAATTGCCAAATTGTGAGGAACGGTTGTATTATAATTAGATGTGTAGATAAATTAGGAGTTTCAAGTTTCAAAGTATGTAGAAAAAATGTTAGTAAGTTTAAGGTATCAATTAATCCAGCTGTAAACGATAAAGTAAGGAAAAGTATTTGAAAACCAAAAATTTGATTGAAGAGTAAAACCTGTTTAATATTATTTTCAAACCATTGAGATACTTTTTGGATTTCCGTGCAAATAGAATAATTGTCTAGTCTTTCTTGAACTTTTATTAACACAACATTTTTTGTTTGCCTTCTGATTGATTTAGTTTTTACTAGTAAGTAATTATTAATGGTTTGCATCTGTTGCTTGATAACTTTCACAAAAATATAAATCACTACAACCGTTACTAAAATGTAATAAATTTGAAAATTTTTATGAGCAAAGAACAAGCTTCTAAAATATCCAAATTTTAACATAAACATATAAACATCAATTGTTAAGATAATAATCAAAACGGTTTGATAAATTAAAAACTTTAATTCGAAGTGCTTAATTTGCGTCACTGTTATCAAGTCATTGATCATCGATGTCTCACAGTTATTTTGACTATCAACGCGATATACAAATTTGTTCAAGCTTTTAAAGTAAAGGACAGTTGGTGCGAGAATTGTAAAAATGCTACATATAGCCATAATAATTTTATGTGTGGATTCAGTGATTACTGAAGTCATTGTTGGATATTCTAGATGAACGACGATATAACAACAATTTATTAATGTAGTAGTTGTAATGCATAATATTAGAATTAAGATATACAACTTATAACATCTCAATATTATTTTATTTTCACATTTTAGTGTATAACGTGGCGGAATTATCCCAAGAATGGAAATTAATTGAGAAAACATATTATTAAATAATTTTACGTGAAAATTTTAATATTTCGGTGAACCAATACCTTTTAATATATTTGTATTTAACTGATTATTATATTGATATTAAAAATAGTATTCACAAAGCATTACAGTTTGTTTTAACTGATTGTTTCAATGCGTAAAAATTAGAATACTATTGATTAGACTAAAAAAATTACCTAGTAATTTATAATGCGTAATTTATAATATTTAATCGTTTGTAATGCCGTAGGTTTTTTTAAAATAATTATGGCTTCTTATACAATATTAGCAATCACAGCAGTACTTTTTTTAACAATGGATTTTTAATTTTTGTCAGTGTAGGGTCGGGAATACTGGTCATTACTGTTACACTAAAATGTATTACAAATTTAAATTTTTAACGAAAGGTTCAACCTATACTAAAATTTTCCTAATGAACAAATTTCATTACTACAAATAACTGGAAATTTTTCAGGATCGACGACACTACACAAACACAATAAAATTGTCAAAGGTTCAAAAATAGTTGTTGAATTTATTTGTCCAACTAAATACAATTGAGGTAACTAAATTAATAATTTAGGTTTGTAGAAAATTACATATTTTTAACAAATAGCATAAATCTTTTAATATATAAAATCCCAGCTCGCTCCTGCTACAGCCTGTCAATATTTTAACAAAATTTTTGAAAAGGCGCATAGGAGGGCGTGGTTAACAACAGAATTATCTAATCATAATTTTTGATCCGTTTAAATTTTACTATAATAAAGAAAATTTTACTATAAATAAAGAAAACCGGAATTATTTCAAAATAAAATTAATAAAATCAAAGTAAAAGAGAAAACTTCAAAACCGCTCGAACTTAGGTTAGCATTATGAATTTTATAATTAAAACTGCTAAAAAAGAGATTCACCGTCTATCTACCCGTCTGCGGACGGGCTTTCCACCTAGTAGCAGAATAACGAAATAATTAAATTACATAATATTAATTTATCTTTTATATTACTTTTACCATTTTTTTCAGGACCCTTACAAATCGAACAAATCGCAAAAAATGTGCATTATAATTAGATTTATGTGCATTATAATTAACCTCAGAAAATTTTTGAATTTATTTTATGATGTCTACTCTTTCGAAAAGAATAATTTAATTATTAAATTGGATTAATACAATGACATAAGAAATACCACTTGCACAAGTATTAAAAAGCAAGGAGTAGTTGATAGTAAATAATCCTGCAGCTGAAAAGCTTAGATTTTTTTCTCTCACTAATCGATTTAGTAATAAAAATTCTTCTTTCAGTTTTTCATTCTTATCGGTATTTGGTTGGTCGACCAGAGCATCGAGACAAATATCACCAGTTTTTCTAGCCTCTGCTTCTGCCTTGATGCAAATCACCATACCAAGTGAACCAATGATCTGTAATGAAGTTACGATTTTTATATCTATGACTACAAAATAAATGTAAAAACTTACTAAATGCCACAGTGTCCAGGTCATATTTCCCCGAATTAGATGTACGGGAGAAGGAAATATGAATTTGGATGTACAAATATGATATATCAGATTAATAGTAAACATTAACCTTGTTGCAAAGCATTAGGTAAGAAAAAGTAATTGAGTACCAAAAATTTTATTAAAAAGTTCCATATGCCTCACATGATTTTCAAAACGTTTTGTTACAATACATCGAATTTCGGAGCAAATAGAGAAATTATCGAACTTTCTTTGGACGTCTATAACAGCGATCTTAGTTGTTTTTAGCACTCTGATCGAAGTTGTTATTTCGATTAAATACTTATTAGTACTTTCCAACTGTTGCTTAATAAATTTGACAAAAACATATAGTATTTTGACCATTGTTATAAAATTGTAATAAAATTGAATTTTTTTATGCGCGAAGATCATAGTATCTAGTATTCCTACCGTTAGTGCACTAACGCTTGTATCTATTGCAAATTGAATAAATAAAATTAAGTTGAAAACTAAAAAAAATAAATTGAAGGGTCTTTTTGACGTTATTTTAATTAAATCTTTAATAAATTAATTATTTAACTTGTGAAATATAATTAAATAATCTTGAAATAAACAAGTTAATAAAACATTTAATAATAATGTTTTTATTGAGCTTTCAACGTTTGGTACACGTCTTCGTCAGAATAATTATTCTGACGAATAATCTTATTCTGACGAAGACGTGTACCAAACTTTGAAAGCTCAATAAAAACATTATTATTAAACGTTTTATTAACTTGTTTATTTCAAGATGATTTAATTAAATCTTTAAATATCATAGTGCTACATACATTTAGACCATCAGTATGGTTAAAAAAGTTATATAAACTTGACGAGTAAAAAAACAATGGTGCTAGAATTGAATTTATATTGCTTAGAGCCATGGTAATTTCCTGAACAACATCAGTTAATATCAATGTATACAAAGTGTGATAATTAGTATATATGCCGATAAAGCGGAAAATTATTGTAGCAATAGACGCAAATATTATAAACACCATTAGAAATAAAATGTACAATTTATAAAAGCAAAACAGAATCATATTTTTATATATTTGCATGGAATATGGTGGAAATATACCCAGAATGGTGATCAATCGAAAAAAGAAAGTAACACGTTTAACATCTGCATTTATAACATTTTTTAACATTTTTGTTAATGTATATCAAATTTTGGTATTTTCTTGAAACCAAAATTTTATGATAATTATTCACTAGTATTTTTGATAAACTATAATACGAATATTCAATCTTTATATTCCATACTCGTATATTATTGCCAAAGTAGTATTTGAAGTTAAAATATATCTACATAAGTTATTACACTAATGTACTATAATTAAAGATATGAAGTTATGTTTAAATAGGACGGAGTACATATTCTTTAGTACATTATAATAATTATCTATTAAAATTAAAGAGAATGGTACATACCAAACATTTCTAATATTTCTCTCAATTATTAGAAAAATTAAATTTTCCAATGTAGTAATTAGGTAATCGATCACTCCTTATCAATTTAATCGTTATTAATTTAATAATTCAACATTTCTACTGCAATTTGTTTGCAATATTTGAGAATATTAGGTACTAAAAATCTTTTATAAACATTTTTAATTGGCAATCTTTCAAATAATCATCGTAATATTCAAATAAATTTTCACTTCCAAGTTATAGTCCACCTAAAAATATCGGATTTCTTAAAGTAAATTAAACTTACGTAATTTTTTTTTAATTTTTGTTCTTACGCGATAATTATTTTTTATATTATAAATATTTTATATTATTCTTAAATTTAATGTTTTAACAGTAATTTAAAGTGGATCACATGAAATATTAAAATCAATTATTTTTCTTTGGTTCACACTTTATAAGCATAATAACTAGAAATTTTCTAAGTTATTTATACCTTATAACGGATTGGTTTTTTATTGTTTTCGAAGTTTACATTTGAAAACAATTCACCTTAAATTTCTCGTGAACTACATTTAATATCAATCTATTGATTTATTTTTTTCTACAAATTTATTTTTAATTAATAAATAATTATTATTAATCTATATTTTTTTCTTGTTATTCAAAGAGATATTAATCTCTTATTAATTATGTAACAATTATTTGAATAAATGTTTTCCGCGATTCTCATGGTGGGAATTTTCGCGCATTATAGCGGCGCAACTACGGCTTGTTACTAACTTTGCGCGCAAGCCAGGGGACTTCATGTTGGGTCGTAAAGTACGACGGGTGTAGCTTTAGAAGTGCAGCTGGAAGTCTGTTGAGATTATTAAAATCAAGATAATTGCAATTGCGCAAGGGTCCAGTGTTGGGATTTAACCTGAGGCGTCAAATAAAATTGTTAGCCAACAAAGTCAACGCCGACATTAGAGATCGATTGGTTGAACGCGGGTTCAACGCAGGAAACGTCAAGAAAGTTGTGTCTGTTATCTTGCCATCCTTTGGTCAACATCACCGAGTTATTGTATTGTGTAACAGTGCAAGGTGCTTCGAAATTGGTCCACAAGGCGATTTCTGTTCGGCACATCGAATTCATCATCTTCCAACCAAACAGTTCTGCAGGCTACGGGTGTTTCAAGCAGCAAAGCAAAACAAAGCATCGACAGCATTATCTTCATTGGGAAACACAGAAGGTTTTGGTGGTGTAACTACTGTCGTATTATATCTTGTAAATGTACCTGAGCGCTTGGGTAAGTAATTCATTATTACTGCTAACTCCTATCTGTGTGTTGATTTCATTTGGAACGTTAGGGATTCGATTGTTGTGCGACGTGTCCGTAAGCCACATTTTTGCTGCCGACTCATAAAATGTAAATTGAAAATTGTTGTGATAACGTTTAATAGTATATTATATCTACTTATTTTTTTATTATACTATTATAACTATCGGTATTTTTATTTGGAGAAAGTGGAAGCAAATTCTTCTTTTTTAGTATTCACGTTCTATGTCTCCGTATTTAACAGAGCTACTTATATTTTTCAATCCTGGGCTCTATCACACAATTACTGGGAAAGATCTATTCCAGGTGTGGTGAAGAGGTTATTTGCTTTAGTAAAAAAATATTCCCATTACAATCAGACAAGTTATGAGAAAAACTGTATTTATTATTCCAGAGCGTGGTGTTTCTAAATTTATTACTCAATCACTGTAACGACTTATGCTGATAGTTTTTGGTTCTGAAATTGTAGGTGTAGTACTTATTTATGTAGATAATTATATAATAATCAATAATTAGTATAAAAATATGCAATTTTTAATATAACGACTGTGCCAGAAAAAAACGGGTCACCTACGATTCATTGTATAAAGTCAAATTTTATGATACCCCATAAAATTTTATGACATGTTGTTTGGAATGAGCTGCTAAAAGTTCTAGTATTTCAGTTATATTTGTTATTTTGGTGCCATAAGATATGGAGAGTAAACAGAAAAAACCAAGAAAATTAATTATTTCCGAACACCTGAAGCAACCGGGTTTATGACAGAGACAATAACTAGCGAAATCAATGAATGGATGAATCTGAGAAGAAACCTGGTTCTACAAATAAAAATTTAGAAAAAAGTGTAATTCGCTAAATTACGCGAAAACATAACTGATTCAATTAGTGTTGATCATGTACAATCACTCATGAAAGGGGTAAAACAAAAAGTGCGGGCGTTTTATGGTAGAACATAAAAATTTTTGTTTTAATTTTAGGGTTAGTTAAAAATATTTAATAAAATAATTTTTTAACTTGTGAAATATAATTAAATAATCTTTGAGTAAACAAGTTAATTAAACGTTTTGATAATAATGATAATAAAGCTCAATAAAAACATTATTATCAAAACTATTATTTATTTTTATTAATTTTGAAAAATTAATTATTATTAATTATTTAATTTTAGGTTTAGTTAAATTCTATGTACTTTTTTAATAAAACAAACAGAATTCAAAAAAATTAATTTGTTTTCATTTTATACGCAATATAAGGTGACCCGTTTTTTTCTGGGACAGTCTGGTGTAATCAAACGGTCTACGGAGGCTAGAGTTCCTCTCTCCGTTAAAAATTAGAAGTAGTAATTAAATTTGTAGGGTTTTCGGAACCGGTATGATAAAAAAAAAACTTATTGATGAGTGCTATAAACAGAAATAAAAGTTTGAAAATTGTAAAATAGTTTAAATTTAAAGCTAAAAAAGCTTTTGTAACTATTGACATCATTTTCCTAACGCCGTTGTCTATTAACAAATAAATTCATAACCTTTACTTAAGTCTTCACATTTACAATTTAGTAAAACATTAGAAACTTTGCTTTTGTTGTATATTATTCTTTACAGTTCGTAGGGTTATAGCTTTCTATAAAGTGACTCAATATGATATGGTTTTACCATTATTATATTAGATGTAAATAAAATTTAAAACTTCAACTTCAAAAGGCTGTACTGTTACACTGTTAACAGATACAGAAATTTGATAGCATTAATTTTTTCTCATAATAAACTTATAATTTTCTAATTTTTCTCATAATTCATGAATTAGGTAAAAAAAAATTAGGTAAAAACCTAATTCATTGCGTTTTAAAGTTATCATGGATTATGCCTTATTGCTTTAAGAACTCTCCTGCCCCTGTTTTCTTAATGCGATGAAATTTATTTTATTAGGCTTTGTGCCACAGTAAACATAAAGTTAAATTCAAAATTTTAAGTAATTTTCTTACTTCCGTAATTCCAGATTTGTGCAAGTAAAATCATCCTGATCATGAATGAGCCTGGTAATATTCATTTTATTCCACTTGGAATATTTTATTTATTTCTTTAATTTCTGTGTAGCTCTTGTAAATTTAATTTCAAATGTCAGCATGGTTTGCATTTTGTTGTCGAGAATTAATCGTTTTTATTTTTACTTTCTTTGGCGAATATTCAGAGTAAGAATTGGTGTAGACTTCACTTCAGCTATGGGCGTGAGAGGGAGAACATGATCTGTGAGGCAGTAATCTTTAGCATTCATTAAGTAAATTGTGATGGCATATTTAATTCCCGGTCACCTATGTAATCCGTCGCTTATCAAAACTAATTTTATGAAAAGGTTTTAGCAATTTAAATTCTTTAGTTGTGACCAGTGCCGGTCCGTGAGTAAGTAATTTGGGGAGACTGGAAATCTAAAGTATTAAGAACTAATAATAACAGTGTTTACTTATTAACTATGTAGATACATAATGTATGTAAATAATGTACATAATAATTCTTGATTTAAAACTGAAGTTACACACTCCATTAAATCATCTTGTGCAAGTTCTAGTAATTCAAGATAGGTAATTCCCTTTATTTAAAAATTCGTTATTTTCTCGATGTCCACGAAAAGCAATTTCTTGCTTACTCAAAAAGCAAGCAACATGGATTAAACGTGTTAGTAAACGTTTATTTATACTGACTTTTTCATTATGTTCTAGGGCAGCAAGTCGTCGACTTTCTGATATCACATATTCAATTTGAATTTACCCAAAACATGAAATTTTTCTTGATTTCTCAAAAAAAATATTATTGTTGAATGTTTTTATATAGAATGTTTTTCTGCATTCCCTTTAAAAGTTTTTTATTGTCGACAATTCATCAACATTCTTTTCTTCCGTCAAAACTTACGCAAGTAAAACAAAACTTTTTAATTCGCTTATTGCAACCAGTAAGCCACAAAAATTAGTATAACAATTGACTAAAATTTTCTAGTAAATTTACCTTCTAAAAAAGTAATTTTAGTTACAATTTATTTTTTATTGCCGTTTATTTCCATTGCTGAACAAAATTAAAAAAGTATAATACAGTAATAAATGCACAAAAACGTAGAAATCGTAATAGCAAATATGTACATATATTGCATTGCATAAACATTGAAAAGACAAGACCCAACGTTGGAATATTTGCTGTATGCAATTTCCCCACTTCTTTACACTAGTATACGTTATGTATTGATATCATTTAACATAGTATGAATTTTTGTAAGAACGTCTCTTGCAACTGGCAGCCGTCTTTATCTTATCGTATAGCAATTCAGCATCACTATTACATTTCTGCAGGTATTGATTTCAAAAGCTTTTCTTTAGATAATAATTATGTAACAATATTATTAAGAAGTTAAAACACCACATAATTTTTTCAATACGAATAGTGTCTGTGAAAATTTTATTAAAAATTATGATTTTTAATAAAACATTTTTTTTTCCTTTTGGTGGCTAACTTTTTCTGGGGAAGTTTCAAGACTGGTTGTGACGTAATAAGTTTTGGAATTACCTGAATTGAGATCGGTTATATGTTGGTTACATTTTACGAAAATATTGATGTTAATGTAATTTGGATAAAATTGTTTGTATAATGTGTTATTAAATTTGGTTTACAATTCTGGAAGTTAATTTTGCTGGTGTAACATTTCAATGTCAATCAATTGTCACCGGAAGCCTGAGCAGCCGACCGTCTGCCATCACAACTGTTTAAGAAAGTAAGATATTTAATGTTATCTATTGTAAATCAAATTTTGAGTGCAGATTGTTGACCTTACGGTATGTCGTTACTTTTGTTTGTCGCAAGCAGTTTAATCAGTGTTTTTCGACTTGTTTGTTACAAAACTAATAATTCATTTTATATTAACTGTCATGTTGTTAACCATTTGTCAAAAGGAAATAGATATTCCTTTCTATTTGAACTATGGCATTTGTTTTCAATTTTATTGACTAGCGCCATTTGGACTAACTATTTAGTCAGGTGGATCTACACTTTTTTAACTGTTGTTATGTGTTTTGATAGATTACAATAAATTGTTTGTTTTTGAATAAAATTAATTTTTACATGTTAAATGAAATTGAAAAATATTTAAAAATATAAAATTTTTCCAGGTTTGCCTGATGAGATTCTGAAAATCAAAACATCGGTTATATAACAGGGTGTCGCAAGCTATATCATTCATTTAAATCGTTTTTGAACAATTTTATGTAAGTTATGAATTTAATTATTTTTCAATTTCATCTAACATGTAAAAATTAATTTTATTAAAAAATATTATCACATGTTAATAACCTTAACCATTTTATAAATTGTTTATGTGCTATCTTTATGTAAGTCAAATTGTCGATTTTTTTAATGTGTTACTTGTGCCTACTGAATAGTAAACTAAATATTTTAATCTATATGTTTCAATCATATTTATCCAAGAAATCACGACACAAAATTGCTTTTCCTAGCCGGAAAATTCTTTTACTATGCGATCCAAGCATGACAAAGTATAACTCAAAAATTATATTCTGCCTGCCGAATCCCAAATCTTTAATGCAATAGAAAAATTGCGGATACAATTATATGGAAATTTCACTCTTTTTAATGAAATTAAATTGTAATTTGCTCTATAAATAAATTATTTTTAATATTTTTTTTTAAATTTATGATTCTTTTTTTCTTTTATATTCACGACGAATGTGTATTGAATGTAAATTGAAAATTTGACAATAAAACCGTCAATCCGTACATAAATCTTTGTTATTATTTATTTACTCCTAATCCCTCTCCTTCATTTGCGTATTCAAAATATTAAATTCGCGCCATTGCTTTGTTTTGAAAATTGATAACTTTAAAAATGGTAAAACCAAAATGCATATATAGAAGACGACGAAAGAACATTGCGACAGAGACAATGATACGAATAAATTGTTAAATTTATGTGTCTCGATTAAATATAAAACATTTAGCTGCAATTATAAAAATTAGTTAAAAATAAAATGCCACTATCACAATGAAACAAAGTTAGTTATTTACCTTAAAATAAAAATTTCTTAATTTTATTATCTTAATATCATTTGTAATCAATAGTGGATAGTTTTTATGAGGAATAAATTTTTCAATTTCGGCCGCCACTCCACCTTGTGTAATTTAGTAGTTCCTGCTAATAAAATAGTCGGTGATTATTATTTCAAACTAGAATAGGTAATTAAATTTAAATTTATTAAAATAAATTAATAGTTTTGTTTTATTACATTATTACATAACGAGCTGTAGTCAAGATCCAGCAATTATTATAATGATATAAATAAAATAGAAATTAACGCAAAGTTAAGATGAAATATATTCATCCAGAATTAAATTAGCAATCAGCTGAAGCAAATATCTACTAGCACTATTTGAAGATATTATTGTGATTTAAAATTTTGAAAGGTAAAATGCTGGTTTTTTATTATGTATGTTGGATGATAAAGTGCGGGATTAATGGAAAGATAATCACAAATGAACTAATTACGTATAATAATAGTAATAGTAAGAACAATCAATAATGAAGACCTCCTTGCTCATTAAATATTAATTGGTAGCAATTTGTTAAAATAATAATTAAGTTAGTTAAGTGATGTATTCAAACAAGCTTTATACAATTTTTCACTAAATTTTTGCAACAAGTCCGCTAACTATTATATTTCAAGCATTTAAATATTTTTTTAATTAAAATTTACTTACGATAGAGCTGGCTTAGTGGGTAAATTTAATTATGTAAAGAAAATTTAATTATTAAACTGAATTAATACAATCTCATAAGCTATAACACTTGAAATTACATTAGATAGTAAAGTATAATTAATAGGAAAAAATCCTGCCGCCGAAAAAGATGGAAATTTTTGATTTAAACGATCAAGCAATAATAATTCTCTTCTCAGATTTTCGTGCTCCTTTAAAGGTAAGTTCATCAAAACGTTGAGGCAAATTTCTCCAGTTTTTCTAGCCTCTTCTTCTGCTTCCGTGCACATCACTACAACTATTGCTCCAATGATCTGCAATATAGAAATTTTAAAGTTTTATACAATTTTGTGGAATGAAATATACTTACGAATTGCCAAATTGTGAAGAACAAATGCATCATAATTAAATGCGTAGGTAAATTATTAGCTTTGAGTGCAGTAGTATGTAAGAAATATACTATTAAGTTTAAGGTATCAATTAATCCAATTGTAAACGATAAAGTAAGGAAAAGTAGTTGAAAACCAAAAATTTGATTAAAGAGTAAAACCTGTTTAATGTTATTTTCAAACCATTGAGATGCTTTTCGGATTTCCAAGCAAATAGAAGAATTGTCTAACCTTTCTTGAACTTTTGTTAATCCAACAATATGTTTTGTTTGCATTCTGATTGATTTAGTTTTTACTAGTAAGTAATTATTAATGGTTTGTATCTGTTGCTTGATAACTTTTACAAAAATATGGATCACTACAACTGTTACAGAATTGTAATAAATCTGAAAATTTTTATTAACGAAGAACAAACTTGTAAGAAATCCAAACATCGACATAAACACATAAGTATCAAATGTAAAGATAATAAACAAAATGATTTGATAAATTAAAAACTTTAATTCAAAGTGCTTAATTTGAGCTAGCGTTATCAGATCATTTAACTTAGATGCCTTACAGTTATTTTGGCTATATTGATGATGCAAAAATTGGTCTAAGCTTAAGGAGTAAAGGGTACTTGGTGCGAGAATTGTAATAATGCTACACATAGCCATAATAATCTTATGTGCAGTATCAGTGATTAATGAAGTCATTGTTGGATATTCAATAAAAAAGACGATATAACAACAATTTAATAATGTAGTAGCTGTAATGCATAATATTAGAATTAAGATGTACAACTTATAACATCCCAATATGAAATTATTGTCACATTTTAGTATATAACGTAGCGGAATTATCCCAAGAATGGCAATAAACTGAGAAAACATGTTATTAAATAATTTTGCGTTTAAATTTTAATATTTCGATGAACCAATACTTTTTATTATATTTTTATGTAAGTGTTTGTTATTAGAAAGAACATTCACGAAACATTAAGTTTTATTTCAACTAATAGTTTCAATGCGTTAAAATTAGATTACTATTTACAATTGATTAGCCAAAAAAATATTTGAAAAATTGCCTAGTAATATATAAATCGTTTGTGAGGCCGTAAATTTTTTTTAAATAACTACGGCTACTTTAAACAATTATCTATATCATCAATCATAACAGTACTCTTTTATCAGATGAGTTTTTGTCTTTATTTTTGTACGGAATTCCGCTCGTTAGCATTATCTCTAATCGATTCACTTGTTGTATTGATAAAAACGAATTAATGTAATGATCACGAAGCTATTTTCTTAAATAATTTGTACTAAAACGTTTTACAAATCTAAATTTTTAATAAAAACTTCATGGAAATAAAATATTCCTAATTTATATTGGAGATTTGTAAGGTTGATAATTTAGTTACAAGGTGTTATAATAGTTATATAAAATTATTAAAAAGTCAACTTTTACGTTCTATAAAACAGTACAAAAAATTGTTCCATCACCAACTTGAATAACTTATAACGCGATTATATTGTAACGAAAATTAAATCGTTTATTTAATTTCTAAAGCTCTACACAAATTATACAAATCAAGTTAATGACAACAAAACAATTACTACACTAAGAATAACACTAAACTAAATTACACTACAATTTATTTAACACTAAGTTCAGATTTATTTAAACACTCGGTGTATTGTTTATCACTTCACTATTTATTTACACTTGATTTATGTTCACACTTGTACGTTGAAACTGGAATTAATTCGTCGCTAGAAACCATTCTGCATTTATACCTAAAAGCAACTTCTAGAAACTTCCATATTATTCCTATACATTTCTATACGTTTCGAGTAGTGTCTAGATAGTGCAAGCTAACCAATATTTGAATGACTAATGATGTTATCATGTATAACTCATTGCACATGACTCATCATGCTTGACTTATTATCCATGACGTCATATATTAATCATCAAATATAATTAAACGTTCTTTCGTAACAATATAGTGAGTTTTTATAATTATGTAGTTGCTAGAAAACGGGACAAACCCCACTTTGAAGGAAAGGCAAACCTGAGAGATAATTGGCAATAGAAGATATTCTTAAAGCTATCCGGGAGATAAGAGATTAGATGAAGGAGAGTTTTAAGGAAAACAAAGATGAGATGAGATCGATAAATGAAGAGAATGCAGGAAGAGAAAAAGACCCGAGGGAGAGAAACTGGAACAACGACGAACAACAGACGACTCAAAGAAGCGCAATGGAGTATTAGAAAAAAACAGAAAAAAACAATATAGTGATAAGAGAACTTGAAATGGAAGATGTATCAAATGTAAAGGAAAGAGTATAGAACTTCTTAAAGAATAAACTTCAGGTGGATGCAAACCATATTGAAAGTTTTGAAATAGAAAAATCACCAAGAAAGAAAAGCAATAGGGGCAAGAATTCAGATCTGAGAGGACAAGATAAAATTAATGAAAAACAAAAACAGGCTGAGGAAAGGTAAAATTTATATCGACAATATATCATTATAACAAGATGCACTCTCTACACTCGCCTGACGGATCGTGTACAAAACTGGCAAATGCGTGAGCGAAACTTTCGGTTTTTCTACTAGTAATGTACTAATATACTAATCATAAAATATTGAAAAAACATTCCATCTATTTTTTAATGTTTTATTTTAATTTAAAGTTTTCATGTTGCTAAAAAAACACCTTTATTATGAATGTGATAAGTTTAAGGCATATTGATGTTATTTCTTTCATAACTGTAGTCGTAGCCTGGTGAGTTTTTAGTGTTAATATTACGTATGATAGCCTGTTTGATCTTTTGTACTATTGTAATTGGAAGGTCCATTTGAAATGATGCATTTAGGTAGCTGCTTATTTCAGTACCTTCAGTAAGTGGCATTACGGAAAATAGCGTAAAGGAACTTTGCAAGATGTTTAGGAAACAGATTGGCTTTCTCTATGTCACTTCTGGCCCATTTTAAAATTTTTTGTAGTTTTCCAAAGTGTTTTTAGTATTTAAGATGATTGATTCATCAATACAATTTATGGCATACCTTGTACGTCCTGCTCTTGAATTTAATATGTTTGCGAATTTATTGACCAAAAAGTTACTACGACAATATTATAATATACTTAATGTTTGAATAATGATAAGAATTTACCTAACGCGAGAAGGAAATATCTAAACCAGTGTTTGGATATTTCCAAACACAGGTCACTTATTTCCGTAGGAGTTATCCGTCATATCAGGTGTTGACTTCTATGCGGCTTCTTGAATAACTCTAGTGAGATGATCCACTAAGTAATCAATATCTCTTTCCATATTTACTGAGATTTGTTGATCGAGAATCTGCGTGATAGAATATCTAGAATGATTCTAATTAGTTTTATTAGTATGGAGTGTGTTTGGTCTATTCCTTTGGTCGTAATGTCAAGGTGAGGATAATGGTAAAGTGACCTGGGGCGGTGCTCTTCGTTTGCGGAAGCGGTGTCTTCCATCGCTTGGTATAGCTGTTTGTAACAAATTTTATTAATCTGCTTTTTTACTTTGCGCACGTCACTGCGTTCAAGCTTAGCGCGACGCCTATGATTTTTCAAAATTGCGAGTTTTGATAACGCTTTTGCTAGGTCGTTTTGATAACAGGTTTGACACGGTTAAGGTGATATCTCGTGTGTAATTAGGTAAAATATTTTAAATTTTACATCGGTTTATTTTATCATTTAATGATTTTAGGAAGCACCTTACCTTTCTTTTTTGTTATGAATTTGGATACACCAACAATTCCGATAATAATTGAATAAGAACGAAAATTTCAAGAATTGAAATATTTTAATCACAACTGCTTATCATTATAATTTGGTTTGTGCCATTTTTGGATTAATTACGGACGGAAATTTTCAACGCAGTTGAAAATTCTTCATTTTTCCTTACTTTACATCACGTCTCGAAGTTGTGACTCCCAGAGTTCCTCCTTTTTGGTTCAAGTGCAGGGGTACCGCAGACTTCCAAGCGTTAACGGCTCAACGTCATTTTTTCCGAAGTTCGAGAGTTGGACAACGATTGCGATTACTTGCATCACTTCATAAGCTGTTGGTTTCCGTTAGGTGGAAAATTTTGTATTGATAAACTTTGTAATTACCCGGGTAAGTGTTTTTTTCTTTTCTAACCCAACGAGCCACTTTTGCGAGCAACTTTGATTTTTCATTTGAAACTATAATATTTTTTTTTGAGTGTTATCATAGTTTTTGACAATGGTTTGTCAGTGCGCCCAAACATTCGTTTGAGAACGATTTTTTTGTCATAACTTTTTGCAAACTACGCCGGCCGATAATTGTAAATGATTGACAACCTTTTATACTTTTTTTGATCTCTTGTATTTGGAGTTAATAAATACGCTTTGTTTTAATTTGTGTTTCTTTTCGGGGAAGCCGTACTGCAGTATTCAATTGAATTCACACTCTCGCTCACCGCCCTAAATCGGTTAGCTTTAACATCCTGGGCCTCTTCACTATTTTTTTTCAAATCTGGATTTTTCCAGAGTGTGAAAAAAATACTGCAAGGGCAGGTAGAATTTATATTTACATGTTTACCTCTTGGGTTTGTTAGTGTAAAGCCTCATTTTCCTTTATCGTAAGTCTCCACCTACTATAAAACGATGACCTAAAGTATTAAAGTAGTCTTCAAAGTATTATAATAATAATAATAATAATATATATTGGGCCATAAAAAAAAACTATACATTTATAGGACAAGTCACAATACAAATAAACAAATAAATAAATAATGACATTATATTAAATAAAAACAGAAACGCAACAAGAGCAACAAAAGGACAAGCTCAGACATAATGCTTTATGTCTCTCAAAAATTCGTCGATGCCGTAGACACAGCGCTCCAGCAGAAAGCGTTTCAAATTGCATCTAAACAATCTAGCCGAATCGCAATTAATTAAGACTGCAGGAAGTGTATTAAATAACCTGGTCCCCATCGCTTCAGGAGATCTCCTCGTTATATTAAGAGAGGTCAAAGTTGGACAAAAATCAAACTTACGACGAGTGTCATGGTCATCAACCCCACCGTGACGCCTAAACCTACCCCTATTCCGAAAGGTGTATGTCAAAAGCTCTAACAGGTACACACTGGGCAAAGAAAGCACCTTCAGACTCACAAACAGCTGTCTACATGAGTCACGACCACCAGCACCCACAATACACCTAACAATTCTCTTCTCTGCAATGAAAACATCCTCAGCCATCGCGGAAGAATCCCAAAAACAAATACCGTACGATATCCTCGAAAATATCTGCCCGTAATAAAAGAACAGAAGCGTATCGGTGTCAACAACCCTCCTCAAGCTACGCACCTGATAACACAGCGAGTTAAGGCGGCCAATAAGAGATACACAATGACTCCTCCAGTTCAAGTTATCATCAATATGTAGTCCCAAAAATTTAACATTGGAGCTTTTCTTTACTTCCCCGGAATTCAATCGGAGATCAAGGTCGAGATCTACACGATTCTGTGGATTATGAAAAACCATATAATTAGTTTTCGAAAGATTTAAGTGTAGTCCATTATGGCCAAACCACAAACTCAACTGTGTCAGAAGTTGATCAGCACAGCTCTTAACCAACTGTATGGACTTAGACGAGACAACACTAGAAGTGTCGTCCGCATACATTAACGTTAGAAAATTAATAAAGGCTGCAAGATTATTGACAAAAATAATAAAGAGAATCGGGCCCAAGATGGAACCTTGCGGCACCCCCATGATCACAGGCAAAAAGGAGGACTTATAAACATGTTGATTGCCGTCCGAGTCCGTATACGTAACCCAACAAACTGCGCCCTATCTGAAAAATACGAATGGAACCAGTCGGCCACCACACTACGGACTCCGTACTTCTCCAGCTTATCCATCAGCAGAGAGTGGTCCACGCAGTCAAACGCTCTACTCAGGTCACAAAAAACCGCTGCAGGGCGCTCCCCGCGGTCAAATGCAACCACAACCGCTCCCACAAAAGCATCAATCGCTGTCATGGTAGAATGTGAGCACCGAAACCCATGCTGCCCGGCAGAAATGATAAGATGTTTCTCCAGGTGATACTGCAATCTGTGCAGCATTGCATATTCAAATATTTTTGACATGCTTGACGTCAGACTTATGGGGCGATAGTTAGAAGGACAAGTCTGCTTTCCTCTCTTGTGAACGGAAAGCACCGCAGATAACTTCAATTGGCTAGGAAAGGTGCCGTCAGAAAAAGACAAGTTTACAAGGTAGGTAAGTGGCACAATGATTAAATGCAGAACCCTATTCAAAACACCACAAGGCAAACCATCCGGTCCAGACGATGGCTTATTCTTGATCTTATTAAGAACAGAAAGCAATTCGCGTTCATCATACAGGAAAGCGCACATGCTGCTAGAAACACTAGGTATCCGCAGAAGCGCGCCAGACGGTTGAGGAATTCCTGACACGGTATCCCTGACCACGTCCAGAAAATAAGAGTTAAGCCGGCTAGATATTAACCCAGAATCACTGACCACAATCTCGTCAAAAATCAAAATCATATTCTTATTTGATCGCGACTTTATATTATTATTTCCAACATGAGCAATAACAGACCAGGCAACTGTACATTTGTTATCAGAGCTGCGAATCTTTTCACTATAAAAACGTCTCCTGGTACGTTTAACCAGAGCACTATGTTTACGTCTGGCATCGAGAAATGCAGGCCTCAAAGTAGGAAACTTTTTCTGTAAACAAAACTAGTTATGCAAATCAGTACTGGACTTCTTAATAATATCGGTGAGCCATCCCTTAGGAGAGCGTAGTCTTCTCTTTACCAGAGGAAAACAATGATTAACATAAAACATAAAAGTGTCATAAAAATAGTCAAAAGCACGTTGCAGATCATCGCACACATATAAATCAGACCATTTTATAGCTTTGAGTAGGTCCTCTTAACGTCTAAAATTTTGTTCATTAAAAGAACGAATTTCTTTGCTAACTAGTGCAGGGTGATGAGTTTCACCCGCACGATACGCTAAAACGTACCGATGATCCGAAATCGTGCAATCCATTACATTAAAAACAGAATAAAAATCCAAACTACAAAATACATTATCAAGTATGGACGTATTACAAGTAGGCACATCAATAATGTCAGTCATATTATAAGACAAAAAAAGACTTCTCAATCGAATAACATTCATGTTGCAATCACCATTTTGAAAGTGAACATTAAAATCACCCAACACCACATATCTACACCCACAGTCATAGATTGATTCAAACGCGTCCGACAATGCGCACAAGAACTTATCAAAATCACCAGATGGAGATCTGTAGCAGAGAACAACACATACAGTCACATCCCCGCCATACCAAACCGCACCACAAAGTTTAACGTCCAGCTCACAACAAAACTCACGCAAGTCCAGGTCAACAACCGCCAAACTCGACCTGGTCCATATAGCGACGCCACCATGAATTCTAATAGATCTACAATACGAAGAAACCAGGGTGTAGTACAAAAAACAGTCAAAAAAACTCATCGAGTCAATTGTAGCCCACGTCTCGGTCATGCAGATGATACCGGGATACGCATCATGGAAATCAATAGCAATCTGATTGATCTTAGCAGCCGTTAAACCCTGCACATTAAGCAGCAAGACATCCAAATCCAACATCTCACGGGTATCCGTGGTCTCTATTTCTGCTTCGCAGCTTTCGGATTTAGGGAAAAATCCTGCTGGATCATCGGTCTTGCATGAAAATAACGCTTAACCAACGCTCCACTAGGCCAGACGACTGGACCCATGGCCTCCTCCAAGTTTTGCAGGCTGACAGTTACCTTAAAGGATGAATAATGCTGAGGAAACCTGGACACGATGGTATTGCATTCTACCTCAAGGAATCGGTTCTTAAGCATTGCAACCAACACATTTTCTTCAGCATCAGGCGACAATCTGGATACAAACAAAAACGCTTTTTTACATGCAGCCTGGACCTCAGACTGTGGGCCACTGCCAATCCCCACACCAGATCTACTTCATCTTTTCTTATTTTTATTCTCAACTTTTTTCCCTTCCGCAGCAGAATCTCCAGTTTCAACTATAGACCCGTCACGCAGAGAAGAGTCGTCTTCTCTCCACATATGCTGAGATTGTCTCGAGGCATTCACAACCCCACCACCCGAAGCCCCAACAGCCGATGATCCTCCAGCACCACGAGGAGCATCTCCACTCAAAGCATCCCCGGCCGCCAGTCTCGTCTTCACTCTTTTCGAAGTCCGAGTTACTTGATTTTTCAGTCCTTCATGATTTCGGTCACTCAATTCGGTCACAGCGCCACCATTCCCGGCACGGTTCAGCAACAATTTGCCCCCAACGCGAGAACCACCGAACCATTTAGGTCATCCTTAATTTTAGTAACGTCGACCACCACAGATCTGACTGCCTCCTCCAATCGCATTATCAAACTTTCCTGGCTCTTGATTACCTTTAAACAATCTTTCAGCATGTAGCACATATCGGAGTTCTTATCGGGCACACCACCTGATTTAAAACGACTCGCAACAACACACTCAACACAGAACCACTTTAAGTTGCTATTATTAAGTAATTTTATTTTAATGTATTACTAAAAAAAGTTCCATATAGATTTTATGATACCTTTATGATTGATAATAACAAGTGTACTATTTATAATTGAAGGGGCAAGTGGATAAAGGGGCTATGTGACATTTTTTAATGACCTGATATTTGATGATATTTTGTCCTGAATGAAAGGGCTATGTGTAAAAGCAACTCATACACTCTTTTACCATGTCCAATGTGCATTTATCAATATTTTAACTTGAAAAAGAGGCTATGTGCAACAGAAAAAAAAACTAAATGGCTCTTTACTCAATAAACAGTTTTTGTCACATAGCCCCTTTATCCACTGGCTCCTTCAATTATAATAAATAATAAGGACAGTAAAAAAAATAATTAAGATGGTCAGTGAAGTATTCAAATAAGCTTTATACAATTTTCTACAAAATTTTATATTTATAAAAATATAATATATTTTTAGATATATTTATAAGATATTATCTCATATATCTTACCTGTCGCCAGGACTAAATTATAAAATCAAACACTACCAAAATGTCGTCTTTCGAAATGCAAAAAGCCATTGCTTTGCTTATTTTGTAAATAATTTTTAAAATTCAATTTTATTATTTATTTATTTATCATATTGTATAAAGTTTGTTAAGTTTTGCTGTATAAAAGAAAGTGGGGAGCTTAGAAGGAGTACGGCTGGTAGGTTGCAAGAGAGTTAGGCTATGGTCTTGACGTCGAATAGTCAAGCGGATGAAACACCATACCCGCAATTCTAATTGAAATCAAAATTGATTAAAAATAAATTAAGTTAATTTGAATTGTTGTTTTTTTTTATTTAATAAATAAAGTGAAGTGAAAATAAAATAATAAAAGAGAAGAAGATATGAAATTTTAGTCGATGCAAAATTGAATAGCAACAAATTTGTTAGGCCAGCTGCAGGATACCATGTGGGCTTCAAGACCACATTAAAAGTAACAAAAGTGAACATTTTTAATTTAACTTACAATTTTGAAGCAATTAAAAAAGTCTCATTGTTAAAATTAATGGATGAAGCCCAGCTAAAAGTGTAATTTTTGGAATTAAGCATATTTAGAAGATATGTATAGCTAGGGTCATTTCAATACATTGCAGTATTTTCTCTCTTAATTAATATAGTGTAATTTATTTATATTACTTTTAAAAAATTTGCATTGAAAATATAATTATTATTCTGACTTTTTGATTTTTTAATGGTATATTGTCAAATAACTATTTTATTAATTACATGTCAAATAAATTTACTTATTAACTATTTGTAATCAATAGATAAGTATGGTTTAGGAAGTGGTGTAACTCGATATTAATCATATCCAATGCTTTAGAATAACACATTCACATACATTTTAGAACTAAAATGTTTTAAGGTAACACAATATAAATACACCGTATGTATTGAGATGACCCGAGCTATTCAAATTTATAAAATTTACTTAATGGGGTAATCCCTAAAATTTTTTTTTTCATTAAAATCAAAAATTTAAGTGAAATTAAACACCTCTTGCGTAAAAAATAATTTTTTTGGCAATTTTAACGGTCCTATTGAAGTTCAAAAATTGAAAATATTTTAAATAATTAAAACGCGGGAAATGATGACGGAGATTTCACTCGGCCAATCAGAAGCCAGTAGCACTCCCACTATTATAATTATTTTTAAATGTCAGTTCATGTCAGTTGGTATAACCTCAAAAGTTTGTAGTATTTATTAGTATTATTTTTATATTTCAAAATGAGTAGCAAATTAGAAATTAATTTTAAACAAGCGGCATCTGACAATTTACCATCTGTAGATGGTAGTATGTTGAATGTTTTTTATTCTTCCAACACGGATTTTGTGAGTGCCGAAGTACGAAACGTGAAAACCAAACGAACTGGTAAAAAAATGTATGGAGATAACGCTATCTCATACGTACAACTTCAACGGTTAGGAAATCTATGTATAGTGAAAGCAAAAATTACTCCGGAACATAAAATAAGAAGCAAAGCTTACGATGTGCATGTTGTGATCAATGAAAAGGAAGAAGTTATAAGTTGTCAATGTCACAGTTGCCCGGCTTCTGAAGGTGGATGTAAACATGGGGTGGCGTTTTTATTGTAACTTCAAGAAGTAGATGTAGATTTTCAAAAAAAATTACAGGACATTTTAACAATGTGTGAAGATTTTTGGAAAAATGCTATATATCCTAAACTAAAAACTTCTTACTGTTAATTTAAAAATTAAACTGTAATAAATAAGAATATTTTTAACTCTTACAATTTTTATATTTATTGAATTATTTACAAAAAACGCAATTCAACACTCCCTAAACTGCAATTAAAGGTTCCTGTAAATTTATAAGACCACAAACTATAATAACTATAGAGTTTAACAAATATATTAAATTATGGTTAACACATGAGTGAGGCTTCAAAAAGTAAAATTCC
This sequence comes from Cantharis rustica, assembly GCA_911387805.1. Taxonomy (NCBI): domain Eukaryota; kingdom Metazoa; phylum Arthropoda; class Insecta; order Coleoptera; family Cantharidae; genus Cantharis; species Cantharis rustica. The sequence goes on along the minus strand of OU426878.1, from coordinate 53,467,497 downwards.
CTTACTCGACGAATAACTCTTTCGATATGTATTCGTAAAGCAGCAATTCTTTTGCTAAGTTTTACTTCCGCTTTTGAACTCTTCTGTCCGGAAACTACACTTGGTGGCCTAATACAGTTTTTTTCAGATAAAACTGCATTTAAATGCTTAAAACCTCGGTCTGCAAGTATATGGGTACCATTTGAAAGTTCCTTTAACTATGAACTACAATATCTTTGTCACTTATTCTACCTGGAAAACCATTCGATATGAAATTTATAAAACCGTTTGGCGTACTTGAAATTAAAAATTTGGCAGTATTACATTGCTTGTAATCTAACCAACATCAAAATGTTCTTCACAACAATGCCATTTTGATTTAATACGGAAAGGCGAAGGTATTTTTGCCGCTTGTATCCATAATTTTCTTGTAACTAGATTGCTTGGAACGCCGAAAAACATTTTTTCTGAATTATTTGAGGTATTCCTACATCTCGGAATAAAACACGTCTTAATATTAGTCTTCACTTTTAATTGAAATAATGATTATTATCTGTCGTGATTATGAACGATACGAATTATAATTCTTTAAAGTAAGTATTTATTTTCAAATTGCATTTTTGACAGTGGTTACTGTAATGCACTGTTGCCACTTTATAAAAGTATTTAAATTTATAGATTTTTAACAATTTTAAAACACAAGACAGGGTCAACTCAAGTATGTCATTTTCGTATACATATAAACATGACATCGTTGTAAATTCAATTTTAATTGAGCAATGTGATTGCTCGAGTGAAATCTACGTCACAAAATTGCAACTTTTCAAACGTATACGTTTCAAAAAGGCACTTTATATAATTAGTGTGGCGTTTTAAAATTATACATTTGTAACTATATGAAGTATTTTACCAAGGGGCATCGATTTTTATAAGTCAAAATTAGATTTTTAACAACCCGGGACAAGCCCATTCTAAAATTAGTCTTCTTTGCTCGGTAAACATCCATTATTTATAGCTATGAGCTTTTGTAGTTGTTTTTAAATTTATAAATTAAAAATTAAAAATGCTCAACTTTTCCTTGCAATCTGTGGCCTTGCAAGCGCACATGGGTTTCACATCTGCCAACGCCTGGACAAACAAATTTGTTACAATTTAATTTTTACGCATCAACTAAATTATCACAAATTCTTCAACTTTTTCTTGTATATTTAACAATTTGCATTTTACCACAATTAAAATTAAACAAAAACATCAACTCAACTTAAGTTATTTTATTAATTTTCAAAAAAAACAATTAACAATTTAAATTTTTTGTCTGTCTTTTTTTAAGCTTTTCTCTTCTCACTTTTACAACCTTCGAGCCCTACTCTTTTTTTAGTTTTACATTTTGCCCACCTTATTTACATAGCAAATATTTAACTAACATTTTTATATACAATATTATAAATAAATAAATAACACAAAATTAAACTTTAAAAAAATTTACAAAATAAATGAATTATGTTGTTATGGTTTTCGAAACACGACAGTATATTAGCGCAAACGTTTTCACCATCCTATGTCATCATCAGGCAATGAACTAGAAACAGAAACGAGAGTTTTTCCTAATACATAGTGGTCCTTCTAGTCCTTCTATTCCATCGTCTAATGATACCATAGTATGGTGAACCGTATATACTGCCATGCCCCTAACCTTACAAATTTACTAAATTTCCTACCTCTAGTAATTTGATTCGGTTGCGGAACATGCATTATTTAGGATGAGACTCTTTTAAGTTTGTTACCATAATTTTTTTTTTAAATTTTAATTTTAAAAAGCAGAATTACTAAATATCAAAATAAAATTTTATTACAATTCAATTTTTAATAATTTCAAATATAGTCGATGTTTTCAGATTTTTCTTTTATAAGATAAATTAATGATTTTCAAATTTGCCGTTAGTTTTAATTTTCTGATATTTAATTCGTACTTATTTTAACGTGCCCTAGAAAATTATCACTGAATGAAAATTTTTAAAATTTTAACTTGTAATACGATGGTCGCTATCATAAACAGCCCCGAGCTGAGAGAAAATTTAAAAATACAACTTTCACGACAAAAAATTTTTTCAACCTCTTCCCGACGGCGAAGCCGAAGGAAGTCGAAACAAATTTTTCGAGAGAAAGTTATTTCTAAAAATTGCCGTCCAATTAGGAATGTTTTCTTGATTACAACGCGAGAACCTCCAATTACGCGTTTCCGAAGATTGCCGAAGAGCGGCAAAGAATGGAAAAATCCAATATGGCCGACACGAAGGTGTTGTAATCACTTAGACTTTATTTTTGATTGCGGCTAGTTTTATTTTAATCAATTCTTAAATTTCAGAATACACCAATGTAAAATTTTTGTTGAAACTACAAATTTTTAACGACTTTCTCGTTTACTTGCTCATACCGCAATGCCTTATGAGTTATCTTTTACGCAGTATTGTTGCGACAATTTTGGAAAATTGTCTCCTCCTGAAAACGATTTGGTAGCGCGAAATCCAAATGCGTGTAAACCAATTTAATGTTGTTTTTTGCGCTTTTTACTTTATTATTTTTTTCAAACACTTTAAAATTTTTTAACATTTTAAGCTCTAATTGATTTATCATTTTCAGCCTTTGATTCTCATTAATTGTTATTATCCCCTCATTTGAGGATTCTGTTGTCTAAAAATATCTTTCTTTTAAATCAACTATAGTGAATTTAACGAATTTTTAGGTAAGTAATTTTTTATTTTGAAATAAATTTTTTAACTAAAATTTGTTTTTGGTTTTAGAACTAATTAGCAAATCAACATATTATTATATTATCATTTAGTATAAGAAGCATTCATTGATTACGACCGTCTAATCGTTGTTTAATTAATTATATCCTTCTAATTATACAATGTATAATTAATTCTTTTCAATTTAGTATAAGTTTACAACCACTCTTTATTTACTTTATAAATGCACTTTGTAATTCTAATAGTTGAACGACCATGATATCCTATATCTAAATGCCCATTGTAACATAAAATGTAAACAATTTTTAATTATAAAAGCTGAGTCAAAACCCAGCTTCTAGTTAGTTGTTCTTTATGTTTGTTGCTTGTAACAATCTCTGTAATTTTAAATAAAGTTTTTTTAAAAAAGCGAACTTATCTGTTCCGAATTTAACTAGCGCTGCGAACAGGATAGCTTTACGAGTGCGACATTTTTTATTTGAAGAAATCAAGAGAAAAACTGGAAAACTAACTTTCAGTTCGTCTTATGTGGAAAGCCCAAGAGAGAAGTTGTACACGGGTGTCTCAACACTTTGGAAACTATCTATAAAATTATGTTCTAGAAGGAAGACAACCACTCGAAGAAAAGACATAATCTAGAACAAAATACGGAACCTGAGACTAGACATGTCATTCTTTCTATTGACTAAGACTATTGTATTTAATGATCAAAACCGACATTAAAAGCGAAGTAAAGGCAACACTAGAACCCTCACAATTAAAAAAAAATAATTTCAATTTTAAAATTATTAGATTTGCACCTTACAAAGCAAATAACATCATGGCAAACGCAAATGCTCCTCAAGCTCCAATGATGATCTTGTTTCAAATTAATGAATTGTGCACGTTGACTAAATCATTGCCTGATTTTTACTCAGGTAATATATTGTAACGAAAATTAAAACGTTTATTTATTTCTAAAGGGCTAATACAAATATTTACAGATACGATTAATGACAATTACTAAACTAAGATTAACACTAACACTAATTACACTACAATTTATTTACACTATAATTTATATTTAACACTAGGTCTATATTTATTTAAACACTCGGTATATTGTTTATTACTTCACTAGTTATTTTCACATATTGATGTTAACACTAACGCGTTAAAACTGGAATTGATTCGTGACAGGAAATCGCGCTGCATTTATACTTAAATGCAGCCTTCCATTTTTAGCAGCTAAACTAACGCCCACTCTAACATATTTATTTAATGTTTCTATACTTTCAAAAATCAAAAATAAATCTAGAGATTATCTAAATTTCCGCAATGAAACTGAATGGTATACGTAACGCATTGTTAAGAAAATACGGTTATCAACGTAATGAAGAATTACTCATCTCTGCTTTACGTAACACTATTCAATTAAAAAACGAAAATTACAATAAATATTATGATAAAATCTTACTTGCTCAGAACAATTTATTACAATATGCATGAAACCGACGTAAACGTATTTACATTTAAAAAAATATTGCATCAAAAACAATTACAAGTATTTTGTTCGGGTTTACTAGAAGCATACCGAACATATCTGATCAATGTCGAATTAGTTAGTTTAGAAGACGCGTTAAGTAAATGTAGAATCTATAACAATAAAATACAAGAAAATAACTACCGATTACGTACGAAGACTGCAAGACCATAAATCTCAAAACCCCTTCCCCCAAATAGTAAACCACATGAACCCGGCGCGAAAAATTCACTTCACCAACAATTTTAATAAGACACAACAATCTTTTCGATCTACTCAAAACCCAATTCAATCTCAATCTCAAATTAAACCTTTTCAATTTCAACATAAACTATTTCAATTCCAACCAAAACCGTTTCAATTTCAACCAAAACCATTGTCAGGACTCATAAACAAACCCGTTCAACAATCTAAACTTCCTACTAATAAACAAGTATTCGGAATAAAACCCGGAAATATGACACAACAAACTCCATACAAACCTACACCAATGTCGGTTCAAACTTCAGCATTCTCGAACAAACCAAGATTAAATCAATTCCAACCTACAAGCAAACCCACATTCACTTCAGAAACAACTATTTAATGGAAACGGTACGATTAGCCGCGCACAGTTCGCCGCGGCACGATTCGCCGGGATTTTTTTATTTTTATCCGTTTAGTAACCTCATCTATCGATAATCTTTTATAGATTTTTAACCCATAAAAATGAATTAACTCATTAGCGACCACGAATAGCTTTAGATGCATCAAATTTTGATATTGCGCCAAAAATAAACTAATGTACTTTTTTCCAAATTTGTACTTGATTTGGAAAGAATAGATGTTTTTTTATATAATAAACACAAAATATTTACTCTATTATGCTTAGATGGTGTTCTAGCAACCCTTTCTCTACTTCATTTTGCAAATGTGCCGGTCTATCTACAAACTTCAATAAATCAAAACATAATTCTAAATCCGTTTTGCTACAATTTTTAATTTTTTCTTTCATAGACACATACAAGATTGTAGCGATAGTAAACAATGAGGGGTGATTCACTTTAAATTTTGAATCTGAAGTATTTCATAAGAAGTACGGTGATATTCCGCAACGAACAACAGCTATTTCCATTCATTCATTTCTGAATTTATATGTATTTGTATTTTATTTGAATTAAAATGAATTAATTCTACAAAATTTTAGTTGATCGTTAAGTCGTTTAAATTATCTCTTAATGACATTAATATTAATAATGAATTATTATTACAGAATAGAAAACAGCAATAATTTAAAACACAACTTTTACAAAGTTCGTGCAAGTCTAAACGGTTACTATTTTATATCAATGACATTTGTGCATGCTTGTCATTGTTTGAACTTAGTTCAATTCTCTTGAACGGCCGTTCTAACTGGTATTCGTGAACGTCGATTTAAACTGCAGTTCAAGCTTAACTAAGGTTGGTACAACGGAATTTTTGCGTTAAACCGAAGTTCACCTTGAACGACCTTTGAACGAGATTGGTACAACCGGCCCTAATTGATTTGTTTATTGTATTATTTTTATTATATAATTATAAAGTATTTTTCTATTGTAAATTTCTTTAGTTTTTAAGGTACCGTAACCAATTAGAAATTGGAAACTGGTAACGGTAAATTTTAATCTTAACTTACAAAAGCATGGAAGGTAAAGAAGTATAAAAGATAAAATGTGAACCATATTAATTAACCTGTGCCCTCATGTAAATACAAAAGGTCAACAAATCGAATAATTAGATTATTGATATATGGCACTAGAAGTTCTCGGCAAATAGTTAGCGGCGAATCGTGCGCGGTGAGTTGTACCCAACCCCTATTTAATACCGAAATAGAAAACAAAGAATACTGCGATGGTAATTCTTATGAAAATGAATTTTTCGAAGACAATATGATGTATGAAAGCTACCAAGAAAATAAAGAAATACAAGAAGAAGAAAATTTTTGTATAACAACCTCAGAAACTCCACAATAAATATAGATTTAAATTCAATTTGCTCTAAATCAAAACTTCCGTTCTTTTATCTGCCATCTTTAAATCTAAAAATTTTAATATACTCAATCATCAACCCAAACGCCGCTTCAATTTTCAGAAATCACCTTTTTATTGAACCATTTTCAGTTTCAAGTCTCAATCAGACAGTTCATGCAAATCAAAATCTATATTTTTTATTGTTAACAGAACTTGGAATAGACACTCCTTTCAAAATCCTCCTGCTTTGTTGACATGGATGACGTAGTCATATTTTCCAAATCTTTGCAAGAACATCTCAATCACATTCAACTGATATTTAAATGTCTACAAGAAGTGAATCTTACAGTCCAATTAGATAAATCCAAATTCTTATCAAAAGAGGTAGCATTTCTAAGACACGTCATAACAACTAAAGGAATCAAACTAAATCTAACAAAAATCACTGCAATACAACAATACCCAATACCAAAAACGATCAAAGAAATTCGCTTTTTCCTAGGTCTGGTAGGCTATTATCGTCGATTCATTGCAAACTTTGCAAAAATCGTCGCCTCAATGACAAAATGTTTAAGAAAAGATTCAAAATAGACGTACAAAATACAGAATATAAAGAATATTTCAACCTATGTAAAGAATTGCTAACAAACGCACCCATCCTAACATACCCAGATTTTGAGAAAAATTTTAAGCTGATTACCGACTCATCCAACGTAGCAATAGGCGGTGTACTTAGTCAAAATAATAAACCGATAGCTTATTATTCCAGAACTCCAAATTCAGCAGAGAAAAACTACAGTACTATCGCAAGAACTACTTGCCATAATCTATAACACAAAACATTTTAAACCTTACTTGCACGGACGAAGATTTAAAATAGAAACTGACCACAATCCTTTAGTTTGGCTTGATAAAATTAAAGAACCAAACGCCAGGTTGATTAGATGGTAAATAAAGTTAGAAGAATTTGACTTTGAAATCATTTATCGGAAAGGTAAAGAAAACATTGTTGCCGATGCTCTATCACGAATCGAATTACATAATAAAGAACTAGATGAATTATCAATGATCCCATTACTAGAAGAACCTCCTAATGAAAGAGAGCTAGACGACATGCTAGAAGATACTTCAAACGATAATGCCCAAAAACTTCAAAGAATCCTTTAAGATTTAGAAAGCACAATACACTTAGTAAACAATGACGATGACGAAAAAATAATTCCAATATCGGAACTTTTCGTCATTAACTTTAACAATAGATTAATCATACTCCCCGGAGACAATTATGAAATTCAACTAAAGAAGCCCTTTAAAAAGAACTATTACATTATCCATATCAAGAACGATAATAGTAAAAATGATCTATCCCGAGCGATTAAAGAAATTGTTAGACCAAACATCAGCTACGGAATTTACTGCAAAGAACCAAATCTTAGAAACATTTTAACAAACCTATGCAAAAATTACATGAACAACACAATAAAATTTGTATTTACAAACCATTGCCACACTGATGTAACTAACAAAAACAAGCAAAAAGATATTATAGCTAAATACCACGATGAAACCCATACCGGAATATTAGTAGAAACATATAACCACCTAAAATTAAAATATTTTTGGCGAAATATAAAAACAATGATCACTTACGAAATCAACAAATGTGAATTATGCCTTCAATCTAAATACGAAAACATCCCTAAACATCAAATTACAAGGACCTCCATAATCAAGAAAACCATTCGACACAATATTTATTGACACATTTTCTTTCCAAAATTGTAAATTTTTGACTATAATCGATTTCTTTTCAAAATACGCCCAAGCTTATTTTGTTAAAGACGGAAATTCTAAACAAACTCCGTCATTATTTCTGCCACCATAACTACCCGAAACGTATTATTTGTGATCAAGGTAAAGAATTCGTTAATAAAACCTTTAAAAAATATTGTCAATTCCATAAAATCAAACTTCACTTTACCACCATAAATAATCCAAATTCAAACTCTCCTGTAGAAAGATTGCATTCGACGTTAGTAAAAAAATTACGAATTCTTAGACTAAAATCGCTCAACGAAACTCCGCAAAATCAAACAATAACTGCAATTCTCATTTATAATCAATCGATCCATTCAATTACCGGCTTTTCTTCTTTTTCCATTTTATACGGTCCATTTGAGCACGAAATAGACCTATCGCTAGACATGACCATTTACGAAGAATACAATAATAAGAGGAAAAATGAATTATTGTCATTCATAGATCATATTTATCATAAAACTTACAAAAAAGAAAAAACTATTCTAGAAAAACAAAGAAGACCCTTCACAAAAAAACACAGACGTCGCGTTTATACGAAAAAACAAACCAGGAAAGACAGACCCACTATATATAGTCGGATTTTTTTTAACTCGCGTATGACGTATCGAAAAAATTGTATGAATCAAAATTTACAAAACGTATGTCTTAGGGTTCTTTATATCAAACGAGATGACAGTTAAAATCATTAAAATCGACGTACGTTTAATTCATTTTTATTACAAAGTTACGGCGACGTATTCTTTTTTTCTGTCTCTTTTCTAATAGTTACTTTTTTCTAAATATGACAAAGATAACCAAATGTTATACGTTAAATCTCACTACATTTGGAGATCAGTCATACGCGAGTTAAAAAAAATTCAACTATAGTAAACTTCAAATAACTAATAAAACGGAGAATGTAATAGAAGGGAAATCAAATAAAGAAAAATTAACAAATTTTCATGTAAAGAATATTAAATATTTCTTTACAGGACGATCCTGGGCCTATAGGAATCACGTACCTACTCCAAATAACTCCAATTCAGAGTGACAGATATTTTAGCGAAAATTTAGGAAACGCTAAAATCCATTCCCATTATCACAAATTTTACTTTTATTATAACATTACCCAATTAGAAATAAGTATAAGATATAGGGGAATGTTGTCGAGGTTGGCCCGTCGTCTAGGTCGGCCCACTACGATTTTTCAGTGTAGATCACTGAAACCACCTATGTGCGAGTGTGGCAAAACATCCCTCAATGACAACGAATTTTTCGTGCCATTACTGATTTTGGAGTGTAATGCTGAAACGTGTTGTGCACTCATTCACTGAACTAAGACAAAAAAAGTTTTCCATCAACTGCAAATAGAGCATGAAAACTTGGAGGAAAAACATTAATTCGTTAAGATAAGCATCTAAAATGTGTTATGTGGATAGTCTTTAAAAATTATTCAAGGGAAACATTCAATTTCGCTACCTGTTTGGATGTAGTGTATCGCGATGTGGTGATGGAACTTGTTGTCAAGGTTGGACCGTTGCAAAAAACCACGTTGGTAAATGCATCATCTGCTTGGAAGCAAATGCTTCGTCACCTGAACCGCAACAACTCTATTGCATGCATTAAATGTAAGAAAAATGTGCATTTGAAATGTGCCAAAATGGCAAGGAGCTATTTTATTTGCCAAAACGGTGATTCGGAATTATGTGTCATGTAAATCAGTTCTCTGCGATATTATATTGTCAAGTTTCACTCAATCGAATAAAAATAAAATAAATTTGGTTTATTATTTCATCCAGTCAACCTTGTCAACCTTGACAACATTTTTTTTATTAATTCTTGCATAAGTTCTCTATTTTTTATTCAATCAATTTGCGATTGCCTCGAAAGTAGCTTTATTCCTAGATCTTTCTGATCATGTGCTTAAATCAACAAAATTCTTTCTTACACGGAAGTTATGGGTAAAAGTTAAAAGGGTGGCCAACCCTGACCACATTCCCTTACATATTAGTAATTTTAGAACATAAAGCTAATCAAAATATTTTAACTAAACGTCGTTACGAGCAGAAAACAGTTTAGAAAAACTATTACACTTCAGACAAAAACGCGGATGAATCAACTTTTTTGCAAAAGCAATAAAAATCATTACAGAAAATTTAGATGATGATGATTTACAAAACATCGACAAAAATATAGAAACGTTATTTAATAATCAAAAAAGTTTAAACATAAAATTGTCCGAAATTACCACTTTTGCCGAGCATATTGCAATTGCCGCATTTAAGTCTTTAACAGAATAAATCGGCATAACTCAATTATTAGACTTAGAATTATGTAATATTCAGAACTATCATAAAAACTTAAAAATATTAGAAAGAACAATCAATTTAGATAAATTAGAAATCCCCAATATAGAACTAAGAACAAATTATCACTCTCAGAACCTCCACCTTTACTGTACCTTTACCTGAAGTCCAACAAAGGAATTTCGACGTGGCATACAAAGTTCAACTTAAAACAGAACACCTAGAAAACCTCAATCAACTTAAAGATTTGGAAAGAGTAAAAGAAAAACTATCCAAAACGCAACCTGTAGTGAACTATGTCCATTACTCCATTACTTTCCTTATAATAATAACGATCATAACTTTTATGTGCACCTTAGTGAAGTTCAGAAAACAGATATACAATGGACTCTGTAAAAATAAAATTGTCATCAAAATCTCCCAAAAAGAAGCAGTGGAACTAAATCTTATTCAAAAATTGCACGAGGACATACAAACAGCTTAAGGGTGGAGGAGTTATATTATCATTATCACTTAATATAAGAAGCATTCATTGATTACAACCGTCTAATCGTTGTCTAATTAATTACTTCCTTCTAATCATACAATGTATAATCAATTCTTTTTAATGTAGTATAAGTTTACAACCACTCTTTATTTAATTTATAAGCACACTTTGTAATTCTAATAGTTGAACGACCGCGATATCCTATATCTAAATGCCTAATGTAACATAAAATGAAAACAATTTTTAATTATAAAAGCTGAGTCAAAACCCAGCTTCAAGTTAGTTGTTCTTTATACTTGTTGCTTGTAACAATCTCTGTAATTTTAAATAAAGTCTTTTTAAAAAAGCGAACTTATCTGTTCCGAATTTAACTATATCATTTATTTTAACTAAAATTTTGAACTCTCATCTTTGCCGGAACAATTTTGTACAACTGAAAACCTATTGTATTTAAATAACATAATTTAATAAATTGTTATATGAAAAATTCATGACAAAACATACGGTACATTTACATAATATATTGTGCTAACTTAAAACATTTTAATTCTAAAAGGTGTTTCTGCATTTTTTAGTTTTTCTAAAAAATTTGATATTATTAACTATTTACTTATTTACTTACTAAACTGAATTAATACAATCTCATAAGCTATTACACTTGAAATTATATTAGATAGTAACGCATAATTAATAGGAAAAAATCCTGCCGCCGAAAAAGATGGAAATTTTTGATTTAAACGATCAAGTAATAATAATTCTTTTCTCAAATTTTCATGCTCGTTTGAATTTGGTAAGTTTATCAAAACCTTAAGACAAATTTGTCCAGTTTTTCTTGCCTCTTCTTCTGTTTCCGTGCATATCTTTACAACTATTCCTCCAATGATCTGCAATATAAAAATTTTAATGTTTTATACAATTTTGTCAACCAAAGTATACTTACGAATTGCCAAATTGTAAGAAACGGTTGCATTATAATTAGATGTGTAGGTAAATTAGGAGTTTCAAGTTCAAAAGTATGTAGAAAATATGTTATAAAGTCTAAGGTATCAATTAATCCAGCTGTAAACGATAAAGTAAGGAAAAGTATTTGAAAACCAAAAATTTCATTGAAGAGAAAAACCTGTTTAATGTTATTTTCAAACAATTGAGATACTTTTCGGATTTCCGTGCAAATAGAATAATTGTCTAGTCTTTCTTGAACTTTTATTAACACAATATTTTTTGATTGCATTCTGATTGATTTGGTTTTTTCTAGTAAGTAATTATTAATGGTTTGCATCTGTTGCTTGATAACTTTCACAAAAATATAAATCACTACAACCGTTACTGAAATGTAATAAATTTGAAAATTTTTATGAAGAAAGAACAAGATTCTAAAATATCCAAATTTCAACATAAACATATAAACATCAATTGTTAAGATAATAATCAAAACGGTTTGATAAATTAAAAACTTTAATTCGAAGTGCTTAATTTACGTCAATATTATCAAGTCATTGATCATAGATGCCTCACAATTATATTGACCATCAACACGATGCAAAAATTTGTTCAAGCTTTTAAAGTAAAGGACAGCGGGCGCGAGAATTGTAACAATGCTACACATAGCCATAATAATTTTATATGTGGATTCAGTGATTATTGAAATCATTGTTGGATATTCTAGATAAATGACGATATAACAACAATTTAATAAAGTAGTAGTTGCAATGCATAATATTAGAATTAAGATATACAACTTATAATATCTCAATATTAATTTATTATCACATTTTAGTGTATAACGTGGCGGAATTATTCCAAGAATGGAAATTAATTGAAAAAACATACTATTAAATAATTTTACGTGAAAATTTTAATATTTCGGTGAACCAATACTTTTTAATATATTTTTATTTAAGTGATTATTATATTGATATTAAAAATAGTATTCACAAAGCATTAAAGTTAACTGATAGTTTCAAGGCGTAAAAATTAGAATACTATTGATTAGAGTGAAAAAAATTACTTAGTAATTTATAAATCGTTTGTAATGCCGTAGGTTTTTTTTAAATAATTATGGCTTTTTTAAACAATATTAGCTATCACAGCAGTACTTTTTTTATTAATTGATTTTTTGTTTTTTTAGTGTAGGGTCGGGAATTCTGCTCATTATTGTTACACTAAAATGTATTACAAATTTAAATTTTTAACGAAAGGTTTAACCTATACTAAAATATTCCTAATGAACAAATTTCATTACTACAAATAACTGCAAATTTTTGTAAATTTTTTCAGGATTGAAGACACTACACAAACACAATAGAATTGTCAAAGGTTCAAAAATAGTTGTTGAAATTTTTTTGTCCGACTAAATACAATTCAGGTAACTAAATTAATAATTTCGGTTTGTAGAAAATTACATATTTTCAACAAATAGCCATAGCATAGCCAATTTTTACAATAGCAGAATAACGAAAAAATTAAATTACAGAAAATTAATTTATCTTTTATATTGCTTTTACAATTTTTTTCAGGACCCAAATAGCAAAAAATGTGCATTATAATTAGATTTAGATATGCCTCCGAAAATTTCTTTTATGTTCTCTACTCTTTCGAAAAAATAATTTAATTATTAAATTGGATTAATACAATGACATAAGAAATAACACTTGCAAAAGTATTAAAAAGCAAGGAGTAGTTGCTTGTAAAAAATCCTGCAGCTGAAAAGCTTAGATTTTTTTCTCTCACTAATCGATTTAGTAATATAAATTCTTCTTTCAGTTTTTCATTCTTATCTGTATTTGGTAGGCCGACCACAGAATCGAGACAAATATCACCAGTTTTTCTAGCCTCTGCTTATGTCTTGATGCAAATCACCATACCAAGTGAACCAATGATCTGTAATGAAGTTACGATTTTTATATCTACGACTACAAGATAAATGCAAACCTTACTAAATGCCACAGTGTCCAGGTCATATTTCCCCGAATTAGATGTAGGGGAGAAGGAAATATGAACTTGGATGTACAAATATAATATATCAGATTAATAGTAAACATTAACCTTGTTGCAAAGCATAAGGAAAGAAAAAGTAATTGAGTACCAAAAATTTTATTAAAAAGTTCCATATGCTTCACATGATTTTCAAAACGTTTTGTTACAATACATCGAATTTCGGAGCAAATAGAGAAATTATCGAACTTTCCTTGGGCGTCTATAACAGCGACATTACTATTTTTTAGCGCTCTGATCAAAGTTATTATTTCGATTAAATACTTATTAGTACTTTCCAACTGTTGCTTAATAAATTTGACAAAAACATATATTTCGACCATTGTTATAAGATTGTAATAAAATTGAATATTTTTATGCGCGAAGATCATAGTATCTAATATTCCTACCGTTAGTGCACTAACGCTTGTATTTATTGCAAAGAGAATAATTAAAATTAAGTTGAAAACTAAAAAAATCATTTGAAATGTCTTTTTGACGTTATTTTTATTAAATCTTGAAATAGCAAGTGCTACATCCATTTAGACCATCGGTATGGTTCAAAAAGTTATATATAGTACTTAACGAGTAAAAAACCAATGGTGTTAGAATTGAATTTAAGTTGCTTAGAGCCATGGTAATTTCCTGAACAACATCAGTTAATATCAATGTATACCAAGTGTGATAATTAGTATATATTATGCCGATAAAGCGGAAAATTATTGTAGCAATAAACGCAAATATTATAAACACAATTAGAAATAAAATGTACAATTTATAAAAGCAAAACAGAATCATATTTTTATATATTGGCATGGAATATGGTGGAAATATACCCAGAATGGTGATCAATCGAAAAAAGAAAGTAACACGTTTAACATCTGCATTTATAACATTTTTTAACATTTTAGATAATGTATATCAAATTCTGGTATTTTCTTGAAACCTAAATTTTATGATAATTCCTCACTAGTATTTTTTATAAACTATAATACGAATATTCAATCTTTATATTTCATACTCGTATATTATTAGCAAAGTAGTATTTGAAGTTAAAATATATCTACTTAAGCTATTACACTAATGTACTATAATTAAAGATATGAACTTATGTTTAAATAGGACGGAGTACATATTATTATTTAGTACATTATAATAATTATAGAAAATAACTTAAAAAAGTTTTTAGAATTTTTTAAGTATTTATGTGGTATTTAGTAGTATGTGATGTTAAAATAATAAAATCTAACAAAATGTTAAAATAATAAATTTTAACTGTTAAGTAAATGATTACATACTACAAAGAAACATAATATTTAAAGAAACCAAAATAACAAAAATTCACATTGAACAGGGTTGAACTTAGAAAAATTTGAATAAACCAGAAATTAAAATCTGAAAAAATTATACTATAGAAAATGATAAAAATTACTAAAAATTAAAAAATCCTGTTACATAATATAAAAGTTTTTATTTCACGATTATTTGCGATCATCAGTTATGTATAACAGTAAAAATAAAAAGAACTAAGAGCAAATATACCAAACAAAATTGAAAAAAATTTTTAAAAATTAATAAATTAAATAATGTGCTTACCAAATAACCTAACTGAACCACGTGATGTGTCTAAATGAAACTTTAGGTAGTTAAATAAAAATGAATCCTAATCTCCTTACAAAGGAGGGGTTGAAGCAGAGACATACAATGCCATCTATAACTTCGAAAATTAAATTTAAAAGAAAATTTCAAATTTTATCACGTTTTTGTACCTGAAGCACGTTTACTATAAAATAGAAAATAACTTAAATACCTCATAAATACTTAAAAAATTCTAAAAACTTTCTCTCAATTATTAGAGAAATTAAATTTTTCAATGTAGTAATTAGGTAATCGATCACTCCTTATCAATTTAATCGTTATTAATTTAATAATTCAACATTTTTACTGCAATTTGTTTGCAATATTTGAGGACATTAGGTACTAAAAATCTTTTATAAACATTTTTAATTGGCAATTTTTCAAATAATCATCGTAATATTCTAATAAATTTTCACTTCTAATTACATTCCACTTAAAAAGCACGGATTTCTTTAAAATAAATTAAATTTAGGTATTTTTTTTTTAATTTTTGTTCTACGCAATAATTATTTTTATATTATAAATATTTTGATGTGGCGACAAGATTAACGTTAATACGTATCTATCACACAGTGAAGTTAAAATTGTAATTGCAATAGTTTGAAGTATTGAATTATTTTAAATTGTAGTGGAGCGTGTTGAACAAGATTATAGGTTTCACTGCAAATTTAAGTTTTGTATCGCAGGTATCCATATTGAGTAAATTAAGCATATTATTGTGATCTAAACTTAATAATAATAGACAGCCATATTTGAAGCGAATGTGCGTGCGTCGCTACAAATGTAAACAAACCCAAGTGGCGTAACTTACATCGAGACAAGGTGTAAAAGTTGTTGGTTGGCGGTGAGATAAAGAAAACAGTAATTTTCGAGGAGTCGATCCAGGTAACTGTGTTCTAACGGAAAATACTAAGCACTAAATGAACAACAGCAAGAAAAGAAATAGGGAAAAAGATTCACCAACGGAGGGAAAGGATGCATTCCATAGAAGTAGGTTATTATCGAGATCCCCAGTCGGAAATAGCAGAAATCAGGAGGAAGAAAAACAGCCAACCATCGAAATGGAAAGAATTCCGGAGGAAATAAAGAGAATGACAGACACTATAAAATAAGAAATTAAGATTGGGAACGAAAGCATGCTGGAGAAATGGAAGATAGAGTTCACAGGGGAAATCAACAATATAAGAGAAGAGTTAAGAGAGACGCGTGAGCAAGCTAGACTCCAATGGGAAAGTCACCTGAGTGAAAAGAGAGAATGGGTGGTTGAAAAGAATAGCATGGCGAATCGCCTCGGTATAATAGAAAAAAGATTGGAGGGCATGGAGAAAAACTCGAGAAGGAATAACATGGTGATATTAAGAGTGGACGATTTCATGAGAGACGGTGAAGACACGAAAAAACAAATCATGGAATTTATGAGGGAGAAACTTGGCGTAGATGCGAATATTCGAATGACGTATAGAGTGGGCCGAAACAAGTGCGTAGTGGAAATGGAAAATGTTGAAAATAAAATTAAAGCTATGAAGAATAAAAATAGACTGAAGGATACCCGAATCTTTATAAACGATGATCTTACTGTGCAAGAGAGAAAGATTCAAGCGATGATAAGGAAAGTTGCAAAAGACGAGAGAGAAAAAGGGAAAAGTGTGCGGAGTGGATATATAAAATTGTTAGTAAACGATAAGCAGTATTACTGGAATTACGAGCTAAATGAGTTGCAGGAGGGTCAGAAGAAGCCCGGAAGAGCAAAAAAACCGAATAGCAGAAGAAATAGGAATAAACTTGAGACGATCAGGAACGAAAAGGACAATGCAAACGGTATTAACAATGAAAGGGAGAAGATTAACGATATAATGTTTCTTGCAACTTGGAATGTTAGGGGAACTTTTGTAGCGGGAGCATTAAAACAGTCAATAAAAGTATTGAAAAAGTACAAAGTAGATATTCTAGCATTACAAGAGACAAAGCAAAGGGAAAATGATATAACGGACATAGGAAACTACATCTTTTTTCAAAGTGGTGAAAAGGACAGAAGAATGGGAACTGGCTTTATGGTGAGCGAAACAAGAAAGGATATGGTAATCAGTTTAAAGCCAATAACAGATAGAATGTGTGTACTGAGAATAAAAGGACGTAATAAGAAAATAAGTATACTTGATTTTCACGCACCAACGGAAGAAAAGGATGTAGAAGTTAAAGAACAATTTTATGGATTATTGGATAAGGAGTATGAGAAACTACCAAAATATGACGTTAAAATAATAGTAGGTGACTGGAATGCAAAAGTTGGGCAGGAAGAGGTTTATAGGCCTACAATTGGTAGGTTTAGTCTGCATAACGAGAGTAACGAGAATGGAAGATTCCTTATTGACTTTGCAATGGGAAAAGGCATGAAAATTAAAAGCACACACTACGAACATAAAAATATCTATAAAGCAACGTGGGTAAGCCCAGATGGCAATACAGAAAACCAAATAGATCATGTCGTGATAGAAAGTAGAAGCGAAAATATTATTAAAGATGTTAAAACATATAGAGGAGCAGATTTAGATTCAGACCATTTCATGGTAGGTGTGAAAATGTCAACAGTTACACCAAATAGAACGAATTTAGGAAAAAACGTAAATAAGATAAAAAGTAGAAAGCAAATACAACTCAAAACTGAAGAGCAAAGAGAAAAGTATCGAGAAGAAATGGAGAAGATATTAGAAAAAACAGAAGTACAACAAAATGTAGACCACATACTAGTAACAATAGAAAAAAGTATAATTGAAGCAACAAGTACGCAGTATGTGAGAACTAAAAAGAAAGAAAAATAGTGGTATGATAATCAATGTGAAGATGAAGTAAGGAAAAGAAAAAAAGCAAGACAAGAGTTCCTGGCTAAACGAACTGAAGAAGCAAAAAACAATTATGAAAAGCAGAGACGAGAGTGTAAAAAGATAATAAGAGAAAAGAAAAGAGAACACTAACTAAAGAAACTCGATGAGATAGAAGAAAAGTATAATAACAGAGAAATAAGAAACTTTTATCAGGGAATAAAAAGAATAAAATAAGGATTTAGATCAAGTACGACGTTCTGTAAAAATAAAGACGGTACACTAGCGGGAACAAAAGAAAGATAAGGAAAAGATGGGTAGAATACTTTCGGAAGTTATTAAATAACACAGAAAACCAAGAAGAGAGAGAACAAGGAGTTATAGAAGAAGATGAAGAAAATGATGTCGAAGTGGAAGTACCAATGGAAGAGGAGATAAGAGAAGTGATGTTAAAACTTAAAAATAATAGAAGTGCAGGTGAAGATGGTATACAGGCGGAAATGTTAAAATATGGAGGAGAAAAACTGCACGAAATGGTTATCAGTATGATACAGAAGATCTGGAAGAAGGAGAGAATGCCTAGTTCCTGGAAATTAGCACTGATTTGCCTGATCCACAAGAAAGGTGATAAAACTGAGTGTGGAAATTATAGAAGGATTGCACTACTCGATGTTAGCTATAAAATACTCTCTAGATGCATAAAGAATAGACTTTGAGGTTATGTAGAGGAAATGATCGGAGAGTATTAATGTGGTTTCAGGAAAGGTAGATCGGTAACGGACCAATTATTTGTTCTAAGAGAAATTCAGGGAATTAGCTACGAATTCGGATTGGAAACTCACTTGATATTCTTAGATTTTAAGCAAGCGTACGACAGTATTGATAGAAAAGAGCTGTATAATATTATGATGGAAATGGGAATTCCCAGAAAATTAGTAAAATTGGTAAAAATGACTCTCGATTGCACCGAAAACAGAGTAAGAATTAACGGTGAGCTGACTGATAGTTTTGGAGTGGAGGTAGGACTGAGGCAAGGAGACCCGCTGTCGTCAATATTATTTAATATCGCCTTAGAGAATACAATACGAAAAGCAGAATTAAACAGATGCGGTACAATTTTTAGACGAAGACACCAATGCCTGGCTTTTGCGGACAACTTCACAATAATGACTCGTACAAAGAGGGAGCTACAGGAAACTACCCAGAAATTATTAGAAGCAGCTAAGAAAATTGCCTTGGAAGTTAACGAAAATAAGACAAAATACATGGTATGGAACGATAAGAAGTTTGAGAAGACAAAATCCATAAGTGTAGTAGTGGGAAATAAAACCGTAAAATTTGAAGAAGTGTGTGCTTTTACGTACCTGGGAACGGTAATAACAAAGAAACCAGGATGCGAGGATGAGATCAAGGCAAGAATGGCTGCTGGCACAAGAAGTTCGTTTGCACTGAAGTCGATCCTCAATAGTATGGTGTTTGCTAAGACAGTGAAAACAAGAATCTACAGAACAATCACAAAGCTATCGGTTATGTATGGAGCGGAAATGTGGACGCTGAAAAAACGTGAGCAAATAATGCTGGAAGTGTGAGAAAGGAAGATATTGAGGAGAATATATGGTAGGAAGTATGTAAACGGTCAATGGTTATCAAGGTCAAATCAAGAGCTAACCGAGCTATATGGACAACCAAGCAGAGTTGGATGTGTGAAGGCACAGAGATTGCGATGGCTGGGACACCTGATGAGGATGATCAAATACAGAACGCCAAATGATGTTTGGAATGTAAAGTTTGGGGGTACAAAACGAAGAGGTAGACCAAAAAACCGTTGGAAAAATGAAGTGCAGGAAGACCTAAATGAAATTGGGTTGGAAGATTGTAAGGAATATGCTTGTAATAGGAAAGAATGGAAGAAGGTGACAAACAAAGCCATGGGCCTACTAGGCCTGCAGTGCTAATATACATACATACAAATATTATTCATAAATTTAATGCTTTAACAGTAATTTAAAGTGGATCACATTAAATATTAAAATCATTTATTTTTCTTTGATTCACATTTTATAAGCATAATAACTAGAAATTTTCTAAGTTATTTATACCTTATACCGGATTGTATTTTTATTCACAATCAGTTAATAATCGACACATCTCTTGACTTTTAAAAAGTTGGGAAGCAGTTTATTATTTACTTTCACTTGACAACCAATCAGAAAACTATTTTGTTTTACTTCCCAACCTTAGGGTGGGAAGTGGTCACTTCCCGACCTGCAATGTCGCATTGTCGGTAGGCAAAAAATGGAACTAAC
The DNA here is from genome assembly GCA_911387805.1 of Cantharis rustica. Lineage (NCBI taxonomy): Eukaryota > Metazoa > Arthropoda > Insecta > Coleoptera > Cantharidae > Cantharis > Cantharis rustica. Next base: position 53,446,929 of record OU426878.1, on the reverse strand, counting down.
AAAAAATGTGCGTTAATAAAATGAAATTTGATGATCTTTAATTATTTAAAAACTGATTGTGATTAAAATTGTATACATACCTCGGTGTCAAGCTTCATTCCAACATCGCCCTTACAGCTTACGCTAACTAACTTAGCGCTTGGCTGAAATGAAGCATTTTCCACCTCGGCACGTAATATACTATTATTGTTTTCCAAGTTTAGATTTGAAAACGATTCACCTTAAGTTTCTCGTGAACTGCATTTAATATCAATCTATTGATTTAAGTTTTTCTACAAATTTATTTTTAATTAATAAACAATTATTATTAATCTATATTTTTTCTTGTTATTCAGAGAGATATTAATCTCTTATTAAACATGTAACAATTATTTGCATAAATATTTTCCGCGAATCCCATGGTGGAAATTTTCGCGCATTATAGCGGCGCAACTACGGCTTGTTACTAACTTTGCGCGCAAGCCAGATGACTTCATATTGGGTCGTAAAGTACGACGGGTGCATCTTTAGAAGTGCAGCTGGAAGTCTATTGAGATTATCATAATCAATATAATTGCAATTGCACAAGGGTCCAGTGTTGGGATTTAACCTGAGGCGTCAAATAAAAGTGTTAGCCAACAAAGTCAACGCCGACATTAGAGATCGATTGGTCGAACGCGGGTTCAATGCAGAAAACGACGAGAAGGTTGTGTCTGTTATCTTGCCATCCCTTGGTCAACATCACCAAGTTATTGTGTTGTGTAACAGTGCAAGGTGCTTTGAGATTGGTGCACGAAGCGATTTCTGTTCGGCACATCGAATTCATCATCTTCTAACCAAGCAGTTCTGCAGGCTACGGGTGTTCCAAGCAGCAAAGCAAAACGAAGCATCGACAGCATTGTCTTCATTTTGGAAACATAGAAGGCTTTGGTGGTGTAACTACTGTCGTATTGTATCTTGTAAATGTACCTGAGCGTTTGGGTAAGTCATTCTTTATTACTACTAACTCCTATCTGTGTGTTGATTTCATTTGGAACCTTAGGGTTCCGATTGTTGTGCGACGTGTTCGTAAGCCACATTTTTGCTGCCTACTCATAAAGTGTAAATTGGAAATTGTTGTGATAAAGTTTAATAGTATATTGTATATACTAATTTTTTTGTTATACGATTATAATTATCGGTATTTTTATTTGAAGAAAGTGGAAGCAAATTTTTCTTTCTTAGTATGCACGCTCTATGCTTCCGTATTTAACAGAGCTAGTTATTTTTTTCAATCCTGGGCTCCATCACACAATTACTGGGAAAGATCTATTCCAGCTGTGATGAAAAGGTTATTTGCTTTAGTAAAAAAATATTCTCATTACAATCAGACAAGTTGTGAGAAAAACTGTATTTATTATTCCAGAGCGTGGTGTTTCACTGTAACTGACTGTAATCACTGTAATGACTTATGCTGATAGTTTTTGGTTCTGAAATTGAAGGTGTAGTACTTATTTATGTAGATAATTATATAATAATTAATAATTAGTACAAAAATATGTAATTTTTAATATAAAGACTGTCCCAGAAAAAAACGGGTCACCTACGAATCATTGTATATAGTCAAATTTTATGATACCCCATAAAATGTTATGACATGTTGTTCAGAATGCGCTGCTAAAAGTTCTAGTATTTCTGTTATATTCGATATTTTGGTGATATAAGATATGGAGAGTAAACAAGAGAAACGAAGAAAATTAATTATTTCCGAACACCTGAAGCAACCGGGTTTATCACAGAGACAATAATTAGCGAAATCAATGAAAATTTTTCATTCAACTGTGCAACGTGTGATCGCAAAGTTTAAAAACGATACAAGTGTTGTTAGAAAGCGTGGATCTGGGAGGAGACCTAGTTCTACAAATAAAAATTTTGAAAAAGGTGTAATTCGCGAATTTACGCGAAAACCTAACCGATTCAATTAGTGTTAATCATGTACAATCACTGATGAAAGAGGTAAAACAAAAAGTGCGGGCGTTTTATGGTAGAACATAAAAATTTTAGTTTTAATTTTAGGATTAGTTAAAATCGTATGTACTTTTTTAATAAAACAAACAGAATTCAAAAAAGGTAATTTGTTTTCATTTTATACGCAATATAAGGTGACACGTTTTTCTGAGACAGTCTGGCGTAACCAAATGGTCTACGAGGCTAGAGTTCCTCTCTCCGTTAAAAATTAGAAGTAATAATTAAATTTGTAGAGTTTTCGGAGCCAGTATGATAAAAAAAAACTTATTGATGAGTGATATAAACAGAAATAAAAGTTTGAAAATTGTAAAATAGTTTAAATTTAAAGCTAAAAAAGCTTTTGTAACTATTGACATCATTTTCCGAACGCCGTTGTCTATTAACAAATAAATGCATAACCTTTACTTGAGTCTTCACATTTACAATTTAGTAAAACATTAGAAACTTCGCTTTCGTTGTATATTATTTTTTACAGTTCGTAGGGTTATAGCTTTCTATAAAGTGACTCAATCTGATATGGTTTTGCCATTATTATACATGTAAATATAAAATTTAAAACTTTAACTTTAAAAGGCTACACTGCCAAAATATAATAAAATAAATAAAAAAAATATTTGAAAAATTGCCGAGTAATATATAAATCGTTTGTGAAGCCGTAAATTTTTTTAAATAACTACGGCTACTTTAAACAATTATCTATATCATGAATCATAACAGTACTCTTTTATCAGATGATTTTTTGTCTTTATTTTTGTACGGAATTCCCCTCATTGGCGTTATCTCTAATCGATTTACTTGTTGTATTGATAAAAAAGAATTAATGTAATGATCACGAAGCTATTTTCTTAAATAATTTATACTAAAACGTTTTACAAATCTAAATTTATAATAAAAACTTCATGGAACTAAAATATTCTCAATGAACAAATTTAATTACTACAAATAACTGCAAATTTTTACAAAAGTTTTATTAATGTTGCAAGTTTATAGTGGAGATTTGTAAGGTTGATAATTTAGTTACAAAATGTTATAATAGTTATATAAAATTATTAAAAAGTCAACTTTTACGTTTCATAGATAACTAATATAACATTTATACCTAAAAGCAGCTTCCAGAAACTTCCATATTATTCATATACATTTCTATACGTTTCGAGTAGTGTCTAGATAGTGCAAGCTAAGCAATATTTGAATGACTAAACAATTTATCATGTATGACTTATCATGTTTGAGTATAGAACTTCTTAAAGAATAAACTTCAGGTGGATGTAAACCTGATGGAAGTTTTTGAAATAGATAAAACCCAAGAAAGAAAAGCAATAGTGGCAAGAATTCAGACCTGCGAGGACAATATACAAATAATGAAAAGCAAAAACAGGCTGAGGAAAGGTAGAATTTATATCGACAATGATATGACAGTGACAGACCTTGAAATACAGAAAACGATTAGAGAACTGACACAAAAAGAGATCGAAAAAGATAATAAGGTCAGGGTGGGAAACCAAAAACTGAACATAAACAATAAAATTTACAAGTGGAACAAAATGGAGAAAACTTCAAAAAAAATTTGGAAAATTGCAAAAAACTAACAAAAGTAAAACAGGACTGTCATGTTATGCCGACTCTCGCAATAATAATGGAACTTGAAAATGGTAATACGAATACGCACTGGATACGAATAATAATAATAATAATAGGCATTTATTAAAAGAGCTACTTTACAAAAAAAAAGGTTTTTTAAAAGGATGATTTCTAATAAGTTAGATTTTCAAATCACCCCTTTTAACAATGTATTATTTACACCGATATATAACGCATAACAAAATTCAAATCGCATGATACCTACTGCTCCAATTGCAGTGCGTCGGTTAAACCACGGCGGAAAGCTGTCAAACTCGGAGATTCCAAAAATAGTCGTCAATACCTTTCCACAAGTCTCGGTGCCCAACATGCAAAGCAGTGCTCAAACTTGGCTGTAGAATGAGACGGAACGTCAAAATTTCCCAGATCACGCAGAGCCCGGGAATGACAAATAGAGCGAGGCCTAATCAAATCTCGAAGATGTGTCGGTTCACCACTTCTAAATATTTTAAAGAGAAGAATTCCAGCAAGTAACAGAAAGCGCTGGTTAATTTTCAGGACATGCAGATCACGATAATATGGTGTAATGTGATCATACCTGCATATGTCGAATGAATAACGTAGGCATGAATTCTGCAGAAGCTGCAGCTTGCGTTTGTACTCCTGAGTTAGGAAATCGTAATAGACCGCTGAACCATATTCGATGTTGGACAAAACTGTGCTGCTGACAATCGACCACTTCACATGAGCAGGCAATATGGTCTTGAATTAGTACAGCGATCTCACCTTATAGTAACATCCCATCATCTTGCGGTTAACATGTAGACGAAAATTAAGTTCTCCATCCAGAACAGAACCCAGGCTTCGTGCAGAGTCGACCATCCTCACAATCCCATCACCGATCCTCACTCGAAGAGTTGAGCCATCGAGCGCTCTACGTACCAGCAGGGGACTACCCAAAATGATCAGTTCCGACTTCACCGGATTCAATGTCAGACCATTTACTAAGGACCACACACGCAGTGATTCAAGGTTGCGATTTAACCGAGTTATTGCAGCATCCAAGTCCGAGGGAGGACAGGATATACGTATTTGGGAATCGTCCGGATACAGATCTAAAGAGCAGTCTGGATCCACTGCTTTCTCGAGTCTCGAATCAGATGTGTATATTATAAACAATAGCGGGGCAAGGATACTTCCTTGTGGAACACCCCGAGAAACCACTAATGGCTGATATACATTCCCAGAAAAATCAACCACCTGAGACCTATCACGCAGGTAACTCGCGAACCAGTTGCACAGTGACTCATTGCATCCATAGTAACGAAGCTTAGTCAAAAGGCGCTGGTGCAAAACGAAATCGAAAGCTTTAGAATAATCGAGAAGAACCAATAAAGTTACCTCGGAACGATCGGTTGCTGATGCAACATCCGATGTGAGCTTCAACAAGGAGGTCACAGTACTGTGGTGGGGCCTAAAACCAGACTGCGACGGCGACAGAACTTTGTAAAGTGCCAAATGATCGTCCAACGCATTTTTGATAAACGACTCAACAATTTTTGCAAATGGTGATAATATACTAATCGGACGAAGATGGGCAGGCTCTAAAGCTAACGAAACTTTGGAAAGAGGTCTCACACGTGACATCTTCCAAATGGCTGGCACCTCGCCTGTTTCAAAAGAGAAATTAAGAATGTTGCAGAACACCTCACTGCAGAACGGAAGCAGTGAGCCTTAGCATCCGAAGACTAATACCATCCAGCCCAACGGCATCGGAGCGCAGAGTCGCGACAATCTCATACAATGCCGCTGGCGTAGCCCTCGGAATAGAGAGTGATCCAACTCCGGGAAACAAAGCGTCATCGAAATCCAACTGTACCTGACCAGAAACATTCGGCACAGAGCTGAGAAAATAGGAATTTATATAGTCAGGATCCTCACATAGATGTCCAGAAATCTGACCATTAGGGCGAGCATGTACGCTCCAAGATGACAGGTATCGCCATAGTTTTTTGGGATTTGAGCGATTTACAGTGTTTTTAGTGTTAACATTACGTATGATAGCCTGTTTGATCTTTTGTACTATTGTAATTGAAAGATTCTTTTGAAATGATGCATTTAGGTAGCTGCTTATTTTATTACCTTCAGTAAGTGACATTACGGGAAATGGCGTAAAAGAACTTTGCAAGATGTTTAGCAAACGGATTGGCTTTCTCTTTGTTACTTCTAGCCCATTTTAAGGTTTTTTGTAGTTTTCCAAAGTGAATACTCATTTGCCTGAGAATTTGATAAACCATGAAGGTAATCTGTAAAAACTTTATTTTTAGTATTTAAGATGATTCATCAATACAATTTATAGCATACCTTGTAGGTCCTGATCTTGAATTCAATATGTTTGCGAATTTATTCACCAAAAAGTTACCATGACAATCTTATCATATACTTAGTGTTTAAATAATGATAAGAATTTACCTAACGCGAGAAGGTTGTGGATGGATATTTCCAAACACAGGTCACGTATTTCCTTAGGAGTTATCCGTCATATCAGGTCTTGACTTCCATGCGGCTTCTTGAATAACTCTAGTGAGATGTTCCACCAAGTAATCGATATCTCTTTCCTTATTTACTGAGATTTGTTGATCGAGGGCCCGCGTGATAGAATATCTAAAACGATTCTAATTAGTTTCGTTATTATGGAATGTGTTTGGTTTCTTCCTTTGGTCGACATGTCAAAGTGAGGATAATGGTGAAGTAACCTGGGGCGTTGCCTTTCATTTGCGGAAGCGGTGTCTTTCATCGCTTGGTATAGCTGTCTACCTCTTGGGTTTGTTAGTCGATAGTCGATAGTGTTAGTCGATAGTCATCAAAAACGATGACCTTAAGTATTAAAATAGTCTTTAAAGTTTTCCTTCTGGATGTTCATATTTAATAGACAATAAATTGCTGAGAATGTAAGGTTGCCTTTCCAGTCCCCAACTTTTATACTGGTTGCTTGTAAGTATAGCCTCTGGAAAATGATAGGGTGGTTGGTGTAGTTATAGTTGTTAATTTTGTAGAGAATACCCTAATTCTTGGAGTTTCTTTATGTATTGACATTCCCTGTAGCTAGCTGGGTAGTCATTTTTGAAATTAACGCTTTTAATACTTTTATTTATTTTTCCTTTCATATTGCAGTCGCAAGTCCAATGTTTTCTGACATCTGGAGCATTGAAGAATTTTTATTTGAATATGTTGAGATTCGAATTTAACTACCTTATTTAGAAATACTTTAATTTGGTGCATTTCTTTTAGTCCAATATAAAGCAATCGTAGTGGTTATCTTCAATCCAATTAATTTAAGAAGAAATCTGTGTATAAATATCAAGATAACCACGGGCATAATGAATATTTCCTGAGACCAACTCAATATGAGTTTTTGTATTTTCTTTCACTAAAGGTTCTGCAGAATTTGAGATACTTTTCAAATAATACTTCTTACTTGATAAAATCCTTCTGCTCGTTTATTAAAAGAGCAAATATCTCCAGCTGGAATATTGGTTAATCAATGGTTAATAGTTTTCATGAAGAATAATTTTTTCGATTTGGACCATCACAAATTTGAAAAAGAAAAATAATAGCCAATTTATTAAAGTTGTTTCTCTAAATGTTTGAAGAGTCTTGTTACAACGCAATAAGTTAATAAAAAATAAATGTTAATCAACTTTATTTGATAGAATAGTTATTAATAATTTATTTTATATTAAATTTTATCCATTCATAGTACGAAGAAACTCGTGTATAAATATCAGAATAACCCTTAGCACATGGAACATTTGCAGATACTATCCCAATTTGCTTCTCTGATCCTATTTGTACTAACGGTCCACCCGAATCGTCCTTAAAAGAAATATAATATAACTCATATTTATAAATATTTACTTTAATAATATTAGTAAATGTTTTTAAATTCACGTTTCTTTTGCATATGTTTCATGAAATAAAAACAATAAATACTCTTTTGAAGAAATTTATTATTAAAGCCTACCAGGTTTCATGAACTATCCATCCTGTACAAATTTTCAGAGCAAGGAAATTTCGAAAAATTAAAAAGTTGAAACTTGACCAATTGATAAAGTACCAAATTCTTAGATATATTTAGTGTCATTATCAAATTGTGAATCTTACGATTCGAATTTTAATTTTAATACGAATATGATTGGTGAAGTTATAATTTTGAAAATTTTCGGAATTTCATATTAGCTCTTACTCTGAATGTGAACAGGATAATGCAAGATACCTAGGCTTTAAAAATAAATATCTGCAAAAGAATGTTTATTTTTTTCTATAATACTGAACCTGCAGTTGTAAAATAACAATTTAGTATGCATACTTGGCAAATTCCTTTTCCTATTGTATTAGTTGTGCACACATCTTGAGCTGGAATATCTAATTTAAGATAGTCCCGATAGAATTGATTGTTGGTTGTTGTCACTTCAACTTTTTTTAAATCATTTGTTCGTTGTGTACCATTTTGCTAAAAGAAATTTTAGCGTAAAATGTATTATATAATTCGAACAAGTATCTTACGTCGGTGAATCCCCAACCTGAAACTAATGCGTGAACATTTGATTCAATATATTCTGATGATAGTTTCACACGATAGGTGTATTTCCCATAAGTAAGACATTTGTTTAATTTCAGCACTGCTATATCATTTACATACGTAACTTTAGGGCTATACTGATTATGCCAAATAATTTTGTTGATTTTAGTCCTTACTCCACCTTTGTTTAATTTAGTAGTTTCTACTAATATACTCAGCAATGATAGTTTGAAACTAAAATAGGCAGTTAAATAGAATTTTATTAAAATAAATCAATAATTTTGTTTTATTACTCTACTACGCAATGTCATATTATAGAAATATGTATTTGATATGGTGATTCATGTTAACTAGAATAATTATATTCCTGTGCTTCAAAAAAATATGTTAAATAAAATTTGTGGGTTATACACATTTGCAAAGTTAGGATGAAATGTTTTTATCCAGAATTTTATTTTAATGTATTACTAAAAAAAGTTCCATATAGATTTTATGATACCTTTATGATTGATAATAACAAGTGTACTATTTATAATTATAATAAATAATAAGGACAGTAAAAAAATAATTAAGATGGTCAGTGATGTATTCAAATAAGCTTTATACAATTTTCTACAAAATTTTATATTTATAAAAATATATCTTATATATCTTACCTCCCACCAGGACTAAATTTTAAAATCAAACACTACAATATATTGCAGTATTTTCTTTCTTAATTAATATAGTGTAATTTATTTATTTTAATTTTTAAAAAGTTGCATTAAAAATATAATTATTATTCTGACTTTTTGATTTTTTAATGGTATATTATCAAATAACTATTTTATTAATTACATGTCAAATAAATTTACTTATTAACTATTTGTAATCAATAGATAAGTGGTTTAGGTGGTGTAACTCGATATTAAACATAGGTATCCAATGTTTTAGAAAAACTAAAAAATTCACATAATATACATTTTAGAACTAAAATGTTTTAAGTTAACACAATATAAATACACCGTATGTATATTATCGCAAACGTTTTCACCATCCTATGTCAGCATCAGGAATGAACTAGAAAGGGAAACGAGAGTTTTTCCTAATACATAGTTTTTCTAGTTTCTCCTTTTAGTTCATCGTCTGATGATGCCATAGTATGGTGAAACCGTATATACTGCGATGCCCCCTCAAGTAACATTTGGTGCTGAAAATCTTGGTCAGCAAATTATTTGCTGCCATTGCTGTCTGTCAGCTTAAAATGCAGCTGATTTTCAGCTTCAGTATATTAGCTGAATTTTAAGCTGACGTTTCGAAGCGTCAGCTTCTAATCAGCTGTTTTTCAGCTTCAGCAAATTAAATGAATTTAAAGCTGACGTTTCGAAGCGTCAGCTTCAAATTCAACTGTTTCTCAGCTTCGGCAAATTAGATGAATTTTAATTTGATGCTTCGATACGTCGTACGTCATACGTCAAAATTGAAGATCAATTAATCAATTAATCAATTAAAATCAATTAAGATAGATTTACGGTTCAGTTGAACACGTGTTTTTATAAATCGATTCATTATTTTATGAACACAGCAGTGTAGAAAAATAATTAAAAAGCTATAAGCTATTTTAAGGTATTCTTTAAAGTTGCAATATTTTGTCGTTTAGCGAACATTTATAATACAACTTATATTATTTGTATTTTATTTTTTCAATTGATTAGTAATTTAAAAAATGAACCAACATTTAAGGTTTACAAAATTTGTATTAATTTTCATCAGTGCAAACTTAAAAATAAATAAAAATAGTGTTAATTAAAATCGAAATGATTTTCAATGTAAATCTATAATTTATTTAAAAATGTAATATTAGGCTTTCGCTTTAAGACATAAATCGCATACAAAAGCAAAATTGCATAAATTCGACCGCTTGGTAAAAAAAATTCGCAAAAATATCATCAATCTTTTAACTTTATTTTTAAATTTTTTAATTTTTGTCATTAATAAATCATATACTTTCGCGTGGTAATTATATTTTTCAATATTTTTTAAAATTTTGTGCATCGTTTTTATTTACGATCCCTAGTGCAGACATATTTATATTGATTTTATTTTTATTTTTTTTCATAGTAAAACAATTTTTAAAAATATGTTACCGATTATTATCGATTTATGCAAAATTAGAAATTTTTGTGTTAATAATAAACCAAAAATAGACAATTTTTGCTATTTTTAAATTTCAACGTTTTTATTTCTTTTTACAACATTGTAGCTAATTTAGTGTATTTTTAAAAATTAATTTTTATAAAATTAAAATTGTCGCAATTTTACTAGACTAGTCATTCATCAAAACTATTCAAAATACAGTTTTGTATTTTCGTAGTCGGAACAGCTGTGATTATGTCATCGACATGTAAGAGCAGGAAAGGAATGTTAAAATCGATTGTTCCGAAGAAATTACATAGTAGGTCATTCATAACCAGGCTGGACAGAAACGGACTACACGGATCCCCCATCGCAGTTCCAACAAGCTGAGCGTAGAACGTGTTTTGAAAGTTAAAATAGCTATTCTCAAATATAGAGGCTACAAGATTAGTAAAAATGTTCACCGGGATGGGCGTGTATGGAGATATCAGATCCCAGTTATAGTAGATGGATTTGATGACGGACTCCTTAGAGATGTTCGTAAAAAAGGAGTTCACGTCAAAAGATACCAGCACGTAGTTAAGGGGTATCACGCCTTGCGTTATCTTCTCTTTTGCCTCTCTCGTATTTCCAGCGTTAAATGGAAGGGTTGGGACTACATTTCTTAAAACGTCGTTGATCAGCCTGGCTAGTGGGATGGAGGGTAATACCGAGAATTACCGAGACTGTACTGTAATCTATATATTTTTTCTTGTTAAAGAGATATTAATCTCTTATTAATCAAACAAGTTTTGTGAAAAACTGTATTTATTATTCCAGAGCGTGGTGTTTCTGAATTTATCACTCAATCACTGCAACAACTTATGCTGATAGTTTTGGTTCTGAAATTAAAAGTATAGTACTTATTTATGTAGACAATTATATAATAATCAATAATTAGTATAAAAAGGTGTTAGTTTTGATATAATCGGAAAATTGTTAAATTTGAGTAGGTACAAGTGCAGTGACAGATATTATAAAACAATCAATAGATAAGTCGTTTAGGTAGCGTGTAACAAATTTTAATAATTTGTTTTCTTTTACCTTGCGCACGTCACTGCGTTTAAGCTTAGCGCGACGCCTATCATTTTTCAAAAACTGCGAGTTTTGATAACGCTTTCGCTAGGTCGTTTTGATAACACGTTTGACACGGTTAAGGTGATATCTCGTCGTTTTTTGTCAAACGTTTTTGCAAACTACGCCGATAATTGTAAACGATTGACAACCTTTTATACTTTTTTTGATCTCTTGTACTTGGAGTTAATAAATACGCTTTGTTTTAATTTGTGTATCTTTTCGGGGAAGCCGTACTGCAGTATTCAATTGAATTCACCCTCTCGCTCACCGCCCTAATCGGTTAGCTTTAACATCGTGAGCCTCTTCACTATTTTTTTGAAAATCTGGATTTTTCCAGAGTGTGAAGAAAATACTGTCTTCCTGCAATGGCAGGTAGAATTTTTATTTACAAGCGTAACTCGACATTAGTCATTGTAACGGGCCAAATTGGCCGAGATGAGACAATAAGGGGTAAATATCTTAAAACTTACTTGGATATGGACAGGATTGCCGCTAGCTCTAGTCGAAGCGAGGTCGTGGATTACTAAATACAAGAACATCTTGAGTCTAATTAAGCTTAATCGAAAGATTTAATTTAAATCCGGTAGGAGACAAAATAAAGGGCACCACTCGGACAAAAGTGAAAGCGAATCTTATCTTAAGTTTAATCCGGTCCGAGACAAAAAATCCTCAACCAAAAATGGTGGTAAAAGAAGGTAGATCAAAAACAGATAATCAAATGTAAACCTAAATGGCAAATGAGTGATCTTAAAGTTAACACACATATAAAATGAAAGTTAAAAATATTGCACCCATCGTGCATAAAAGTTTAAAAACTGAAAATCTAACATAATTAAGGTAAAGCTTGTTTTAGACTACAGGAAATCTTGAAGGAAATCTTGAACAAATTTTAAAGCAATCTAAATTGCGTAGTATCAAACAGCAAATTGCTTCAAAAATTGTTTTGCTTTGTGAAATGGCGTGCAAAACAGAACATGTTCTATTTTGAAACAATTTACTAAGCAATCTGTCAATCTTCAGGCATGCGCTACACAGAAGTGTCCCTTGGTTATGTTGTGTCGTTTTATTAAATATTTATTGTAAATAACCACTAACGAGAGTACTACACTCGTCAACATTAGTTCTTGTATTTTCATGATTGTAGTGTATTATTGTATCACCATCAAACTAATAATAATAACATAACTTCCACGAAATCTATTAATTTCTAGCGAACTGTGCAGAATCGTAAAAAAAATATTGTTTCAAAAATTGTACAGTATCATACAGGTTGATATCGAAGACAAAGCAACTTCTTGTTCAATATATTGGACAATATATTGGACAATTTATTGTTTCAAATCTTGTTTAATATTTAGTGTAGTCTAAAACAAGCTTAAGAGCGGGAGACACATTGCCTGCTTTTTCGACCGTCTAGCCATCACACAATGTGTTTCTGATTCATTAGTCGTCATCAGTACCGCTTACTTGGTGTTATCACTTAATTATGTGCACTATACCAGCTACTGGTTCACACTTTAAGTGGACTGCTATACGCGATGTCACTACACAAAAATTGGAACCGTGCTAACGTGCGTTATCGAGTGAAACTCTAATCAAATATGAAAGTTAAAAATATTGCACCCATTGTGCATAAAAGTTTAAAAACTGAAAATCTAACATAATTAAGGTAAGAGCGGTAGACACATTGCCTGATTTTTCGACCTTTCGATTATGCCTTTTACGTACATACACGGCCTTCGCGGTTCAAATTGGTTTAATCAAGTTTTAACATTGACATCATCGAATCTCACAATGCTCAAAGTTTTTGTCAACCTCCCTTATGGCCTTTTATTGGCTAAGGAGGAGCCCTATGTTAGTTCATAGTCAATTGTGAAAACTTATTTATATAAATCATTGTAATAGTTGATTTCGAGTAAAACGAGAATTCGTCCCTTTGTCGTACAGACTATAATTGTATGTGTGAATTTACCTTAGTTTAAGTAGATCACCTGAGACAAACAGCAAAACCTTACAAAACTTAAGAACAATGAAAATTTTACTAATTTTTAACCACGCGTCTATCTTGCTTCTCGATCGGTTTCTTAAGAGAAATCCCAAAAATGGCGCGCCTTCCGATCACCCTCTCCTTTCTCTCTCATTGTTGTTTAGTTGCGTTCATTTATCTCCTTTTATTAGCGCGGGATTCAAATTTACTACTTTTGGCGGTAGCCTCAAATTATACTAAGAGCGCTAGATACAAATGTCGTTTATATATCATTACAGGTTTTGTTTATTTTTAAAATTACAAATATCCTTTACTGAAACATTAAAATAAATTAAATAAAAAACTGCATGTCAAAATATAGGAGTATGTTGACCAAACGATAACGTAAGTAAAATGATAAAAAAAGAAAATTGTTATTGCAGTGGAATAATGTTTATTATTTTAAAGCAATGAGTTATGTACGTATACCTAAATAATTATTTTAGCCAGATAGCCAAAAATTATCTTATATTTAAATAAATTATTTATTTTTTTAACGCGTTTTGTATTGTTATCATCAAACTTCTTTCGTAGTTTTTGATAGCTTATTTAAAGAAATTACGAACGTATATAAAGAATGAAAGAATCTGACAAAATTAGTCCGATGAAGCAACTTGGACAATGATGATTCTATACAATACTCTTATTTTAGTAGTAGTTTTATTAATCTTTGTTCCATCAAACAATGGTAAGACAAAATCATTTTAATACAATGATAAATAAATTGTAGTGTGTAGACAGGCATGCACAATAATAATCAACACGCAGTGGAGCTCTAGGACCGTAAAATATTTACAACTAGAATTTTTTTTTATTTTTAGTTTATTATTTTTTTAGTAGCACAGACGGCTAACTACATAGTAGGTGGAGTTAACGTACAAGATGGCGAATTACCGTACCAAGTATCTTTACAACGTAATAAAGAACATATTTGTGGAGGTTCAATTATTAATCACTGTTGGATCCTTACCGCTGCTCATTGTGTAGTAGGGTATAAAATTTAGAGTATACATTTTGTTTTATAATATTTCTACCAAATTTATTTTAGGTTCAAGAAATCAACACTGAGTATATTATCAGGAACTACCAAATTAAACAAAGGTGGAGTAAGAACTAATATTAACAAAATTATTTGGCATGAAAAGTATAGCCCTAAAGTTACGTATGTAAATGATATAGCAGTGTTGAAATTAAACAAATGTCTTACTTATGGGAAATACACCTATCGTGTAAAACTATCAACAAAATATATTAAACCAAATGTTCCCGCATTAGTTTCAAGTTGGGGATTCACCGACGTAAGCTACATGTTTGAATAAAACCACACATTTTACGTTAAAATCTTTTTAGCAAGATCGTAAACAACGATCAAATGATTTAAAAAAACTTGAAGTGAAAACAACCAACAATCAATTCTGTCGAGACTATCTTAAATTAGATATTCTAGATAAAGATGTGTGCACATCTAATATAATAGGAAAAGGATTTTGCCAAGTAACGCTTACTAAATTATTATTTTACAACTGAAGGTTCAATGTTAAAAGAAAAAAAATAAACACTCTTCTGCAGTTGTTTATTTTTAAAGCCTAACAGGGTTCTTGCACTATCCTGTTCACATCTTCAGAGCAAGGGCTTATTGGTAATATGAAATTCCGAAAATTTTCAAAGTTAAAACTTTACCAAACATATTCGTATTAAAATTAAAATTTGATAAGGACACTAAATATATCTAAGAATTTGGTACTTTATAAATTGGTCAAGTTTCAATTTTTTAATTGTTCGAAATTTCCTTGCTCTGAAAATGTGCACAGGATAGTTTATGAAATCTGGTAGGCTTTAATAATAAATTTCCGCAGAAGAATATATATTTTTTTATGTAATGGGACGTCTGCAAATAAAACGTGCCTTTGAAAAACATTTACTAGTATTATTATAATATTCATAATATTATTATATTTTCTGTTTAAGGGCGATTCAGGTGGACCGTTAGTAGAATTAGAATCAGAGGAACAAATAGGAATAGTATCTGCAAATATTCCATGTGCTAAAGGTTATCCTGATATTTATACAAGAGTTTCTTCGTACTATGAATGGATAAAAAAACATATAAAATAATGAAACGATAAACAATTAACTTTGATTACTGATTATTAATTAAATAATTAATAAACAATATTAATGAGAATTATAACTAATCTATCAAATAAAGTTGATTAACATTTTATTTTCTGTTATCTTATTCTTTTGTAATAAGGCTCATCAAACATTTAAAGAAACAACTTTAAATTGTTCCCTATTCTTTTACTAATTTTTAGAAATTTAAAAAGAAATTATTTACTATTCTACATTTACCTTTTGCATTTTGTGCCGTTTTTCATTGCTTCGCAATGGTTTTCCATGTAGTATTAATTTACTCGAAGATTCTGAATTTTGGGTTTTATGCCAGTTTCTTTGCTTAGCAGCTTTCTTCTCTTGACTAAGTTATCTATTAATTAACCTCTTAAGTTTTAAAAACCCTTATCCTTTCATATCCATAAAATATTGAAATGAACAAGTTCTTGTCATATGAATTTTATTTTTCTGTCTGGTCTAAATCCTGCTGATGACATATACGTATTTTCTTCTCATTCTAAGTTTCCAGAACTTATTAAAAATTTCTTACCTTTATCGTTAACTTAATTTTGAGCATTGAATATTACTGAATTCTTTTTTTTGCAGAAAACTTATTTCTTTTTCTTCCAAAATACAATAGTTCTTCCTCTCCTTTTATTTTGTTGCGATGATATTCCTACTTTAGAGGATCATGTAATCACTCTTTTGTCTAATTAAATGTTTTCAAAATCCAAATCATTTCCAAAATCATCATGTTCAATGTTTAAAATATTTTCTAAATTAATGTTCTGATTACTATCAGCAACATAAATTTTTTTTAAAATGTCAACTTCGTTAACAACTGGTAAAATATAATTCACAAAACTGTCATTAACTAAAAGATGTTGATTGGATTCAATGTAATTAGTTACTTTTTTAGCTCTAAAAATTGTTGAACTTTAAAACATTTTGTTTTTAAATTTTTATCAGCGTTATTTATAATATCTTAGTTTTAATCTTTTTCAGCAGAATTTAATGGTACATGTTTTTTGTGATCGTTATTTAAAGAACATTTAAAGAAATATTACTTAAAATTATCTCATTTTGTTTACAGTTTTGAGCAATTGTGGATTAATAAAGCCTGAATAAATTTAAATTTAATAAACACTGAACGATAATTTTCAAAATGTGTCTTAAATAGCAGCTCATTAAACCTGGATAAACCTGCGATAGAATGCGGAATGGTTGCTTACAAAATAAAATTCTAACATTACAAATTCCGACTTTAATTAATCCTTAATTTTCTGTTCGTTTACGGAATAATCTTTATTTGGTTGACACGTTCAATAAAAAACCTATGGGTAACTTATTGTTTGCAGATCGAATTACCTTTATTTTGATTAACTCAATGCCAACATTAATATTGCATAATTTATACAACTTCTCTACCTTGTGATTTAATTAATAAATACTAATAAATTTACTAATTTTATAAAGAAATTAATTTTTTTTCTAACTTGATGTATTTTATTATAATTAAAATTTTTTTATTAAGATTTTTTTTTCGGCGCTATTGTATTTATTTTTATCTTTTTATCTTCAGTTTTTTACAATCTAACGACTCTTTAATAATTAAACAACTTATCATGAATTTTTCAACTTAATTTATTTTCTAAATTATTTATTTAAACATTTAATTTTTTTTACATTTAAAACAATTCTATTTTTGCGGGTTACGAAACTAATGCGCACTGTCATCTTGAATTATCCGATGCCTAGATATTTTCTAGACCTTTTTAGTAAATGATATATGTTTTGATAAGTTACAGGAAACTACCCTAACGCCTCAATCCGCAACTTGAAAGATCTTTGTTTTTAGATCAATATTAGACTTTAGAAAAGGAAAAGAACTTGTCAAGGAATGCATACAAAGATTCATTCAAAGATAAATAAAAAAATTAAACACAGTTCTGTAGATATTTATTTTTAAATCTTAACAGGTTTCTAACACTATCCTATTCA
Source organism: Cantharis rustica (assembly GCA_911387805.1). Classification (NCBI taxonomy): domain Eukaryota; kingdom Metazoa; phylum Arthropoda; class Insecta; order Coleoptera; family Cantharidae; genus Cantharis; species Cantharis rustica. The sequence goes on along the minus strand of OU426878.1, from coordinate 53,429,410 downwards.
CATCTTCAAGAGCCTATTGTCAATATGAAATTCCGAATATTTTCAAAGTTTAAACTTTTATCATCAAAATTCGGTTATTATGATTTGCAAGTTGACAATGTTACAAATTGGTCAAGTTTTAACTTTCTAATTGTTGGAAATTTTAGATTAATGAAATTCATCTGAAAATGTTCTGAAAATGTGCACAGAATAGTTCACGTAACATGGTAAATATTAATAATAAATTTCTGCAGAAGAGTGTTAATTTTTTTCAGTTAATAAAACGTATAAATCTACGTTGGCAAAAGAATTTAAAAATAATGTACTAGTATTATTATAGTATTCATAATATTAATATATTTATTATTATATATTTATGATTAAGGGGATTCGGGTAGACCTTTAGTAGAAAAACAAAAATTGCACAAACACTTTTTACAACTAAAATGTTTTAATTCAACACATAATTATTATTCTGACTTTTTGATTTTTTAATGGTATATTGTCAAATAACTATTTTATTAATTACATGTCAAATAAATTTACTTATTAACTATTTGTAATCAATAGATAAGTGGTTTAGGTGGTGTAACTCGATATTAATCATATCCAATGTTTTAGAAAAACTACAAAATTCACAAATACATTTTAGAACTAAAATGTTTTAAGGTAACACAATATAAATACACCGTATGGATATTATCGCAAACGTTTTCACCATACTATATGGCATCATCAGGCTATGAATGCCATCATCCCCTGATGATTTTCTTTGCATTTTTAAGTTTTTCTAAAAAAATTTGTTAGCATTTATTATCTCTTATCTTTTGCTGTTACCTAACAACTTTAATAAATTTGCTTATCTTTTTCACCGTTTAAATGTTTAGAAATTTTAAAAGAAGTTATTTACTGACCTACATTTATTTTTTGCTTAGGTCAATTATTGGTGAAATAATAATTACAATCAGCCTGCTCTTGAAAATATGAATTAAAATGAAATTTTCTATTTATAAATAAGTTTTTCCATAAATTTGAAAATAGTTTTTTTGTAATATAAAATGTAATATAATATAAAATAATTCGCAAAGTTGTATAATTGTACAAAAAATTGTAAAAAAATTTTTTTTTATCTTTGCAAATTTTTTAAAAATAGTAAAAATTTAAATTTTGTCATAATCTTAGTTCATACGATAGAGAAATATATAGACTCACACCAAAATTCAAGTAAATCGGATCAGTAGAACTTGAGAAATCATGACAAGAATTTCAAAAAACAAGAAAGTTTCGAGAAAAACAAGTTAAAATTTCAGGTAAAGTTACGAGAAGTTTAAGCCATCATTGATAATTTATACTTACAGTTCTTCAATCAGCGATTTCGGCTCCATACATCGGGCCTTCTTTTACCTGAAATTGAATATTTAAATAATTAAAATTTAAAAAACACAGAAAAAAAGAAATAAAGAGTATTTTTTAATAATTTTCTTAGAATAGTTCCGTCTAAGCCGGTCGAGTTGCCACGACACTAAAGTGGCTATAGCTTTTAAAATAATTCGAATTTCAAAAATTCCTTTTAAGACAAGATTTTTGAATATCTAAACTATCAAAATATAAAAACAAAAAATTTCAATTTTTTCAGCTTTTCAGACTAGAATTCTGCCTTAAGTAAATTTTCCCGCTCTTTGTAGTAATCAGGAATCTTTATAAATATAGTAATAATAGTGGAAACGATTGTGTGAAATTGATAAAAAAAAACAAATCTTTAACAAGCTACGTGATTTACTGCGTTATAAATTGAATTTTGTACTTTATAAGATCGGTTAAGCAAACTTTTTTGAATTCTTAACTTTACTTTTTCTTGTATAAACAGGTAAGTCAACTTTAGGTTTAATTTGTAGAGATAAATATGTAATTGATTCTAATTTAACATAGGTGTGTAAATATGGAAGAGAGTTAGAGTTACTTATTACTATTCTTAATTAGGTGTATTTTATAATCACTATATACTGATCAGTAGTTATTCGGAGTCTCTTTACGATTATAATATTTGGAATTTTAACGAAACAGGATAATTTTCAATCGTAGGTATTATTTTTAATATAAAATTTTTGATCACTAATAATAACTTTGCACAGTTATTCAAATTGTTGAATTTTGTGAAGAAAAATACTTTTAATTTATATCGAAAAATTTGTCGAATATGCATGAAGAAGATTTCCAAATTATTTTCTATGGTTAAAAAAATTTAAATGTGCTCTCTTCAATGTTCAAAATGATACTAACGTTGTATAATAATAAATAATAAAAATACTCTTTATTTTTCTGTGTTTTTTACATTTTACCTAAAATTATCACATTTAACTAAAACTATTTGCATGTTAATTTGCCTGCGCCTATCTTACGATGTATCAGGCTGTTGATGAATGTTTTTTATCTTGTACTTGTAATCACTTGTAGTTTTCTGGGAAAAAATGAGTAGAAAACCCAGCGAATTGATGTTAAGTTTGTTTTTCCAGCTTGTATGTGTCTAAAGTAAGATATTGTGTAATAGTTTGTATTTCTTCCTGAAGGGCATGGTTGAGTTAGTCAGTCTTGCAATATGTGCCGTCTTGTCATTTTGTTGCGTGGTCTCGGTGAAAAATTTTATTGCGTCGCGGTGAATCATGTGTGGTAGAGTTTGTATGTCGGCCAGGTCGTGTAGGTCGTATTTTTCTGTGTATTTTGGTGCTCCGGTAATAACCCGAAGACATTTGTTTTGAACTGTCTGTATTTGTTTGATGTTCGTCTTGGAGGCGTTGCTCCATATCGGGGAGGCGTATAGTAGTATGGGTCTGATCATTGTTTTGTATAGTAGTTGTCTGAGTTTTGAGTCGAGTTTGTTTTTGTGGGTCATTAGAGGATACAATGCGTGAAGCGCATTACTTCCTTTTTGTGCGGTAAGTTGTAGGTGTTGTCTGTATGTTAGTCTTTTGTCCAGTGTCACTCCTAGGTACTTTACGGTGTTTGTCTTGGTGATATTGATATTATTGACTTTTAGTGGTAAGTTATGTTTATCTTTTTTGTGGCTGAAAATTGTGAGGGTTGTCTTCGTCTCGTTTAGTTTGAGTTTCCATTTGTGGTAGTAGGGTTCAAGTAGGTCAATGTGTCTTTGTAAGTAGGTGATGGACTGGTTTTTTTTGAACGATTGTGCTATTACTGCGGTGTCGTCGGCGTAGAGTGAGATTTTTGTGTTCGGATGGGTCGGTAGGTCATTTATGTAGTAGGTAAATAAGAGTGGGGCTAGGATGGATCCTTGAGGAACTCCTGCCGGGATGGGTTGGGGGTTTGAGAAAGAGTTTTTAATTTTGACTTGGAAAGATCTGTTTTTGAGGAAACTGGTAATGATTTTAATTAGGTGGGGAGGGTAGTTGTTTGTAATTATTTTATGTATGAGTCCGTCATGCCAAATGGTGTCAAAAGCTTTTGCAATGTCAAGTGTGACTACTGTGGTAGTCTTGTTGATGTTGTAATTTGTTGTGATTTGGTCCGTTAGTGTGGCTAGTTGTAGTACGGTACTGTGGTTTGTCCTGAATCCAAATTGTTCGGGGAGTATAGTGTCGTAAGTTAAGTCGTGAAGTTGTAGTCGGTGCAATATAAGTTTTTCTAATATTTTGGATAGTACTGGTAAGAGACTGATAGGGCGGTAGCTGGTGGGAAGGTTTTTTGGTTTGCCCGGTTTTAAAATGGGGATGACGGTGGCGTTTTTCCAACAGGTTGGGAAGTACTGATTTTTGAGGCATGCGTTTAGGATGTAATAAATTTGAACAATGATTTTTTTAGGGAATTTTTTAATGAGTGAAGCTCTAAAGTTGTCGTTTCCGGGAGCTTTATTTTTGAGTTTTTTGATAATTTTTCTGATTTCTAGGGGGGAGGTTAAGTCTTCGGGGGGTGTGAGGTAGGTAGTCTGCTGGAATGTAGTTGTAGTGTTTAATACTTGTGTTTCTGTTATCAGGTCGTTTTGATTTATTGTAAGGTGGTGGTTTTCTAAGTAAGTGGCGGCTATTGCATTTGCTTTATCGATGTTGGTGATTTTTTGTCCTTGGGGGGTTTGTAGTGCTGGGAATTGATTGTCTTTGTTTTTGGTTTTTAAAGCTTTCGGTATGGCCCATAGTTTGTTCAAATTTTGTGGTCTAGTTTCCGATAATGTTGTACTCCATTTGTCATTTTTTATTTTGCCAATAGCCTGGTTTATATCTTTGGTTAGTTTGTTAATTTGTATTTTTAGCATTGGGTAGTTGTGAGTTTGGTAAATTTTGCGTAGTTTGTTTTTGTCTGATTTTTAATAGTATGTCTGGTGGGAGGTTTAGTTTGTGGGTTGGTGGTGGTTTTTCTGTTGTATTATCAATGAATATTTCTGTTGTTTGGTCAGTGAGTTTTTTGATTGCATGTTCGATGTCTGCATTCGTTTGTATGTTGGTGTTTATCGGTAAGATAAAAAATTAATATAAAATTTTTCCAGTTTGTCGTCTTTATTTGTAGGGGGGGATATACGGGTATTTTAAAGGATGCAATTTCTATGAGAATTGGTAGGTGGTCTGAACTAAGTTTATTTTTTGCTTCTATGGAGCGTACATTAATATGTTTGGTAATTGCGAGATCTATTGTGGTCGGTTTGTAGGCAGGGTTATGGGGGTAGTGAGTGTGGTCGTTTATTGGATATGAAAGCTGGACATTGCTATTTTGTAAGTAGGCATATAGTTCTTTACCGTTGGTGTTGGCTGTGGGGTTATTCCATGTCTGGTGCGTTGAGTTAAAGTCTCCGGCAATTATAACTTTGCCGGAGTTTTGTAGTATTTCGTCGAGTTTTGTAAAGTCGTGTTTTTTGGCAGGAGAGAGGTAGTAATTTACTATTGTCAGGTCATTGATTTGAAATATTTGTGTGTCAGCTTGTGTGGTAGATATGTCGATTGTTGTAAGTTCTATTGTGTTTTTGATGTATGTCAGTAGTTCTCCGTGAGCGTTTCTTGGTTTGTTTATTGCTGTGTAGTTTGGTATTTTGGTCGCATGTCGTTTGTTGAGTTTTGTTTCTTGTATGAGTATGATGTCTGGTTGCAGTTGGCCGATTAGTACCTGGAGTTCGTTTAGTTTTGGCGTCAGTCCGTCTGAGTTCCAAGTTATGACTTTTAAGTTTGTCGAGGTTTGTCTAAACATCGTATTTGTCTGCTATGTTTGCTAATATTTGTATTTTTTCTAAGGTATCAGTCACCCCAGCCAATCTGAATTTAATTTCTCTAATGATTTGTATCATTTGACTGATGTTAATTGTTTGTTTCAAATCTTTTAATTCGGAGAATAATGTTTTCAGATCGCCGGGGTTGTCTTGTCCGTCGAGTGCCGTTAAGTTTTGTGCGTAAGTTTGTCTTTGCATCTGTGGAGGATTGAATTGGGTGATTTGTTGCGTCGGTCTTGGTAGTGGCGGAAAATTTTGCGAGAATGGTTGGTAGTGATTAATATTTTGTCGTGGGGTTGGGATAATTTGTGGTCTGCTTTGCTGCATTCGCTGAGTTTGTATACTTACTTTTTCCACATAATTTAGGTATTTTTTACAATTAGCGTAGTTTGCCGGGTGGGATTCTCCACAGTTGCAGCAGCGAACAGCGTCGTCCGTTGACTTTCGTGGGCACTCTGTGGTAAGGTGAGGTTCTAAACATTTCACACATCTGGGGTGCATGTGGCAATTGGAGCTGCCATGTCCAAAATTTTGGCAGCGGTAACACTGTGTGCGGGTGTTTCTTCTTGAGTATTCCTCGAATCGGACAATAACGTAACCAATCGATTTTATACGTTTGATTTCGTGGATGGTAGTAGCGGGCGGGAATGAAATTAAGAAGGCACCGGTGGTGTCTCCGTATTTATTTTTTAGTTGGGTGACTGTAGTAGTTTTCAGATTGTGTTCGATTAGTAATCTTTTTTGAACATATTTTTCTTCTAGATATGGAGACCCTTTCATCACCACTTTCATGCATTTGTCCTCTTGTAGTTGATATGTATAGCCCTCAATGTTTTTGTCACTGAATATAATGGTTTTCACTGCTTTGTGGTCCACATTTGAGTCCGTGTAGACCCAGGTTTGTCCGCGCACATGTTTAATTTGAATTGATCCTTTTGCAGCTGGTTTAATTTTGTTAATAAAGTTTTCGATTTGACCGATGGGCTTAGTAATGATTATTGGAGGAGGTTTAGTTACTTTTGGTTCTCGCTGGTTTTTGGGAGCATTTGATCTTCCAACAGTAGTCCATCCTTGGACTTGGTGATCATTTGCGGTGTGGGGTTGTCGCTGTGGTGAAAGTCGTGGGGTGACTCGTTCGGAAGCGTTCATTAAGACGCCAAAGCTGTTATAAATTGGAAGCGGTGTTTGGTGTTCCACTTCCATGCTGGTTGAGTTTACCGGGGCACTACTTGAAATGTTGAAAAGTGGTTTGGGTGCTAAATTTATAGAATTGTCTTTGATATGCACTGTATTGTTCATAAACTGGTCGAATTCGCCGGAGTTTTTACGACGTTTTAGCGCGCGGTAGCTATCATCGTTCTTTATTGAGGTTTTTACTAACCTGATATTTAAGTTATCATCGATATATTCAATATTCTCATTAGGAGGGATTGTAGAATTGTTTGTATAAGCAATATTTGCTATTTCCGAATTGAAAAGTAATTGTTCCCTAGAGAGGTTCAATAATTCACTAGAGGGGTTTCTAAGATTGCAATTTTTTTTTCCTTAGATACAAAAATGGACGTTGCCGATACTTCGCTGCGGAATTTAGGGGTTAACGTCCATCTACAACTAAGGTTGAATCGCGACTCACTAACGTTGTATTGTTTTTCCACCTCCTTTTATAGTTTTTCTTAAAATTTTCCAAAATCATTCTATCCATGAAAATCAATTTTCCAAAATATGTTCTGATCTTCATGAAATTTTACAGACCTTCTTTATATGTTGAAATACATACATGCTAAAAAATCTTATTTAATTCTGTTCAGCGGTTTTCTTGTAATTAGTAAAAATAACTTTGTTCAAAACCATGCGGTTAAAATTTTATTTATTTATGAACTTCTCATTTAAAATCTTATCACTGCACATCTCTTCTTTATATAAAAAATTCCGGCTCTTGAATGCGCATCTTTTGATATCTGTTAGAGCTTTGCCCCATTATTTTTGATTCTTCTATTACACAAAAACTAAATTTTGAACTTTTTTTTTTTCTTATTATTAACATTTAATTCTAATTTAAACCGAATCAAACATATCACTGAAGGTGTATTCATACTATTCCTATTACATTTTTAGTTATAACTACTTTTAATAAATTTCTAATTTTTAGGTACGAACGAAGGAACGTTGTACAATAAAATTGTAAATCTTGAGTAACAAGTCCCAATTTGAGAAAACATTTTGATGCGAATTTGATACAATTTTAAATTATATGATTTCTGAAAAGTGTTTAAGTTTCATTTATATTGTTACGTGCATGGCTTATCTGGCTCGTAAATGTTTATAACTTTGTTCAATGATGTATCGGTGATGTCTTAATACATGACAGTATATTAAACAAGTGGATTTCTTGGACACGTAAAGCTACTAAAAAATATTTTTTATTTTTTTAGGTATCTTTCATTTTAACAATTCTTTAGCATTCCATCTAATGCTTGTAATGGAAATTTGGAATATAGTCTTGTAAGAGTAAGATGATGCAGAACATGTATTGTTGCAGATAGTCAAAAATAATATAAAAATGAAATAAATATAAAATTATGAAAATTGCTCAGTTACTGAACAATAATATCTTAATCTTTATAAATTAACACTATCGAAAAATGTTATCTTGTTGACGAACAATGATCTTTGTTCAGTGATAGCCAGCATATAAGATTCAATAGAATGCTAGTATATGTATTGTAATGTTTTCTCGATTCTCAGTAGTTTATGGGTGTAAGACTTTAAAGTGCACCACAGAATTTAAATTTTACACTGAAAATTTTTGTGCAATGTTAAAGTTGACATTATAATGAAACGATTAAACAGAAGATATAAAAAAATTTGAATTAAAAGAATTAAAAGAATTTGAAATATTGATTTTTCACGTACAAATCACTGAAAAGTTGCGATGTGTTTAAGTGAGAAAAATCAATCACGGTTGACTGTTGTTTGTGCAGCTGTTAAAGTTATTTAATAAATTTATTTTTAATATGAATTCGTTTGTCAGCTTTTGTCATAACAGCCCGAAATGCTCAGAGAGTAGGGGACCGGAGTGGAGCATGTAGAGAGTCTGTTTTATTCTATCAAAATGTATTGACACGTTTAATCCTTATCATTTCATGATAATTCTTCATAAGTATTCATAAACTAAAAACTATATACTAATATTATAGTGGTTTGGTGACAGCTTGCCCCCAGCCACTTGGCTCTGCGACAACTCGCCTCGGACAACTAGCCCTGGCGACAACTGGCCTTGACAACAACTGGTCATAGTAAACCGGTGTGAAGTTAGCAGCCAATTTCTAGCAGCCAATTTACCGGAAACACCCGAACGTATTATAAGCAAATTTATAAATGTATCGTTTTCGTTGCCAGCCTGGGATTTTCAACATACATCAACACCGCGATAAATGCTTGAAAATGACCTTTAACCGCGGAAAGCCGGAACCAAATTTTCAGCGTATGTGCATAATATTGTTGTGGAGGTATGATGAAGATTCCAGCTCGGCTTCTCAAACCATTTATGAGTAAATCGAATTAAACTGCGCACGGTGTTATAAAAACCGCGATAAATGCTTGAAAATGACCTTTAACCGCGGAAAGCTGGGACCAAATTTTCAGCGTATGTACATAATAGAGTTTTTGATGTATGTTGAAAAATTCAGCCCGGCTTCGCAAACGATACATATGAAAAGTAGGTTACCGGTAAATCGGCTGCTGGAAATTCGTCTTGAAGAAAACAGAAAAATTACCTTTAACCTCTGAAAGCCGGGACCAAATTTTCAGTGTATGTGCATAATATCGTTGTTGATGTACCTTGAAAATTTCATTCCGGCTTCGCAAACCGTTTATGAGTAAATCGAATTAAACTGCGCGCGGTGTTATAAAAACCGCAATAAATGCTTAAAAATGACCTTTAACCGCGGAAAGCCGGGACCAAATTTTCATAGTATGTGCATAATATCGTTGTTGATGTACCTTGAAAATTTCAGTCCGGCTTCGCAAACAGTTTATGAGTAAATCAAATTAAACTGCGCACGGTGTTATAAAAACCGCGATAAATGCTTGAAAATGACCTTTAACCGCGGAAAGCCGACACCAAATTTTCAGAGTATGTGCATAATATCGTTTTTGATGTATGTTGAAAAATTCAGCTCGGCTTCGCAAACCGTTTATGAGTAAATCGAATTAAACTGCCCGCGGTGTTATAAAAACCGCGATAAATGCTTGAAAATGACCTTTAACCGCGGAAAGCCGGGACCAAATTTTCAGAGTATGTGCATAATATCGTTTTTGATGTATGTTGAAAAATTCAGCTCGGCTTCGCAAACGATACATATGAAAAGTAGGTTACCGGTAAATCGGCTGCTGGAAATTCGTCTTGAAGAAAACAGAAAAATTACCTTTAACCTCCGAAAGCCGGCACCAAATTTTCAGTGTATGTGCATAATATTGTTGTTGATGTACCTTGAAAATTTCAGTCCGGCTTCGCAAACCGTTTATGAGTAAATCGAATTAAACTGCGCGCGTTGTTATAAAAACCGCAATAAATGCTTGAAAATGACCTTTAACCGCGGAAAGCCGGGACCAAATTTTCAGCGTATGTGCATAATATCGTTGTCGATGTATGTTTAAGATTTCAGCCCGACTTCTCAAACCGTTTATGAGTAAATCGAATTAAACTGCGCGCGGTGTTATAAAACCGCGATAAATGCATGAAAATGACCTTTAACCCCATAAATCTGACACCAATTTGTTTGGTTTAGTGCATAATAATGTTGTTGATGTATGTTGAAAATCCCAGTCCGGCAACGAAAACGATACATTTAAAAATTTGCTTATAATACGTTCGGGTGTTTCCGGTAAATTGGCTGCTAGAAATTGACTGCTAACTTCACACCGGTTCATGGCCTTAGTGACAACTGGCCCTTGTGACAACTGGCCTTAGTCGTAAAGGCAAAACTAGTTATCCGATATAATAAACTTGACAAACAAAAACGACATGATTGCAGAATATCGCGTGAATCTACCTGTAATGTACAGTTTCGCTAATCAAATAAAAAGAACTAACTGACAGATCTATGTTTTCGCGCGGTTCTACCTTTTAAATGCAGTTTTGTTAAACAAATAACATAAACTAACACTAACCTACTGACAGATTCATGTATTCGTGTAGATTTATCTTTTACGTAAAATTTCGATAAATAAATAACATAAATTAATACTAACCTTCTGACAGTTCCATGTCTTTGCGTTGATCTACATTTTACGTACAGTTTCAGTTATTAATCGTTTTACTTACACGAGCTAACTTCAGCGGGAATACTGTGTAAATTTATTGACTTATGATGGGTTTCGTAAAGCAGGATACATAAGGCAATGTATTTTAATAAATATTGGTTACAACTAAATAAAAAAAACTTTTATTAATACAGAATGATTTGATTTAAACAAGCTTAATTATTCTAAAACTTGGAACCGCGCAATATACGGCATTTCAGCAAGATAAAAATAACGTTTTTGTAACACTTGGAAGCATCTCTCCACCAAGTTTCAACCAGATCGCGCTGATCCTTTGTCCCATTTTTAAGAATGGGACAAATAAGAAATATCTCGCAAGTACGTCAATAATTCAAGTCAATTGTATCTATTAACTGCGTTTTTAACCTTTTACTAACTAAAATTCATATGCACGAAGCAGTATTACAATCGATGAAGTAAATACCAACTACAAAATTTTTTTTCACAAATTTAATTGGTCAATTTTAAAAGATTAAATAAAATTAAGATTAAACACAAAATTTAAAATTTTTTAAATAAAATGTTCAAATTCTTCACAATTCATCAAAAATAAATTTTTAGGTTTTAAATGACGCCGCCAAACTGATCAAGTGGAAAGTAATAAGGCCAGTTCACCAGGACTAGTTATCGTTAGAGCCAGTTGTCGCCAAGGCCAGGTGTTGCAAGGGCCACTTGTCTGAGGCGAGTTGTCGCAGGACCAAGTGGCTCAAGGCCAGTTGTTGCTACGGCCAGTTATCGCTAGGGCCAGTTATCCCTATGGCCAGTTGTCGCAAGAGCCACTTGTCCAAGGCGAGTTGTTGCAGTGCCAAGTGGCTCAGGGCCAGTTGTCGGTAAACGGGGCTCAATTACTCACAACAACAAAATCCTACGAGAACCGAATAATAGAAATCGTAGTGGTTAGTAAAACTTAAATTTAAACAGTGAACTATATAATACAAAAACATAAAATACCGTTGACGTCAAAATTATTATTTTCTAAAAATCGGTGAATTAGTTACCGCAATGAACTTAAAAAGAATACCATCCGCACGACACTGGATTAACCACACAATGATCGCTAAAAAAATTAAACATAATTTAACTACTAAAAATTTAATTCACTGAAAACAAAGATAGAATTCAAAAGTTTGAATAATGTTTTAAAACACAATTATTGAGAACTGGTTAATGGATAAAAAAAATTGCAAGTAAACACTTACGAATAGAAATCCTTTGTTTGTACAAGTTGCAATAACGTACTATATAAAATATTGGAGACAAAAAAGAATTTTTTATCGGTGAACATCTCACTAGTTGATTACAGATTTTGACTAAATTTTGAATTATCTTGAAAGTTGATAATTGTAATAGCAATAGAAAACGACGCTTTTGTTTGTTTTAAAGCGATGTTAACATTTCAATGAAAAATAAATTTCATAAATTTTATAAATTTCATAAATTTTATAAATTTCATAAATTTTATAAATTTCATTGAAAGGTACAAGTTCAGCAGGGCTGGTTTTCGACGTGTACCCAAGGCATCGGGGTGGAAACCTTAGTTCTTCAGTAGAAATTCCACAATTCTTTCTTTGAAGGTGGCTTTGGTTTCTGACTTGAAGAAAAGATCAAAATGTGGTTAAAGATTGTGTATGCCATATATTGATACAAACACTTGAATACATATGGGACATTCCACGTCAAATCGATCATTTTTGAGCCCAACGCCATGTGATTTGGCTGAAATTTTTACAATGTTAGCCTACTAACTACTGTTAGTAGCTACTGTAAAACTACTGTTTTATTCAAACGCTATAACTTTTTCAAAAACTTACTGATCGAGATTTTTTATGCAAAATTCTTGATTTTAATCCAAATTTTCAGATAAAAATACAAAAAAATTTAGTCAAATTTTATGTAATAGAGAAAGAACTTCAAAAATGATTTTTTTTAAACTGGATTTTAAGTGTATTCTTTACTTAACGGTTAAAATTCATTATTTTTACATGTTGTTTAGTTTACTTATATTTTATGTAGTTTTGCAAATTTCTGAAAACCATTTTTGATTAATTGAAAAAACTATGTCTTTCAATATTCTTGTTATTTTTCTTCTGACAAAATAATATAAAAATCTAATAAAATAAACAACATTCCGAATTTTCTAAATTAGTTTTAGCTTTAAAACTATATTTTTATTTATTTGTTTCACCTCGTTAACGTATTTTATTATTTTCAATTTTATGTTATTATATTTTAGTACTTAATTTTAAAATAATTTAATTGTTTTTTAAACGCTGAAAATATGTACTAGTTGGCTTTTTGATTCCCGTGTCTTTAATTTAAAAAAATTGCAAATAGCCTAATAGCAAACATCCAAATGAATTAAATTAAATGCTGCGTGTAAAATACATGAGTACCAAACGATAATATTGCGGTGAAATACAATAAGGCAAAGCCGGAGTATTAAGGAGCCAGGGACTTCTACGACCCTGCAAAAATATGCAGAGAGTCCTGGAAGTCGAATTACAACTCTCGTGGTAGCCATATTGGATATTTCTGTTGTTGGACGCTCTTGGGCAATCTTCGGAAACGCGTAATTAGTGGTTCTCGCGTTGTAATTTTAAAAACAGCCCCATTCCGACAAAAAATTTTAGAAAATAACTTTCCCTAGAAAAATTTTTTTTAACTTCTCTCGGCTTTGCCGTCGGGAAGTTTTAGTATTACTTTATAGAGAATGACTGCAGCACGCAGTCATTCAAAGTTACTGACGGACAGATATCTTTCTTCATGGTAAATGTGACATGCGAAGACTTTGCCTCATTGCCTTTTGTTTCAATAAATAAAAAATAACTTAAAAGAGTTTTAAAAGTATTAAGTAGTATGTGATGTTGTAATAATAAAACCTAACAAAATGTTAAAAAAATAAAATTTTTAACTGTTAAGTACAGAATATATACTACAAAGAAAACATAATATTTAAAAAACGCTAAAATGACAATAATTCACATTTAACAAAGTTGAACTTAGAATAAATTTTTATAATTAAAATTAAAAATTTTATAATAACAAATATTTCATAATTTTATAAAAAATTTAATTTCTTTTTCTAGCTTGATGTATTTTATCAGGATTAAAATTTTTGATACTTATTTGTTATGGTGTGTTTTTCAGGGCTTATTGTATTTTATTTTTATATTATTATCTTCCGTTTTTTACAATAAACCCACTCACCACTTAATAATTAAACAACTCTTATCATGAATTTTTTAACTTAATTTAATCTATAAAGGTAGGATTCACTTTATTTTATTTGCTCGTTTACTCGGTCTAAAGAAAATCCAGTTCGATTTGAGAGACATTGAGGGACAGGAAAAGCAGGTAACGTGTGGGTGGAAAGAAATTTCAAACGTGGATGAACACCGCAGGAAAATAAACAGAAAATATTTTTGAGGTTATCAAATAAGTATCCTTTGAATTGGAGATATTGCAATACGACTGCCTCCTAGAAGTTGATTCAGGTGCTCGTATTGACGCAGAGTTTGAATTCAATAGAAATAACCATAAATAGAATATTTTGTTGCAACATTACAAAGAGATTACAATATCAGAATTTCCACTAAATTTTGCAACGTGTATGTTGGGTTTCCTACATAGGCGCAAGCAGTTGATATTAAGAGAATAAAGGAAAGATTGAATGAGTGGAAAGAAGGAACACAGACCAAGATCAGATAGCTACCCGTCTGTTAAGAAATATATAAAGAGAAAAAGAGAGGAAGCGACGAGGGAAGAAGGAACAGAGAATAAAACACCTGAAGAATCTTAAATTTTCCAGAAAAGTAAAAAAACAGAAAAAACACCTATAAAAGCCAAACACGTACTCGAAAACGAGAGGCAAGAAACACAAAACATGGATGAAGTGAAGGACATGCTGGGGAAGCTGATTGGACTGGTCAACAGTGGTTTCCAAGACATAAAAGACATAAAAGCAAAACTAGAGAAAATGGATAAAAAATGGAGTGGAGAGTTGGAAGTGGTAAAACAGGAAGTGGCGACCATGAGAAACAAGGGAAAGGAGCAGGATCAAGGAATAGAATACCTCGAGAGTGGAATCAAAAAATTTGAAATAGATAAAAAATCCAACAATGTTATCATTAAGAACTTTCCAGAAATGGGAGAAATAACAAAAAAAAAGGTAGAAGATTTTATCAAAGAAAAACTGAAAGTTCAGGTGAAAGTAATGGAAACTTTTAAAATAGGGAGAATACCTGGTAAGCAAGTAATAGTAGTAAAAATGGAAGACCGTAATGATAAGATGGCAGTGATGAGAAATAAGAACATATTGAAGGGGACCAAGATATATATAGAAAACGACCTGACTTCAAAAGAAAAACATATCCAAGATAAGCTGTGGGAGACTGCAAGAGATGAAATCAAAAGGGGGAAAAGAGTATTCCTTCTCTTTCTCTTTTTTTTTCTTTTTGTTTACCTTTATCTTGCGGTTCCATCTTATTTGACTCATGGTTTGTACATAATGACACTGCATGAACCGGGACAGCATCATTATTTCTTGTTATTCTTAGTTTTTTGAATTCCGCGCTGGGTCGCCAGTCGTTCCCAGTTTGTTTGTGTTTTTGTCCCATCTATATGTTTTATCATCTATAGTTATTTTCTGATAGGCGACTCTTACTCTTTTCCCCCTTTTGATTTCATCTCTTGCCTATCAGAAAATAACTATAGATGATAAAACATATAGATGGGACAAAAACACAAACAAACTGGGAACGACTGGCGACCCAGCGCGGAATCCAAAAAACTAAGAATAACAAGAAATAATGATGCTGTCCCGACTCATGCAGTGTCATTATGTACAAGCGATAAGTCAAATAAGATGGATCCGCAAGATAAAGGTAAACAAAAAGAAAAAAAAAGAGAAAGAGAAGGAAATAAGAAAAGAGAGGTCAAAAGGAAAGTAAAAAGACAAAAAGAAAGATTAGCGACATGGAATGTGAGAACAATGTTGCGATCAGGAAGGATGAACGAGGTGGCGAATGACCTAGCAAAATACGGAGTGGGAATAGCAGCTATACAGGAGATAAGATGGAAGGGAAGTGGAGAAATAAGAATGAAAGATCACATCTTACTGTATTCTGGAGAAGAAGAACAAGGTAAAAACGAAGTAGCCTTTATAATTGAAAAGAGTAAAACAAAAAATATAATGGACTTCCAACCAATAACCGGAAGATTAGCATATATTAGAATAAAGGAAAATGAAAAGAACTTATCAGTAATAAACGTATATGCACCAACGGAAGAAGCTGAGATAGAAAAAAAGACGGAAATATACGAGGAAATAGAAAAACGGTATGAGAAGATACCAAAGAAGGACAACGTAGTAATATTAAGCGACTTTAACGCGCAGACAGGAAGAGAAGAATATAACAAGAACGTAGCCGGAGAACATACAATCCATGAAGAAACGAATGAAAATGGGGAATGAATGAGTAATCTGGCAGAGATGTGTAATATGAGAATTATAACAACGGACTTCAAGCATAAAATCGAACATACGGAGACATGGATGATACCAGGCACAAATAAAGAAACCCAAATAGATCATATAATGGTGTCCAAGAGAAGAACTTTCAAAGTATGCGATGCGAGATCGTACAGAGGTACAAGCACCGAAACGGATCACAATTTGGTGGTAATGAAAATAGACAAAGCTAAAACGAGAAAAATCTGGAGAAAAAGAGAAAGATCAAATGCAAAAGTAGCAATTGAAAAATTAAAAAAAGAACAATATCAGCGAGAATATAAACTAGAACTGCAAAAACAAATAGACAACCAAGAACAAAAAGCAAGAGCAAAAAAGAGTATAACGAAAGCAGCGGAGATATCGATAGGATCGAAGAAAAACGACAAGAGAAAAGAATGGTTTGATAAGGAATGCAGGAAAGAAATAGAAATAAAAAGAAAGACAAAAATCACATGGATGAGAACGCAAAGTGAAGCTGATAGAGCAGAATATAAAGAAAGAGCAAGAAACGCAGTAAAACTATGCAAAAAAAGACAATGGATGGAAGACGAAATGAAAGAGATTGAGAAGAACCACAGTAATGCGAGAGAACTATACAGAAAAATAAAAAACCAAAGGATAAAAACACAAAAGGAAGTGAGAGGATTGAGAGACAAAAATGGTAACCTACGATACGAAGAACATGAAATAAAAAATAGATAGAAAGAACACTTCAAGGAACTGCTGAATAGCGGTTCAAGCGCAGAGGAAATATAGGATAGCAGAGAAAAGAGTGGAAATTGAAATAGAAAAAGAACCAGAATACCAAGAATTCTACGAGACAGTAATGAAAATGAAAAATAATAAAGCCTCAGGAACCGATAATATAAATACGGAGCTGTTAAAAGAACGGAAGCGAGGATGTAATGAGAAGAATGTACGGCCTGATTGTAGGAGTGTGGAGAAACGAGAGAATGCCAGATCAATACTACCAAATACCAACAGGGTTTCAGATCCGGGAGATCAACAAGCGACGCTTTATTCATAGTAACGCAAATTATGGAAAAATCACACGAGTTTGATATAGACATTGAGGCTCTGTTTGTTGATTTTAAACAGGTCTTTGAGATACCAGGAAAAATAATACGTCTGGTACTAATGACACTGAAAGGAACAAGTGCCATATTGAAAACAAGAGTGGGAGAAACGGAGAATTTTGAATTTAATAGTGAAGTGAGGCAGGGAGATGCGCTGTCGTCTACTTTGTTTAACATAGCACTGGAGCGTGTGATAAGAAGAGTAAATTGTAATGGATCAATAATGAAAAATGAAGTACAGATAGTGGCATATGCCGATGACCTGGCTATCATGGCAAGAACTTTCAAAGCTTTAGTGGAAGCCTTTAAAAGTATTGAAAGAGACGCCCGCAAAGCAGGATTAATGGTAAATGAAGGCAAAACCAAAAAAATGAGATGCAGCAGAAGGAAAAGAAAAGAACTAAAAGTAACAACAATCATGGATTACAAATTTGAAGTAGTCAGAAAATTTAAAAACCTCGGAACACAAATAAACGAAACAAATGAAAAAGAAGATATAATAAAAGATATGGTGATGGCAGGATATAGAGCTTACCACTGCAACCAGAACGTATTGAAAAACAAAAACTTAAGAAGAAATACTAAGATCAAAATTTATAAGACATTGATTAGACCGGTAACGACATATGGACTTGAACTACTCTGCATGACAGAAACGGAGAAGCAAAAGCTTAGAGTGTTTGAAAGAAATATTTTGAGAAAAATAATGGGCCCTGTAAAGATGGGAGAAGGACCATATAGACGAAGAACGAATGCAGAGATATCAAGTGAAATACGAGAAGCTGATATAGTCAGACATGTGAAAGCACTAAGATTGGGATGGCTGGGACATGTAGAGAGGGCGCAAGGCGAAAAAACAATCACGATGGTAATGAAGTGGAAACCCGACATAAACAGACCGAGAGGGAGACCGAGGAAAACATGGAGAGAGAACGCGATAGAGGATCTGAGGCTAATGTATGTGAAAGACTGGAGAAGTAAAGCAATGAATAGAAAGGTATGGAGAAGAGTAGTGGAAGATGCAAGGACAGATAAAAGGATCTGAGAAATAGTATGGAGTAGAGAAGGAATATGGGGATTAATCCACTCCAACAACTAGGATTTGAAAACATTGGAAAATGTGGCGAAATTCCCCTAGGAATGTAAAGCCAAAAGAAGAAGAAAGGTAGGATTCACTTTATTTTATTTGCTCATTTATTTGGCAAAAAGGAAATCCAGTTTGATTTTACAAACTTGTAATCGTAATTTTTTAAATTTAAAAATTTTATGCTTTGCTTGTAATTCTACCTTATAATTTTCGTTTATTAAATCAAGTGCAATATCTTCGCGACCACACGGTTTTTTTTAATTTGAATTTTATAAATGTAAACATTCTAATTAAATTAGTATTAAGTCCAAAATTAAAATTACCTTCAATCAAACAAAAATCGCTCATCTAAAAAAAACAAATTTAATCCTTACAAAAAAAACAAAAAAAAATCAGAAAATTCAAAACAATTTTAGCTGCGGTCACGTTCGACCAGTTCGAATTACAGTACACAAAATAATTTCAGAATCTCAAAACACTTTTCTTACAAAATTTAAAAGCCAAAAATCATTCAAACCGCTTGGACGGCAATTTTTGGCAGAAAGCAATTAATCTCTCCACCTTGAACTTTTCAAATTTCCAACTTCAAAAATTAAACTTACAAAAATTTCAGTTAAGCACAGGGTGAGTCAAAATCATTTTATTTCAAGCAAATTTTACTTTTTTAAGTAACAAATAACTTTTTTTAAGTTTTAAAAATAGCAAATATTAATAATTTTATCTAGGTATTATTTAAATATTAAAAGAATTAAATTAAAAGTTGCATGTTAAAATACAAGAATATGTTGACCAAGCGATAATAGTATACTACATATGAAAACATCGTTGTTAAGTAAAATGATAAAAAATAAAATAAAAAGCAATAAAATTTTACTTACAGTAATATAAAATTTTAATTATCTTGAAGCAATGAGATATACCTAAATAATTATTTCAGTTAAATTGCCAATAATTATCTACATTTAAATAAACATATAGATTATTTATATTTCTTATTTTGTATTGTTATCGCCAACCTTCTTTTACGGTTTTTGATAGCTCACATCATGTATAAAGGATTGGAAGAATCGGACAACATTAGTCCAATGACAACAAATTGGACAATGATGGTTCTATACAATGTTATATTTTTAATGATAGTTTTATTAATTTGTGCTTCATTAAACAATGGTGAGACAAATCAATTTTTTACAATAGTAAATAAATTGTATTGTTAACTAGGCTCCCAAGCACATTTTTATTAATAATACACGTGCAGTGGAGAACTCTAGGACTATGCAAAATATTTAGCACTCTAATAAACAGTGAAGTCATAAAATACTTCACTATATTATCACAGTATAAGTCTATGATATTACAACATTTACATATCCGTCTGGTAAAGTAGGGGCGAGAGATATAAACGTTGTACCGGATAAAGAGCATCAGTATTATATATCATAGCCTCTATTTTAAAAATTTTAAAAATTAATTGAATTTAACTATTTAAAATCTATCGGACTACATCCAGATACCGGATAAACAGTTTTTCTCTACAGATAAACAGGAGCATCTACTACCCACCTAAAAAAAATAATTTTTGTTTCAAGAAAAGTTGGATTAAAATTCTAAAAAATAAATTTAGTTATTGCATAGTTGCCTTAATGATCTGAACGGATTTAAACTTGTTAAATAGAAACAAAGAACAAAGAACATATTTTTGGATTTCATAAAATTAATTTTTTTTTATAGCACAAACGGCTAACTTCATAGTAGGTGGAGATAATGCAAAAGAAGGTGAATTGAAATACCAAGTGTCTTTACAAATTGACAACCAACATAATTGTGGAGCTTCAATTATCAATCACTGCTGGATACTTACCGCTGCTCATTGTGTAGTAGGGTACGAAATTGGAAATATACATTTCGTATTATAAAATTTATACCTACTGCATTTTAGATTTAAAACGTCATCACTAAGTATATTAGCAGGAACTACCAAATTAAACAAAGGTGGAACGAGGTTTAAAATTGCTAAAGTTATTCCGCACGAAAAGTATAGCACTAAAGTTACGTATGTGAATGATATTGCATTAATAAAATTACAAAAATGTCTTACTTATGGCAGAAATATCTATCGGGTGAAACTATCAGCGCAAAATATTGGCCAAGATGTTCCGGCATTGGTTTCAGGTTGGGGGTACACCGACGTAAGATACCTTGTTAGAATAATACCATACATTTTACGCTGAATGTTTTTAGCAAGATGGTAAACAATCAACAAATGATTTAAAAAAAGTTGAAGTAAAAACAACCAACAACCAATACTGTCGGGACTATCTTAGATTAGATATTCCAGATGGAGATCTGTGCACCTTTAATATTATAGGAAAAGGATTTTGCCAAGTAATTAATACTAAATTGTTATTTTACAAATTGCACGTTTAATGATAAATGAACAAAATAAACACCGTTTTGCAAAAATTTATTTTTGACACCTCCCACGTTTTTTGTACTGTTCTATTCACATCTTCAGGGCAAGGACTTATTAAATATAAAATTTCAAAAATTTTATCAGTTAAAACTTTACCAATCATGTTAGTATAAAAATTAAAATTTATTTATTAGGATTTATAAGTTGACAATTCACGACGGGTTCACGAAGTTCATGAAACCTGGTAGGCTTTAATAATAAATTTCATCTGAAAAGTGTTTATTTTTTTCATTTAATAAAACGTTTCCAAAAGAAACGTGTATTTAAAAACAATTTTCTAATATTATTAGAGAACCTAATAGTTATAATATTAATATATTTATTTCTGTTTAAGGGCGATTCAGGTGGACCTTTAGTAGAAATAGCAACACAGAATCTAATAGGAGTAGTATCAGCAAATATTCCATGTGCTAAAGGCTTTCCTGATATTTATACAAGAGTTTCTTCATACTATGAATGGATAAAAAATCATATAAAATAAATTATTAATAATTATTCTATCAAATAAAGTTGATTAACCCTTTATTATCTGTTATCTATTCCCTTGTAACAAGACTCATCAAACATTTAGAAAAACAATTTTAAGAAGTTCTGTATCTTTTTTCCTCTTCAAATTCTTAAAAATTAAAAACGAAATTATTTACTGACCTACATAATATATATTTTGTTTAGCTCATTTGGTTGAATAATTAGAATTAGACTTCTTTTGAAATATCAACAAAAATCAAATTTTGAAGATAGAATATATTCTTTTAGAAATTCAAAAATTTTAAGATAAATTTGATAGAGTCAAATTTGCTGTATTAATAAAATTGTTCAGAAAAGAAAAAGTATTTTTATTTGTCTTGCGGATATTTCGGTGCAAAGCAGTTATTTTTTGTATAATGAAAACTTTGCGAAAATTAAATAAATAACTAAAGTGCAGTTATATTTAAGAACTATTACTTTTTAAAGATAAAATTTTATTGCATTTTCTAATTAGTGGAAACAAGCTAGACAGCTGAAATTATGTCTAAGGATTCAATTTTAGAAAGTAGCCATGAAAAACAAACTACATTTTGTAACGAAACAGAAAGTATTTAAAATAAACAAAATAAACAAAATATTAAAATAATGAATTTAACTGTTAAGTTAACACTATCGACTTAAAAAATTTCTTTTTTAGGTTAGTTTTCTATTTTCTAGAAAATATTTAACCATTTAATTTAAAAAAATTTCAAAAAGAACTGATTATTTTTAACGGTACGTAGTATAGCAGCATGATTCACCAACAGAAGAAATCCTCTAAAACATATTTTGTTGGAACAATTTTCTATGCATTTTTAATAAAAGACATTATTATTACTATTAAAATCACGCTTAATTTAACTAACAAGAAGGGGTCCAGTTATGCGAAATTTTGTTTTTGTTTAGGTAAACTAGGTAAAGATTACCCTAAGAAATTACGCGAATGAAATAGTAGCGCGCCATATTCAGCCAATTTTGAAAAAATTAAATTTGAAAATTTCTTCTTATTGCACGAATTAACGTAATAAAAGATAAAATTCGCAACAAAGGTTTCATGACAACGAGGTTAAGTGATAGGTCTAATAAGCAAAAGGTTCTAGGGTTCGATTCTAGCATCAGTACTTTTTTATTATTAATTTTTTTTTTAATTTTTATGTAAATTAACAGATATTTAATAATTATTCGAAATTATGAGTTTTTCAAATTTCAAACGTCGGATGATATCGTTTTGTCTTACTAATAGCATTTTCAACCACTTTTTAAATTGGTTATTATTCGAAACGTTAAATAAGTAATTTAATAACAAATGAAAAGTTACAAAATTGAATAAATATTTACATATTATATGCAGTATATTATTATTATACATATTAATTATTTTCTGATATTTATTTTACACTGTATAATCTTACGTTTATACACTGACTAAACGATATTGTCCGACGTTTGAGATCTGAAAAACTAATAATTTCGAATAATTATTAAATATCTGTTAATTTACATATTAATTAAAAAAATAATATTAACAAAAAGTACTGATGTTAGAATCAAACCTAGAACCCTTTGCTTATTAGACCTACCTCTTAACCTCGTTGCCATGAAACCTTTGTTGCAAACTTTATATTTTATTACGTTAATTCGTGCAATAAGAAATTTTCAAATTCGATTTTTTCAAAATTGGCTGAATATGGCGCGCTACTATTTCATTCACGTAATGTCTTAGGTGTAATCTTTACGTAGTGTAAGTATAAATAAAAACAAAATTTCGCATACCTGGCCCTCTCCTTGTAAGGTTATTATCAGGGTTCGGAAGTTATAGCACTAAAAAAGTAAACTTTTAGCGTTTTAATATGCACTTAAAACACAAAAATTAGCTCCATAAATAGCATTAAAAATTTGAAAATATGCAAAATAAAATAATTGTCAACCATTTTTTTTATTTTTTATTTTATAAATGAACTAAATACTGCGAATCTGCTTATTATCAGAATGCGAATGCAAATTATGCGTCAGACATAATTTTAAAAATAATCGAATTCCTATTATTTCAAACCTGATCTTAATATTAAAATGATATTAAAATACATGTTTGCTTTCGTTCGCTTATTCGTATGAGGCTATTTGGTACAAAATTTATTTTTTTCCCATAACATTTTTTTTTAATATCTTGGTTTTTTAATATTAATTTTTCAATTTGTTTGGTATATAATATTTTCTTGCTTCTCATTATTTTTCTGTTTTTCTTTTGTTATATAATGATCGGAAATAATCGTGAAATAAAGGCCTTTCTATCGTATTACAAAATTTTTTATTTTAAATTTTTATCATATTTTTTAATAAGGTAATTTATTATTTAAAAAATTGTTAGTCAACATTTAAAGATTTGTTATCAATTTTTATTTTAATATTTTTTTTCTTATTCAAATATTAAAGTCCAAACCTGTTAAATGTTAATTTATGTATTTTTAATTGTTTTTTAAATATTATTTTTTTATGTAGGTACGTATTCTTTACTAAACAGTTCAAATTTATTATTTTAACATTTTGTTTCGTTTGTTTATTTTGATAGAATTTTGTTTATTTCATTTATGATATAAAAATATGCCTGTAAATAGCACTTAAAACTCTAAAATAGCAAAATAGCACAAAAAACCGTAGATATGCAAAAATTAGCATTATAAAGTTTTGTATATAACATCAGGTAAGTGTGAAACAAATTTGTATCTTACTTTCAATATTCTAGGACTTATCAGAAAATATATGCATTTGCTAGAACTTCCGAGCCCTGGTTATTATAATGCATTAATTAAGATCTTTCTAATTTTAAATTGCAGTTCAACTTTCGTAACTTGTGTTAAAATGCGCAACGAAGGTAACTCACCTTGCTTCTTGTGTGATTAAAATTTACTTTTCTAAAGCTGAATGTATTGATATTCGGTGCAAAAAAAATAGTGTAGCAATAAAAAGACAATTTTTAAGACAAGTAACATGATTTAATGTGTTCAAATGTTAAATTGGTAAATTTAACAGCTTTAAGAGTTAACTCTTAACTACACTTTTATCTTTTAAAGTAGGTGAGTACATTTTTTGGCTATTTTCTTTGTACAAATAAATAATAAATTAAATTTTTAACATATCGACGATCTAAAATATGAGTAATATCTCAAGTAACATTTAGTGCTGAAAAACTTGGTTAGCAAATTATTTGCTGCCATTGTGGTCTGTCAGCTTAAAATTCAGCTGTTTATCAGCTTCAGCAAATGAGTTGAGTTTTAAGCTGACGTTTCGAAGCGTTAGCTTCAAATTTAGCTGTTTTTCAGCTTCGGCAAATTAGCTGAATTTTAAGCTGACGTTTCGAAGCGTCAGCTTCAAATTCAGCTGTTCTTCAGGTTCAGCAAATTAGCTGAATTTTAAGCTGACGCTTTGATGTTTTAGCTTCAAATGCAGCTGTTTTTCAGTTTCAGCAAATTAGCTGAATTTTAATCTGATGCTTCGATACGTCGTACGTAATACGTCAAAATTAAAAAAAATAAGATATTTAAAACATTTATAATAAATTGTTGATTATTATATTTATTACAAGTATATTCAACGTGTTTTTATAAATCAATTCATTTGTGAAAATTTCACATTTGATGTTTATTTTATGAACACAGCAGTGCAGAAAAATAATTAAAGAGCTATCTATAAGCTAACCTAAAGCTTTCTTCAAAGTTTCAATATTTTGTCGTTTTACGACACAGGAAATTTTTGCCACGACAAACATTTTTTCTTATAGAATTCGATAACAAATTTATAATACAATTTATATTATTTGTATTTTATATTGTCAATGGATTAGTAATTAAAAAACAAGACCAAAATTTAAGGTGCAAGTTTCAGTGCAAACTTAAAAACAATTGGGATTTTCAACCTAAGCGTAGTGTAAAAAGTAAATTGCCAACAACATGAACGTTGACATTTGGTATCATAATAATTGATGAACAGATATTTTGGTCCTTCGCACCAACATCGACAACCTACCGTGTTTTATGTATTAGTGATAAGTGCTTCAGTAACAGTTGGACAAAACTACTTCTGTTCCAACATCGATTTCATCATCCTTCTGCCGTGCAGTTTAGCAAGCCACCGTTCTTCCACCGCAGCGGAGAGGAAGGTCACGTCGACAACTCTTTCTTCATTATTGGAAGCATAGAGGGTCTTTGTGATGTAACCGCTGTCTTACATAATCTTGTAAACTTGTCCGAGCGCTTAGGTAAGTCAATTTTAACATTACTTATTCTCTACTTTGTTTGGTTTTTAGGAACGCTGTTAGTTCCAAATAGTTGTTGCGACGTGGCTTGTAGGCCAGATTTTATCTGCCGATTCATAATTATCAAATTGAAAATTGTAGTAACCACAACAATTTTGAGCTATTCATTTATTCTATTTATTTATTGAATAAAATAAAACTTAATTTATAAAAAAAAAATCCAAAAATAAAATTAAAAAAAAATAAAATAGCATTGATAATGCAATTGAAAATAAAATTAGTAATTTAATTTCGAAAGTATAATTTGCTAATTTAAAATTGTAAAAATAATAATAAACATAATTTCAAATAATTTCAAATCAAAAAAACAGTTTTAAAAATTTATTTACATTTTAAACAAATTAACGATATTAATAAAACAAGTATTATAGTAAAGTAACCTCCAATGCTTAATATTTACACTAAAGATTTAATACTTTTGAAAAGTGTTGAATTTAGCCAAGATTTTACTGTTCATAACTCAAAATCGTCATTTTTTGAGATCTGATAGTTTTATACTGAAAACAATTATTTTCTGATTTTCTGTAAAATGGACTGGTTGTTCAAAACTTTTTACTAGACAAAAGTAGTAGTCCGTTAAATTTCCTATCCGGCATGGGACGTCCGATTTTTTGTAAAATGTTACGTTTAAAAGATACAAGATTTTATAAAATAAAACCAAGGAAAACAGCTCGAAGCTTAAATTTTTTAATATTTTTAACTTACTTTCATAACTTGAAAACCGTTGATTTTAGCCAATAAAAGGTTTGAATCTAGATTTTTTTACGTTCTTTAAAAAAGCACTAACAAATTTTTACTGAAAAATTAATATTTTTGGGGCTATAGCAATGTGAAGATGGAAATTTAAAAACATCCTCTAAAGAAGCCTAACTCTTCAGAACGCAATCACAGTTTATTATTATCAGGTACATTACTTTCAAACATTACATAGACGTCATAAGTAGAGTTTGGATAAATAAGCACAAAAAATCCGGGAAAATGCTCAAAATTTGGTTCTAAAAAGCATAAACTTCTTCAATATAAATTTTAAAATACGCTATAAAACAAATAAAACTTACAAAAATTTTCCAGAAACAACAGATAATAAAATTTAAGAAAATTCCTTTTATTTTTAGTCAGATTGAGATATGCATCCTTCCTGTATTTACCTTGCTTATCAGCTAATTGCTGGGTGAATGTTTAGAGCGTCGATTGTTGAGAACGTCCCTTCCGGGTTTGCTTCCCCATAGTAGAAACATTTTTTTGTTACGAGAGAGAGTGCAAACTTGTTGCGGCTACGCCGGATTCATCCCTGGCTTCCGCAAAGAAAAGAGCTAGTTTTATTTCCATCTTTGGTATCCTCACGAAATAAAAGGTTGACAATTTCGATTTTCAACCGTGTGGGAAGGAAGAAATTGCTGGGCATTCTCTAAGAGTCCCAGCCATCCATTTTTTTCATAAGCTCCTTAATTAATTTGCAATAATGTAAAGAAAAACAAAAATGAGTAGATTCACCAAACATTCAAGATGCTAATCCTGAAAATAATAAAAGGCGATTACCAAAAAGTGTTAAAATAGAAGATAATGATATTTTTTAAAAACTGCTTTGACAGTTTCTTAATTCGACTAATAAAGAATTTACGTTTTAAATTGTGTTTATTTACTTTACACTTTAAAAAAGTGTTTTTTTGTTTTTCTTTATTGTTGATATTTTAATAAAAAGTACTTACCTATCTTTTATACCAATGTGAAGTTACGGAAATCTTACATATAATTTACCTATAAATAACAATAAAAATTGTTTAGGTTTGCAATGCAAAAGTAGGCAAAATTTAGAGAAAGAAATGTGTTCAAATTGCTTTGATTAGTATTTAGTTAAACATTTACCACCGTAAATTTTACTTTTTTATAACATGCGAAAACAAAGTAGAGAATTCTGTATCAATTTACTTTATGCACTAATGGCTGAACTAAATAAATCTGTACTGTGTATTTGCTACTAAAGATTGAAATGCAAATTTAAATTATTTTGATTTCCCTAAAACTATATGAAAAAACTTTATTGCCGAACTTTTAACGTTTATATTTTTAAATTAGCACATTTATAATAGTAGCTTGGGTGCGAGATTAAAAAAGTTTACTTTATTAACAGAAAAATTCCTAAATTTTTAAATTTCAATGAACAATAAACAATACACCACGACCGAATTTTGTAATGAAATTTCTTCATGACCTAAATAGATCTATTGTTTTTATATATTTTTAATCAGAAGCAAAAAAATTTTTAAGTGTTGAACATTTGGACATCAGCAAAAGTTTATCTAATTTTGTACATGTGGCGCTCGTAGCGGTTAAACATGCAGCGGTCACCCTCTTAAACATTAAAATAAATTAAATTAAAAGCTGCATGTTAAAATATAAGAATATATTGACCAAAGATAATATACTATATATGAAAACATCGTCGGTAAGTAAAAAGATAAGAAGAGAAAATAACAAGCAATAAAATTTTGATTACGGTAGAATAAAATTTTAATTATCTTAACGAAATGAGATATTTAAATAATTACTTTAGCCAAATTGAAAATAATTATCTATATTTAAATTTTTAACATGTTTTGTATTATTATCGCCAAACTTATTTTATTGTTTTCGATAGCTCACTTTCACAACAAATCATGAACGTACTATATAAAGAATTGGAAGAATCGGACAAAATTAGTTCAATGACAATGATGTTTCTTTACAATAGTATATTTTTAATGGTAGTTTTATTAATCTGTGCTCCATTAAACAATGGTAAGACAAATCTTTTTATTACAATAGTAAAGAAATTGTAGTGTTAAGTAAACTCGCATGCACACAATTAAAGCACAATAGAGCTCCAGGACTACGGAAAATATTTATTACTAGAATAAATTGTAAAATCATAAAAAGATTCATCATTATTAGGAGTTGTCCTAAGATTTATAAGAGAACGACCTAAGATCTTTTTTGAGTATTGTGCCCAATATTTACATAATCATCTGTCTGTACGCGTCTCCTGCTGGCAGATCGGGGAAAGTCGCGCAGATATGGCTGGAAGGAGGAAAATTAAATTAACAAGTAAGATGAATACGATTAAGGCGGTTCTCCGAGACTTGCCATCCCAACGTGTGAAAAGAAATTCCGTGTTGTGCAAAGACAGCAAACTTGACGTGTAGAAACTTTGTAATGCTTTGAAAGTGTAAACGTGTGTAGAAAAATTAATACAAATCAAGGAGGAACTGTAACCTGATATCCCTACTATCTTACTATGATTTTTACCGTAGGTATTTAAATATACTTATTTTATAATTATGCTCTAATTATAAATGAAATAATTTTCGTAATGTTTTTTAAATTATTTTTTTCAACAATTTTATGAAAGCTTACGATGACTTGACTATATACAGTGCCTGTCGGTTATAATCGTGTAAAGTATAAATAAATCAATTTGTAATTTAAAAATAATCCCTTGTTTTTTGAAATTACAACATACGGCACCGAAAAATAAGTGTCGCCTAAAGTCCGTGTTTTCTGTTACTTTTGAAATCAATTACATTTCCTGTGCAGCAAAATTCAAAATTATGTTGAAATTGTTCAATTTCTTTCCAAAAACATGCTAGGCATAAATCATAAAACTGATTTTCTATTTTTGATACCGGTGTTCTTTTGTTTTGATGATATTGAATCCTTTGATCTCAAGTGCAAATACAAGATTTCGTTTAGGGGGGGTTTTTATATGTGTGATTTTACCTATCTTTCAAAAAATTCGTTCTAAAACAAAAATTTGATAAAATCTTAGGATGTTACCCATGTAATACTTGCATTTAAATAATTCTGTTTGCCTTAAAAAAATTTGAAATTGGTTATATAAAGTGCTTAGGTAGTCATAGCAGTCGTATAATGTTACACAAGGGTTACATCATAACATACTATAACATTTATCTTGCTACTAAGAGTTGACAAAGCAATTTTTAATTTTATGTTAAACAGATGAAAAAATTTTATTTTAAAACATTGATATAAACAGGAGTTTTTTAAATTTGAAGTTTTGATTTTTGAAATTCCATACATACGTAATATGTCAACTTGCCATATTATAATATGGTACACCTTTAAAATTCTTAAAAAAATATATTCTTGGCGCTCCACTATCTCAACAAAAAAATAATAAATGATAAATAAAATAGAATTCGCACAAAACTAGATTTTCAAAATGTAAAATAATTATTATTCAAAAGAAAGATTTATCAGCAAGAAAAGAATTGTCGTGATACCGCTACAGGCCGGTTCACTAAAGAAAAATTTCTCCTCGGTCCTGATCTGCATACGAAGCAAGCGGATGACTTAAATTACCTTAGTATTTCCTAAGGATAAACATAGAAAGGTAATCAAGTCAAATCCAAGTAACTCTGTTCACTTGCAAAAATAGTTTTAAAAGAAATCAAATTTTTTGTGATCAGAAAATACCACAAATATTCGTTCAACGTAACTTGAGAACTTAATTTATATCGTACAAAAATTGTTTGCCAGATGTGAATTAACAATCGACTTTTCGCTGGCTTAAAATTTTAAGGTTCTATGTAACATTTTTGACACTATATGAGTTATTGATACCACAAGGTTCTATGGTGCACATACAACATTTTAATTAATGTAACGATAGTATGAAAAGTCGAAAAATGGTTTTATGTGCACATTTACAAAGGTCTATGTGCTGAAAATTTCATTTCGGTAAAACAAAGTTCTATAAATTCTACATAGAACCTGATGTTGTATCTAGAATGTTAGAATATATCAACAAAGTTCTATGTTATTACGAAAAATATTAATAAATAACTGAAACCAGTACCCCAAAACAACTTTAGTTTCTTAATTTAACTTGTAACAATGTTTCTTTTCTTTTCTATTATGTTTTATTTATATTATTGCAATACTTTTAAGTTCTATGTTACCTTCTTTAATTATAATAAACAGTTTTGATAAAACAAAGTTTTATGTTATTTTAGAAGTCCCTATAGAATTCAAAATTACGGCCCATTTTTTTTGATTTTGTTATATATTAGACAGAAATTACTTATTGAAACAGCTAGTAAGTTGAATTACGAATATATTAAATAGAACTACCATAACCAATATCCAAAATTTCAAACGCGTTTATCTCAGCTCCAGTACATTGTAACATAGAACCTTATAATTTTAACCCAGCAATTTGTAAATTTTAATATTAACCAAAATCAAATATTTCTCATTTGAGAATTCAAAAAGTAAATCAATAGTAGGATCAACAAAAATGTGACTCACCTAATTGACTAAATTTCACTTTAAAACTAAATATTATGTTTTCAAATCGCCAATTACTGTTTTTGTGATTTTATTCTCTGACGCTCTTAAACGACCATCTTGGATTGTCTCCTCGATGACCTTCCTCACCAACCACACAAAATCGTAGCATTTGTAAAATTGAAAAGTTAGCAACGCCATCTTTTAAATTAAAATAAAATAATATTTACAGGAATCTAAATAATCACCAAACCAAAATTAAACAAATACAAAAAAAAAAAATGTAACAATTGATTGTTACAACATACTTTCATAACACCAAACTAATAAACCTTTTATTCAAAAGAATTTTTAATTCATATCTACATTTTTAAACAGTAAAAGTAGAAACGGTGTACATAATTTATTTATGCAGTATGTAACATTATACTATGATTTGTAATCGCAAAACTGGCTTACTATTTTTGATAAGAATAATTGTAAGAGATGCAAAGCATTCCTTCTCAATTTATATACTTTTTCTATTCGTCAATTGTAATTACGGGAAGCAATTTGAACTTTAAGTTCTAAAAATGTTTAAGCTAATTAAGATATCAAAATTCTGTCTGAGCGAAAAGTTTCTAAAAATCGACATTTACAAAATAACGGAACATCTCAAATTCAATGGTTTTTTGGCTTTTTTGGAAAACCAAAAAACTTATTCAAAAAAGAATATTCGTAAAGGTTTGTAATAATCTAATACACATTCTGTCAAAATTTCAAGTCAATTGGTCCAGCCGTTCAGAACTTATAAAAAGGTACTAAAAGAACAGCCTTAACTAGAGAAGATAAATTATCTAGGGAACCATTCCCAACTCAAATGTTAGAAAAAGGCAGCAGATTTTCCAATACCATCTACAGACAGAGGACTTCTCTCTAAAATTGCTGCTTTGGATAACAAACGCCGAAGTGATAACCATGAAAACAGCGTTTGTATATAGAAAGCAATGGAAAATCATTCCACTATTATTATTCTCAAGACAAGCAATATAGCTGAAAAGTAAACAATGAACCCGAGTACGGACTCCTCTTTAATGGGACAGAAGCTGCAAAAATACAATACAACAAATGCAAAGATTTCATTTTAATGTTCTAGACATACGCGAGATAGAATGGCCAAATAACGGAAAATGTATTCAAATTTAACACAGGCACAGTTTACTATTCTGGAAATGACGATTCTAAAGAATTATGTAACTTATTCAGATAGAACTATACTACTACAATTATAATACAAGCTATGCCCGTAGATATAATAATTTTTCAGGTTCACACCTCCACTTTAGATAAAAATTGGGGATTTCCTCAACCAGATGAAAGCAATCATATTAAATTTTTTAGAAAAACCAAATAATGCACAAACACTTTTAAGAACTAAAATGTTTTAAGTTAACACAATATAAATATATAAATAAATATATTAATTTTTAACTTGTGATAATTATATCAAGTAAATTTAAAAGTAAACAAGTTAATTAAACGTTAAATATAATTTTATTTATATTTAATAGAATAATAATAAGAATAATAACAATAACGAAGGTGACACAACTCATCGAAAGCTTATAAAATATAAATAAATAAAATTATATTTAACGTTTAATTAACTTGTTTACTTTTAAATTTACTTGATACAATATAAATATACCGTATGTATTGTGGTGATTTTTTGTACGGTCAACCTGCAAGTCCAGATCGTGGTGATATTATTTGTTTTAAGCGCTGCAAATGGGTTACAATTTATTCACAGAAAAATTAAAAAGGCTAAAGTTAATACTTTAAACACATCCGTAACACATTTTTAATTGTAATATTTTATAAACGTTGGAGTGAATAATATTTGTGCTGTGCTTCGAAAACCATCTGCGAAAAAGAAGAAAAATTCATTTGTGCAACATCCTGTACATATTTTGAAAAACTTACGGGGTATGAATTTTCTTGAGGTTACACGAGGTCTTCCATAGCGGCTTGAAAGCTTGAAAAATTGGCGTTAGTGAATTTTAGTTTGCGAATTGTGAAATTTTTACTTATTAAATAAGTAAAAATTAGTTTTGGAGCCGTAGAGATAGATATTTGTGACGAATCGTCAATTTTAGTAGAGAATTGCTGAAAAACAGAAGAATTTAAAGTGATCGAAAATTAAAGTATTACCAAGGTCAAAGTTGAGACGCCGCACCATTTTGGAAATTATAAAAGTTGTTAGATGCGAATACAAATTTACGTACCTACGTTAAGTTTACAGTTGAATAAGTTAGATATTATTGCACATTGGATCAAAGGTGTTGGGATTGAAAATACTAAAACAGATGGTTTGCTGAATTTTGTTTTTAACGACACGTGTGCCACTGGATACGTACAGAAACCAAATGGTGGTCAACTGAACAAAGCGCGAACCCTACCACTCACGAGATTCATACAAGGTATTTAAAAAATAAATTGCTCTATAGTGAAAAACACTTTTATTATAAAATCAAAATTTGTAATAACATTATAAAATATTTGCTACACATTTAACACTTAACGACAAATGAGATTGAAATTTAGCAAGTTTTTGAATACAGTAAATCAAATTTCAAATTCAGTGGTCGAACACAAATTACACAATAAAGCCTAAAAGCGAAATTGTCACCACAAAATTTTCCTTTGAATAAACAACTTTTTTCGTTATTCAAAAATACGAGTTTTTATTTGCTCGCAAGACAGACGGAGTGACCCATAGGAATTTACTACTGAGTGTTTTATGCTCTACCGATAACGCTGAGCCAGCCGAGATAATTTTAAGGTGAAAAAGGTTTTTGTTATAAAATACCATCACAGTATATTATTGCAAACGTTTTCACTATATTATTATGGCATCATCAAGCGACGAACTAGGTGAAATGTCATTTGTTCAAATATTGAATTTAATACCTTTTATTCTTTGTACTAAAATAATACTATAAACATCTTCATAATTACAGCCGCATAAATAATTCTTAATGATAAGTGTAATAACTAATAAGTAATAGTAAGTTTTATTAATAATAAAATGCTAATAAACAAGAACTGTTAAACTGATACAATTGCATGAACAATTAAATCCACCTTTTCAATAGAAATATATTAATAAAATAATTCTGTTTGAAGCAAATGTCTAAGGCAATTCAAATTTCTTCAATAACTATCGGATTAGTTTTATTATTTACTAATAATAATTTTGGTTTTTCTAAAAAATTTACTATTATTAATATCGAGTTACACTACCTAAACCACTTATCTATTGATTATTAGATGAAAGCAGTTTTATAATTATCAAAATCACAATAAATGTGTATCATAATGGGTGATTTTAATGCAAAGATCGGAAAACGAAAACAAAGTTATTCTGCAGAAGAACATAGACAGGGAAGAAGAAATAATAGAAACGATTGCATAATGCAATTTTCCGAATGAAAAAATTTTGTAATTATAAATTACTGCCATACAGGCTTTACACATAAAATACTCCAATGGACAACGCACAAAACATTGTAAGAAATCAGATTGACTTTTTATTATAATCAACAGTCGCTCCAAGAATAGTATAAAATCTATTAAAACGTACCCTGGCGCAGATGTAAACTCATACCATAATAAAAAAATTAAGACATCGACACCCATCCAAGATCGATTTCAACAAATTCAGTCAACCGGAAATTGCAGCTATGGTTCGAAAAGAAATCAACGGAGATGATGTAACTGGTAGGAAAATAGATAGGAAACTGGTAGAAAGTTATCAATAATAAAAATTTAAAAAATAAAATTTATTATCGTCATCAGCTCTTTGGTCCACTCCTGCATAATTAGCCTCTTTCACTGTCAAGACAGGTTTCAGCATTAAGCTGATTGGGGAATGCTTATAACACCGTGTTAAGCTGGGCTCGCCTAGAAAGAAAATTACCTACCGGCTAGCAAGAGTAATTCTTTCAGTGTCGTGAGGCCCTTGGATAAAATATGATTTAAACGCATACATAAAAAGATTTTGTTTTAATAAGTATCAGAAACGCAAACACTAAAATATTGGTCATCTCGACTGACACCAACAATAATACAAGCACATAAAGACAACTATCATAGCACATAAATCTTAAATCAGTGGATCTACCTGAATTGTTGATATAATCTAAAAGTTGCAAGTCAAATAATACTCTAACATTAGCGAAAATTTATGAATTAACCACTATTTCTTTTGACGACAGTCACAACATGACAATTTATTAACATTAATGAAATTTAAATTTATTCATAAACAGATCGACAAACTACCTGAATAGTTAGTGATAACCTAAGATGTTATCAAACAAAAAATATTCTACATATGGCTAACCAGTGACGTCGGTTCCATCATAACAGTTGTAAGGTTGTCGGCTACTCGGCTTCTGGCGGAAATTTATCGACAAATACTCAACTATGTTCCCAAAATCATCAATATAAGGTTCCCAAAGGTGAACCAAATCCATGAATTACATTCCCAACAAATTTTATCCATACTTAATTGTAACCAAATATCCATAAAGGGCAGCCAAAATATTTATCATCCAAAATAATTTATATTTCCAACATAATTAACTTCCGCAATATCTAAATAATCAAAATAATAAGACTTTGACAAAAAGGTCGATAAGCCCATTGGTTCCAAATAACTTCACCATCCAAATAATAAAAATTAAATTACTTTGATTTAACCCTTTGCTGGGCAAATTAATCTTAATACTTCTTTTAAATATTTTCGCTGGATATATACCACAATTGACCCCAAGAATAGATAATAAATTTCACCTAATAAGTTTTTGTACCACAGACTGAGAAAACAATACTGTGAAACCTTCTTTCCACGAACCCTATGAAGTACCCATGAAAAATTGTAAAAAAAGTTAAATTTACTTTTAATGTTTATTATATATTACCAAACATTACATAACAATGTTACTTTGCATAAAAATATTTAAAATAAGGATAAATACATAAGGGAACGTCGTCGCATCCTGTGCACTTATACTTCGTTTGTTTTTCAACTCCTTTTGTACTGCAACATCAGCATCTTCTGTAGGTAGAAATCTTTTCTGGGAAATGTTTGTCCACTTTGACTAACCGTACATCTTCTAGACGATTATGTTGTTTTGCCATGAAATTTGGTCGACCACGACGTTTTGTGAACTGAATGAGTTGCTTCGCCAAGGATATTCTAAAATAAATCTGATTTGTTTAGTTTTCTTGTACAACAAAAACGCTTTTATAATTCCAAAATCTTTCAAATAGTAGAAAATGTTTTGCCACCATTTGAACCAACGCCTTCCAATAGCATGCGTTCTTGAAGTTGATCAAATCGATTTACCTCTCCCATTATTGTATTGTACGTTGACACTACAACTGGGCAAGAAACAGTTACTTTTTACCCATTTTTATTTTTTCTTTGCACTGCTTGTAGTGGTGTCACAAAAATTATTTTTTACGGTTGACAAAAATAAAACTGGTTTGTTGCCCATCCAGCGTACTACTACAAGTGGTCCACTGGTTTGAAATTGAAATTCATTTCTTTGAAGTTTTTCATTACTTTTCATAATTGGTGGCAATTTTTTTCTATTACTCCAAACTGTTCCACAAGAATAAATTTCTTTATTCTTATCCAAAGAACTATAAAAACTAAAAAAAAGCTTATTTACTACCAATAACAAGAGATTTTATACCACTTTAAGTGGTACAGGACTTCTCCTGTACAAAACATTGATGTTTCGCGCGGCCGTTTCAAAAGTACAAATTACAATGTTCATCACCAATCTTTAAATAAGAGAAGGCACATGACAAAAAAGCGTAAGTACACAGAATTATAGCATATATTTTAAAAATACTTTATTTTTTAAATACTTTTTTGAATTTAACTACTATTTAAAATATATATGCCTACATATCATGATGCCGGTTAGTTCAATGCCGAATTAAACAGCTTTTTCCTTACAGCTAAGCAAGTGCACACCACTACACATCTTAAATAAATAATTATTTTTCATAAAAGTTGAATTAAAATAAATAAAAATTAGAATTATATTAAGATATTAAGAATAATATTAAGATTGTATTAAAATCTAAACGGTTAGAGAACTTGTTAAATCGAAAGAAAATGAGTTGAATTTTTTTGGATTTGATAAAATTAATTTGTTTTAGTAGCACAGACGACTAACTACATAGTAGGTGGAGTTAACGTACAAGATGGTGAATTACCGTACCAAGTATCTTTACATCGTAATAACAGACATATTTGTGGTGGTTCAATTATTAATCACTGTTGGATCCTTACCGCTGCTCATTGTGTAGTAGGGTACAAATCTGAGAATATATATTTCGTTTTATAATATTTCTACCAACTGTATTTTAGAGTTAAGAAATTCACACTGAGTGTGTTAGCAGGAACTACCAAATTAAACAAAGGTGGAGTGATGGTTGAAATTGACAAGATTATTTCGCATGAACAGTATAACCCTAAACTTACGTATGCGAATGATATTGCATTGATAAAATTACAAAAATGCCTTACTTATGGCAAAAATATCTATCGTGTGAAACTATCAACAGAATATATTGAATCAAATGTTCCCGCATTAGTTTCAGGTTGGGGATTCACCGACGTAAGCTACTTGTTTGAATAATATAATATATTTTTATAAATTTGTTTAGCAAAATGGTAAACAACGAACAAATGATTTAAAAAAACTTGAAGTAAAAACAATCAGCAACCAATACTGTCGGGACTCCCTTAAATTAGATATTCCAGCTCAAGATGTGTGCACAAGTAATATAGTAGGAAAAGGAATTTGCCAAGTATGCATACTAAATTTTTATTTTACAACTGCAAGTTCAATATTAAAAGAAAAAAATAAACACTTTTGGAGATATTTATTTTTAAAGCCTATCAGGTTTCGTGCACTATCCTGTTCACATCATCAGAGCAAAGGTTTATTGTCAATATGAAGTTTGCAATATTTTCAAAGTTAAAACTTTACCAATCATAAAGAAACTAAACAAATATTAAAATAATGAATTTTAATTGTTAAGTAAAGAATACATACTTACATAGAAAAATAATATTTAAAAAGTAATAAAAACGACAATATTTGAATAAACAAGAAACTAAATTTTGAAAAAAAACTTAAAAAATTCATTTTTTAGGTTATTTTTCTATTTGCCGAACATATTCGTACTAAAATTAACATTTAATTATTACGATTTACAATTTGACAATGATACTAAATATATCCAATAATTTGGTACTTTATAAATTGGTCAAGTTCCAACTTTTTAATAGTTTGAAATTTTCTTGCTCTGAAAATGTGTGCAGGATGGATAGTTCATGAAAACTGGTAAGCTTTAATAATAAATTTCTGCTGAAGAGTATATCCTTTTTTTATTTAATGATAAATATGCAAAAGAAACGTGCGCTTAAAAAGCATTTATTAGTATTATTATAGTAAATATTTATAATACAAGTAATATATTTCTGTTTAAGGGCGATTCCGGTGGACCGTTAGTAGAAATAAGAACACAGGAGCAAATTGGGATAGTATCTGCAAATATTCCATGTGCTAAAGGTTATCCTGATATTTATACAAGAGTTTCTTCGTACTATGAATGGATAAAATTTAATATAAAGTAAATTATTAATGAGAATTATTAATAATTATTCTATCAAATAAAGTTGATTAGCATTTTATTTGTATTGTCTTATTCTGTTGTAAAAGATTCATCAAATATTTAGAGAAACAACTTTAATAAGTTCCCTATCATTTTTCTGTTTCAAATTTTTACAAATTCATAAAGAAATTATTTATCTAGTAATCTGCATTTAACTTTTGCTTTTCCTTGCCTTACTTCGTGGCTTTATAAATTTTTTTCATGTACGTAGTATTGATTTTCTTGGAAATTCTGAATCTTTAGTTTTACTGCCAGATTCTTCTGCTTGACGGCTTTCTTTGTCTTGAATAAAGGATGCATTTCGACATAGTTATCCTTTCATAGTCATAAAATATTGAAGTGAACAAGTTCTACTGGTGTGAATTTTGATTTTCTATGTCTATGTCTATGATTTCTATAATTTTCAGTGCTTTTTTAAATCATCTTACTGCTTACATATATTTTTTTACTTTCTAAATAAGTGTTTAAAAATTATTAAAAATTTCTAACCTTCTCGTTCACTTAACTTTGAGCATTGAATACTATTGAATTTTTTTTTAACCAATTTTCTTTTATTCCCAAATACAATCGTCCTTTCTCTATTTTCTTTTGGTTGCGATTATATTTCCACTGTAGAAGATCATCTCTCTTTTGTTATCTTGTGCTTCCGTCTATGCGTTGTCATGTATAACCTGCTGTTCAGCTTTTTATCGAAAACTTTTTTCTGTGTCTAATTAATTGTTTCTGTATATTATTATCAGCTATAAAAACATTTTTAAAATATAATCAACTTCGTCTGGTAAAATATAATTTACAAAACTTTCATTAACCAAAAGATGTTGATCGGCTTCAATGTAATTTGCTGTTTTTCTGACAACATAAATTGTTGAGCTTTGAAAAATTTTGCCTTTAAATTTTCAACAACTAAAGACAATTCATATTCTTTATTTATAATATTTTGGTTTTAATCTTTTTCGGTAGAATTTAATGGTACATGTTGTAATAGTTGGTTCTTCAATTTGAATTACCGCCTTCTCAAATCAAAGTTACAAACCAAACCAAAGCTGTGATCATCAAAGCAAACCTCGCACGTTGTGATCTCCCCTCGTAGTAACACTTACAAGTACTTTTAAATCTGCGGATGGCTCTTTGAATGCTAACGTCGTTATCTTGTTTACTAACCTCAAACTTACATGTCCAATGTAAGTTTATGAAATATTTGAATTTGAATTTTGGGAGGTAAAACTTTGAAAATTAAAGTTGGTAGAAGTGAGGTTCTTATCGAGGCCTTTTGCCAAAAATGGTCGACGTTGATGGACGTGTAATTTTTACGTCCGAGTAATTTTTGATAAGTATATAAATTTTGGAATACAAGTAAAAGTTTTTGAAGATAAAATGTTTTATTGATAATTATAATTGGAGTATATTAATTTTTGAAGAAAAGTTGAGTGATTTGGAATTATAATTGGAACGGAAGCTATCGAAGATAATTGTAGTAAGATAAAGAAGATAATAAAGCAAGAAAAAAGAAGAAAATAATAATTTTAAAATGAAGTAGTTGATAAAAGTTTTACATTTATAAATTAAAAATTTGTTCAAGGAACAACAAATTGTTGGTGATAAGCCTGACTGCGATATCGGTATCGAAGAATTTTTAACGTGCCCATTTTAAAATTTTATTGCAAACCAAATTAAAATTTTAAGAAAATATTTAATTGAAAAAACGAAAATAATTAAAGAAATTTAATGCTGGGAGTATTTCAATATATTTAACCGAAAAGAAAAAGGTAGTCCGACAACCAATTTACCACAGCAAAGTTAATCTCCTTGATACTTTTAATTCAGAATACTTTAGTTTGAAATTTGATTTAATAACTGTTCGATAGTTAATCCCTCTGACTGTAATGTTTTCTAATTGATTATTTATATTTAATGACCAATCTTTCTAGTACTTGGTAAAGAAACGCATATATGTATTTCGATGTTCAACTCAATTGTTTTTATATTATGTAAGACCTTTAAATAATAAACCCTTATATTATGCTAAATTATCCGCTCTTATAATAATTATTACCTCGTCAACCTAAAAAACTAAGATTGTCACCTTAAAACTAAAATTATCACTTTAATTAATATGTCGTCAACTTAATCTAGTTCGCCCCTCTTATTGCTAATTGGTCGTTTCCTTAAATCTACCGTACTTAAACTATTATGTAGCCGCAAAAAATCCTGAAGAACTTTGTTAAAAACAGTTCTTAAGTATCGTCATTTAATTGTTATTATCTTATATGTGGTCGCAAATAATCATAAGGAACTTTGTTAATATTTATTAATAACTGTCCTGAAATATCAGAATTTGGTAGTATATTATTGAGATATTTGAAAAAAAAATGAGAAACATATTCACAGAATTTGCTGTCATTTCCGGCATTATAATAAGATCAACCTTTGCAATGATCAGCCATTACTGCGATATATTGCCACGTCAATCTTATAATTTTAAGCGTCCACTCAACGTGTTGCGCAGTTTATATATATTAAGTTATCTAATGCTATATATATATTGTTGTGTCCGCACTAAGTGATGAAAATGGGTTGCGAACTTAACAATAAGATAACGGTATTTGCAACTAGAGGAACCACAAAGCAAAACTCTATTTTAACATTTTATTACTAGTGTGTGTTTTATTTTTATATATTCTTAATTTTGATTTCAGTGTTTGTTTAATATTTTATGTTTGTCTAGTTAGTAAGTTTTTTTGTTTCGAATTTGATTTTTATTTTATGTTTGTATTATGACTCACGTAAATGCCGACAACAGCAATATTTTAAATAATAAAAATCTAGATGTAAAAAAAAGAAGACAGTTTAAAATGGATATCCAAGGCGATAGAAGAATTAATTAAAAAAAAGGGTTAGTCACATAAAGATTTGAAAGCAGTTGGTCGACGAAAGTTTGAAGGCAGTTAGTCAGAAAAAGATTTGTAAAGCGGTCGGTCGACGAAGGTTTGAAGGCAGTTAGTCAGAAAAAGATTTGTAAAGCGGTCGGTCGACGAAGGTTTGAAGGCAGTTAGTCAGAAAAAGATTTGAAAGCAGTCGGTCGACGAAAGTTTGAAGGCAGTTAGTCAGAAGAAAATTTGTAAAGCGGTCGGTCGACAAAGGTTTGAAGGCAGTTTAGTCAGATATTTAGCAGAGCGGTCGGTGAAGAATAAATTCAAGAACGAAGATAATAGTGTTTTTGTCTATAGAAAAGCTGGGGTCGGCTATTTGCGTGAGTTTTTGCTATTGTTAAAATTTTGTTCCTATTTTTTTTATATATTTTAACTTTGCAAATAAAAATTATAAAACCGTTATTTTATTGTTTACTTGTAACAATCTTTCACATTCGAGAACCTACGTTATCCCATTGACGAGATAAGAGGCGCGCATAAGGTCGCAGCAATATATATAGGTATATACAAGGTATATGGTATATATATTAAGATGACCCGAGCTATACAAAGCTATAAAAATTTGTTCAATCCAAAATTGCTCCTTTGCTTGGATTCATCCATTATTTAACATGAGACTCTTTAATTGTTTTTAAATAAATTGTAAATTATTGTTGCATAAAATTTTTCAAATGTGCAAGTTTTACCTTGCAATGTTGTCTCGTTGTTGGCTTCGCATGTGGTATTTTGCAGCTATCGACGCCGTTATATAAAATTTGTTGCGACGTAATTTTACGTCGACCAAATCTTCCAATTTCTTCAATTATATTATTTGTCAGCACTTCACTTTAATTAAATAAAAAAAACAACTTTTATTAAAATTAAATTCACTTTAATTATCATCAAAATTCATATTTATGATTAAAATTTACGTTGCATGAAAATAACGCATCGCCTTCTCTACCTAAGTGTTCTCAACAACCTTCGAGCCCTACTCTCTTTTTACGCTCCCCTCCTTCTTTACAACTAAAACCTTATCTACATTGGATTTTTTTTCAGAATAAATAATTTAATAATTTATAATAACAAATTTAAAACTTCAAAATAATTTTACAAAATAAATGAATTAATGATTTATAGCATTTCGAAACACAAAATAGAAAATAACTTAAAAAAGTTTTAGAATTTTTTAAGTATTCATGTGGTATTTAGTAGTATGTGATGTTAAAATAATAAAACCTAACAAAATGTTAACTGTTAAGTAAATAATTGCATACTACAAAGAAACATAATATTTAAAGAAACCAAAATGACAATAATTCACATTGAACAAGGTTGAACTTAGAAATATTTGAATAAACAAGAAATTAGAATTCTGAAAAAATTATGCTATAGAAATGCTACTAAATACCACATAAATACTTAAAAAATTTTATAGTAAACGTGCTTCAGGTACAAAAACGTGGTAAAATTTGAAATTTTCTTTCAAATTTAATTTTCAAAGTTATATATGGCATTGTATGCCTCTGCTTCAACCTCTCCTTTGTAAGGAGATTAGGATCCATTTTATTTAACTAATCTAAAGTTTCATTTAGGCACATAGCGTGATCCAGTTAGGTTATTTGGTAAGCGTATCATTTAAATTTTGTTTAATTTATTAATTTTTAAATTTTTTTCAATTTTGTTTGGTATATTTGCTCTTACTTCTTTTTATTTTTACTGTTATATATAACTGATGAGCGGAAATAATCGTGAAATAAAAGCTTTTATATTATGATACACCATAGGCGAAGAACTAGCTAAAAAAACTAGCTACTTTGGTTTTCTAAAAAATTTGATATGATTAATATTGAGTTACACTACCTTAACCACTTATTTATTGATTATGAGATCCAATAACTCCATAACAAAAATATGTTTGAATTTTATGTACTCCTTGAAACTCTGCCCGAAGGATAATAGAGTTGCGAAGAAATTGAGTCAGAAACATTATTAGAATACTTTCAATAAAACTGTTGTCTAAAGGCCGGTATTATAAAGCATAAATAAATCACTAGTTAGTTAGTTTCAAAGTAAATTTATTTGACTAAAATTTACGAAATAAAATTTGAGTACTTATAAAGGAAAGTAACCAAGTAAATAATTAACTGAATATTTACTAAACTAAAACGATGTCATGTGCTTAAGTGAAATCTTTAAAGTTAAATAAATAGAATGAATCATTAGTAGATTTATTTTATTTATTTAACTTTAACCTTTAGTTTAGTTATTTGGTTTTATTTGGTAAGTCACATTGAATTTAAAGTAAAAAACTTTTTAAATTTCTTGATTTTTTTAATTTTAATTTTTTTAATTTTTGGTTGGTATATTTTTCTTGCTTCTCATTATGTTTACGCTCTTGTATGTTATATACAACTGACGATCAAAAATAATTGTCAAATAGAGGCGTTTACATCGTATTACATAGTTTTTATTTTAAATATTTATCATTTTTATAACTAAGTAATCTTGAAATCAACAAGTTAATTAAACGTTTTTTAATAATGTTTTTATTAAACTTTCAACGTTGGTGAACGTCTTCATCAGAAGACGTTCATTTTTATAACGTAATTTTTTCAAAATTTATTTTCTGGTTTATTCAAATATTCTAAGTTCAAACTGTTATACTATATTAATTATTGTCATTTTTATTGCTTTTTAAATATTATTTTTCTATGTAAGTATGTATTCTTTACTTAACAGTTAAAATTCAATATTTTAATATTTGTTTTGTTTGTTTATTTTAACTATAGTCGAATTTTTTTTAACTCGCGTATGGCTTATCAAAAAAATTGTATGAATCAAAATTTACAAAACGTATGTCTTAGGGTTCTTTATATCAAACGAGATGTCAGATGTCATAATCTTTGACGAGATTATATGTCAAAAATCAAACGAGATCACAGTTAAAATAGTTAAAATCGACGTACGTTTTTCTAATAGTTACGTTTTTCTAAATATGACAAAGATAACCAAATGTTATACTT
This sequence comes from Cantharis rustica, assembly GCA_911387805.1. Classification (NCBI taxonomy): domain Eukaryota; kingdom Metazoa; phylum Arthropoda; class Insecta; order Coleoptera; family Cantharidae; genus Cantharis; species Cantharis rustica. Next base: position 53,384,969 of record OU426878.1, on the reverse strand, counting down.
TAAATCTCACTGTTAAAAAAAATCCGACTATATAAAGAAAGTCCATATAGAAATACAGCCAACTTGATTATACTAAAACTCAGTGCCGTGCAAATGGAAGGAGTCAAAATTCAACACTCCCACTTTATAGTTACAAATTAAATACAAAAAAAACTTTCTCTCATTTCAATACTTTGGTATAACATTCATTAATATACAAAAATGCTTATGCTTTGTCTTTGGTAGAGCTTTAGTCATGTCTGCCATTTGGTCATCCGTATGCACGTACTTCAATTCAAACAAGCCCTCCTCGAATTTTTCCCGAATAAAGTGATATTGAACGTTGATATACTTTGTCCTTTTATGAAATTCCGGGTTTTTTACAAGTCGGATCGCACTTTGGTTGTCCATGAAGAAACTCGGCACATCTAACTTTGTTTGTAGCATTTCATAAAACAAATTCTTTAATCAAACCAATTCTTTTATAGCATGTACTGCTGCCATGTATTCTGACTCTATTGTTGACAATGCTACAGATTTTTGACGTCCTGAACTCTAGCTGACGATGTCGCCCCAAACATGAAACGTATACAGACGTTGATCGTCTAGTTTTGACGTATCCCGCATAGTCTGCATTACTGTATCCCCAAAAAAATAAGTTACTTCCACCTTCAAAACGAATTCCAATGTCTTTGTTCTATGAACATACCTCAAAATGCGCTTGACTGCATTCACGTGAGCCGCTGTTGGTTTTTCCAAGTATCAACTAACATTTCCAACCGAAAAACTTATATCCGGTCTAGTTGCCACTGCTAAATCCATTAGACTTCCGATTGCCGCACGATACGGAAAATTTACTGCTTCTTCAGACTCAAAATTACTAAAATTTTGTCTATTGTTTGATGGCGTTGCTACGACACTGCAATTTACCATATTGAAACGATTGAGAATCTTTTCTGCATATTCTTGTTGATGCACATGAATTAATTCAACAGATCGTTGATCAATTTCCAGTCCCAAAACATTTCAATTCGAAAACCTTAATTTTGAATTCTCTTTGCAGATGTTTGATTACAGGTGTAATGCCCTCTTCCTTTTCTCTATCATCAACATAGATTGCTAAAATCAGCATACCATTTTTGTCATTACACACGTATACACATGGAGCTCATTCACATGCCCTCAAACCAAACTTATTAATAAATAAAGTGAATTTCTTGTTCCAGCATTGTAACGCCTGTTTCAATTCATACAAGCTTTCGGTTAACTTGCACACTTGTTCGCTATCATCTTCGTACCCAATTGGCTGTTTCATGAAAATTTCTTCTTCTAAATCATTATTGAGAAAAGCTATTTTTACATCAAACTGCCTCAATTTCATATGCTTCAATGCTGTCAAAGCCAAGATTGCTGTAATTGATGTAAATTTAACCATAGGACTAAATGTTTCATGATACCTCGCACTACCAACCGCGCTTGTAGCGATTAATGGTTCTATCTAGGTTATACTATACCTTAAAAACCCATCAATTTATCAATTACCTTTTGCTTTGCTTGTAATTTTACCCAAGTCGAGGTGGTCGAGGTACGGATTTTTTATAAGCGAGTCGTACTCTTCATTCATTGCCTTCTCTCATTGTTTATGATTATCCGAATTAATCGCTTGTTCGTATGTCCTAGGTTCATTGGTTATTGCTAATATTGCAATATGATATGCTGACGCATGATATGATAAGCACTGTGGAGCGATAATGGTATTTCGATCGCGCAAATGTTGATTGATAATATTTCCATCATCTAGATTTTAGGTTTAGTTATTATTTCTACGTTTAGTTATTATTATAAACTAAACCACATTTTTATACAATATTTTATGAAGATAGTCACGGTTTGATGCTTATGTGCGTCAACTGCTAAACCGAGATCTTCGGTTCGATTCCGAGTAAAGCAAAAACTTTATTCTGACTCTCTTCCCTTCGCAGTCAATGGTAACCCACCGAGGTATCTTCTAATAGAACCCTTCTCAATAAGAAGTGGTCACCAAGCTCTTGTCAGAGCGAAAGGACCGAGGAGGGGGAGGATGTAATAAGTAGCTTGTAAATCTATCTATAAATCGGTTTTAGAACGTCTTCGACGCTATGCGATACCTAGATTATTTCTAGGCTTTTTTAGTAAATATATGTCTTTTATGAGTGGCAGGGAAACAGCTTGACGCTGCAATTCCCAACTTGAAATACTTTTGCTTTCAGATTGATATTGGACTTTAGATATCAGCAGTTCATCCAACGCGACGAGGGTTTGAATCGTGGTTTTCTACTTTCCAATCGGTCGGTGTAGGGTCTACGCTAAATACTGCTAGTATTAGCGTCTTGTAAGCTTGTAAATATCTTTTTATAATCATCTACAAAAATTGCAAAAGTTTTATTTCAGTTCTTTTATTTTCCTTTGACTTTCTTCCGCTCCAAACTTTATCTTGTTTGTGTTGGAGCACTTCATCGCAATATATGTATATTGTCGTGTTTTGAAATAAAAAAAAAACATTAATTTCATTTGTTTTGTAAAATAATTTAGGAGCTTGGATTTTGTTTATTTATTTGTAAGCACATTGTATAAGGTTTGTTAAGTTTTGCTATGTAAATAAAAAGGTAGGGAAAAGTAAGAGAGAGTACGGCTGGGAGGTCAAGACAAAAAAGACAGGCTGCGGCCGTGGCGTCAAAGAGGCGGATGAAAAACGATACCCGCAATAATTGAATGTTAATTGTTTTTTTTTAAGTTAATAAAGTTAAGTTGGTTTGATTTGTTGTTTTTTTATTTAATTGACAAAGTGAAGTGCTAAATAACTTGAAAAAATTAGAAGAAATTGTGAAAATTTGGTCGATGTGCAAAAGGTGCATCGCAACAACTTTGTGAGGCCAACAGCTGGGATGCCATGTGCCCTTCAATACAACATCAAAAGTAACAAAAGTGAGCATTAAAGTTTTAATTTACAATTTTTAATTTGAAGAGTCTCATGCTAATTAATGGATGCCCAGCTATTTGGATTAATTTATAGATAAAGCAAATTTTTAGTAGATTTGCATAGCTCGGGTTCTTAAAATATATGTAATTACAGCACTGTATAAGTCAATCATTTAAAAGACATTAAAAATGTGATTTGTCATTAGATAGAAGTTTGTCGAGGTAAGCAGATTGGAGCAGTATATTATTTAAGGCATTATTACAGTAGTCTCTTAAACTTATCTCTTAAATTGAATTTTCAATTTGTGGATTGATTTAATTAAAACTTGATTAATATGATATATTATTATGGTGAAAAATTGTGATTACATTTTTATTGAATGGTATAATTATTTTTTTTATATAAAAAAAAAAGTTAATTAAACTTTAAATAAAGAAAAAGTTGTTCGTAAGATGTTTTATATGTACATGTACATGCATAGTATAGTACACTTACATAGCAAGGATTTTTTTTTTTAATTATGTTTAATCACTTAACTTATGCTAATACAATAAAAGCAGCTATTGCAAAATTTTTAATGATAAGATGGAAAATATTTAATTGTTATACCTTTTTTTTAAGTTTAAATGATAAATAATAAATTATGTTAATAATACTAAAATTCCCACAAATGTGTATAAAAATTAACATTATAGAAATATAATGAATTTATAATATGATGATTAACATTAGTTTATAATGTAGTAGAATGAATCATTTTTAAAAAAGAAGTAATCACTATTCTACTAAAATATTAAAAATTCCATGTTGAAATAAGTAGATTATGATTTATTATATTTAAAAGAAAACATGTTGCATTTTGTTATTTCTTAGTTTTAAATGCAAATGCACAAGATTTTAATCGGCATTTAAAAAAGTATAAGAGAATATTGTGCTTAAGATGATATATATTGTCATGAATTTTTTATTTAATTATTTATAGAATTATTTTATTTTAATACAAAAACTCTTCAGAGTGAAAAATTTACTTATATAGGGATGAGAATCAAAAATTTTAGTTAGGATTGAATGATATGGTGATTTGTTGATTAATTCAAAAATAAAAACAGACTAGTTACAAAATTTATTTCAAAATAAAATTTTACTTTCCTGAAAATTCGTTGAATTCGCTACGTTTTATTTAGAAGAAAGATAATTTTAGACTAAAGAATCTTCAAATAAAAGGACAATAAAAGTTAATGACTAGCAAAAGCTGAAAATGATAAATCAATTAGAACTTAAAAGGTTATAAAACTTTAAAGTGGTAGAAAATGATAATAAAACAAAAAGTGCAACGAACAAGATTAGATTGGTTAAACATTTAAATTTCGCGCTGCGAAATCGTCTCTAAGAGGGCATTGCGTTATTATTGAGCAAACTAAAAAGTCGTTTAAAAATTTGTAGCTTTGATAATTTTTTTTCTTTTTTTTTTTAATTTTTTTTTCGATATGTCAACTTTTTAATAGTATTTAATTTTATTTTTTTGGAATAAATAACCCATATCACTACAAAATAATTAGCTCTTGGGAAGTAATAAAAAAATTAGCAAGTTAAAATATTCAATAGATTATTTAAAATAGCAAGTTTTAAGTAAGTCACTCCATAGAAGTGTGGCAAGTAAATAATGTCATTCAGTGATCATTTTCTAGAAGCACGTTTTAGTAATTAGGGGAAAGTGGTCTAAAACCAACTCTCCTTTCATTTTTTTAGATAAAACTTTCAAATCGAGATCTATTACTTTGCGTTTAGTATCGTTGTAAAGTTCATTCAATTCTTCAACTTTTCATCAAACAAACTTTTGATGTATCTCTTACCTTTTCTGAGTTACAACTAAAATAAAAAAACTAAAATATTGTTTCCAAATCCGACCATCTAGAGGTAAATCCGACCTCTCTATTTTTATCAGATTTTAAATATTAACACTTTGTTTTCCTTTTTTTTTTATAAATGAAAAATTAAAATTAATTAATTTTTAACGTAAGGTTTAAACTTTATTAAAATAAAAATTGGGTTACTGTCAGATAACTATCACCCCGAATTTCAAAATTTCAACTGCACTGTAGAAAAGAGGACAATTTTCTGAGCATTTAAAAAAAAATCCTTGGACCGTTCATTAGTTTTCGAGAAAACGGCATTTTAAAATTACGGAAAGCAGGAGAATGTAACATGATACACCTGATGTGTGACGGTCGGTCTCACGTTGATTTTCCTACTCTTCATTTTGTTGACGGTACGTGTGCTTTGATATACTCTTAATGTTGTTTTCAGTCGCGGTCGATACCCGGACGAGGTCTATGGCTTCGAGTTCCACCCTTGGCGAGTTCTGTCATTCTTTGGGGATTTTTTTAAAATTATTTTGCCTTACACAAAAATGGCTATTTGTAAACCATTAACTGATCTATGTTAGTGTAAGAAAAAGTCTAAACATATCGACTACATTTTAATTCATTAAATATAGAATTGTGACAAAACTTTATTTTGAAATTTTATAATTATGTTTCTAAGTATTAAATACTGCTAGACATATCATTGAATTTTATTGAAATTAAGAAAATAAATCAAAAGAGTCTCATCTTCTCAAATAATCTGTGTGCCTCAGCTAATTTAACAGAAGAGTGAAAATTACTGAATTTAAAAGATTGGGGGCATGAAACATACATATATATATTGCGTTGTATCCAGCCTCTCCAGATTTGAAAATAATTATTAATTCCAACTTAATTTAAATTCAATAAAAATAAAATCTTAATTTCATTTCCAAAGGGAACGAAGTTTTATTTGCCTTATCGAAATCGCCGGCTTATCAATTGTAACACTCGTTCGTGCATACAAATTTAAAATTTTCCAATCTCAAACAATTCAAATTCAATTTCTATTTCCAAATGCTTTTTCTCTAATTTATTGACCAAATCAATCTGCTACTGCTCAATAACCAATTATAAAAATTCCAAAAATCCAAATATCAAAACGATTCCAAAAAAATACGCAATCATGTGTACGCACAAAATTCACTTTATTCATCCAAAAATATTTATAACAATCTCAAAAATAACAATTCTCAAAAAAAAACTCACTTGAGTCAATAATTAACAAGCCAAAAATCGGCCCGCTCGCTCTCTCGCGCGGCTCGTCGGCAAAAAGCCTATCTTCTCGTCGATTCTCTCCCCTCTGTCCAATTCTACAATCTTACAACTTAAAATCATTTAAATAAAACTTTCATCAAATGTACAGGGCAGGTACGAATCCTTTTGAAACACCACAATATATTGAAATGTATTTTCGAAATCATCAACACCAGGCAAATTCCTGCAGATAAATTTAATAAAAAGAAAAAAAAGAAAAAAAGAAAATATTTAAAATTACAAAACAAAAATTTTCTTTTACACTTTTGATATTAAAATTTGAAAATTTTAATTTGAATAAATTAGATGAATGTGTTGACCACTGTAGCTTCGCTCCTTAGATGTTTGTAAATCCTATGAAGATTCTATATGTTTATTTTTGTTAAACATTAGCTCATAATTTTTATTTTTACTTTACGTGACCGGTACCTAAAACTTAAACAATTAAAAAAGTCTTCATTTTTTAAATTGATCAAAGTACCTCAATAAAATTCAAAAATAATTTACAACCAATAAGGAGTGAGATCATTTCCAATATGTCCAGATATTAACCGAGGGTTAATATCAATTGTCGCATGCAACGTGAGGCTTCCGAAAAAGCGACCTACTTTTGACCCTGAGAAATTTAAAACAAATAACATGGAAGAAATTAAGGTCCAAAAAGAAAAACAAAAAGACTCTGGAGTGGCAGAAACCACTGATGAATTACCGTTCCAACCAAAGTTCGAAGGTACATCTATCGATTACTTTAATAAAATAATACACATGTTTGAAGAAAACAGAAAAAAGAACAAAGAGGACAAAGAGGAAATAATCGAAAGGTTAAGTAAAAAAATTCACGAGCTAGGAACAAATTCACCGAAGAACGTTGAACAAAAAAATAAAGAAGGATTGGAAATTGTAAAACTGGAAGTGGAAGAACTGGAAGCGGAAAAATTGGAAATTAAAAAACAAGAAGCTATAAAATTAGAATCAGAAAAACAAGAAGCTGTAAGGGTGAAAGCGTTAGAGTTGGAAATTGCAAAACTGGAAACCGAAAAGCGGGAAGCTGTAGAATTGGAAGCTGAAACACAAGAAGCAATAAAATTAGAAATAAAAGAAAAAAAAATTGAAAAACAGAAAGCTGAGAGATTAGAGCTTGAAAAACGAGTGACTATAATAATGCAAAAAAAAATTTTAAAATTAGAAAAACGAGATTACACTAAACAAATAGCTACAAGACAGGAAGCAATGGAAAAGAAAAAGAAGAACTGGAAAGTTTGGATGAGTCGGGGGTGGAGAAGAGACAAGATTCCGGTGAAGTGGACACCTCAGACCAAAATCAATTTATGGAAGGTCCATAAAGAAAAATGAAAAAAATAAAAAGAGATGGATCATGACGCATTGAAATGTTTTTTTTTATTTGATTTGATTATTTTTTTAATTAACTTTATTTTATTTACAAATATTGTAGTAGTGTGGTAAAAATTTTTTGATTTATTTTTTTGAAACACGGGCGAGTTTTGCAAATTTTGTACTGAGCTGCGCTCACCACTGCGATTAGCAACGGGGGTATTGTCGTGTTCCAAATAATTCGGACCCACCCTATGCATTTTTGTAAATTTATTGTGTTAATTATTAAGTTGTAACATTGTAGAATTTGCTAGGTGGGGACCGATCACTTTGATACAATGCCTTTTGGTCAAAAATGGTCGACATGATGGACGTGTAAATTTTATGTCCGAATAATTTTTAATAAGTTTATAATTTTTGGAATACAAGTAAAAGTTTTGAAGATAAAGTGTTTTATTGAAATTATTAGATTGGATTGAATTGATTTTGAAAAAAGATATTTTGAATAATTTTGAAAGAAAGATTAAAACAGAAGCTATGGTCGAATGATTACAGATGGTAATGAAAATGAACAGAATTTAAAAATTATAATTAAAATTGGTAAAAAGGTTTTATATTTTATTAAAAATTTTACTTAAGGAACGACAAATTTGTTTGATAAGCCGGATGCGATACGGGTATCGCATAAAATTTAACGTTACCATTTTTAAAATTATATTGATAACGAAAGTGAAATTTAACAAATATTTTGGATTGGAAATCATAGAATAATAATAAATAAATAAATTACACCCAAGGGATAATTTCACAACAATATATTATAATATTAAAATAAATACTATATTATAGTAACTATTATACTAATGTACTAATTTTGTTGTAAATACACAATTAGAAATATCCTTTATGATAATAACATTGAAATTCTGTGTGTGCAGGTAGAATTATTTCTATATTCTATTATCTGCTACATAAATCAGGTTATATTAGAAGATCCATCAGCTCTGCGGGAATGTTGCTCTAAAAATTAAATGGTTATACTTGATACTTGATACTTGATGCCCATAAATATTAACTTACACCAGATACTTCCTTTACTGCACAGTTAAAAAAGCTGGATCCAATCTCACATTCGTCTCCTTTTTGCACTATAAATAATGTATTTTTTAATTTTATGCAAAGTAATTTAATAATTAAATGTTCAAACCTTGACCTGCACATATATTCACAATACCAATTAATCGCTGGTACATGTCTTCGCTTATAAATTTAGCTAACTTTAACGTTTCTTTTGCTGAATTTACATCTATATCTCCATTTTCGGTTTGCTAAAAATTATGTCAATTTAATGGATTCTGGTTTATAACTAACGTAAAACATCTTACAACTTTAAATTTTTTATTGATACATGCTATGAGACATTTTGCCGAAGTCGTTGTAGGAGATTTGTGTTGCAGTAGTTGCAGCAAGTCCTCTAAAGATACAAATTTTTTAATTTTTATTAAAAAAAATTATTTAAAAATACATATTATTATTATAATGTTTTGTTTACCGGATAATAAAATAATAACTTGCAAGATAGCTTGCAAGTACCTAGGTATCAGAAAAAAAATACTCGGAAATGAGTAGTTTAAAATAAATAAAAGTAGCGATAACTTAAAGCACGCAAACTTCTTATATTTTAAAATTATATAATAAAATATAATTATGTCGGTACCCATACAATTTGAAGCACACATAAAATTGTAATTGTGTGGTTTAAATAAGAAAACTACACTTGCCTGACGTAGCTTTTACTTTTTCTTTACATTCTGATAGAGTGCTGCCTATTAGTTCCTGAAGAACTGCAGAAGCTTGCTGCAATAATTTAAATTTAAAAAATTTCTAAATAATATTATTTCAACTTACCACATTAGCCACTATGACACAAACCAGAATTATTAAAGTTTTCATATTGTAGTTGGCGATTGAATTATGTTTGATTAATATTTAGCTTATTGGCTCTGTGTGCTCATTTTATAAAGTTCTTGAAGGTTAAGGTAAAAAAGTTTTAATTGTTACACCACTGCTTTAAATTTGCATGATTAATACATAATATTAAGTTTATAATTAATTCCTAAATTCCCACAAATTCTAAATGTAAAAATTAATAGAAAAATAGTATATATTGTATTAAAATAAATTAATAAAGCTGTATTATTTAGCCTTTGTAAAAACAAACTAAACATAATATTAAAATAATAATTATTTTAATATTATCTTTAGTTTATTTATTTTAACATTATATACTACTAACTACGACACTATCCAATTAAAAAATTGAGTTTTTAAGTTAATTTTCTATTATTTGTAATAAGAATGTAAAAATTCTATTGTTGGGTAATATCTATGTCGCAACAAAAACAACGTTTTTTGTATTTACGGTAAAATTTATATTGCATAAAAATTTTTAAATTATTTATAGATTTTAAGAAGAGAACCGGCATAACTCGTACGCATTAAAGCGTTCGTAATGCGGCGGTCGCAGTGAAGCGTTCACTTTGAAGTGATTGCTTTTAAAAACGAATAAATTATATAAATATCTCAAATTATGTATTTTCTCAATTCAGTTAATGACAGTTATAGTGCGATAACGTAAGTGATAAGATATTGTTATGATGATCATCACGACAAATATCATCGCTTCAATACGAAAAACTTTAAAAACGAATGTACTACAACTTTTTAAAGCTCAAAATAAAAATTTGCACAATGCTATGATTACAATTTATAAATTTTCAAGCGATTGCTAATTATGTGAATCTAATATAAAATATTAGAAAGGGAACGAAAATTAACAAAAATAAAGTTACTAATAATTAGAATGGATAAACATAGTCCTACACAGGTCCATTGTACTTCTCTTCTCATAAATGCAAGTTTCTTTTATCATTATTATACATTTTAGTTCACAAAATTAACAGATATTTTATTAAAACTTATTGCCAATATTTATTAATTTTTTTTTTTTGATTGTCCACCGATAATTCTACAAATGGAGTCTTTAATACTAGTCAATCAGATGATAATAAAAATGAATTTTTAAATAGATATTTGTGGTAATTAATAGTATGTATTGTTAAATATAAAATTAAATAATCTAAACAAAAACGTTAAAGTAATAAATTTCAACCGTAAAGTAAAAAATACATTATACGTAGAAAAATATTATTTAAAAAATACAATAATTTATGATCTATAAAAGGATAACTGCGAAAGTGAATAAACCCTCCATGTTGTAAATGCGAATAGTATTATTGCAGTAGATATTATTTAAGTTATTTTTTATTAGTTTTATTATTCCACAAAATTAATTCAAAATCTAAAATTTAATTTTCAAAATTTTTGTTTCAAAATTTCAAAATTCAATTCTAGAAAAGCACATAAAATTTGAGATTGATCGATGCACAGGTTTTTGAAATATCTTGTTCACCGATTTGAAAATGTAGTTTCAAGATAAACGCGTTTTAAGTTTGCAATGCAGTTTACACTAAAGCAAAAGAATTATTTTAGTATTTTTTACTAACACTTAATTATTTTATATAGTGTGTCATTTTTTGAAGTTGTCGCTTTGGAAACATCAATTTTAGTTTGCCGACGACGTATTTTTCCGTCTCGGGTACCCTTTTGTATGCCTTTTTCTGCCATCTGTATGCGTTCAGCGTCTTTTTTTTCAATATATTGGTGGGCATTGATGTCATAGTTTACTCACATACCATATAGAATCTGTAATAAAACTGCAGATATAATAAAAGGGCACGAAGGAATGTACTGAGGTTTGCACTTATCACATAAGACCACAACGGATATTATATGGCATACCATAAGTAATGCCGCTAAAAATCCTAAAACGGACTAACTCCATTATTTTTCGTATAGCGTTTTAATTTAATTTTTCAGCCTAAATTTTTTCATTTTTCCGTCTTTTTCGGTGCCCCCACTTTGTGACAATTTCATTAGCTTACATTCCTGTTGGGTTAATTATTGCAAGTCAAATGAACAGATGTCACCTACAATAATTTATAGAGGGTTTTTTTTATTTATTATATCATATTATCATTAAAAGTAATCAAGAAAGGGAAATTTTGTAACTTTCTTTCGGATTTAGTAAATATATTGCAATGATTCGTGCTATACAAATTTATAAAATTCGCTTAATTCAAAAATCACTTCTGCTGAGATACATCCATTATTTTAAATTTACATGAGACTCATGTAGTTGATTAATTTTAAATTATAGTGAATAAATTCGTTGTTTAGTTAAAAATTTTCCTTGCAATGTGGTTTTGTAATCGCACGTAGACTCCACATCTGCCAACGCCGGCCTAACAAATTTGTTGTATTACTCTTTCTAAATGATTAAATTTATCCAAAAATTTATAAATTTTTACTTATTAATTATCAATTGCACTAATAAAAACAACTTTAATACAAACTAAATCACTTTTATTTTTTAAAACAATCCCAAATTAAATTTAAAACTTAGACGCGAATGAACATTCATCTCGTCTTTAGCTAACTCAAAACGCGTCTGGTCTCAAACTTCAACACCTACTCCTCCTCTACTATACCTTCTCACCTTATTACTATTAAAACCCTCTGTACAATATATTTAGTATCTTTATAAATAAATAATTTCAATAACAAAATCAAAACTTCAAAATAACAAAATTAACGTTTTTAGCGTTTTGAAACACGAAACACAATATATTTAAGACAACCTTTTAATCGTATAAAAAATTATTATTTATAAATTAATTTTTTTCAGCGTAACATAACGTCGGGGAAATCCATTGACAAAACCCGTAATGTCCTAGTATTAAAAAATGAGACATCTAAACTCCAAGTATCTTTATGTGGACTAATCAGATTGGAATCACATGAAAAAGCTAAACATTACGTTGAATTTATCGTCGATTACTCTTGGTGGTGTGAGGTACGTTTAGTCAGATCAAAATATTAGGTGCTACAAGTAAGACTTTCCAAATGAAGGAATCATAGCATCGCGTACGTTGACATTGACATATAATGCAAACCGTTCAAAAACCAAGTGAAAACCTTGGGCCAAAGAATTTGAACGCGTAATTAAGAAACACAGAGAATTAAATTATCTTTCACGTTACTATGTACTTTTTTTATATAGAACCCTTTTCCAGCAAATTGTAAGAAATTTAAAATTTGATTTTTACAGAAAGACGAAAAATCACATACTCTTAAAATTCTTAATTATTCAGCAAGCTTTAAATAATGTAATTTAGCTAGTTTTTTGGGAGAGGCTAAACTCCTAGAGGGCGCGTCCTCGGGTGGCAAATAGGGCAATGCTCGGCCTTTAAAGCAGGGTAGGAAGAAAATTAAATAGCTCTCGTGGACCAAGCAGCCCGACCGGGACCAGCTTAGCAAGCTATCCCGGCCGTACCAATAATGCTCAAAGTACCAGGAACAACCTCGGAACTGGATGGAATAAACGGATGACGACAGCGCAAGGAGAAAGGCATAAACGATTTAAGAATGGCGACACGGTCAGATTGGCGACTTGGAGCATAATGTTATGGAACACCAGAGAGCAGGAAGTGATCACAGAAATAATAGAGAAGAAAATAGACATTTGCGCATTCTCAGAAACAAAGAAAAAAGGCAAAGAAACTCGCGGATATGGCAACTATGTTATGATCTACAGTGGAGTTACCAAAGACAGCCGAGCAAAAGAGAGAGTCGCTCTTTTGATCCACCAAAAGCTTAACCCAACCATAACTAATGTTGGCTACATAAATGAAAGAATACTGCGAGTTACTGTGGAATTGAACAGCAATAAAGTTCACATCATAAGCGTGTATGCTTCAGACATTAGTAAGCCACGTGATAAAAAGAAGAATTCTATGAGACTCTGCAAAATGAAGTCAATTTGATATCACCTACGGAACACGTAATAATAATGGGAGACCTAAACGTTAGAGTAGGAACACAGGTAATATCTGATGTCAAACAACGGTTTAACGAGGAGATTGAAAACGAAAATGGGGAACTCCTGGTAAAATTTTGCAGCCAGAACAGTATGAGAATTAACAACACCTTCTTTAAACACGACCTAAAATACAAAATAACATGGCAAAATTCGCGTGGTCACGCCTCTGTACTGGACTATGTTATAACTAGCCGCAATATTTTACCAACCGAAGTATTGGAAGTTAGAACACTAAACTCAGCAAATGTTGGCAGTGACTATAAATTGGTGCTCTGTAAGTTGAGACTGAACCGTCCAAACACACCAAAACGTAAAACAGCGGAAATAGACAATACCAATAACGAAAATGAAAAACTCAATATAGAAAGTCTTACAACGGAGAGTATCCATAAATAAAATTAATCTAACAGACGACGTGGAAGAAGCATGGGGAAAAGTTATAAGTTGAATATACTGAAAGCTGCAAAAAAAGCGTGTGGCACAAGAAAGATAAAATCAAAACCAACAAGCCCGAAAACACCATGGTTCACTGACGAAGTAAAACAACTCAGTCAAGAAAAGAAACGATCTTACCTTAAACATAAATCATCAGACATACTCGAAGACTTTAGCGAATATAAACTTAGAAACAGAGTTATTCAGATAATACGAAAAATGAAAGAGTAATATTGAGAAGAGTTCACTGCGGATATGGAACATGATCTTACCGGGTCACAGCGAAAGATATGAAAAATGATTTCAAATAGAAAAGCTGATATCAACGAATGCCTGAGCTTCCACAAAATTAGTGCCGAAGAGTGGACTAAGCATTTCACATCGACGTACCAACAGAATGCCACCAAAATAATGCATGATCTGTTGGACTCTGAAGCCGATATAATACAAATAGAAAAAAAAAGACATAACAAAGATAATTCGAAATTTAAAAGGAAGAAAGGCGGCTGGAATGGATGGAATTAATAACGAACTTCTCAAATATGGTGGTGAAGCACTAGAAAATGAATTAACTCAGTTCATAAAAATTGTGTACTCAACTCAAGAAATCCCTAAAGAACATAAATCATCCATTACGATTCCAATATTTAAAAAGGGTCACAAGAGAGACCCGGAGAACTATAAAGGAATAACCCTACTCAGCTCGGTACTAAAACTAATCACAAAGGCGACGCTGCACAAACTAAATGATCACCTGCAAAATAATGAAGAACAATGCGGCTTGCGCAGAAACAGATTCACGACAGATGCAATCTTTATATTGCGCAGATATGCGAGAAGTACATAGAATACAACATTCAGGTTTTTATGTGCTTTGTGGACCTCACAAAGGCCTTTGAAAGAATGAGACTGGTGGATATTATAAAAATATTAAAGAAAAAGAAAATACCGCGGTCTCTCATCAATGTGATCAAAAACATATACAAAAACATAGATACCCGGATCAAGATGGAAATCGGAACGACCAGACCAATACCAACTCCTGGAGGAATAAGACAAGGTGCCTCACTCAGCCCAATGCTGTTCAACATCATTATGGACAAGATAATTAACAGTATCAAAACTAAGAGAGGATACAGAATGGGCCAGAAAGAAATCAACATCATCTGCTACGCTGACGATGCGGTCTTGATCGCGGATAACGAGGACAACTTTCAGAGACTATTACACCAGTTTGTCATCACAGCGAAAGACTATAATATGGAGATATCTATAAAAAAAGACCAAATGCCTAACAATATCTAAGGAGCCAATTTTGCCAATTTTGTAACTATTAATAAATTTATCTGTTAACTAATTTTTTTTATATATACAGAAAAAAGAAGAGCAAGCTCAGAAAGAAAGAGCCAGAGTGGCTAATTTGAGGCAGCTGAATGCGTCATCTGAAGATAAAGAAAAGAAAACAAATGCCATTGAAACCGTAAAGTAATTAGTATAAATCAGTTACCAAAAGTTCTTTTTAAATAAACTTTAATCGTTTTTATGATATTTCGGAATCATGTATCATTTACAGACTATATGGAAGTAGTTGAAAAAAATAAAGCAATGGAAGCTGAGCTAATTGAGCTTAGAACAACTTCCATCCTGCAGGCCAATGAAATGCAAATTTTAAAAGATCAGTTCAGGGAACGTTGCCGATCAAAATAAAGAGTTGATTCGTCTTAATATTCGGTATCACTCATATAACTCATATAAAGGTATAACTCATCAAATCGACGTAAAGGATGTTAATAGCAAAGAATCTGAAGACGTACCGGTTGTAGAACCTTCAGAATCAGAAAATCCATCTGTCGATGGAGAAGATGAACTTGGGGTAAATACAAATACATAATTTTTTGATCTATAATAATTATTACAATTTTTTTTTCGTAGTTTACACTAACGAACGCACAATTTAAAGTTGCTAATCAGGTCGCCAGTGGCATAACTGGAGATTCAAAGTTTATTAAGAACTGCATTGACATTCTTTGAACAAGAGAACAGCTTTGTTTGCGTAGTGCTAAAGGTGCGGCTTGTCCAAATGTCCAAAATTACGAAGCTTGACCTGCTTGCAGTCCTCAAAACCAAGCTTATTTGCAAGGTAACGTATAAATACTAAAATTATTTAATACATAAAATAAAGATTGTTTTTTTTCTAGTTTTATTAAATTCGAGGATGGACAAAGAAAAACATAAAGTTAACGATGCTGAAAGAGCAAAACAGAAAAAGAAAACCATTGAATATTTACGTTCAAAAATAAAAGCTGTGCGGAGAGGCGTAACAAATTAATTTAGTCATATCTTTAAAGGTGGCGACTGACTTGGAACTGAACGTTGTAATGTAATAATAATGGAACGTTCGCGACGAGCATTACATTACAAAGCTCGTTCGGCTAAATAAACAAGTTGTTCAAAACGAATACGTCATGATGTGATGTAATAATCGAAGGAATTTGTCAAAAAACCGACAGTCAAGTGGAGCACGGATGCTTCGTTCGCCGTTCGTGCTCGCTACGTGCTCGTTTATCGGCACTGACTATCGAATGTTTGTATTAATTGTTGTGAAAATTTGTAGTTTAAAAAGTTGTAAATAAAATTACAAATTTTTAATATTTAGCTTTATTTTTTGCAGATAATTTGAAGTAAGATCAACTCAATCTCCACATATTTAGTAGAGATGTGCCCATGGTCATATCTAATGGGGATGTGACCATGGGTACCACCCAATGGGGAGGTACCCATGAGCAGAATTGGGCCATCCATGGGCACATGCTCATAGGGATGTGACCATGGTTATGTACCCATGTGACCATGGTGGCACAATTCTGCCCATGGGTACCTCCCTATTAGGTGGTACCCATGGAAAAATTTCGACCAAGGAATAAGATGTAAATTAGAAATAAAAGGAAAAATAATAAAGCAGGTAATGATGTTCAAATATCTTGGAATAGAAATATCGAGCGCGAGGGACATACTTCGTAAGGTGCAACAACAGGCAACGAGAGAAGCAGTGATGTCGGGGTGTCTTCGTGATGTGTTCTGGAGAAACAAATATATGCCAATCAAGAGCAAGATTAGGATATACAAAACAGCAGTAAGACCTGTGATAACATATGCAGCTGAGACAAGAGCGGAAACATCTAAAACAAAACAAAAAATGAGAACTACTGAAATGAGAACGCTCAGAACAATAACTGGCAGAACACTCTTGGACAGAGTTCCGAGTCGAGATATCCGACAACAATGCGACATACAAGATGTCGTAAAATTTATAAAGACCTGCCGCAAGGAATGGAATGCGCATATAGATAGAATGTGAGACGAACGACTCCCAAAAATAGCAAGAGATGGTAAACCCACCGGAAGAAGACCCTCCCGGTAGACCGCCAAAAAGATGCGTAGAAAGTTGGGTGTTGTCGTCGATTGAATCACCACCAAGATGAGGTCGCAAATTGGAAAGGCAGGCAGTGCCTAATTAAAAAAGAAGAAGAAGAAGTAGCTAGTTTTTTATTTCAATATTTTTGGGTAGATTTTACCAAAGTTTTGTTAGTATGTATAAATTTTATTTGTACTATGAATTCTTATTACTATGAAAAAACAATGACGCCGACGATTGTGGCCTTGGGAGATATATGCCCGGTTTCAGAAACGATAATTAAGGAATTTGATCAAAATCAAAATTTTACAACACTATGGCAACAATACATTTGAATTGTTGTAAAACTTTAATCATAGATTAAGTTTTAACATGTCATTGTGAGACCGGGCATTAGTATGTTATGTTGTGTGTGTTGTAATGCTTCAGAATTGTTTAGACTGATTTCATACTTTCTGAGCTAATAATCATTTCCACATTTTTGTAACTAATACCTTATAACAAAAAAATTCAATACACGATTTTGTACAATATATCTTGTAGTTAAGGATGTATGAGCATGACAACAATTTTCAATTTAAGACCTCAAAATTTTTTTACATATAGATTTTTACTCAATATTTTAAAGAAAAAATTTTTTCAAAATCGACATAAAATACATTGCTCTTATGGAGAAATGATTAGTTCTGATGATAAATCAACAAATATCAGTATGTTAAAATATCTTTAGTTAAAAAAAAAACTATAGATGATACTTGCAGTAATTCGTCAGTATATTAAAAATACTATGCATCGGTTCATCCCAAAAAAATTAAAATGAAATTCAAATTATTTTATTTTACAAATTTTTTCTCGTCATAATATGACACTTGGCAACGTTTCACTGTAGTTCACTGCTATCACGAGTAAATACAGATGTAAATATAACTTCATTTGTGTATTTAAAAACAGATATTATATTATTGTTGTGATTTTTTGTGCAGACAACCCGCAAGTCCAGATCGTGGTCAATAATTTGTTTTATGTACTGCAAATAGGGTTACGACTTATTCACAAGAAAATTAAAAATTTTATAAAACTTGGAATAGTGATATTTGTGCTGTGCTTCGAAAACCACCTACGAAAAAGAAGAAAAATTAATTTGTGCAACATCCTGTACGAAATTGAAGAATTTACCGGGTATGAATTTTCTTGAGGTTCAACACAAGGGGTCGTCCTGAGCGCGTTGGTAGGGACCAGACGCTTAGATTTGCGTTAGTGCGTTTTTGATTTGAGATTTGTAAAATTTTTACTTATTGAACAAGTGAAAATTAGTTTCCGAGCCATAGAAGCGAGTATTTGTGACGAGTCGTCGATTTCAGTATAAAATTACTGAAAAATATTTAAATTTGAGAAATTCGTTAAGTGAAATATTACCAAGGTTAACTTGGGAAGCCACGCCATATTGGAAAATCGTAAAATTTTAGATGCGAATAAAAATTTACTTACCTATACGTTGAAAGTAAAGTTGGTTAATTTGGATATTATTGATCATTAGATCAACGCTGTTGAGATTGAAAAGTTTCAATCAAATCGAGTTCTAAAAGTAAAACTACAACAGATGGTTTGCTGAATTTTGTTCTAAACGATACGTGCCACTGGAAACGTACAGAAGCCAAATGGTGGTCGACTGAACAAAGCGCACCCTACCACTTACGAGATTCATACAAGGTATTTGTAAATTAAAGTCCATTAGTGCAAAACATTTTTTATTATAAAATCAAAATTTGTAATAACATTATAAAAATATTGTTTGCTACACATTAACACCTAACGACAAATGAGCTTGAAATTTAGCCAGATTTTAAATACAGTAAATAAAATTTCAAATTTAGTGGTTGAACACTAATTACACTTAAAAGCCTAAAAGCGAAATCTGTCGCTACAAAAATTTTCCTTTGAATAAAAACATTTTTCGTTATTCAAAATTTGCTCGAAAGATAGACGGGGTGACCCATAGGAACTCACTACTGAGCGTTTTATTGCTTCCGATAAAACTGAGCCAGCCGAGGTAATTTAAAGGTGAAAAAGGTTTTTTTTTAGAAAATACCATCACAATATATATATCGTGGGCATACAGGTAAAAGTGACTAAGTCAAAAAATTTTGGAAATGAGTTATAATGACTAAGTACCGTAAAAATGTAAAACACAGGTCTGAAAAAAATGTCTATGTTCTAATAACGTATTGTACATGTTTCATTATTCGAAAACAATAATTAAAAATATTATATAGCTGATTTTTCGCAAAATGCGAAACATTCAATTTGATTTATCTCGAAATTCTATTTTTTGACTTGGTCACTTTTACCTGTATGCCCACGTTATATATATATATATGCCTTGTGTCCACATAAGGCATAATAAGAGGTGGTTGCGCATTTGAGCAATTAAAGGATTGACGATGCAACCTGATAAAAATATATAAAGCAGGATTTCTTTTATTTATATACCTCGTATGTTAACCCGTGACGCGCTACTAATATTGTGTTTCGTTATGTTAAGATTTTGTTAGTTTAATTTGTTTAATTGTTATCGTTGTATTTAATTTACGTTTTGTATTTTATTATGTTATTTATTATTTGAATTTGGGCACACACGCAAATTAAAACCAGCAAGGTCACATTTGATCTAAATTTTCAGCAGAAAAAACCTTGATTAAAATTAAAAAAATCAAGAACCAATGAAAAGATTACAAGTAATAAGAAACTAAGTGATGAAGGATAATAAACAACGGTCAATGGAAGAGTCGGATGTTGAAGAGCATTTGAGAACAGTCGTCTTCGGAGTTTTTTTTTGAAGAGCGTTTGAGAGCAGTCGTGTTCGAGTCATTTTTGAAGAGCATTTGAGAACAGTCGTGTTCTAGAAATTTTTGGAGAGTAATCCAAAACGGTCGTGGGGAACTGTCAGACAACGATCATCACGAATTTCACAATTTCAACTGCACTATAGGAAAGAGGACACTTTTCTAAGAATATTAGAACAAAAATTTTTGCGATCCATGCATTAGTTCTCGAAAAAATCGAATTTGAAAAATTTAAATTTATATGTATTTTAGATACACCTTTTAACACGGCTGCATGATTAGCCGATTTTGTGTAAGGCAAAAAAAATTAAAAATATCCCTGAAAAATGACAGAACTCGCCAAGGGTGGAACTCGAAGCCATAGAACTCGTACAGGTGTCGATCACGAATGACAACATTAAGAGTGTATTAAAGCACTCGTACCGTCAACAAAATGAAGAATAGGAACGGAACGTGCCAGTTGACCGTGGCTCGACACGTTGCAACGGGGTGTATCGGGTTACAACTACCTGCTTTTATATAACTTTAAAATGCCGTTTTTTCGAAAACGAATGCATGGACCGCAAAAATTTTTGTTGCATTATACTCAGAAAATTGTGCTCTTTCTTATAGTGCAGTTGAAATTGTGAAATTAGTGATGATCGTTGTCTGACAGTAACCCGGTCGTGCGGATTAAAATAATTCAGAGCGTGTCGATAGTTAGTGAAGATTGATAGATTTGTTTGGGAAGTTTACCTAAGGGGCTTTGAAGCCATAGTTTTTCCGTGTGTGGAAATTAATATCGGCACGCGGCTAAATAAGAGTTCGACTGCATCGTTTGGATATAAAGAATAAGAAGGAGGTGTACGAGCGATTGAAAATAGTTCCTAGTTGAAGTAGGTGCTAAGTAAAGAAGAAGAAGATTTAAGTTATTGAAGAAAAATTGTTTATGTTTGACGGTATTAGCTGGTCGACAAATCGTGTGCGTCCTGCTTTTGTATTATTGTTATTAATTATCAGGTTGCAAATAGCAGCGGACTTGAGAATTTTTATATTAAATAAACCGCATTTCAATAAATGAAAAATAAAAAAATAGCATGCATAAAACGTTCAAATGTCAGATGTCACCGACAGGAAATTAATCAAAAAAACTGTGTTGCCAAATGTAAATTACACGTCACGTGGTTATTTTTGTTACCTTACTCCGCAACGATACTAGCCTATCCCCACTCATCAAAATTCGCTATTCCTTCATGCCCTCGCTCATACATCCTTAAGATATTGAACGATATAAATGTATATTAAAAGAAATTTAATGCTCTAAAACTGCTTTTATAAAACTTTCACCTCAAACAAATGGGAAAATATTAAGAGGCAATGCATATGATGTTACCTCGTGTATATGTACAGCAAAAATATGTGGAAAGCAAATTTTTCGGAAAGGCTAATCATTTTCCAGATATAAGCAAAAATCAAAATCCGAGTTCTCCTTTATACCCCTTTACAACTCCTCTACTTACTACATTTGAAGACTTTTAGTACGTTTATCTCCTAATTAGTCTCAACACACATCTCTATAGTCAAAAATTGGCATTTCCATATTTCCCTCTAGAGATTTGTTTAAAGTGTTTATTGCATAGGCTACTACATATGTAAACCAAAAGATATAAACTTTTGAAATTGTTTCAGTATTTCTGTTTTCTAGATTTTTCTAGTTAAATTTTTAGTTAGATTTAAAACTAATTTTTTTAATAAATATTGTTTAGGACAAATTTTGCAAAAAAGCCTCTTTATATAAGTTATATAATATATATTATATTATATATGCGCGCCTTTACATACAAAATCTCTTTCTCGTCGATGGGATACGTAGGTTCTCGAATGCGAAAATTGTTACAATTAAGACAATAAAATAACTGTTGGATATTTTTATTTTTATTTGCAACTCAAAAATTTTATAAATATAGAAACATTTTGAAATATAGGAACTGTTGGATTTTGTAATGTCCTTCATAAGGCAATAATAGTATTTTTCCATCTATTCTTCATCTATAAAAAAGTAGCAAAAGCTAAAAAACTAAAGCTGAAAAATCTTGTATCATTAAATAGTTAGATATTTTATAAATTGGAGTTATCCTTCCTTTATTAATTTCTTAATTCGTGACATCATGCATATTAATTTTCTTTTATTCTCGTTTTCGAATAGATTTCAAACATCTTCGTAAACTTTGATAACAATTGCATCACTAAAGCACGTGAAAATGTTAGTGATAAAACTCAGCTAAATTATACAAGTGGATAAACACCGCAATAGATAAAATTTTTTTAAATAATTAAGATTAGAAATTTTTTGTAGCAATTACATTTCTTTTAAATTAGTATTCTAACATTTTTGTTTCAAATTTTATTATAATTTTTTATTTTCTATGTATTATTTACTACTTTAATTTATTTAATCTTTTTTACTTTTCTTCGCCTGATTACACCTTATAGTAATTATAATTGCTATTTTCTTATATTATTTGCTGTTTTTCGGCTTCTGTTTCACTTTTTATCATTTTCTTATTAATAAATATTTTTCTTCTTTTCAACAAATAATTTTCAAAATTTATTAAAATAATTTTTTTTTTATATAAATCACGCTTTATTTCTATATTCCTTTAATTATATCAGCTTTGCCATTTTATGTAAGTCCAAATAAAATTTTTAAAGAAAACAAAATAAAAAAGCTTTACACCCCACCAACATAGATAAAACATACGGAAATATTTACAGCCAAATATATAATACTAAGTACTCAAAAGAAAACCAAATTTTTTTTTTTAAATAAGAAATTTTAAAATATGTGCCTAAGATAATAAACGCCTAAACAGTGGCTGGTCAACATATTTTTACGTTGCTTCTAAGAGGTTAACAAATTTTGAATATATGAACCCTTTAGTTTGTATCTTCCCTTACTTACCTTATAAACTCCACTTTTTTCATAAGTTGATTTTAACCATATTATTAAAAATATTAATGTTAGAAATCCATTTATTTCAAACACTCCCACCAAAAACCAAAATTAATATTTTAAACTTTTAAATTTGTTAATAAAAATGAATTTTTAAGTGGGTTTTTGTGGTAATTAGTAGTGTGCATTGTTAAATATAAAATTAAACAAACTAAACAAAAAGTTTAAAATAATAAACTTATTGTAAAAAATACATGTATTCTCTACTTTATCTATAACTTTTACTAGCAAAAAAGATAAATTAAATAAACTTGTTTTGTTTTTAAACTAATACTATATTTGATGAAATACTAAATTTGATTATACCGTAGAGAGTTGACCCTACTACAAATGGCGGCGATCACGTGATTAGGCTTTACTTGGTGGTATATAAAATATATACAGTTAGCTATCTAGGTTACAGGTTAACAACTCTGGATACCTCAGTGGTTCACCATTGCCTGCTGAGAGAAGACGGTCAGAATAAAGTCTTTACTCTGCCCGGAATCAAACCGAGGATATCAACTTAGCAGTCGACGCACAACAACATCAGATCGTGATTAAAATTATTTAAATTTTAATTAAATATATACTAAAGCTTTTTTACTGAACTTCTTGCCAAAAAACTTATGCATTGTGTACAAAACTGAACAAACAATGAAAACAAATAATATACAAAATAAACAAACTAGACATAATACTAAAATAATGGATTTTAACTGTTAAGTAAAGAATACATATTTACATAGAAAAATAATATTTAAAAACAATAAAAAACGACAATAATTTACATTTAACAGGTTTGGACCTGTAAAATAAAAATGAAAAAATTTTTAAATACTGACTAAGAATTTTGAAAAAATTAAGTTATAAAAATATGGTAAAAATTTTTAAAATAAAAACTATGTAATACAATATAAAGGTCCCTATTTCACAATTATTTTTGCTCATCAGTCGTATATAACATAAGAAAAACGTAGAAATAAAAAGAAGCAAGAAACAATATAGAAAACAAAATTGAAAAATTAAAAATTAAAAAAAAACGAATAAATAAAAAAAATTACTTAGAAATTGAATATTACTTACAGAATAAAACCAAATAACTAAACTAAACAATGTCACGTGTCTAAATAAAATTTTTAAGGTTTAAATGAATAGAAATGATTCTTGACGGTAAATGATGACGGTACAACCGGGTCTGAAGTGGAGAATGCACAGCGCCATCGTGTCACTTCTAAATTTTCTAAATAATATACAATCCTTTATTTTTAATTATTTTTAATTGATTTCGGTAAACTGCAAACTGTTAAATTGCACAATTAGGTGTATATAACAATATAATATAATATTTAAATAAATATGTACTATTATTATTATTATTAATGTACTAATTTAGTTTTAAATAAATGATTAGAAATATCTTGTATTTGTATATAAATGTCTTTCAGTCAACATGTTTTTTTAATTATTATGCTACTTAAATAAGGTTATACTAAAAGATCTCCCATCACTTTTGGAATATTGGACTAAAAATTAAAAGGTTATATTTTGTCAAAAACTTGCCCACTGTATTAACTTACATCATCTATTTCCTTTACTGCACAGTTAAAAAAGCTGGTTCCAATTTCACATTCGTCTTCTTTTGGCACTATAAATAATGTATTTTTAATTTTATGCAAAATAATGTAATAATTAAATGTTCTAACCTTGACTTGCACATTTATCCACTATACCAACTAATTTTTGGTACATATCTTCGCTTACAAGTTTAACTAACTTCAATGTTTCTTTTGCTGAATCGACATCTATGTCTCCATTTTCGGTTTGCTAAAAGTTGTGTCAATTAAATGGATTCTTATTTATAAATAACGTAAATAGTCTTACAATTTTAAGTTTTTTATTGAGACATGCTACGAGACATTTTGCTGAAGTCGTTGTAGGAGGATCATGTACCAGTAGTTGCATCATGTCCTCTAAGGATACAAATTTTTTAATTTTTATTAACAAAGCTAATTAAAAAATGCATATAATGTTTTGTTTTTACCGGATAACAAAATAATAACTTAATATAAATTTTGCCAATGTGGTCACTTAAAAGTAGCTGTGTAGCTCTTGCCAGGTAGCTTGGACCGTGCGTCGTATCCAAGCTATCTTGCGAGAGCTGTACGCTGTATCTACATATTTAGGTATCAAAATCAGTATATAACAAAATACATATACATACTTAATATGTCGGTACCTACACAATTTGCAAGTGCACACATAAAATTAAAATGGGTTTGTTTAAGTAGGAAAACTGCACTTACCTTGCGTAGCCTTTGTTTTTTCTTTACATTCTGTTAGGGAACTGCCTATTAGTTCATGAATAACTGTAACAGCTTGCTAGAATATTTTAAATTTAAATAATTTTTTAAATAATATCATTTCAACTTACCACATAGGTTACTATGATACACACCAGAATTATTAAAGTCTTCATATTGTAGTTGGTGATTGAATTACGTTTGATTAATATTTAGTTTATTCGCAATATGGGTGCTCATTTTATAAAGTTCTTGAAGGTTAAGTGAAAAAGTTTTAATTGTTCACCATTTCTTTATATTTGTATTATCAATTCATAGCTAATATTAAATGTATATTTCCTAAATTCTCACAAATCCTAAATATGAAAATTTATAGAAAAATAGTTTACATTGTTTTAAAATAAATTAATGCAACTGTGGTAGTTAGCCTTTGTAATAAGGATGTAATAAATTCTATTGTTTGGTTAATACCAATGTCGGAACAAAAACAGAGCTTAGGATAATATTTTTATTACATGAAATTGGTAATATTTGCAAATTTTAAGAAAAAAAACAGGCTAAAAGCGTTTGCATTGAAGCGATCGTTTTTAAAAACAAATTATACAAATGTTTTAATTTAGGTAGTTTGTTAATTTAGTTAATAACAGCTGTATTGAGATAACATAAATGAATATGATGATCATATCTCACGTTGACATAATGATGAGAAATCTCATCGCTACTACAAATTCTAAATGCCCAACAAAATTATTTTCTAATCTAGTCTAATAAATTTTTAAGTTATCGCGAATTGTGTAAAAGTAATACCAAATATTAAAACGCGCTTGAAAATTAACTAGAATAAAGTTAGAAGTAGAATTGTAGCATTAATAATATCTCTTTATTTGGTAAAAAATATACCACTGTTTATAATACAAATTAAACTAATCTACAAAATCCTTATACCATAAACTCCCAAATAAATTCAAATTCTACATATTTTTTAACTCTTCTTTTAAATGACAGCTTAGTCTCCAATTTAAGGTTCAACTGCAGACCATTGAATAATCTCAAACCACTGTACAAAATTATATTCTGAGCTCTATTGTTTCTAATAAGGTAAAACCGTGCTGTCTCCTTTCGAGGGGTCGACCCGAAGAACAGTCCGCAGCGGGAAGCAAACAAGGAGCATTAAAGGAATTTATAAAAAGGAGAAGAGAAGAATCACCAACAAAAAAACCGAGCGAGGCAAGTATTTTCCAAAAAAGGAAAAAAACATTTAAGACACCAACTAAGGTTTATAAAGAATAGGAAAGTAAAGTATAAAACGGAGATATGGAAGACCTAAAAAAGATGATCGGTGCACTAACACTTACTGTTAACGCAGGATTCTCAGAAAATAAGAAAGAAATTGAAGAAAATTATTTTCTCAGAAAATAAGAAAGAAATCGAAGAACTAAAACTAAAAATTGAGATAATGGAAAAGCAGTGGAAGGCAGAGAGACTCGAACTAAAAAAGGAAATTGAAAGGCTTAATGACAGAGTTTATAGGCAAGATATGATGATGACTGACTTGGAAATGTAGATGAAAAGAGAAAAAGAGAAAAAAGAGAAATTTATGAGAAAGAAAGAAAGAATAAATTATTATTATTATTAGAGAGTTGCATTATAATAACGGAATAAATGAGAAACTCGTGAAAGAATTTATCAAGAAAGAACTAGAGCTGGAAGTGAAGGTTGTTCCGCGATGTTCGTACAGTGGAGTTCAAAGTTATGTATTTAAATACTGAGAATAAATAACACGTTTTTCTTTATATTTACAATTTACTAAGTTCACTATTATATATAGTACAACAATTTCCTATAATAACGATGAACGATGAACTTCTTGGCGATATAGAGTTCCACGGTGTTCCGTATATCTCCTTCAACTGATGTAGACCGTGGTCGTTAAGATTTAGTAAGGTGTGGTTCCTCATTTAAAGCGCTGAGCTTGATCGGGCTGGTTCCTACAATAAAAGTTTCCTTGTTACTTAACCATTACTCCTTAACTTCTTCTTCCTCGCTTGCACTATTGGAACTGCCTTCACATTTTCCTGCTGCTTCCTTTTATGCTCGTTTTATTTCTCCTATCGTTACCAACTGCTGCTTATCACCAACAAAACCCCCACTAGTGACCTCTACCGATAGTCCCAATTTCTCATAACAGTTGATGCGTTCAAGATGGGAAACGTACTAGAACGAGAAGTAGTAGTCGCAAAACTGAAAAGTGTTAATCAGAAATTATCTGTGATAAAGAATAAGAGCAAACTCAAAGGAACAAAAATATATATCAAAAATGATCTTACACAGAAGGAAACAGCAGTACAGGAGAGAATTATAGAAAAATCCAAAGAAGAGACCATAATTAGGATATAAAAAGCTATACGTAGAAAGCAAATTGTTTACATGCTGTAATAGAAAGTAAGCTTACACCACTCGAGGCAAAAAACTGAACGAGAATACGGAGTGGACTAAACGTCTCAGCCGGAAGCTCCAAGCATAACAAGTGAGGTGGGAATAACAACAAGGCAATTCAACAGAAAAAACACGAATTAACATTGAGATAAAAGAGAAAAATGAATACCAAGAAAGAGAAAACACAAGTAAGATACAATTAAAATGAGCACTTGAAATATAAGAACGCTACTGAAACCAGGAAAGGGTTAAAACTAGAATCTTTGAAGAGATACAATGTGGACATAGGAGCGATACAGAAACATAGGTGGAAAGGAAAAGGAGAAATATAAAAAAAACACTACACTATGTTTTTTTCAGACAAACAAACACAAGAAAAAAACGGTACAAGATTCATAGTGATGAAAAGATTGTTCAAAAATATATTAGCATTCAAAGTAATAAGCGGAAGACTAGCACATCTCAGGTAAAATCTAAAACAAATTTGTCCATCATAAATGTATATGCACCAACAGAAGAGAGCAATGAGAGCGAAAAAGAAGTATTCTATTATGACTTCCAAGTGCTATATGACAATGCCCCTAAACAAGATCTACTCATCAAGAGTAGAGGTGATTTTAATGCAAAAATAGACAGGGAGCATTTCATAAGATTCGTAGCCGGAAGCTAAACTATACACGAGAACACGAATCGCAATAAAGAATTGCTTTGTAATTTTGCAGAAGCATTAAACATCGTAATTTGTAGCACCAAATTCCAACACAAGAAGATATATGAAATAACATAGATCCGGCTTGGTGGATGAAATGAAGATGAAAATCAAATAGATCATATAATGGTATCAAAAAAAGAAGAAAGAAAGTTCTTACAGATGTAAGAACTTATAGAGTAGCAAACGCGGACACAGACCACTACTTGGTGATAGTAAAAATAAAGCAGAAGACAACGAAGTATAATACAATAGATAAAATTAAAAAAAAGAATAGCTAAGGAGAAACTAAGTAATGACAAAACAAAGAAACGTTACCAAAAAAGAATTAAAGAAGAACTAAGTAAAATAGAACAGTAAAACGTCAAGCATACAAACAATTGCTAAGAAAGTAGTAATAGATTACAAAAAAACCAAAAAATCTAAAGAATACTATCTAAAGTACAGAGGTTTGTAAGAAAACGGAAAAAAGAAGTAAATAATTAAAAACGGAAAACAATAAGATTATGTTGATTACAAAAAAAGTATAAAAGAAGCAAACAAGCTGTTCGGCAAAAGAAAAATGACTGAATAATGGAATAAAATGAAAGAAATAGAATGGAATAATAGAAATAATAAGAAAATTTTTTACCAGCTAATAAAGAATGAAAAACGTGAGTATGTAATAAAATCAAGAAGTGAAAGACGAAGAGAGAAAAATACAAAGCGACTCGGAAAAAATCAAACAAATATAATAATAATAATAATAATACTAATTTATTAAGAAACTAAATATACAAATGTTATATACAATTCTCAATGGGATGGCTTCTAACAAATTTAGTTTTTCAAACCACCCGTTTCAGATTAAAAACAATCAACAAAAATACACAAAAAAATTATGTACAAATCACATTTCTGCATAAATAGCAGCATACAAATTACGACGGAAGGACCTCACACTGGTGGAGTCGTCAAAGAGGCTACAATGTCTGTTAAAACTGCAGAGGAATAGCCCTGCTTAACTCTTTACATAAGATGCTGTCAGCAGTAATTCACAAAAGATTAAAAGACTTTAGAAAAATAAAAATAAAAGATTATCAATTTGAATTTACCGAAGCTAGATCAACGGTCGGGGCAATACATGTGCTCAAGCAAACTATGGAAAAGACATGTGTGCATAATATGGACTTGTATATTATGTTTATGGATTTTTAACAAGCTTTTGATAAAATGAACAGAAAAGAAATGTATAAAGCCTTGAATGAACTGAAAATACCACCACAGATTATAAGACTGACAAGAATGACAGTAAAAAACACTGCCGCATACATAAAAACTATTGCAGGTAAAACGAAATGTTTTGAAGTGAATAATGGGGTTAGACAGGGAGATGCTCCGTCATCTACTCTGTTTAATATATCATTAAAAATGATTATTAAAAGAATAATAATAATGAATGGACTAATAGCGACAAAAGAGTTAATAGCTTACGTAGATGACATCCTCATAATGCCGAGATACTTAAAAAAATTAGCCGTTCTTTTTGAAGATCTGGAAAAAAGAGCAAAGGTCATGGGACTGCTAGTAAATTATAATAAGATTAATGAAATAAAATGCGACAAGAACAAAACACATACTCTAAAATATCTACGTATACATGACAACATAGAGAAAACAGAGTTGTAGGAAGTGCAAGTTGACAGAAAGAGTAGCAGACAACAAGAAATAGGAAAAATGATACAAACAGATAATAAAGTTTACTATTGTAACATTTAATTGCTTAATGTTTTCCGGAACTTCAAATTGTCGGTTGCACCGTACGCCTATGGTGGTATTGGTTTGCGCATGAAAGGAGCGCAACGATTGCTTTAGTAACTAACGTCGCACCGAAGCGATGGGGACTTCATTTTGAAACTTCAAGTAAGAAGGTTGCATTTTTGAATTCCGTTGGAAGTCGGTGGAGATTGTAATAATGTCGATAATTGCGAATAACGCAAGGGTCTAGTATTTAACCCAAGGCTTACAGTAAAGGTGTAATAGTAAATAGCCAACAACGTCAACACCGATATTAGGTGTCAATCTAATGAACAAGTGTTTAACTACTGCAAACGACGATAAGGTTGTGTTAGATTATCTTGTTGCTTTTGCGTCCACATCTACAACTTACTGTGTTCGTGATAGTGAGAAGTGCTTCGAGATTGGTAAACAACGTGATTTCTGTTCGGCTCTTCGATTTCATCATTTTTCAACCGTGCAGTTCAGCAAGCTACTGGTTCTTCAAAGCAGCGAGCGTAGAAGAAACGACACGACAGCATCATTGTATTGAGATTGGAAGCACGAAGGGTTTTGGTGGTGTAACCGCTGTCACCATAGATCTTGTAAACGTAGCTGAGCGCTTGGGTAACTCATTCTTAACATTGCTAATTTCTTTCCGTGTATGGTTTCATTGGGAACGCTGCCGATTCATATTTTGTGTATCGGGAATTGTTGCGATAACGTTTTACAATAGTGAATTGTATTTAACTTAAATTCTCATTATACGTTATCAATTACCGGTGTTTTTTTATTTTGAGAAAGTAGAAGCAAATTATGTTTTTTTTCAAAATCTGCACTCTGCGCCTCCGAAATTAATAGAGCTAGTTTTCTACCTGGGTCTATCACATTTATTACTGGAAAAGACCTATTACAGGTGTGGTAAGAAGTTTATTAGCAATAAAAAATATTCTCATTGCACTATGCAAAGTGCTCTTGAAACATAACCTAAAAAAAGATACTAAGATGAAGATTTATAAAACTGTAAACAACCAGTTGTAATGTATGCATCGGAAACACTGTGTATGTCACAGTCAGAAAAGAAACAAATAAGAGTGTTTAAAATAAAAGTCCTCAGGACGATCTTGGGCTATAAAAGATCAGAAAATTTAGAGTAGAGGGCTTGGATGAACCACGAAATACTCGAAGATTTAAGAGAAGACATAATGAGGTTTGCTAAGAATCTGATGGCTAGGACACATTATGCGTAGTAGTGATAGTTCTATTGTAAAACAAGCAACTCTTTGGAAATCGGGTGAAAATAGGACAAAAAGGAAAACCAGGGTACGATGGTGGGACCAGGTAACTGGCGATCTAAGCACAATGGGAATAAGCAGCTGCATGCTAAAAGTACAGGATCAACAATACTGGAGAAAAGTTGTAAACTAGACATCCCAAGCAACAACAACGTCGGTTTTGAACCTGTATAACATTGAAGTATAACGAATAGGTACATATATTTTCATACCTGTAAATTAAGTATTAAAAAGGTACTTAAGCGACACATAAGTTTTCATTCATATTTACACTGTACCCTTGTAGTATAGTTTCAATGCATATAATTTTATACCGTTATTGTAAAGCCAAATGATATATCAGATATGTAATGAAATTTTAGTAACTAAAATATATTTGAATTATGAACTATATTTGATGTATGATACCGTTTAGATGCAGTTTTAAACTTAGCGTTTCCGTACCAAAATTGCAGTAGCTAATATGTACAGCTATATTATGAATTGATAGTTACGATTTTTACATTGCCGGTTTGATATCTATTAAGTGCAGTTTAAATAGCTATGATTTTAACTTAACTATTTTGATACCATTATTTAACATAATATTTTGTTTTGTTTTCGTGTTTAAAAGAATAAATAATTTATAACTGTTTTAAATTGATTATTATTTTTATCTAACTAAAAATATTTATTTTAATAAAAATAAGTATTTTATTTGTCACTTGGTAGCCCAGCTAAACAGATTATTAAACGTTGTTTAAATAAAAAAAAAAAATTGTTAATATATTTTATAAAAATTAAAAAGTCCATAAACCATCATAATAACTGACCCAAAAATGTATCAAATATTTATTGAAACTTTAGTGACTACAATATATTTGAACATATGGGTACCGTTTATGTTCAGTTTTAACCGTATCGTATAGATCCAGTTTTAGAGGTACCGTTTTGTTACAATAATTACATTGTGATCTTGTTTAAAAATGATTTTGAAAAAAATTAAAATTTTTGCAAATTGTATTTTTTATTTAGTTTTATTTAGTTTTACTGTGCATTACTTCATCGTGAACATTACAGTGGCGACGAGGATGGGATTACAATTTTATTTATTTTAGTAGGTTTAAGCAAATCAAATCTTGTACTTAGTGGTCTACCTAACATTAATTCGGCTGGTGATTTTTCAGTTGTAGAGTGTTTTATATTACGGTAGTCAAACAAAAATTTATTTAGTTTTAACTGTAAATCACCAGTTTTGCTATCATCCATCTTAAGCAACACGGATTTTAAAGTTTTTACCATATTTTCAGCTGCCCCATTTGTGGCCGGGTGATACGGGGCAGTATTTTTAAACTTAATTCCATTTTTATTTAAAAAACTCTGAAATAATTCTGATTTAAACTGTGTCCCGTTATCGGACACCACCATCTCAGGTAAGCCAAACCTTGAAAACAGTCCTTGCAAAACTGATATTGTTGCAAAACTATTTTTGCTTGATAATACGAGTGCTTTCGGCCATTTCGTGTGTGCGTCAATAACAATTAAAACACTTTTACCAAAAATTGGATCCAAGTAATCTATGTGAATACGTTCCCACGGTTTAAGTGGGTATTCCCAATTTATAAGATTAGCCTTCGGTGGATTTTGACGCAATCTCAAACAGTTTGCACAACCTTTTACTACCCCTTTAATACTTTCGTTCATCTCTGGCCACCACATATATGACCTAGCCAAACTCTTAGTTTTAATTACTCCCATGTGGGAAGAATGCAACTCTCGCAACAAATGTTGTTGCAGTGACCGAGGCACCACCCCCCTGTGACCAAATAATAAACAACCCTTTTCACTTGTAAGTTCGTTTTTGTTGTTGAAGTAATTTTTAAATTCATTGGTCACGCATTTTGGCCACCCGGTTTTTACAAATTTCAAAACCTGGCTTAATATTCTGTCTTTAACAGTTTCCTTTTCGATCGTTTCACAATTTATATTGAGATGTGTATTTGTATCGATGTAATGTATATATGAAGTACTGTCTTCGTTAAAAAATGAATTTGTGAGTAGTATCCGTGAAAAACAATCAGCGCTATTGTTTTTCGATTTTACATACTCTATATCATCCTGAAAATTTGCTAATAATAGCGCCCAACGCTGCAACCTATTTGCCGCTAAGGTGGGAATTCCCTTTTTGGGACCAAAAATCGAAAGTAAAGGCCTGTGGTCGGTTACCAACGTAAACTTTCTACAACACAGATTCTGATAAAATTTATTTACCCCAAAAATATTTGCCAATCCTTCCCGCTCGATTTGCGAGTAATTTTTTTGGCTATCATTTAAGCTCCGAGATGCAAATGCAATGGGCCTAACGTCACCCGAAGGAAATACATGAGACAGCACTGCACCAATGCCGTATGCCAATGCATCTACTGTTAACTTTAAAAGCAATTTAGAGTCATAATAAACTAGTACCTTGGATGAACACAAAGCTTCCTTTACTTTCCTAAACGCGTTATCACACTTCACATTCCATTTGGATTATTCCGAGGGTGCAATTAATGACCAAAACAAGGAAAGCTGTGAAACTAATATTAAAATTGAAAACATAACTGACGAAGAGGATTCGCATGATAGCAAAGTAATGTTCGAACATGCAACTGAGGGTGTAAGTTCGCCTAGCAGAAATATTGAGCCTCTGCCCTTACGGCGGAGTACTAGAATTAAGAAACAAACAATTAGGTTTTAAATTGTGTAAATATATTGCACTAAATTAAGTAGAAAGGATTGTAATGTATAGGGATTGTAGGTTTTCAGGGTTGGTGTTGATCACGTGATGTGAAATAAGTAATTGTTGCGGGTTTGATTATTGTAAACTTATTTTTCTGTATTGAGAACATAAATAAATGATATTTAGTTTTACTGTGCATTTATTGTTGTTCACTTGATGTTGATGTTATTGATGTTCACTTTATCGTGAACATCGTTACCGTTATGTAAATATCGATACCGTGCATGTACATTTTTGACGGCTTTGTGCTGCTTGGGTGCTGTCCATATAAGATTATAGATTATAGTGTAAAAGGAGGTTATTTGATGCATTATAACTAAAATATTTTGAAATTTGTTTTATGGGGTCTAATCTTCCCCGCCAAAAGGATATGTGAAATCCTTGACGTAGGATAGCCATATTCTAGTAAAATGTAAAGCTAATAATAATAATAATAATCTATTATAAAATATTAGAATGCGAATGAAAATTAGCCAAAACAAAGTTAGTAATTAGAATTGAAGCGTTTGCTTCAAAACGATATAAACGTAATCCTACTGCAGGTCCACTAGACTTCTTTTCTACGCTTGAATGCAAATAATTTTCTTTATCAGTATTAAACTTTTTAGTTTACAAAATTAATAGTTATTATCATTAAATCTAGAATTGCTAATTATTATTATTAATTATTAGATATTATTTTTATTTTCTTTGAACATCCCATCGAGCAATTTTGCTAATGGAGTCTTTAAAGCTAATCAAACAGTTGATATTGCGATAAACTATAAGAACTGTGAGAGTCAGTAAATCAGTCAGTAAATTTTTATTATGAATATTATTATTAAGGTAGTAGCTATTATTTTTAGTTCTTTTTTATTAGTTTTTAGATTCTACAAAACTTAATTATTCTAATATGAAACTTTTCAGATCTAAAGTACAACAAATTACAACTGCTGCATTTATTTGCAGAATTTACTGATGCACTGGAATAGGAAAATCGTTAATTCACAGTTCGAAGTACTTGTTCTGAATTAGTCGAAATACTCAATTTATCCGACACTCAATTAATTAATGTAGTAAGCAAAATACATTGATTTATTATTGTATTTTTTATTATTTTCTAAATATTTTTCTACGTAACTATGTATTCTTTACTTTACGTTCAAATCTTTTAATATCTTAAAGTTTTTGTTTAGTTTGTTAAATTTTATATTTAACAATATGTACAACTAATTACCACAAAATTCGACTTAAAATTCATTTTTAATTCCATTATTATTTTTAAACACCAATATACATGCGGTTCTATGGAAATGCTAGTTATGTAAAAAGCAAAAGAACGAATTGTTACGTTGTTGTACAATAATAACATCTACATCAATATTATTTACAAAAAGAAAAAAGTTAAACTTTTATTATACTTATCCTAACATCTAAACATTAATATGTTTATGCCATAATATGGCATAATCTCTGTGTGTAGTAAAATTTGTTATTATTTTGTAGTAATTATTTTGTTAAATGTTCAATAGAATATATTATTATAAAAGCATTTTATAAAATGGTTAAGGTTATTAACATGAGTGATAACGTCAAAATAATTAAATTATTTTTCAATTTCATGTAACATGTAAAAATTAATTTTATTAAAAAAATAAAAGCATTTTATTAACAATAAAAAATCGAAACATCAACTGCATCGAAATTACGTACCGACAATATTTCCGTCTCAATATTTAGCACATAAGTTGAAGAGATCAATGGAGATATGTATTAATAAACAAGTAAGTTGAATTTTGCTGTTTTTGTAATTTTACGGTTTGATAAGAGTACGACAAAGCTTAATATATTACTGTGAAATCTCCGTAGAAAATCTACAACCTCTTGTATTGCCTCGGGTTAGCCCTGGATTGCGGACATCTTGGATAACTTTCAGGGGAAGGATTCTATAAGCTTCTTCAAAAATAAATAAATAAAAAATTTCTTCTTGTCAAAAAAAAATCAATAAACCGTATTTCAACAAAATATTTCTAATAAAAAAAATGCTTCTCCATAAATAATTATCAATCCAAAAGCCAATGCAAAATAAATGTTAACTAAAATTTCAATAATCTTATAAGGGAACGAAGTTTCGTTGTTAGCGTTATCCAAATCGCCTGCTTATCAATAGCACCATTCGTTCCTACGAATGCAATAATTTTTAATTTTTCCAATTTTCAACATCATCAAAATCTAATTTATAACTTGCAATTATTCTTTTTCTAAATCAATCAACCAAATCAATAATACTACCGTTCGATAGCAACTTATCAAAAATATTCAAACCAATTCCAAATATCAAAAATATCAAAAAAAAAAACTACGCCGTAATGCACATGCATAAAATCACTTTATTTAAATTAAAAAAATAATTACTCATAATTTATAAATAATAAAATCTCAAAAATCAATTTCACCGAGCAAAAAGTCGCACCACCACTCGTGCGGCGACTCGTGGCAAAAAGCCCGGTATCTCCTTCAATTCGCCCCTACCTCTTCAATTTACAATGTTCCCATTTAAACTTTATAAAATCAAATTTTCTATCAAAATGTACCGAGCGGGTGCGAATCACTTTGAAACACGATAATATAAAGATTAAGCATCAACTCAAGAAAAGGAAATGCAGATTTTATAGAGAAAACTGAAACAAATGTAAACAATATCTATTTTAATGCAAATATTTTTATGTGTAATCGGTTTTGTAATGGAAAAATTTGTGAAGCAGAAACTCAAACTTACCTTCAATGGCTTTCTAACGTAAAAAACGAAATAGCGTTGACAGCAGATAAAAGTTGTGGGAGTAATACTGTGTTGGAGGATAAATGTGTCCGTCCAGATACCATAAAATTTACATGATGATTCTTAGTTAATTGTACAGCTGTATTTTATCGATACAGTTTCATTTCAATAATTTAAAATTCTCATGGAAAGTGCCGACGTGCCCAAGCAGTGGATGTTAGTTGTGAACTTGCACACAGACACATGTCTGACTATATTACAGATTGGTGGTTTGTAAGTTTTGTTAATTTAATTAATTATTATTGTGATAAACAGACAATTTCTATTATTAATCGTTAAAAATAAAATTTAAAACTCCATCGTTTCATAAGGGAAAAATAGAAAAACTGCCGAAACCTTCTTTAAAGACCCTTAAAGGAATGAAAAAAGAGAGGCATACGACAAATAATAGCTTAAAAAAAAATATATTTTAAGTTATATATTTATTTATATTTAAATGCAAAGTAGGCAAAACATTTTTGGAGATTCTCGGAATTTCTAAATTTCGAGTACAGATATTAAAATAATTAAGCAAGAACAGAACAAAAAAATGAAATATCACTAACTTTTTGTGAGATATTTTTATGAATGTTTTTAATATTACCTTAAAACCTTCACGTTCTGAGTATATAAGATTAAAGTTTCAAATTAATGTCCTTAAAGATCAGGAAAACTCTACAGATATAGCTAAATATACAATTCACAAAGCGAAAGCCAAAGCACTTCATGATCTGTTGAGAAAGCAAAGTACTCCAGTGTTTAAGTTTTCGTTTGACTGCCAAAAAAATCTTG
Organism: Cantharis rustica; assembly: GCA_911387805.1. Lineage (NCBI taxonomy): Eukaryota > Metazoa > Arthropoda > Insecta > Coleoptera > Cantharidae > Cantharis > Cantharis rustica. The sequence goes on along the minus strand of OU426878.1, from coordinate 53,347,025 downwards.
TTTTTCAGATAGTTTCTGATCAGATCACCCGTTATTCCAGGCAGCTCTATCAATACAATATGACTATTTGTAATAGGCAAAACATCCGCAAACTCCAGAAACTGTTAATATATTTTACCTGGTCTAAAGATCAGCATTTCAAAGAATCTAATGAAATAGCTCCATTGTGTACCACTTATCTTTGCTATAGTAAACTTCTAGGATTTGAAAAATACAGATGTTTTCGGATGGCTGCCTTGGCCAGAATAAAAATATTACAATGATAGATATGCTTGCAAAGTGGCTTCTGGAAGACTCACCTGCTAATATAAGATCTTTAGAATTCATATTTCCAATTGTTGGACACTAATCTATTCCACCGGATCGAGTTTTTTGCCGTATAAAACAGATACTTAGAAAAAAAAAGATAAAGTAACTAACTAAATAATAAACAAAAAATTTAAAAAAAGTACCAAAGTAAAGCAGAAAACAACTCGAACGTCACATTGATATATTGCAAACCGACCAAAAACCAAGTAAAGAACTTCAAAACGTTGAGACCAAAGAACAAGAAATCTACGAAAATGTCTACAAGAAACACGAAGAAGTCATTAGAAATTAATCAATACGAGAAAAGTAGATCTCAAATACGTAGCACGCACAGGTTCAGGAGAAGACTAAGAAATATGTACCATATGCTAGCTGATATCAAAAAACAATATTTTATTACAGAATTAATATGTCTTATATTAATATGAATTAATATATGGGAATGTCGTCAAGGTTGACCCGTCGTCTAGGTAGGCCCACTGCGATTTTTTAGTGTAGACCACTGGTACCACCTATGTTCGAGTGTGGTTCGTGCCATTACTGATTTCGGAGTGTGATATTCAAATTTGTTGTGCACACATTCACTTAACAAAGTTAAAAATAGTTTTTCAACAGCTGCAAATAGAACATGAAAACTTGGAGCGAAAACATGAATTCGTCAAGATAAGCATCTAAAATGTGTTATGTGGATAGCCTTTAAAAATTAATCAAGGGAAAAACTTAATTTGGTTACCTCTTTGGATGTAGTGTGACGCGATGCTGCCATGGAACTTGTTGCCAAGGTTGGACCGTTGCAAAAAAACACGTTTGTAAATGCATCATCTACTTGGAAGCGAATGCTTCGTCGCCTGAAATATGAATATGAATACCTGAGCCGCAACAACTCCATTGCATGCATCGAATGCAAGAAAAAAGTGCATTTGAAATGTGCCAAAATGACGAGGAGTTATTTTATTAGCCAAAACGGCAATTCAGAATAATGTGTCATGTATAGCTATTATTACAACTAGGGTAATATGAATAGTATATTTCCCGAAGTTGACTAGTTACATCTCGAGAGCAAAGCCCTCGAGATGTCTATACATCTCTCGGGCTGTAGACAACCAAGGGAAATGTATTCATATTTCCCGTGTTGTAATCAATAGTTTTCTTCTGATTGGAAAATATATTATTAAATATATCAATAATTAAATTTGAGATTTTGAATTTGCAATAACTCGAAAACGGCGCTAGATATCGAAAAACTGAGCAAAAAATTTACCCCCCTTTGCTCGTTCTCAACCCCCCCCTAGCAATTTGTCGAAGGAAGCCTTATGCAAAATTCTAGATCAATAGCGCGCAGAATGCGCGCAAAATATTTTAAACGTCACTTAAATGTCACTTTTTAACAGGGATGGCTTTAGTATTTTGTTTTGCATGTTTGATTGTCCAATCACCGTGCGCAAAGTATACTTTAAAATGACGTTTCATATTTCCCTAGGGACAATATGAGATGACGTTTCATATTTCCCTTGGGAAATATTAGTGTGTTATGACATATTGTAACTAAGGCGATATTGCTCTATATTGTTTCAATCAGAAGAAAAATCAGTTTTTTGCGACATTATATTGTAAAGTTTCACTCAATCAAATAAAAATAAAATGAATTTGATTTATTATATCATCCAGTTAATTTCTTTGCATGAATTTTATCGATTCTCAACGGTGGACCAGCTTAGACAGCAAGAGCCAACCTTGACAGCATTTTGTTTTTTTTTAATTTTCGTGTAAGTTCTCTATTTTTTACCCAATCAATTTACGATTGCCTCGAAAGTGGCCTTATTACTAGATCTTTCTAATGATGTGCTTAGATTAAAAAAATTCTGGCTTATATGGAAGTTATGGGCAAAAGTTAAAAGGGTGGCCAACCCTGACGACAATCCCCTACAAAATTAAGAAGAATTAAATTGCCTTCAAAGGTGCTTTGAAATGGTACGGATATAATCAATAAAATAATGTAATAAAGAATGAAACTGCGATCTTTGCCGATTATTCAACAATTAGGAAATAATCGGCAGCATTTTTTTAACAAAAAATTTGCTTCAGTTGCTTGCTAAACACAATTTGATTTGTTACTTTGCTGGCATCTTAAAAGGGATGTAGCATCTGTGAATTTGAATAAAAAACTTGATGTACACTCACTAAGACAATTGACCAAAATCTTAGAAATGTTAGAAAATAAATCCAGCATTTGTACAAAATTGAAACACATGTTGAAAGATTTATGATAAAAATTATGCCTATATAATACAAACCGAGAAAGAAGAATTGAAGAAAGGACTTTTTAGAAAACTTGAAATTAAGGTTATTAGAAATATCGGATACAGCCTCTGTAGCTATTTTTCGTGCGATGAATATACAATCAGTTTTCATCAAAGAAGCTACATAAAAGGTAATTATATTACTAAATCCGACACGCAGACACAGGTAATACCGATAATTACTAATTAGTCAGCTGTTAATGTAAAAAATCGGGTAATCTAGATTTCACAGAAAAAAAATTATTTTCTTTTATTTACTCCTGGTGAATATTTCTTAATAATACACAAAAAATCAACTAGTCATAGTATAATATCTTTATTATAGTATAATATAATTATTTCAAATTGAAGCTCGAACGATAATTAAACACAATTTATTTTGCATTATTTTCAATCCAAGATACGTAAGAAGAAATTCTTGTATAAATATCAGGTTTACCTCGAGCACATGGAATATTTGCCGAAACTATACCCATTTGAGCCTTTGATTTAAGATCTATTAAAGGACCACCGGAATCACCCTAGAATATAAAACAATTTAGGTTTATAATGCAAAATTAGTTATAATTCCTTACTTGGCAAATTCCTTGTTTAACCTTGTTATACGCACATAAATCTCCACTAGGAATATTTCTAAAAGATTTGCTACATTGTTGATTGCTAATTGTGGTCACCTTAAGTTTTTTTAGATCATTGGTAAGTTTCTTTCCATTTTGCTAAAATAACAGGATTACAACAAATGCATTACTAAGTACTTATAACAAAATAATTTACGTCAGTATATCCCCATCCAGAAACCAAACCTTGAACACCTGAACCAATATTTTGCGTTCTTAGTATACTAACAGATTTTATATTTTTGTTGAAGGAAAGACATTTTTTTAATTTAATTAGTGCAATATCGTTAGTAATCTTAGAATACTGCGGATGAGAAATAATTCTGTCGATTGAAACCCTAACACCACCTTTGTTTAATTTAGTGGTTCCTGCTAATATGGTCAATTTTGCTTTGTTCATTCTGAAATATAGATATAAAAAATTTATTTAAAAAACACTTCATAAATAATTTATACCCTACTACGCAATGAGCAGCTGTAAGAATCCAGCACTTACTATATATTGAACCCCCACAAATATGTTGCTTATTGTACTGTAAAGATATCTGATATGGTATTTCACCATTTTTAGCATTAGAACCACCCACTATATAGTTATCTTCACCTTCTGCAAAAATAAATTGATAAGGACTGTACATACAAGATACCACGCAAACTTGACACGGGTTTCTTTTGAAAACATTTAATAGTAGAGAATTCAGATTAAAATTGTTATTACGAAGATCTACCGGCCACACAAGAAAGAATTGGATACAAATTCTGCTAACTGATATAATGGTTCTTTACGAACTTTTACGTAACAAAGAAAAAATCGTTTACCACTCCGTTCACAAAATATATCTATAAACTTAAATAATAAGTGCATTTTCGAAGCAGCAAAAGCAGAACTAAACAACAAGCGTGGCAGCAACGGTTCCGTATCTGCCACAAATTATACACAATCCAAATTTGTTTAGATTAAAAAAAAAATTGTTTTACCATTGTTACAAGCAGAAATTAACACGATTAGCGCCAACAAAAAAATAACTGATTTTAAAAGAATCATTTTGAATTACTAATTTAAAAAAAGCTCTTCTTTATATATTATATTCCTTTTTAGTGTAAAATTGCACCATAAAAGAAACCATAATGGTATATTTAGCGATAATGATAATTATAGTAACGAAGGCACTAAAAAAAATTGCATTTCTCGTAAAATGTTGATAAATAGCAATTTCATTAAACATGTTTTATGTTTCTCATTATTTTGAAACAATTAAAATAGTCAAAAATGTATTATACGAAGGCTGTTCAGTATGTTCAACATCACAAGCTATTTGCAAGTTTCATTTTGAAATAAACTGCCATGAAAATCTTAGAATTATTTATAAAATATCAAATCTAACATAAATAATTTACAAAATATTAAATCTTATCAAATTCTTCAAACCATGTTTTACTAGAAACATAATGTTAACCCAAAGTAAAACTTAAAATTGATGTCATTAACATTTATTGAACTAATTTTGATGCATTTTTTGGTTTATTCTAAAAATTTTATATGATTAATATAATAAAACCACTCTTATCTATTAATTACTCCATTTTTGATTTTATCTACCACAGAACAGGCTATAACTAACCGAACTGTGATCTATTGGTTCTGAGTTAACTATTTCTGATCTAACCTTAGATCAGAAACTTTACGAAAAACCTCCATAATATTATTTCTTTATCTCAGATGTAGGTCTGAGTATCACATTTTTTCAAAGCGATCGCTTAATGTTTATTTGGTGGGTTGGTTGGTGATAATATATAAGTGCATTTTAAGTTTGATTAAAATTAGCTGTTAAACTAGAGTACAAACTTGGTGCTCTAATGTCAGGGCAATGCTGTAAGTTCTAGCGTATTACAAATTTTGCAGTCTAGTCCTATGATTCTTCTTCCCATCTAGAAATTTTTTATAATCTAATATATTTGTTCGATTCTTCGTATAATTTACGAGAAATTTACTACATTATATTACCATGTAAAAACTCCATTATTCAATGATTATCGTCTTGTGGTAGAAATTGTGCTTTCTCCGATTACTGAATAATCAAACTAACGTCGTTCGGTTTTCAAAATATTGTTAATATCACATTCTACTAACTGGAGTTAGATATCCAGATCTTGCTCAAGTCAGACTTAGTGACTTAGATTCGTGCAAGTCAACAACCTATTTAAGAAAAAACAAATTGCTTTGTGGAATTTGGTAACCAGCTCTCCCAAAACAGTGTAAATTGATACAATTGATGGCTGTACAATGTCAAAGAGTTCCGGTAACATTCCTTGTTGGATATTTCAGCACAAACATCAAAGTCTGTTTTATCTTTGAGATTTTGATATTTACTTGGAAAACGCGGGCAATCACATCTAGTGGCTTATTGGAGTTCTTTGCGGTTGCTTATGTGTACACTATCCATTTTAGATTACACGTAGAGGTAATAAAAACTGAAAGCTTGACAAAAATAAAAAGATAATTGTGGGATAACAATTCTGCTTGCTCTTGTACTAAAACTATACCTACCTAAAAATAATTCAATGAAGAATTTTTAGACTATGCAGGGAACACAATCTGTCAATCAAATTTACATCAGGGTGTAAATATTTTAATTATTTAATTTGGTTAGGTTTGTTTCTTAATTGAGTTTGATGATGAGATGATGAAAAATTTAAATTACCGTTTCAAGTAAAATACATTATTGACTATCGTAGTTATAACAAAATAATGAGGTATATTAATTTTTATTAGTAAAATTACCATTTATCAATATTTTATGAGATTCGCGTTTTTTAAATGTTTATTATTATCATCATTATTTTCAACTATGCCCATTTATCATTTTATGTGTTATTTTATGGCATATTATAGTGAAAAGTATTTGCATATAAAGAACATTTTTCCTTTTTTTATTCCTTTCCTTTCTTTTTTTTGATTCAGTTGGTAGTTGTATTAATTTGTGTTTCAATAAATGGTAATTAAAAGAAACCTAATGACTTGTAAAATTCTTTTCTTAAAAAATTAATTCGCGTTTGTTGTTTTATTTAGCTTGTTTGTCCGTAGGAATTAAAAGAAATACAATTACCTATGCTATTTGTATATAAAATATCAATAATATTAATGGTGTGTTTTTTATACCGTAGAAGCTCAAGAATCTGAATATATAGTAGGAGAAGTAAATGCTAAGCCAAATGAATTAACGTATCAAGTATCTTTACACTATCGTCAGCAACATAATTGCATTGGTAATTGTTGGATCCTTACCGCTGCTCATTGTGTGATGGGATACGAAAAAAAAATTAATAATATATTTTCTAAAATGTGTGTTTTAGATTTCCTCAATCAGATTTGACTATATTAGCAGAAACCACTAAATTAAACGGTAATGGAGTGAAGGCTGCAATCGAAAAAATTATCTCGCATGAAAAATATAAACCTACGATTAATAATAATATTAAACTAGTAACCAACAATGTTGGGGCAGGTATTTTGGGATTGTTTGGGGATGAGGTTATACTGACGTAAGTTATTTTGTTGTAATAATATATTTCTTTACTTTTTTTTATTCAGCAAAATGGAAAGCTTACATCAAATGATCTTAAAAAACTTAGGGTGCAAACTATCAACAATCAACAATGTTCCAGTATCTTTAGAGATATTTCTATTGGAAATCTATGCGCGTTAAATAGGGTACCAGGAGAAGGATTTTGTCTAAGTCAGATTTTCGATTTAACATTTAAAAATCCAATAATTTCTCAATCTCGGGTTACTCCTAATTACCAGTTTATATCCATAGAAACATTTTTCTAATTATTTCTAAAAAAAATATCATTTACTTAGAAATAAGAAAATATTTATTAATAATTGAGCCCGAAGAATTTGTAATGAGATTTTATTGAAATATAATTGTGATTAAATATATTTTGTATTTAAAGGTGATCCTGGTGAACCTTTAATGGAAGAGAAATCAATTCGTCAAAAGGGTTTGATGTCTGCAAATTTTTCATGTGCTTGAGGATATCCTGATATTTATACAAGAGATTCTGCTTCCATCCATATAGAATGCATTAAAGATAATGCAAAATAAGTTTGTTATTGTTAAATGTTATAATTTTATGAATAGGAAAATACTCACACTCAAAACTTAGTTGATCCCTATTGTCGAATTAAAAGAAATAATGCTCTTGTTAAGGCAAAATAAATACTATTTATTTTAAAAGTCAAAATTTTATTGTCGGTGAAAATCTCACCTTTAGCAATTTTAAATTTGGGGTGTAACCTGTAAACCTGTATTCAATATCAAGCAGCGTATTAACTAGCATCTAGTTTTACTTGCCTTTATGTTGTTAAATGTGTCTCATAAATTTGTACAAAATAATTATGTTCATTAAAAATAAAACGCACTTTGAATTTTTAATTAAATGTTTTCTCAAATACCTTTTGTTGAAAAGCTACTGGTTGTGGAAACTGCTCGATGATTCTCGTTGCTTTATGGTAGCGTTTGATGAATTCGTTATCTATTCGTGTCGTGGTGCAGTTGCTATTCTTGACTACTGTTGGAATACTTTTATTTTTTATCCAATTCTTTAACAAATTCGCTCTTCGTGTTCTACACAAAAATTCCAGCTTGTTGTAATAATTGCCTGCATAAAAACTTTTAGCGGTGAAACCAATAACTTCACAGTAAACAGCGGGATGAGGCAGGGAGATGCAATGTCGTCAACATTGTTTAATCTGATTCTCGAGAAGATCATCAGAGAACTCGAGACCAGAGGAACAATAATAAACAGAGAGGTGCAGGTAATAGCATATGCAGATGATGTAGTAGTTGTATCAAGAACTAAGAGAAAATTAATTGAAACCTGCAAAAAAATAGAAGAAGTTGCAAGACTTATGGGATTACTAATTAACAAAGATAAGACCAAATATATGAAGTGTCCGAGAGAAAATTCAAAAAATGGATTACAGATAGACAACCACATGTATGAGGAGGTGGATGATTTTAACTACTTAGGTACACAAGTGAATAACAAAACCGAAAGACAAAAGGAAATTAAAAGAAGAATACAGCTGGGTAACAAAGCATATTATGCTAACAAGCAATTGCTTGGTGACAAGGGAACCAAGATCAAAATATATAAAACGTTAATAATACCAACACTTACATATGCGGCAGAAACTCTATATGTAGCTAGGAAGGAAGAAGAAGAACTACGAGTTTTCGAAAGAAAAGTGGTATTGAGAAGGATATTGGGACCAAAGAAGATAAACGAACAGGAAAACAGACCCATGATGAATTTCGAGATTCTGCGAGAAATTGGAAATGAGGATATCGTGAGAATAATGAAATCTATGAGAATGAAATGGCTCGGACACGTAATGAGAAGCAACAAGAAGACAATTACGAGAAGGATCACAGAATGGAGGCCAATGAAGGACCGTACAAGAAAAAGACCTAAGGTTCGGTGGTGGGACCAAGTAATGGAGGACATAAGAAGGATGAGGGTCGAAAACTGGAGAGCAAAAGTAGCCGACAGAAAAACGTGGACAAGAATTACAAATGAAATGAAATCAGATGTTAGAATTTGAAACGAAATGTAAAGTGAATGGGGACTGAACCATCCCAATAAATAGTTTTGTAAAAATCTCCGCGGAGATAGCTAATATTCCGACAGGAATGATATGCTATATTATTATTGTAATAATTTACACAAAACAACTCTTTTAATAAAGGTAAGTAATTCCAATTTTTAATATCGAAATCTTGGCGTGTAAAATGGCGTTGTATCAACTTTTAATCTGAAACTTTTATTTCAGGTATCAACCTGATATCGCAAACATTATGTTTTCTTCAATGCAGCAAAGAAACTCTGTTTCAAAAATCTCACTTCACTTCAATTCACGCAGAAAGCTAATGGCTCAGAATCAAAACGCAAATTTTGTACTTTATCGAACGACCTTCGTCCGGGCAGTTCTCCACTCGTCTTCCTGCATCGCCACTTTTCAAAAACCTGATTCAACTTCACGAAACAAAATTCCAAAACGCACTTTGATGTTTATACCGTGCCAAACATTTCAATTCAAACTTTTTCAGACCTCTATATACGTATAAGCGTATATAACATAGAATTTCTGTTCTTTCAACTTTCAAAATGTGTTACTTTCAATTGCAGCGGTTCTTGAATGTTAAAAATTCTATAATCGAGCTTGTCACAAATTTACACTACAATACATAATATACAATACAGAAAATAAAAGTTATGGGTGTATACATAATATCCTAATGAAATTATTATTTTAAGACAGCATTTCATAGCTAAAAGTTATTCTTATACTTAGTAGTAAAACTGTTTAAGTATTCACTAATTCAGATTGCTAAATATTGAACCAGCAAATGTTAGACAAAAATCGCTCCTTATAATACTGCTTCTAGCAAGGTGTCTCCGAAAAATTTCAAGTTGAATTTATGTGGGGACCGAAGTCCCACCGGCACCTCCTTGTTAGTTGTCCCTGGTAGTTTGCGGAGGACTCTCGGAAATCGGGTGTCCAGCCCAGTAGACAGAAGAAATATGTAAGGCTGACTCGAAAGTTACCGCTCAAATAAAGACAAACATGTGTCTTCCTCCAAAGCCAAGGTGAAGGTAATCACATTTATGGCTGCATGGCGCCCGGGACAAAGCGCTAGTCCCTAGCGATGCCTAGAGGTTGAAAACCCCAATGAAAAATCTCCAAAAAGAAAAAGATGATGAACAACAAAACAAATATTGAAGTAAGGATACAAGAAGTAGGCACTTAGCTTTCAAAAAAAAAGCAAAAAAGAATAGGTAAAAGAAAAGTATAACAGAGAAAATACCATCAGAAGTGAAGGAAACTACTGGATAACCCACTGGAAAGCAAGGCAGAAAACTTGCAAAAAGACGATTTCCAGAATTCAAAAGACTTCAACGTATAGTCTCCAAAATGAGATCTCCAAGAAAAGATGGGAGAGGGAGACTTATAACTATGTATATTGTTAAATGCTATGTATATTGGTATATTGTTATATTGATAACTATCATTGCGTCACAAGAATTGGTACTACGGAATGAGAAGGGGATGCATACCTTCGAGAGGAGAATCTATCCTTTTGTTCTGGATCTTACCCTAGGAACCACAGACACACCAGTCTGCCTACTGAACCATCTTAGTAAAGTATACGAAAGGCTTATTCTAGCCAGGTTGCAAACTAAGGTCGACAATCTTGAGGGATTGGCACAGAACCAATACGGATTTCGAAACACAGGCGCTCCAGAACATCTCATAGCCTCAGTAAATGATGTCAGAATGGAGATCTAGAGAACAAAAAAGTACGTAATGCTGATCTGGTAATCTTAATTGACGTCAGGAATGCGTTCAACACTGCCAGATGGGAGAACTTCTTCGAGAAACTCAGAACAAGAGGTATAAGCGGTAGTTTATACAACCTTATTTCCGAATTCCTCAGCAATAGCAGTGTTATCTTTCATCATAGGGCATCCGAGGTCTCATCGGGTATGAATTAGGGCTCTGTGCTGGCATCAACGCTTTGGAACATTGGTTACTATCGAGTTCTGTCGCTAGCTGTATTGCAGGGAGTCACCTTGCTAGGATATACAGATAATATAAACGTGGCGGTGGTAGACAAAACCGAGAAAGACATAACAAAAATCGGAAGAGACAATTAACAATATTAGAGAATTGATGATAAACAAGGTGCTTACGCTAGTGCAGGAGAAGACTGAGTCAGTGTTGGTGTACGTTAGACGAAAGCACCGACCTATCTGTGTCCGCCTGACATATGAAGAGATCGTCCCAACCGAATGTATCACTGTTCTGGGCATTCGGTTGGATAGAAATCTCACCGTTGGACCCCACGTCTTGGGAAAGGCCTAACATCGGAAAGCTTGCTAAAAAACGTAGAGTAGTAGCATCAGTAGCAGAGTCTATTATTGCTCTACGGAGCTTTCATATGGACCGAAACTCTCAGAATTAACAAATACGCTGAACATTTAACGAGGATCCAGAGAAAAATGGTATTGAGGATCATAACAAGATACAAGACAACATCAATGGAGGCGGCTATGGTATTGTTGTCGCTGATCCCGATAGATCTACTTGCGAGAAAGAGAAAGAACACTTTTTGTCATCCAATGCTCTCCAGGAGTGAGGTTAGAAAGGTAACTTTAACCACTTGGCAACTAGATAGAACGCTAGCAATAAGGGCAGGTGGACTCAGTGCCTCATACCAAACATAAGAGGCTGGTATACCAGATCGCACGGCAAACTAACATATGAACTGACCCAGGTACCCAGACCCACTTACAAGTCACGGTTGCTTTGAATCATATTTGTGTCGTTTCAAACGAATTACCACCGACAGATGCTCTTATTTTCAAAAAAGAAGACACTGCCTAGCATACGGTTTTACATTGCGGGTGTCATGTGGTACCATAACAAATGCATATTGCACTCTCACGTGTGTAATATAGTTTACTTGATAATCGTGTGCATTAACCTTTTACACGGACGACACATGTAATATCTGATTTTTGTAGATACTAAGCACTTTTATTATAATAAATAAGAAATGTAAGATAAAGTTAAGTTTAGTTGCAACTCAGTTCTAATTGTAATTTGTTTAACATACTAAAATCGTTGTTAACAATAAAACATTTATTTTAAATTTTGATTTGTTTTTAAATTCTTTTAGACACGAAACTTAATTCGGGCGCTGGGAGAAACAGTGACTAGAATCTAGCATAAGATAGAAATAAAAAATCACACCCGAAAAGTTGTAGAACCCCATGCTCTCTACACATGAAGCGTGGGAGGAGATTGAGAAGATAACTAGGAATATAATAACGAACAAAAAATCGGATCAAATAATAATACAAAAGCTACAAGTACCACATCAAGAATCCGTACACACACAGGAAGATTAAGAAGAGCAAAGTCTCGCGAAAAGACAGAAGCAAACTGCGGGTGTGTTACAGAAGGAATGAGGTAGCGAATCTCGGACACTCTAACGGGAGGGTATTTTTAGTGGGTAAGACTCTCAACTATAACCCACTAAGGTCTGGTGGTGTCTTTTAGAAGATTTTTCTTCTTCCGACGCAAAACTAAAAAGAGATTTATTTATTATATATTTATTTTAAAAATCGTTTTTATTGCAGATGGTATATTGCAATAAAACGCGACCTCAGGCTAGGGGAATTTAAAACGAAAAGATTCATTTAAAAACTAGGTTCTTCCATAGTCTTGCCAATTGTATAGAAAGCAAATTGATGGCTATGATAAGCTTTGACACGAAACATCGTATAAAAAGTAGTTTTAAGCCATTTATATACTATGTGTAATTTTAAGTGTTATGTTTTACCTTTTTAGGTAATTCTATATTTTTGAGTGTGTACATGTTTATAACCAAACCACTGCAAACTCTAACCACTGGCTAAATAGCCAGTGTAACGAGAACATTCTTTGTGAAAGCAATAAACTCCTCACCACACCTGGAATCGATCTTTTCCAGTCATTATGTGATATAGCTCAGTTTGGAAAAAAAACAGCTCCTGTTAAATACGGAAGCACAGAGCGTGAATCCTAAAAAAAAGAATTTTCTTCCACTTTCGCAAATAAAAATACCGATAGTTAAAATCTTATAATAAAAAAATGCGTAGGTACAATCTACTATAAACGTTATTGCAACAATTTCCAATTTACAAATTTTGATGCGGCAGCTAAAATGTGGCGTACGGACACGTCGCACTACTAATCGGAACCAAATACGTTCCCAATGAACCACACACAGAAAGGAATCGGCAGTATAAAAAAATGGACTTACCCAAGCGCTCAGGTACGTTTACAATATCTCTTTCGACAGTGGTTACACCACCAAAACCCTCTGTGTTTCCAAACTGAAGACAAATATGTGGAAGCGTCATTTCACCTCGCTGCTTGGAAAGCCAGTAGCTTGCTGGACTGCTCGATCGGAGGATGATGAGATCGATGAACCCGAACAGAAAATCACTTTGTGCACCAATATCGAAGCACCTAGCACTATTACACAACACAGTAAATCGTGGATTTTGACTAGAAGATGGCAAGACAATCAAACACGACCATCTCACCAAGGTGGAACACGCGTTCATTCAATTTACATCGAATGTCGACGTTAAATTAGCTGGCAATCACTTTTACTTCACGCATCAGGTTAAATCCCAAAACTAGACCCTTGCGCAATTGCAATTATCTCAAATATGATAATCTTTCTGACTGCTACTGCACTTTTCAAAAATGCCTCTGTCTTACTTGACGATTCAACATGAAGTTCTTAGCTTATGAGCAAAGTTGGTAATGAGCCGAAGCTGCGCGGCGGAGAGTGCGTGAAAAAACAAAGAATGCCCACCATGGACGTAGGGCGCGATCGATAGTTAAGGGTCGCGGCAAACAGTTATGCAAATAATTGTTACACACCTCCTCCTCAAATATCTCGTTCCGGTGAGATGGAAAACACCCTTGATTAAGTAATCCAACTTTTAACAGAAACTTTCTGCGCTTGCGTTGAAAACATAACCGACATGATTGTAGGAAAAACAAAGAAACTGTTGGATCTACTATCCCAACGTTACCCAAAACTAAACCCATAAACTAAACCAAACGTGTGTATTTGCTCCTCTGATAACGATACGTTACTCTTCTAACCGCCTAAGCAAGAATCCAGCAGACTAAGCGAATAAAAACCGCTCCTAATAGTCTAAAATAAAAATGTGCCATTCAACTGATGGACTTTCTACTCTTAAGGTCAGTACAGCACCACATCGGACCTGTATACGAATACTCAAAAAACTCTTGATTTTAAAGAATCTCGTGCACCCAATGGCTGCTGCCAATGGTGACTCAGAATGGACCACATAGAGCCCATTCGTTTGCTCGCAAGTGTATCCAACTAAAACATACCCTGCAACTAATAATATTGTTTCGGACCAAAGCACTCAGCGTCCTTGAAACATAGAAACCTGCTATAATATAATAAAATAATTTAGATAATAATAACCTTGCAAATATCTACAATCAATTGGGTCGCGCAATCCTAAGCGTGAGAGTTAAACTCAGATGACGCAATTAACAGCTTACAATGTTCTGCGTGTTAATCGAATAATCAAGGAAATGAACCCCCCAACCTTCCAACACGTATAGACGTCTCTAGCGCTCTTCCAGCAGTCTGATAAAGAGGGCACTGTATACCTCACAAGAGCGATATTCAGTGGGCTCCCACAAAATCATATGCTAGAGATCAAGGATAATCCACCGAGTAAGGAGGACAAAAAGGTTATCTAATCGTAGGTGTAATTAGATTAGGAAGTGACAACATCACTCTACCAACCGCCCTATAATGATGTCTAGAGTCACTCCATCTTACACCCCTCATCTATCTGTTCTTTCTGAGGATGCTGCTTAAGATATTTAATATGAAAAACTCCCACATCTTTGCCTCGCTAATTAACAAGTTGGTATGTTAATAGACTCGCAACCTCCTTAATCCTACACTTGACGTACTTGGGTGCAAACTTACTAACAAAATGCTTACTAGCGTTTGATAAAGCAAAATTTCGACGCCAAACGGCGTCGCCCACTCTAAAACGTAATGAACGTTTTCTAAAATTGTAATGAGACGCATTACGACGATAAGCATTGTCTAAGCGGTTAGTAACGTCAACATAGAGATCATTGAAACGGTTCATCTCTTCCGCAACTTTCTCACAATTTTTCAAGGTTAATTCCCTCTTTCTCAAATTAGCAATACAACCGTAATAATCTTCCTTCGCAGGAACAGTCCTACCCAAATTAAGAAAAGATGTTGTAAACCCCGTCACTTCATGAGTTGCAGATCTCAAGGAGTGAGAAATTTTGTGGATTTCCACATCCCAAGTTCTATGGTCGTTTTTAACGTACGATCTGATAGCAGTCTCCACTACGCGATTTACTCTTTCCACAAAATTGACCTGCGGATGATAGGCTGCGTTATACCAAAGATGGTTTACCTTGTAGTCGCTCATAAGCGCTCTAAATTCATTACTAATAAGCTGAGGCCCGTTATCAACCATACAAATTTGGGGAACCCCAAATAGCAAGAATACTTGGTTTTCTAAAAATTCACAAATAGACTTTAAAGTGGCCTTGCGCAACGGTTGTAGATAGCACAAACTTTAAGAACCAGTCGCAAACTACAAGTAGCATGGTATTACCTTTCGCTGAACGTGGAAACGAACCCATAAGGTCGACAGAAATGCATTGGAAAGGAAACCGAACTTTCTTTTGTTTTCCCATTAACCCGTAGCGCCCATCTTGACAAGCTTTAGACGCCAAACACAAAATGCATCGACGCACGTATCGAGCTACTTCAGCACGCATTCTAGGCCAATAATACAGTTCGCTAATTTTATGAAAAGTTTTTAAAGTTCCCAGATGAGCCGAAGTCGGTTCATCATGACATTGTTTTAAGATGTCAATCCGTTGCAACTTGGAAATCACCTGTTTCCATTCAACCAAATTAGATGTAACATTGTGGTAATTATTAACGAGTTTGTATAACAACCCTTCCTCTATGTGCCAATCAGGATAATTGTCGGAATTATCACGAAGCTTAGTTAACATACGTCGATACCATGCATCTAGGTCGTCCTCAGACAAGACAAGTAATGACACCTCCAGAGGTGCACGAGATAAAGCATCTGGCACTTACGTTCAATTTTCCCTTTCTATGTATGATTTTAAATGAATGCTGAGATAATCGTACGCTCCAACGAGCCAACTTATTTGTAGAAATTTTCATGGGTAAAAGCCACAACAAACTGTAATGATCAGTTATCACCGTAAATTCCGTACCTTCAACATAAGGTCTGAATTTTTCTATTCCAAATAATACCGCTAATCATTCACGTTCTGTCGCTGAATAGTTTCTCTCTGCTTTATTGAGAGTTCTAGAAGCGTAAGTAAAGGCACAAAATTACCAAACATAACAGTAAATAATCCAGTTAGAAGACATAAAGACATAACTATTAAGAAAATAACATTTTTTCTATGACAAACAAAAATTTAAATGATCAAATTTATTAGAAAAGCAATAACTTAAGAAGTACATTTTAAGCCACAAAATTCAACCAATAGCCAAGGATGGTATATTGATTCAGAAATAAAAGAGATTAATTAGGAATTAAATATTTTGTATAACCGTGATAACTAACTGGATTTAAAATTGACCAATAAGTAAAAGGAATTTACTGGATTTCTCTCAGAATTTTCATTTCAGAAACTCTAAATTAGGATTCGGTAAGGTTAGTTAATTTTAAATAGCAAAAGCAATTAGTTATAAATAATTGAGCTCTTGAATTTTGAAAACCAAATTAAATATTTTCAAACTTCGACTTCAAGTGAAAATTGTGCAAGTTAAGTATTACATGCAGATAACACTAAACTGGTACCTGACATGGGTGTCTGCACGCCATCATGTATGCGAAGTAGAAGATTTGTTTAAGTGAAAGTTAAATTTGATTATTATCTAATTATTGGTTTAAAGATTTATTGTTGTCGTAAGTACACTCGATACACTGCAAAAAAATTTGAAAACATTTCCAGTCCATTGTTTAAATTGTTTTGACATTTGCAGATTTCTTTTATTAATCAAAAGTTTGGAGCCCACTCATTCGTTTATTCAGTTTCAGAAATGGTGCTTCCGTACATATTTTGATTACTCTTATATTAGATAGTAATTATGTAATTAGATAGCTTTATTTCACGATTATTTTCGATCTTTGGTTGTATATAATACGCTCAATATTAGTTCCGGAAAACAAATCATTATTTGCCACAGCAAAAAACTACCAGAATTATTAAAATTGTTATTATGCTTACTCATTACGTAAAATATAATATGTTTTGATTGCGCTTACCCGTAAATAGTTATTATTGGAAACAAAAGTAACATTTTATGATTCGTCCAAACATACCTAAATAAGTATTTCAAATATTATAATACTTAATTACTTTCGACATATAGAACGGTAGATCTGTACGAAATGCCATACTACGGCATATTACGTACGTATGGTATTTATTCTTTTACTTTACGGTTAAAATTCTTTATTTTAACGTTTTTGTTTAGTTTGTTTATTTTAACATTACATATTACTTATTACTATTTGTATTACTTTTATTATTTTATATCACTAAATTTGTCATCGCGACGTCGGCTACTTTCCAACGGTTTAAAAAGTGTCTAAGATTGCGTTAATGTTACACAAAGAAACACTCTTTAAACCCGCAGAGAAAATAAAACATCTGTAGTTAATTAAATATTTTATTAACTTTATGATTTCTAAATGTGCAGTAAAACATTAATAATAGAAAAAAATAATCATGTTACAGGAATATCAAAAAGCTTTTAGTTCAGATTAATAATTACTATTAAATATTCTTCAATTGCATACGATATTATAACTTATAATTTTTTTTTTAATTTTATAACATTTTAAATTATAAGTAAAAAAAATAATAATAAGTACCTAAATAGTTAAGTTATAAGTTTTTTTATATAAGACCATTATTTATTTTTAAATTAGAAGATAAAATATTGAAATCGAGATAAATATAACTTTCGCCTTGTTAACACAGAGTTTAAACTTTCTTCTCTAATGGAACAATAGGGCGATATATTTTAATATACGCAGCAACTGTAATTATTATTTTATTCTTGTAAAGAAGATCAACGCCATGTTTGTATTCACCATTTGGTAAGAAAGGTGGAAATCGAGATTCGTCTGGATATAAATGGCATATTTTATAAGTTATTCCCTACAAAAAAAGTATTGAATAAATATTGTAATCGGTTTTATATAAATTATTACTTTAATAAATTGACATCTGGTAAAATTTCCACATTTAAATACACTTTGTAGCCCCGCAAGATTTTCATGAATACTTCTGCAAAAATTTATTTGAAAATTTGTCCCGCGGAGTTGACGATATTCATTACTTAGAAATTTGTAAAATTGCACTGCCAACTAAATCAAACAAAAATTTTAAAATATAATTAAAATTAGTGTTCTCTATCAGAGCTCTTACCTCCACTTCGGACCCCATAGTCACTTTTGAATTCAATGTCATATTGACAACTGGTAATGTTCGATTATATTTAAAAGTTTTTATTTCCACAAAATTAAAAATTGATTTATTGTAAGAAATCAATTCTAGTCTTTGAAAATTGATCTTGAAGTCTTTTTGATGAAACTTAAATAAGTAAAAGGTTAACAAAATTATTAACTAACAAGCCAATACTACCTTTGTATAGAAATCATTCATCAAGATGGAAGATAAGCGGATTAACAAAATGAATATACAATATAATTTGAACATTTGGAGCGCCTATAAGTCCGTAGTTGCTGTTTCAAATATTTTCAGTTCAATAAGTTCATATTTAGATATATCTGCTTCTTATATCAAGTCATTAAGGATATTAAAAAACTGAAGGTTTCAGGAAATTGCAATATTATTCGTTGACCATTACATGATATTAAATTATGATGGTCATATATCATTCTATATAATAATGATATATTGGTCATAGTCTTTTTAATCAAAATAATTTTAATTTAAAAGTTTATAAAAAAGCAGTAATAAAATTTAAACCTTCTTGGTGTGTCTTTCGAAAGAGTAAAAAGCAATATCTATAAATATTTTACGTTAGCACAAATTTATAATATAGCACATAGAAAGCACCGATGAAAACTTAAAGATGTGTTGTTCAACACTAAAAGCACAGTTTTGAATCTTCCGAATTGATTATGATAATCAATGAGCTACATTTAAAACATGCAGAGGTCGCTGATTATTATTTATAAAATATCAGAAAGCAATACATATTACAATGTACCCCCAATACATAATTATTAACTAACAAGCCAATACTACCTTTGTTCATTAAGATGGAAGATAAGCGGATTAACAAAATAATTTTAAAAAAATGTAAAATATTATGAAATTTATTTATGTCGTGGGCTGGAGATGACATGCAAATATTTAGTATTTAGTAAACCCTTTATCTTCCTTACTAGCTGATACTTTTATGCATTATCTTGAAAACAAAATTCTTTGCTCAGATTTCAAAAAACATAATTTATTGGTCCATATATGTTGACGACATTATTATTTGTTTCAATGGTTCCTTCAGATAATTATATCAACTTTTTAACTTAATTAACAAACAACATAATAATATTAATTTTACTAAAGAAATAGAAGTAAACAATAGAATCAATTACTTAGTAATCACAATAATTTACACATAAAATTGCTTCTTTACGCGCTTTTCTCAATCGGTTAATTAGAATTTCCCTAAGTAAAGTAAATTTTAGAAAAGAATTAGACAGAATTAAATATATCGCGATCTCTATTGAATACCAAGTCACTCTTATTGATAACTTATTATGCCAAATTAAACAAAAAATTCTATCAAGCTCAATATATCCCAACAATTTTAAGAAAACTAACGCATACTTTAATGTCATTACTTTTCTCGGAAACAAGTCAAACAAAATTGTGCAATATTTAAAAAATAAAAATTATAACATCGCTTTTAAAACGGACAATAAACTTAACAAAATTATTAATAACGCGAAATCAAAATCAGACATGTTAACTAAATCAGGGAATTATGAGCTCACTTGTGAATGCTCTCAAAAATACATTGGTCATACCGGTAGATCTTTCAAACCACGATTTGATGAACACACACGATCTCACAGACTTGCAGATGGAAAATCGACTTTCGCTAAACACCTACCAGACACAAGCCATAAACAGAAGGGATACGAAATTTAACACATATTGAACAAAAAAGTAAAAAACTGGAATTTTTGAAAGCTAAAGAAATTAATAAATTAAAATATTCATCTTCACTACTAAATAGTTAATTTGATTTAAATAACTCAACCTTACTAAATATTTTTAATAAATAATATCCCGCCCCCCTTCAAACTTACCTTACATCCACTTACATTATTTCTCTTTTATATTAAATCCGTATCTTCTAGTAAATTCACACAAAGTATACCATTCCTACCCTCTCCCTTTTCTCTTGAAATTTGGTCAATAAATATGGAAATTTTCTCGTTTCTCTTTCTATTTTATCGCCTGATGATGGTCATAGTATAGTGAAAACGTTTGCAAATATACGGTGTATTTATATTGCGTTAACTTAAACATTTTAATTCCAAAAATTGTTTGTGCATTTTTGTTTTATTCTTAAAATTTAATATGACAAATTAATAATGATATAGTTTTTGAACAAATATGTAAGTTATGATAAATTTTATTTCAATTTCATGTAACATGTAAAAATTAACGTTATAAAAAATATTATCACATGTTAATAACCTTAACTATATTATTAAATTTTTAGTGTGTTCATACAACGGATATATTTAAAAAAGATTATAATTAACATTGCGTAGACTGATTATTATTACTATTAATAAATAGTATGGTAAGGAAGTTGCAGGTTGGCTGGGATTTGCAAATCAAACGCTATCTCAGTTTGTCGACGTTTCGGACGCCTTTATGGGTCCATTCTCAAGACTAAGAAAAGAGAACAACAATATAAAACCGACAAAATTCAAAAATAACGCTTTCAACACAGAAAACACCCAAAAAACTCACCGAAAAACCGAGTGATGTTGGCTCGTTTGATTACAGCATGTAAGGAGATATACATATACTATGTTGCACGAAAGATCACTCTCAACAAAGTCAACAATGTTAAAAGAATAAATAATAGATAAATATGACTCTGGTTAAAAAACATACATTGAAATACAATTTTGCAAAATACTGTAAAAATTATTGTCCTCTATAACACCTTATTAAACTAAATGGTTATCAATTAAAACTAATTGATAGTGATGGAAACGTAAAAATATATGTGTTGGCTTGATAAAATTCAATTCTTTAAAGGTTAACGTTGAGGTAGGCAACCCATTATGTATCCTCCGCAGTATTAGTTCATAAATGTTGTCCATGGTGTTGATTCCGCTTCGGGCGAATCTGTGCGAAAAAAGGATGAAGTGTGCTGTCATCAAACAATGATAACTTAGTCAACAGGGGCGAAAAAACAACCTTGAAACAGAAGAAAATCCGAAGTTGGTGAGGTTACTGTGAATGCTGTTATTGTCCTGTCTTTATCTTGAATTTATTAAGAAGATCCTTGTAACCCGCATTGATGTACCTAAAATCAGTTTGCTTATTGATGTTGTTAGGTGTGGTGCTTATGTATGCTGCTTCCAGGAAGGTCCGTTTACTGTAGTTACTCTCAGTCGCCAAAATTTCTACGTCATTCTGAGAGAAACTGTGCGACGAGGTGAGTGCATGTTCTGCCAAACCAGTTGCATTAGATCCATGTTTTACGTCTTGCAGGTGTTGGTAGACGCGAGCAGCAAGTCTTTGTTTGGTTTGTCCGATGTAACACACATTGCATTGACATTTTATTTTGTAGACTACGTTGGCTTTGTCCGGGGGAGGAACCCTTTGTTTAGTTTTTGAGTATAAGATCCTACTTAAACTGCAATTATTACGGAACGCTAATCTTAACTCACCACTATCTATGGCCTCTTGGAAAGCATGTTTTATCTGGTGTTCCAAATAAGGATGGTAAGTTATTTTGCAATTTCGAAATATTGCAAGACGTAAAACATGGATCCAGTACAACTGGTTTGGCAGAACATGCACTCACCTCATCGCACAGTTTCTCTCAGAATGACGTAGAAATTTTGGCGACTGAGAGTAACTACAGTAAACGGACCTTCCTGGAAGCAGCATACATAAGCACCACACCTAACAACATCAATAAGCAAACTGATTTTAGGTACATCAATGCGGGTTACAAGGATCTTCTTAATAAATTCAAGATAAAGACAGGACAATAACAGCATTCACAGTAACGTCACCAACTTCGGATTTTTTTCTGTTTCAAGGTTGTTTTTTCGCCCCTGTTGACTAAGTTATCATTGTTTGATGACAGCACACTTCATTATTTTTTCGCACAGATTCGCCCGAAGCGGAATCAACACCATGGACAACATTTATGAACTAATACTGCGGAGGATACATAATGGGTTGCCTACCTCAACGTTAACCTTTAAAGAATTGAATTTTATCAAGCCAACACATATATTTTTACGTTTCCATCACTATCAATTAGTTTTAATTGATAACCATTTAGTTTAATAAGGTGTTATAGAGGACAATAATTTTTACAGTATTTTGCAAAATTGTATTTCAATGTATGTTTTTTAACCAGAGTCATATTTATCTATTATTTATTCTTTTAACATTGTTGACTTTGTTGAGAGTGATCTTTCGTGCAACATAGTATATGTATATCTCCTTACATGCTGTAATCAAACGAGCCAACATCACTCGGTTTTTCGGTGAGTTTTTTGGGTGTTTTCTGTGTTGAAAGCGTTATTTTTGAATTTTGTCGGTTTTATATTGTTGTTCTCTTTTCTTAGTCTTGAGAATGGACCCATAAAGGCGTCCGAAACGTCGACAAACTGAGATAACGTTTGATTTGCAAATCCCAGCCAACCTGCAACTTCCTTACCATACTTTATTATTTGGGTGAAAATTGCTCTCTTTATTAATAAATAGCATTACATTCTAAAATAGAATTTAGCTGCCCGTAAAACTTACAAAATCTATTTGTTGAGGTTTATTAATTCTCATATTTACAATTGTTTATAGGTTCTGATTAGCATTTCAGTTAGACACGTGACATATTTAGTTTTTGGTTATTTGGTAACTACACAATTTATTTTAAGTTAAACATTTTACATTTTAAAGTAAAATAAATTTCTTGATTTTTTAATTTGTTCAATTTTGTTTGGTATATTTTCACTTGTTTTCCATTATTTTTACGTTTTTCTTATGTTAAATACGACTGATAATCAATAATAATTGTGAAAAAGGAGCCTCTATATCGTATTACAAACTTTTTATTTTAAATTTTTTATCATTTCTATACTAACGTAAGTTTTCAGAATTTTATTTCTTGTTTATTTAAATATTCTAAATTCTAACCTGTTAAATGTGTATTATTGTAATTTTTTAGTAGTTTTTTAAATATTATGTTTCTATGTAAGTATGTATTCTTAATTAAATTATTAGATTTCATTCTAATTCTTAAATACGATAACCTTCCTTCGATTGGTTTAAAATGTAATATTTGTTTCAGGAATCTTTTTATAACCAAAACCCGTGCCGTTTCTTCCCTCTTTTCCCCAGAATACAAGAACACGAAGTCTTTTCCTCTTATTTCACGCTCATCTTTCGAACTGGAATCCTATAGTGCTTACTTCTCAATGTAAGTGTTTGTACTCTTAAGCTTCTTCTTATTTTTCATTATCGCTCTTTATTTCGATAAAGATATATCGATATTTCGATAATCGATTAACGATTATCTGCTTATCTGTAGTTTTTCCCACCTTAAAAAAATCCACGACTTCAACCTGTACCTGCATTCTATGATTAAAAAAATTCTTTATTTTCCCGATGGTTACTTGTCTGCCTATAGCTGGATTCTTTATGATTAGGTTTTCGTTTTTGTATTCTTTACACATTTCTTTAGTTGATCTTTTAAATCCGTCATTATTTCATCTTGTTTACTAGCTTTTAATGTCAGATCTTCAATCACATGTTCCATTTAGTGTATTTTGATATTCCAGTATGTTTCCACAGAATAAAGTTTTTATTTTATTTCCTTACTGTCTAAATAAACAAACTAAACAAAATATTAAAATAATGAATTTTAATTGTTAAGTAAAGAGTACATACTTAAATAAAAAATTAATATTTTTCTTTATATTTATTATTTATTTTTATTTATAAAAGATTTTTTATTAATTTTCATTTTTATTTTTCCAAACCTGTAAAATGAAAAATTATAGCTATTATTACAACTAGGGGAATATGAATAGTATATTTCCGGAGGTTGGCTAGTTACATCTCAAGGGCAAAGCCCGAGTTATGGTTGCCGTACGGGCCTTAATTAGAAAAAACAATTTAAAATAAAAATTTGAGTATATTGATTCGATTTTAGAATAAGCCTTCCATTGCATGACAAAATGCATAGGTCATTAATAATACATTTTAATGATTTATTATAATAAGATCCAATTTCTTAATTGGATATATTGGCCCACGGACCACGATATATTGAAAATTACTACATCTATTTGTTTCAAATTTTGCACAGTTATTTTAGATATAAAAAACTAGTTCTTGAACGAAGGAATTTATGTTTGATGTATAGTTTTGTTCTAATTAGCGTTAAAGGAGCAATATTTTCATCGGAAATTAACATTTTACTTTGAGAGTGTGCCATTTTGTTTTAAATTGATATTTTGAAAAACCCTTCGTTCGAGGACTAAATAATTTAATATATTGTATAAATTTTTTTTGAATTTCTTATTTCCGATGATCCATGTTCTAGCAGCAGTGGTCACCGCAAAACATGTTTTTGAAATGAACCTTCGAGAGAATGGTCATAAATTTTTTGTTTCCAAATATATTTTATTAAAAAAAATTATATTATTTAAGTAAAAAGGTACAATTTTTTACATATATCACATATATAAAAATTCTCCAAGATTACGTATTTTTTTTACGTCTAACTGGGCATGGTCCCTTAATAAAGCTGTATTAGTTAGCTTTTGTAAAAGCAAAACAATAATATTAAAATAATTATTATATAATATTAAAATAATTATTATTGTAATATTAGGTAATATTAAGCATTTAGCATGGAATTAATTATAAGCAAAACAATAATATTAAAATAATTATTATTTTAATAATAATAGTTTAATAATAATAATAATTTAATTATAATAAAATAATAATAGTAATTATTATTTTAATATTATGTAATATTAAGCATTTAGCATGTAATTAATTATAAGCAAAACAATAATATTAAAATAATTATTATTTTAATATTATGATTAGTTTGTTTGTTTTAACATTAAATACTACTAACTACCACACTATCCACTTAAAAAATTCAGTTTTTAAGTTAATTTTCTATTATTTGTAATAAGGATGTAAAAATTCTATTGTTCGGTAATACCAATTTCGCAACAAAAACAACGCTTTTTGTATTTACGGTAAAATTTATATTACATAAAATCTGTAAAATTACACAGGAGAACAGTAAATTTGCGGCGTGGAATTTTGGAGTCGATATTAGGTAATTCTGGTCTCCTGAATACGAAAACAATATTAGATTTGCCGAATTGACTCTAGTTTTAGAAATAAATAAAAATACATAAAAAAAATTAGCAAAAAAGGTTTTGCATAATGATTGTCTATTGTATTTTTGGTCAGGACATTTGTAATTTGGAATTTGTAAGGTCCAGCAGTAGTCCGCGATCATATTAAGACTATCCCATCGGCTTTGATATCTTTGCTCCATTATCTTGATATTCTGGTGAAACCTTTCCTCTTATTCTTCACTGTAATCACCCAGATTTTCAAAGAATCTATCTAAATGTTTTGCAAAAAATGTATTTTAATGCTCATATTAACTCCCAATTTTTCAAAATCTTTTTAATGCATTTTTCCGACTATTTCGGAATATCCTGCAACTTTGTGATTCCCCAAAAAAAATTTGACAACTGCTACAAACCTTTTCCAAGCTTCCAATTTAATCTGAGTTATATGATTTGTAAAATTATTGACTTTTATAAGTGTACGGATTTGTGGTCCATCAAAGATACCTGCTTTTAATTTTTCCATACTGAGGCCGGGAAATGATTAACAAAAATATTTAAAGCCAGCGCCGTAACTACCAGTGTTTTATGTGTTCGGTGGAACACGGACCACCGCCGAAAGAAGGCCCCCAAGAACCAAACAACAAATTTAACAATTGCACATAGACGTTCGCATGCGCATAGTACTAGTTTTGATTTGTTATTATGGAAATAATGCTGATGCCAGCACAAAGAAATTTTAAGAAATCAAAATTCCGTTTTAAACAATTTAAAGTTTATCGTGAGAACTAGAGTCAATTCTAACAAAATAACTATGAGCCAAATACTTTATTACATTAGTGAATCTAAATTCACTCTAAAAGCTTAGGCCGCAGGAAAAAAATTTTATT
Source organism: Cantharis rustica (assembly GCA_911387805.1). Classification (NCBI taxonomy): domain Eukaryota; kingdom Metazoa; phylum Arthropoda; class Insecta; order Coleoptera; family Cantharidae; genus Cantharis; species Cantharis rustica. The sequence goes on along the minus strand of OU426878.1, from coordinate 53,320,556 downwards.
TTGTTCCCCAGTGTTATTTATAGATTTGGATCATTTTGATGCCCTGATTATTTGTGAGATAATTAAAAGTCATGGAACTAGTTGGATTTATGGTTAATCAACACAGAATTTATATTATGTATTGTGGTGTAATTTTTGTGACAAGCTCGATTGTCAAATCTTTAATATTCAACAGCTGCTACGTTTGAAGGTAGAACATTTTGAAAGTTTGAAATAGCAGTAATTTTATGTAAAAGCAAAACACACATTTGCAAAAACATGTTAAATTTAAAAAGTGCAGTGGTCTAAAAAAAGACAACTTAAATTGTTCGGCACAGTATAAACTTAAAAGTGCATTTTGAAGTTTGGTTTTATTAAGGTTTTATCAAACAAGTTTTTGAATAGTGGCGTGGAGTAGAAGACTAGTGCTGCACTAGACAAGCTAAGGTCGTTTGATTGAGTCCTAATTTTGCGGTTTGATCCTGAGCGATTAAGTTTTTGTTTGTAAATTTTTCACTAGATTGTGAAAAGTGAGATATTTGGAGCGTAGTTTTCTTCGTTATATAGAGGAAAACCTAATAATTTGTGATATCAGGTAGATACCTGAAAATAAAATTTTTGAGATTAAAAATCTATACGACGCCATTTTGCAAGCCAAGATTTCGGTACTACAAATCGATATTACTTACTGAAGCAAGAAGAATTAATTTGTGTGAATTATCACAACACGCTGAATTTTTTGTGTAGAATACGAAGAATAATTCTTTTAAGAATCTGGATGATAAATAAAATTATTCAAACGTTAGCCAGAAACAGCAGCTGTACCACAACACGAATGGATGGCAAATGCATCAACCGATTCCAATAGTGAACGAGAGTAAACAAACAGGTTCCAAAATCAGTGGCGTATCAACAGCAGATATTTGAGAGAAACATAATAATAAAAATTCGAAGTGTGCATTTATTTTTATGGAACATTTTTATTTTGTACAAATTTATGAGACACAATAACACAATAAAGACAAATAAAATTAGATGCTAGCTAATACGCTTGACAATTAATAGTAAATGTGTATCCAAATGCATAGGTTTACACACCATATTTAAAACTGCAAGAGGTGAGATTGTCACCGACAATATTTCAATTTTCAAAATAAATAGTATTCAGTTTGCCTTAGAAAGAGCATAATTTCTTTTCGTTTGACAAGAGACTTAACATTGTCTCGGCTCTACCGAGAGAAAAGCTAGACGAGGTTAAAATAGTAAAGGGTTCTGTTTAGATTTTGGGAGAATATCACTACAGTATGTATTGAGATGACCCGGCTATACAAATCTATTAATTTCGACTTAATTTTTACTTAATCTAAAAATTATTCTCGCTCGGATACATCCATTATTTTAACAAGAAACTCTTCAAATTGTACTAATTGTATTTCAATTTTAAATTTTAATCGCTGGCTTGTATTAAATTTTGCTACCTTGCAATAATGTCTTGCAGCTGGCGCCAGTCTAACAAATTCGCTGCGACGCACCTCAACAATTAACCAAAAATATCCAATTATTTTAATTTTCTTCACTTGCACTAATTAATTATAAAATAAAACAACAATGAATCCAAATTTAATCACTAATAATTAATAATCAAAATTAAACTTATCGTTGTGGGAATAATGATCATCCGCTAGTCTTATTGACGTCACCGCGTCTCTCGGATCTCTCGTCTGATCGGCACTGATGCCAACTCAAAACTTCTAAACTTAAAATCTTTGTACAGAGTACTCACAAATTTATAAAACTTCAAAATTAATTTACAAAATAATCAAAATATGATTCTTTTGGTTTTGAAACACGACAGTATATTGTCGTGAAACAAAATATTTCGACCCACCCTGTGCTAAATAGTAAAAATTTGTTAATTTTAAGTTTAAACATTTGACTTGGAAAAGTGCAGAGTAGGGAGAAAGACAGAAAGGCTTTTTGTGCCAGCCGTGGCCCACAGCGGGTGAAATTTTTGTATGCCCGCTGAGTTTGATTTTTGATATGCGATTTTGTTATTTGAAATTGTGAGTAATATTTTGATTTTGATTGATTAAATAAAGTGATTTTATGCGTTTGCATAATTGCGCAATTTTTTGGATGATAATTTTGAAATTTGATAGTTTGGATAATTTTTATGAGCGGCTACCGAACGGTAGTAAATTTGATTGATTTGATAGAATTTGAGGAGAGCGATCGAAAATAAATTAAAATTGGAGCGAAATCATTTAAAATTGAAATTATAAAATTGGAAGAATTAAAAGTAAAATTTGCATTTGTACGAGTGTACAGCTGGCGATAACAAGACGTTTTGAACGCGCATAAGTTTAAAACAAACGAGCCCATTTAAAGTTTGACTTAAGATTGTATTTGAAATTAAATTTACGATTTATTGGTTTTTGAAGAATTTATTATTGGAAAAATTATTATTTATCATTTTAAAAAGAAGGCCAAACAAAGAAATCAACAGGAATCGACTACTGAGCGTCTTATTTTGTTCTCCACTGTAAAAGCTAGCTGGGTAAATTAAAGATTGTGCCGGGTAGGTAAATTTACAAAATCCCACAATATATTGAAGCATTCGTGTGGTATGTAAACTGAAATGTATTATATAAAAGTATTTGATTGTGACAATTTTGATGAGAGTAATTAAAGTGAATGTGAAATAGTGTTCCTCTGTAACAGAAAAAACACAAAACATGCTAACAGCGGAGTGTATATTTTTTAGGTTTGCTTTAGGTATAAGAAACTTCAAATCTAAGATAGCAACATCGACTAACATGTAGAAACTACACTATCGTTATTCGCTAGTGTGAAAGACCATCAATAAGATATTTTGGTAGTGCGATTACCTTCTATATATAGAATTAGATTCTCATACTGTTTGCAAACGCTGTATATTACTTTAGCCTGAATTTTTAACAAAAAAATTAGCTTATAACAAGCTAAAATAAAAAAACCCATAACACGGTACCATTCAAACCATACAAACATACCTGTATGGTTGTATGCTTGTATGCTTGTATGATTGTATATCTTGCACCATACATAACAAAGAAAAAGATACATTTTTTTAACGTACGGTAACAAAACAGGAGTTAACAAATTAGCGATCAAAGAGTGTAGCAAAAGAACAAGAAAAGTAACACAAGAACCAAACGGAAGCAATAAATTCTTTAAAAGAAGTATAATACTATCTAGAACACCACCAAAAAATAACAACTGAGTTGCAAGGGGACTTAAAGATTAATATAACAGCAGAACAGAAATTACAAAATTAAAGAGTTCAAAAAATGATAAACGAGCTGACACTCACAGCTAATATGCATGTTTTATAGACAACAAGAAAGAATTAAAAAAACTAAAAAATAAAATATAAGAAGTGAAGAATCAGTGAATAGAAGAAAGAAAAAAAGAAGCACTGAATCGGGAATTGGATAACCGAACAGCGGCACCCGGCCGAAGCAATGGCTTCTATCGGGATTTGAGCCTGAATACTTCTATTAATATAGTATATGTTACGTATCAAGTCGGAAATTGTACAATTCGCACACTGTACAGTGATTTTTGTACCCAGCGCAAAGTGTATGGGCTACTTTGTACTCAGTGCGATTTACCGGACTTGGTATTACGAGATTTGTACTGTTCGGAATCTGTACAAGCCATTTGTACCGAGCTGTTAGTTTCAACCTTTCTGCCAACTTGGTACTATTTAATATTGTTCAAAGCCCGAAAGAACAGCAGAAGAACAGAAATTGAAATAATAAGAAAAGAAAAATAAATATTTATTGGGGATAGAGCAGACCATGCGTGTGGTCCACCTCGACTAATCCAGCAATCTCTGTATGTTGCTATTGCAAAATCACTGTATCTTCAAAACAAAGAGGTTTCTCAGAAATCATCATAGTATAAAATATTCTTAGAATATTTTATAAAATATTATTATTATATTTATGAAATATTATGAAATAATATTATAAAATATTATTATATATAAATAAATATCTTAGAAATGTTTATCTAACACCCTGTATATTGGACAAACAAACCAATAAAATTAACCTTCAAAATTTGCAAACGCGTTTTTTCAAATTCTTTAAATAAACAGCAATTATAATATAAAATACATTTTATATCATATCATTCATGTAATTTTGAATTTTAAGTTTTCAAAATTACTAAGTTAAGTCTCGATGAATAATAAAATATCAATTAACTAAAGAAAAGTAGCGTTTATTTAACTAATGTCTTTATTTGTTGTAGTTCAAAGCTTAACTAACTTATATCTAACATTCTTGCATTAGCAGATTAGCTTGAATATATGATCAAGTCATTGGCACGAAGATGAGAAATGCAGTTAATATAACATATCAATATAAAATACATTTTATATCATAAGGGATAAAGTAGGTACTAAATAAATACTTAAATTTAAAAAATAATAATTTAATTTAATTATAATTGTACTCACCATTGTTTATAAAACCAGCATAAATTTTATCGAAGGTTACATATTTACTAAAACTATCTGCTAAATTTTTCGTAGCATTTCTCGAAACTAAACTAAAATAAAACTATAAACTACAAATTACAAAATTAACAAATGGAACCTTCTTGAGTGTACAGACTTGTACGGTTCAGAGCTACGGTGGTCAATACACTCACCCAGTTTATTTAAACCGAAATAATTTTAATTTTGAGATAAACTGTGTAAAAGGAAATTTTGTTTTGTAATTTGAAATAAATTTGTAACTTATAATTTGGATTAAGGAATTTATCTAGTTTGATTTTTAATTCATCTTAATATATATATATGTGAATCGACGTTGTGACCCCAAATTCGCATATAAATCGACGTTGTGGCACCTATATTTACGTTGTGGCACCACTTGGTGTTCTTCATGGGCCTATATGTCTAATTACGAAATTTGAGAGAAGTGCCAGTTTGTTCATATCATAGAGGTATATATTAAAACTACTGGAGGAACCACTAGGTGCAACAAAACGGTCCGACGTAAGTTTACGCTTCCCCCACTCCTTAAAGGATTCGGTTCAAATTTTGTAATGCAAAATCATAGGATAAGTGATGTTTAAACGTTTAAATAAATGAATTATAAGAAATTAGGATGTGATAAATAATTAAAATAATTGTAGACATATTATAATGTGATTTTTAATTAAAAATTCACATTCTAATTTAAAAAATATATATAATTATTTTCAAAAAATTAATATTCTGTATATTTCACTAAGTTCATACACATGAAATCTTGAAATTGGGGCAATCTACAACTTTTGTAATTTTTAATTACAACTAACGTTTCATTTTAGGTTTTTTATTTGGGTTTGTTTAGTTTTCCGGTTTAGAATTTTTCAACATAAGTTTATTTATTCATTTTGGCTTCAAGTAGGTATAATTTTTGTTTTTACTAAAGTCAAATAAATTTGACATTTAATCAAGTTTGAATTTTGAATTTAATAGCATAACTTTTCAATCATTTCAATAATTTTTCCAGGTTTGCTTGATGAGATTCCGAAAATCGAAACATACGGTTATATAACAACGTGTCGCAAGCTAAATTATTCATTTAAGTAGTTTTTGAACAATTTTACGTAAGTTATGAATTAAATTATTCTTCAATTTCATGTAACATGTAAAAATTAATTTTATAAAAAAATATAATTATTTTCTTATAAACACAAAAATAGAATTGTGAATTAAATTAAAAATACATAGCAAATAAAATTATAAAACACCGAAAGAAAAACAATTATACATTTTTTAATAAAATTAGTTTTGTAAGTTTACTTCTTACAGAACTGCCCTGCAAGACTTTAGAAATTGTTAACAATTTAACAACTAACAACTGCTAACAACTCAAAATTCATAGTTTTGAGAAAAACATTAATTGGAATAAACAATTATTAAAGGTTTATTCTAAAGGTTCTCATCTCTCATCTCATCTCTTGCAGGTTCTCGATTATAACTCATCAGGATACGACAAGAGAGTGAGTTAGAGAGAACCGCGCTCTCTCTCAACTAAACATTCCTAAACTTTTACGTACGAAACTTTTAATACTAAAATAAAAAAATAAAGTGTGCCAAAACGTCAAACTATTGCGTGTTACGATAAGGTGACTGATAGCGCGTTAACGTCAACAAGCTACTGTAAGAACTACAAGAGCGACCCCTAGACTTATATGACTTTATACGAGCGAACTAAACGCCAACTTTTATAGTGTATATGAACCATAGAGGTATATATTAGAACTACTGGAGGCACCACTTGCATATAATCCCTATGAAAAGAAAACGGTCCGATTTTACATGGCGTTCCCCCACTCCTTAAAGGTATAAACTCGATTTGACATTGTATAATAACGTGATAAATATGATTTATATAGACGAGAACTCCTCAAAATTAAATACAACACAGGTTTATTATGTTGATATACTATAATAATATAATATAATGTTGATAAACATTAAAAAAATAATGTTATAACTCAAAAAATGCCGATTTGGAGTTATATGTGCCATGTTATAGAAAATAAATGATTTTATAGTATGGAATAAAAAAATGTTTGTTTAATAAAAATTAAGTACCTATCTTAAGTTTCGTAAGTAAAAATTATGAATAATTATTTCATATTTGACGGTAATACCGTAAAAACCCTAGTTTTTTTCTTGTTTTCTTTTGATAAAAGGCAAGTTTTCTTTTCAGTAGTAACCTCCACTATTATTACATAATAATAATGTAAAAATTTAGTAATAAACAATAGAACCTTTAGAATCGTTATCATTTTAATTATCTGCATGTATGTCGCGAATTTTATAATAAAGTAAATTATAAATAACAATTACTAATTTGGCCGTTTTTAATTTAAGGTAATTGCTTCAAAAATTTGTGATGAATCATACACTAGGGTAATAGACACCTCAAATTTAAGTAATAATAATTTATTTCATAAAGTATACAAAAACTTAAAATTTTTTTGTTGCAAATTTAATATTTGGTCACTCCCTCTTTACTTTCGATAACAGATTTGATTTTCCACCAGCAAGTGTGGCGTAATCTATGCAAGAACGGTCTTGTGAGCGGGAAACCGCGGTTCCAGTCCTGGTCGCACCGAATGCACTGCTGTGAATTTATTTCGGATTAATTTCTTTACTGATTATTGTAAAAAGGTTTATCCGTAAATAAATGGTATTATTAATACTAAATAAAAGATTGTCAATAGACTCTTGCAGAATTTTATACTATTCTTCGGATAAAACTGCTAATAATCCTTGTTTGTTTGCAGGTTTACGAGGCCGCTTGTGCAAATTCATTTGTATCTTTATTTTTAAAGTCCACATTCACCCGATTCACAGTTGACAATGCGTATTGTTAAAAATTTATAAATTTCGCGTTGACTTTAACCAAAATAGAATTACTTTTATTAATACGGAAGAAAATCATAAAAATTTTATGGTGTCTATTGTATTCTGTCATCATAGTGTAATTATTAGATACTAATTTTTGAATGATGAAGAAATTACTAATCCTAAATTAGGAATTTACTCTTTAGTAAATTTATTTCCATACGATGTTATAAGTGCCTAACCTTTCAGCAGGCGCGCATGCACATTTTGTACGACAATAATTATACTTTACTTAATTATACTTTTTTTACTATAGTAACTTTTCTCTAAGTAGCTGGATTAATTAGATTTACTTTTAAATTCTAAGATTTTTTTTTTTTTATTAATTCAATTTATTCAGCAATCTATCTACAGATAATAAGCATTTGGGTGAACAAAAAAGAAGAATATCATGTGCAGAGTGTTCCAGTGAACGCTCCGTATTATTTACATTAAAACTGTTGTGATTTTAGTTACAAACTAGAAATTACTTTAGTTAAATCTGTTGGTCAAATCTGCTGGTCTAAACCGTTTGAGTCTGGGCGGTTTGTCACTTGGCACTAATAATTGTTTGGCTGTCACATTAGGGTGCACTTTAAGTCTCTCGCGATAACTTTTACTGAACCTTGCGATTTCTTCTCTTATGGAGGGCATTGGAAAGTCATTCTGGATTACGCTGTTTGGCATGTCCCATGGTACATCAACGATTATTCGTAACACTTTATTCTGAAACCTTTTCAGAATGTCAATATTTGAGTTGGCAGCTGTTCCCCAAAGTTGGATGCCATAGGTCCAAACCGGTTTAATTATTGCCTTATAAAGAAGGATTTTATTTTCATAGGAGAGCTGTGACTTTCTGTCAATAATCCAGTACATTCCACTGAGCTTCAGTCCAAGCTGTTTTCTTTTGGCGAAGATGTGCTTACGCCAAGTTAATCTTCTATCGAGATGCATACCAAGGTACTTGGCGTCATCTGCCTGTGGTAACTGGCAGTTGTTAAGATGAACCGGTGGACAAGTGCTTCTTCTGGTTGTAAATGTTACCTGGACAGATTTAGATTCGTTGACTTTAATTCGCCATCTTTTAAGCCAATTCTGAATTCCGTTTAAACCTACTTGAAGATTTTCCGATGCAGTTGTTGGATTAATGTGTGACGCAAGAATGGCAGTGTCATCAGCAAAAGTTGCAATGGTAATGACTTAATAATTAAAAAGTAATGATATGGAAGATCTTTTTTTAGTTTATATAGTAGCCCATCATGCCACACCTTATCAAATGCTTGACTAACATCCAGAAAGTGTTATACAGCCGAGCTGTATCTCTTAGCATCGAGATCTTCGTTTATTTTCCAGACTACTCTATGTACTTGCTCAATTGTTCCATGAGAGTTGCGAAATCCAAATTGGTGATTCGGTATTAACTTACGGTTCTCGATAATAGGTTTTAGATGTTCAAGTAATAATTTTTCAAAGACCTTGGAGAGCACAGGGAGCAAGCTGATCGGTCTATAGGATTTTACATCATCAAACTTTTTTCCAGGCTTGGGTATCATTACGATTTGTGCGACTTTCCATTGAGCTGGAAAATAATTCAGTCTAACAATGGCGTTGAAAATTTGAATAATGGCTACTAGACATTTTTTACTAGCCTCTTGTAGAACTTTTCCTGTGATTAGATCATACCCAGGGGCCTTTGTAGGATTTAGTGCTTTGATTATCTTTTTTACTTCTTGTAATTTGAACCTCTGTATAGGAAGATCCATTTGGAATAGGCATGTTAGATACTCTTGCACTTCACATTCCTCTTCTGATGTCATCGACGGAAATGGTTGAAAAGTGTTCGCCAAATGAGTTCCAAAAGCATAAGCTTTTTCCTTGTCGTTTCTTGCCCACTGGTTACTTCCGTTTCTAATTGGAGGAATGGATTGTTGTGGTCTATTTAATTTTTTTGTTGTCTTCCATAATGAATAATTAGTGGCTTCTGATGCACTGAGGTTTTCCAAATATTTTTGAACTCCTTGATGTTTGATCTCTATTAATGCTTCATGTAGTTCTTTATTACATTTATTAAGTTTGGTTTTATCACCTGGGTATCTAGTTTCATGCCACTGTTTACGGAGTGCACGTTTTTCAATTATTTTTTGTTGTATTGTGAACGGTATGTAGTCTTTTATTTCTTTTTCTTTTGCATCTAGAGTTGCCCACCATGCAGCATGTTGTATGTCGGTTGTTAATTTGTTTACTGCTTCCTCTAGATCCTTTTCAGTTTTTAAAGGAACATGAAGTGATACGAGTTGATTTAATTTCGCTTTGAAAATGCTCCAGTCGGTTTTTCTACTGTGCAGGGTTGGTTGCTTTTCATTGCCCATTATTTTTGCAAATACATTGACTATTATAGGCGAATGATCAGACAAGAGGTCCAGGCAGGATTCGGCTTTTATTTTTTTGGTGTCAATACCTTTGGTAATACAGAAGTCGATTATATCTGGCATTTTCTGCCTATCAGTAGGCCAATATGTTGGTTGGCCAGTTGATATACTTTATCAAAGTATATCACCCTTTATCAAAGGCTTTTTTGTAGTCGATAAAAGCCAAGTATGTGGGAAGTTGAAATTCTCTCCGCTTTTCGATCATTTGGGTCATTGTAAATATACAGTCCGAGCAAGATCTTCCTTTTCTAAAACCACATTGATTTTCTGATAAAATATTTTCTGTTATTACATTCGTCCGACGAGTCAAGATGGTAGCATAGATCTTGTAGCTGGTGTTCAACAGACTGATTCCTCGGTAATTGTTGCAGTCATTACTGTAATATGCTTCTATAGTATATTGTCTGAAATTGATGAACGTTAAATAAAACATACGTGCTAACTCGTGTCTCGTTTACTACATACTGTTGATTACATTTTATCATGCAAAGTTATGAGTGCGCGATTGGACTGCGCACTTAACATACTATGTTACAATTACGATCTCCTTTCTTATAGATGGGCATTATTTTCGCTGTCCCCCATTCTTCGGAGATGTGTCCAAATTTCCAACAGACATTTATGAGATCCAGAAAGCGTGTATGTAGCGAGGCTAAAGCGTATTTTATAAGCTCTATATTGATTTCGTCCTCTCCTGCCGCTTTCTTGTTTTTTCCGTGATGCAGTGCTATCAAAAACTCGTCCATTGTTATTGAGTCCACGTGTTCATCAATATCCATCAAGACTGATGTTTCTTCTTCGTCTTCATGAGACCATAGACTTTTGTAATATGCAAGCCATTCGGCGTCTCTGATGGGATTTAATTGCAGCGTGTCTCTCTCACATTTGTCAAGATGATTTAAAATTTTATACGCCTTTTCTTGTCTACCATGGACGTCGTTTTCAATGTCAGAAAGGATAAGGGATCAGAGGATAAGAGTGATAATGGACGAGAATTTAAAACTGACTCAATTTGTATTAAGACTGTCGAAAATTGTTCATAAGTCAAACATGTATTTACTAAAACCTTTTTTAAATGAGCCTTAGTTGATTTGATGTTGCTTTCCCACATTCCCCCTTCATGAGGATTACGAGGAATTATAAATTCCCATGTAATGCCTCTGACGGCTAAGTAGTTATGAATATCATTATAATTGACTTTATTATGTAAAAAATCATACAACTCTCTCAGGTAATTTGATGCACCAACAAAGTTTTTGGCATTGTCGCTGGACAGGGAATATGGCATGCCTCTTCTACTAATAAATCTTTTTAGAGCAGATAACAAACATTCAGTAGTTAAATCTGTAACCAATTCTAAGTGAACGGCCTTGGTAGTCATACAAATAAACAATCATATATAACCTTTGATGGTTTTTGAATTTCGAGTGCTCCGATCGCGTATTAGAATTGGTCCAGCATAATCAAGACCAGTATTATAGAAGGCAGGTGCTTCAGCCTTAAGACGTTTAACAGGCAAATTTCCCATAAGTGGGTTGTAGGATGAGGGATTGACTTTAAAGCATTTTAAGCATTGCCGAATGATTTTTTTAGCTGTGTTTTTTTCCCGAAATAGGCCAATAGTGTTCACGAATACAATAAAGAAGTTGTAGAGCACCGCAATGCTGCAATTTTAAGTGAAATTCGGAAAAGATTAAATTGGTCAAGTGGTGCTGTTGCGGTAGTAATATTGGAAACTTTTTATCGTAAGAGAAATCAGAATTTTTTAATCTGCCTCCTACTCGTAGGAGACCATTTTCATCTAAGAATGGATTTAACGATAGGATATTAGATTTGTCTTGTATGGTAAGTTGATGTTGTAAGGCTTGAATTTCTTTGTTAAAGAATTGCCTTTGACACTTTTTAATTAGCATTTGTAATGAGTATTCTAATTCTTCTACAGTGAGTGGACCCGAATTTCTCAGTTACTTAGAAATTTTACAATTGCGTTTGAATCTAAGTAACCACGCAGTCACTCGTTGCAATTTTGTTAAAGTAGAAAATTTTAAAATGAGATCAAAATCGGAAGAGTTCCGATCAGGTGCCGCAGAATTAAATAAACATATCGCGGGACAAGTGTATAATGATAGTAAGCAACTCGACTTTAGCTCGATAGTTTCTTCACTTGAGTGCAAAGAGGTTATAGGCTACTCAGATTGGGGTTTGTTTAAAAGGTTTGGACCATTCCACCAAAGTTTGTTAGTGACAATATTTTGAGTGCTGATGCCGCGAGACACTAAATCGGCAGGGTTGTTCTGCGATCGGACGTGATGCCAATCGCGTGGATTAGATAATTCTTGAATTGTAGCAATCCGATTGGCTACAAAAATCTTGTATTTATTTGGTGCAGAATTTATCCAATTCAGTACTATGGTTGAGTCTGTCCATAAAAATGTTTCCGAATAAGATCCATCAAATACGACTTTCAAAGGAGCTAGGCGAGACTAGGCACACAGCAATTGCAAAATGATTTGGTCGGAAGGGGTTTGTACTCACTTTTTTTCCGTACACCACTCTCTAAAGCGATTATATGCAATATCGTACAATCTTTTCGATTTCACTGGTAATAACTCAGAGACTGCAAAACTGGCAGCATCAATAATTTCTTGTGGTTCTTCCATTTTGAAACTAAACTTGTTTACACAATTTTGTTTGTTGTCATAGTATTCATTGTATTATAATTCAAAGGCTACTAAATAAAATAAATGTAATTCTTTGTCATGATTTATAAATTAGTTTTTTATTTAGTTCTTGGTTTAAAATAGTATATAAAATAGTATATAGTATATATTAAAAAATAGTATATACAGTACTATTTTAAAAAATGACGTTTCACATTTCCTTAGGGACAATATGATATCACGTTTCATATTTCCCTTGAAAAATATTAGTGTGTTATGACCAGGGCTCGGAAGTTCTAGCAAATGCATATATTTTCTGGTAAGTCTTAGAATATTCAAAGTGAGATACAAATTTGTTTCGCACTTCCCGGAGGTTGTATACCAAATTTTACAATGCTAATTTTCCTAATAACGCTAATTTTAATGCTAACGGTTTTTGGTGCTATTTTGCTATTTTAGAGTTTTAAGTGCTATTTACGGGCATACTTTTATATAAATTTATATTAAAAAAAAAACAAAGTGTTAATGAAATAAACAAAGTAAACAAAATGTTAAAATAATAAATTTTAACTGACAAGTAAAGAATACGTACTTACATAGAAAAATAATATTTAAAAAACAATAAAAAATACATAAATTAACATTTAGTAGGTTTGGACTTAGAATATTTGAATAAGCAGGAAAAATAAAAATAAAAAGTGATAAAAAATCATTAAATATTGACTAAAATTTTTTTAAATATTAAATTACGTTATAAAAAAATATGATAAAAATTTAAAATAAAAAGCTTTGTAATACGATATATAGACCCTTATTTTACGATTATTTCCGATCATCATATAACAAAAAAAAAACGTAAAAATAATGAGAAGCAAGAAAATATATTGTAATGGTTTTTTCGTAGAAAATTCCCACACACCTATTTTTGCTCAGGTAACCCTGGATTGCGGGAGCAATTGGTAATTTTCAAGAGTCGAGAGTTCTTACGTTTAAAAAAAAATAATTAAATAAAAAACTTCTTCTCGTTCTAAAAAATTAAATAGTAATCCAAAATTAAATGTAATTCCAATTCAAAAGTAGTATTCTTTGATGGAATCGTGGTTTTGATTCCGACCTTAACCAAATCGCCCGCTTATCAATCGCAACATTTGTTCCTACGAATGCAAATTTTAAACTTTCCAATTTTAAATAATTCAGATTTAATTTTGTAATTTCAATTGCTCTTTTTCTAATTTATCCACCAAATCCAATCTACCGCTCAGTAGCCACTCAATATAAAATTTATCCAAAAATCCAAATATCAAAATTTCAAAAATAACGCAATAATGCGAAAGCACAGAATTCACTTTATTCAATCAAATCAAAAATATTACTCACAACTAATTGCAATAATTCGCCTCAAAATTCAAAACTCAACGGGCTTACAAAATTTTACACCCGCTGTCGGCCATAGTTGGCCAAAAAAGCCTCGTATCTTTATCTTTTCTCCCCACTCTGTACTTTTCCAATTTAAACATTCAAAAATTAAATTCACAAATTTTTACAATTTAGCACAGGGTGGGTCGAAATATTTTGTTTCACGACATCTTAATGCCCCCGTTGCGAATTGGAGTTATGGGCGCAGCCTAGAACGAAAGTTCGCAAATCCCATGTCGTGCTACAAAACAAAATTTATCAAAATTCAAAAAAAATAGTTATTTACAATTGAGAGCAATTCAAATTTATCTAAAATAAAACAAAATCAAAAATCAAAAAAATCGCTTATTTCTTCCAAACTTTCATCCTGTATCCATTTTTATCCGAGCTCCTACTGTTTCCATCTATTTTTTCTTCTTTACCTTCCACAGAATTATTTTCTTGCCAGGCGTCCAACTTTCCGGCATCTTCTTCTGTCGCCCCCGACTCGTCCAACACTTCCAAATCTTCTTCTTTTCTTTCTCAACATCATCCATTTGATTATATTTCCGCTTCACACCCTTGTGAATTTTTTTTAATGATTTCTCGTCCTCCTCTTCATCTCTTATTAATGGTTCTTCTGTGTCCATCGACTCATTTCTTTTGATTACTTCCTTTTTTACAAATGATTCTGTCTTATCTTGTGCCATCAGTTCATTTTCTTGCTCTTCTTTTTCAAACATTGCAAAAAACTCTATTTCGTCTTCATTGGACTCTTTTTCTTCCATAAATTTTTTTTTAATAAATTCATTATTTTCCATTAGTTTGCTCTCGAATTTGTTTTCTTGAAAATTTTGTCGGTTATTTAATTGTAGTTCTAATTGATTTTTCGTTATCACGAATTCCTTTAAATGAATCACCTCACTTTCTACCTTATCCACCCTTGTGTTAGTGGTTTCTAGATTTTTCTCTATGACCCGGAATTTTTGTTCAAAGATTTGTATGATTTCTTTTTTATTTTTCTCTATGGACTCCATCATTTCTTTTGTGTCCTTTTTTTTATCTTCTTTGTCTTGTTGCCTTTCTCTTCTTTGTTCCTCTTTGTCTTGTTGCCTTTCTCTTCTTCGTTCCTCTTTGTCTTTTTTGTTATTTTCCATGATAAGTTTTTGCAATTTTGCCATCCAATCCTCTGGTTCTAGCATTTCCATATTTTCAGTACCTCGCCTAGTGCTGGAGTACTTCGGAGAATCGATGGCTGCATCACTCACATATTGTTCTTCCTGTTTTCTATTGTTTTCTTCCATTTTATTTTTATTTAAAATTGATCATCAAAAAAAAATAAATGCAACAGCAGAAATTACTAAAAAAAAATTTTTAGATGTTTTTTTCGTTTCTCTGCGCTGTAGCGTCAATTTAGTTGTAATGGTTTTCCTTTAAATATTTGCGAACAAGTCCCTGCGCAGTGGTGCCAATTTAGTTGTAATGGTTTTTTCGTAGAAAATTCCCACGCACCTATTTTTGCTCAGGCAACCCTGGTGTGCGGAAGCAGTTGGTAATTTTCAAGCGGTCGAAGGGTTCTTTCGTTTTCTACAACCAAAAGCTGCTGTGGTAATTTTGTACCAAAATAAAAAAAATTTCTTCTTGTCAAAAAAAATAAATACTCCAATAATAAATTTTCAATCCAATTTAATTTAAATTTTCCGTAATGTAAAATTTCACTTTTATTCGATGGGAATGAAGCTTGATTTGCCTTTATCCAAATCGACGGCTTATCAACTGCACCATTCGTTCGCACAAATATAATTTTAAACTTTCCAATCCTAAATTCAAATCGAAATTTATAATTTCAACTGCTCTTTCCAAATTAACCAAATCAATCAAATCTTCTACCGCTCGGTAGCAACTTATCAAAATTATTTCAAATCAATTCCAGATACCAAAAATATTTTATCCAAAAACACGCAATAAAGCATTCGCATCAAAATTATTTATTTAATCAATCAAAAATAAAACATTACTCACAATTCTTCAAAAAATATCAAAACTCAGCGGGCTTATAAAGTCTTGCATCCGCTGTCGGCCATAGTTGGCCAAAAAAGCCTCGTATCTTTATCTTTTCTCCCCACTCTGTACTTTTTCAATTTAAACATTCAAAAATTAAATTCACAAATTTTTACAATTTAGCACAGGGTGGGTCGAAATATTTTGTTTCACGACAATATACCAAACAAATTGAAAATTAATATTGAAAAAAAAATTAAAAAAAAATTATAAAAAAAGTTATGGGAAAAAAATAATTTTTGTACCAAATGGCCGCATACGAATAAGGAAACAAAAACAAACATGTATTTTAATATTAAGCTTAGGTTTCAAATAATGGGATTTAGATTATTTTTAAAATTATGTCAGACGCATCGTAATGTAATTAGCAGATTCGCGGTATTTAGTTCATTTATAAAATAAAAATAAAAAAATTGGTTAACAATAATTTTATTTTGCATATTTTTAATTTTTTAGTGCTATTTATAGCGCTAATTTTTGTGTTTATAGGTGCATATTAAAGCGCTAAAAGTTTACTTTTTTAGTGCTATAACTTCCGAGCCTTGGTTATGACATATTGTAAATATGGTTATGACTAAAGCGGTATTAGTATATATTGTTTCAATCAGAAGAAAATATATAATATTTGTATGTATAGTTTCTTAATAAATTAGTATTATTATTATTTATTATTTATTATAAAAACGTTTTTTAGGTATACCGAAATTTTGAAAATTAGAACATCATTCAAAATGGTTAAGGGAGTAATAGGGAGAAAGGGGAATTCTTTGCAATAAAAGCGGTTACACCGTGAGGAACTAAACGATTATTAGAACTATTAGTACTAAACGACGAGCTATTAAACGATTTTATTTGTAAACCTTGACCTTGGGATATTCCACCTTAAAAAAAGCAAAAACACACAGGCTTACGTTTTATAAAAATCGGCAATTGAGGTTGCAGCACTTAGATATTTTTTTGCTGTCTGGGGAGTTTGAAATACTCCTTATCATTGACAACCGAATCTTTACTCAGCTTTGCACTCCTCTCCAGATTAGACGAAGATTTACTTGGAGCTTCATTTATTTTAACTTATTAATCTAAAAAAGTCAGATGGTTACTGGTAAGTGGCTAGTCAGTGCGGCCTTTAGGCCGCACAACTTTGGTTATTGGAGTTCTATATTATGATTATTTATTGTCCATAAAATTATGCATATGGTTTATTTCAAGGCAAACTATACATGCCAGAATATTAAAACATTATACAAAATAATAAATTAAAAGGATAATAGGGGGGGGGGGGGATTCTTTGCAATAAAACTGACCATAAAAAGCTATATTGAGTTCATAAATTTTGTTATAGCAAACACAGTCGCTGTTCTGTTAGTCGAATTGCTTCCGATTGGTCAGGTTTTTCTATTTGAGCGCCAGAAAGAACTATTAAACTTACAGAAATAAAATGTATGGAAAGAAGAAAAAATAAAAAAACAACTCAAATCGGAATTGGAAATGTGCGGTTTAATTTCTAATTTTAGTTAAAAATTGTATTTAATTGTATTTAAATGCCCTAACATTCCTTAATGAGAAAAGAGCGGCTGAATGTTCAGCAGTGAGCAGCAACTAGCTGAAGAAAAGGATAGAAAGATATAAATAAAACTGTTTAAAATATTTTCAGCAAGCAATTATAACGAATTCTTCATTGAGGATGTCCAGTCATAAATGATATTATCCTGAGAGATAAAAATTATTCGAGTAAAGAAAACTCACTTTATTCCCAAATAGAACTCACTCGGTAACAAGTAGAGGGGGGGATTACAATATAAATTTTTGTACACAAGATTTTACCGTTTTCGTATTTTGCTGGATTTCTTTATTTGAGCAGCAAAACTTCTGCAGCAACATCAATGGCATCCTTGTGGATTTCATCAGAACTTAGCAAATTTCCAAAACTTTTTATGATTTCCTCAAAGTTGCCTAAATTTTCCAGAATAAATAAAATAGTTTTCCGGTATTAATCAAATTTTTCTGAACTTGTACGCCGGTTTCTCGGGTAAATCCTCCCTTGCTGAGTAGCTTGCAAAGTTTTCTTATATCAATCATATCTTAGCTTGATTAATCTGTTAAAAA
Source organism: Cantharis rustica (assembly GCA_911387805.1). NCBI lineage: Eukaryota > Metazoa > Arthropoda > Insecta > Coleoptera > Cantharidae > Cantharis > Cantharis rustica. The sequence continues at coordinate 53,302,485 of OU426878.1, read as the reverse complement.
TTGTATTTTAATTTAATTAAAACTGATTTTTCCATTATGCAAAGACAAGAATAAAGCAAATAATGTCGACAAGAGTTTCCCCTAGAGTTTGATTCTAAATAGATACTCATTCTTGAAGACCTTCCGCATACTCTAAGAAGTCTGGGATTTATGGTGGTAGCATACACCGTCGCCTTAATGGGCCTCAGTAGGCAGATTTTAGTGCTTGGGCAGATAAAGGTTAACAACTGCCTAGTTCCCACCGAAAAATACAAATCAAATTAAAAACTATTTTCTCGCTGCTAAAATAGAGTCTTGAGATGAGTACTAGAGAGTTATAGCTTCAAAAAGATTCCAAGGAAGTTGGTAAAGAAAAAAACAGCGTGCATTTTTTTTACAGCTTATACCAAGTGTAGAAAAGAGCTTTCAGACCAATCAGAACGTAAAATCAAACCGTACTACAAAAATATCATAAAATCGAGAAAGTAAAACCAGGAAAATCTAAACCGCCATACAATAATCAATAGCAGCTTCAATAATTAATTAAAACTAAACACATAATTTGTACATGGTACTTGCTCTCTGCTTAACAAATTTTCAGGATGTCATGGAAATAATTTATATCTGTCAAAGGGATTACAACTGATTCTTAATTTATACTAACAAAACTACAGTCTACAAAGAGTAACTTATAAATAAATTTTGATAAATATAAACTATAATTTATTTTTTAAAGAAAAACAATTAATTATACGGCCTTCAGGCCACACAAATCTGCGGAAATCTTGGATTTTGTTTCTTTTGTTTGTTGGTTTATTTAGCTCAAAAATAAAAATTTTGATAAACATAAAATATAACAATAAATTGTACGTAAGTTTACTTTAAAAAAAAAGTTAGTTATAAGTACGTCAAGAGTCAGTGCGGCCTTCAGGACGCACAAACAGGGTAATTACTGAATGGTCTTTGTTCTCTTAGTTGCTTCATTTAAGTTAAACATAAATTTTGGAAAATACTAAAAATAACAATTTTTGAAATAGCGAAGTAATAAAGAAAATCATTGAAGTACACAAATTTACGTTTAAAAGAAAATGTTGGTTATCGTGAGTTTTATTTCTTTTCTTAGTTGGTTCATTTAACTTACAAATAAAGTTTGATAAACATCAAAACAATATAACAATTTTTGTAAAGAAAAACATTGAACTACACAAATTTATGTTTAAAAAATAGTGGTTATAGGAGCGTTAAGGGTCAGTGCGGTCTTTTTTCTTTTAAAAATTGCTTCACTTAACTTAAAAATAAATTTTGATAAACATAAAATATAACAATTTTTGTAATAGCCAAGCGATAATAAAAAACATTAAAATACACAAATTTATTACTTTAAAAACTGGTGCTTGTAGGAGAGAAGGTTAAGGGTTGGTGCGGCCTTCAAACCGCACAAACCGGGGAAATCCTAAGTTGTTTTTTTTTTTAGTTGATTTATTTAAGTTAAACAGAAATTTAAATATAACAATTTTTGTAAAAAAAATAGTGAACTACACAAATTTACGTGTAAAATATGGTGGTTACAGGATAGTTAAGAATCAGTGCAGCCTTCAGGCTGCACAAACCAAGGAAATCCTAGGTTTCCCAACTTTTTTAGTTGCTTCATTTAACTTAAATATAAATTTAGATAAACATAAGATATAACAATTTTTGTAATAGCCAAGTTATGAAGAAAAACAATGAACTACACAAATTTACTTTAAAAAAGTTGTGGTTATATAGAGAGAGAGTCGAGGGTCAGTACGGCCTTCAGGCCGCAGAAACCGGGGAAATCCTGAAATAATTTTTTTTTCTATCTGTTTAACCAATTACCAATATTTCGTTATTTTAACCTGCTGATGTTGTTGGTTCCTGTATTTAGTTTTTTTACTAGTTTGTTGGATAAGCACTATAAGTCTTGTCATGGTATTGTTTACTAAAAATTTTTATATTCTTCTTAACTGTGGGTATCTCAAGATCACGAAAAATTAGTTTGTTTGGAACAAACCATGAGACATCGAAGATCATGCGTAGTGTTTTTGATTGAAATATTTTTAGAATTTCTACATTGTAGTTTGATGAACCCCATAGTTAGATTCTGCAAGTCCATATACTGGTTTTATTATTTGCCTTGTAAATTAGAAGTTTGTTTTCGATAGTCAACTTTGAAATTCTACCAATTATCTAATAGTTGTTATTTATATAATATAGTATATATTTACAGAATAAGCTAGCTGACTCTAACAAATATTGAAGTAAATTGGAGTCCGTGGCTTAACCGCACACGCACGTTCGTCGCGTTTATCTCTTCGAAAATTGAAAAGGGGGAAATATATCTATTTTAATTTTATACAGTGCAAAAATAATTATTACAAGCTTCTCTACTTTGGTACGACATTATATTAATTTTCTCTAAGCTCATGAGATTACTATCTCCAATTCTATATAATTTCAATCAATTTAATTTATCACCTCAATTCTTAATTATTATAAATCTTAATTATTTTCTTCTTCGTCAATTAGATTCAAAACATGTGGATATATTATAAACATATTTCTTCAGTTCAACAAGCAGCATCCAAAATTTATTAAAATGTTTTTTTTTCTTAATCAAAATTACTTATTATTTCTATACTTTCTTAATGATATCAGATTTATTTTATTTATTTATTATATAGATTTATTTATAAAAAGTAATTTTTTTTTATTGAATCCGGGAAACCGTTACAATCTGTTAATACAACAATTAATAAGCAACACTTTAAGACAAAAATATTGATGATTGCCTAATGGCTTACTCTTATCTGAATACAGGATTCTATTTTGCAAATCACTTTATCTATCCCAATCAAAATCATAATCCTTCACTTCACATTAGGTCAAATGGATCACGTCGCTTGAGTCGTCTCAATAGGGGAAGGATATATAGATTTGGGTGGTCTATAAGCAGGTGTTGGTATTTTTCACCTTGTTTCCTTATTTCATCTTGTATGGTTGGAATTTTTAACTGTTCAAGAATTACACTGTTAGGATAGTATGTGTGAGACTTTTTTTACAAAACTTTTTTTCAAAAAATATGCAATCCTTTATTATTAATTATTTTTAATTGATTACGGTAAACTTCAAACTTTTAAATATTATAATTTGGAGTGTATAATATAATGTAATATTATAATAAATACAAAATACGATACTAACTATTATTAATGTCCTAATTTTGTTTTAAATAAATTATTATAAATATCTTGTAAAATAATAATGTTGAAGTTCTGTGTGGGCAACATAAATAGGGCTATATTAAAAGATTTCCCAGCTCCCAAGGAATGGTGCTCTAAAAATTAAACGGTTATATGTATTTTGTCGATTAGATGCCCACAATATTAACTTACAGCAGATACTTCTTTTACTACACAGTTAAAAAAGCTGGATCCAATCTCACATTCGTCTCCTTTTGGCACTATAAATAATATATTTTTTAATTTTATGCAAAATAATTTAATAATTAAATGTTCAAACCTTGACCTGCACATATATCCACAATACCAATTAATTGTTCGTACATGTCTTGGCTTATAAGTTTAGCTAACTTTAACGTTTCTTTTGCTGAATTTATATCTATATCACCCTTTTCGTTTTGCTAAAAGTTATGCCAATTTAATGAATTCTGGTTTATAAATAACCTAAAGAAGCTTACAATTTTAAATTTTTTATTGAAACATGTAACGAGACATTTTGCCGAAGTCGTTGTAGAAGGTTTGTGTTTCAGTAGTTGCAGCAAGTCCTCTAAGGAAACAAATTTTTTAATTTTTATTTAAAAAAAATAATTCAAAAATTACATAATTATTATATTGTTTTGTTTTTTACGGGATAATAAAATAATAACTTGCAAGAAAGCTTGCAAGTACCTAGGTATCAGAAAAAGACCCATTAAATACTCGGAATGAGTAGCCTAATAAAATAAATAAAAATAGCGATAACTTAAAACACGCAAACTTCTCCTATTTTAAACTTATGTAATAAAATATAATTATGTCGGTACCCATACAATTTGAAGCACACATAAAATTGAAATTGTAGTGCTTAAATAAGAAAACTACACTTGCCTGGCGTAGCATTTACTTTTTCTTTACATTCTGATAGGGAGCTGCCTAATAGTTCCCGAATAACTGCAGAAGCTTGCTGCAATTATTTAAATTTAAATGATTTTCTAAATAATATTATTTCAACTTACCACATTAACAACTACGACACAAATCAGAAGTATTAAAGTTTTCATATTGTACTTAGCGATTGAATTACGTTTGATTAATATTTAGCTTATTTGCTCTGTGTGCTCATTTTATAAAGTTCTTGAAGGTTAAGGTGAAAAATTTTTAATTGTTATACCACTGTTTTAAATTTGCATTATTAATCCATAATATTAAGTTTATAATTCTTATATTCCCACAAATTCTAAATATGAAAATGTATAGAAAAATAGTTTATTTCGTATTAAAATAAATTAATAAAGCTGTATTAGTTAGCTTTTGTAAAAACAAACTAAACATAATTATAAAATAATTATTATTTTAATATTAGGTTTTGTTTGTTTATTTTAACATTAAATACTACTAATACCACTTAAAAACATTCAGTTTTTAAGTTAATTTTCTATTATTTGCAATAAGGATGTAAAAATTCTATTGTTGTGTAATACCAATGTCGCAACAATGACGACGCTTTTTGTATTTACGGTAAAATTTATGAGGACTGTCATCACGAATTTCAAAATTTCAACTACAGTTTAGGAAAGATGACAATTTTCTAAGCAGTTTAAAACAAAAAAATTCTTAGATCATCCAAAAGTTTTCGAAAAATTCGAATTTAAAGATGAAAAATTTACATGTATTTTAGATACACCTTTTACACGGCTGTATGATTAGCCCTTGTTGAGTAAGATAAAAAATTAAAACAAACCTTCGGACGCCTTCAGCGCCCTCCGAGCCTGTTTTATTTCTTTACCTTACGCATAACAATTTAAAAATATCCCTGAAGAACTGAAGACAGAACTCGCCAACGGTTGAACTCGAAGCCATAGAACTCGTCCGGGTGTCGACCGCGACTGACAACAACATTAAGAGTATATTAAAGCACACGTACCGTCAACAAAATGAAGAGCAAGGACCTCAACGTGAGGTGTATCATGTTACATTTTCCTGCTTTTCGAAATTTTAAAATGCCGTTTTCTCGAAAACTAATAGACGGTCCAACGATTTTTTTTTAAATACTCAGAAAATTGTCCTCTTTCCTATAGTGCAGTTGAAATTTGGAAATTCGGGGTGAAGTTATATGACAGTAACCGCTTTTGCAATGCGGAAGTCGGTCGCATTGAAGCGTGAACTTTGAATCTATCGCTTTTAAAAAGGAATTATATAAATGTCTCAAATTATGTACTTTCTCAATTCAGTTAATGACAGTTATAGTGAGATAACGTGAGTGATAACATATTGTTATGATGATCATCATGACAAATATCATCGCTTCAATACGAAAAACTTTAAAAACAAATGTACTACAAATTTTTAAAACTGAAAATCACTATTTACACAATGCTATAATTACAATTTATAAATTTTCAAGCGATTGCTAATTATGAGAATCTATTAAGGAAATGGTTAAATAAAGATAAAGTTTATAAAATAAGTATTTAATTGGTAGTAAGAACAAAAAGAAAACGTGACAACTTATACGATTAAACCAATAGACTATAATCACTAAATTTAAGCTACCACGTAGAGCAAGGAGTTGTGTCGTGCGCATTATGTAAGTGACGAATACAATATCCTATCAAAATCTAATATAAAATATTAGAAAGCGAACAAAAATTAACAAAAATAAAGTTAGTAATAATTAGTATATATATAACCATAGTCCTACTACAGATCCACTGTACTTCTCTTCTTCTTTTGAATGCAAGTTTCCTTTATCATTATTTCACATTTCAGTTTACAAAATTAACAGATATTTTATTAAAACTACAATTACCAATATTTATTATTAAATTCTTTTTTAATTGTATACCTAAAATTCTACAAATCGAGTCTTTAATGCTAATCAATGTTGATTTGGAAAACTACGTAATCGTTAGAGCAGACAGAGCATCTCGAGGAGGAGGAGTCGCCCTTTACGTTCGTAAATCGTTGCATTTTTCACGCTTGCACGACTGTCATCGTTTTCCTAGTGGCCTTGAGCACCTTTGGATTCGACTAAAGATCAGCGGCCTGGCGATTGGGGTTGGCGTGGTTTACAGACCTCCCACTGCTACTCTTTCCTGTCTGGGAGAGTTTGAGGATTTTATCTCCTTACTGAGTACGGAATGAGGAGAGCTGATTATTTTGGGTGATTGGAATATTAATTTCCTTATCCCATCGCCTCAGCTGGGGCGATTTGAGGGAATTCTCGATTTGTTCGGACTTCGTCAGGTTATAGCGGAACCCACTCGTGTCACCTCGACTTGTAGCACGCTACTTGATGTTGTTTGTATTAGCAGGCATCGGGTTTCCCCACGGAGCGGCGTGATCGATCTGCTAGCATCCACCCACCAATTCATGGTGTATTGTTATTTGGATTTGCGTGCCCCGTCAGCTGGACCTAGGGTTTTCACTTACCGCGATTTTCGAAACTTTGACCATGATGCCTTTTCTGCTGACGCAGCTCGGCTACCGTGGGATGTTGTTGATGAGTTTCACCATTGCGATTAACGGGTGGAATGCTTAAATACTTTTATTCTGGCACTTTTTGACGTGCATGCTCCGGTTCGGACCAGGGTTCTCAGGGAGGGAGACAGGCGGTGGATCACATGGACGATCAGACAGGTGGCTAAGTTGAAGGCGTCGGCGTACAATAAATACAGACGTTCGCGATCTGCAGTAGATTTTAAGTGCTATCGGGATCTCAGGAATTACTTGTCTGGCGCGGTTAAAAGAGAAAAGACAAGCTATATTAAATATCAGCTTTCTGTAAATTGCGCAAATCCCAAAAAACTATGGCGATACCTGTCATCTTAGAGCGTACATGCTCGCCCTAATGGTCAGATTTCTGGACATCTATGTGAGGATCCCGACTATATAAATTCCTATTTGCTCAGCTCTGTGCCGAATGTTTCTGGTCAGGTACAGTTGGATTTCGATGACGCTTTGTTTCCCGGAGTTGGATCACTCTCTATTCCGAGGGCTACGCCAGCGGCATTGTATGAGATTGTCGCGACTCTGCGCTCCGATGCCGTTGGGCTGGATGGTATTAGTCTTCGGATGCTGAGGCTCGTTCTTCCGTCTGCAGTGAGGTGCTCTGCAACATTCTTAATTTCTCTTTCGATACAGGCGAGGTGCCAGCCATTTAGAAGATGTCACGTGTGAGACCTCTTTCCAAAGTTCCGTTAGCTTTAGAGCCTGCCCATCTTCGTCCGATTAGTATATTGTCACCATTTGCAAAAATTGTTGAGTCGTTTATCAAAAATGCGTTGGACGATCATTTGGCACTTTACAAAGTTCTGTCGCCGTCGCAGTCTGGTTTTAGGCACCACCTCCTTGTTGAAGCTCACATCGGATGTTGCATCAGCAACCGATCGTTCCGAGGTAACTTTATTGGTTCTTCTCGATTATTCCAAGGCTTTCGATTCAGTTTTGCACCAGCGCCTTTTGGCTAAGCTTCGTTACTATGGATGCAATGAGTCACTGTGCAACTGGTTCGCGAGTTACCTGCGTGATAGGTCTCAGGTGGTTGATTTTTCTGGGAATGTATCTCAGCCATTAGTGGTTTCTCGGGGTGTTCCACAAGGAAGTATCCTTGCCCCGCTATTGTTTATAGTATACACATCTGATCTGGAGAAAGCAGTGGATCCAGACTGCTCTTTGGATCTGTATGCGGACGATTCCCGAATACGTATATCCTGTCCTCCCTCGGACTTGGATGCTGCAATAACTCGGTTAAATCGTAACCTTGAATCACTGCGTGTGTGGTCCTTAGTAAATGGTCTGACATTGAATCCGGCGAAGTCAAAACTAATCATTTTGGGTAGTCCCCTGCTGATACGTAGAGCGCTCGATGGCTCAACTCTTCGAGTGAGGATCGGTAATGGGATTGTGAGGATGGTCGACTCTGCACGTAGCCTGGGTTTTGTTCTGGATGGAGAACTTAATTTTCGTCTACATGCTAACCGCAAGATGATGGGATGTTACTATAAGCTGAGATCGCTGTACCAATTCAAGACCATATTGCCTGCTCATGTGAAGTGGTCGATTGTCAGCAGCACAGTTTTGTCCAACATCGAATATGGTTCAGCGGTCTATTACGACTTCCTAACTCAGGAGTACAAACGCAAGCTGCAGCTTCTGCAGAATTCATGCCTACGTTATTCATTCGACATATGCAGGTATAATCACATTACACCATATTATCGTGATCTGCATGTCCTGAAAATTGACCAGCGCTTTCTGTTACTTGCTGGAATTCTTATCTTCAAAATATTCAGAAGTGGTGAACCGACACATCTTCGAGATATGATTAGGCCCCGCTCTATTTGTCATTCCCGGGCTCTGCGTGAGCTGGGAAATTTTGACGTTCCGTCTCATTTTACAGCCAAGTTTGAGCACTGCTTTGCATGTTGGGCACCGAGACTTGTAGAAAGGCATCGACGACTATTTTTGAATCTCCGAGTTTGACAGCTTTCCGCCGTGGTTTAACCGACGCACTGCAATTGGAGCAGTAGGAATCATGCGATTTAAATTTTGTTATGCATTATATATTGGTTACATTGTTAAAAGGGGTGATTTGAAAATCTAACTTGTTAGAAATCATCCTTTTAAGAGACCTTTTTTTTGTAAAGTAGCTCTCTTAATAAATGCCTATTATTATTATTATTATCAAAAAATAAATTTTTAAGTGGATTTTTGTGATAATTAGCGGTTGAAGCGAATAGTGAAATCTAAATGTTAAAGATTTTTGTGTTAGAAAGAAGTTTTCTTCTCTTATATTTGAATATATTTGTTTGAATGCTTTATTTTTCACATGTTAATTTATTCATAAAAAGTCAGTCAAACACAGGAGGGGAAAAGTTGTCATATGTTATTTATCTAATGTTAATTAGGTGGGTTATTTTTTTATAATATAATGGTTATTGTTGTTTTTATAAAATTTCAAGAAGATCAGAAGTTATTTTGAAAAATTAATTTTCATAGATAGAATGATTTCTGAAAATTTTAAGAAAAACTATAAGAGAATTTGGAAAAACAATGTAAAGTTAGTATCATTTTTCACATTGAAGAGCACATTTAAAAAATTTTTTAACCAAAGAAAATAATATGGAAATCTTGGTGCATATTCAACAAATTTTTGGATATAAATAAAAAGTTTTTGTTCTTCACAAAATTCAACAATTTAAATAACTGTGCAAAGTTATTATTAGTGATCATAAATTTTATGTTAATAAAAATTGCACCTACAATTGGAAATTATCCTGCTCCGTTGAAATTCAAAATATTATAAACGTAAAGAGACTCCGAGTCTCTTAAATTAGAATTAAAAGACCAAAGTTCAAAATTTACTTTTCGTAGACAACAATTTTATAGTAATTATAAAATACACCTAATTAAGTATATTAATAAGTAACTTTGACGGCCTTCTATATTTACATACTTATGTTAAAATTAGAATTAATTAAATATTTATCTCTACAAATTAAACCTAATAGTGACTTACCTGTTTATATAAGAAAAAGTAAGGTTAAAAATTCAAAACAGTTTGCTTAACCGATCTTATAAAGTACAAAATTCAATTTATCACACAGTAAATCACGTCACTTGTTAAAGATTTGTTTTTTTTTTCATAATTTTACACAATCGTTTCCACTATTATAATAATATTTATAGAGATTCCTGACCACTGCAAAGAGCGGATAAATTTATTTAAGGTAAGTGAATACAACGACCGCCACATATCTTAAAGGTACATACCCAAAAGGGACATACACAAAAATTTGCTACCACGATTTTAATAAAGCGCTCCATACACCTCATAAAATAAATTTACATCTTTTGCACGATTTGATTAAATTTGCGCACATTCAATATTCATTTATAACAAATTCATTGATTAATAAAAATATATTTATTACCGCGGCAGTACATAGCAATACTTAATAATATATTGCTATGCCTCCAACTTTGCAAATTCATGTATTTTCACCTTCTTATGAAAATAGTTGAGATAACACAGATTATTATTTTTTATCTATGAGCTCTTAAGGGGTAAAACCACTGTAACAGCTATAAAAATAGCGTTTTTTTGACAATTTTTTTTGCATAGAAGAAAAGGTAGTAGAATAATAATATTTGAGGTAGGTATTCAGTATATATTCAAGTATTAAACAAAATATTATCATCTAGAAATATTAAGAAATGGCGACACTGGAGCCATTCTCGTGAGGGTTATAGAATTTGAAGCGCTCTGCGGCACACAGTGTAGCTTGTCCAAATTTGAATCTAAAACAAAACAAAAAAATTCACTTAATCTACATGTTCATAGCTAGAGACATACGTACGGGATTTTAGAAATATTGATTTTTGTGATTGACGGGTATTTGAATGAAAACTTTCGATTTTCGACACAAAAATCGGTAATCATTTGTTAATAAATGATGTATAAATCAACTTATTAAAAATCCCGTACGAATTTCTTTTCAAAATATTATTATAAAGATATTATCAAAAATTTGAACGAAAAGAACAAAAATTGTTGGAGTTATGCTGCGTGCCGTTTTGAAAAATCGTGTTTCGAGAAAAATCGTGTTTAATATTGAAATGTGTTATAAACATAAAAAAATTAAAAATTTGACTGTTTGAAATTGTTTACCTTTAATCTGGTATCCAAGGACCATAAAGGTGCTCTTCCACATTAAAATATTCTTCCTAGTTCTCTTTTATCTAAATTTTAATGCTAGAACGTGCGTGTTTTGCCGCATCTGTCAAAGACTGCTCGGCGGGTTTTTTCCGCTTTACATCGGCTTCTAGATAAAAACTGTATGATTTCTTTTCTTTCTTGCCCCGGTATATCTTTGAGTCACTCATTGTAACTTAAAAACACTTTGAAATTACAAATTCACTGTTAAAAACCAGCACTACACACAAATACCGTGATTTCAAAATAAAAATATTGTATATTTGCGATGAAATCAAAAATCCGTTTAACAAAGTGTAAATTTAGGTTTAAAACATAAAAATTATATTTTTCTTGCACATATACTGATACTACACTAAAAAAACAAAAAGTATCCCATTGGGCTCAATCTTTCCAGTAGGAAAGACACGCTTGGGGTACTAGCTAGAAATTTTACTAAACAAATTTTTTTCAGAACCTTCTAGAAGGTTCAAAGTATCTTTTAAGCTAATAAAAAAAAATTTGATTTTCTGAAAAATTTACTATGGTTTTACCCCTTAAGTAATATCAAATTGTAAATTAGAATGCTCTTTCTTTTACATTACATATGGTATTGGATTTTTGGCTTTATGTGCTCGCTTGCTACGCATGTGGTATTCCAACTGGCTTCAGTACGCCTGGTTAAAAAAATTTGTTGTGACGTATTTTTGCACATCGACCAAAATTATCACAAATTCTTCACTAATTGCAATTTACTTAACAATTTGCACTGCACTTTATCAATTTAATTAAAAAATCAAATCAACCTAAGTTATTTTATTGATTTTCAACAATTAACAATTTTAAATTATTATTGCAGGAATAATGTTCGTCCGCTCGCTTCAAAGGCGTGAACCCAAGTCTTCCTATTCAAGCCCCACTCTCTTCACTTTTTCAACCTTCGAACCCTACTCTTTTTACGCTCCCCACTTTCTTTACATAGCAAATTTAACAAACATTTTTTTATACAATATTATAAATAAATAAATAATAAAACAAATTCAAACTTTAAAATTATTTACAAAATAAATGAAATTAACGTTGTTATGGTTTCGAAACACAACAATATATTGCGGTGTTAGGGTACGTAGATCTGCGGAAATGTTAAGCCTAGTCTTGTCATCAACGTTGGTTCATTCGGGTCTATTTCGCTGATACAACTAAGGTCCCAACGGTAAACATCATAGAAACGGGTGATTTTGAATTGTTATCCGGGTTCGTCTTACATCAAACGTTGGAGGAAAACAATAATTTGTTCACTCCAGACCTACAATAAGTTAGATCAGCGGTTCCCAATTAGTTTTGGTCGCGGAACTCTTGGGCGATGTAAAAAATTTGGCGGAACCCCAAGCCGATTTGTTTACTGCATACAAGGTTGTGTGCGCACACTACCCCCCCTCCCCCAGTGACCAAGTAAATACAAGTATAACAATTATTTATTATAGAATTACAAATTATTACAATTATTATTAGTGAGAAGTATGACATTTTGTTTTCTTTTAATAAATTCTTTTAATATTTGGTTTGATTTCTGGGTTACTGCTAAAAATCCTCACCCACGATTTTAACTTTTTTCTATTGACCATTGAAAAGAAGACAATTTTCTAAGTATATTAACACAAAAATTTTTTAGGATTCTGCAATAGTTGTCGAAATATTGGCATTTTAAAATTACGAAAAGCAGGGAGATGTAACATGATATACCCCGATGCGTGACGGTAACTAGCACTTTGAGTTTGAGTCCCTACTCTTCATTTTGTTGACGGTACGTGTGCTATGATATACTCTTAATGTTTGTATTATTGGCGAGTTCTGTCATTCTTCAGGGATATTTTTAAATTTTTTTGCCTTACTCAACAACAGCTAATCATGCAGCCGTGTTAAAAAGTGTATCTAAAATACATGTAAAATTTACATTTTTAATTCGATTTTTTTTGAAAACTTTTGCATTATCCTACAAAATTTTTGTTCTAGTATGCTTAGAAAAGTGCCCTCCTTTTACCTATTTTCATAGGTAAGTCGCGTCTAGGTAACGTAGGTAACTGCGTCAAGTCGATTTCGATACTTTGTTTTTGTTTCTGAATATATAGAGAATCCAGTCTCATACTTGTATGTGCTCACAAATAGTAGCAAAATACGGTTTGCACGTTTGGACAACTCCGGATATTCTTCGCGTAGTTCATTCCAAAATACGCCAAGCGGAACCTCTTTAAATTTACTTTCCAATTGGAAATGGCACCTAATTTCAATTAGATTTTCGAAATCTACAGCAGAAAATTCGACTGGACGTTAGCATTCCATGAATGGATTGCCATTTAATGGAATAGAAAAAAGTTTAAAAATATATTTTAAGAGGCAAAATTTATTTTTACGTCATTTTGAAATTCTTTTTGGCGAAACCCCGTTTAGGAACCGCTGAGTTAGATATAAGTTTCTGTTCATAGTTTTAGTTAGTAAGTAGTGTTAGTAAGTAAGGAAGGTTATCCAGTGTAAGGTTGAAAGGTTGGTACACAGGTGATAGCTTGAGGAACCGGTATAAACAAGTGTCAAGTGCATGAGGTGTCATAAATTAGTATTTTGCAGAAAGCGTATTTGGCGGAACAAAACATAAAACATCACGGTTCGACGTAGGAATTGAGGTATTCCAATGGCTTTTTGGCGACTTTTTACGCGGATGCGTATTAATATAATTTTTACGGAACCATCGGATGTTTTTCTCCGGCCAATAAGGAGACTGGATGCCAAAGACCAATGAACGACGACGCGGAAGAAGTCCAAAAGTACAAATAGAGGCGTCGGAGAAAATTCCGCTTGTTGGTTTTTTCATGCGATATGGAACGGCCGTTGAATTTTAAGTGCGCTACAGGATGGTTAATTTTTGAATGCGATACAGATAATAGTTAATTATTAAACGTGCTCCGGTTGTTAGTTTTGAATGCAAAGAAGAAAGGTCCGGGTTATTTTAAAAACAACGTTAGTCACATTTTCAAGATAAATTAATAAAAGGTGCAGTGCGCGAGTGTACCAACCTCCACAAACGTCACTGGAAGCCGAATATTATAAGGTTAGGTTTTGGAAACTATTAAAATTCAATCAACAATTTATATTTTAGTATTAAGTCGTTATAGTATTAGGAAATGTAAGTATAAGTTTTTTTTTAGATATAATAATTTTAGTAGGGTTAGTTTAAGTTAAATTTTTGTGTTTTTCTTTGTTTATATTACCATTTTTTATTTTTCACTCAATTAAATCATTTTACAATTAGTAAATCTTTGAACAATCAGAACAGGTAGAGTATGCAACAAACCATTCAAGGCCAATGTGTAGAAGCTCGACTACAGTGGAGAGTTTCCGTAGACGATATTTCACAATTATATTAAAATATAATAATAAAAATTGTAAGGCAAGTCATTGAAATATATTATATAATTATATTATATTATATATTGTCATGTTTCAAAAGTGATTCGGACCCACCCTATACATTTTGGTGAAAATTCATTTTCTTATTTAAGTTGTGTTTAAATTGATTTTAAGTTGTAAGATTGTAAGTATTTAGGTGGGAACAAATCACAGATAATTCATGGCCTTTTGCCAAAAAATGGTCGACGTGATGGCCGCATTAATTTATTAATCCAAATAATTTTTGATAACTTTTGTAGTTTTTAAAATATAAGTGATTTATTTGATTGAATATTGTTTTATTAAGATTTATGAATGGATATATTGATTGTGAGGAAAGTTTAAACGGATTTTTGGAAGATAAAAATTAAACGGAAGAAGATTACGTAATTAAAATTGGAAATGGATAAAATTTAAAAATCGTAATTAGAAATTAAGTAAATGGTAAAAATTGTATAATTTTGAAATTAAAAATTTATTCAAGGAACTATAAAATTTGGTTGATAAGCCGGACTGCGATATTGGTATCATAAAGTTTAACGTTACCATTTTAAAATTATATTGAAAGCGAGTTTAAAATTTGAAAAATTATAAATTTAATTGGAAGAAACAATATAATAAATAATTTAATACACCCCAGGGTGAATTGCACACAATTGTCGCATGCAACGTAAGGCTTCCGAAAAAAGCAACCTACTTTATGACTCTGAGAAACCTGAGATATTAGAAATAATAAAATTGGTAAAAAAAATAAAAACAAAACCGAAAAATGAAAACAAGAAGCTAAAATCTTGGTCTCGGTCGAATAAATTCGTCACCAAAACATAGCAATATATTATATTATATTAAAAGTAATCAAAAAAGGGAAATTTTGAAACTTTTTTTCGGATTTAGTAAATATTAAAAATTAATTAATTAAAAAGAAATTAAAAAGTTGTCTTAAATATTTAAGGCAACCTCCTCGTTGCCGAAGGAATTAGCAACGCGTACGTTGACATTGACATATGTATAATGCAAACCGTCTAAAAACCAAAGAAAAATTTTCAAAACGTTAAGGCCAAAGAACTTGAAGTCATCAAAGAAGTTCACGATAAACCTGAATTAACCAATTCATGGGAAAGGTTTATCTCAAAGAATATTTATGCCACTTTATTCATCTTCTCAAATGATGCAAAAATTAGTTAATAAATTTTTTTGTTAAAATGCAATAAAAAAACTAAGTTAACAATTTTAATTTTCCTGAACGCATCTTTTTTAAAACAGATAGCCATAACTATTAATTTTTCAATTTTCTTCATCTTTTTGTGCACTTTCAGTATTAGGCATTTAAATTCCTGTTACGGTTTCGATCTTTTTCTCGGTCTACCTAGGCTTCTCTTCCCTCCTGGTTTATACTTGTAAATCTTTGATGAAAGCTTAGCTGAAAGATGTGTAGTTTGTTTCTAATCTCAGTATTTCTAAAGCGATTCATCTTGCTGCAACCCTTCACTGCTCTTAAGAATCTCATCTCCATCGCCTGAATAGAGCTTTCTTGCTTTTTTGTTAGTACCTACGACTCGCTCCTGTACATCATTATTGGAACCGCAACTGTTTCATAAAATTTTATCAAGGATATTTATTAACTAAAATAACAAGTTTTATTAAATTTAATAATTATTATATTACACTTTTATTATATCTAAAAACAAATTTAAAGTTTTACTCATCTTTTTTTTTTGGCAAGCTTGTGATTAATTTGGTTTAATTTAAATTACATCGACGTTTGTCTTTATTTAATGGAAAGTCGTATTTTTTAACTTGTACCTACTGGCTCTTTTTCAGCAAGTAAATGTCGAACTTTATTATTCATGATATTTTTCGACAAAGCAGGATATGTAGGAATTTCTAATATTATTTTTTCTACGTGGGACTGAGATTGAAATGTGATTTCTAAGTTCTATTGATTAAGTTTCTCGAGAGTTTTTTCTTCATTGGTGGAAATACTAATATCATTTGGAAGATCAATTTCTGTAGATTCTCGGTATTATTTTCAAATGTTACAGAAGTTGCAAGTACCTCAGACGTCAAAGACTTTAAAAAATTTTGTAAATAAAATTGCCCATTTTCTGATTTTTAGCTGGTTTTTGTATTCGTTTATGTTTGTTTATATTGACTTCCTAATAACCATTTTCTTTTTCGGTCCATTATAAGACAAGCTACTATTATAATGTTTAAAAGTAAAATGTATAATGTTTTCTTACACTTCAGCAAAACAGTTATTAATATTATATAAATATTATTCTTTTGTTTAGTTCACTTTCAATATTGCAGTACTGAGCAAAAGTTTGAATACGTATACACAATATTAATTGAATTCGCAAAATGATCCGTGCACCGTGCACTTAGTACATAGAGTAGCGCTTATAGAAGTTCAGACACTTAATAAAAATTTATTACTAGTAATAAAAGTTCGTAAACATTTGTCAAATTAGAGGGATATTCACTCATAACAGGAAATAAGTACTATTCTAATATTTTAAGAAGTTTATATATTGGGATTGTTTCCTGTAACACTTAGGAAAATAAATTTAAACTGCACTAATCTCTTTTAATATTTTATTACTATTTTTTTGTTATTCTTTCACTTACTGAAATATTCTGTAATACTACACTAATAAATACTGTAATATTCCTTTGTCAACATTGAAAGTAGTACAACCAAATTGTGTTTTTACCCTTTCTCTATGCCGTCTGAGGCGACCGCCTCTTTGCCTCATAGCACCACACGGCCCTGATCACAAAGAACTTCTTTGGTAATTACTAACCATAGCGAGATAAACAATTTCACTAAGATAAAATAATATGGTAAATAAAGAACAGAATAGATTAGATCGAGCACAATGAGATTTATTTACAGTAATTACAAAAGAAAGGAAAGATGAACAATGTTTTAAATTACGTGTAATTGAAATTAAATGAGACTGGCATAAAAAGTTATGGCGCACCATATGTGTTCGAAACACAGATGTAGATAAGTTCTACGTAAAATTCCTAATTTAAGTTCTTAAATAAAATTTTATAATTAAAAAAAGGTATTCAGTTTAACGGTGTAAATTGTTATTAGTTACTTAATAAAATTTCGCTCGTGACACGGAGAATTGCAATTCTGTGGGGCCGCGGTAACGTACACTAATATTGGCGTGCCCCGTATGTTTGAAACAAAACCGTGATTTGCGTATCGCTTTACAAAAACAAAGGTTGACGTGAAACTGGTAAACTTCAACTTTTCCTAAATAAAAATTTGTTTCTGCTCGAATAATTAATATAATAAATCCAACGTCAAAATTTACGATACGAACAATAGAAAAAATTAGATATACAAAACCTATATATTAAGTAGATAGCTTCGGGTGTCAACTGGAAGCAGCTTCTAAATCCAGATGGTTTACCAAATCCGCAATATAGGTGAAGGCAAAATAGTCGGGTCAACAAATTGTTAATAACGCCGGGTTCACGAAGGTAATAAGGTATCGAACCCGCGACAGGTGTTTTGCGTCATAAAATTGATAATCTAACTTCGTCTGAGCTAATGGTTGTTGTTAGGGATTCTAAATGTTTTTAAGAGCGCAGTCGTAGCGATTAAATGTGCATTACATTCTACACATAATGATATTTTTAACTGGTATCGCAATTCTGTGGGCAAATAAAGTGGAGTTACGATTTTTACATTTTTATTCTTTACACCTACGATTACGCCTACGATTACAAAACCTACAATTTATCCCGAAGACACAACAGTTGGCGACGAGGACAAAAAAACCCATACAGGCAAAAGCAAGTACACAAAATTTACAAGTTACGATTTTTTTTACGATGCTTAATACAACTGGTGCAACAGCTACAGGTGCAGCTCAGGTTGGAGGTGCACATTATTCTATTCATACAGTTTTTTCGATTGAAACATACGACCCATCTGCAAAATTTGACAGATGGCTCATGCGATTGGAAAGTGCGTTTCGAGTGTTTGCAGTTCCAAATGATAAAAGGGCAGATTATTTGTTACACTACATGGGAGCAGAATCGTACGATTTGTTATGTGACAAGATTTCACCTGATAATCCAGTTTCTAAAACTTACGAGGAAATCGTAAAAGTGATGAAGACTCATTACAATCCGGAACCGTTGGAAATTGCTGAAAATTTCAGATTTTTGCAGAGAAAACAAGGAGAAGGAGAAAGCGCTTAGGAGTATTTGACGGCTTTACAACGTCTTGCAACTACCTGCAAATTCGGTAGTTATTTAAAAAACGCTCTGCGCAATCAATTTGTTTTCGGACTGCGTACGCAAAATATTCAAGGAAGACCTCTCGAACATCGTGAACTGACGATCGAAAAAGCGTTGGAAATTGCGGTCAGTATGGAGACGTCCGCAAGAGATGCAGCCCAATTACATAATACCAATACAAATGTAAACAGTGTTAATATAAAGGACGTGAGATTCAAGGAGTCTGGAAAATTTCGAAACAGGGTTACGACTTCAACCGGAAATCAAGATACGAAGACTACGTACAACAGAGATAGGAAGACAATTAATAAAACTTTATTCTGTTTTAGATGTGGTTCGCCACAACATTTAGCAAACAAGTGCACAAAAACCAATGTATTTTGTAATAAATGTAAAGTCAAAGGTCATTTGGCAAGGGTGTGTATGAAGAAAGATACCACTAATACAAACCAGATAGAGGAAAGTTTCTCAATTCAAACAGAGCATTCTGAATACAGGGGTAAGTTTACAGTTTCACTTCAAGTACACGATCGTAAGATAAACTTCGAAATTGACAGTGGTGCAGCCGTCAGTATCATGAGTTATTTTCAATTCAAAAATTGTTTCCTAATTTACAAATTAAAAGTACAACTATTCAGTTGATTACCTATTGCAAGAGCGAAATAAGTGTGGTGGGATTTTCTAAGGTACAATGCTTCTATAGGGGTTTATCAAAAGATTTAAATTTGTATATTGTTAATACGGATCGAGGTCCGATTTTGGGGCGCGAGTGGATTCGTCAATTAAACATTACTTTTGAACAAATTTCCAAGGTTGAATTACAGAATAGATTACAACAAGTTTTGGAAAGATATCCTATTATTTTCAGAAACGATATGGGGAAAATTAAAAACTTGCAGGGTTGATTAAAATTTAAAGATAATGTACAACCGATTTTCTTTAAAGCGCGTAAGGTTCCCTATGCTTTGTTACAAAAGGTGGGAGATGAGCTAGATTTATTAGAAAAAGAAGGGATTTTGGTAAAAGTTCCTAGTTCGGAGTGGGCTACACCCATTGTTCCGGTTTGAAAATCCAATGGATTAGTTAGATAATAGAGAATAAATGAGAATAGAGTTAGTTTTAGGTAGATTATCCGATTATAACATTCGAGTAAATGACAAAAAATGCCAATTCATGCAAAATGAAATTGAATATTGCGGTTACATTATAGATCGAAACGGGATTCATAAATGTAAAAGAAAAATTGAAGCGATGCAAAATGCGAAAATACCCACAAATAAATCTGAAGTGCGAGCTTTTGTAGGATTAATAAACTATTACGGTATTCTTACAGAACTTAAGTAGCACCCTACACCCACTATACAATTTACTTAAAGATGGGGTACAATTTTCATGGGATAGAAATTGTCAAAATGCTTTTGAAGCCGTAAAAAAAATACTTTCCGAGAAAGTATTGGTACATTTTGATCCAAAATTGCCGATAGTTTTGGCTACAGATGCAAGCCCATATGCTGTGGGGACAGTACTTTCCCATGTTTACGAAGACGGTACGGAGAGACCGATACAATTTGCATCACAAACCCTTACTACCGTACAGCAAAGATACGCTCAAATAGATAAGGAAGCATACAGTATTATTTTCGGGATAAAGAAATTTTACTATTTTCTTTTTGGTAGGAAGTTCTTACTTTACACAGACCATAAACCTTTGTTGCATATTTTTTCACCCTTAAAAAGTTCCAATTTGCTCACTACAACTCGAATGCAACACTACGCGTTGTTCTTACAAAGTTTTCACTATGACATCAAATATAACAATACGAAATTACATTCTAATGCAGATGCAATGTCGAGACTGCCTGCAAATTCAAATGAAATCGGTCGTTACGGTGAAACCGATGCGTTTGAGATTTTTCAAATTGAAACCTTGCCGATTACACTTAAAGAATTAGCTAAGGAAACAGTACGCGATCAAAGTTTTTCAAAATTAATTTACGGTTTACGCAATGGTAAGGGGATAAATAAAAGTGATCGTTTTAATATTGATCAAACAGAATTTACGTTACAACAAGATTGTTTGTTCGGGTCACAAATGGCAATTATACCAAAATCATTACGCGATCAAGTATTGAAGAAGTTACATACTTCTCATCTGGGAATTACCAAAATAAAGCAACTTGCTAGGGGCTACTATTGGTTGCCAGGTATTACATCAGATATAGAAAATGAAGTAAAAAATTGTGTTCAGTGCAACAAATACAGGAACAGTCCCAGTATTGTTCCAATTCACCTTTGAAAAACTAGTACTAAACTCTTCGATAGAGTACATGTTGATTTTGCTGGTACATTCATGAACTGCTATTATTTCATTTTAGTAGATTCTTATTCACGATGGCCAGAGATACATACGGTAAATAACATGACTGCAAGAAGCACCATACCGTTGTTAAGAACTTTTGGCACTTTTGGAATACCTTCGGTTTTAGTAAGTGATAATGGTCCTACATTTACATCTTATGAATTTAAAAATTTCTTGTCAGAAAACGGAATAATTCATAAATTATCACCTCCATTTCACCCTGCAACCAACGGTTTAGCCGAACGGTGTGTACAAACATTTAAAAAAGCCTTAAGGGCAATGTTTAATAATGACAAAAGGAGCACAGAAAAAAATTTACAAAATTTTTTGCTACACTACCGGAAAAGTCAACATTCCATTACAGAGGAAAGTCCGTTCTTCCGAATGTTTGGCCGCGAAATACGCTCCCGGCTAGATCTCCTCAAGTCGGATTTTAATGCTAAAGGGGTTGAAAAAGTACAGAGAGTTAAACTATTAGAGAAGGGAGAAAGAGTGACAGCGCGTAAGTACGTTCACGAAAATAAATGGGAATTCGGCAGAGTACATAAAAGACTAGGTCAGTTAATTTACTTAATTAAATTAGACGACGGACGAATCTGGAAAAGACGCATTAATCAGATTCGGTCAATTGGGGAAAATACTCCCATCACAGTTACTCGAAATTTTAACTCCATTGTACCTGTGGGAGATTCCACTACATTGCTTGATCATAATGCACTACAAAATCATAATACTCATGATGCGGCGACTCCAGTATAGTCAAGTGCAAATCACGTAATAGGGCGTAATAGTACAGAGGTGGAATTGCCAGATTTGCCCCAACAGGTATCAACATCCATCCCAAGTGACGCTTGCACCTTACGACGTTCGGAACGTACCCGTAAACCTCCCAAACAATTTCATTTTTAGATTTGTAAATGTTTATACATTATTTTTTTTGTTCAATTTTTAAATAATTGTATTTTCTTACAGAGGGAGGATTGTTACGGATTGTAAATGTTTTTAAGAGCGCAGTCGTAGCGATTAAATATGCATTACATTCTACACATAATGATATTTTTAACGGGTATCGCGATTCTGTGGGCAAATAAAGTGGAGTTACGATTTTTACATTTTTATTCTCTATACCTACGATTACGCCTACGATTACAAAACCTACAATTTATCCCAAAGACACAACAGTTGTTACAATGTGAAGGCTCGATGTTGGATCCAACAGTTCGAAAGGGGGATAAACCACTATTTTTGGATCATTCTTAAACAAACTCAAATTGTTCCAAAAACAACTTCCATGTGCAACAGGTGCAACCAAAAAAAAAGATCTAAATGGAGCAATTCGCCGACACGAAAGTTCACAGGCCACACAATGGCTATTGAGATCCAGAAAATCACAGAAAAACTCACAAAAACACTTTTGTCACGCTTAGTTAGAAAACCTCTCGCTTTCTCTCTCTTATCAGACATTTTTCCAAAATCAAAATTTTCAAAAATAATAAAATCATAACCCTAATCGCTATCTAATATAAATAAATCAAACTAAACTTGGTAAACTACTGTACAATAAAATAAAATAAATCAAGGTTTTTTAAAATTTTAAATAAATCCCCAAACAAACGCAAATGAAACTCTATAGCACGAAATTCATGTAACAAAACAAGAAACCGTACGTTTCTAGATTTGGTCGTATTATTATACGAATCTAGAAGAAGAGATTGAAGTACGATTGAGTTTCATATTAAAATTAAATGTTAGAAAATTGTTAATTTTGTTATATTTTATGATAATTTATTGTTTCCAGTATTATGTATATTTTGAAAATTAGTCTACTGATTATGTAAATAATGTTGACTGTAAAAAGAGGAGATGATAATATAATAGTAATGTTAAGGAATAAGAGGATGGTAACATGTGCGATAGGGACATTTCATGAGACATGAAATGTAAGTAGAGAATAAAAGCTAAATTGATTAATTACCAGTAGTTTAATTATATAGATTAAGTGATATAGAGAACATAGAGAACATAGAGAACAAGCTACATAAAAGATAATTATATTACTAAATAAGAAACGCAGACACACATAATACCGGTAACTAGTCAGCTCTTAATGTAAAAAATCGAATAATTGAGATTTCACAGAAAACAAAAAATTATTTTTTTTTATTTACTCCTGGTGAATATTTCTTAATATACATACACACAAAATCATCTAGTCATAGTATATCTTTATTATATAATATAATTATTTCAAATTGAAGCTCGAACGATAATTAAACAAAATTTATTTTGCATTATTTTCAATCCAAGATATGTAAGAAGAAATTCTTGTATAAATATCAGGTCTACCTTGAGCACATGCAACATTTGCCGACACTATACCCATTTGAGCCTTTGATTTAAGATCTATTAAAGGACTACCAAAATCACCCTAGAATATAAAATAATTTAGGTTTATAATGTAAAATTAGTTATAATTCCTTACTTGGCAAATTCCTTCTTTTACTTTGTTATACGTACATAAATCTCCACTAGGAAGATTTCTAAAAGATTTGCGACATTGTTGATTGCTAATTGTGGTCACCTTAAGTTTTTTTAGATCGTTGGTAAATTTCTTTCCATTTTGCTAAAATAACAGGATTACAGCAATTACATTACTACTTACAACAAAATACTAATTTACGTCAGTAAATCCCCATCCAGAAACCAAACCTTGAACACCTGAACCTATATTGTGCCTTAGTATACTAACAGGTTTTATATTTTTGTTGAAGGTAAGACATTTTTTTAATTTAATTAGTGCAATATCGTTAGTAAACTGAGAATAATGCGGATGAGTAATAATTTTGTCGATTGAAACATTAACACCACCTTTATTTAATTTGGTGGTTCCAGCTAATATGGTCAGTTTTGTTTGGTTCTTTCTGAAATACAAATATGAAAAATTTATTTAAAAAACACTTCATAAATAATTTATACCCTAATACGCAACGAGTAGCTGTAAGAATCCAGCACTTACTATATATTGAACCCCCACAAATATGATGTCGCTTATTGTACTGTAAAGATACCTGATATGGTAGTTCACCTTGTTTAACATTAGAACCACCCACTATATAGTTATCTTCACCTTCTGCAAAAATAAATTGATAAGGACTGTACATACAAAATACAAAGCAAACTTCCAAGCACAGATTTTTTTTGAAAACATAAAATCAATCGTAGAGAATTCACGTAAAAATTGTTATTAGGTACGAAGATCTACCGGCCACACAAAAAGAATTGAATACAAAGAAAAACTCTTTTGCCACTCCGTTCACAAAATATATCTATAAACGTAAATGTTAAGTGCATTTTCGAAGCAGCAAAAGCAGTAGAACAAAACAACAAGCGTGGCAACAACGGTTCCGTCTCTGCCAGTTTTAAGTAAGTAAAAAGTATTTCTGTACAGAATACAAATTACAGAATCCATATTTGTTTAGTTAAAAAAAAAAGAAAAATTGTTTTACCATTGTTACAAGCAGAAATTAAGACGATTAGCTCCAACAAAAAAAGAACTGATTTTAAAAGAATCATTTTAGCTTACTAATTTTAAAAAAATGTTCTTCTTTATATTATATTTCTTTTTAGTGTATAATTGCACTATAAAAGAAACCATAATGGCATATTTGGTGATAATAATAATAATTATAGTAATGAAGACACTAAAAGAAAAATTGCATTTCTCGTAAAATGTTGATAAATAGCAATTTTATTAAACATGTTTTATGTTTCTCATTATTTTGCAACAATTAAAATAGTCAAAAATGTATTATACAAGAGCTGTTCAGTATGTTCAACATCACAAGCTTTTTGCTAGTTCCATTTTGAAATAAACGCAATTTTAGCAACAATTCTGTGCTTCTTAAAGCACAAAGCACCGGTAAGCTACAGCTAAACAGCTATCATACATAGTGTAGAATATATTTTGTAAATATAAATTTTACCTATCTTTACAGGAAGACAGTATTTTCTTCACACTGTGGAAATATCCAGATTTTCAGAAGAATAGTGAAGAGGTCCACGATGTTAAAGCGTTGAGTGAAGAATATTGATAAAAGACGCCACATCATTATCAGCCTCTTCAGTCCAGTGATAAACTAGCCTCTTTCTCTATCGAGAAAGGGTTTCAGCATTTAGACCCCACGGTTGCTTAGGCCGGATTGGGGAATGTCAGTAACCCTGTTTTTTTAATAGTTGACGGTGGCAATCATCAACTCAGGGGGACCGCCGGCTTTACGTGCCCTCCGAAGCACGGAGACGATCATAAGAAAGTTTAGACACTTTCTGGGTTCGAACCGGGTACCTTAATGTCTGCAGTTATTCAGCTAACAAACTAGGCTAATCACCGTCTATTTAAAGAAACGCCACGCAATGTTAAATATTGTAACCATCGCACTCTCTCTTTCTACTGGCTCCTTGCACACACCGAATTCATCTAAATATTCGAAACTGCATAGTAGCGCCGCTGGTGAGACGTGTGTAATTCATGAATTAATTAGTTAAAATATTTCTTCTGAAGTAGTCGGATCATATAAAATTGGTCAAGAAAGCAAGCGGCGGTGCGCATTATGAGAAAATATGAGAAAATAAATAATAATAATAATAAACTATGCTAAATTATCGTAAAGTATTATAGAATTTATTTAAAAATATAACAACAAAGATTATTAATAATAATTACAATTTTCGAGCTCTTTTGTTTCTGGATTCTTTTCGGAAAAATCTCATTTGCTCTGATTCAAATTTTAGTGGTCGTCTAATTATCATTAGAATTAATTTACTAATTAAAATTTTAATCTTTAAGGACGAATGAATTTGCTTTTTTAAGTCAGTTGCGCACTTGTGAATACGAAATTGATAAATAAAATGTTTAAGTAATTTTGACAAAACATATCCAAACATGACAGATGGTCTTTTTAAATACAAAACTTGATCTTCTTTAATATCATAGTCTTTGTAAAATATTAAAGATTCTGAATCAAGCAATGGTTCATTGGTACTTTTAAGGACTGCACGACATTTTTCACAATTAAATTTTTTGTCTAATACATTAAGTAAATATCCTGCAACATACAAACTACTACAATCTTCTAAACCAATTTCAGAGATGCTCTCAACTTGTATTGCGACGGCAGCATTATTTACACAATCATCAGCTTTTTCACATATTTCTTCTTCATGCATTTCTTATCAGAACGAGTTGACAGGTACTGTTTCGTTTTCACATTGCAGGGTCTCTTGTAAATCTAAATAGTCTATATGATCTTTTTCACAATTGCTCTCACTCGAATCTTTGTAACGTTATTCTCCTATTGGTTACAGAAACCCTTTTTGTCTCTACTGATGACAATAGTAGATAGGCTAGCTCTTGGGTTTTTACCCACTGTCGAAGAAGCTGGGTAGCTTTACAGCTTCGTGAGTCCTTTAAAAGAATGGTGACTACGTAAAATAAAAGGAGAATTTGTTTGGGCGCCAGCTGAGGAATGAAACGACTTTACAAAATTCTTGTCGCTCCACTAGCTCAACAAAAAATAATAAATGATAAATAAAATAGGACTCGCACAAAACTAGATTTCCAAAATGTCAAATAATTATTATTCAAATGAAATATTTATCAACAATAAAAGAATTGACGTGATACCGCTACAGGACGGTTCACTAAAGAAAAATTCCTTCGTCCTGATTTGCATACGAAGCGAGCGGATGACTTAAATTACCTTAGTATTTCCAAAGGATAAACATATAAAGGTAATCAAGTCAAGTCCAAGCAACTGAGGTCACTTGCAAAAAATGGTTGTAAAAGAAATCAAATTTTCTGTTACAAGAAAATACCAAAGTTATTCGTTCAACGTAATTTGGGAACTTAGTTTATATCACACAAAACTTGTTTGCCAGATGTGAATTTACAATCGACATTTGTAAAATTTTATATTAACCAAAAACAAATATTTCTCATTTGAGAATTCCAAAAAGTTAATCAATAGTATAATCAACTAAAATGTGACTCACCTAATTCACTAAATTTCACTTTAAAACTAAAATTATATTTTCAAATCATCAATTACTGCTTTTGTGGTTTTGTTCTACGACGCTCTTAAACGACCATCCTGGATCGTCGTCGATGACCTTCTCTGCCACACAATACCGTAGCCTGTCCCAAAATTGTAAAGCTGGCAACGCCACCTTTTAATTAAAATAAAACAATATTTACAGAAATCCAAATAATCACCAAACCAAAATTAAACAAATTCAAAGAAACAAAAAAATGTAACAATTAATTGTTACATCTTTCGTCAATTTTATATACATATTATGCTGCATAGCAATGCGAAATTGGGAAACACTTGGATATGCATTGTATCCACCCCTTGTTCGGACTATAGAAAAAAAAATTTTCTAAGTCTTGATCTGGGTCTTGATTGAGGTTCCCCGTCATTAAATATTTCACATCGCTACTTTGCAAATCTTCCCATAGCATAAGAACAGCGCGAATTGACCATTGAAAGCCTTTCAGACAATAAATATTATTTCTTTTCTTTCCGGTTTTTGATAGTACCTCAATTGTTTCAAAAAGCGATATTGCACTTTTTAAGCAAGACCAAGAAAAAGTATTTTTTGAGAAAAGCGGTTTCCTATATAGATTAGGATCGCTTGTATGTCTGCTGTTCAACGAATCAAATATTTTATTAATATTTTCCATGAAATCAGCCGTATGATTTGCACTTTGACTGTTTCTAGTCTTTAATTTAACTGCTGTGCGAATTGCACTTGCCATAGAGTGACTGAAGATTTGAGAAGGGTACTTAACCCTTATCTTCTGAAAATTTGTGGGATTAATATGTACTGCAGTTATTTTGAGAAGCGCTCGTGTTGTTTTACTTTTACAATCTGCTGTGTACGTTTGAATAACATCATTCCAAGATACTTTTTTGCCATCAATAATGAACTGCAGGTCCATGTTCTTAAAATTATTCCTAAGTGATTTCAGAAGATGAGGTACATCAAAAACAGACAATATTTTTTTGCCTTCAACAAAAAAAAACGGTTCTACTGCAGTGCAACCAAGTGCTTTTAATGCGGATCTATTATTGGATCCTTGATCGCATATCAATGCTCGAGGATTCAAAGATATTGCAATGAGTTTTTTAAGAAGTTCTACAATTAGTGACTTCAACTCGGTAGCTTTCACAGGACCATTTGATGAATAATAACAGAATGGCATTTTCCAAGTTTTTAGGAAACCTCGAAGATAAAATACAAGCACCGTGCTTGCTGCTTTGTCTTCTCTACCTAGATTTTCTAAGTCTTTTATTCCTTCTGCTCTATCCATGGTTTCATTATAAGTTTTTTCAATCCTTATTGACATTTCGTCTACGAGCACAATACATTCTTTTTCCCATGAATTAAAAGTTTTTATTTTCTCTTTCAGTATCCTTACTAAAGATGTATTAATTCCGGTTTTTATATTACTTACTTTTAACCATCTTTAAATTGTACGAATGCCCAGCAATTGCATACGTAGAGATTTCAATAAAAATTTATATGTTGCTGGAGATTTATAATACAAAGACAATGCCAGTTTTTTCTCTTTTGATTACCATTTCTGCCTATTGTTTGAACGAATTTGCATTTTCACAAAAGTTTTGGCATAGTCACTTTTATTATGCAATAGTTTTTCCAATCCTGATGTGGAATTATCACCTAACTTTTTTCGCATACGAATAACACGTGCTTTTGAGGCTCGCAATTTCTTTTTCATCGCAATTACTTGCAATTTTGTCTTTACTAAAGATTTAGGACGATCAATATCACTCTCACATGGCATGGAAAGAATATGTTCATCGATAACTGATCCAGAGGTATCGTTTGAGTCACCATAAAAATTTGCAGCTCTTTTTAATCCAGATTGTTGAGTACCAGATGAGGAAAGAAAACACTTGGTATGTTTTTCAGAGGTCGGTATTTGTTGTGTGACTGTAAGTTTCTCAACGCTATTCCTTTCCTTTTGGTACAAGTATGGCAAAGGCAAAGCATCCTTTCTTAATAATTTCCTTTTAGAGTTTACTATTATATCAGTGTCTATAAAATGCACTTCGTACAATCGTTTATTTTTTAATTGTTGTGGTTCCCAATAATATGCCTTAATATTACCACAGCGTTTTATCCACTCAGCCAGTGTTTTTATTTATTTATTTATTTATTTAGTACGTAAGTACGTAAGTCATTTAGTAATACAAATATAATTATTCACATTATAAAGAAATTATTGATAATGTAATAACAGAAAAAAATAGAAAAAAAAAATTTGACAAGATGTAAATTATCAAACATACAACATACGTTACTAAAAAGGGTTGAGCTCAGATTGGCCTTATTTCAGATCAGATCAGAATATCAGATTTCCTTATTGTTCACAGGAAATTTAAAAAAGGAAACGTCAGTTTTTGTAGACACATTCTCACAATTTTTATAAAAACATGAATGCCTATGGAAAGACATTTGAATGAAATTTTATAATTCACATAATTCGTTAATAATAATACTAATAAAATCGTTATGAGTTTTACGTTCAATTGCGGCTAGTCTTAGGCGAGGGCAGGCTTTTATAGTAATAATTCCAAATAATAAACAACAACACATCACTAAATCGGCGTAACAAAATTTATTTAATTCAGTTAAAATAGAGCAGGTGGAAAAATGATATCTAAGTAGTTTAATAAGAATTTCAATGACCGATGAAATAAGTCCTAAATAAGCATTAAAATAAAATAATAAGCCATAGTATGGTGAAAACAGGTGAAAACGTTTGCAATAATATACATCTGTGTATTTATATAAAAGTGTATGTGCATTTTCAAGTTTTAAAAAATTATGATATAAACAATATCGAGTTACACCACCTTACCCATTTATCCATTGATTAAAATAATAAGCATGAGTAACAGCTTATATTGTAAAAGCACAATATTGCCGCTTAGAGTCAAAAAAATTAATTTTAAGTCAACGTTAAATTTTAAACTCGAAGATAAGTTCAAAAAATAAGCACAAAAATAGAAAAAAATTGAAATATAAGCAAGTAAACAAAAATCGCAAAAAGCGAAAAAAGCATGAAAAACTTAAAATACATCTTTTTATTTACATCGTCCAAAATTAAAATTTCTCAAGTTGAAAAAGCGGCTTTTAAAATTGGAAGTCGGCTGAGATCGTAAGTATCTCGGGATTCTGGGGCAACAGTCGACATCTACATCTAGGGCAACATTGGGGTAACATTTAGTAAATAAGCGTGGCATCTCTTATCAATATTCTTCACTCAACGGTTAAAGCTAACTGATTTTGTGCGGTGAGCGAGAGCGTGAATTGAATAACAATTCCTGCAGTACGGCTTCCCCGAAAAGAAACACAAATTAAAACAAAGCGTATTTATTAACTCTAAATACAAAAGATCAAGAAAGGGGAACTGTCAGAATTTCCTCATCACGAATTTCAAAATTTTAACTGCGCTATAGGAAAGAGGACACTTTTCTAAACAGATGTGGTGGCACAGTCATGCATGCACACGCATGCAGGTCAATGTCACTGCAGCTACATTCCATGGCATTACTTGTCCATTGGAAATTAATTTGAAAATCCAGGAACTTAAGGATAATGTTTCCTGTTAATAACAAAAAATGCGGAGCGTTGTCAAGTGGTATTATGATTAGCTGTTCCAACGCAATTAAAAATATTCCGCCTAACAGTTATATTATATAAAAATTTAAATCTGTATATAATTATTATTTCTTGTTCACGTTGATTTATATTATTTATCCGAATAAAAAGTTTTGTAAAAAAAACTAAATTATTGTTAAGTACACTAACACATATTAGAACAAAAATTTGCAATGATAATGCAAAAGTTTTGCATGCGATTGATTATATATTGCAGTGATCTTTTTAAAAAGGGTAGCCTCTTCACATGCACTATAAGTGCTCCAAGCTTGCTTTTAAATTTGAGAGCTGAGATTTTTGTATCTCAGGGTGAATTCTCAAAATAAAATTCTAAATAAAGTTCTGGGTGCCAATTAAAAGATGTTATGATAATATAACGTTTTCCAAAATTCCAAAAAATGTGTTTCAAAATAAAATAAAATTTCTTCTAATCCAAAAATTAATAAATTCTCCAAAAGTAATTATTAAATCCAATCCAAATTAAAGTAAATGTAAAATAAATGTAAAATTTTATTACTTCTTAAATGAGAACGAAGTTTCGATTTTCGTTATCCAAATCGTCTTCTTATCAATAGCACCATTCGTTCCTATAAATGTAATTTAAATTTTCAAATTTTAAATAATTCAAATTCAATTTTTAATTTCAATTGCTTTTCTTCTAATTTATCAACCAAACTAATTTGCTACCGCTCAATAGCAACTTATAAAAAAAAAATCCAAAATCTAAATATCAAAATTCCAAATAATACGCAATCATGAACGCACAAAATTCACTTTATTAAATCAAAAATTATAACTCACAACTTCAAAATAACAAAATGCACAGGGTGGGTGCGAATCCTTTTGAAACACGACAATATTATTATTGTTTTGTTTTAGTATTACTTTTTTTCTTATTTGCCAACAACCGACTCTAAAATTTGTTTTGTTTTTTTTTTTATACACTATCCGCAATGCTCCATGTTGAGCGTCAATGAAATACTATGCAATTTTTAATAATTTGATAAAAACAAATTTATTATTGTCCAGATATTTTCTGTGTCGCATATCGCATATGTGCACGTTACGTTCCAACTTCAAATAATATTCTATAGGTTACTTTTTTAGACATAATTAAATATAAACAACTAACACAAGAAGTAGAAATACTAAAATGTCTGGTCAAATGCAAAAATAATTATGCAACAACGACGATTATTAATTCAAATAAGAAACCCGTTAAAATCATATTCGGTACACCCATAAACGTCGAATTGCTAGACGAAGACATTTTGGTCAATCACATCGAACCAATGAATATCGACAATATGCAGAGTTACGAAGAAATACTGAAAGATAACTTTCAAAATATCCAGATGGACTACACGAATTTCGAAGAACAACAGGTAATACGAAAATTATATATTGAATATAAAGACATTTTTTGCCATGACGATGTACCTTTGAGTTTTACTAATCAAGTAAAACATCAAATACACTTCAGCGACGATGTACCAATTTTTACAAAGGCTTACCGACAACCACCTGGACAAGCAGGACGTGACAAGTGGACGAGATGCTGGACTAAGATATTATCTAAGAATCAAGTTTGCCTTACAGTTTGCCCGTTCATTTTGTGCTCAAAAAGGCAGATTCTTTTGAGAAAAAGAGATGGCGACTGGTGATTGACTACCGGAAGCTAAATGACAAGTCCACCAGCGACAAATACCCACTTCCTAATATAAACGATATATTGGATAAGTTGGTTAGATGCCAATATTTCACCACTTTGGATTTAGCGTTAAGATATCATCAAGTTGAGATGCATCCGGATGGATATCCCTAAAACGGAATTTAATACACCAAGGAGACACTATAAGTTTAAGCGAATGGCATTTGGGCTTAAAAATGCTCTAAGTACATTCCAACGGGTTATAGACAACATCATGGAGAGGAATCCAAAACGAAGTATGCATGGTTTACCTGGATGACATAATTATATTTTCGACATCACTGCAAGAACATCTAGAAAAATTAAAAACAGTTTTGACCGACTTAGAAACTTTAAAGTAAAATTAGAAAAGTGTCAATTTTTACAAAAGGAAAGAGCATATTTGGGTTATGTTATTACACCGGACGGAGTTAAACCAAATCCCGATAAAGTCAATGCCATTAAAAAATTCCTCATTCTTAAAATTAAAAGTTATTTAGGACTTTTGAGCTATTATAGAAAATTTATTAAAGATTTTGCAAAATTAACAAAACTATTGACAAAATGTTGAAAAAAAAAGCTAAGGTAGAACATGACCAGGGATTCGTAAATGCATTCATAGATAGTAAGGAAATTCTTACGAATAACCCATTTTTACAATATCTGGACTTTGAGAAGGAATTTATTCTTATTACGGACGTGTCAAATGTCACACTTGGTGCAGTTTTATCTCAAGGTAGCGTAGGTAATGATCGACCGATAGCTTATACATCAAAAACGTTAAGTGAAACCGAACAAAATATTCGACCATAGAAAAGAAACTTCTAGGCATCGTGTGGGGAACTAAATACTTCAGATCCTACATCTTTGGTAAACCTTTCACGATTTACACCGATCATAGGCCACTTGCTTATCTCTTTAATTTAAAGGAACCAAGCGGGAAGCTGATAAGCTGGAAATTAAAATTAGAAGAATATGATTACAAAATTATATACAAAAAGGGGAAACATAACACCAATGCAGATGCGTTATCCCGTATCCAAATACACGCAATAGAGGATGAAAATAATATATCACTAATTGTTAATATGGACGAATCTGAAAGAGATACAAATATACGACCTCAACTCGGAATTAGAATTAGCCAGAGCACCATCTCCGACAATAGAAGATACGATTTATTCTAACTTCAATGACGAAAGCAGTACAGTAATTCCAATTCTAAACGAGGCAATCGATAATAAACAACAGCAAATTATAATAAAAACTAGTCAATAGGGAAACGTCAGAACTACCGATAAAACCGAAGGAACAAAGATCATAAAACAAGTAATTATGCCATCAACGGATAACTAAAATTTGATTATGGAATTTTTACTGGACCATACTGCAAAAAAGAAAACTTATTACTTGTGGTTTGATAAAAAGGAGCGTATAAAAAGTTTTGCAACGCTTATGCAAAATATTTTAAGAACAACAGTCTAAAATTAATAAGGTTAAAGGATTGGAAAAAAGGGACGAACAATTGGAAGTGATAAAATTATACCACCAGGGTAAAACCAAGCACAGAGGAATTGCAGAATCAGTAAAGGCTTTTAGTAGAAAGTATTATTGGGCAACGATGAAATCGGATATTCAAAGTTATATCAACAAATGCAAAATTTGTAAAAAAACAAAATATGAAAAAATCCTGCCAACGTACCAATAATAATCACAGAAATATCACAAAAACCGTTTCAAAAATACATATCGATACATTTTCGATTGAAGACAAAAATTTCTTAACACTTATCGACGCATTCTCAAAGATGGGACAAGCGATTCAAATGAGTAGCTGTAGCCTTTAGTAAGCGCTAACAAGATGTCACTTAGTTAACCGTAGTTGTTATTACACAGTTGGCCAGCTATTGGGATTTAATCGGGACCAATCGCAGGTTCTTTGGTAGATTGTTCCTGGTATTGGGTTATCACAAATGGTGAAGATGGCAATACTATCAACTTTGAAATGAATTGCTCTTAGAGCGCTAAATATTAAAATAAAACTCTACAAACAGAATGAAAGGGATTTATTCAATATTATAGATGAGATGAAAGATTTAGCTACGTAAAACACAGATGTACAATAGTTATATAATAAATCCTAGACTCTAGGTCCCAAACAGTAAACGCTGAAGGTGTGTAAAAGAAAAAAATCAATCTACTGCTGATTGACTGATGGTCGCCTGCAACCAAATAGATGGAGTGGCATCAACATCCACTCATCCAAAGCTAATCAACTAGTTCGGTGCAAGACTTGATGTGTCGATAGACAACAAATGATTGCAAAATACTAAATGAACAGCGCTTACCCAGTCCTACTCCTTTCTAACCTGCTATTGAGTAATCGCAGAGACACAAATATGTTAATTGGTCCGACTTCCTTCCAAGAGCTTTTTTCTGGATTCGGATCTGTGTCAATAAAATAGAAACTACTAAAACAGATAAATGCTATTCACACAAGTAATCCACAAACCACAAATTGTCCAAATTAAGCTAACTAAGTTGACCAACTGAAAACAAGTAGACGATCGGACAAACCAAAGATCTAATTGCATAAAACTAAGGTTTAATCAGCAGCAGTAATTATATATTTACAAAAATAATTGGTCAATCTAGATGGTAAAAATTCAGTAGTTTCATCTAGGTACTACTGTCCGGATACGGCGATTGTAGTATATCTACCAATTTAGGTTTCAAATTAAAATCCAGGGATTGCGATTTATTATTCAATTTTATTCAAACCCAGCGTAGTAATTTGTTAAATTGGTTATCTGCTGATTATTCCTGACCTTGCAATTTTCTTCCAGTAACTAAGACAATAATTATTCTTGCCACCAACCAGACTTTCAGTACCAATTTCATCCAAATACAAAATGATACAACTAGGTGTTTCCAATATAAATTGTTCCAAATTTTAACGGTTAACTCCCTATTATTAATAATAATAATTTGTCTTTTACTAGAAACGTCACACCAAGTTCGTTCTCAAAATCAAAAAGCCTCTTATCTTAGTCGGGCGCTTGGTTGATTAAAACCTCTACCGAGTGCGTCTTAATTATTAGAGTAGCCTAATAATTTATAACTTTAACGTAACGACTTTTGTAACGTTACATAGCGAAAATGCACCAGAAATTGCTACGGTATTAATAAATTATTTTGGGTATTATGGAGTATCGAAAAGTATCACCACCGACAACGGAACCAAAATAAAGAACGCAATGGTTTAAGAATTGTTAAAGGCATACAAAATTCAAGTGCATTGCATTACCTCTCGTAATCTACCTTCCAATGGATTAATAGAAAGATTGCATTCTACACTTATCGAACATCTAAGAATAATGCAAACGCAAGATAAAATTACACCAATAAAAATTTTAATGCATTATGCCACTATAGGATTATAATAGCTCGTTACATTCATCTACAGGTTTTACACCTTTAGAATTGATTTTAAGACATACACATTCCAGAGATCCCTGGAATCTACCTAAATGAACGATTTTAAATGAACGACGTTATTATGAACGATTTATATTATTTAAAGTTAAAACTAGAGACAAATTTGAAGCCCCATTTAAAATACGCAAAATATTTGAAGATAACACTACCGAAGTTGAAAAGGATAACAAAGTTTAAAGAGTACATTTGAGATTATTATGAAACCTAATGCTACAGATGGTGCACAAGAGAATATGCCGACTCTATCGACATCTACAAGTTAGAAGATGTAATGGTAACTTCTTTGTTTTCTAAAAATTATCTGAGCTCCGGCTAGGATGACTCTATAATTTACCTAGGGGTGGTTTGATTATTTCTCTTAATGTAGTGAAAAATACAAGGAAATACCATTCAAATATATATATTTAATTTATTAATGATGTAATAATCAATTGTTACATTTTTTGTTTTTTCTGAATTTGTTTAATTTTGGTTTGGTGATTATTTAGATTTCTGTAAATATTGTTTTATTTTAATTTAAAAGATGGCGTTGCTAACTTTTTAATTTTACAAATGCTACAGTTTTGTGTGGTTAGTGGAGAAGGTCATCGACGACGAGAAAAGATGGTCGTTTAAGAGCGTCAGACAATAAAACCACAAAAACAGTAATTGGTGATTTGAAAACATAATATTTAGTTTTGAAGTGAAATTTAGTGAATTAGGTGAGTCACATTTTAATTGATTCTACTATTGATTTACTTTTTGAATTCTCAAATGAGAAATATTTGATTTTTGGTTAATATTAAAATTTACAAATGTCGATTGTTAATTCACATCTGGCAAACAATTTTTGTACGATATAAATTCAGTTCACAAGTTACATTGAACGAATACTTGGGGTATTTCCTGATAACAGAAAGTTTGATTTCTTTTAAAACTATTTTTGCAAGTGATCAGAGTTACTTGGATTTAACTTGATTACCTTTCTATGTTTATCCTTAGGAAATACTAAGGTAATTTAAGTCATCCGCTTGCTTCGTATGCCGATCAGGACGGAGGAGTAATTAATTTTATTTATTGTTGATTATTTGATGTCCAATAAAACGATGAAGTCGAACAACGGAGTTTATTAAATATGGTTCAAGCTTGAATCATACAGAACAACTGACTTAAGCTAGATTTAACATGAGCTTTTATAATAAGTTACACTGTTTACAATGTGCATTTTGGTAGTGAAATTATACAAATGTATTTAAATGTTAAGATTATACAAATGCAGTTAGATATTAACATACAAAAAGTGGTTGTAAAACTTGTCAAAAGGAAGTGGTAATAAATTACAGCATCGAAGGGTGTACGTTAGATGATCATGATGAATGCTTCTTTATTGGGTGATTAATATGACTTTCTACTTCTATTATTATTTGATTAACATATGCATCTATAACTATACCTATCTAAATATGCATCTGCATAAATGTACTTTATTATAACTCTTCCCTCCCTAAGTCAGAAAATAGAGGATCTGATATTTTCTGTATTTCTATATTTTCTTGTGACGTTTTCTTAATTGAAATATAGTTTTTAATGCACTTGAAGTAACTTAACACTATTATAAAGGCCATAGCACAGATACACACAATTACACTGTTGATCCAAGGGT
The DNA here is from genome assembly GCA_911387805.1 of Cantharis rustica. Lineage (NCBI taxonomy): Eukaryota > Metazoa > Arthropoda > Insecta > Coleoptera > Cantharidae > Cantharis > Cantharis rustica. Next base: position 53,264,931 of record OU426878.1, on the reverse strand, counting down.
GGTGTCCATTTGAAGTTGATAACGTTTTGATTTGTAAATTCTCTGCAATGATTTTAACGTGTTTTAATTCGGTTGTATCTAGGGTTTGAAGTCGTATTGGTTGTAGATGGAGATCTTGATCTTTGTAATTTGCTAGGGATGTTTTTAATTTAGGTAACTCGAATATTGATTCTTCATGTAAGCTTTCTTCTGGTTGGAATGTTTTATTTGATATTTTAATTTTGCAACCCTCTAAAGATATAACACTTGTTTGGATTATTTCGTAAAGTCCATCGTCAAGATTACATTGTGTGTATACGTTGATCGGTTTTTGTGGTAATATTAATAATTGATTCGAATTTATTTGAATGATATTATCTTGTGTGAAGTTGATTAAAGTTTTTCTGCACTGATCTTTCCCGGTTTTTATCAAAATAGCCAGACATGGTTGGTTTTTCTGTAAATTTTGTTTGCGGCAGTAGTAGAAATTTTCAAATTCTGGACATTCTTCTGATGAGGTCCAATAGTCGTCATCGTTGAGCAATAGGAATGGTTGTTCGGGAATTATTGTAATATTTGCAATAGGAATAGGATATAATTGTAGGTATTTAAATGGGGAAGTAACAATAGGTATATGAATTTTGAACACTATTGTGTTTTCTTTTATGATTACTTGTGTTGAAAATAACGAATAATAATTCAAAATATTTTTTAGGTGAACAACTTGTGTGACCTGATAAATTGAATTTAATTTTGTGATGATTAATCTTATGTCTTTTGGTCGTATAATAGAGTCGTGTAAAATGTTTAAACGAGCAAATGAAATTGCAGTTTCAATATTGTCTATTAAATTTTGAACCATTTGCAATTGTAATATTAAGTTGTCTATTGTGTTTGATAGGGAAAAAGCTTTTTCAATATTAGAAGTTCTGTTAAATTCTTTTGTTAATAAATTTACATGATTTCGCAAAACGTTCTGATTGGTGGAAAGTTTAGAAAAATTATCGTTGTATACTTTTGTGATTTCTTTTATTGCGGTATTTGTTTTTCTTAGATCATAATGCATTGACTGTTGATTTGTTTTTAAATTTTCGAGATAAGAGTTAATGTAATTACTGTCATCTGAGTCTAAGGTACCGAATAGCCATTTAGATACTATTCCTATACCGTTTATCATACCTCTCTTAGTACGAGCGCCGTGTGTTAAGGTACTTAGTTTTTCGATTAGATGACCCGTGATAATAAAAGCATTTTCTATTTTGTTAAGTAAAATGATCGAAAAATGATTCACGTCCGATTTGGCAATATGTCTGTGCAAGTATTCTAATTGGTTATTTATTTCGATAGTTGAGGTTTCTGGCAAGGTTAGATTAATATGATAAAAGAAAGTGTGTTTCGATTCAATTATTTTAGTTTGTCCTATTTGCACTGGAAGGATCGGGTTATTTATTTCTTTTACTTTGAGACCTCGTAAAAGGTTTGGAAGTAGTAGGAGTGTCAGGTATTTGATTGGGAACATTTTCAGCATCTGAAACAAAACGTTGAGGTTTCAGTAAAGTTTGATGATAAACTTTATCTTTCGATTTTATTTTGTTGTCGCCAATGATTTCTGGATTTGTGACTGTAACAAAGGGTTGTGTGACTTTTTTCGTGTTCGTGAAGCGAGTTTCTTTTCTGTAAAGAGGTTTTTCTAAATTTATTTGGGGGTTTTGCCGGGTTTGATTTAATTTTTCTAATTTGGTTTGTTGTTTGTCAATTAATTTTTTGTGAATTGCGGAATTAAGGGTTTTCAGATTTTCTAGATGTTCATAGACATACTGTGCGACTTTGGTTTGTTCGTTTAGTTCGAATGGGTTCTTATAGTTTAACTTTCCGCGTGTAATTTGGAAAGGCGTATAGTTAGTAGAACTATGGATACTGTTATTATAATGTAAAATCGCGTAGTTCATATTTGAAATGCTCTCATTTGGTTTTTCTCTTTGGAGAATCCTCAAACTTTCAGCTAGACTGGAATGGAATCTTTCAACGGGGCTGTTGCTGTTAGGGTTGTAAATAGTGACGTAATGGATTTCGATTTCATGAGTTCTACAGAATCCTTGCATTACTTCATTTTTCCATTCAATGCCATTATCGCAAGTTATTTTTCTGGGAATGCCAAAATGTTTTATGAACTGTAGTAATTGATTTGTAGTTTCTATAGCATTTAAACTTTGAAGGGGATATGCTAATCCAAATTTTGAAAAGCTGTCTATAATAGTTACAAAACATTGTCCGGAAAATTTATAAGTATCGGCATACAAGTGGTCAAAAAGTTCGAATCCGATCGGTGTTGGTTTAAATATTAGTTTGTTAGGGTGACGTTCATATTTAGTTTTCTGACATGTTCCACAGGTGTTAACATAGTTTTGTACGTCTTTGTCAATGTTTGGCCAGAAAAATGATTGTTTAATTGCCTTAAGGTTTTCTTGGATACCTCGATGGCAAGTTTTTGTTTCGTGGTATTGTTTTAATTTTAAATTTCTTTCATCTTGTTCCAGAACATCTGTCACAAAATAGTTTGAGATTGTCAAGTTGAGACCTTTATTTTTAAAGAATTTTTGTAAGGTTCGTATGAAGGGTATTTCGAAGTCTTTATAAGTGAAATGCAAGCAATAATGTTTTTTTGGTTCAAAATGATCTTGTACAATTTTTAAGAAATGATCTTTCAGTTTTAATCTAGGGATTTTAAAATGAATACGGTAATTATCAAAAAATTTTTGTTTAGTTATTTTAATTTGGTCGTTATTTTTTGCATCGCATAGAGATATCAATATTTGGTTTTTGAATGTGTTAACGGTTCTTTCTGTGTATGGTATCGTAAGAACTGGATTTTCTTGGCTAGTGTGTACTGTTTCGTTGTCTGAGGTCGTTTCGTCTAAATTTTCTCTGCCAGAAGGGTTTTTCTCTAAATCGTCTATGTTCACGATCATCGAAGCATTTTCATTAGCTTGAAGAGGATGTATTTCAACACGTGATAGGGCGTCTGCGTTAGTGTTAAGTTTTCCTTTTTTATATGTAATCGTGTAGTCGAACTCTTCTAGTTTGAGCCGCCATCTTACCAATTTTGAATTTGGTTCTTTTAAGGAAAATAACCACTGTAGCGGTTTGTGGTCGCTAATTATATTAAATTTAACGCCAAATAAATATGGTCTAAAATGTTTTACCGCCCATACTATTGCGAGAAGTTCCTTTTCAATTGTACTATAATTTATTTCGGCTGAGTTGAGAGTTCGCGAAGCGTATGCGACAGGGAGGTCTTTACCTATAGGGCCTTGAGAGAGAATCGCGCCTACTGCAAAATTTGAAGCGTCTGTAGTTAAATTAAATGTTTTTGAAAAATCTGGATGTTGTAAAATGGGATCGTTCATTAAAAGGTTTTTACAAGTTTCAAAACTGGTGATAAATTCTTAGTTATGTATGATTTTCGTACCCTTATTTAAACGTTGCGTTAAAGGTTTAGTTAATTTAGCAAAGTTCTCAATAAATTTTCTATAGTAACGTACTAGTCCTAAGAAACTTTTGATTTCTTTAGCCGTTTTTGGAATAGGAAACTTTTTTATAGATTCAATTTTTTTTTCATTGGGTTTGATTCCTTCAGGAGTGATAACGTGACCTAAAAATTCGACCGATTTACAAAGAAATTCTGATTTATCGAGTTGGATTTTCAATCCGTCTTCTTTTAACTTGCAAAATAATAATTTTAAGTTACTGATGTGTTCTTGTAAAGATGTGGAAAACACAATTATATCGTCCACATAAACTAGACATATTTTGTTTAGCAAATCTTTCAGAACGTTTTCCATCACGCGCTGGAAGGTACTGGGTGCGTTTTTTAAACCGAATGGAAGTCTTACAAATTCGTAATGTCCATTTTCAACATTAAAAGCAGTTTTTTGAATAGAGTTGGGGTGCATTTCGATCTGGTGAAATCCTGAAGCTAGATCTAAGGTAGTGAAATATTGGCACCGTCCTAGTTTATCTAGAATGTCAGTTATGTTAGGAATGGGGTACCTGTCGTCAATGGTTTTCTTATTTACTTTTCTATAGTCAATCACGATTCTCCATTTCTGTTTGCCGCTAGCGTCTAATTTTTTTAGAACTATCCAAATGGGTGAAGCCCACGGAGATTGTGAGGGTCTTATAATGCCATCTTGTAACATTTTTGCGACTTGCGTTCTTACTTCCTGTTTGTGAACATAGGGGTATCTATAAGTTTTTGTGTGCACTGGAATTTCATCCGTTGTTAATATTTCGTGTTTAACTTTGTTTGTAAAAGTCAACTTATCTTCGGGATGATGAAAAATCGTTTTATATCCGCGTATTAATTTTTCTAAAGCTACTTTTTCTTCGATATTTAAATGGTCAGTTCGCAATTCTGGGAGATCGAAATTTTGGTATTCGTAATTAGGAGAAAATAATTCTTCGCATTGGAAACATTCAAAAGATTCTTCAGAAAAGTCAGAAATGAATGGTTTTAAAAATTCTTCGGTTATTTCAAAGATTTCTGTTGTGGGTGTTGTGTTTACGATTTCAATCGTTGTCAAGCCGTCTTCTATTTTTAATAAACTTTCTGGGATTATTAATGTTTTCGCGTCGTTACTGATTTCGGGAATTAATACTTCGCGGTTTTTTACATTTATTTTTATACGTTTTAAAACAGAGGACATTGGTGGAATTTCAATTTTTTGGGTTTCAAAGTTCGTTCTGTAATAACTGGTCGTTGTACAATAATTCATTTTGTACGTCGATATTAAGTTTGAGTTTCCTCAAATCTCTTATGCCTATTATTCCATCAAAATAATCATGAAAATCAAATAATACAAATTCTAAATTTCCTTCTAAAGGTTTGAATTCTTCAAAAAAGGGTATGTGTGCTTTAAATTGTGCATTTCGAGATCCTGCACAAGTGATGATAGCTGTATTGGATTTAAATATAGTATTTGAAAAGTATTTTTCTGCTATAAATGGTCTGATTAACGAAGGGTGACAGCCTGTGTCGATTAAAAGTTTTAAAGGTGGTTTGGAAATTTTTATGAATGGTAAAGAATTTGGTTTTAAATTGTTAAGATCTACGTGTTGTTTTGGGAAATTTGGGTTTCTCGAAAATTTTGTGAATAATTTTCATGTTGTACATTATCTGTGTTATTAATTTCCGATTGTTTGGTTTCAAAATCGATTTCGTTTTGTTGTTCAGAAAATTCGGTTTGATAACTAGGGGTGTAGTAGTAATCATCGTTAGAATATTGGCTATTATCATCGTATTCGTAATTTTCTGTTTCCACGTTAGTGAGTTCTTCGAAAATAAAATTTTGAGGACATTTATTTTGAAAATAATTTCTATTTTGTCTAGAATAAAAAGAAGGATTTCTAGATGTTGTTGACATGGGTTGTGGTTTATTAAAAGAATAGTTTCTTGATGTTATAGACATAGGTTCCGGTTTGTTAACGGGTTTATGCGAATTTTGTGGGCTGAAAACGTTTTTTGGTTTTCCGAAAACTTGGCTGTTTGTAGGAAATCTTTGTTGAGTTGGACGACTCTGTATATTAACTGGTGCGCTAGGAAATGCCGTACGCGAATGTTGAAAATTTTGCGAACTTTGGTAATCATTTGTTCGCGAATTAAATGGGGACCAATTATTATTCGCGTTTGTCGAATGATTAAAATATGAATGGTTAGAATAATTTTTGTTTAAATTTGATTGATAATTTTGTCGTGCTGAATTAAATTTTTGTTTAATTTGCGGAATGTTAGTATTTTTGCCAAAATCTTGTAAACCTCGAATTCGCTGTTGATTATAAAAATGACGCGTAACTATGTCGCTTGCTTCTAACATATTTTTGGGTTCTTTTAAATCTAATTTTACCCGTAAATTATCATCGACATTGGAAAATAATACGTCAAGCGCGTTTGCTTCATTTTGTTCTATTAACAAAGGTTTTCTAGGATTAGTTATGGTGGAATCCGACGTAATTTTAATTTCTAATCTTGATTTCATTTGTTTTATTCGTTCTAGAAAATCTATAATATTTTTGTTTTTATTTCTTGTGAGGTATAAAAATTCGCGAGTTAACGTTTGTCTATCAATTCGATCGCCGAATTGTTCTCTTAAAGCCGATTTGATCAATGACCAAGTATTTAAGTCCGGTCGACACATCAAGTAATTACTTACATCATCTTTTACTTTTGATTTAATAGCAGTGAATGCAAAATGATTTAAGTTGTTATCAGTGGTTGTACCGTAAGTGTTAAAGAAATTATCACAAGCATTGATAAAGCTTTCTAATTGCATAAAATTTCCGTTAAATGTTGGTAAAAAATCTGCAACAGCTTTTGCTGCTTGAATAGTTGGTGTGGTTAACGACATATTGTTTAGATAATTTGATAATTCGTTTATATCAATTTTTTCGTTTACCATCTAAGTAATAAAATTATTTATTTGTTTTTTCAAGAGTTAAACTGAAAATGATTTTATATCAAAATCACTCGTTATCCTAATTTAAAATGTATTGAATTCTGATTTTGAAAATGATTTAATAAAAATTTTAAAAATCACTCATCAATAATTCAATAAAATTATATAAGTTTCTTCGTTTACTTCCTAAGTAATGAAATTATCTATTTATTTTAAAAGTTAAACCGAAAATGATTTAATAAAATTAAAAATCACTCGTTATTCTAATTTGAAATGTATTGAATTTTAATTTTGAAAATGATTTAATAAATATAAATTTAAAAATCACTCATCAATAATTCAATAAAATTATATAAATTTCTTCGTTTACTTCTTAAGTAATGAAATTATTTATTTATTTTAAAAGTTAAACCGAAAATGATTTAATAAAATTGAAAATCACTCGTTATTCTAATTAAAAATGTTTCTTGAATTACGGTTTCGAAAATGATTTAATAAAATTAAAAATCACTCGTCGATAATTCAAAAATTTTTTTACGATGTTCAAAATTCACAGTGGGAGTGGTAATTGGGATAAAAGAAATGCTCAACGACTTACCAATTAAGTTTGTTAGGAGATTTCTTCTAATTGTTGTAGATTCTGGATCGCGAATTAATGGTTGAACCAAAGGTAGATCCTGGATTTCCAAAATTCTTCCTTTCGTGATTCTACCGACTGCGCCAATTTTATTTATTGTTGATTATTTGATGTCCAATAAAACGATGAAGTCGAACAACGGAGTTTATTAAATATGGTTCAAGCTTGAATCATACAGAACAACTGACTTAAGCTAGATTTAACATGAGCTTTTATAATAAGTTACACTGTTTACAATGTGCATTTTGGTAGTGAAATTATACAAATGTATTTAAATGTTAAGATTATACAAATGCAGTTAGATATTAACATACAAAAAGTGGTTGTAAAACTTGTCAAAAGGAAGTGGTAATAAATTACAGCATCGAAGGGTGTACGTTAGATGATCATGATGAATGCTTCTTTATTGGGTGATTAATATGACTTTCTACTTCTATTATTATTTGATTAACATATGCATCTATAACTATACCTATCTAAATATGCATCTGCATAAATGTACTTTATTATAACTAATTTTTCACGACAATTCTTTTCTTGCTGATAAATATTTTTTTTGAATAATAATTATTTTACATTTTGGAAATCTAGTCTTGCGCGAACTCTATTTTACTTATCATTTATTATTTTTTTGTTGAGATAGTGGAGCGACAAGAATTTTGTAAAGTCGTTTCATCCCTCAGCTGGCGCCCAAACACATTCTCCTTTTATTTTACGTAGCCACCATCTTTTTAAAGGACTCACGAAGCTGTAAAGCTGCCCAGCTTCTTCGACAGTAGGTAAAAAGCCCAAGAGCTAGCCTATCTACTATCGTCATCAGTAGAGACAAAAAGGGTTTCTGTGACCAATAGGAGAATAACGTTACAATGAAAAGTAATATGTAAGCATTAACTTACATACAATTACATATAGTCTTAACAATCTAAAGACCTGACGAATTTTAATAACGGCTTTGGGCGCAAATAATGTTCACGCACTTCACTCGGTACACGAAATTATTCTTTCTTCTATTGGTGTACGTAGATTATCCAAGAGATGAAAGATTTTGTTTTCTATGTTTGTTTTCTAACAAATGTTGAAAACGAAGTTTGAGTCTACGACTCCTACTATGCACTTCGGAACAGAGAAATTACTCTCACAATCCCACTATGATTTGTCAAGATTGACTTGTCAAATTTTTCACTGTATTAATATTAGTACTTGCTTTAATTGCAGAAAGTAATAACTTATTTGGCACCACTTGTTGCCAAATAACAACAAACTTTTTTAAATATGTGGTTTCTTTTGAAACCACCCGTGGTCAACCTACAACGAGGTCCTCCTTTTCCTTGCAAAGAAGGAACTGTCTTTTTCTTTTACCCCTCAAACTTACAATTAAAAATTCTATCAGGCCCGCAAAATGGTTCACACCCTTTGCAACTATTCCTAAAATTAACTAAAACTAATAAATACCCATAAATGTCATTGAGGCGGTAAGTTTTTTAACATTTCTTTTAAAGTTTGAAAACTAACCGTTCAATGTAACTTAATCTTTTCTTAAAACTACTTTCTCACGATTTTAGAAATGTTGAATTTAACAAATATAATTGTGAGCGTGAAATTTACAAAAAAAAACTAATTTATTTCATTACAAAGACTACCCAGGGTTGCTTCCAGTTCAATTGGGAACAGCAGTGAATATATTGTTACAAAAAAACTTCTAATAATATTTGATGACTAATGTATGACGTCATGTATAGTGAGTCATATATGATGAGTCATGTGTGATGAATCATGCATGATAACATCATTAGTCATTCAAATAATGCTTCGATTTCAATCTAGAAACACTGAGACGTGAATGGAAATTTCTGGAGGGTTATGGAATTTTCTGGAAGGCTGCATTTAAGTATAAATGCAGAGCGATTTCTAGTGAAGAATCAATTCTAGTTTTAACGTGCAAGTCTTAACATAAATGAACAGTGAACATAAATAAATAGTGAAGTGATAAACGATATACCGAGTGTTTAAATAAATTCGGACTTAGTGTTAAATAAATTATAGTGTAAATTAGTGTTAGTGTTAATCTTAGTTTAGTAATCGTTTTATTGTTATTAACCGTATATGTAAATATTTGTATTAGCCCTTTAGAAAATAAATAAACGTTTTAATTTTCGTTACAATATTGTCATGTAAGACATCATCGATACAGCATATAACAAAGTTATAAACATTTACGGGTCAGATAAGTCATGCATGTAACAAAATAAATGAAACTTAAACACTTATCAGAAACAATACAATTTAAAATTGATATTAACAATTACACTTACGTATTCCACCTCAAGGATGGTAAGTCTGGTATTCACAGCACTTGAAATTATACATCGGTTACTTAAAACTTAACAAAAATCAACTTTAAATAACTGCGGGAGGTTATAAGTTTCATATAATTCAACACAGAATTGTCAATTTTCGGAATAAAGTTTTCATTTTTCATCAACATCTTAAGTAGACAGGTTAGATCAAATTTGTATTAAAAGGTTTTCTTAAATTGGGACTTGTTATCCAAGATCTACAATTTTATTGTACAAGCGATTCTTTGTTCGTATCTAAAAATTAGGAAATTTATTAAAAGTAGTTATAGCTAAAAAATGTAATAGAAATAATATGAATAGACCTTCAGTGATATGTTTGATTTGTTTTAAATTAGAATTAAGTGTTAATATTAAGAAAAAAGACTAAAGTTCAAAATTCACTTTTCGTAGACAACTGTCAAACTAGTTTTTGTGAAATAGAAGAATCAAAAATAATGGGGCGGAGCTCCAAGTTATATCAAAAGATGCGTATTCAAGAGCCCAAATTTTTGATATAAAAAAGAGATGTGCAGAGATAAGATTTAAAATGAGAAGTCCAAAAATAGATAAAATTTAACCTAATATTGGTTTTGAACAAAGTTATTTTGCTAATTACAAGAAAACGGTTGAACAGATTTAGAAAAGATTTTTGCAGCATGTATATGAACATCTTAGGAAAGTTCCTGTAAAATTTCATGAAGATTAGAAGAGATTTTGAAAAATTGATTTTCATGAATAGAATGATTTTAAAAAATTTTAAGAAAAACTATAAAAGGATGTGGAAAAACAATACAAGGTCAGTATCATTTTGAACATTGAAGAGAGCACATTTAAAATTTTTTTTCAACCAAACAAAATATTTGAATAATCTTCTTCATGCACCATTCGACTAAATTTTCGATTTAAAAAATATTTTTGTTCTTCACATAATTTCAACAATTCAAATAACTGCAAAGTTATTATAAGTGATCACAAATTTTTATGTTGATAAAAATTTTACCTACGAATGGAAATTATCCTGCTCTGTTGAAATTCCCAAAATTTCTGAACGTAAAGAGACTCCGAGTAACTACTGATTAGTAAAGTAATTAAAAAATACACCTAATTAAGAATAGTAATAAAGTAACTTTGACGCTCTTCCATATTTAAACACCTAGTATGTTAAAATTAGAATGAATTAATATTTAGCTTTAGAAATTAAACCAATTTACTTACCTGTTTACACTATTAACACAGTTAATTAACACATTTACACAGTTAACAATTCAAAAAGTTTGCGTAACCGATCTTTTTAAACACGTAAACACGTCACTTGTTAAAGATTTGTTTTTTTTTATTAATTTCACAAAATTGTATCCACTTTTATCACTTTATTTATTGAGAGATTCCTGATCACTGCGAAGAGCGGATAAATTTATTTACGGTAAGTGAATACAGCGACGCATCGCATATCTTAGAGGTGACATACAAAGGTTTGTTACCACGATTCAAATAAAGCGCTCCGTACCCATTCTTTTTTACACGATTCAATTAAACTTTCACTTTCATTTGTATAAATTAAAATTATTACGAGAAGGAGACACAGGAATATATAGTTATTGGAATTAGTGAAGATTATCAATTTAGATCCACTAAGAATAGACTTTAATAATTTAGTATGTAATTTTAAAAATACAACCAGTGCTTATCAAAAACATACTAATGAACCGGGATATTTGAAGAAAGTTAAGAATTTACATAGACTCTTTGAAAACACAGTAAAGGTCATTGAGCTAAAATTTGAAATAATAGATCCACTATCCGCAAAAAGGCAGAGCCGCAGTGCAATCAACGGATTAGGGTCAATAATTAAAGTAATTACAGGAAATTTGGATGATGACGATGCAAAACGATATGATAAGGCCATTAATGAAATAAAGAATAACCAGAATAACCAAAAATTACTGATGAAAGAACAAATTAAACTTATTCTTAAAAGAAAAATTATTCCGAATTCCAAAAATTAATCTAAATTTAAGCCTTCATCCGACTCAAAATTTACCTGATTTGAGAAATTCCGACAACCAAAATAACTAAATATAATTACTATCATTAAATTTATATCCATGTCCTATTAATAAAAATTCCATTTATGTAGTAATAATCCCTCAAGCTAAATTTCTTTTAATTAATGATCACGACTTTGCTACGAGTAGCCAAAAATGTATTGAGTTAACTCCGAGTAAATTTGTATGCGACTACGAAATTAACCAAATTAATGAAGATTCTCCATGCAAAACCCATTTACTTCAATTTACAAGAAACTTTTACAAGTGTGAGCAAGAACATTTGAATATGAAAACTACCAAAATCCAGCATTTGGCGAGTAACCAATGGTTAGTGATAACACAAGGAGGGGAAATGATAAAACAAAACTGCAACACACAAAATACATATTATGTCATCTTGATAAATGGTAATTGCAAAATGGAAATTTTTGCAAAATAGAAATTTTGCAATTTGGATGGATCATCTCTTTTCAATGAAAAAGGACCAATGGGTCCTCCCACGATTCTTTTATTTGGCTTTGATCTAGATTTTTTATTTGTATTAATTTTCTAAATTAATGTTACTCTATGACGGCTGTGCTGTTCTGTTCTGTGCTGACTGCATGTTGGTGAGTCATAACAGCGTCAACAATTAAAAATATAAATAAAATTTCATTTTTAAATTAAATTAGTAACTAAAACGGAAAACAACTTAAACTAAACAATACAACAAAAATAAACTAACAAAATCAAATTGCGCACAAAATAAATGTAAAATAAGAACGGCAACGGAAAGCCCTGCTTTTATTGCTCCTCAGGTTGCAAAGTCAATGTTTTATTTCTAAATACGCAACTCATTTCTTACCGCTTGGTATGAACACAGCAATATATAGACAGCTATGTACATCGAAAGAGAGGGGAAGAGTAAGAAAAGGGAAGTAAAAAATATGGTCGGTATTTACATAAAAAAAGAAATATTGTATTAAGGAGCAGATAGTGTAGATGAGAAGATGAGATGAGATAGAATGGAATGAAATAGAAATACATAGATTAAATTAAATAAGGGTTAGTTTCGTAAATTTCGTAATTTCGTAAAAATCTTGGATTTTTCAGTCCAATATCTTTATTTTATTTCAACAATTGCAAACTATTTTCAGCTGTAAATTGGTGCCCAAAACATTTGTTGTCAAACAAACACCCAAGAATATAAGGTTCCTCTTAAGGTTTCATTTAAATATTTAAAGGTAAGTGGTTGGGTCATTGTAATATGAGCCCACTATTTACCCACATATACATAGAAGCCTTATTTTGCAATAACTTTTAAATATTCTTTAATAAATTTTCCATTCAAAATTAGTTAAAATTTTACAATTAACAACTTCACTTTTTAATTTATCTACCACAGAATATATACTGCAGTGATACTTTCTAAAACCTTGGTTTTCACCTGCACTTCAAAGTACCACGACTAACCTCTTCTTCGTGGGAGATGAGAAGATAATCTTATCTCGGGTTGGGTTCTAAGTTGGGTTCTATTGTTTTCACAAATTACAAATAAAATTCTTCTAATCCAAAAATAATTAAATGCTTCTCCAAAAATAATTAATTCCCAATGCAAAATGAAATTTAAATTCAATGTAATGTAAAATTTTACTGAGCTCGTACTTTTAATTTTATTTTTAATCAAATTGACGTGTTATCTTCTTCGCACATTTGCTCGTACAAATATAATTTAAAATTTTTTAACTTCAAATATTTCACGTCCAATTTATAATTTCGACTACCGCTACCACTCGATAGCAACTTATCAAAAATTCCAAAAATCCAAAATATCAAAAATTATACTTCCAAAAGACGCAATAATGCATTCCCATAAAGTCACTTTATTCAAATAAAAAAATTACTCACAACTTCAAAAATTCAAAAAATCTCAAATAATCGCCTCGAGCCATAATCGCACAACAGGCTCGGACAGCTGCTATCAGCAAAAGACCTCGTCAATTTGCCCCCACCTGGCTAATAATTTAATCTTACAATTCAAACTTACAAAAATGAAATTTTCTACAAAATGTACAGGGCGGGTGCAAACCATTTTGAAGCACCACAATACATATACAATATATCACCGAAATGTGATCTATGGATCCTGGGTTAACTATTTCTGATCTAACTTTAGATCAGAAACTTTACGAATGCTGTTTAAAGAAAACACATTAATTACTAAATAACCCAAATGTTTGTGAAACCTTCATAATATTCTTTCTGCATCTTAGATGTAGGTCTGAGTATAACATTTCTTCAAAGTGATTGCTTAATGTTTATTAGGTGGGTTGGTGGGTGATGTTTAAGTTTAATTTTTATGTTTGATGGTCAAAATTGCATTTTAGGTTTGATTAAAATTATAACTGTTAAACTAGAGTACACACTCAGTGCTCTAATGTCAGGGCAATGCTGTAAGTTTTTTTTGCAGAATTTTGCAATCTAGTCCTAGGATTCTTCTTCCCATCAAGAAATGTTTTTTTAATATAATATTTGTTCGATATTTCGTATAATTTACTAGAAATTTACTACATTATATTACCATGTAAAAATCACTCCATGATTCAATGATTATCGTCTTGTGGTAGAGATTGGGCTTTCTCCGATTACTGAATGATCAAACTAACATGATTTGGTTTTCAAAATCTTGTTAATATTACATTCTACTAACTGGAGTTAGGTATCCAGATTTTGCTCAAGTCAGACTTAGTATCTTAAATTCGTGCAAGTCAACAGCCTATTTAAGAAGAAACAAATTACTTTGTGGAATACTAATCTTTGGTAACCAGCTCTCCAAAAAGAGTGTCAATTGATACAATTGATAACTGTACAATGCCAAAGAGTTCGGGTAACATTCCTTGTTGGATATTTCAGCACAAACAACAAAGTCTGTTTTATTTTTGAGATTTTGATATTTACTTGGAAAACACGGACAATCACATCTGGTGGCTTATTGGAGTTTTTTGAGAATGCTTATGTGTACACTAACCATTTTAGATTACACGTAAAGGTAATAAAAATTAAATGCTTGACAAAACTGCGGACTAAAGCCATAGAGTTTAGGGGAGAACCTTAGAAAGATGATTGTAGGATAACAATTCTGCTTGCTCTTGTACTAAAACTATACGTAAAAATAATTCAATGGAGAATTTTTAGACTATGCAGGAAACACAATCTGTCAATCATATTTACATCAGTGTGTAAATATTTTAATTATTTAATTTAGTTAGGTTTCTTTCTTAATTGAGTTGGATAATTTTTTATTTATATGTTAAAATTTGTAAAAAAAAATTAATTACTGTTTAAAGTAAAATACATTATCGACTATCTTAGTTATAACAGAATAATCAGGTATATTAATTTTTAATAGTAAAATTACCGTTTATCAATATTTTATGATGTTCGCGTTTTTAAGTGTTTATGATTATCATCATTATTTTCAACTATGCCCATTTATAATTTTATGTGTTATTTTATGGCATGTTATAGTGAAAAGTATTTGTATATAAAGAAGATCATTTTTCCTTCAGCATTATAGTAAGTGAAAATGAAGTTCTTTAAATGTGCTTTCCTTTTGATTCAGTTGGTAGTTGTGTTAATTTGTGTTTCATTAAATGGTAATGAAAAGAAAATTTGTAAAATTATTTTCTTAAAACAATTATTTTGCGTTTGCTGTTTTATTTAGCTTGGCAGTTATTGATCGCCATAACCTTCTAAAGCGTAATTTGTGTGGTTGTTTGTCAGCAGGAATTAAAAGAAATACAATTTTCTATGTTATTTGTATTTTACATAATAAAATATCAGCAATATTAATGGTGTTTTATGTTATACCGTAGGAGCTCAAGAATCTGAATATATAGTGGGAGGAGTAAATGCTAAGCCAAATGAATTACCGTATCAAGTATCTTTACAATATCGTGGGCAACATAATTGCGGAGGTTCCGTCATTGGCAATTGTTGGATTCTTACCGCTGCTCATTGTGTAGTGGGGTACGAAAGAAAAATTAATATATTAATAATATATTTTCTAAGATGTTTGTTTTAGATTTCCTCAATCAGATCTGACTATATTAGCAGGAACCACTAAATTAAACGGTAGTGGAGTGAGAGCTGCAATCGAAAAAATTATCCCGCATGAAAAATATAAACCTACGATTATTAATGATATTGCACTTATTAAATTAAAAAATTGTTTTAACTACAGCGAAAGTATTCAACCTGTTAAACTAGTAATCAGCAATGTTGGTGCAGGTTATTTTGGGATTGTTTCGGGATGGGGATATACTGACGTAAGTTATTTTGTTATAATAATATATTTTTTTTAATTCTTTTTTATGTAGCAAAATGGAAAGCAAACAACAAATGATCTTAAAAAACTTAGGGTACGAACTATCAGCAATCAACAATGTTCTAGAAGCTTTAGAGATATTTCTAATGAAAATCTATGCACGTTAAATAGGGTTCCAGGACAAGGATTTTGCCAAGTAAGTGAGATTTTAGATTTAACATTAAAAAATCCAATAATTTATCAATCTCGGGTTACTCCTAACTACCAGTTTATATCCATAGTAACTTTTTTTTTCAATTATTTCTAAATAAAATACCATTTATAGTCGGATTTTTTTTAACTCGCGTATGACTAATCTTTAAGTGCAGTGAGATTTAACGTATAACATTTGGTTATCTTTGTCATATTTAGAAAAAAGTAACTATTAGAAAAGAGACAGAAAAAAAAAAGTACGTCGCCGTAACTTTGTAATGAAAATTAATTAAACGTACGTCGATTTTAACTATTTTAACTGTCATCTCGTTTGATTTTTGACATAATCTCGTCAAAGATTATGACATCTGACATCTCGTTTGATATAAAGAACCTTAAGACATACGTTTTGTAAATTTTAATTCATACAATTTTTTTGATAAGTCATACGCGAGTTAAAAAAAATTCGACTATACTTAGAAATAAGCGAGAATATTAATTAATAATTGGGTCTCAAGAGTTTGTAGTGACATTTTATTGAAATATAATTGTGATTAAATATATTTTGTATTTAAGGGTGATTCTGGTGGACCTTTGGTGGAAGAAACATCGGGGGGTCAAATGGGTTTGGTGTCTGCAAATGTTCCATGTGCTCGAGGATATCCTGATATTTATACAAGAGTTTCTACTTACATAAAATGGATTCAAGATAATTTAAAATAAGTTTTTTATTGTTAAATGTTATAAATTTATTTTAAATTTATTAAGAAATAAAAGTTATGGGTGTATACATAACATTCCTTCATAACTAATGAAATAATTATTTCAAGACAGCATTTCATAATTACAAGTTATTCTTAATTAGTAGTAAAACTATTTAAGTATTCACTAATTCTGATTGCTAACCATTGAACTAGAAAATGTTAGACAAAAATCGCTCCTCAAAAATTGCAAGTTGAATTTATTTGGCGACCGAAGTTCTACACGCACCTTTTTATTGGTTGTCCCTGGTAACTTGCGGAGGACTCTCCGAGTTCTGGTATCCAGCTCAGTGGACAGAAGAAATATGTAAGGCTAACCCGTGAGTTACCGCTCAAATAAAGATAATCATCTGTCTCCCTCCAAAGCTAAGATGAAAACAATCACGCCGATGGCTGCAAGACATCCGAAAACGGATAGAACGTCTGTAGCGATGCCCAGGGGTTGGAAACCCCAATGAAAAATCTCTAAAAAGAATAAATTGATAAACAGCAAAAAGAAAATTGAAGTTACGATGCAAGGAGTAGGAAACCTAGTATCGGTTAATTTGAGTGCCGAAAGCGACCTCTCAGCACTTTTGACAAGTGCTAGAGAAAGTTACTGGCGAAACAAAGAAGGTTCAGAGAGCAAAACGACTATTGGGGCCCTACCAAGAATGAGAGATAAAGATTGACTTAAGTCGGTGCCCAGCTTAGACAAGCCATCTGGGATCACATCGAAGAAACTAAAAAGGTTCACATAAAAACGCAGACATATATAAACGCGCTGCAAAATAGAAACATAGCAACTTAGCTTTGGATGTTAAAGAGACGGCTAGAGTTTACATAAAGTCTTGGAGGAGCTCGCTGCTTTGAAAGCCAACCAGAAGAAGCGAATGGCACTCAACCCAGGTTTTCTGAACGAGATGAAAAGAAACTTGCGAGAACTGACTGAAGCTGCAGCCGTGCAAACAGTCAAAATAAAAGCGGTTACCGAAAAGCTAGATGATATTAGCAGGGCGGCTGAAAGCCAAGGAGATGTGTAACTACGATAAGCGCAGTGTCTGTAGAGTGTACTCAAATGGTTAACGATGTCAAAACAGCAGTAGAAACTCTTTGCTTTTCACGGACCTGGCAGCTATGCAAAATGTAATTGCAGCGATAAAAGAAGTTAAGAAATACATTCAGAGAACGCCCAAATTAGTCAAAGTTATTAAGAGTGCCCTAACAGTGAGCGAGATCCTTAGGTTTTTAGCAAAGAGAAGAACGAAGACCAGAAGCGACTTTTGAGAGAATTCCTGCAAGTGGATAGGCCGGAGACTGTCGGAGATTCAGATAAAGAAGTTTTGTCCCAAAAAGGCGCCGGAGTGCGACCTTAACACTGAAAGAGTACTGAAGAAACTACTTGATAAAGACGTGAGATTCGTGTTTTACATCTGCAATGCAACTTTCTGATTGAATGTATTCTCATCCCAGTGGAAGGTTGCCGAAATAATTTTAATACAAAAACCGGGTAAATCACCTCAAGATCACAGCTCCTATAGATCAATTGGCTGCTTTCCTATTTTATCGAAGGTTCTGAAAAGAATGTTACTACAGAGGATACAACCAGTTCTAACAAAAGAAAATACAATACCTGAGCACCAGTTTGATTTTAAAAAACAACATTCTACTATCAAACAAGTGCGTTGTGTTGTGGAGTAATCTCATAAAGCTTCAAAGATAAAAAGTATTGTGAGGCCGGATTTATTGACATTTCCCAGGCATTTAATAAAGTTTGGCACTAGAGTCTTTTAATTAAAGTAAGACATAAATTACCCAACTTCTACTTATGTACTATTAAAATCATGCCTGACTGAGAGAATGTTTCGAGTAAAGTGTAAGGGTAAATACTTGAGTCTTTCCCCGATAGCCTCTGGGGTACCTCAAGGTAGTATTGTAACAATTTATTGCATATTTTCTTCCGCGACCTCAAATTATATGTAGGTGGCACCGTATCTCAAAGGAGTTATTCGCGCGGAGTAGAAGTGCATCTCGCGCTTGCTTTACTAACGTAACACAAAGTGATAGCTCATGGACTTTGATTTTACTGCGAGTAACGCAAGGTGCCAGTAATTGAAATTTTCAACTTAAAGCGTGTGTAAAAGTAAATTGCCAACCACGTTAACGTCAACACGAAACATCAGAATTGATGAACGGGTGTTCAACCATTTTGAAAACGATGATTGAAGTCGTGTTATGTTATCTTGTTCTTTCGTGCCAACATCGACGACCTACCTTGTTTACGTGTTAGTGATAAGTGCTTCAATAATAGTTAGAGGAAGCCCTTTCTGTTCGAGATTCCATTTCATCATCCTTCAGTCGTGCAGTTCAGCAAGCTACGGGTTCTTTAGAATAAGCGGGGAGAAAGGTCACGCCGACCACTTTGTCTTCAGAATTGGAAGCACAGAGGGTCTTGGTGGTGTGACCGCTGTCATAATTAATCATGTAAGCGTATTCATGATTTTGGCTCTGTAATTTATTTTTGAGATTTGTGATTTTTTTTGAAATTGTGAGTTATTATTTTTGATTAAATAAAGTGATTTTATGCGAATGCACTATTGCGCCTTTTTGGATGATTGTTTTGATATTTCGTAATTTGGATATTTTTTATATTGAGTGGCTACTAAATGGAAGTAGATAGATTGATTGGTTTTGATTGATTTGGAGAAAGAGAAGTTAAAGTGGTAAATTAGACCTGAAACATTTAAAATTGGAGGATTTTAAAATTGTATTCGTACGAACAAATGGTCCGATTGATAACTCGACGTTTTGGATAAGGTTAAAATCAAAACTTTGATCCTTTTGAAGAATATTAAAAATTTTACATTTAATTAAATTTGGATACATTTATTTTCAAAGAATATTATATTGGATTATTTTGGAGAATTTATTATTTATTTGAATTACATAAGATTTATTAATTAATTTTTGGAATACTAATTATTTTTTTTGGATTAGAAAATTTTATATTTTAATTTTTTATTTTGATAACGCAAGAACCCTTCGACCTTTGAAAATTATCAACTGCTTCCGCACACCAGAGTTGCTACGGAAAAACAGGTGTGTGATAAATTTCTACAAAATTATTACATCATCTTTTTGGCCATCGAACCATAGAACCATTTTACTAAAAGAGTACAGGGTGGATCCAAATATTTGGTAACATGACATCATTTGCCCCCTTTATGAATTGGAGTTATGGGCGTAGCTCAAAACGAAAATTTATAAACTCTAACGTCGTGCTAATCAGCGGGTGCGTGATTTTGGATGCACGCTGAATTTGATTTATGATACGTTGAGTTTTTTTGATATTTTTTGAAATTGTGAGTAATAATTTTTGATTTTGATTGATTAAATAAAGTGGATTGGATGCGTTCGCATTATTGCGCTATTTTTGAAGTTTTGATATTTTGGAATTTTTTGATTAGTAGCTACTGAGAAATAGTAGATTTGATTAATTTGATTAATTTGGAAAAAGCATTTGAAGTTAAAAATTAAATTTGGATACTTAAAATTAGAAAAATTAAATTACATTCTTAGGAACGAATGTTGATAGTGATAAGCGGGCGATTTGGATAGACATAAAGTTAAAAGTGCGAGCCCATTTAACCCCATTTAACATTGAATTTAATTTGTATACGATTGGAAAATTTATTTTTGAAGAATTTGTTATTTTTTTTGGATTAGAAATTATAATTGTTTTATTTTTGAGAAAACAAGAACCCTTCGACCTTTGAAAATTATCAACTGCTTCCGCACACCAGAGTTGCTAAGGAAAAACAGGTGTGTGATAAATTTCTACAAAATTATCACATCATCTTTTTGGCATCACATTGAATAACAGTAACAGTACTGAACAAGTTTTCAATAGGTAGTGATCACCAAATGGTGACGGCTAAGGTCACAATAAACGTGCGCAGGGAAAGAGCAAAAATGGTTGTAAAGTCTGGAAATGTAAGGTGGAATGTACCCGAAAGTCACGAATCCTATATAAAAGAGATTAAAGGTTCCCTGGAAGAAGGGGGGAGCGTTGAGAGTTGCAGTGTAGAAGATATAAACGACAAAATAATAAATGCGATAAAGAAAGCCGAAATAAAATGGTGTTGCAAAGCAACCAATAAAGATGAAAAGCTCAGTTTGAACACTAAAAGGTTGATGGATCAGAGAAGAATCTTGAGAGAGACAGAAGATACAAATATGCAACAGCTGAGAGTTTTAAATTGAAATATATCACGGGGGATAAGGAAGGACATTAGAAAGTTTAATACGGCTGTCATTGAGGAAACAATAGAATCAAACAAAAGTATGAAGGTTTTAAGATCTAGACTTTCACAATAGTCCAGTCAATAAGGGTTTTTGGCTTACAAAGGTTGGTGTAGTTATGATTTTTGGATATGTTGTTGAGTTGGGGGCCCGTATGAAAAATCCAAGTTTTCGACCTTGAGCGGCTTCCGCTCGATCCGCCATCTTGGATTAAAGGGACAAAAAATAGGTTTCTCCTATATAACTTTCCAACGATTGATTCTACGACAAAAATGTCAAATACAAATTTGAAGGGGACAAAATTATCTACAATTTATGTAGACACACTTTTTTTTGTAAGTCTAACGGGTGACGAGTTACAGCCGCCCAAACGTGAAGAATTATTCTAAAATTTCGGTAATTAAGCTGAAAATAATTAAAAATAAAACGTGGTTACTGCATTGGCTGTTTCCATAAGATTAATCCAGCCCACAGTGTGTTTTTATTTTATTGAAGTGATTTGGGGCATAATTTGCACTCAAAAATTACCTCTGACCACTCTTTAAGGTGGGTTCGAAATTTACCGTGATTGCTTTTTTCAAAAACAACCCTTCTACACTCTCGTTTTGATCAAGCCTTTTGAGCTGTATTTGACAAACGCTGACAAATGGAACCTTCTTGCGTTTGCAGATTTGTACGGTTAGAAGCTACGGTGGTTAAAACAGTTATATAATTTATTAAAATAGAATTTTCTTTTAATTAAGGTAAAAAGTGTAAAAACAAAATTTTGTTTTGGAATTTTTGATATTTTTTAAATTAAATTTGATTTTAGAAATTTACTTGGTTTGATTTTAAAAATACATTTCAGTAGATATCACAATACAACTAGCTTAACAATCTTGGAGGATCAAAAACTACTAAGAAGAGAACGCTTGATGTAGTGCGGCAATCCATTATATTCTACGCAGCTCAATTTGGTATTCGGTGGTGAATGGCACCAAAACATACCAAGAATGCTACAGGAGCAAAGACGCGCGGAGCTCCGAGTGATATGCGCATACAGAGCGGTGTCCCTAGAGGCGGTATTGGTGCTAGCGTTCATGCCGCCGGTCGATCTTCTAACGCTAAAAAGGGTTAAAAAACATGTCGTAGAGCCCTCGGGCGACGGCACTTAGACCGTATATAATAATATATAATAAGTAAAATACTTTTTTTATATTGAATAATGAATAAAATAAATAAATAAATTTTAAATAAGTGGTTTTATTGAGTAGTGAGATTAAATTTTAAGAATTTTTGGTAGGCAGAAAATTGCAAGATAGAAAAAAGAGTCTCATGTCATTGTAAGTAAGGGGTAATACAATTTGATTGGGAAGAAAAATTTAACAAATTAATAGAAGACCCTTATACATTACAATTTGGCGTCCAACGTGGGGTTTGAGTAGCAGAAACCAAAGTAAAAAAAGTAAAATAAAAATTTTTAAAGCTGTAATCCGGAAATTAAGGCGGTAAAAATAATTATAATTTGTATAGTTGATAAAAATTTTAAATTGAAAAGGTGTCCTTGAGGAGATAAAAATTGTACACAAAGCGATTGAGTTTTAGAATAAAAGATAATAAGTATGTTAGATGATAATAGTAAAGGGAAATAAAAATTTTGATAAAATATTTTAATGTTATATTGAAGATGGCGAAAAATAAAATAACTCGAGAGTTAGAGAAAATGAATAGTTCTATATTTAAACCGAGTCGATTGATGCAAATGCTATATACAATAACAGAAAAATTAGAAATAACACAAGTACTATGACGAAAACAGTGAAACAAATGAATCAATCTTAATTAGAATTAAATAAAAAATTAGATGATATTAATCAGAAAATAAATGATTTAAAAGAACAGCAGACGAAAGATACCCTAGAACAGATAGTTGGGAACTCCACGATACAAAATCCAACTGAAGATTTTGATGTCGCACCAAGAATTGAAAATATTGTTGATTCGCAGATAATTAAAGCAACAAACAAAAATGTTAATATTGACAAAGTTGAGACGCAATTGGAAGAAGAACTGGACAATTTTAAACAAGTAAAACAAAACATAAATGCAATTGATAAAAAAGTAAACGCTTTGAATATGCAAGTGCAACAAAATGTTAACAATGTTGATAAAGCGAGATGTGGGTCTAATTATCAAGATACCACCATAATGAGAAGTATAGTCCAAGAATTAAGTTTAAATACCCAATATGAAAAACTAACAAAATTTTAGGATGATGACAGATATAATCCTTAGTTATTCATCAAGAATATTCTAGGTACAATCAGTTGTTACCTTATCGTCCATGATTAATACGTTCAGTAAAGATTATCGGGATTTGGACTACTGGTAAATAAAACCACCTCTTTTTCAATCAGTCGACGTTTCGAGTTTTATTTCACTCTTCTTCAGGACTACAAAAAAGAAAACATGTCACCGCTTTAATTCAAACAAAACCACACCCTACCTTCAGTAAATGAGGTTAGTAAGGATGTCAAGTGAAAAAGGCATATTAACAAATGAAAACGTCATCACCAATTTCCTCGCACGAATCTCAACATTATCAAAATCACAAAAAACTTTAAACTTACAAAAAAACATACAATATAAATATAAAATCTAAAATTCGTCAACACCATAAAATTATTAAAACTTAACAATTTCTAACACAAAGTATAAATGAAATCGAACAGATATCCAATCTCTCAGTACAATATCGCCTAGACCAATTTTGTTATTAATCAAATAAATATATCATTGCTAAAACGGCAGGTTCCCAATCTACATAAAACTACTCGGTGTCGATAATATCACCATAAAAAATACTCAGCTTCTGTGTATCTTCCCTCTAATTAATACTGTTTTTGTTCGTCTTTATAAAAAACATCTCACTAATATTTCTTTTTAGTAAATTGGGTTCGTTGTCCAAGATTTCATATTTGTCAAACTTGAAAGAATGACCCGTTTCTGCATGATGCTGTACCAATGCCGTGGTACCCCACCCATTCTCCTTTTCTTCCTTATACTTCTCAGTTGTTTTTTGTGATTGTTGTTTTTGTGAACAAAAAGTTTTTTGTGATTTTGATAATGTTGAGATTCATGCGAGGAAATTGGTGATGACGTTTTCATTTGTTAATATGCCTTTTTCACTTGACATCCTTACTAACCTCATTTACTGAAGGTAGGGTGTGGTTTTGTTTGAATTAAAGCGGTGACATGTTTTCTTTTTTGTAGTCCTGAAGAAGAGTGAAATAAAACTCGAAACGTCGACTGATTGAAAAAGAGGTGGTTTTATTTACCAGTAGTCCAAATCCCGATAACCTTTACTGAAAATATTCTAGGTATTATTATACATAATAATACATCGCGATAAGCGTCTCTTGCTGAAATAGTGAATAGTGGATAAATAGTAGAGAATAAAGCAGTGGAAAGTGAGGAAAAGTTGAGTAACGTGTGAGTAATTAGGAAGAATAAGTGTTAAATCAGAGGTGAAAACCCAATTTAGTGAGTAAATTAACCGAAATTGTAGAGATAGGTTATACGGGACGAAGGTTTCCGAGGTGTTAAACCGAATCGAGTCCTGAACGCGGAGAGTATAAACTGCACTGTAGTATAGGCAACACAACACACACAGTTAAAGCAGAGAAAAAAGAAAAACCAACCAAGACATCATAAGGGTGAAAAACCATTCAAATTTGTAACATAAGCACCGTAAAGCAGAGAGAAACCAACCAAGACAACATAAGAGTGAAAAGCTATTGCTGTGAATAGTAGAAAAAGTTTATATAATGAGTACCGAAATGAAAGAAACCAGAACAGACAGTTATGAAAGTGAAGGGTCAACTACAGAGGAAAATAGCAGGAAGAGAAGAAGCGATTACGATATTTTTAAGATGAGTAAGAAGGTGCAAAGAACACCAGCGAAGAAGCGAGACATACTGAGCAAAGGAGATGACAAAGGAAGTAAGCCGCAAGAGGGAAATTCAAGAATCGAAGAAAAATTGAACCGACTTACAGACATGGTTGCAAAGTTCATGGCGGATATGCAGAAGAGCATAGGAGTGATCAGGTCGGCGAGTTCAAAAGGAATTGGAGTACCAAATGGAAAGAATTGAAAAAGAAAGAGTAAGAAACAACTTGGTCATTACCTGAATTGCCTGGGATGAAAATGAACGGGACAAAATGAGATTAGCAGTAAATAAGTTTATCAAGGAAAAGCTAGGAGTCTCGGTCGAAAACAAGAATGCGTATAAGATAGGCAACAAACGATCAAACGTGGTTTAGGCAAGCAATTTGGAAGATAAGATGAGAATATTAAAGAATAAATCTAAGTTGGCCGGAACCGATATGTACATAGACAGTGACCTCACAAAAATGGAAAGAAGCATAATGAAGGAAATTAGAACAAGGGCAAGAATTGAACAGAAAAAAGGAATAAGAGTAAAAATAGGAAAGAGAGAAATTTTCACCCAAATAATAAAGTATGGTAAGGAAGGCTGGGATTTTCAAATCAAACGCTATCTCAGTTTGTCGACGTTTCGGACGCCTTTATGGGTCCTTTATCAGCTGCATAGAGTCACCCTCCATTCCGATAGCTAAATTCATCAACAACATCTTAAAAAACGTAGTTCAAAACCTACCTTTCAATGTGATGAATACGAGAGAGGCCAAGGAGAGGATAACGCGGGAGATCGTACCGCAGGACTACGTAATGGTATCCTTTGACGTCAATTCGCTATTCACTAACGTATCCAAAGAAGCCGTCATCACTTCAATCACTAACAACTGGGATTTAATAGCTCCATTTACCACCATCCCCATGGTCATGTTTATCCAACTTATAGCAATTATCTTTGACAACAGCTATTTCAATTTCCAAGGAAACTTTTACTCACAGTTGGAGGGATCCGCTATGGGTGATCCTTGCTCACCTTTTTTCTCCAGTTTGGTGATGAACGACTTACTTTATAATTTTTTCGGCGCGATAGATTTTGTGATCCCTTGCCTCCTCCTCTACGTAGATGATGTCTTTGCGGCTGTCCCGGCTACTGAGATAAAACGATGTGTAGAAATACTTAACAGCTTTGACAAAAAACTCAGTTTTACTTACGAAGTTGAATCGAATCGTTCTTTACCCTTTTTAGACCTTTTAATAACTAGAGAGGAAGACGGCACTCTCACAACGGATATTTACAGGAAACCATCATCAACGGAGAGACTGCTAAATTATGAATCCTCACACCCTAACAGCCAAAAGATGAGTGTTATTAATACACTTAAACATAGAATACAGACTTGTGTACCAAAAAATAAGATCCCTACGAGACTCTACGAACTTAAACTGCAACTCCTAAAAAACGGCTACCCCTCAAGATTGGTGGATTGGGTTTTATTTAGAAGGAATCGTATCAATTCCCCTAATCCACTTACAGAACCAGAAGATCATAAACAAATTCCGAAATACAGCAAAATAACTTACCATCCTTATTTGGAACACCAGATAAAACATGCTTTTCAAGAGGCCATAGATAGTGGTGAGTTGAGATTAGCGTTCCGTAATAATTGCAGTTTAAGTAGGATCTTATACTCAAAAACTAAACAAAGGGTTCCTCCCCCGGACAAAGCCAACGTAGTCTACAAAATAAAATGTCAATGCAATGTGTGTTACATCGGACAAACCAAACAAAGACTTGCTGCTCGCGTCTACCAACACCTGCAAGACGTAAAACATGGATCCAGTACAACTGGTTTGGCAGAACATGCACTCACCTCATCGCACAGTTTCTCTCAGAATGACGTAGAAATTTTGGCGACTGAGAGTAACTACAGTAAACGGACCTTCCTGGAAGCAGCATACATAAGCACCACACCTAACAACATCAATAAGCAGACTGATTTTAGGTACATCAATGCGGGTTACAAGGATCTTCTTAATAAATTCAAGATAAAGACAGGACAATAACAGCATTCACAGTAACCTCACCAACTTCGGATTTTCTTCTGTTTCAAGGTTGTTTTTTCCCCCCTGTTGACTAAGTTATCATTGCTTGATGACAGCACACTTCATCCTTTTTTCGCACAGATTCGCCCGAAGCGGAATCAGCACCATGGACAACATTTAATAACTAATACTGCGGAGGATACATAATGGGTTGCCTACCTCAACGTTAACCGTTAAAGAATTGAATTTTATCAAGCCAACACATATATTTTTACGTTTCCATCACTATCAATTAGTTTTAATTGATAACCATTTAGTTTAATAAGGTGTTATAGAGGACAATAATTTTTGCGGTATTTTGCAAAATTGTATTTCAATGTATGTTTTTAACCAGAGTCATATTTATCTATTATTTATATTTTAACATTGTTGACTTCGTTGAGAGTGATCTTTCGTGCAACATAGTATATGTATATCTCCTTACATGCTGTTATCAAACGAGCCAACATCACTCGGTTTTTCGGTGAGTTTTTTGGGTGTTTTCTGTGTTGAAAGCGTTATTTTTGAACTTTGTCGGTTTTATATTGTTGTTCTCTTTTCTTAGTCTTGAGAATGGACCCATAAAGGCGTCCGAAACGTCGACAAACTGAGATAGCGTTTGATTTGCAAATCCCAGCCAACCTGCAACTTCCTTACCATACGTAAAAATAGAACATCTAAAACTTACCATGCCTGGAGTTGTTGTAACCTGGGATCAGGAGAAACGAAGATTGGTAGAGGAGAGAGCGGAGTCGGCGGAACGGATACCAAAAAACTAACGAGACAGACAGGATAGATGATACATGGCACGAACCGGCAAGGAAGCGGAATAACGAGAATGGAAACAAATGAGAAACATAGAAAAATGAAACAAAGGAAAGGAAGAGAATCTAAGATGTGGAGGATTGGCACGTGGAACGTTAGATCAATGCTGGGGAAGGGCAAGATGCAAGAGACAGCAAGAGAACTCAAGAGGTACGGAGTCAACATAGCAGCAGTGCAAGAGATGAGATGGAAGGGTAGTGGTGAAGTAGACGCCGGTGAATATGTATTATTGTACTCAGGAGAAGAGAAACAAGGAACAAAGGGTGTTGGCTGCTTTGTGAGAAATTATATGAAGAGAAACATAATGCAATTTAAACCAATTAGCGGCAGAATAGCATATCTGAGATTGAAAGCAAAACCAATAAATATAAGTATAATAGTTACATACGCACCAACTGAAGACAAGAGTAATGACGAAAAAGAACAATTTTATTGCGAACTGGAAAGAGTGGCTGAAACAGAACCGAAGGGTGATATACTGATAATGATGGGTGATTTTAATGCACAGATAGGGAAGGAAGATTACGTTAGTGCAGTGGCGGGTAAATTTACGATGCATGAGGACACCAATGATAACGGGCAAAGATTGTGTAACATAGCAGCAGCAATGAATATGTATATAAGTAGTACGAGATTCAAACACAGAACAATATACAAAGTAATATGGAAGAAACTCGGAGCAAATGACGAGAAAGAAGGAAATCAAATAGACCATATATGCATATCGAGAAAAGGAATACATTGCATCAAAGACGTGAGAACCTATCGCGGAGCGAATGTGGACTGTGACCATTACTTGGTAGTTGCAAAGTTGGCACACATAAACATACACAAAATAAGAAGAGAGAATAATAAAAAATTAGCAATAGAAAAATTGGCATACACAAAGATCAAGGAGAAGTATGAAGAAGAGACAGATAAAATAATAGATAGCACGGAGAGAGACCAAGATATAGACCGAGAATGGGAAAACATCAAGATGGCGATACGAACTGGGGCAGAAAGAACGATGGGATTTAAGAAGCAAGGCGTAAACAAGAGATGGTTTGATGGGGAATGTGAAGAGATAGCGGACATTAAGAGAACAGCAAGATTGGGCTGGATGAAAACAAAAACTATATATAAAGAAAAAATGAAAGAAGCGAACAAAATGTACAAAAAGAAGACTTCATTACTAGTTAATGAAGAGGTATTTTGGTCGAAAGTTGTAATAAATAATTATTGTTAATTTAATTTATTTTGTAGTAAAATATTTGGTGTTTGATATGAAACTTTTAGGATGTTTGTAGAAAAATTCAAGACTGTGTTTTGTTGTGCAAATCTTCACTTTGACAAAACAAAACACAGGAGTATGTTGTCCTGTATTTTCCCACAATTTAATATTTATTATGTAATAATATTTTATTTGATGATTTTTGTTTTGAACTTTAAATTAAAAGGAAATGTAAAGATTTTGTTTTGAAAAGGTTGGCAGTGAGGGCAAAAGATGGCGAGCAGAGAGAATGTTTAATTTTGATTTAGTGCGATTGAAGCCGTATTTTTGATAAGATGTTTTTTTTTTTAAGTATAAAATAAATAAATTAATTTTGAATTAGTGGTTTAATTGAATAGTGAGATTAAATTTCAAGAATTTTATAGAAAAAAGAGTCTCATGTCATTGTAAGTAAAGGGTAGTTACAATTTGTTTGGGAAGAAAAAATTAACAAATTAATAGAAGACCTTTATACATTACAATACATATTATATATTATATTATAGCCTGTCAGGATAAAAATTTTGGTAATAGCATTTTTTTGTTTATCTTGAACATTTAGTTTGAAGTTACCCCTTTAACAAGGGTTATTTGGCTCATCCATGCTATTGCATAAAATACAGTTTTTATTCAATAGGTACAACTTGTTGCAATTAATATTTCAACGAAAATATATCATTAATTTTTTTTAATTATATATCATTAATTTATTTAAGATAATTTAAGTTTTATTTAAAAAAATCAGTTGTAATTCGCCAATAATCAGAAAATTAATTGTTTAAATCAAAAATATAAACAACGCATAATGTTTTATTAGCAATGACATAAGAAATATATCAAAATATTATATATTACTCCAAGTAAATATATATTTTCCAAAGTGTAGTATTTCTAACATTTATTTATTATTTTTTTTATTTATTTTATTTTTTATTATTTCTAACATTTCATCTACCTGTCTCAAACTTTCTGTCGGTAGTAAGGATTGAGCAGCTGGAGTTTTCCGTAATAAAACTCGTCCCCATGCAAGTTTACGATACTTTTTTTTCGAGCAAATTAAATTTATTGGTTATCCGCACTAACCTACTATTTTTGCGTGGAAACTTATAAAAACTTAAAATTTTTGTTTGACCCGCTCTGCTATAAAATCCGTAAACACTACAATTCATATTATTAATTTTATTTTTCAGGACTTTATCCATATTACTTAGAAAAACACTTAAAACTTAGTACACACACACAGCGAAAAAACGTCGATTACTTACTATGCTAGTTACCTCTGAGGACACTACGTGGCGCTTTACATTTTGTAAAATGCGAATAGGCAGCTCTCTAGAAATGAGTAACATACATTACGTGGAGCTATCTGTAGTATATTTAATCTGTGGTAATACTCTTTATTCACAATCAGTTAGTAATCAATACATCCCTGACTTTTAAAAAGTTGGGAAGCAGTTTATTATTTACTTTCACTTGACAACCAATCAGAAAGCTATTTTGTTTTATTTCCCAACCTTAAGGTGGGAAGTGATGACTTCCCGACCTGCAATGTCGCAATTTCGGTAGACAAGAAATGGAACTAACAAAAAATGTGCGTTAATAAAATGAAATTTGATGATATTTAATTATTTACAAACTGATTGTGAATAAAATTGTATACGTACCTCTGTGTCAAACAACATTCTACCTCGGCACGTAATACTATACTATTAAACCTGCAAATAAAATAAAACATCTGCTTTATAATTTTTAAAATTCTATAATTTCTAAATCTGCATTAAAACGCCAATAATAGAATAGCAAAAAATAATTATTTTACAGAAATATCAAAAAGCTTTTACTGAGATTAATTATTATTAAATATTCTTCAATTGTACATGATTATTATAACACCATTATTTATTTTTAAATTAGAGAGATAAAATTTTGAAAACGAGATAAATAAAACTTTTGCCTTGTTAACACAGAGTTTAAACTTTCTTCTTTAATGGAGGCATTCTAATAGGGCGATATATTTTAATATACCCAGCGACTTTAAACATTATTTCATTCTTATATAGGAAATCAATGCCTTGCTTGTATTCTCCATTTGGTAAGAAAGGTGGAAAACGAGATTCGTCAAGATATAAATTGCACATATCATAAGTTATTCCCTATCAAAAGATACCCAATAAATATTGTAATTAGTTTTATATAAATTAATTATTACTTTCATAAATTGACATCTGGTAAAATTTCCACATTTAAATAAATTTTGTAGTCCCGCAAGATTTTCACGAAGACTCCTGCAAAAATTTAGTTGAAAATTTGTCCCGCGAAGTACACGATATTCATTACTTAGAAAGTAATTATCATTTGTAAAGTTATCATTTGTAAAGTTGCACTGCCAACTAAATCAATTCAAATTATAATAACAACAAAATTTTTAAATATAATTAAAATTAGTGTTCTCTATCAGAGTTCCTACCTCCACTTCGGACCCCATAGTCACATTTGAATTCAATGTTATATTGACAACTGGTAATGTTCGATTATATTTAAAAGTTTTTATTTCCACAAAATTGATAATAGATTTATTATAAGAAATCAATTCTAGTCTTTGAAAATCGATTTTGTAGTCTTTTTGATGAAACTTAAATAAGTAAAACGTTAAAACAATTATTAGCTATCAAACCAATATTACCTTTGCATAGAAATCATCCGTAAAAATTGAAGATAATCGGATTAACAAAATGAATGTACAATATAATTTGAACTTCAACATTTTGAACTTTGTAGTTGCTGTTCCAAATATTTTCAGTTAAATAAGTTCATAATTAGATATATTTGCTTCTTATATATCAAGTCATTAAGGATAATAGAAAAATGAAGGTTTTAGGAAATTGCAATATTACTCGCTGACCATCATATGATATTATACGTGGCCGAAATTGATATAAGTTTACTCTTAAATTGTATCATTTTTGTAATATATTTATTTGTAGCCCACGATCTATTTAATAACAACAAATAGTATACAAAGGACAATATAGCATAATACTCGTTTTTCAAGTAAAAATTCTTATTGAGAAACTTTTCTATCTATAATAATTAAAGTAAAAGGTGCAAAAATTAATCGAAATTGCTATAAGTTCAGTCAATTTTTTTAATTGATATCCTGAACAATATTCAAAAAATAATTAATTAATAATATGAAGTTTCACCTCCTTTATTATTGATGAATTCAAAAATTCTATTTTTATACTTAAAATTAAATGTTGGGTTATTAACGGAATTTTAGCGGCCGCAAGTTTGATGGCGTGTTTTAAGCTTCTAACATCAGCGTACTGATTTAAATTTTGATATAACGAGCAAGAATTCCCCAAAGATTATAGATTGGGTTAACATCTAAAGAGCATGTTGGCCAATTCATAAATGTTATGTTTTTCTGCCTAAACCATTTTTTTGTTGTTTTCGATACGTGAACGGATGCGTTATCTTGCTGAAATATTATGTAATTTTCTTGATTTCCTTTTCTCCCTCAAGTTAATTAACACATTTTCTAGAAAGTTGAGATATTTTTTGCTTGTCATTTGTGTATCTATCCAACAAATCTATTCAGAGAAAAAAATCTTTTATTCAAAGAAGTAAAACGCAACTCAAATCATTAGCGCACCACCTCCGAAGTTCCTGCTCATTGAAATACTTTGAGGTTTTTTTAATTTAAAAATTAAATTTTTTTTCATCAGAAAAAATAATGTTTTGTCATTCCATGTTTTATGTCATGTGATCCCGAGCAAATTGCAATTTTGCTGCGACGTGCTTCTTAGTAAAAAAAGATTTTTTTAACATTTTTCTTCATTTTAATTGCTAGCTCTTTACAAGAATTTGTTAAACACGTCTTAACACTTACAGGAAGTTTCAGGTTTCTCTTAATTTAAGTTTCAGTTACTGATCACGTTGCCAGTTGATTATCTTCTTGTTTCCTTGTTTGAAGCATTTTTTTTCTTAGAAATCACCCAGTTTAAGCAAGTTGTTGGCTACACATAGCAATCTACAAATTTTTATTGCTATACAGCGATGCGATAAACCAATTTCTTTTAAACCAAGAATTCTTCGTTTGTCTTCTGAAGTCAGATATTTTCCTTTTAGCATTATAATAATGAAGAATAAAATTATACTTGAAAGTAGTTATAATGACTCAATTTTGTTCACTTTGTTAATTAACCTTGAAATATTATTGTAAGAAGCTCTAAGCTTAAATGTTGGGTGAACTTATAGCGGTTTTGCAGTATTTATATCAATTTTTAGAGTAATACCAGATTTAAGTTACTATAGTAAGGAAAAGTATTAGTTTTAATCATAATATTGATATTTTGGTAGTTTTACATTACTGGTTGAAAGAATAAATCAAATAGAGTGCAATAGACTTAATTTTCAGTTTAAATATTAAGTCAACTTAAAGCAATTTCGACCATGCAGTGGTATTATGATGGTCATATATCATTCAATATATTATAATGATATATGGCAATCGAGTTTTTAATCAAATTAATATTAATTTAAAAGTTTATGAAAAGTAATAATAAAAGTTAACCCTTGGTGTGTTTTTCGCTAAAGTAAGATGTTGAAACAATAAGACTGTTAGATTTTGCGGACTTACTCGCCAGTAAGAATTCTAGCAAAGTTAGCCTAAGAAGCAAATGTAATCGCCGATGAAAACAGTAAAATATGTTGTCCAACACAAAAAGCACAGTTTTAAATCTTCCGAATTGATTACGATAGCCAATGAGCTACATTTAAAACATGCAAAGGTCGCTGATTATTATTTGTAAAATATCAGAAAGCAACTACATATTGCGATGTACCCCCAGTAATAATTTTTTTTTAAATGTAAAATATCATAAAATAAATTTTTGTTGTGGGCTGGAGATGATATGCAAATATTTAATAGAGCATGGCTCTTCTTTAACCCTTTTAAAATTTAAAAAATAATTTTCGTATCGTTTAAAACTTATTTTGCAATTTTTTAAATGTGATCATATAAATTTGTTGAACTTAAAGTGGCAAATTTACATGTTATTTGGCCATAAGAACAAACATTGGTCAAAGAGTATGTAGTGTATAGAGGAACAGCCATGTATTAAAAATTGAAACGTAGAGACTTTCCCGTCTACCAGGGGGCGTAGAAAAGCCATCTATCGGCCGGGAACATTTTTATATTAACTACCTAAATATAAAGTTAACTACTATATCGATAATTGCAGGTATACGTTTTTGGTGACCGTTAGTACCTGAAGTAAGAAAAAAGGTTTTTTAACACGGTTATCATGAGGTCTCCATAGAAATTTTTAAATAGAGCAGTAAGCATTACAATCAGTGTAACCACCATACGGTAGTTATTGTATATAATACAATACGATAATTTGTATCCTCTATAGCAGGTTTTTCAACCTTATTGAATAGAGAATAATAGAGGCTTCTTAATCCCCTTATATAATTAATAACTAATTTAACAGTAGTAAGAAAAAAATTTTTAACACTAGTATTATTTAGTTTATAATTTTTTGGGCGGTATTCTACACTTTTTCGTTTTAAGAATGCAACTAGCTTATAATAGTTTACTATGTTCACGTCGTTCTTGATACGCAAACCAGCTTTTATCATCGGAATATTAGACCATAATATTGATTATTTCTATAACTTGGACTTTTCCTCGAAGAAGGACAGAAACACATTTTCACAGAATTTTCCTTCAACTTGCTATCGTTTGATCCTATCAAATTTTATAGAATAAACCAAAAAAATTGGGTGTTTGGGGGATTGCTCAACTCGCTATCGCTTGTTTCGCGAAATTCCCCACTAACAAAATAAAATCTCACTTTTAACACTTATATCGTAAATAGTTATTATAATTTATGTAAATTTTTAATTTAATTTTATTAAAAATTTTTTTTTTATTTTATCTGTATTGCGACCGCGAACCCACAAGCGAAACGTCGCGACCCCCTGGGAGTCGCGACCCACAGGTTGAAAAACATTGCTTTATAGTATATACCAGGCCTGGTCTATACGATAGTATCATGTTATCGTACGATAATTTTTTAAAATGATACGATCAATTTCCGATAATTTAAAATTATACTATAAATTATTTAATAATATTAAATATCAAAGATTAAATATTTCATTTTTTAATTTATTTTTTAAATTTTTGTTTTGAATTTTTTGAAGACTGCACTGATTACTGTTTAAAGTGTTTAAATAAAATTTGTAATGTAAATCTAGTTTACAAATATATGAAAAATTTATATCTGTTACTCCACATGCAATAAATATAAAACATTCAATTTTAGAAGAATTGCGAAAAAACGAATCGAATTTTTTGAATAGTAATAATTGTAATAAATTAACATGTAATAATAACTAATAGAAACAAAACAGACAAGTAAAAAGCAGATCACAAAAAAAGAATTTTAAAGCATGAATAATATTTTATGTATACTTCTAAAATAATAATAATATTTTAAATTGATTTCATTTAAAAATTAAAATTTAAGATGAAATTAAAAACATAAAAATTTAAAATTGTGCCGAGAGATCCGAGTTGAAGCGTTGATTTATTGAAGTTTAAAATTATTTTAGTTTTAACTTTGGTTTGAAATTTTAATAATCTTTAAAATTCGAAGTAAATAATAAAATTGTCTGTTTTTACGATACTTTGAGATTCTCTTCTTACTTTTATAACCATCTACCTGAAGGGATTACCACAATTCTAACAGACAAAGATAGCTTATCATGCTGTCTCATTTAATGCTTACTCATTATATAATGCTCGTTTTTGCCGCTGAGGTCGTTACCAATCGACTACAATTTTATTGTAGGGTACGAAAAATGCTAGTGACAGGTATACCCATAAGAGCTGTTCCTCTATACACTACATACTCTTTGCATTCGTTCAATTCAAATACTAAGTAATCTGCACCAATAAAAATTTTACAGGTTATTATTCAAAGCTTTACGAAAAGATTGTGAAAATAACAGCAAATAATAACAATCATTATCTAAGTAATAAAATAAATAAAGTGACTACAAATCTACCACGTTACTATTACGTAAATTATTTGACGATTATAGAATTACACCTGTATTCATAAAAATTTCTTAAAGTGTCGCTCAGGAATGTAATACTGTTATAGGTTATGGGCTACAGCTGATTGGTTGTTTTAGGTTATAAACCGCTTATATCAGTCTTATAACAGTGTTTTAGCGCTATTGAACGTTTATGAATAATGTTTTTTGACATTTTGCTTATAATAGCTTTTTAAACCTGTTGTAACTTTTTTTGAATAATACAGCTGTTAATATACAGAATGTATTGCTGATGTCATATAAAGTATAGATACGTAAAGGTTGGTCACCTCTTGTGACGTAAAATAAAATATGATTCCTTAGAATAAGTGTTAGATTAGCTAAGAATATTATAATGTAAGTTAGTTATAATTGAAACTTAAAGGAAGCAACAATAAATATTGCAACGCAACTTCTCTCGTTTTATTTGTTAAGCTAAAACTTGGTTCATTATAATTCATTTTCGAGAATTAACAAAAACAAAAATTAGATTAATCTGATTTTGTTATGTCTTATTAAAAGAATAATTGTAATCATATATAAGCTGAAATCTGAATATTTAGAGTAGTTATAAGCAAGAAGAACGAATGTTTGTGATCTTGAGATGTCATGTAAATTTAACTAAAAAAATTATCACTAGATGGCGAGTAAATCGAAAATTTTTAGTTTAATAAAAATGTGCACTAGAATTTTGAAAAGCTCATGTGTTATAAATATTATTCCTGTGACAGATGAAAGATTGTAAACTTTTTATTTTACTTTTCAATTAAAAACTTGAAATAAAACTGAACGTAGTGCAAGCAAATGATAAAATAGTTAATAGATCATTCATTAAATGCAATGAGAAATCAAATAAATCCATTGAAGCAAAAAAAAAAGAACGAGCGAGCCTTACAGTACTCGGATATGATGTGTAACATCTGACATCTCACATTGGTAGTAAGCAACATTATTATATGAAATAATTAATAATTATAAATCATTTAAAAATTGCAAAGTAGATGAAACGGCTTTACGTTACCAGTAACCGTAACCCCAATCTGTAACAGATGATACGAATTAAAACAATTTTATTAGATGAAACCTCATAGCGTAGTACATTAGGTGCTTGAAACATAATTACATCATTCGGTAATCGCGCGAGTTCAAACCTCACGCCTGACAAAGTTTTTTTAGTGACATTTTATAATACAAATGATGTCTATGTATTCCAATAAAATAATTTTAGCCCTCTTTAGTCAAATCAAATTGACTTCCTTGACATCTTTCCAAATTGGCTTCCTGTTACACATTTCCGTACCATTTCACAAAATTACCCCCATAAGCGAGCGGAAAGATGTTACACATCAAAAATGCAAGAAAACTGCAGAAATACTGTAGATACGCTCAAAACTAATTTTTAATAGTTTGTCACACAAGCTACGCTGATGTAAGTGGCAAATTTGTCGCCTACTTTTTATGGACATAAAACGTTACCCGAGACATCTATCGAACAGCATTAAAAATTTTTCAAAAATTTGTCACCTTAATGTTATTTCATTACCTTGTAATGGTATCGTTAAATGTCTACGCGTAAAATCGGCGTCATGTTCACAGCTGTCCGTCTTATCCAATGAATTCGTTGTAGTGTAATTTCCAAATAACCAAAAATCTTGAACATTTCTTAAACTTTCCAATCTTCCAAGACTTTCACTTAAATAAAACAACTCTTAACTCAAATCAAAATCACTTTTATTCTCAAAATCATTAAAAAATCAAATTAATATAATTGTTCAACGAACAAAAATTAGTCCGTTTTCTTTCACGCTCCTCGACGTAAAGCTCCTACTTTAACCACTTTACCAACCTAGACTCTCCGAACGCCTTCGGCGCCCTCACCCTGTTTTATTTGTTCACCTAACACATAACAATTTAAATATATCCCTGTAGAATGGCAGAACTCAAAGCCATAGAATTTGTCCGCGTGTCGACCGCAACTGACAACATTAAGAGTATATCAAAGCACACGTACCGTCAACAGAAATAAGAGCAGGGCGGTTAACGTGCGAGTAACTGTGGCGCTACCCGTCGGGAATTTTTCGTCGTGAAAGTTATTTTCTAAAATTTTCCATCGGATTGGGGCTGTTTTCATATTACAACTACCCGGTTTTCAAAATTTTAAAATGCAATTATTGATTTTATTATGCATAAAAAACTGTTTTTTGACACATTTTAATTTTTTAGGAATCAATTGCCTTAGTTTTGCAAATAGCGGAGTACCTCTCTTGTGCAAAAAGTTACATATTTCGTGTTTTGGTGTTGCCTTATTTAATCCTGGTCGGATTAATTCAGAAAAATTCTTTAGTAAATTAAACATAATTAATGAAAAAATTATTCGAGATAAAAATGATTGAATATGAATATGATTTATTAGTAATTTGTCTAGGAATTGACAGTGCGTCAAATTGTCACTTAGAATTTTAATTTAATTTAATTTTTCAATAAATTAAATGAAGGGCTAAGAAGGAAAACCACCCAAGTGACATTTTTGTAAATATTGACTTATGTACATATTCTGAATGTGGAAGTTCTACTTGGCAGTAAAATATTAGATAATAAAATAAATTTATTATATTTTTTTACATCATCGCCCCAAGGGACTTTACTAAATTTTTAGCACTGATTTTTTAGCAAAGTTTTATCTTTGAACGCTTAAAACATTTCGGGATGTGTAATAAGTCACTTAGGTGGTTTTGCGTCTGAGCTTTTCAAATTTAGTTTTATTTGTTTGAACTATACTAATAGCTAGACACTAGAACTTCTTTGTAGAAATTTGTAAAAATTATTTTTGTTAAAAATGTAGATTACATTCAGAAAAAAATACAATCTTAATTGGTCGTGGTTTTAGTCAGAGATGACCAGTGTACGGATCTCTGAAACATGTTTAATGTATTATGTTCATTCGTTGGTTCTAATATTATTTTATCAGTCGCAAAATGTCTTTCAAACGCCTAGCTACGAGCAGAGGTTTGAAAAAATTTAGAATGAAAGTTTCTGTGACTTTGTACAACTCGTAATATTCAATATGCACAAAAGCTTAGAATTTTGCTGGTTCGGTGATTAGAAATTAGCGAATACTTAAATAGTTTTATTACCAAATAAGAATCACAACAACGGATGATTTAGAAAAGACATCGCGCTTGTGCTAAGCCAATAATAATAACATACAATATTAAAAAAAACAATCATAGAAAACTATGATTGTTTATTTTATACTGGCATATTATTTCACATAAAATTATGATTTTAAAAGACTCTTGATGCATCTTGGCAATATGGCAAGATTGCCATATTCAAGAAAATGGCAAACAACACGGAATTTTATCTATCCCTAAGTTACTGTGTTGTAGATCCAGTAATTAACGTGTTTAAAGTTTTGCATCTCTGGAGTGCAATTCTTAAATATCATTCGAACACCACAGCGTATACAGTGATGAGTCAGAACTGAGGAAAAAATATTTTACAGTATTGTAATGTTTCCCTTGAGAACTACGATTTTTTCTTTTTAAACTACTTCTTATTCCAAAAATACTCATATAATGTTAGTTTTGAGGTTACAAACGTAATTAGTTTAAAGAATTATTTACGTAAATTGTACACATAATTTATTATTAAATGTGCATTGAATGAAAAAACTTAACAACTTAAATTTTGGGAAAAGGTATTTCATTAAATAAAATTACTTTTTGCCAACCGGTTTTGATTTTCTTATTTTACTGACATTTTACTGACAAAATCAGCAACACATTATGTATTGCAGAAAAACTAGTGAATGAATGCGGGCTATAAGACAGTCAGGCTCAAGAGTAGTCGGTTCAACGATAAAAAAAAATAAATACCAATACTAAAATTCAATTTTAAAAGCTTGTCAAAAGAAAGATGCAATATCTTATTCAATTATAAATTCCTATAAAATTCTATTCCATAAAACATGTGGTGATTAATAATAAAAAGTGATATCTTCGTTGTTAAATTAAGTAAATCATCTTACACATAAATGCAATAAAATTGGATATAAGTCTCCTGGTAGTCGGTTCAACGTTCATAAAAAGAAATATTAATATCTTAGAATTTGTTTTCAAAATAACTTCTAACTGAATTTATTTTTTTTTTTTTTTTGGTACTAGGTACTATTTTTTCATGACAGAAAAACGCGTTTCAATCTGCAAAATATTTTATTGTAGAACTTTATGTATTAGTCAGAAATCAATATATTATACAGCTTATAAAAATAAAAATTACACAACAAACTTGGTTACTAAATCGAATCAAGGCAAACACTAGAAAAAGTTCATTACTGATTATGTTAAAACTTCGTTAATAGAGCATACAAATTCTAGAAAACAAATTACTGATGTAATGCGGTTGTATGTAATTTTTCTACAGTTGTTTTTACGCTTCAGACAAAACCAAATACCAAATATTATAGTTTATCTTTTCAATAAATAATTAAATAATAATTTTTTTATTTATTTAATATAATATTTTTTTTGTCCTCATTATTTTGTCGTTTTTCTTAGTTATATACGACTGAAGATCGGAAATAATTCTGGAATAAATGTCTTACTAATGTAATGTAATGTATTACTAAGTTTTTATTTTATATTTTTTTATAAGGTAATTATTTATTTCAAACATTTGGTACGCCTGGCGACATTCATTTAATTCGACTTAGAATAGTTTTTTTCATTCTTTACTTTCTGTGCAGCCCTTGTAAAGTATTTTCTATGTTAGTATGGTATGCATTTTATTGCCGAGTTATTTATCATTCTGCAGTTTATTTTAGTTTATCATGTTATTATTGACCGTGATCCATGTGCGGTGCGTAGATACTCCACAGAACGCCGTGGTAAGTATGCTCAGCTCTGAAGATGGGTGGAACGAGGTCCAGTAGCTGGTGGTAGAGATCCTAACCACAAAAGAAGAAAATGAGAAGCAACGTCAAGCTGCCCCTCAATTGTAAGCAAAAAAAAAAGAATAAAAAAGTCCCGAAAGAGTAAAGACGATGAAGAATTAATTTCGATATCCGTGAACGGTGCGTAATACCATCCAGAGAAGGAGTTTTTAGTCAGTAGAAGTCTGACATACCCCCATGCACGGGTATGAGGGATCCATGAGAATTTTCACCCTTCCTACACACAAACCAAAAAAAAAATAAAAAATTGTAGTTTATTTAAAAGTAAAAAATGTAGTGAATCGTAAAGACATAGACCGGAGACTCATACATGCCGATTGTTGATTTCATTATTATGGAGCAAATTTACGACCTTAAGATCAACTGTCTGGAAACGACTTATGTTTGATTTAGTTAAACTTGGGGAATCGAAATATTTTTGGTTGTAATTTGTAAAATATATTTTGGCTAGCGATAATTTGGATAATTTTGTTTGGATTGAAATTAATAGATTTGGTCTACATTTTGGGACATTATGTTGCTAAAATGGATTGTCAATAAAGAAGAATAAAGAAGAGAAGGCTTAGCTTCTCGAAATTACCAATCACGGATTTGTTGACGTATTTGTAGATATAAAATTTGAAAAGAAGATTTATTGTGACTGTGGTCGAGTGATGAACGGCGGCGATAAAAAAAATATATTGCGACAAAAAAAAAGTTATTCCGTTAACGATTTGTTTATAGTTTAATTTTATTAATTTAAGTTTTTGTTTCTGTTAATATTTATCTTTATGTTTGTGCCAATTACAGCTATCGGTAGGCAATACAAAATTTGATCAAGTGCCACCAGGGGATTTTTCTGGTTAGAGTGTATAATAAAAAAACACGACAATACTTATCAGTTAACGAATGCCAATCGTTATTGCAAAAACACGAATCAATGCGACAACGAATATTGTTCTTTGATGCAACGAACGCTAATTCTTTCGACAGTCACCGCTATTTCTTAAGACAACGAACACCATTTTAGCAATATAGAATGTAAGGTATTCAATTTAAGAATTTATTTTCGTTAATATGAAATGCATTGGTTAATGAATTCATTCCTCAATTAAGGAACATGTTTTCGTCGTGATAATGACATCGTGCTTGGGCTCAATTTTAAAAAACTATTTCTTTATTACTACTATCGTGTTCTTTATATTTACTTTTTTTTTCGGTTCAGTGAAAAATATTGTCTTAATGTTTGCAAATTGAAGTGCAATCACACAAAGTCACTCAAAGACACACAAAGTCATGAAATATTCTTCTACAAATTCTCAGCAAAAAGAAAAACGATTGTTTTTATTTCGATAAAAGAGAAAAATTTGCCCAATCGTTGTCTAAATGAAAATAATCGTAATAGAGATAATTTTCTTTTAAGTACCAAGTCATGCCAGAAAAACTCGTTTCAGTCTGCAAACTATTTTATTGTGGAACTTTATGTATTAGTCAGAAATCAATATCAATACAGCTCATAAATATAAAAATTGCACAAAAAACTTGATTACTGAATCGATTCAAGGCAAACACTAGAAAAAGTTGATTACTGATGATGCTAAAATTTCGGTAGTAGAGCATACAAATTCTGAAAAACAAATTACTGATGTGTTATATCGTGCTTGTATTTAATTTTTCTACGGTCTTTTATACGCTTTTGCAAACTATTTTAACCAAACACCAAAATAATATAATGATTATAGTTTATCTTTTAAGTAAATAATTAAAAAATAATTTTTTAATTTTTTAATTTATTTTGCATACTTCTCATTATTACTTCTCATTATTTTCTCGCTTTTCTTAGTCATATAAGACTAAGATCACAAATAATTGTGAAATAAAAACCTTTATATCGAATTGCAAAGAATTTATTTTAGATTTTTATAATGTTTATAATATAAGATAATTTTTTATTTCAAACATTCTTAATCAATATTTAAAAAAATTAATCAATTTTAATATAGTACTGTTTAAAATTTCCCTCAGAGCTATAATCGATTGATTGCGCCCTTAATACATAAATAACTATTACTATACAGTTAAAATTCATTATTTTAACGTTTTTTTTAGTTTGTTTATTTTTAACAACAAATAGAATACATTGTAATTTAAGCAGTTATTTGTGGGATGAAGTTGTATGAATGTTTTTGCCATTGCAGTGAATAGCACCAACAATTATTTTACCATAACTGATTCATGAAGTTTCATAAAACAAATAATTCGCAATAATATTGTAGGTACATATCTACAAGCAACATCTGTAGCTAATTAAAGATTTTATTAATATCTTATAGTTTCTAAATCTGCAATAAATTGACAATAATAGTCAAAAACAATTATTTTACAAGAATATCAAAAACCATTCGTTTGAGAATTGTATTACATTAATATTAAATACTCTTTTTTTACGCATAATTATTATCAATTATATAATATGCCAAATTTATTTTTAAATTAAAGATAAAATATTGAAAAATCCATAATTAGAACTTCTGC
The DNA here is from genome assembly GCA_911387805.1 of Cantharis rustica. Taxonomy (NCBI): domain Eukaryota; kingdom Metazoa; phylum Arthropoda; class Insecta; order Coleoptera; family Cantharidae; genus Cantharis; species Cantharis rustica. The sequence goes on along the minus strand of OU426878.1, from coordinate 53,221,286 downwards.
CTTGTTAACACAGAGTTTAACCTTTTTTCTCAAATCGTGTAATAGGACGATATACTTTAGCATACATATTGGTTGTAATTATTATTTCATTCTGATAAAGGTGATCAATTTCAAGTTTATATTCACCATTTGGGAAGAAAGGTGGAAATCGAGTTTCGTCAGGATATAAATTGCAGACTTCATAAGTTATTCCCTGCCAAAAAAGTACTGAATAAATATATAGTATTCAGTTTATATAAATTATTACTTTAATAAATTCACATCTGGTAAAATTTCCACATTTAAATAAAATTTGTAGTCCCGCAACATTTTCGTGGATACTCTTGCACAAATTTAGTTGAAAATTCGTCCCGGGAAGTTTACGATATTCATTACTTAGAAATTTGTAAAATTGTATTGCCAACTAAAATAATTCAAATTAATAATAAAAATTTTTAAATATAATTAAAATTAATTTTTTCTATCAGAGTTCCTACCATTAATTCGGATCCAATGGTCACTTTTGAATTAAATGTTGTATTGACAACTGGTAATGTTCGATTGTATTTAAAAGTTTTTATTTCCATAAAATTAATAATAGATTTATTGTAAGAAATCAATTCTAATCTTTGAAAATCAACCTTGTAGTCTCTTTGATTAAACTTAAATCAGCAAATGGTTAAAACAAATTTATTAGCTATCAAATCAATATTACCTTTGCATAGAAATCATCCGTAAAGATTGAAGATAACCGGATCAACAAAATGAATGTGCAATATAACTTTAACTTTAACATTTTGAGTGCCTATAACTTCGTAGTTGCTAGTCCAAATGTTTTTAGTTCAATAAGTTTATAATCAGATATATGTATTTGCTTCTTATATACTGAGGATTATATTGAGGATACTGAAAAACTGAGAGTTTTAGTAAATTGCCATGTTATTCGCTGACTACCAGCGAATAATATGCTTTTTCGCATTACATGATATAATATATGACCATATCATTACATGATTTAATGGTATATAAATTATGTATAATGGTCATTATATCATACAAATACATAAATATTGTAGTGGTTCACTACTTAATTTATTTTTTTGCTTATATGGGTCGTATGATTTTCTGAAAGAAATGGTTACATGGAAAGATAATAAAAAAATTGACGATATAAAATTATTTTTATTTTGCAACTTGAGTAATAAACAACAATAAGAAAAACAGGATTCACGCAACTCGTAAGCCAGCATGTGTTCGAGGAACAAATTAACTCTCTCTTGCACGGCATTTTTGTAGAAAAACTAAAAAATGCAAATTTTTGCAATTCAATTGCTCACTGCTCGATTAAACCACTGAATTCAAAAAAAATTATATAAAAATTAAATTATTAATAATTGATATAAAACCACACGAGAACTCGGTCCTTCGTTAGGGTTAGAAATTTGCTATCTACTATAGTAGCGTAGCATGCGGGGTGCTGAAGGCCCTGGGCGGCATAAGAAAGGAGGCGGCTGCAAGCGCCTCGATTGGCGCTTGATACCCTGTTTTATTCCATCCAAGTTGATCTCAAGTTCTGTTGATTAAGAGCATCGTTGAAAACCGCTAAAAGTAGTTTTTCCGATATTTTTTATGACAGCATAATAAATATTTATATCAAAACTGTTAATTATATTGATGAATACATGTTTCGAGGTACGTGTTAAATTTTTTTTATAGAAAAATATTTGGAAATAGCAGACTACAGTTGTAGTCTGGTCCCGGAGCGTCTTTTCTTGAGAATCACTTTGTGGTGGTCACGATAACTCAAGAGCAAATCATCAGAAACCAGAATTTCAAAAAAAATTTCGTTAGTATATTGTATTGTCTAGTAGATAACCACGAATTTGTCAAAATTTATATTTAAGAAAAAATGACTAGTTTTAATAAAAAGTTTACGTTTTGAAGGTTTTAAATTTTTGATTTTTTTGCTTTAAAAACAAATTGCTTCAAAAATTTTAAAAAGACTAAGCGGCACATTCTTGTTGGGGATCTATTCAAGCCATAATTGGTTCCATGAAAGTTGATCATAAATAGGTCGACGCGCCTAGTATTATAAACGCCAACACGGAACTGCATACAGTCTCGTAAAACATTGCAATTAACTCCTCCATTAAGTAACCGGTGCATAAATCAGCGGCAATTCTTCTATATTGCAACGATTTGGTCCTACAACTGATAAAACCATTCTCTTGCGAAAACTCTTCTAGCACTCCACCACACCACTAATTGTAGTGGTAGTATTTTAGGAACTTCCGTTCTACTTTATTCAATCTTCAAAGTGAGGAGACCATACGCAGAAAGCATACTGAAGCTGAGATCAAACTAAAGAAAAGTACAGACATTTAACTGTGTTAGCAGAAAAATATCTACTTTGTCGTCGAATGAATCCCAAAGTGCGCATCGCCTTATTGCATACAATTTCAATGTGGTTTTTAAAAGATAAGCCTAAGTCAAAACGAACTCCCAAATCATCGATTTCAGTTCCTCGATTTAGTTCAACGTTACTTATGTAACACTGTCTATTAAAGATGGTTGATAAATTTATTTGCCCTAGAAGTATTTAATTTACTGCCACCATTAATTTTTTTTGTAGAAAAAAAATTTACAAAAAGTTTGATTAGATCGGAGACGTAGGATATTACCATTTTAATCGTCTTACAGTAGCAAAAAGAAACAATAAATCATGTAAATCTATATTTGATTATTTAGTATAAAGGATAAATTATCACACAAGAATTATTTAAAATACGAAAGCTATAAAAGATAATAAAATTGAAATCGGCAATCAGTATTCAATGAAAAGTTATAAAAAAAAAATTAATTTTGTTGCGACATTTACCTGAAAGAGAATAATTTCAAATACATAGGTTTTTTCATTATCTTGTAGGTTGTAGAGGAAGAAGCACACACTCACGAGTTCAAAAAAAAAGAAAAATGATAATTTTACTTGAATATTCAAAAAAATAATTAAAAAAACGATTTTTATTTAAATTTTTCCACTACGATTGCGTTTGGTCACTGGGTTTCTCGGAGATCGACTGGCCTTACATTTCAAACTCGGGCTATTTTATGTAAAAATTTGCAAGGGTGTCGATAAGGGCTAAAGTTGTGCTTATCGGCTGAATTTTACTTTTAAATTGAATCAAATCGAGGTAATTCACGTTGTAGAAGAATAGGGAAGTGCGTATTCTAATTTTAATTGAATTCAAGCGAATTAATCGCAAAAAAATGTGATTAAAGCAGTGTGTATCAAAAGTTGACCTGAAACTAACACTGGGGTATAACTATTAGAGTTGCCTTAACAGTTGATTAAGTAATTACTTTGCTTAAGTTTTCTTTAGATAGTAAAACGATAAATGTAAAAAATACCTTTTTTGAGTTTAACCTTTCTTTAAAAAGGTCGTTCAGTTTGGATATTTACGCAATCTGGTTACTTGAGTATGTGGTGCTCAAAATGTTTTAAATTAATGCTATTATAATTGAATACGCAAATTCAATTACATCTTACTTACTAAGCTAGCAAGCTTGTTGAAAGTAGTTTATTTCTTATTGTTTAAAAAGAATTTTAATTAGTCACGTGTAGCGATTCATACAAGTGTTTGAACTGGACTCGCATAAATTACCTTCGTATGAGCTTCGGATTTGGGGGATGGTTTGTTACATTTATGTTATAATTGAACTCTCTACAATTATGTCTTTTGAACAAGATGACAAAACATTTATCAAAGTTGAGCCATAGATTGTCAGTAAGTTATCTAGATCATCACGAAGCTTGTCGTGACGACGCTCTATCCTCAGGGCTAAGAGAAAGTGAACAATGGTAACATGTCGAAAAATCCAAACATACAATTTACACTCTGTAACGGGCCAAATTCGCGCAAATGACACAATAAGGGGGAACGTATCAAATACTTACTTGGAGGCTCAGGACTGCCGCTAGCTTCAGCCAAAGCAAGGTCGCGGATCGCAATGTCAAGATAATAATGACTCCAAGTTAAATCGAAAGACGTACAGCAACTTTGGGAATAGTCAATAAAATGGGCGCCACTCGGATTGATGTCGAAATAATTTTCTTTTCCCTTTAGCGAATCGTTCGGCCCGAGGCGAACGGTCGCTAATTCGGGTGACCAAAGAAAGATAGTTTGAAAACAAATAATTTAATAAAAAACTGTACGTTTATTAAGATACCAAAGAAGAATAATACGGTAATTCGAGTAGAGTGCGATTACATTAAAATATTTTGGAGTCGAGTATAATTTTGATTTACCTTTCACATACGTGAGATTAAACCTAAGTGATATATGAGTGGACTTAAAACTAACACACATATAAAAAAGTAAAAATACCTAATAATATTTAAGTTATAGCCTAGTGGCATAAATGATCACCTTTAAAAATATAAATGAAATTACAATTAGAGAATTGATTACCTGTAGGGTAAATCACCCAAATGACATATAAATATTCTACGACACAGGTAATATTATGATAATGTTACGAAAGAACGTTTAATTATATTTGATGACTAATGTATGACGTCATGTATGATGAGTCATGCATGATAACAGCATTAGTCATTCAAATATGGCTGAATTTACGATCTAGAAAACGCAAAGAAGTGACTAGAAATTCCTGGAGGGAAATTACAATCTTATGGAATTCTCTGGAATTAAATGCAGCACGATTTCTAGTGACAAATCAATTCCAGTTCGAACGTACAAAAGTGAACATAAATAATAGTGAAGTGATAAACGATATACAGAGTGTTATATCCGGACTTAGTGTTAAATAAATTATAGTGTGAATTAGTGTTAGTGTTAATCTTAGTTTAGTAATCATTTTATTTTTATAAACTGTATTTGTAAATATTTGTATTAGCCCTTTTGAAAATAAATAAACGTTTTAATTTTCGTTACAATAAGCACTGTAATAATATAAATGTAAAAAAAATACTAAAGCGGTATAATGGTTTCTATCTCCCAGCTCATATAATACAATAATGAACATAAGGTTAGTCCACCCTGTAAAAAAATAATAATTCTTATGAGACCAGAATGATGAAAAACGTAATGTTAGTAAGCGGTACATAAAATCTATATAAAGAAATCTAAATACATAAAATTTAATAAATGGTGACGTCAAAATTATTACTCTTTTAAAATTGGTAACTTTGATGTTCAAAACGAGTAAAAGTCTAACTTCACGAAAATTAACACTTGAGTCGCACATCAATTCAATTAGTGAAAATTTAATTTTACCAAAACAAACGAAAAAGAATTGTAAAGATTTGTTGATTGTTGAACGGTTAATAATATTCGAAAATTTGTTCAAGTTTTAAAACAGTAAGATTCCTAAACACTTACTCATCAAGATGGCGGAACAAAGAACGGTGAAACTACAATCAACGATCATCGGCCAGATGGCTCTGGATTTTCGATAGATAAAATCGTAACTGGTAAGCCGGTAGAGATGATGACCACAGAAATTGATTATTATTAGCAGATTCGAGAGCGATGTTGGAAAATTTCTTCAAATTCGTAAAACGAAACGGTAACCACACGTAACGTTACTGTTGCACTTAGAATATTCTTGGGAACCGTAAATTTGCGATACTGCAAGACGGCTAGACGATCACACATCAATCTTAGCCAAACCAAAAATTAACGTAACGACAACTTCACTAATATTTTCCAAGAATTGGCAACAAAAGAAATGCTCTCCAAAGACAAGGGTAGTGCTGGGAGTAGTATCAAAATCCCACTGGTGAAAACCGGACGAGCGCATGTCTTACTTGATGACGGCAAATATGAAAACTAATAAACTACTACTTCTGTAGGGTATAGATGGCATGAAGATTAAGTTTTTGAATTAAAATAATAATTAATATATAAATTTACTAATGAAAAAAAACAAAAGGCCGATTAACATTACATTCTCCTCGGTTGAAAAGAAATTCCTTGAATTTCTTTCTTAAACAAAAAGACCAAAATAACAAGATAAAATTTTGAAAATTTTTAACCAATCAAAACAAAAGAAATTAATATGCTGCTCAACAATAAAATATTTCGAGGCGTGCCGAAGCACAAAGAGATTTTAAGTCCGGGGATTAACACGGTGTAGCTCGGTCAATCTTAAGAAAAACAATGCAAATTTCGTAAAACGCTAAGATGAAAAGTTAAGTCTAACACCTAACCAAAACAGAACAAGTAGGGGAAGCCATCTTGCTCTGGGGACCTCCTCGTGACCAATTTACCAAAAAGGAAGTTTCCAAAACTTCTAACAACATAAAGCAGATATGGTCTAACACTAACTCAACAAACTTTAAACTAAGAGAAGCAATATACGACCCTATAATTAGGCGATCCCTCACACAAACTAGAGATGACTTTGAATCAGCCGCCCACTGGACCTACGGGAAGACGAAATACGAATTTAACAAAGAAGAGAGGAAAAACAGATAGACCTAGATAAGGGCGAGAAGAATAGAGTCCAATCAAATAAAAGGTTATTACCACGCCCTGATGAACCGGATAGCGGACCACAAGCTACTTTAACGTCTCAACTCAAGACAAAGATAAAAAAGAAGAAAAATTTTAAAGACAAGAAGCGTAAGAGAATAAGATGGTCATTTTAGAACGTTATTTAAAACTAAAAAGGATGTAATGTGTACTGGAGTGCAGCAAGTGCACAGGAGCAAGCAGTACTTTCAACAGTCAACAAATTTCAACATTTTGATCGTCTATCTACTATAAGTTCGTAGTTGCTATTCTAAATGTTTTTGCTTTAATAAGTTCAGAATCAGATATATTTGCTTCCTATATCAAGTCATTAACAATACTGAAAAACTAATAGTTTTAAGAAATTGCCATATTATTCGCTAAACATTAACGAATAATATATGATATTATGTATGACCATTCGCTACTGCGCGCGAATAAAGAGTTAAGTCAAAAACAATGAAATAGAAAAAATTTAAATTTTAGCTGGTAATAAATATTTTTTGGTGGGGTTGTATGTAAATTGTTTAAGATTATATTGATTATAACAAGTTATTGATGTCTGAATGATAGTTATGAGTTTTAGAGAAAAAATCAATAGAAAAGCGATTTTTCGTTAACTTAATCTCCTTTGCACTTATAATTTTCCAACTTATCTCGTTTATCTAATATTATATATTATATTATTATTATATAATTATTATAATAATAATATTATTATTATATATATAATATTATAATACAAATATAAAAATTATAACGTTTACTTTTAGGCTTCTTCATCAGAAGATGAATATGAAAGATGAAACAACTTTACTGTTTGAAAAAAAAAGTCACATAATGATTTGTATGAATGAGAGTAAATTCTTTCGGTTAGTCAGGTTTGGACCAATAGTTCAGTAAAATTAAAATAATATAATCTTTCCATATCATTTACAAAAACAGTTTTATTTTTCCAACTTGTTGAATCAATTGATCCAAATCCTGAAGATGCTTAAGTTTTAAATTACCTTGTTTTACCTGGTAGAATTATAATATGACATTTTAGCTGTAAAGTAGATTTATAGATAATTATTGTAAGACAACAAGTACCGTAATGAAATAAAAAAAAGTGTTAAAATAAATGAAAGAGAAAAATAATTTAAATACAAAAGTATTTTAGCTTACACTTACCTTCAGCAATTGGATTAAGGTTTTATTTTAATAAATTTAATATTATTTTTTCTTTAGAACCTATATTTAAGAACACTCCACACAACTTCACAACTAATAAACTGCAGTAAGATTATGGAAAACATATTCCAAATTACAATTTAATAATAATCTGTATAAATAAGTGTCTTGTTATCTCCATAAACCACAACAGCAATTCATATTATAAAATGGTATATACTGTGGTGTTTCAAAAGGATTCGCACCTACCCTGTACATTTGATGAAAATTTTATTTAAATAATTTTAAGTTGTAAGATTGTAAAGTTGGACAGGTGGGAGCGAATCGACGAGGAGATTGGCTTTTTGCCGTCGAGCCGCGCGAGAGAGCGAGCGGGCCGATTTTTGGCTTGTTAATTTTTGACTCAAGTGAGTTTTTTTTGAGAATTGTTATTTTTGAGATTGTGATAATTATTTTTGAATGAATAAAGTGAATTTTGTGCGTACACATGATTGCGTATTTTTTTGGAATCATTTTGATATTTGGATTTTAGATCTTTTTTATAAGTGGTTATTGAGCGGTAGCAAATTGATTTGGTCAATAAATTAGAAGAAAAGCATTTGAAATTAAAAATTGAATTTGAATTGTTTAAAATTGGAAAATTTTAAAATTTTAAATTTGTATTTGATCGAACGAATGTCGAGATTGATAAGCCGGCAATTTGGATAAGGCAAATCAAACTTCGTGCCTAGCGAATAAAATTAAGATTTTATTTTTATTTTGTACGTTGAATTAAATTGGAATTAATAATTATATTTTTCAAATTTGGAGAGGCTGGATACATCGCAATACGTATTCCTACCTCAGTGGAAGGTTGCTGAAATAATTTCAATACAAAAACCGGATAAACCACCCTCAAGATCCCAGATCCAATAGACCAATTGCCTCTTTTCGAAGATTCTGGAAAGAATATTACTTACAGAGAATACAACCGCAGTCCTATTTTAAAAAAATACAATACCTGAGCACCAGTTTGGTTTTAGAAAACAACATTCCACCATCGAACAAGTGTATCGTGTTGTGGTAGTAATCTCAAAAAGCTTCAAAGATAAAAAGTATTTTACGATCGCATTTATTGACATTTCTCAGGCGTTTGATAAGGTTTGGCACAAGGGAATCTTAATTAAAATTATACATAAATTACCCGACTTCCACTTACTCTTAAAATTATGCCTGACTGAGAGAATTTTTCGAGTAAAGTGTAAGAATGCATACTCGAGTCTTTCCCCGATAGTCTCTAGAGTATCAATGCTCTACCCTGTTTTGATAGCAGATCTACCAACAAGTTACACATCTACCGCTACAATTGCAGATGACACAGTAATCGTGGCTACGCATAAAAGCGCAACCCAAGCATCAGAGAACTTTCAGAAGAGCTTAAATCAAATGCAGAGTTGGTTATAAATGGCGTATTAGAGCTAACGACTCCAAATCGGTAAATGTTACCTTAACCATGAAGAGGGAAAATTGCTCACCAGTTACTCTAAACAACCCGTAGGCAGATAATGAAGTACCAAAGTACTTCACTTTGGTATGCACATATACAAGCACCTCACATATAAAATGCATATATAGACAAAAAGAAAGCAACTCTGACTCAAATTCAGAGATATGTATTGGCTTCTGGGACGCAGATTCTAATTATCTTTTGAAAATAAGGTTCTCTTGTATAAAAAACTTATATAGACGTACGGAATCCAACTGTGGGGATCAGCCAGTGATTCTAATATCAGAATTCTTTAAAGTTACTATGACAATTTATGTTAAATCATTTACGGAATGTTTGTAAAACAGATTGAAAATTATCTTGAAATGCAAGAAGAAAATAAGTTAGTGATAACTTTAGTTACTCTCAGTTTGCGATTATATCAAATCTTCTCGTGATAAAAATTCGCAAGGACGAAGATTCATGAGTTATCTACATTTTCGGTAGGATTTAGATCCATTTTTGTTTGATTTATTGGACGTCTTATCATTATATTACACCAAAATATTAATCAATTTGACTCTTAAACCCTTAAACTCCTTCAATATTTTCTAAATGTTTGGTTACATTATCGAAAAAACAACTAAAGCTATCTTTGCTATCTTTGCAATCTTTATTTATAATAAAAAGACATACGTATGTATATAATTAATATTATTGGAGTAACTACTCTTGAATTACTTATTTTACATTAGTTTGTAGCCAATCTATATACTCGGAAATTCTTGTATAAATATCGGGCTTTCCTCGGGCACAAGGAACATTAGCTGATACCAGTCCCATTTGAGCCTTTGTTGATACTTCCACTAGAGGTCCACCCGAATCACCCTTAAACAAATTAAAGCAAAGAATATTTATTAGGCAGATTACATCTCTGTATTTTGCCGGTATTAATGTCAATATCAACAGCTAAAATAAAACTTGTACTTCACCCAGAATGGAAACGGGTAATTGGCAATTGTTACGTTCACTTTTAATTTTGGTTAATAAATGAAAAGTGTTCGTAACTTTAGTAATTAACTCATTGAAAGCACTTCGTATTTTTTAAAGATTGCATAATAATTATATTGTATTATCAACATACGCGGCAGACTATACTAGCTATAGATAGTTTATCTGCCGACCATCAAAGAAAAACCAACGCAAGTAGCAGGTGTTTGAAACTGCAAGAGAAGTTTCCCATCCGAACTTGCACCCGCAGTTTAACATTAAGTCCGTTGTCTTGAAAGTACCTGTTGGGATTAACCAATGAGAAACATGCTGGTTGATAGAGTTCAGATAAAGTTGGCTGTTTAGTTGTTTATTATTGATATTTGACATGTACTTATAGAATATGTTGGTAAATGAATAGTTGTGAATAATTAGTCGTTCTATCTAATAAAGACATCGTAATTGTGCAAAAGGTTATGGGCCCAGCATATAGTTGTCTCTAAAAATACAGATTTGTTCAGGCCATCGCAAAAAATAAAAAAAAAAATTGTACCGAACCCTTTGTGATTGTGATTAACAAGAGTTATACATTTTTCCGAGCGCGATGGCAAACAACGGTATATCAATGATTGGAAAATTGATAGGACGAGAAAATTTCAACACTTGGCGATTTGCAATGAAAACATATCTTGAACTGGAAGATTTATGGAGTTGTGTTGAAGGTAAAGATCCGACGACAGATCCCGCTGTTAATCTACGACGCGAAGTTAAAGCTAAATCAATGATAATTTTAATGGTTGATCCGATCAATTTTGTGCATATTGAAAATGCAACTTCCGCAAAAGATGTATGGGAAAAGTTACAGTCCGCATTTAACGATTCCGGCTTATCGCGAAAAGTTAACCTAATGAAAACTCTGGTTACTACTAGTTTAGAAAATAGCGATTCCATCGAAGATTATGTCAACAAGATAATGAGCACCGCACAGAAATTGACTAACATTCAGTTTGCTATAGATGATGAATGGTTAGCAATATTTCTACTCGCAGGATTGACTGATGAATACAAACCTATGATAATGGCAATTGAAAGTTCTGGTATAAAGTTGACAGCAGATTTCGTCAAAACAAAGTTATTGCAAGAAGTCAAAAATACAACACCAACTAATGTTGCATTATATAATAAAAGTAGAGAACGGAAATGGCAAAGTCGAGGAAATTCGTTCCCAAATAAAGGCCCACGTTGTTACAAATGCAATAACTATGGACATATTTCGAGAAACTGCAGCATGAAGAGTAAATCAAATTTCAGTAACCCCTCTTCAGATTTTAGAAGAAACACATCATTGTTCTCAAAATTTAGCACGCTTTGTCTTAAGACTAATGAAGAAAACAACTGGTATGTGGATTCAGGTGCATCAGCTCATATGACGAACTCAACCGAATTGAAAAATTTGAGACGGTCGACAAGAACAGAAATAACTGTGGCCAACAATCAGAAAATCTCAGTTGCCGGTATAGGAGATGCACAGTTAAAGATTGATAATAGTTACATCGATGTTAACAATGTTCTACAAGTTCCAGGTCTGACAGCAAGCCTACTGTCCGTTAGTCAAACAGTTGCAAATGGTAACAGTGTTATATTTGATAAATCTGGATGTCGAATATATGATAGTGACAATATGGTTATAGCAAAAGCGAAACTAGTTGATAATGTTTACAGGCTTAATTGTGAAAAACTTACAAACAGTTTTATGGTTCAGACAGATAATTTTGAACTATGGCACTCCAGATTAGGCCATCTTAATTCCACCGACCTTTTAAAATTAAGAAATGGAATGGCAACGGGCATTGATTTTAATAATAAAAACAAATTCAACTGTATTGCATGTTGTGAAGGTAAGCAGTCAAGGAATCCATTTAAGACATCGAAAAGCAGAACAAAAGCAGCCTTGGAGTTAATCCACACCGATTTATGTGGACCAATGGAGAAAATATCGAATGGTGGAGCGAAGTATTTCTTGACATTTATTGACGATTATACAAGGAAAGTGTTTGTTTATTTCCTAAAGACAAAGGATCAGGTTTTCTCTACATTTCAGGAATTTAAATGCTTAGTCGAAAATCAAACAGGAAACCGAATAAAAATTTTACGTTCCGATAATGGAACTGAGTATTGTAATGAAAGATTAATAAATTTGTTGCAGAAATCAGGCATTCGCCATCAAACCTCAAACCCTTATACGCCAGAACAAAATGGGGTAGCCGAACGAATGAATAGGACATTGGTTGAAAAAGGCAAATGTATGATCTTGTTTTCAAAATTAGGAAAAGAATTCTGGGCAGAGGCAATTAACACGGCGGCTTATATTGTTAACCGTGCACCTACCAAATCATTACAAGAATTCAATAAAACCCCAGAAGAAATGTGGACTGGTAAGAAACCTGACTTGAATCACTGCAAAGTTTTTGGTTGCAAGGCAATGGTACACATTCCTAAAATTAAACGACGCAAATGGGATTCAAAATCAAAAGAATTAGTTTTTGTAGGATATTGTGAGGACACAAAAGGTTATCGTTTATTAAATATCGAGTCAAAAGATTTAATAAAAAGTCGGGATGTCATATTTTTTGAAAATAGTAATAGTTCACCACTCGACAATAAATTTGAAATTTCTGTTGATCGCAATATTGTTAGAAACGAGAATTCAATTGATGAAGCTAAACTTATTGCTGAAGAGATTAGTGAAGAAGTGGGGAATTCTCAAGGAACCGATAGTGTTGATTTAGATTTTGTTTCTGACACCGAAGTGACTCCATTAATTAGTCAACCAATAAGAAAATCTGCACGAAAACCAAAACCAATCGTCAGGAAAGATTTCGTGTCTTATTTTGGCCAAATTTACGAAGAAGTAAATGATCCATTAACCGTACAAGAAGCTCTGAGTCGAAAAGATAGTGCCTCTTGGAAAGAAGCCATGGACAAAGAGATGAACTCTTTAATGGAAAATAATACTTGGTCCTTAACTAAACTTCCGACAAACAGAAAAGCGTTAAATTCTAAATGGGTTTTTAAGATAAAGAAAAACGCTGAAGGAGAAATTCATAAATATAAAGCTCGCCTTGTAGTAAAAGGATGCGCACAAAAGAAAGGGTTCGACTACGAAGAAACATATTCTCCTGTGATTAGATATACCTCGATCAGATACTTAATGGCCCTAGCAGTGAAACATAATTTGAGAATTGATCAAATGGATGCCGTTACTGCATTCTTGCAAGGGGACATTGAAGAAGAAATATATATGTATCAACCTGAAGGCTTTAGCAAAACTTCAGAAGTTTGTCGGTTGAATAAAGCTATGTATGGTTTAAAGCAAGCAAGTCGACAATGGAACATAAAACTTAGTATTGCCTTGAAAGAAATGGGATTAAATCAATCCAAGGTAGACCCATGTGTATTTTATAAAATAAGTAGTAACTATATGTTATTCATAGCCGTATATGTTGACGATTTGTTGATTTTTTCAAATGATGTTAAAACAAAAAATGATTTGAAACAAAACTTAAAATCTAAATTCAAATTTAACGATATAGGAGAAGCGCGATATTGCTTAGGCTTAAAGATTACAAGAAACTATAAAAATGGAGAATTGTATTTGGACCAAGAAAATTACATTCAAGAGATTCTGGCAAAATTTAATATGACCGAATGTAACCCCACAAATACACCGTTAGATCCTAATCAAGTTTTATCGAAAAATATAAGCACCATTGACAATGATCCGTCTGAAATGGTAAATGTACCTTACCAAGAGGCAGTGGGGAGTATTTTATATCTATCTCAAGTAACAAGGCCGGATATAGCACACGCTGTAAATACTGTTAGTAAATTTAATCAAAACCCAAGCAAAGTGCACTGGACCGCGGTAAAAAGAATCTTCAGATATTTGAAAGGAACAGCTTCAGTCAAGTTAAAGTTTAGTCGAAATGAAGATCCAATGATAACAGGTTTTTGCGATGCTGATTGGGGAAATGATATTGATGATAGACGCTCCTGCACCGGTTACGTTTTTAGAATGAATGGAGGAGCTATATCATGGAACAGTAAACGTCAAACGACCGTGGCATTATCAACTACGGAAGCGGAATACATGGCACTTTCTTCGGCCACTCAGGAAGGAATATGGTTGAAGCAACTAGAGTCAGAACTATGGCCAAATTTGGAAAACCAACCAATAAAAATATTTTGTGATAATAAAAGTGCGATTAATCTTGCATATGGAGACAGTTATAAACAAAGAACTAAACATATTGACATCAGACATCATTTTATTCGTGATAAAATCGAAGAAAAGAAAATTCAAGTAGAACATGTTAGTACCGAAGATATGATTGCTGATAGTTTGACAAAAGCTATGGGCATTTCCAAGCATAACTATTGTTTGCAAGGCATGGGTTTGCAGCTTAATCAATGATGCATGTTCCAGTGGGGATGTTGGGATTAACCAATGAGAAACATGCTGGTTGATAGAGTTCAGATAAAGTTGGCTGTTTAGTTGTTTATTATTGATATTTGACATGTACTTATAGAATATGTTGGTAAATGAATAGTTGTGAATAATTAGTCGTTCTATCTAATAAAGACATCGTAATTGTGCAAAAGTACCAATCAAAAATTAGGATGATGTCAACTTTTTGAGCAACGAGACGAACGCAGTTTCAGTTTTTGTCAAGAAAGATCACCAATATAGTTGATAAAGAAAAAACTCATGTAAATTATAGTTTAGGTACTCGAATTAATAATTATATAGTTATAAGGGTTTGGAAACGACAAAAAAACAAAATATATTAATAGTGCCGGTAAATAAAGTAAAAAATAGCGTTTTTAATTAATAGTGTCTTCAATGATAACAATTCAGGTGAATTTGGTATAAATAAGGACAAAGAATATAAACAAACACGAAAATCTACAAAACTTCAAAAATAATCGAACTTCAATAACAATAAAGTTATAAATTTGTGACACGGTTTTGTGTTAAAAAATAAAAACTTCAATTATTTTAATACGTATAATGATTTTGTTATATGTTCTGTCGAAAATTATATTAAGTGCAATTTTGGATCGATAATAATTTTATCAAGGTCTTATAAACACATCATCTTCAGCACGAATAAATCTGTGAAAGTAATCAACAAATCTGCTAAAGCAACGCCGAATATTCGTACTTAAATAATGAATTATATGGATAAAGTACCATTTTAATATGTTAATCAAAGAATAAGCCAAGTGTAATTATTATAGAAATCATTAGTATAAGTTTAGTTTCTTCCTGTTTATATTTTTTTGATTATTTTATTTAAATACTAATCAGAATGAATGAAGCGTGAATGTTATGGTTAAAATTAGTAATAAGTTTGATTATATTTAAAATTTCTGATATTTGTGTAAATAAAATTATTGTTATTGCAAAGATTTTTAATTTTTCTAATAAGCTAAAACCAATAAGTCAGAATTTCTACCAGGTCCGGGAAAAGTTTTATTCTCTCCGTGAGAACCAGCCGGAGAATTGTTGGTAAGTTTTAAAAAAAATTAGGGAAACGCAACATAATAGCCGGTTAACTACGAGTATTAGCAGTAATGCAAATAACATAAAAAAATCTCATACTTGGCAAAATCCTTGTCCTACTACGTTGAATGTGCAAATGTCACCATCAGGAATATATAATTCTAATCTATCTGAGCAGTCCTGGTTGGTGATTGTTCGTACATTTAGCTTTTTGAGATCATTTGTTGTCTTATTACCATCTTGCTATAAACACAAATAATTCACTTCTTATGAGAATTCAGGAAAGTAAGTGACTTACATTGGTAAAACCCCAGCCAGTAACTGTTCCAATAACACCACTATCAATATGACTTGTTAATAATTTTACAGGTTGAATTTTTCTAGTGTATTTAAGACATTGCTTTAATTTAATTAATGCAATATCGTTAGTAATCTTGGGTTTATATTGCTGATGAGGAATAATTTTTTCGATGTAAGCTTTCACACCACCACTATTTAATTTGTTCGTTCCTGCTAATATACTCAATTCTGACATAGGAAATCTGAAACAAATATTTCACAAAATTTGTATTAAAAACAAAGTCGATTTGATTTAATCATACCCTACTACACAATGAGCAGCTGTAAGAATCCAGCAGTTAGCGATAATTGAACCACCACAATTATGGGTTTTGTTATATTGAAGAGATATTTGATAAGGAAATTCACCATCGTATGCATTCACACCTCCTACTATAAAATCAACTTCGTCGGCATCTAAAATTCATTTTAACACTTAAACAAAAAAAAATATTGAGCCGTGATAAATGTTTTACTTAGTCACAAAGCCAGACAAAGGTTTAGCTTGAAATGCTTGATACATATTGTCGTGATTTGAAACCAAAAAATCTTGTTTTTATTTATTTTAAAAATTATTTTAAATTTCTGTTTTAATTTGTAAATTTGTAGCATACTGTAAATAAGAATTTTGTAAGTAAGATTATGTTGGTAACCGTGCTGTATGTAAGTAAGAAAAGAAGGGCTTCATGCCGAGTGGCGTAAAAAGATGGTCGTGTGCTCGGAGCATTTGCATAGCAAAAATTTTACATAGCAATAAAAGTTGTTCACCACATTGAAATTAAAATTAATAATTTATAAACGGTACGAAAATTTACAATAAAAATAATTAATAAGAAGAGTCTCATGCTCTAATAAATAGGTGTGCACTCCAGCAAAGAATTTTCTTGAAAAGGTTTATGAACGCACATTAAGACCTCGAGATAAAAATAAAATTGTTAAAAAAAATAAAATTATAAACGAAATCGTAAAAATGAAAGAAATTAAAATATCGGATACAGAAATTAAACAAATAATAAAATTAATAACTTAAATGAATGAAAAAATCAACAAATACATGAGTCAAATAAATGAAAAATAAACAATGAAACTATATTAAAAATAAAATTTAAAACCAAAAATTTATAAAGCGATTAAAAATTTAAAATTTTAAATAAGAAGAGTCTTAAGCTCAAAAGATGCATGTACTTCAGCAAGGTTTTTTTTCTTGTAGCATGGTAGCATGTAAATGGTAGCATGAAATTCAAGATATATTGTGATGTAATATAAAAGAATGTATCAAATTATTTTAAAATTGAATTATTAATTTCTATAATATTAATTAGTTTCTGTCGTTCCAAAACGACCATCAAAACATCAAATTCTCTCCAAATTTTATCCTTTCACTCACTTTTAATATAAAAAAAATCACTTTTAATAGTGATTTTAATCCAAAATACAAATTTTTCTTATAAAATCAGCAGAGTAAAATTATCAATCAACCGCTCTGGCGACCATCTTTTGGCAAAGAATACCCACTCTTCTATTACTATTGCCAACCTCAATTTTAACAATTACTCAAATTAAAGTATAAACCATCAAAATTTTCTACTTTGTGCCTTCTCTTTCTATCGATTAATGCTCAGCAGTTTCAAATTCATTTCCACCGCATCCAGACATATGTCGTTCACTCTTCATTGTGTTCAAAAGTCTTCCTTCCATTGCCTTTCTTGTGATTATATTTTCCTGCACCTGAGAACGTATTACTATCTAATTCTCTGCGATCGGGCAACATCTGTTCGTCAAACAATTCGTAAATTTCCGCGTTGGTTCTTCTATTTCACTCCACTTCCTCTTTTTTTGCTCCATAAATTAATCTTAGCATCTTTTGTTCCCATACCTCCAAGTTTTCTTTATCTCTTCCACCCATTGTTCATGTCACACTGACATAAGTTACAACCGGTCGAATAACAGTTTTATATATCTTTATTTTACTCTTTCGTGATACATTATTGTTTCTTATTACTGATATCAGCACCCATGCTTCTGTTTCCACCTGCTATCCTAGCATTTAATGCTTTAGTAGATTCATTGTTTCATGTTACTATTGTGCACAAGAAACAAAACTTGTCCACTTCTCCAAAACCATATTGCTCTCCATCCATTGTTTATACTCTAAAGTTTTTTTTTCTCTCATTCTTATGTAGGTACTTGGTCTTATTTTCATTAATTTTTAAGCCTAAAATTTTAGAAATTACCTCTAAATTGTAGCATGACAGTTTTTAGTTCTCTACTAGATTTCGACAGGACTGTTACATCATCCGCATATGCTATCACTTGATGACTTCTATTGTATATCGTTTCATCGAGTAGGATACCGGCTCTTCTTATTATCCATTCTATTGATAATATGAAAAACTAATACAAAAAAAATCGCTGACATTGGATCATTCTGTCTCAATCCTTTAATTATAACCCACTTTAAATTTCTTTGATAGTTTTGCGTTTACCGCGAGAAATTATTCTGTTGTCTGTGAGAGTCATTTGGATCAGTCTTATCAGCTTTCCTAGAATTCTCAAATCTACTTATCACTTCTTCTCATCACTTTATAGAATTTTTTTCTATCGATGGAATCGTAAGTTTGCTTGAAATCAATAAATGTCGCATGTATCACTATGTTATGCTCACAGCACTTTTCCTGCAGCTGCTATCTGGTCAAACACTGATCAATTAGATCTAAACCCACATTGGTACTCTCCTATGATTTTCTCTATATATCTTTACATTCCTGATTTAATAAAATTTGAGAATATCTTGTAGACTACATTCAACAGTGCTATGCCTCAGTTCCTAAAAAGTTAGGAATTCACATTTTTTCTTAAAAGTTGGGCATATCATCGTTAGAGACTACTTTTTTGGTATCTTTTTCTCATATACCTCCTTTATTATGGCTTCTCCTCAAGATTTTATTATCTCCACCTGGATTTTCTCTCCTGAACTTTTGTTATTTTTCATCATTTTTATTATGCTTCCTATTTCATTTTCAATTGGCGGTGTTATCTTCTTCGTTTCTTCATCTTTCATTACAAACGTGTTTTCCAATTCTAGTTTGCGGTCTTCTTCTTCTTTCAGCATGTCTTCAAAATATTCTGCCGATCTTTCGAGATTTCTTTTTTTATCCATGTACAAGTTGCCTTCTTTATTTCTACAATACATCACACCTTCTTTGATTGTTAGGAGATATTAGTGAAACTAACCTTGCAGTCTTCAAGTAAAAAAATTATAAGAACACCGACTAAAAACAATAAAGAGATACCGACAGTAAATAAAGAGATGGACGATATTAAGGATTTTCTGAAGACGATAAGCATTGATATAAATCAAATGAGAGGGGAAAATGCAGAAAAGAAACAAGAAATAAGAGAGAACACTACGCAGATTCAGGAACAGATCGAAATGCAAGCGGAGAACCTAAATGCGCTGAGAAAAATTTGGTAGAAACTAAAGCAAGTTGGGAAAATGACAAGAAGTTAAAAAAAAAAATAGAAAAGCTTGAAAATAAGTTGAAGATACAGAAATAAAAAAAAATAGATTGGTCGTTACAGGAATGGAGGTTGATGGGAAGGAACTTTAAAGGATAACTTGGGTATATTTTTACAAAAGAATTTGAATTTTCACGTAAAGATAATAGCGGCGTATAGAGTGGAAGGCAAAAGAAACGTAATTGAGATAGAAAGTTTTGAAGAGAAAATGGAACTAATTGAAATAAATTTAAGTTGACCAAGTTATACATAGAAAGAAAATACAGTCGTGCTCAAATGTAGTCGGCCACCCCAAGATTTTGTCATAAGTATTAAGCCGTTCCGAATTTATAAAGGAATGCTACATATACATATACCTGACACCCTTTAATGAGATTAAAATTTAAATTTCCACCAAAGGGCGGTAAAATCAGGTACATTTTTGAAATAATGTAAATTTTTAATATTACGGTTTACATGTACCTGTCGATAACGGTATTGTTATTTAATCTAAAGGATAAAATTTTTACAAATTTAACTTTTAGTTTAATATTGTGAAGTGATAGCAACAACATCATGCCAAAACGGCCGCATTTAAGTGTTGCTCTTCGGAGTCAGATTGTCTTTTTGGATTCGACAGGTATGTCTCAACGAAAAATTGCGTTAAAATTGAAGTGTTCGCGTGCGACGGTTCAAGATACCCTGAGGCGAGTAGCTGAGACTGGTTCTGTAGAAAATCGGCCAAAAAGTGGAAGAAAACGTGTGACATCACCCAGACAAGATCGCATTTTGGAAAGATTGTCACTAAAAAATCGAAGGAAAACTTCAAAAGATTTAACACGTGATCTAAGGGCGCAATG
Organism: Cantharis rustica; assembly: GCA_911387805.1. Classification (NCBI taxonomy): domain Eukaryota; kingdom Metazoa; phylum Arthropoda; class Insecta; order Coleoptera; family Cantharidae; genus Cantharis; species Cantharis rustica. The sequence continues at coordinate 53,200,880 of OU426878.1, read as the reverse complement.
TGGGGTCGAGATATCGTCTCAAACAGTTAGACGGCGGTTAAAGGAAAAGGGGCTACACGGTCGCAAAGCTCGAAAAAAGCCCCTTTTGACTGAGCAGCACATTAAAAAACGGCTTCAATTTGCAAGAAATTACAAAAAGTGGAATGTTGCCGACTGGGCAAAGGTAATTTGGTCAGACGAAAGCAACATAGAGGTACGTATTTTATAATGTTTTTACATAATATTTTTGCTTAATTGGACCTTAAACACTTATTTTAGTTATTTTTATTAATTATTAATATTTAATATTAATTTTGAATGTTACTTTCCAGCTTCTTCGTCAGCCTGGATCGAAGAAAGAGCGCTAAAAAATTTTGGAAAGGACGTAAAAAGATATCGTAAAAAAATATCTATAATAAACATATAAAACTAAGAAAACTTAATTGAAGATAAAGAAGCATATTACCGCAGATCAAGAGAAGTTTACCAAAAAATCCTGTGATATGACCTAAAGATTGTTATCGAAGACTGTAACGTAAGATAGGAAGAGAGGCAGAATATGCATCAACAATAGGGCAATATAGCAAACATGTCGAAAGTAATGAGAATAAGCAACTAGCATTAATTGTTTTTGCATTATAAAAAAATATGAAACGACTATGAAACCAAAATATGTAACGACTTTTAACAAAGGAATATACTGTTGTGTCCGCAGTAAGTGATGAAAATGGGTTGCAAACTTAGCAATAAGATAACGGTATTTGCAACTAGAGGAACCACAAAGCAAAACTCTATTTTAACATTTTATTACTAGTGAGTGTTTTATTTTTATATATTCTTAATTTTGATTTCAGTGTTTGTTTAATATTTTATGTTTGTCTAGTTAGTAAGTTTTTTTTTGTTTCGAATTTGATTTTTATTTTATGTTTGTATTATGACTCACGTAAATGCCGACAACAGCAATATTTTAAATAATAAAATATCTAGATGTAAAAAAAAAAGAAGACAGTTTAAAAATGGATATCCAAGGCGATAGAAGAATTAATCAAAAAATAAAGTTAGTCACATAAAGATTTGAAAGCAGTCGGTCGACGAAAGTTTGAAGGCAGTTAGTCAGAAAAAGATTTGTAAAGCGGTCGGTCGACAAAGGTTTGAAGGCAGTTAGTCAGAAAAAGATTTGTAAAGCGGTCGGTCGACGAAGGTTTGAAGGCAGTTAGTCAGAAAAAGATTTGAAAGCAGTTGGTCGACGAAAGTTTGAAGGCAGTTAGTCAGAAGAAGATTTGTAAAGCGGTCGGTCGACGAAGGTTTGAAGGCAGTTTAGTCAGATATTTAGCAGAGCGGTCGGTGAAGAATAAATTCAAGAAGGAAGATAACAGTGTTTTTGTCTATAGAAAAGCTGGGGTCGGCTATTTGCGTGAGTTTTTGCTATTGTTAAATTTTGTTCCTATTTTTTTTATATTTTAACTTTGCAAATAAAAATTATAAAACCGTTATTTTATTGTTTACTTTTGTAACAATCTTTCACATTCGAGAACCTACGTTATCCCATTGACGAGATAAGAGGCGCGCATAAGGTCGCAGCATAAGGAAACTTATGACATCACCCGATAGTAAAATGGCGAATCAAATAGATCATGTATTAATAGAAGAGAAAAATAGAAAAAGGCAGATGCTCATTCAGACTATTATCTGGTGAAATTAGTAATTAAACAGCTAATACCAGAATTATTATACAAAAATTCAAAAAAGGATGGAAAGATATGAAATTGAAAAACTGCAAGAAGATGAGAAAAGGAAAGACAAAAATTTTCTTATTTCTGTAGTCACAGAGATAAAGAACAACTACAGATAGAAATAAAAAGAAGAAATATAAAAGAAAAATAAGAAATAATCAGATATTCTATAAAGAGAACATCGCAGCAGATTCTGGGAAAATACAAGAGAGGCAGAAAACAAGGCTAGTACAATGATCAATGTAAGTTAGCAGTAGACGAAAAAAAACGGGCAAGAATAAAAATGATACATACTGGAATAGAGGAAGCAAAAGCATAATTCAGAAATTAAAGAAGAGGGTCTAAACACGTATGTAGAATAAAAGAAAAATGAAGACGTTGGAGGAAAGCTATAGAGCAAAGTAAGTAAAAATGTTTTACCAACATATAAAAACAAAAAACAAGGTCAACAATCAAATTCAAGATTGTTAATAATTTTTAAAGTTTCAGGAGCTTTACTATCTTTATAATAATTAATATGATTAAGGTTATTAACATGTGATAATTAATTATTGTATAAAATTAATATTTTTTTAATAAAATTAATTTTTAATGTTACATGAAATTGAAAAATAATTTAATTCATAACTTACATAAAATTGTTCAAAAACTATTTAAATGAATGATATAGCTTGCGACACCCTGTTATAATTGATGTTTCGATTTTCGAAATCTCATCAGGCAAACCTGGAAAAATTATTGAAATGATTGAAAATTTATGCTATTAAATTCAAAATTCAAACTTGATAAAAGTCAAATTTATTTGACTTTTGTAAAAACAAAATTTTATGTAAGTTATGAATTAAATTATTTTTCAATTTCATGTGACATGTAAAAATTAATTTTATTAAAAAAATATTATCACATGTTAATAACCTTAACCATTTTATAAAATTAATATTATAAAAAATACTATCTTTATATGTATTTTAAATTTCATATAATATACTGAAAATACTTTCGTACTGTCTGTTATTTCAATTACTACTGCAGTTGCTACTCTCGAATTGTAATAGATGTTCCTCCTACCTTAATTCTCACCAATTATTGCTATAATCTTTTATTTGTTACGTTACTTGTTTTTTCTTAATTATTATTTTTTCCGAATATTGCCTTTGAAGTTAGAAAAAATCTTATATTTAACACGTTATATAATTTAGTTTTGTTTGTAAGAACTCGGTAGCTACGCTTTCTAGTATTATAAAATTCTCAAGCGTTGAACAATTTTCTAAATTATTCATCTGGTTAAATAAATAGTTAACAATAATATAATAATAAATTAATTTTGTTTTTATAAAATAAATTGCAAACTTAAATCATAGCTTTTTGCCTTACTTTGGGATTAAAATCAATAAAAATATTAAAATCAGAAAAATTTTAATAAGTAGGTACTTACTGCTATTTGTTAAACAAACCGCAACAATAACTGCAAACCCGAAACTTAAGGAAATCATGCTGTTAAGACTGTTCAACGAATAACAAAATGATTGAGATTACTATGCTTATATACACTGAAATTCTATATATTAATTAGCTGAGCTTTTGGTATAAATATTTATTACCTACCTAAAATATATTTATCGTATATTAAACCGGTGATTCTCAAACTGTGGTTCTAAAATTGATAACGGAATTGTTTAGCTTTTATTGTTTTTATTTATTTTTATTTTTTTTAATTAAAAGATATCAGTATCTCTGTGTAAACCAAGCTCTTAAGTATGCTAATATCGATATTAGCTATCAATCAAACTACAAATCAAAGTTTCTAAACTAAATCAAAATGTTTTATTTCCCCAATAAAAGTTAACGAAATTTAAAAATTAATGATAATGATATTTACATTTATACAACTTAAATCAATTGCTTTATACTAATTATTATTATCATCTTGGTATTAGTGCGAACTATGTATCGATAAGACATACGAACATAGAAGTTTATTACACTTTCGTTCTAAAAATTTGTATATTTTTACAATTTGTACACAAATATTAGATAAGTTAATGCATAAAAAATGCCAAATTAACAGAAAACGATGAACTTATACGTTCAAGTAATTCTGCAACGAAATAGTTTTTATTGCATTTTAATTCTCATTTTCCTTCATTTTTCATCTTCGCTTTTCCATCTTTCCTTGATTTTTGTATTTTTAAAAGTTGACAACCAGATGGTTATATCAAAAACTAATTCAAAAAGGTCCAACGACGATTTTCTAGAAAAACTCAAGTATTTTTATTATTTTGGCGGAAGCAGCAATGAGAATATAAAAATTTCTCGAATATACACTTAACTTCAAGATGCAATAACTTAGAATAATTATCGTAGCAAGATAACAAATTGATTTAATCATAAAGCCGATAAACGTTAAAAAATTAAAACTAAAGATATTTCTAATAAACTAAATCCCAAATTAAAAAATCGGAAATTCGTATTAATATTTGGCGATTGGCGACACTGGATTGAATACACCTACTACTAAATTGCAAAAATATAAAAACTGACGATGAAGAATATGAAAAAGCCCTATATATTTACAGTACTGTGTAAAAGTCTGCGGCCCCTTAATTAATATTGTTAGTTATTACTCCTATTAATTAATTTTCGATTTTTTAAAAAATAATTATATTGAAATAAATGAAATAGATATTTTATCTTAATTCTTACTATTATGGTAAAAATTTTAAATTGCTATAAATCAAAAAAAAAAATAATCATAGGAAAAATTTTAAAAGAAAAATAAATTTTATGACCATATCGGCAACATAGCTTAAAATAACACTTCCGCAATAATTTAGAGTGGGCATTGCAAACCCATAAATTGTCTTATATTTTGGTGTAATTTAGTTCTTTATTTTGACAACATTATTTACCATCCGTAAAATAAGAATTTAGTTTGTGATTTTTATTAAATTAAAAAATTTTATTTAAAGACAGCTTTTTACAAAAGAGTTTAAAATTAAAATATGAATAAGTTTAAACTTATTAAAAATATCGTAGTAAACAAAACTTTTAAAATGACACAAACAAAATTTTATCCGCGATGCCCCCCAGAAGTCAACCTGTAATCAAAATTTGTCGCTCCCTCGACAAATTATTTTCAACCATTAAATAAAGTTCACAAAATTCAAAATTTTCTTTAAATATCGAACTTAAATAAAGAAAAATCACTCAAAAAAATAATTACTTTAATTAAATAAAAACAATCTTCTCACAAAATTTTAACTTTTTTGCGGTCAATACTTGCAAAAATACTTGCACCAAATTATACTCAAAAAATCAGCGAAGCAAAATCTAGGTCTCCATCGTTTCCGCCATCTTGGCAAAAAAAAACCTCCCTCTACATTTCAAAAATTAATATATAAAAATTTAAATTTAAAAAAAATAACCAAAATTGCATTTATTTTGCCGATTTTAGCATGACTGACGGTTTAAGTTAGAACTTAAATTTTTTTATTTAGGTATTTATTTATTTATCGAGTTCCTTCTATTTTTTATTTTATATTTGTTTTTTATTGTAGTATTTTTTAAATATGTTGTACTTTTAACACTCTTCTTCTTTTGTCACCTTTCACTTTCGTTTAACAATACTTTCAAAAATATATTCTACAACTTCTTTAAAATTTTCTTTGTTGGATTTTATGTTTTCCTCCTGTTAAAAAAATATATCCTGGCTAATCTCCAATTTTTTCGGCCGACTCGATTACATTATGGCAAATTCAACTATTTGCTGTTTATTATCCTCCACGACTTTCTTAACCTGTTCATTCGTATTATCTAAATACTAAATCTTCTTTGTTTTTATCGTGTCCAACCCGATATGTCATTTTAATTTGTAACATTTAATTGCTTAATGTTTTCCGCAACCTTAAATTATCGGTCACACCGCACGCCCATGGGTTTTATTCGCGCAGGGTCAAAGTGTGTCTCGCGCTTGCTTGACTAACGTCGCACCAAGCGATAGCTCAATGACTTTGATTTAAAATGTCGACAAAAACGGATGTTTGATCTAAGTTGTCCGAGATTTTGTAGAAATCTGCAAGGTGGCAATGATTGGGATATTCAACCTGAAGCGTAGTATAAAGAAAATAGGCAACAACGTGAAAGTCGACAATAGGTATCAGAATTGATGAACGGGTTTGAAAAGGACGATTAAAGTAGTGTTATGTTATCTTTTTCTTTCGCGCCAACATCGACGACCTACCATGTTTACGTGTTAGTAATAAATGCTTTGATAATAGTGGGCGAAGCGATTTCTATTCGGCTGATCGATTGCATCATCCTTCAGCAGTGCAGTCGAGCAAGCTACTGGTTCTTCAAAAGCACGATGAAAAAGGTTACGTCGGCAGCATTGTCTTTAGAATTAGAGACACAGAGAGTCTTGGTAGTGTAACCGCTGTCATAATAAATGTTGTAAACGTATCCGAGCGCTTGGGTAAGTCCATTTTAACATAACTAATTCCTTTCTGTGTTTGGTTTTATTTAGGAATGCTGTTAGTTCCAAATTGTTGTTACGACGTGACTGCTGTAGACCAAATTTGTAGCTGCCGATTCACCTTTTTTTATATTGGAAATTGTTGCGAGAACGTTTTTAACTGTTGGATATTGTATTTGATTGTTATTCTCATTATATGTTATATAATTATTTGTGTTATTATTTTGAGAAAATGGAAGCAAATTCTTTTCCAGGATCCGCGCACTGTGCTCCGAAATTAATAGAGCTGGTCTCCAATCTGGGTTCCATCACACTTATTACTGGAAAAGATCAATTCCAAATGTGGTGGTGGAGCAACGGCACCCAAACCGTCTCAGCGTGGCAGAGCAGGTGGCAGATATCCGAAACAAAACTTATCCCTACCATAAGCAGGTAGATCTCTAGAAAGCACGGTGAGCTGAGTTACCACCTTATCCCTGATGCTAACGAGCCACAGATGCTTCAACTTCTACCTGCCGCTATTGCAGCGAACTCGATGCGGGGACAAATGGGAAAGAATCCAAATATTCTCGACAACTATACTCAGGCGCAAAAAGAATGGAACGAGTGACAGGAACAGGCCGCTGCAGTAGTCTGTTATAGCGCGCTGCTCGGACGAACTACATAGCAGACTCCAAGAAGATCAAATTCCCGAGAGAGCAGAAGCAACAGGAAACAAACTTCTTATTGCGTTAAATCTGCAGGAGGCAGTGAAGTAATCTTCAACGAAGTATTCGAACTCCTACAGTCAGCTTAAGCAAAAGAGGTTTTAGTCTGTAAGAGTTCGACACTACCTTCGGGGAGTACCTATAAGGACATTCAACGCATAAAAAAAATCTTCGCATCTAAAACCAACTGTCTGATTTACACACTAAAAATTTACACTTTAGTCTACTCGTTTAGTCGTAATTCTCTAAAGTGAGGCGGAAAACCACAACATTTTAGAAGGTCAAGAAAACCTGTAGCTGCCAAAGTAAACAAAACATCAAACCCAAACAAATTTTTCATTGAAAGAATTTTTTATTTAATTTAAAAAAAAATAAATTGTACACTTATTATATTTTTATTTTGCAGGTTCAGCATTCATGAGCTTATTTTATATATCATTTATTGGAACACAAAATAATACAATAAATTATCAATCAATCAAAAATAAAGTACTCTTAAGAAACATTATTTTAATTTATTATAGCTTTGAAGGAAAAATTCACCTCCTTTATTATAATACTTATACTTTTCGGTATAATGAGCCATTAAATGAATTATTAATGATAAAAATGTAAATATTTCATGAATATTAAAAACAGGAAATTTTACTGAAAAAAATTTTGTTACCTCATTATCTTGTAATAATTAAGATAACCATATCAATAGTTTAGAAAATTTAAAAATAATGTATACAAAAAATATCAACGAAAATATTTTTAGTTTTCTAAAATCTTGATATTGTTAATAATATGGGGTGCTTAAACTATGTAATCGTGGATTATAATTAAGATATTGGCTCCATATCAGAATTTCTATTTATCCTACAGGATAAACAGCTTCATTAAAAAATCAGTTTGAAACTATTTCATAAAGCTTCAGATCCATATTTAATTTAACAATAACATTTCTTTCAATAAAATTTCTTTTCTTTGTAAACCATTATATTATTTTGTGGTAATTTTCGACATGAACTCTTTACGAACTTATTCGTCAATTAATTCTCTATAGCATTTTATAATTTCTGAATAGAAATTTCATGGACACTGCATTAACACAACGAATAATATAATATTAAAGAAAAGATACAGTCAGGGCAAAGCAATATATTATTTATTATTATAATCGTATATTATAATAAAATTGTGTAAAAAAACAATATCATAGCTTGCTCGCCTAATGGGCGAGTTCCTTTAGAGATAATTTGATTAAATATAATAAAATGTTACAAAGTAATTTTTGACCGCCCCTGATACTTCTGGTAAAGTTTTTGAATTTTAAGTTTGTGATATTAATTTTTGTAAGGTTAACGTTGGCGGAAAACTGAGAAAAGTGGGAGGCTTTTTTGCCAACTAGCCGCCGGAGCTGTTTGATTTAATTTTTGCTTCGAAGATCTTGAATTGCAAATAATTTTTTTAAATTGTAATTTTGATTATAATTAGTATTGTGATTGAAAGTATTTTTGGTCGCAGCCGAGATTTGATTGTAAGTGTTTTTGAAATTGATTAATTTTTTGATTGTATTTATGATTAATAAAGAAGATATTATTTTTGGTAAGCGATTTATTTTGGATACAAAGATAATTTCTGGAAGTTAGTTTTAATATTGGAAATATAAAATTAGTAGATACATTTGAAGAAAACAAACGTGGCGTTACTAATATCGTTTGAAGCTGATAATTTAAAATCGAACGTTCAAACCTCAAGCAAATATAACATTTTTAAAAGTTATAAAAATAATTTAAAATTGTAAAGTTTTCTTGAAATCGAATCCATATTTATAATGGATCATAAATATCACAGCATCTATTGGCGCCCCACATTGGACGCCAAAAGTTGGAATGATATTTTGTCAAAATTTATATTTTTTTAAAACTTGCAACTTTCTTCAGCCTAGCTCAAATCGGAAGCAACCTCTTCGATCTCAGGAGTCGGTTCTGTAGATGAAAACAATATCCCTTCAGCATTGAATTGCTTACAAAAATTAATGAATGCCTAAGTTGTCTCAATATTATCCCAAGGAGTAACATACAGAAACAACCAGGTCAAAACCAAGTGACAGATATCACTTAAGGCCTAGATACACATGCTATTAAAAGAGCATGCTTAAAGAGCATGCTATTTAATAGGATGCTTGTTGCAAAATACATTTGCTAATGAAATAGCATGCTTTCTCATAGCAGACTATCAGATAGCATGCTATCAAATCTGACAGGAATACACACAACTTGTCAGCTAAAAGTTTAGTCTTGTAGTACCTACGTGCTAACAAACCTGACCATAGAAGTTTCACTACAAAATCCAATAGATATTGTATTATTATTACTGGCTACACAGTAATTAGACTGCAATAAACCCGGAAGAAAGAGAAACCGGAAAATTTGGGTGAAAAATTGGCTTAGTAGAAGGCAAACTGTTTGCTTACAGAAATGAGAAATGAAGATAGATGCATATTGTTTTTCTATATTCCACAGTGTCACCCAGAAGGAATGCATTTCCTCAAACCACGGTATTGTGGGTTTATATATTTGAGCTGCATCAGCTTAACAACGGATTGAGTCTTTTATTTTTTTTAATTCGTGATGATACACCGATCGCAGATTTTTTATTTTGGCTTTTATAATTTTTAGTATTTTAAGTATAATTTTTTCAGATTTTAATTTCTTGTTTATTCAAATTTTTCTAAGTTCAACCCTGTTCAATGTAAATTTTTGTTTATTTTGGTTTCTTTAAATATTATGTTTCTTTGTAGTATGTAATTATTTACTTAACTAAAAGGTTGCAATGGGTGCAAGATTTTTAACTTTTATATTTGATTAGAGTTTCACTCGAGAACGCACGTTGGCGCGGTTCCTATTTTTGTGTAGTGACGTCGCGTATAGCAGTCCACATAAAGTGTGAACCAATAGCTGGGTATAGTGCACATAATTAATTGATAACACCAAGTAAACGGTACTGATGACGACTAATGAGTCAGAAACACATCGTGTGATGGCTAGACGGTCGATAAAGCAGGCAATGTGTCTACCGTTCTTACCTTAATTATGTTGGATTTTTAGTTTTTAAACTTTTATGCACGATGAGTGAAAGATTTTTAACTTTTATTTACTTAACAGTTAAAATTTATTATTTTAACATTTTGTTAGGTTTTATTATTTTAACATCACATACTACTAAATACCACATAAATACTTAAACAATTCTAAAAACTTTTTTAAGTTATTTTCTATTTTATAGTAAACGTGCTTCAGGTACAAAAACGTGGTAAAATTTGAAATTTTCTTTCAAATTTAATTTTCGAAGTTATAGATGGCATTGTATGTCTCTGCTTCAACCCCTCCTTTGTAAGGAGATTAATGCCCGTTTTCACCAACATTTATTTAAGAATTCCTTAGTAAAGAATTCTTAACGCTAGGTATTCCATAAAGTGAAATTTGCATTTCACCAACATAAGAGTTTCTTAACCAGCAGTTCCCTTGCTAGGTATTCTTTATGGAGGACAAATGAACTAATACGGATCATAAATGTCATATTTGAATTTGTAGGTTATATTTAATGGCGGCATTACGGTTGTGTATGATTATTATGTAGTTAATTTTGTTAATTATGTTATTTATTATATTAGTGATGGCAACTGCATTTTTCAAAAATATAACAAGTAACGACCATGTTAAATAAATAAACCATAAATTGTTAATATTACATTTATTATTTCTTAATATAAAATAAAAATAAACTTGACGAATATGTAATTAATAAACTATAAAAACACACAGAAGTTATGGTTGATTAAAATAATTATTTACAATAATGTCTCGCGTTCCACCATACCTTGCATTATTTTGAATTTCTGCAGTCACTTGACCATTCTCGATCAAGTGATTTATTTCCTCACCTTCATTTGGTGGAATTGGAATCGAACTGTTTTGAAAAATAGCAGAGTCGTGAGTTGAGCCTGGCCAACGGCATACTATGTCAAGAATTTTTAGGTCAGCCGAAGACAGAGTTTGAACATTTAATGAAAAGTAACCTTTTCTGTTACGGAATATTTCTGCATCAGGACCTCCTTTAAAAATATTATGTAAAAAATGCCTAAAGTAGGTACAATATAATAATGTAATATATAATGAAGTTACCTGGAGATTGCAATTTAATGTGTGTACAATCGATTGTTGCTAACACATTTGGAAAACCACATATTTGGTAGTAATTTATGGGCGATACTGATTGATTTCTAAAATAATAATAATAATACCCAAAATAATATAATATGCACATTTATAAATATGTAAGTACTATATTTATTTATAATTACCTATCATCGATAAACTCCAGGGATCCTTCTATTAATCGTAAAACCTCCAAAACAGTTTGTTTTCTTAACCGAAATCTTGCGGCAAATTCCACTTCATTGAAACTATCAAAATAATTTGCCCGCTTTTTAATGGTTCTGAAGTGTACAACTTCATCATCTGATGAATCATCATATCTTTCTATTGTAACCTACGGGGTTTTGTTGGTTATTTATTTTTAATTTTTCATGTTCTAAGCCGGAGTTTTGAGATGCTCCAACGTTAGATCAAAGTGCTAACTTAAATCGAGTTCCTGAGAAATAGGGAAATATTTATTTTTATAAAGCTGCCACCATCCCTTATTCTCAATGCTAATGAACTTTTCTTCTCGTTATCACTAAAAAAAAATGTAATATTTATTTTTGGTAGCTACTGGAAATTCGTTTCACCAATCCTCCTCTTTCTGGAAACGTGAACCGACGGCTAACGATAAATTTAAAAATTGTTTGCGTCGTTCGAAAGAAATAAGAATATCAAAAAAAAAACTCTCAATGTTAAACTTACAGTGATTATTTATTTAAATTTAATAATAAAAAAAATAACTGCACGAAAATACTTAAAACAAATTATGTTTACATTAAATCCTAATTTTAATGCATTAACCAAAATAAAACAATTATTTCAAATAAACACGCATTAGTTCCAAAATGCAAAAACAAAATATAAGTTGTCAAGTTATTGACAACTTCCCCAAAAGTAAAAAAAAATATTATATAGCTTACAAAATAGCCAAAACAACAGAAAAAAAAACAGTAAAGAATTTTCAAAGTTCTTACCATTTAAACACAAACACTTATATAAAAAAAATCAACACGTCTCAAATTTGTCATTTAAAACGTAAACCGAATTCAATTAGTTAAAGTGATAACTAAAATAATTAATTTAAATTCGCACTGAACTTAAATATTCAAATCGCGAAGTCACACAAAAGAAAATTACTCAAATTTTCTCAACTCAAGTTAAAAATGGAACAGCAGTTCCCTTAAATGGGTCAAAACCTGCTCTCTGTCTGCCTTTTTGTGTGTGCCCTTTTTTATATTGATTCTCCTCCCTAATTTTTGTTTAAAGGTCTCCCCCCTTGACAAATCATACTTTGTGTAAGGCAGCCACGTCAAACTAATTAAAGAGGTTATTTACCTTATTTTTCAAAAATAGACACGTGCATTAATATTTTCAAGTGATCAAAACTTTGGCTCTAAGTTTTCCTTAATAATTTAAGAAAATAAGCTCATCCACGTGTAAATTTTGTAAGTGTTTTCGATTAGATCATTTCACTAAAAACGAAAAAAATTTCGGAACTAATTTGTTTATTTTCCAAAAATGATGATATCATTTTTGCAACTTATTTCCTACTTTAAAATCCCCGAGTGCAATTATAGCTAATAACAACATATTAATAATTATGTTATAATAATAATGACTTAATTAATATTAACTTAATATTTTTACAATATTTAAAATATTTTTACTTACTAAAACTACGAACAACCAAAAAAATTTTAGTTTTAAATTTCTTGGGTTGTTACACTATTCTATCAAAAAGTCGAATAGCATCCATGGCTAGAGAAGAGTGTAGAATAATGCACGACTATTCAAAATCAACAAGCACAAACACTAATTTATAACCTATAAATAGTATAATACAACCGCTAAGGAATACCTAACAGTTTAGTGCCCGTTTTCACCAACAAATTCCTAACGTTAAGAGTTTCTTAACTTGAGATAAGAAACTCTTATGTCAAATTTGGTTTTCACCAAGCGCTAAGAATTCCTTAGTGGTATTAAGAAATCCCTAACCTTAGGGATCCGATTTACCGACCCCTAAACTGTTAGGTATTCCTTAGCGGTTGTATTATACTATTTATAGGTTATAAATTAGTGTTTGTGCTTGTTGATTTTGAATAGTCGTGCATTATTCTACACTCTTCTCTAGCCATGAATGCTATTCGACTTTTTGATAGAATAGAAAGATATGATGATTCATCAGATGATGAAGTTGTACACTTCAGAACCATTAAAAAGCGGGCAAATTATTTTGATAGTTTCAATGAAGTGGAATTTGCCGCAAGATTTATTATTATAAATTTTATTATAACAATTTATAGTTTATTTATTTAACATGGTCGTTACTTGTTATATTTTTGAAGAGTGCAGTTGCCATCACTTGAGGATTCACATTATCTTATGTATGTACACCACATATTAACGGTTTATATAATCCTTTACAGTACCTGCTTCATAATTAACAAAATTAACTACATAATAATCATACACAACCGTAATGCCGCCATTAAATATAACCTACAAATTCAAATATGACATTTATTACCCTCATTAGTTCATTTGTCCTCCTTAAAGAATACCTAGCAAGGGAACTGCTGGTTAAGAAACTCTTATGTTGGTGAAATGCAAATTTCACTTTATGGAATACCTAGCGTTAAGAATTCTTTACTAAGGAATTCTTAAATAAATGTTGGTGAAAACGGGCATAGGGGTCGGTAAATCGGATCCCTAAGGTTAGGGATTTCTTAATACCACTAAGGAATTCTTAGCGCTTGGTGAAAACCAAATTTGACATAAGAGTTTCTTATCTCAAGTTAAGAAACTTTTAACGTTAGGAATTTGTTGGTGAAAACGGGCATAAGATTCCTTTTTATTTAACTACCTAAAGTTTTCATTTAGACACATCACGTGGTTTTAGTTAGTTTATTTTTGGTAAGCACATTATTTAATTTATTAATTTTAAAATTTTTTTTCAATTTTGTTTGGTATATTTGCTCTTAGTTCTTTTTATTTTTACTGTTATACATAACTGATGATCGCCAATAAACGTGAAATTAAAGCTTTTATATTATGTTACAGTATTTTTTAATTTTTTAGTAATTTTTATCATTTTCTATAGTATAATTTTTTCAGATTTTAATTTCTTGTTTATTCAAATTTTTCTAAGTTCAACCCTGTTCAATGTGAATTTTTGTTTATTTTGGTTTCTTTAAATATTATGTTTCTTTGTAGTATTTAATTATTTACTTAGCAGTTAAAATTTATTATTTTAACATTTTGTTAGGTTTTATTATTTTATCTTATTATAGAACAATAAATTTCAATTTTTTTTGCATACGGTGGTAGTGGGGAAAACTTGCATAGACATCTCCCTATGGGTGGGAAAGAGTGTCAGATTCTTATTGACTAAAACTCCACTCCATTGAAGCACCAAAATTCGCTTGCGCATTACTTCCGTGCATCTCATCACTATTTCCTTACTTCATGTTCTGCTGGTCAACCGCTTTGGACGAAATGACTCTTTTAGCAAATGCCTCTACTGCTGTTCAGTTTTCTGCACTTTCCAGCACATTCTCGACAAGGTTCTCCGCAGTCAGATTCGTTCCGATATTCTGTTGTAATTGGTGCCGTTCTGTTTGCCACTTATAACATACAAAGAAAGCGTGGTAGGCCGTGTCTTCTTCGACACAATATGGGCAGCTGTTAGTCTCTGCTCTTTTGAATCGATGGAGGTACTCTCGGAAACACCCGTGTGCCAATAAGACCTGGGTCAGTTCGTAGGAGAGATGGCCCTGCTTCCTGTTGTACCATTAGTCCAGTCGTTCAATTAGTTAATACGTCCATCTACCCTTCACACTGGCGTCCCATCTAGTTTGCCACATGTTCGTGGAACGCCTGCGTAACTCCTTATGCGTTACTGGAGTTTTTACATAGTTTGATTTGCGCTTTTCCGCCAGTAGATCTATTGGCACCATCGTCGATACCATCAACAATGCGTCGGTTGAGGCCGTCCAATATGCTCTTGCCACTCTTAAGACCATTCTTCTTTGCACCCTAGTGAGCATCTCCGCATAGCTCGCATACTGCAAATTTTCCACGCAAATGGGGACCCCATACAACATGATGGATTCCGCTACCAATGCGAGCAGTTTTCTTTTAGGATCCGTTGGTTCTCCAATGTTTGGTAAAATTCTAGATACTGTTGTTGCCCTCGTCAGCGCTCTCTCGGCTGCTGTCCGTATGTGCTCACCGAAATTGACATGTTGATCTATGCGTATCCCCAGAATTTTAACTGTATCTGTAAGGAGCACAGTGCTGCCATCTACATTAATGGTGTTAGGGGTGTGCTTCTTCCTCTCGCTTATAAGAACCATTTCGGTCTTTTCTGGAACTATTGCAAGTCCGTTGGTCTTCATCCAGTTCATACCGCTATTTCCGTATTTTTCATAAGTTCCGCTTCCATCTTCGCAACTGTTGCCACGGTGAGGTCATCAGCAAAATCAACCAATTCCACTTCCGACGGCATAGGCAGTTGCAGTACTCCATTGTAACTGATATATAAAAATAAACTGATATATAATAAATTACAACTTGCTTGTTTAATAACTACTATCTGTTTCTCAGAAATTACGTACGATGTATAAATAATGCAAACATGTTTAACTATTATTTTGCATTTATTGCAGAGCAAAATTTTATTTTTGTATCAGTTGATTTATCTTTTTCTTAATTTTTATTTTATTGAGGTTCTACTCTAATAGATTTTCATCATACGAGTCAATCTTATTATCTTACTTGGTATCTTCATCTCTTGCATTGTTTTTATCAATTCAAATCTGTTTATTTATTCAAAATTGTTTATTCAATTCAAATCTATATTATGTTCACAGCTCTTTTCCATTATTTGCTTTAGCACGTGTATTGCGTCCACGGTTGATTTACCTTTTACAAATCCATACTGGTATTTACCTATTATTTCCTTTATACATATCTTCAACTTATTGTTTATCAATGTGGACAGCACCTTATAGAAGACATTCAACAACGTAATTTCTCTATAATTTTCACATATTTCTGCGTCTCTTTTTTTCTTTACTGTAACTATTATTCCTTCTTTCCAACTTTTTGAAAACTTTCTCTACTTTCTACTTTCTCTTGTCTACCATATTACTCTGAATTCGCACCTGATTAAAAGTATAATCTCACTGTCGATTATTTATTTTTGATCTACCTTCTTTTACCACCATTTTTAGTTGAAGATTCTTTTCTCGGACCGGACTCAACTTAAGGTAAGATTCGTTTTTGACTTTCGTCCGAGTGGCGCTCTTTATTTTGTCTCCTGCCGGATTTGATTTAGATCTTTTGATTAAGCTTGGACTCAGGATTTTTTTGAACTTTGCGATCCACGACCTTGCTACGTCTAGAGCTAGCGGCAATCCTATCCATCCAAGTGAGTTTTAAGATATTTCCTCTATATTGTGTCATCTCGGCCAATACACTCTTCGTCACGAATCTTATGTAGCAAGTGTTATCTTCTATTACGTTAATCCGTGCACATAGATTAAATATTTAAATTCGATTTTCTCAAAATTGGCTAAATATGGCGCGCTACTATTTCATTCTCGTAATGTCTTAGGTGTAATCTTTACGTAGTGTAAATATAAACAAAAACAAAATTTTGCATACCCGGTCCCCTCTTTGTTAGTTTCTTAAAGACTTCTTTAAGAGCCAGGATGAACAACTTTGGCAACATCGGATCTCTCTGCCAGTCCCGAATAAACAAGTCCCCTTTGTGAGTGGTAATCTTATCGGTTTTTGCATACTCGTCTATCCTAATCTGCAAGCTAGCACTACTATAAATATTTTTGATTACTTTTGTATATCTTGAATCTATCCTAGCGTTATCTAGTGCCTGAAGAAAATCCCACGTTTCTATTGAGTCAAAAGTTTTACTGTAATTGACGAATGCCAAGTGTATAGAGACATTGTAATTCCGTGCATTTCTCTATTAATAAGCGTAATGTGACAACAAACTTATGTTGTAATATTTTGCATACATTCCCAGGTGTTTTTCAATTCTTCCCTTGTCACTTCAGGCATGTTCTCGAACCCTACGTTTATTATTGTTTTCTTTGCTACCTTTTTTTTGCCATTTCGGATTTGGAAAGCTTCTTTTAGAATTCATAGATGATACTAGTTATCTTGTTCTCATCTGTTATTACTGTATCGTGTCTAAATTTCATTTTGACGATTCTCATCTTGCCTGATAATAATTTAATGACATGCCCCCAATCTTATAAAAAT
The DNA here is from genome assembly GCA_911387805.1 of Cantharis rustica. Classification (NCBI taxonomy): domain Eukaryota; kingdom Metazoa; phylum Arthropoda; class Insecta; order Coleoptera; family Cantharidae; genus Cantharis; species Cantharis rustica. Next base: position 53,183,515 of record OU426878.1, on the reverse strand, counting down.
CTACCAAAATTCGCTCGATCCAGAATTTATTCTAGCTGGGTGTACCTCCATTATTTAATTTTTACATGAGACTCTCGTAGTTTATTAATTTTAAATTGTAGTGAATAAATTCGTTTGTTAAAAATTTTCCTTGCAATGTGGTCTTGTAATCGCACATGGGCTCCACATCTGCCAACGCTGGTCTATAAAATTAGTTGTATTACCTTTCCAAATCATTAAATTCATCCAAAACTTTATAAATTTTTACTTAATTAGCACCTCACTTCAAATAAAACAATTTTAATTAATTAAAAAACCATTTTTTTTATTTTTAAAATTTTAAAAATCAAATGCAAACTTAGCGTTGCGGGAATAGCAATCCTTCCGCTAGCGCAATACAACGGCGTCTGTCTTGCAATCTACGACTTTAGTCCCTTCCTTTCTTTCCTACCTTCGGCATGAATACCAACTTTACAATCATTAGTCAAACTCAAACTAAAATTACTTTCGCATTAAATAAATTTTTTTTAATTAAATCTCAAATAAACTTTTCCAATTAAATCAAAATAATGTTTAAATTATCTCTTAAAATCAAAATGAAATTCATCAACACAAAATTTTCAATTAATTAATTAATGGTATATTGTACAAATCAAATTCATGTTAAATAAAGTTTCCAAATTAACTTATTCAGGTATTCAAATCAACATATCAAATCAGATTCTCAATTTAAATTAAATAAATAAATTCAATAAATTTTTACAAAAAACCATATCATTATATTTCTAATACCAAATCATCCCAGTTCTCCTTCTGTTTTTATTTTCTTCTACGATACTTCCACACATAAATTGTTTTACATGGTATCCATATCTCCGGCATCGCTCTCGGCCATCCCCTACTTTTTCACATCTTCATATTCCTCTCCGATTCACTTTTGTTTGTCCTCTTTGATTGTGTTTTTTTTGAATTTTTTTTTTTGTTTTCTTTTCTTCAATTTTTGTTATTTCATTTTTCTCAACATTTTCATTTTTTTCTTGTTTACTTCCAATATTGTCATTTTTCCGGCCAAGTTTTGTTTTCCTTGTTGTCACCGTTAATTTCTCAACTTTTAATTTCCAAATTTTTCCTTTTATTTTCTTTATCTGATTTCTGTTATTTTCAATAATTTTTGTGAAAACAAAACAACCTAACAAATCTAAACTTTCCTTTCTTCTTATTAATCATTTTATTAATTTTCATTTTCTTAACTCTATTCTTCTTTTTCAATACTTTTTCATCATTTGCGCTTTCTTCACCGTCCATAATTGAATTTGATTTTATTTTTTTACTACCCGCATTAATCTTCTCTTCTACTTCCCCTCTTATTTTTTTGCTATCTTGTATTTTATTTAATTTTTCATAGTTTCGATCAATTTTTTCTAATAATGCTCAGCACCCTCCATTCCATTCCATTCCATTCCATTCCATTCCATTCCATTCCATTCCATTCCATTCTATTCAATTCCATTCCATTCATTTCTATTACTTCGTGTATTTAGTTTAGTATTGTAGCGTTTTATGTCTTTACGAATGCCATTCTTGATTTCCTTATTAATAAATTTGTATGAGTCTGCTTCTTTAGGTGTTTTTCTTCCTTTATATAACAGTTTTATGGTGTTTTCCGTAAGCCTACTTTCTTTTGGTACTGTGGTCTGTGTGCAGATATTTTTCGTAGCCACTTGTACTATATTCGTTGTCAAATTTTCTGCCTGTTCTTCTGCTTTTGCATGCTTTATTTTTGCCATTAGAAGATTTTATTTTTTAGCATAACTCACTCTGATACTTCTCCATTTGTTTCAATCTTTGGAAACTTTTGCTTCTGTATTTTTATTTTTTTTAATTTGGTCTCTTTTGATACAGCAATCTATCTATAAAGATAAAGTTTAAGTTTTAATAGTATGACAACAACAAGCAGTGTACTTACTGAGTAGTGCCTCAGTAAGCAATCTCTATAATATTTAATTATGATACAAATATGGGATACAAGTAATTAATACTGTTAATAACTAATATTGTATTTTAAGATTGAAATCTCTTCACTAAGTCAGCTGGTGTATATCTATTCAGTCTACGCACATCACAGCAGTTGTTTGCGTATAAATTCATTGCGAGAACATTGAGATAGACTATGAGTCTTACGCGATATTTAGCACTATATCTTTCTTGATGGAATTTAGTTGAAAGTCACGTTAGATGACACTATTGGGCATGTAGGTATCTCGGTACATCAACAATTACGCGGAGTATCTTGTTTTGAAATTGTTGCAGTATTTCTAGGTTTGAGTTTGCTGCAGAGCCCCATAGTTGAATGCCGTACGTCCATATTGGCTTCGAAATGGCTCTATAGAGCAGCACATTATTTTCTATTGAAAGTTGGGATTGTCTGTCAATTATCCAATACATTTTCCTTAGTTTCAAGCCCAATTGCTTCCGCTTTGTAAAGATGTGTTTGCGCCAGGTGAGACGTCTGTCGAGGTGCACTCCAAGATACTTGGCGTCTTCAGCCTGTAGAATTTGACAATCATTAAGCTTGACTGGTGGACAGGTGTCTCTTCTCATGGTGAATGTTACGTGTACTGATTTAGATTTATTGGCTTTAATACGCCAATTCAACAACAAATTTTTGATATCAGTTAAATTGGAATTGGAAATTGGAGAAGAGGGAATTGCAGTGTCATCAGTAAAAGGGGCAACTGTTGTAAGTTTTGTTGTTGGCAAGTCGTGTGTATACAATAAATATAAGGTTGGACCTAAGACGCTACCCTGGGGTACACCCAAGTGGATATCATGTAGATCGGTGTATTCATTTTGATGTTTAACAAGAAAACTTCTGTTACTTAAGTAGGATTTTAGAATTAGATAAAAGTGGTGTGAAATAGTCTTCTTTAACTTATAGAACAGGCCGTCATGTCATACTTTAGCTGTATTCTTTTTACCTATTTTAAGTGAGATTGTACTGAGATACTCAGTTACTCAGTTGAAAGGGTGTTTTTCTTACCGTTTTGACATAAGTACTGTGCCGTGCCGAACTGAGTTTTGCGTGACAAAATTATTCCCTTCCATACCCAAACTGATCTTGCTGTTTTGAAGTGTTACAACTGAGACAAATTGGGAAATTGCTCGGATTGGTTGATTTGAATTAAACTTATCGCAATCCTTTTAATATCTACTGCACCTTAAATTTTTAATTCGTCTTTTTGACGATTATGTTGACATTATACAATAATAAAAAAAACAATTTGGTTAGTATTACCAAACTTCAAAATAATTAAATTCAAAATTCACTTAGTAATAAATTTTTGTTGTTCTTTTAACCTTATCTTTTTCTCACTTTGACTCAGTTAATCTCAGTTCGTCTCAGCTCACTTTATCTCAGTTATGCAACTGAGATGGAAATAAAATAGGTAAAAAGAATACAGCTTTTGTCGAAAGCTTGGCTGATGTCGAGAAAAGCTGCCGAGCAGTATCGCTTGCTTTCCAAGTCTCGAGTGATTTGTTTTACGATTCTGTGCACCTGCTCAAGCCCTAGAAAATAATATTAAAAAAACAAAAGAATCGAACCTAGAACCCCTTGCTTATTAGACCTACCACTTTACCTCGTTGCCATGAAACCTTTGTTGCGAATTTTATCTTTTATTACGTTAATTTGTGCAAAAGAAGAAATTTTCAAATTCGAATTTTTCAAAATTGGCTGAATATGCCGCGCTACTATTTCATTCACGTAATATCTTAAGTGTAATCTTTGCGTAGTGTAAGTATAAATAAAAATAAAATTTTGCATACCTGGCCTCCCTGCTAGTTAGTTTAGGATACATTTTTTGTTGTAATTATTTATATGTACCATGCAACCCCGGTAGTAGGCGGGATGTTTGCCTGTGCAATTTGCAATGTTGAGGGCACTTTGTGCTTTCATGTATTCCTGCGTATTTTACGTATCGGGGTAATTTTTTGCAGTAGTTTTTAGTGTGACTAATATTCTTGGCATCTCGAGCACTGTGGTATTACACGCTTTGCGTGGGAAAGCTCAAATTTTACCGTGTGGTTTCCAATTAAATTTATTCTGTAAACATCTTTATTTTATCACCGGTTTTTAGATCGATAGAGTACATCGGCAGTAGTTCTTTAGTTATCCTGTGTTTAATATTCCGCACATTAGTCACTTCGTGTCCGGCTTCCACTAGTGCTTGTGTTATGATCTCACTTGGCGAAGAGGGATGTATTCCTTTGAGTCTTAAATAGTTGAACCTTTACCTTGTTATCTCCCATAACCCTTAGTTGATATTCACTTTTTGCTATTTTATTAAAAACTTGGTTCTTCCTTAGATTGTTGCTTTGTTTCTTCTGTGTTTTTATCTACCATCGATAGAATTTCAAATCGGTTTTGAGTTGATATGGGTTTAGACAGCCAATAGTCCCTTAACTTTGACTGTTTCCGTGACGGTAAAAGTTTTGGACTACACAGTCTCTTTTTTATTGTTAGCGGCGATCTGAAAAGGTTCATATGGGTCTCGTAATGATAATATTTGTTGACTTGACTGACTTTGGTATGTATCTATATCTAGATTTTGTTGCGTCAAAAACTGCAGTTGTTCAAGGTTAGATTCCTAAATTGATAGAGATACTCTATCATCTGTTGTTGTCGCTACCTCACGACTGTCAGAGATTTTAAAATTTTTGTTTGGGGTTATGTTCAATGTTTTACACTTATTGCAAGTCCACTGATCGATTTCTCCGCTATTAGTTAATTCGTGTAGTGCTTCTATATTGATTTTGGTGCAATCTAAATGATACCTTGTTTTGCACTTCATTTTGCACTGTATGCGGTCTTCATATCTGATTATAACTTTCTCACAATCACCACACGTCAACATCGCGTTGCCTGACATGACCGTTTTTTGTTTCTGTATGAGATTTTTTCTTTCTTGCTTCAAGTTTACTGGTATTATTTCTCTTACCAATCGGTGGTCGTTTCCCAAAGCCAAATTTCTCAATGTAATCCGAGTTTCTGTAATGTAATCCTGCTTTCTAATCTTGCGTTATAATCTCGCATAACAATCTTGAAGCACGACTTGTCCGATCTTAAAGCGGTCTTTATATTTTCAAGGAATTTTTCGGCCTCTTTGTTCTTTGCCGCACTTGTCGGGGCTTAGACCACAACAACCTGTAGCTGATATCTGCTGTTTAATTTTACTGTTATATATGCCACGCGATCTTAAATGGAAGCTCATTTTACTACGTTATTTTCAACCCAGACTTTGCGGAGCAGACTAAACAATTAGTGTGAGATTCTGAGCTGCTAGTTCTACTCACCTGGCGTATTCTATTTTTCAAAATCGTCATCCTAAAGTATTCTTTCGGTTTAGTTTGGTTTAAATCCTCATAAGAGGAACTGGTATATAACTCGCCACGCTTTCCAAACGTGTTGGCGGGTGAATGTAGTATTCCTAACCGAGAGACTTTGGTTGCCGTCGTTTATATTTTTTGTTGCCAAACTTTGACGTGTCCACTATCCTTGGACAGCCATCTCTGTTGAGTCCTTATTTAGATACTAAATGGCCTCGGCAAAGGTGTTTCAGTCGCTCAATCTGAGGCAGACATTGCTATTTGTTGGTCCGCAGGAAGTATTTCGTTTTCCTTCTACCAATCATATCTGGGAGGCATTTACATGTTACCTTCACCATGAAGAATAGAAATTGCATCCCAGTTATGCAATTTCCTCTCTGCATACTAAACAACTGTACCGCAGACAGATATATAAAAGACAGACATATAAAAAGCATATTATGGACAAAAAGAAAAAATCAACTTGGCTCAAATTCAGAGATATTATGTATTGAATTCTGAGACGCAGATCTATCTATCTAAAACTATCTTTGCAATCTTTATTTATAATAAGAAATCATACGGATGTATATTGTCATGTTTTTTTTCATTAAAATAGTTTAATTAATTAAGTTACAAATTAGTTCATAAAAATTTATTTTAAAGCAAGAAAATTTTATTTGAGTTGAGGAGTCAGTTTTATTTAAATAAACAAAGAGAGGGAAGGCGTTAAAAAAAATTTGAATTTGCGCAAGTGAAATTTTGAAAAATGGAGAAATGATAAAAATGGAAAAAGATTCCAGTGGTGACGTTCGACAAATAAAGTCGTTACAATTAGTTAAGCTGGGACTGGGAAAGTCTGTGGATAAGTTTGTGTATTCACTATTTGTATCTAACTCTTTATTATTTTATAATTAATTAAATTGACTTTTCTGTATGACAGACGTAACTTTATTATTTTTTTATCCAAAAAATACTAGATTACAAATATAAAATTTATAAACAATAAAACTTATTACTAACATACATGGATAAAAATGCAACAATTGAATGAACTTAAAAATATAAAATTTGTGGTAATGACCGCCACAGTACCCCATCACCAGTGATAACGTTACCGATGAATGTCTTGCACGACACTTTTTGCAAAAGTAACTTTTCTTCCAGAACGTGTAGTAATAATGTTGGAAGTGTTATCTTGAGTCGAACTGTTATTATCATTGTTACTTTTAATAGTGGTTTTGGGTGAAATTGTTTCGTTTTCCGCCTCAATAAAACATGGTTTTAACCTATCGATTGAAATGATTTTCTTGAAAAAATTCGCCTGATAACTTTAGTGTGCATCCATACACTAATTCAGCTACTGATGCGCCTAAGTCTTCTTTTACTGTTGTTTGCATTCCTAACAAAATTGTTGGTAAAATGCTAACTAAGTTTGTATTTTCGTATGCTTTTATTGCTGCTTTTAAGGTCCTGTGTAAACGTTCGATAATACCGTTTGATTCGGGATGATATGGTGTAGTTTGCACCTTTTTTATTCCAAGAATTTTGGTAAAATCTTGAAATAAGAAAGATTCAAATTGTCTACCTTGGTCTGTTACAATTGATGTTGGAACTCCAAAACGAGCAATCCAATTTGCGTAAAATTCAAATGCTACCGTTTCAGCCGTAATATTTGTTAATGGTATCACTTCCATTCACCTGGTGTATCTGTCAATACACGTTAGACAGTAAGAATAACCATTACTCCATTACTATTTGGCATTGGACCTATTAAATCAATATGTACATTTGAAAATCTCTCGTTGGGTATTAAAAAGGATCCTATTGAACTATGTGTGTGTTTTGTAATTTTTGACCGTTGACAACTTAAACAAGTTCGTGCCCAATGTCGACAGTCTTTGTTTATTGCTGGTCAAATAAAACGTGTGCGGAGGAGTTTTATTGTGGCCTTGACACCTGGATGAGAAATGTTGTGAAAGTGTTTAAAAATTTGATTTCTGAAAGAAGAAGGTACAAATAGTCTGCCGACACCTGTTGATGTGTCACAAAAAATTGTGTTGGCAACATTTGTTGCAATACTGCACCGACTGCGATATCAGATGCATCGGTCATGATAGATCAGTCTGCTGTTGAGTCAGGGTGTGCTAAAAGAGAGGCGCTGGTAAGAAGATTTTTTGAATTTTGAAAAGATTCTTCTAATTCTTCTGTCCATACAATTTTTGATTTGTCGTTCTTTTTGCCTTTACCAATTAATGCATTTAATTTAGCTTGTGCATTTGCTGCTTTGGGTAAGAAACGACGGTAAAAATTTATAATGCCTAAAAATCTTCGGAGACTTTTAATTGTGTCCGGTTTTGGATAATTTGTTATTGCGTCAAATTTATGTTGTAGAGGTTTGATACTGTGTTCAGATAAGTTATGACCCAAAAAGTTAACTCTGCTTTGACCAAATACGCATTTATCAACATTTATGTTAATGCCATATTCGGACAAGCGTTCGAAAATTATTCTGAGGTGTTTTAGATGTTCTTTTAATGCTTTTAAAGTTATTAATAAATCATCTATATTGTGAGGGTATTTTGTTAAAAAAACCCTTTTCACCTTTAAATTACCTCGGCTTGCTCAGTTTTATCGGAAGCATGAAACACTCAGTAGCGAATTCCTATAGGTCACCCCGTCTGTCTTGCGAGCAAATAAAAACTCGTATTTTTAAATAACGAAAAATGTTTTTATTCAAAGGAAAATTTTTGTAGCAACAGATTTCGCCTTTAGGCTTTTAAGTGTAATTGAGTTCGACCACTGAATTTGAAATTTTATTTACTGTATTCAAAATCTGGCTAAATTTTAATCTCATTTGTCGTTAAGTGTTAATTGTGTAGCAAATAATTTTTATAATATTATTACAAATTTTGATTTTATAATAAAATTGTTTTGCGCTAAAGAACAATTTTTAATTTTCAAATACCTTGTACATTATCTCGCGCGGTTTCATGTAAGCGACTCGTTCTGTCCACTATCATTTAGCTTCCGTACGTATTCAGTGGCACACGTGTTCTGGTTAACCAATTTCTGCAGACCACCTGTTGTAGTTTTAATTTTCCGACTCGATTTGATTGAAACTTTTCAATCGCAACACCGCTGATGCTGTTTTCAATAATATTCAAATAATTCAACTTTACATTCAACGTAGGTAGGTAAATTTTTATTAGCATCCAAAATTTTACAATATCCAATATGGCGTGGCGTACCAATTTAACCTTGGTAATCTTTCACTTAACGAATTTCTCAAATTTAAATATTTTCATCAGTTCTACACTGAAATCGACAAATATCCACTTCTATGGCTCGGAAACTAATTTTCACTTATTTAGTAAGCAAAAATTTACAAATCGCAAATCAAAAACGCACTAACCCCAATTTAAGCGTCTGGTCTCCACCAACGCGCTCAGGAAGACCTGGTGTAACTTCAAAAAAATTCATACCCCGTAAGTTTTTCAAATACGTACAGGATGTTGCACCAATTAATTTCTCTTCTTTTTCGTAGATGGTTATCGAAGCACCGCACAAATATAATTCACTCCAACGTTTATAAAATATTACAATCAAAAATGTGTCACGAAGGTGTTTAAAGTATTAAATTTAGCCTTTTTAATTTTCTTCTGAATAAATTTTAACCCTATTTGCAGTACATAAAACCAATTATTGACCACGATCTGGACCGGCGGTTTGACTGCACAAAAAATCACCACAATATAAACATAGCAAAAATCTGACCCTTGCAAAATGTTATGCATAAATCTTTGGAATGTTTGGGCGGCGTTTCTTAAACCGAATCCCATACGTGGAAATTCAAAAAGGCCAAATGATGTTATAATTGCTGTTTTTTCTATATCTGATGACGATATCGGAATGTGATGGTAAGCTCTGACTAAATCTAATGTTGTAAAAAATTTTGATCCGTGAATATTTTGTGTGAAATCCTGTATATGAGGAATGGGGTACCTGTCAGGTACGGTAATCGAATTCAAGCGACGGTAATCCCCACATGGTCTCCAATCGCCGTTTTTCTTTTGAAGATGTAAAGGACTTGCGTAACAACTTTTTGATGGCCGACGTATCCCTTTGGATACCATATATTCAAATTCGGCTTTAGCTACTTTAAGTTTTTTTGGTGCTAATCGTCTAGCTTTGGCAAAAACTGGTGGACCATTTGTAGTAATAGTATGTTCTACGTTATGCGGGACTATTGTATGTTCATCAGTTGTTTTTGTTAAGCTTTTAAATTCCTTCAACAATTCTGTGAATGCAAAATTTGTATCATTACAACAAATTGTTGAAATCTTTGGAAAAAAATCGTGACTTATTTTACCAGAAACGCTTAAAGTAGTGCTATTGTCGATCAAACATTTTCGACGTAGGTCTACACCTAAGTTAAATTCATGAAGAAAATCTGCTCCTAATATAGCTCGATTTACATCTGCCACTATAAAAGGGTAGCTAAATTTTCTTCGTAAGCCTAAATTTAAATTTAAAAGTTTTTTTCCATAAGTTGAAATTTTGGTACCGTTTGCAGCATATAATTTAAAAGATGAGGTAATTGAATTGATTCCACTGATTAATTTTGGTATGACGAAAACGTCAGCTCCAGAATTAACCAAAAAAGAAACGTTTGTATTTTTGTCAATAACAAAAAGACGGCGGGTATCTTGGCTCACATCAGTAGTCGCCGAAACTAAATGGCCAACTAGTTTTCCGAATTGGTTTTAAATGTGCATGGTGGAATACATTTTTTTGCTTTGTCGCCATAATTTGAATAATTTTTATCTTTATTATTTTGATTTTGATTTTATTTTGATCTAAACCTGTACTTACTATTGCTTTGCGAACGTGAACGAGATTTCATGCGACACATATTGTCCACACGTTTAGTTAGAGCTGCTATTTGATCGATTATATCCTGTGATTGTTTTACGAATCAGTCATTATTTGTAGTACTATTAGATGTTGATGTCACCGAAAATATATCAGTAGTTGAAACATCGGATATTTTGTCTTCCATGCTGGCTAATTTGTCAAGATTATCATCACTGATTGACAATATAGCTTGCATTTGTGGTGGTAGTCGTTGCAACCACAGTGATTTGATGGCCGAGTTGCCAAAATCATTACCTGCTAATTCTCACATTTCTCTTAGAAGATGTGATGGTTTTCGATTCCCGATTGATAAATTGTTTAATAGTTTTTTTAAACGACTTTGCTCCGAGTCAGAATAGCATTCCAGCAAACGCGTTTTTAATATTTCGTACATATCAATTAAAGGTGGATTCGCAATTATGTCACTAACCTGATTAAGAACACTACTCTCCATATTAGAAACAAGAATATTATATATTGTTCTATCGGCAGTGATACGACTTAACTCAAATTGTGCTTGTAACTGTTTTAACCATAGTGCTGAGTTTTCACGCCAAAAAAGTTGTACACGTACTTGTACTGCATTAATCTGCGGTTCTTCATCTTCTGCATTCATTGTTGATGCTTCGATATTGTGGATAAAGTTATTCATTATTCCAAATTTTTTAACTAAAAGAAATTGCGTTATTTTCTTTGTCGTTGGTGACCAATTGTGGATAAGTTTGTGTATCCACTATTTGTATATAACTCCTTATTATTTTATAATTAATTAAATTGACTTTTCTGTATGACAAACGTAACTTTATTATTTTTTTATCTAAAAAATACTAGATTACAAATATAAAATTTATAAACAATAAATAGATATTTTCGATACAAGTTAGGAAAACTAACATTTTTCCATTCAAGGCGGAGCTGAGAATGGAAAAGGTAGTTTTCCACGAGTATCAAACAATATTTTTTCTAATTATGTTTCAAAAAAAATCAATAACATTTCTCATTTCTTGAGAAAAAAGATAATAGGCGTTTATACTATAAAATTTTTGTATTTTGTGGTTGGTAGCCTATTATAGACAGTAGGTAGGTCATAGATAGTAGCCATTACAACGCGAACAGGTAAGTGACCACGTTTTTTTATGGTTATACACTTTGTGTTTTTAGAATACTAGCAAATATGTCAGATATGTCGGAGTGTTCGAAAGTAGTACTTTTTCGCACATTTTTGAGTGTCAAAAAGTGACACTTTTTGAAACATAATTAGAAAAACTTATTACTAACATACATGGATAAAAATGCAACAATTGAATGAACTTAAAAATATAAAATTTGTGGTAATGACCGGCACAAATCGATTAAATCAATAAAATTAAGATTTTGGTAAACAATAATTATTTACCATAGAAATTAAAATTAAGTGTAGTGCAAAATCACACAACCAAAATTTCTGAAACAAATTTGGGCAAAGCAGATCAAAAAGGTGGGAAACATCTGATGAATCGACTACCGAATGATTTTCATGTACATGAACGATATAAAATTTTCGCGTTTTTCGTAAATAAAACTCAAACTGTAATTTTTATAATTAACCATCTGCAGTAAAAATTAATTTAGCAAGGGCAAATTGACACTCATGAAATACAATTAATTTATGCTGGAGCTAAAACAAATCAAACAATTGAGCAATCATATGTGTGATAAGAGATTAAATTCGTTATTTGACATTTTTATGAAGTTGTATAAATTTTGAACAGGTGCATTTATTAAAATTTAATCAAATTAATATTTGAGTTGTTAATTCGTAAAAGCACTACATCACAAAATTTAGGTAAAGTATTGAGTCTCATGTTCTATAAAATTTTTCTACGACTGCATGGGGGTGGTTTGATTTTTTTAATCGCATCTTGATTAAAAACAGATACCCTTTATGACAATATATAATTAATATTATTGGAGTAACTACTCTTGAATTGGTACCATAGTTTGCACCCAATCTACATACTCGGAAATTCTTGTATAAATATCGGGCTTTCCTCGAGCACAAGGAATATTAGCTGATGCCAGTCCCATTTGAGCCTTTGTAGATTCTTCTACTAGAGGTCCACCCGAATCATGCTTAAACAAATTAAAGTGAAGAATATTTGGGAACTGTCAGAATCACGAATATCAAAATTTTAACTGCGCTATAGGAAAGAGGACACTTTTCTAAGCATATTGAAACAAAAATTTTCAAGGATTATGCAAAAGTTTTCGAAAAAAATCGATTTTAAAAATGTAAAATTTACATATGTATTTTAAATACACTTTTAAACACGACTACATGATTAGCCGATTTTGTGTAAGGCAAATATTTAAAAATATCCATGAAAAATTACAAAACTCACCAAGAGTGGAATTCGAAGCCATAGAACTCGTCCAAGTATCGACGGCGACTGACAACAACATTAAGAGTATATCAAAGCACACGTACCGTCAACAAAATGAAGTCCAGGAACGGAACGTGCGAGTTGACCGTGGCTCGACTCCTTGCAACGGGGTGTATCGGGTTACAACTAACTGCTTTAAATAGCTTTAAAAAACCGTTTTTTCGGAAACTAATGCATAAACCTTGGGAATTTTTGTTGCATTATACTCAGAAAATTATCCTCTTTCCTATAGTGCAGTTGAAATTTTGAAATTCGTAATAAGGAAACTCTGACAGTAACCGAATATTTATTAGGCAGATTATAATCTCGGTAGTTTACCGGTATTGGTGTCAATATCAACAGTCAAAATAAAACTTTTACTTCACTCGGAATGGAACCAGGTAATCAGAATTAGCCGGTTAACCAGTAATGCACATAACATAAAAAAAAATCTATCTTACTTGACAAAATCCTTGTCCTACTACGTTCAATGTGCAAATGTCACCATCAGAAATTTTTAATTTGAATATATCTGAGCAGTCTTGGTTGCTGATTGTTCGTACATTTAGCTTTTTGAGATCATTTGTTGGCTTATTACCATCTTGCTATAAACACAAATAACTCACTTCTTATGAAAAGACAGGAAAGTAAGTCACTTACATTAGTATAACCCCATCCAGTAACCGTACCAGTGATATTACCATTAACATAACTTTTTAATAATTTGACGGGTTGAATTTTTGTAGTGTATTTAAGACATTTTTTTAATTTAAGTAATGCAATATCGTTAATAATCGGGGGTTTATAATCCTGATGAGGAATAATTTTTGCGATGTAAGCTCTTACACCGACATCATATAATTTAGTCGCTCCTGCTAATATACTCAACTCTGAAATAGGATATCTGAAACATATATTTTAAAAACTTTGTATCAAAAACAAAGCCGATTCGATTGAAGCATACCCCACTACACAATGAGCAGCTGTAAGAATCCAACATTTAGCGATAATTGATCCGCCACAATAATGGTGTTTATTTTTCTGAAGAGATATTTGATAAGGAAATTCATCGTCGTCTGCATTCACGCCCCCTACTATAAATTCAACTACGTCGGCATCTAAAATTCATCTAATTATTATCTAATGATGATTACAAATATGACTTTTCATATTTAAATTCATTATGACTTTTTATGTTAGACAAGGTTGCACATTGTGTAGATAGTTGCTCAATTATACGCAACTACGGAATAAAATTACAGTATGCAACCAATTATGTAGTAAAAACAATCTTAATTACAACTTATTTCATTCCAATTAATATTTATTATAATAAAATTAAATTGGTAGGATGAAATTCAAGATATACTATGTGTATTTAAATTTAACATGGGCTTTACCATCTTTCTATGTTATTTTAAATTTCGTATAATGTACTGAAAAATGTTATTTTATTAATACTGCAATAAATTGCTATTAACGAATTGTAGTAGATGTCCTACTTTAATCCTCACAAATTGCTATAACCTTTTATTTGTTCTATAACCTTTTATTTAAAATTATTAATTTTTTCGGATATTGTGATATAAATTAGACAAAAGTCTTATATTTAACACGTTATATAATTTAGAATTAATGTTATTTTTAAAAAAATTTCAGATTGCAGGTAGGTAAAAATAATTACAGCAATTTGTAATACAGTAGAAGCTGTGATTTTTGTGTATCGAGCTTCTACTGTAAGTTATTTTAATTTGTAAACTAAAGTTGAATTGCCGCATTTAGACATGTGAGTAGCTTGGGTATATTATTTTTTGTCGCCTCCGTATAATTAAAAATTGAAATTACTATAAGGGTAAGTTTATTAATTACGTAAGGGTTTGGTAAAAGTGAGGGGGGAGGGTATTCGGAAATCTTAATAACCCTTACGGCCAGGGAGGTCGACATATTTCTTTTGTAAATTTAACTTAAAATATTTTTTAAATTAAACTTTATTTTTAAACTTTATGATAATCGCTTAATATACAGGTAATTGTAACAAAATTATAACAATAAACAATAATTAATTGTTGTACAGTGGACGCCGCTAATGAGAATCACGGTTACATAGTGCGTAAAATTAGCCAGCGGAATGCAAAATGAGGAGAGGCCAAAATTAATTTTAAATAGACACCATCCTATTCTGAAAATTACTTATTTGTTTTGCTATGACTTGCCTTATAATTTAGCTATGACTTTAATAATATCAAAAATCATATAGTCTGAACGTAAAAAAATTTCTCACGTGAGAAGTCAAGTGACAACTCACGTGAGAAATCACATAGTGTCAACCAGCTTTTAAAATAAATAAAAATGTAAGTAACTACTTGCGGTTTAATATTATTGTGAAATAAATAAGTTTAATATACCCGGAGTTTTGTGAAGAATTACCTGAAGACAGTGGCGCAGCCAGGATTTTGTTATGGGGGGGGGGCTAAAAGATGCAAGCTGTGCCGAAGGCGAGCGCCGCAGGCAAAATTTTTTTGGAATAAAGGGTGTGGTCATCTTATTTTCGAGTATAATTATTGTGTTATCACTATTACCTACCTTAAATTAAAGTTAGAATTAAAGTACGGCATTTCAGAAATAACTCAGAGCGAAAGATTTATCATTGATTTTTGTTGCCAATCTTTTTATTGTAATATACCTATCCTTATTTTCAATAAATAACAGTCATTAAGATTAAGAATTGAAACTGATTGCTAATTATCCATAGTAAGTTATTTTGTATTTGAAATTTCAGTACACACTAAAAATCCGTTGACCACGCCCCTACCTGAGCCCCCCCCCCTTTTTGCCACACCACCCTTGTTAGCTCTTACGTATAACAGGGGCAGCATCTCAAAGTAGTGCTCATAGGCAACAATTTGATAAATCCGCCCTTGGGGGCACGATGATGCCAGACCTAAATTAACTGGCTTGGCTGATTAGCTACCAACAAGTGCTACACTAAAAACAGTATATAACTCCAATCATATTGAACAGTCGAACACAATCATTTTTCTGGTTTTTTTTTCATTGCACCGGTAAAACAGCGGCTATGGTCATTAAAAAAAGGAAGAGTGTCTGGGGGGGAAGCTAGAGCCTTCTAGCCCCCCCCCTTGGCTGCGCCACTGCCTGAAGGGTAATTCCACATTACATCGGTTTGGCAAAACATCCGCATTATGTTGTAACAGATTAGGTGACATCTATTGGATCTTAGCACAATCACGTGAAGTGTGTAATTTTACTAAATTTTAAATATTTATATTTATTTTTGCGTTAGTAGCGACACATGCGGATATTTATAAAAGTTGGTCAATCCCCAGCCTTATCATCATTGAATAAAAATGAAATCAGTAAAGCAAATCCATAAAAAAATTATTTAGAAATTTTTCTAACCTTATCTTTAATTGTACTGGAATCAAAAATTCTTTTTAATTACAGCAATTTATTAATTTCCATAGCTTCTAAAAATTAATAAATAATAATTAATAATAAATGAATAAATCTGATCTAAATAACTCATCTCTACTAAATAAGTTGTTAAATAAATAAATAAGTTTTTTTTATAAGAAACAAAAATTATTATAATTATTGATTATAATTCCTATTGGTTGCGATAAATTAAGTAAAGATGGGTTTCTATTCGTTGGGAGTCATACCAATCGCCTAGGTTAGTAAAATTTAACAATTAACAGGCAATTTATATGCCTTGTTAAATAGCTCCAATAAGTACCTGCCTGTTCCCTGTTCCAGGTAAATTTATAGGCCCTGTCACACTAGTTCTAATAAGTATCTGCTACGTCCCCGTCACATGTAAATTTACAGGCCCTCTAATAAGTACCTGCCACGTCCCCGTCACAGGTAAATTTACAGGTCCTGTCAAACAAGTTCTAATAAGTACCTGTCAGGTTCCTGTCCCAGGTAACTTTACAGGCACTGTTAAACTGGCTCTAAAAAGTACCTGCCACGTCCCCGTCACAGGTAAATTTACAGGCCCTGTCAAACAAGCTCTAATTAGTACCTGTCAGGTTCCTGTCCCAGATAACTTTACAGGCACTGTTAAACTGGCTCTAATAAGTACCTGCCAGGTCCCTGACCCAGGTAAATTTACAGGCCCTGTCACACTAGCTCTAATAAGTACCTGCCACGTCCCCGTCACAGGTAAATTTACAGGATCTGTCAAACAAGCTCTAATTAGTACCTGCTTGGTCCCTGTCTTTGATAAATTTACAAGCCCTGTCAAATAAGCACAAAATAAGTACCCAGCAGGTCCCCGACAAACAAATTCAGAAATAGCCAGGGAAAAATGTTACTTGGGAAATGCCGCAAGAATTTTAAACGTATCTATATATCTTCGGGTAGCATTTTAGCATCTACACCCATCACTTCATATATTGTGGTGTTTCAAAATGGTTTGCACCCATCCTATGCATTTTGTAAGAAAATTATATTTTAATAATTTGAAGTTGTAGGATTGTAAAATTGACAGGTGGGGGCGAATTGAAGGAGATACCAGGCTTTTTGCCACGAGTCGCCGCAAGAGTAGGCGGTGCGACTTTTGACTCGTTAATTTTGACTTTGTGAAGTTTATTTTTGAAATTGTGAGTAACATTTTGATTTAGTTTAATAAAGTGATTTCGATGCGTTTACATCTTGGCGTAATTATTTTGTGAAATTTGGAATTATTTTGGATATTTTTTGATGAGTTGCTACCGAGCGGTAGTGTTATTGATTTGGTTGACTGATTTGAAAAAACAATAGTTCGATCAATAAACTTTGAGATTTGGATTATATTTGAAATTGGAAAATAAAATTTGTATTTGAAAAAGCGAACGTGTGGCGTAAGAGATAAGCCGACGATTTGAATAACGAAAATCGAAACTTCGTTCCTATTTATGAAGTAGTAAAATTTTATATTTAGGTTACATTGAATTTAATTTGAATTTGGAATATTAATTATATTATTTTTGATTATTATATTGAATTATTTTTGTAAGACTATTTACTTTTTTGGATTAGAATTTTATTTTGAGAAGCCACTGGGATACGACGGTCTCATCTCCCGCAGGTAGGGGGCTAGTCAGAAGCACTTTGAAGTGTATGTGAGAAACTACCTTCTTGAGAAGTATCACTGCAATATATTGTCGTGTTGCAAAATGATTTTGACTGCCTCTGTGGTATTTTGTAAATTTTTGAGTTTTTAAAGTTTGAATTTTGGACAGTAATATTTTTGTAAAGTGAAGGTTGACAGAAAGAAGAGAAGAGCAGGAGCTTTTTTGCCAAAATATCAGATGGATCACACGTCTGAATTTGACTCCGATAGTTTGTGAATATAATTTTTGTGAAATAAATTTGAAAGTGAGATTTAATATTTGAATATTAATTTGAATTATTTTGAGAATAGTTTGGTCGGATTTGACCGCAAAGATTTTTTTTTTATTGCAAGTTGGAGATTTTCTTATTTAATTAAAATTGATTTACTTTTCGACGATTGTTTGTTTTTTTTTTGTAACGTTGTAACGACATTTGTAACGTTATCGCAGACGGAAAATTTTCAGTTACTAATTTTATAGTTTAGTTTTATGAAACGAAGATTAATTTATTTGAATATTTAAATTTGTAAAGTTACATAAGAGAGACCTGACGTGTAGCTTGGCTGATTATGATTAAGTCGAAGATTCGAACCTCAAAAAGATATAAAAATTTATAAATGATTTATAATTAAATATTTGAATTAATAATTGAAAGTAAATTCAAACATTTAATTACTGCAATATGCATTGCAGTGAATTTTTATAAAAAAAAATTACACCACTATGGTTTGCACCGAACTAGCTCGTTATGTGAGAGTTGGTCTAGCTTAGTCAAGAAGTGGGTTCTAATATGAATGTTGCTGCTCGTCTTCTAATAAAAATGGGAAGCAAGATTTAGCACCAAAATATCCGCTTTAATTTAATTTAAACTTTAAAAATTTATGTTTGCGTAAGGATCGAAATTACGATTTTAAATTAATAATTCTGTGTGGTATCTTCTAATCCACACGTCGTCTTTTTTTAAATGTAATTTTATATTTCAACATCCAATTAAATTATTTTAACATATAATTTTAATTTTTTAAAATAGCATCTTAAAAAAACTTTTAATCGCAACACAGCGTTGTGTCTGTCGACCTCACTATCAATTGTCTTTGTCGTTCCTTCTACAAATTTCTGAAACTGAAATCAATTCTCATCAATTCCAACTAAATAATTTCAATTCAATCAATAAAAAATTACTTTAATAATAAAAAGAAAAGAAATTCTTTAAAAAATCTTGGCTACGCCCACTTTCGACCAAAAAACTCTCAAATAAAATTATCTTCAACAATATTAAAAAAATCTACAATTTCTAAATATTCGCACAAAATTTACAATTTCTAAATATTCGCACAAAATTTACTTAAAATCAGCGGACCAAAAATTTATGCATTCGCCGTTTCCGCCATCTTGGAAAAAAAGCCCCACTTCAACTAACTTTTCTGCCAACCTTTACATTATAAAATTACAACTAAAAACAAAATTCAAAAATATAAAAATCATTTAAAAACTTCAAAATTTCAAATAAGTAAAAAAACAATCTGGGGCGGTCAAAATCACTTTGTAACACCACATCTTAAATTCCCCAAGAAAATTGATAATTATCGTCTCCAAACGCAGTGCGGTGAAAGAAAATTAATCATATTATTAAAAAAATTAACAATTATATAAAAATTATGTTCTTACACTTTTCCGAAATGTCTAATTTTAAGTCTCTTCTTCCTGTGTAGTTCATATCGGTGCCAGGATGTTTAACTTGGTACAACAATTTCTAACATTTCTTGATCTCCTGGACATATTTCTCGCTTACATTCCCCTGAAGTTGTCGAATTAAACAGTACAAAACTGTCACTTCTTTGCTGTTTCAAAGATTTTTAAGTTTAACATTTTAGAAGTGAGTAAGATCGTCTACTTTGCAATTTTCTAGTTGTTTAATAAAAATATCACTCGTACATACTGATGTTGGATATAATATAAAGGCATCTACCACAACCATAATATTCCTGAAATTTACAGCACTTATTGGGTATTCACCGGGATCTATAAATTTCAACGCTCTTCTTCTTTTGTTCTTCTTTTGTCATCTTGGCACTTTCAACAATATTTTCTATAAATTCTTTAAAATTTTCATCGTTGGATTTTATAGTGTCTTCCTCTTGTTCAAAATATATTTCCTGGCCAATCTCCAATTTTTTGAGCTCACTCGATTGCATCATGGTTACTTCATCTATTCGCTGTTTATCATCACCCACGACTTTCTTAACCACTTCATTCGTATTATCTGAATCTTCTTTGTTTTTATCGTGTCCAACTCGATATGACGTCTTGTTAATCTCATCTCTCACTTTGCTAAACTCTTCTAATATTTCTTAGTAAGATTTTCGATATCTCTCTTCTCTTGATTTGTTTTCTTTTTGTTCCTGTTTTTGTCGATCTCTTTATTCTTCTTGTCGCTCTTTTTCTAATCTTTTGTGTATTTATATATACTATAATATTGAAATTGTGCAATTCAACATCGGGGAGTAGTTTTTTCGAGGGCCCACGTTGTTGTGGCAAATAAAAGATGCAGTGTTTCTTTGTATGGGAAACATCTCCCTTTTGATTGCCTCGGTCTAGCTCGGTGTCTGAGAGTAGTTATTGCTTGCTCAAGATCATTCGCATACAAGATGACGTCTTTGGATGCGGCGCTAGTGCTGGCGTTCATACCGCCGGTCAATCAAAACATAGCAGGCAGCGGAGCGACGGCACTCAGATCGTCTCAACGTAGCAGAGCAGGTGGCAGGCATCCGAAACAGAATTCATCCTCAGCAGGTAGGTCTCTAGAAAGCTCGATGAGCTAAGCTATCACCTCACCCATCGTTCATGGAAGCCATGAGTGCTTCAACTGCTAGCTGCCGCTATTGAAGCAAACCCGATGACGGTAACCACAGCTTCTTTGAGTGGTATAGGTGCGAACGGGACAGGTAACTACCGTCGCTTGAAATGAGTAGACACTGACTCTGTATTACACAGAGATACTATTAAAACTACGAGTTCAGCAGTATCGGCTTGAGCACACCGCTAACACCACGAACAATCGGAGAACATCAACCAACAATTTTGTAATTTCTGCTGCAGCCACTGCACACTTATCCAATTTGGGTGTCGAGCTTTCGAGACAATCGTAATCGCAACAAAGAATCCACTTCAAAAATCAAAACTCCACAGATTTAGCGTCAAAAATAAAACAAATTACAAACATTTTTTACATGGTGTACCGCACTTGCCTACTGCGTCAATCGCAATCAACGATCAGACGCAATCAGCGTCAATTTATAACTGTCAAATTTTTGCTACAAAAGCGGACCTGAATAACAAAATTGTCAAGATTGACAATTTTAAATAGTTCTTGTCAAAATTATCAATCATCAAATTTTTTAGAAAAACCAAAAAATGCACAAACACTTTTTAGAACTAAAATGTTTTAAGTACCGTATGTATATTATCGCTAATAGCGATAAAGTGTTTGTACATTTTTTGATTTTTCTAAAAAATTTTATATGATTAATATTGAGTTACACTACCTAAAACACTTATCTATTGATCAAAATTATCAAGTTTCATCAAACTTGATAAGTTGATCAATCCGAATAACGAAACTTGACTAGAATTTCATAAGGCTTTCATATATCATTTATATGTAAAGTTATCGTAAATAGCACATTAAAGTTTCTCACGAATTTAATACAAATTTAAATTTGTAAATTACAAATATAAAAATTAATTTTTGAGGGTTCAAAATATGTGTAAAAGCGATCCAAAAACAGCAATCGTCGATTCGATTGACTGTTTCCATAAGATTAGCACTGACTAAACGAATAATCTTCTAAAACTACACCCGAAATATTTTGTTTTTCCAATAGAATTCGAAGAAGCCTGGAAACAAAATGGGTATTTTACAAGATAATAATTACAATCATATTTGCACATATACAATTTAAAATAATCGTTCAAATACTTATTATTATTATCTTTGCATGTATAAGTCGGAACTACGTATCGATAAGGCAGGTGCATCGAAGTTTATTGCACTTAAGTACTAAAAATTTATGAATAAGAAATACCTAATTAACAAGCAACGATGAACTTATAATATGCAAGCAATTTTGTAACCATGCAGTTGTGATTTTATTTGATTTATAGGAAATTAAGACATTGACAGTTTTTTACTCTAGCTCTGGATTTGTGGAGCAAAGCAGATGCTCTACAGTTTCGTCTGATGATTCACACCCTCGACAAGTAGGACTTTCTACCAGCCCCATTGTGTGCAGGTGTTTGTTTAATTTGCAGTGTCCCGTCAGGACTCCCTCTATTATGCGCAGCTTATCTCTTGATAGTTCCAAGAAGTATTTGAAATGTTTGCTTGAGGGCGTATTGCTGCCCTTGCTTGTCGGCATTCCTTTGTATTGATCCATCTGCTAGTGTGCATCTTATGGGTTAGTACAGTAAGGAGAACGTTAAAGGTCTCGATGGCCGGCATAATGAATGGTTCAGGTCCACAAGGTAGCTTGCGCGAACCCATTCTTGCCAGCGCGTCTACCTCTGCATTCCCCTTGTTTCCTTGATGCCCTTTAATCCATCGCAGAGTTAGGTCTTTTCCATTTGTCGATATTTCGTTCAGCATCTGTATGCATTGAAGCACCAGATTTGAAGTGATCCTATGACATTTGAGTGCCATAAGGACTGCTTTGCTGTCAGTCAATATCTGTATCGTTTTCTGCCGGAGTTTCTTTTTCCGGATTAATTCCGCGCAGTGCAGTACGCCTATGAGTTCTGCTTGGAAGACCGACGCATACATTCCCAGCGGTAGACTCACGCTTAGCTCTAGTTCAGGAGAAAAAATGCCCGAGCCTGAGCCAGCGTCTTCTGTCTTCTGGTCTTGGAGACATCCGTATACAGAGATATAATTGTCTCGGGAATCTCTGTTGTGTTTAATAAGATTTTAAATTTTCTATTGAATAGTGTTGTATCTTCGGGATAAATTGTAGGTTTTGTAACTTTGTAATTGTGAATAAAAACGTAATATTCGTAACTCTACTTTATTTTCTCAATAATATATATCGATACCCGTTAACATCTAATATGTAGAATGTAATGCACATTTTTATTGCTGCGACTGCGCTCTTTAAAACATTTACAATCCGTAACAAATAGATATTTAGGAGAGATGCCGTCGGTACCGAGGTCCAACAGAGGCAGATTTTTGGTACAGTCCTCTAGAATCCTCGAGTGTCCTACAGCATCCCGTCTGTGGATCCACAAACCTCAGGTCCGCATCCTAAGAGCAGCCCGCACCGCACACTGCTCCAGTGGATGTCCAGCGGAGGAAGGCAAAGCAGAGCTTCCAAGACCGCAGTTGGAGTCGTTCGCATCACACCCGTTACCGCTAAACAGACCGATCTTTGAAGCCGGCAAAAGTAGGATGCCACTGTTGCCAATTTGGTTCTAGGCCACCACACAAGGGCACCGTAACATAGCATTGGTCTTATTATGGCTGTGTAGAGCCATAGAGCAATCCTCGGGGAAAAGCCCCAAGACTTTCCCATGGCCCTTCGACACTGCCAATAGGCAATGCTCGCTTTCTCAGTTTTATGACTGATATGTTTTCCCCAATTGAGTTTTGCATCAAGCACCACTCGCAAGTACGTGACCTCTGGAGTGAGCTTGAGAGGGGTTCCCATTAGTCTTGGCATCTTCATGCTTTGCAGTTTTCGTTTTCTGGTGAACAGGACCAGCCCGGTCTTATCGGAGTTAATCTCGAACTTCCCATTTAACAGTATGACTATGTCATCTGCGTATCCAATTGTATAATACCCACTTTCATTTAAGCGTTGTAAGAGGCTGTCCACTACCAGGTCCCATAGGAGCGGAGAAAGAACTTCCCCCTCAGAGCAGCCCTTAGTGACAATGCCTTTTGTTATCACGCCTCCTACATTGAACTCAACAACCCTCCCTTTCAACATTGAGTTGATCCATTGTATCATCATACAGGGGACGTTGTGAGTCTGTAGTAAGGAGTTAATACTTTCAAAGGTGGCCTTATCAAAGGCCCCTTCTATGTCGATAAACGCTCCAAGAGTGCATTCTTTGTATAACAGTGATCTTTCAATGCGTTCCATCACTTCATGAAGTGCGGACTCAGTGGATCTTCCTGGAACATACGCGTGTTGTTTCGGATGTAGCGCCCTACGAATAAGTGCCACATCGCGAATTTCTCTGTCGCACAATCTTTCCAACGTCTTCAAAAAGACAGACGTAAGACTTATTGGCCTGAAAGATTTGACCAAGGAATAATCTCCTTTACCTGGTTTGGAGATGAAAACAATTCTTACCTTGCGCCACTCTAGCTCTGATCAACTTTAAAACTCAGGAATTTAAATTCGGGAAATTTGGCTGAAAATTGATTTTATCTATAAAACTTCCAGTACTTTTATTCTCTGAATATAACGAAATTATTATTTAAATTATTATTTTTATTAAAGTATGTACTCTTTACTTAACAGTTCAAATTCATTATTTTAATAATATGTCTTAGTTTGTTTATTTTGAAATTAAATAGAGTTAAAAACAAACGTATGCATCAGCTTAATGCTAATGCATTTGCAAGCTAAAGGTAAACCGAAAAGTAATCAAAACAACAAAAGAAATGTTATTAATAATGTGAATGGTCGGTAGCTGGAACCTCGGTTATCCATTCATACGCGACAATGAGACACAGAACCGAATAAGATCACTGGACCTTAATGTTTTGTAATTATGTGTTACCAAAATAATAAAACAAATCAGTTTTTTTACCAGGAAAGCGGTGTTATGGTTGTGGTTTGTTTGCTGGCTTGAGCAGTAGTTTGGTGTGGTCTCCAACGTTTTCGGTTGTAAGCCGATGTTGACGCCTCTTGACAAACTCAAGAGGCAAATGGCGTTGGATGTTGATGAATGATTTACTAAATACACAACTATAACAATTGTATATTAAAAGACGGGATACAAAATTTTGCTCGCTGAAGGACGAAAAGGATACAACGGTAACAAAGAAAATCTTGTTAAAATGCCTTCAACGAGCGTACTTGTCAACTTCAATCAACTGTAGTTGCTGTATGTTGACCTTTAACGCCCGGTTTTTCAATCGTTGGTTAACTATTAGTTCATAGTTAACTATTAGTTAGGTTAAAAATTACGTTTTTCAATTGCAGGTTAACGTAAAGTGTTGGTTACGTCGTGATTATGTTTACCAACACTTGGGGTGTGGGTTAACTATAGATTGGCGAATTACTAACACTTTATAACCGTAAATTGTGACAGTTTTCATGGTCTTCATTCAGAAAAATTCAATAAGTTAATTAATTTTTTGAAATTATTAATTTTGTTATCCATGAATTATTACGATTGCGATATTAATACGTATTGCATTGATGAAGAAATAAGGAGGCCAACAATAATTCGTTACATGCTTAAGTTTTTTGAAGAATACAATGGTACTGACTTTTTTAATAGATTTCGTCTTACGCCAAGAACATTAGAAAATATACTAGAGAATATAAAGGATTTAATTTCTTATACTTGTAATATTTGGTTCTTCAATTTGAATTACCGCCTTCTCAAATCAAAGTTACAAACCAAACCAAAGCTGTGATCGTCAAACAAACCTCGAACGTTGTGATCTCCCCTCGTAGTAACACTTACAAGTCCTTTTACATTTGCGGATGGCTCTTTGAATGCTAACGTAGTTTTACCTTACTTACTAACTTCAAACTTAAACACATATGTCCAGTGGCGTAACCACGGGTGGGACACCTGAAGGAATAATTAGTACACACAAATTAAATAAAACACAGGATTCGGTTTAACGATGTATATATTTTTAACCGAGAAAAAAAAAAGGTAGTCCGACAACCAATTTACCAGCAAAGTTAATCTCCTTGATATCATGTAATTCAGAATACTTTAGTTTGAAATTTGATTTAATAACTGTTCGATAGTTAATCCCCTGATCGTAATGCTTTCCAATTGATTATTCATATTTATATTACCAACCACAACCTATAGTAATTTGTAAGAATTTCAAGTATGCATACCGATGTTCGACTCAATTGGTTTTTATATTATGTAAGACCTTAAATCATAACCCTTATATTCTAAATTATCCGTCCTTATATAACTAATACCTCGTCATTTTAACCAAGCGCGTCAGCTTATTGATATATCGTCATCTTATTAATATATTGTCACCTTATTAAGATATTGTCATCTTATTACTATATTGTCATCTTATTACTATATTGTCATCTTATTACTATATTGTCATCTTATTACTATATGGTCATCTTATTAATATATTGTCATCTTAAACTAGTACGTCCTTCTTATTGCTAATTGGTCATTTTCTTAAATCTAAATAAGTCGTATGTACTTAACTAAATAAATTCCCCATACTTAAACTAGCAAATAATCATAGCCGCAAATAATAACCATGAAGAACTTTGTTAACACAGTTCTTTAATATTGTTTTTATTGGTATTACCTTTTATTAGGTTAAATGGTGTAATTTTAATTGTATTCAATTTCAATTAAGTTAAATGTATTCAATTGTCACTATTTTATAAGTGGTTGCAAATAATCATAAGGAACATTGTTAAAATTATTAATAACTGTCCTGAAATATCATAATTCTGTAGTACATCATTTAGACATTGAAAAAAAGAAAGGGAGCGACATCACAGCATTTGCTATGTCACTTCCGGTTCCATTACGGTTTACCGTTCAGTGGCCAGCCTATTACTGCAACGTATTATAACTGCCATCTTATGATTGTAAGCGTCCACAAAAATCCGTTACACTTAATTATCTAAATAAAATTATCCCACGATAAACATATTTTCCACTCCAAACACCCGCCTTTATTAAATTACCTTTAACAACTCCTCTTACGTCTTAACTAAACCATCTCTTGGTACGCCATTGGCAAAACATATGAATAATCAATCTTTCACGTTACATAATCTACTCCCGTTTTAAATGATAATAATATAATAAATCACCATCTTGAACAGTAATCAAATGTTATAACTGAAGATATATTAATAAAAACTTAGATGCAACCGTGTATGTAAAACAAAATTATCTACCCGCGTGGTTACAACAATTATTACTCGAAATTTTAACGTAATCCTGTATTAAATTCTTTAACAAATAAATCAAATATTTTAACTTACGTATTTTACTTCTATTGTTAACTAAATCTGATTTGAAATAATTTTAATTTCAATTACTTGGTATTTTCAAATTGATGCACAAAGAACAAGTGTTTTCAACGGCGTTCAAAAATGTAAGAACCCTTATCATCCCTAACGGTCCACTCTAGCGGAAAAAACTCCCACTACCTCCGTTTTACCACCGTTGTATTTTAAAGTAACCAAAATGAACTAAATTTAAAATTTCGCGCCCAATATATTCAAATTCAAATTTACAATATTACATACTAGTCAATAATAATAGGCGTTATATTAATAAACATATTTTTACTCTAGAAATCATTGCGTTTCTGCTCGAGACCAGCTATTGGTAACGTTGAATTTTTATGCAAGTGGTTCGTTTTTAAGAACGACTGGCGATTTTTCTGAGGTTAGCAAATCTACTGCAAGTGAAACTATATTACGAGTCAGTTTAGTTCTTACAGGTTCGCGACCTCAATATATAAAAATGCCTCGAAATGAAGAAGTGCTTAAAATTCGACAAGATTTTTATAGTATCGCCAAATTTCCCAAATGCATTGGATTGCACACATGTGAAAATACAGTCACCTGAATGTGATTATACTGAAATTTTTCGTAATAGAATACTAACAAAACAAATTTCTTTTATGTTATTAATATTGTTAAATGCTCCCAACTAGGTCTAAATCGCATCTTTCTCTTTTCAAGTAAAAGCACTAGTTTTTTCGGATTTTAAAACATTTTTATGTTGCTCTACAATAGTAACCAAAAGTTCTTCTTCCTCTTGAGTAAAATTCAAGGCACGTTATTTACTATTTGCTTCCTTGTCAGAAGAATAATACCTATAGATAGCATTATAATTATTTATTTTGTAGGTATTTGTTTATATCAAATATTTCAATATAACTATTAATAAAAATCTAAAATTATCATTGCTTATCATTTCGTAACAGATTCTAATAAAAATGAAAAACAATAATTATTATGAACACCAGTAAATAAAATCATATAACGACACCTGTCAACCTAGTGCCAACTACACTCAAATATTTAGGGTTATAATCACGTTTAATAGTTCAGATGTACAGTAAACTAGAAGTTACCTTACCAACACCTAAATATAAATTGAAAAACGCAAATAAATTATAACTATAGGTTAACTTAAAAGTGAAGGTAACCAAACTAAAAAGTTAACCAACGATTGAAAAACCGGGCGTAAGTTTAACTCAAACTTACAAATAATAATATTGGCACGGCGGCGGTAAATTCAAATTAGAAATTTTTATGTTACCAGTTGTTTTTTTGAACTTTCCATTATAATTTTTTAAATGGAATAGTTTTAATTCGTTTGCACAATACTATATTATGTACATAAGGTGAATAATTAGTAATTTATTTTCTTTACTTGTATTTCATCTGTAATATTTACTTTTTAATAAATGATATTGAATCAATACCTATTGCAACCTAAGGAACGGGTAATATTCTGGTATTTCCTGAAAAAGACCTAAATATGGCTTTCGCGAGAGCATAGTCCGAGGAAGCACACGAGAGACTCTGCCAATAGCAAATACTCAATTTATTATTAGCGTACTCGGGTTACTTAAATCGAGGAAAAATATATTTGATGTTTCAAATTTTGTCAAGTTTTGATAATTAGCGTCATCTTGCTAAAAAATACACGCACTACAAATTAAAGAAAACTGTGAAATTAATACTTTATGATAAAATTAAAAACATTGTCTCTAATTTCTACTTTCTAATTTTTAATTTTTCATATTTGCTTAAGTGATAATTTTAAAATTCTTTCTAAGGAAACGGATCAGATTAAGCGAAATCTTTTTTGTGAAGTTGTGATAATTATCGCCATCTTACCGGAAACGTACACATACGAATTAAAGAAAACCTTAAAATTGATATTTTTATATAAACTATCTGACATTTTATAAAATCATTACACTTATAAAAAAATAGCATAACATTAAAATTTTTAACGCTACGTTTAGGGTCTTTTCGGTTTCCTATGAAGTCGGCGACCTGTCCTGTAATTGTGCGAAAACTTAAGAAAATCTAAGAAAGATCTTTGAGAGAGATAATGTCAAAACTCGTAAATGCAAAAATTAGCGGTATATTTGAGTTATATTACATACATTTTTACCATTTTTGATCTTAAAGTATCCTAGGAAAATTCGATATAAAATTTAATTTGCAATTAAGTATGTGCATACTTTTTTTAAATTGCTGATTTGCTTTCGATAGCAAATTAATTTGTAGTACGATGAAGACTGGCGATTTTGGATCGTGAAAAGTTTGAAAAATTTTCCCCAGAAAGTTGCTATAAAGGTCACCATATCAATTTGATTTTAGAAATTGCAAAGAATTTTGACACACACTTTTTAGAAGTAAAATTTTTTAAACTTATCACAAATAAAATACACAGCAGTAAGTATAATATCACAAATGTTTTTACCATACTATGGCATCATCAGGCGATGAAACTAGATCAAAAAGTAGTTACTTGTACTAATATCTAATTTTTCTAAATAATATTTCTACCTTTACATTTTTCACTTCTGATTAGAGTTGATATTACGAGAAGATGGTAAACATTATTCAGGCCCCTAAAAGTTAATTAAACGAAGGTTTTCATTGGCAAATTACTAGTTCATTTTCAAGTGTGATTAGTTAGTGATAATTTTACTTACTGTCAGTTTAGGATTTTATCTACTGATAAACAACGAAGTTCGTGAGCGTTATCTACATTTTCAGTAGGATTTGGATCGATTTTTGTTTGATTTATTAAACGTCTTATCAAATACATCTGAGTCAATTGTTACAGAAACTAAAATATTAATTAATTTGATTCTTTAAACTGTAATATTTGGTTCTTCAATTTGAATTACCGCCTTCTCAAATCAAAGTTACAAACCAAACCAAAGCTGTGATCGTCAAACAAACCTCGCACGTTGTGATCACCCCTCGTAGTAACACTTACAAGTCCTTTTAAATTTGCGGATGGCTCTTTGAATGCTAACGTAGTCTTACCTTACTTACTAACTTCAAGCTTAAACACATATGTCCAGTGGCGTAACCACTGGTGGGACACCTGAAGGAATAATTAGTACACACAAATTAAATAAAACACAGGATTCGGTTTAACGATGAATATATTTTAACCGAGAAAAAAAAAGGTAGTCCGACAACCAATTTACCAGCAAAGTTAATCTCCTTGATATCATGTAATTCAGAATACTTTAGTTTGAAATTTGATTTAATAACTGTTCGATAGTTAATCCCCTGATCGTAATGTTTTCTCATTGATTATTCATATTTATTTTACCAACCACAACCTATCGTAATTTGTAAGAATTTCATGTATGTATATCGATGTTCGACTCAATTGTTTTTATATTATGTAAGACCTTAAATAATAACCCTTATATTCTAAATTATCCGCTCTTATAATTATTACCTTGTCATTTAAATCTAAGATGGTCACCTTAAAATTAGTACGTCTCTTATTGCTAATTGGTCAGTTTCTTAAACTAGTACGTCTTTCTTATTGCTAATTGGTCATTTTCTTAAATCTAAATAGATCGCTTGTACTTAACTAAATAAATTCCCCATACTTAAACTAGTAAATAATCATAGCCGCAAATAATAATCATGAAGAACTTTGTTAACACAGTTCTTTAATATCGTTTTTTAATTGGTATTACCTTTTATTAGGTTAAATGGTGTAATTTTAATTGTATTCAATTTTAATTAAGTTAAATGTATTCAATTGTCACTATTTTTTTGGTGGTTGCAAAAAATCATAAGGAACATTGTTAAAATTATTAATAACTGTCCTGAAATATCATAATTTTGTAGTACATCATTTAGATATATGAAAAAAGAAAGGAACGACATCACAGCATTTGCTATGTCACTTCCGGTTCCATTACAGCTTGCCTTTTTAGTGACCAGCCATACTGAGACATATTTTACCCGCCATCTTATGATTGTAAGCGTCCACAAAATCCGTTACACTTAATTATCTAAATTAAATTATCCCACGATAAATATATTTCCACTTCAAACACCCGCCTCCATTCAACTTATCTTAAACAACTCCTCTTACGACTTAAACCAAACCTGCCCCTAGTACTGGTACGCCATTGGAAAAACATTATATGAATAATCAATCCCTCACATTACCTAATTAAATGATAATATTATAAATCACCATCTTGAACAGTAATCAAATCTTATAACTGAAGATAAATTAATAACAACTTAGATGCACCCGTGTATGTAAAACGAAATTATCTACCCGCGTGGTTACAACAACTATTACTCGAAATCTTTTAACATAATCCTGTATTAAATTCTTTAACGAATAAATCAAATATTTTAACTTACGTATTTTACTTCTGTTGTTAACTAAATCTGATTTGAAATAATTTTAATTTCAATTACTTGGTATTTTCAAAATTGATGCACAAAGAACAAGTGTTTTTAACGGTGGTCAAAAATCTAAGAGCCTTTATCCTCAGCGTTGCCAATCGCAAATATGCGTTTTCCCCTACCAAAGACCTCAAAATCCCCAAATTACCCAACCCACATTTAAAAATTTCAAACTCGGATGTCATTTTAACAAATCCGCAATTACTATAACGTCCAATAAAATGTACTCACAATAAAATTTGAACAAAACTCGTTTATAATCTTATAATGGTATCCGGTTATAAAATTTTGAAACGATTATGCTCCAAAAGGCTGAAAGAATACCTCATTTTAAAAATTTAAGTGAGTACATTTCAATGATCGCTACTGTCTACTACCAGCACCTATAAATAAAGATTTAAAAAAAATTTGTTTTCAAAATTTTAAAACGTAATAAAATGTAAGTAAACACTTGGGTTTACAGGCAGGATATTGTTGATTGAAAGTGCAAGGTGCAACACAAATAATAAAATTTAAGTAAAAATGTTGAAATACAAAAGATTTAAGTGTTGCCGACAATAATAAATTGAACGATTTATGGTTTACATCCTGACCAAATTAAAGCCCTATAACGGAAAAAATACTACGAATATTGGCATGAAATTTGTACACATTATTCTTAAGATGTTGAACAACTTTTTAAAGCAAAACATTTTTTTTCGATTTTTAAAAAATGTCACATTAAACAAAATTGTCTTCAAAGTGCTTTATGCATATTCATTAATTAATTTATGATAGGCAGATACATATTAGGTATTACTTACCTGTATATTGCGTAAATAATTATAAGTAATAAATAATTAAAAATACTTGTTCTTCGTATTTTTAAGTGTTTTTATCAAATTTTTGATTGATATATTTGGAGAAATGGGGAGTGGAAAACACTGCACACCAGAAAAACTAATTCTAATTTATTTGTTTTCTTCTTCTTCCACTTTAAAACTAGGATTGCTCCTGTTTGCCTTGACTTCGGGGTTCTGTCTTCTATTGACAGCAGAGAAGCCGAAGTCACACTATTAGTCTGTGATCATATTGTTTTACATTTGAAGTAGCTTTGCTGATGAGGGCTAATCATCAACCAGGGGGACCGCCGGCTTTACGTGCTCTCCAAAGCACGGAGACGATCATATTTTTGTAATCATGAATTATAAATTTACAAATACAATATTTAACTATCTTTCTTATATACATAATAGTATATGTACATTGTCTCTGGTTGGTAACCATCACAACTATATAGACCACTCTGTATACTAAAGTTGTGTATCGTATACTCGATCTAGAGCACACTTACGCCCAGATTCATAGCCAAGTATTAAGTGCTAAGTAAGACCAATAAGGTAGAATTTGTTTTTATTGCAACCTTATTTACTAGGTCAATAAGGGTCTATTTTAAAAGTCGTTTTTTAAGTATAAGTAAGGCATCGTTTATGAATACGGTTGTTTGATTAGTGCCGCCATCGTATAGTCATATGGTAAAGAAAAACTAAATTTAACCTTCAAAAATGTTTATACGGTAGCAAAATAGCGATAATCCCCAAAAAATACCCAACAATTTACGTTACCCAACAAAATACCCAAATGAGTAGAAAATACCCTCATTTTGGGGAATTACCCAACAATTGGCAACGCTGTTTATCCTCCCTAACGGTCAACTCTAGCGGAAAAATTTCCCACTACTTCCGTTTTACCACCGTTGTATTTAAAAGTAACCAAATTGAACTAAATTTAAAATTTCGCGCCCAATATATTCAAATTCAAATTTACAATATTACAAAACCCATAAACTCTTTCAAAATTTATGATTACATTACAATGTGCTTGTAGCGACCGGTATTAATGTCACAGTAATACCAACTACTAATACCAACCAAACAATATAATAATATCGATAACAACTCACAAATACTCGGAGTATATAAAGAGCAATACACAACAGATCCATTCAGTGGAATACCCAGCCAGATCAAGCCTAGCGCTCTAAGAAAAGAGGAAAGAAAACCTCAACAAACTCCA
Organism: Cantharis rustica; assembly: GCA_911387805.1. NCBI lineage: Eukaryota > Metazoa > Arthropoda > Insecta > Coleoptera > Cantharidae > Cantharis > Cantharis rustica. Next base: position 53,150,005 of record OU426878.1, on the reverse strand, counting down.
ACGCCCGCTGCCCACATGAGATGAAGGAGATAAACGTTAACACGTGGCAACTCCAGAAAACCAATAAGTTCATCGTTCATCGTTCATCCATTCAGTTAGAAGCAAGCAGCCGAACGACCAACAAGCGACAACCAGCGAGCGACCAATCGAACGACGATCCAGCAACGACCGAACGACGAAGGCAACGATAACCATTCAGCCATTATAATTATTTAGTAGCAATCGCTAACCACAGCGCTACATGCTCATATAAAAAATCATAATAAATCCAGTTTAGACGTATGACATTCAGCTTTGGGAAGCAGCAAGTAACTCCAACATAGCCAAAATACAACGATTTCAAACAAAAACCTTGAAAACTATTGCAGGCGCCCCTTGATTCGTACCAAATCATGTGATTCACTGTCATCTTCAAGTGCTCACAGTTGAATAATGTATGAAATTGTTTACTACCAGATATCAGAATTGTGCTAGAGATTTTTTTGGGGACTGCCTCTGCTTCTTTCTATCTTTTGTGTTCATTTGTTGCAGTCTTGCCTTCCCACGTGCCTGGTCCAACTCCACTTCAGCCGCGCCACACGTTCCATCACATCCGTCACCATCGTCCTTCTTCATATTTCCTTATTATGGATGTGATCCCTCAGACTCACTCCGAGCATCGCTCTCTCTATCGCTCTCTGTACCACTCTTAGTCTTTTAGCGCTTTTGCTAGTTACAGTCATCATTTTCAGTCTATATTCTATCACCAGAAATATACAGGAGCGAACACTTTGCGCTTTAAGTTTATGGGGATTTCGGTATTTGTGAGTACGTGTCGTTGTTTTTCGTAAACTGCCCATGCAAAACCATTTCTTCTTGTGATCTCAGCCGCTTGGTTTTCTTTCCCTAGCTTAATTTTATGGCCTAAGTAGATGTATTCATCGACTCTTTCTATCGTGGTGTCGTCTATCTTTATTTCCTGGTTTAGTTCTACTGTTCCTAACCCTGACAGAATTTTTGTTTTGGTTAGGTTCATTTTCGACCCTATGTTTGTAACATTCAGTTTGGTGCGGCTCTGTATATTGAAGTTTATTAGAAACAAATTCCCCCCTTTTCAAATTTAGATAGGAAACGCGGAAATTATGCGTACACGAATTAACAACATATTTCACTTTCAAGCCATAATTGATAGAGTTAACATCGCAAATGTTGGAAACTTTGTTTAACTCAAATAATTGAATTTCCATAAGAACCGAACAACAGGTAATAATTTAGCTAAATTGTGATAGTTGACCAGGAAGTTATTGTCAATTTTTTGAATAGGTTCTTCTTGGATCTTCATTTTGGTTTATTTATTTTGCTGGAGGATTCGAATTTGATCTATGAACTTGGAAGTCAAAATTACAAGTTGCTTTTGGGAAGCCTTCCTGTCAGAGAACTATTATATCGCCTTGTCGAATGTCAATATCAAAAAGAGTCAAAGGACAATTAGAAATTCTTGCCGCCTTTCAAATAAACAAGAAGGAAAAGAGAAACATATCAGGTCGTATAATAAAATTTTATGTTGCGCCAACGAAGTCAATGTCAACAATCATCCGGAACGATTAATTTATTTTTTTATTTCAACAATATATTTTGAATTTGTAATACAGTAAAGTAGTAGAAATTAATTGGAAACCGGCAGGCAAAATAGCTATTCTGCGCGCGGGGTATACGTATTAAATTATTATAAAATTTTCTTGTTCTATCGTCAATTACTGTAGATGCGAATTTATTATGTTTTTGTTCAATATAATTTGAAACCTGTCTGACTTTGGGTTTTCTTGATACAACAATTATTTTTACAGGTTGCTTAATAAAGTCAGTGGCGCCAATATTTATAAATTTTTAGGCAACCAAAAATATTCATAATTTCTTTTCTAATATATAAAAGAACCTGCGACTCGCTCTCCCCCTATCCATCAGAGCTACCGGCACCCGTTGTTAACCGGACAGTTCTTTTTTTTTGAATTAAGAAGGTTATATGTTTTGTGATGCTAAATTAAGTTCCTAGAGCATATTTTCATATTTCTCGGGCGTGCTACTCCTACGAGTAGCATAATGGATTATATCGTGTGCGAAACGTACGTGGCTTAGATATGTTCTATCTATATTAATTCCTTTTTGTTCCCAACGCTGCTGCTTGAATGCGTTCTCAATGGCTCAGTGAAAAGTTTGGATTACATTGGATCTCTTTGCCTGGCTCATCTTTCTAGAGTAATTTTTTTTGTCTTCGTGTCATCGTTTATCTTGACCTGCATGCTGGCTCCGCTGTGATGACATGATAACATTGGATGACGTGATGGCATTGGAATATCTTGAATGTACTCTCACGTTGTTCAATGTCTGGAGAAATGCTCATTTTTCTATAAAATCAAATGCGTTGCTATAATCGACAAAAGTTAGATGTACAGGAACATTATATTCTGTGCACTTTTCAATTAGTAGGCGTATCGTTTGCAGATGGTCACTGATGCTAAATCTTCTTCTAAACCCCGCCTGTTCTACTGGTTAGTAGAAGTCTAGTTTTTGTGTTAGGCGATTTATGATTACTTTAGCAAAGAGTTTATATAAGTGTGACAGTAGACTTATTCGTCTATAATTTTCAATGTTGGTCATATAACCTTTTTTAAATATATATTGCAATGATATTTCTCAAAAATGTTTACTGAATCGTCCTTGCGCCGTGCGACAAAAAGATGAAATGATAATTCTTGTAGAAAATTTATAATCACTTGTATTTGCGACACTATGGATAATTTTAGAGTCAAGAGTTCTAGCGTCTTCAAAAATAAATAAATAAAAAAATATTTCTTTTTGTAGTAATAAATAAATCGTATTTCCAAAAATTATGATTATTAAATCGTATGTAATGTAAATTCTAATTCGTACTATTCTCTTTCCAAATCAATCAACCAAATAATCAACTACCGCTTGGTAGCAGCTCATCAAAAAAAAAATATTCAAACCAAATCCAAATCTCAAAATAATACGCAGTATCGCAATACGCATAAAAATCACTTTATTAAATTAATGTCAAAAATCTACTCACAACTTCAAATCAAAAGCAAAATCAAAATATTTCACAGATCCAAAAATCAACGGCCAACTTGGTTGGCGTATTTGGCATTACAGACTTGTAGAGCTTGCTATATAATTTGTGGATAATGGTTCTAATTTCATTTTTGTCTATCATTTTACCGTGTTTGTTTCTTATTTTAACTATCTTTATTTTGCCTGCATTCAGTCCTAACCTTAACACTTTCATATTTGCATTTCTTTCTATAACTTCTTGGATGAGTTTTGTATTGTAGCTTCTTAGATTTCTTCGAATGCTTCTCTTAGTTGCTTTATTTATTTCTCTGTACTCGTCTGCTTCTTTGTGTGTGTTTCTTCTTTTTTCTAATACTTTCAATGTATTTTCGGTGAGTTTGCTTTGTGTTGGGAACCTGGTTTGTGTACATACATCCTTTTCGTAGACACTTGTATAGCTGATGTCATCTTATCCGCTAGTTCTCCTGCACTCGCATGTATTGCTTCGGGAAAGCTTAGCTTTTGATTCAATTTCTTCTGGTATTTTTCCATTTTTGTTCTTAATATTTCAATAGTTGGACACTTGGGTTTTTGTTGAGCTTCCTTCTTTCTTGTTTGAAGTTTGCCGTTATAGTTGCTTTCCGTTATAGTCGGTGATCGCTGCCAGTATCAAATCGACATAGAACCGTAACGTCTTTAACTATTTTTTAGCTATTGGACAGGATATAGTCAATTTTGTTCTTTGTTCTGTTGTCTGGGCCTTTACATGTCCACTTTCGTTGTTTTTGTTTCTTATAGAACATATTCATACCACCAACCTGGGTAAAATAACAATAATAAGCAAACAAAACTCACGCAACTTGTAGGCCAGCATGGATTTGACAAACTAATAGATTTTTCCTTGCACAGAATCTCTTCTTCACTTATTTTCAAATGATTGTAAGCACGTACTTCTGCGATATGCGTCTAGATCGGAATAATTCCATTCAGCTCTCGTACTTCTATAGAATCGTGGGATTCTCCAAACTTGGAAAATATAAGACCTCTAGTTTACACTTTTTTACAAAAACTCTCGACATGCGTTTAATTCAAATAATTCGGCTGAACTGTCTTTGACCACGATCTATGAATAACTGTTGATGCTGGCCGTTATTATTTTTCATATCCCCAACGTTTCTGGTGGATCATCTCCTTTTCATTGGTCTTCCCACGATTCTTGTATTTTTATTTTGATCTAGATTTTTATTTGTATTGATTTCATAAATCAATGTTAGCTGTGTTGAACTGGCTGCATGTCTGTGAGTCATTACAATGTCAGCAATTAAAAATATAAATTAAATTTCATTTAAATTAAATTAGTAACTAAAACGGAAAAACAACTTAATCTAAACTATATAACACAAATAAACGAAGAAATTCAAATCGCGCACCAACGTAAATGTAAAATAAGAACGGCATCGTAAAGCCCTGCTTTTATTGTTCCTCAAGCTGCAAAGTCAATGTTTTATTTCTAAATACGCAACCCATCTCTTACTGCAACATGACAGCAGTATGTTAATATATTAATTTTTAGCTAGTGAAATAATTAACCATGGTATTCTAATTAATACTATGTGAGAAACTAATCTTGAATTACTTATTTTACATTAGTTTGGAAATTCTTGTATAAATAACAGGCTTTCCTAGTGCACAAGTAACATTAGCTGATGCCAATCCCATTTGACCTTGTGATGATACTTCCTCTAGATACTTCCACTACCCGCATTACCTTTAAACAAATTAAATCAGAGAATGTTTATTGGACAGATTACATCTCGGCAGTTTGCAGGTATTGGTGCTAAGCAAACAGCTCAAATTAAACATGTACTTCACCCGGAATGAAACCAGGTAATCGGCAATAGCCAGTTAACTACATGTATTAGCAGTAAAACAATTCTTGTTCCACTACAATCAATGTGCAAAGATCCACAGCAGGAATACTTAAGCCTAATCTATTTGAGTAGTCTCAGCTTTTTAAACTTTTTAAGATTGTTAGTTAAAATAATAGCTTATTCCTATAAACACCAGTAATTTACTTCTTATTAGAAGACAGGAAGGTAAGTAACATGCATTGATATAACCGCAGGAACTAACCAATAATAACATCGTCAACATGACTTGTTAATAAATTCACAGCTTGAATATTTTTACTGTATCTAAGACATTGTTTTATTTTAATTATTGCAATATTGTTCGTAATCGGGGGTTGATATTGATGATGAGAAGTAATATTTTCAATCTTAACTCTCACACCAGCAGTATTTAATTTATTCCTTCCTGCTAATATACTCAATGTTGACGTAGGAAATCTAAAACACATGTTTCAGAAAATTTGTTTTAAATAAACGCTTGATTCGATTTAAACATACCCTACCACACCAGCAGCTGTGAGAATGCAGCAGTTAGCGATAATTGAACCGACACAATTATGGATATTGTTAATCTACAGAAATATTTGGCTAAAAGAGAACAGTCAGCCAATCTTTCTCTCGATATAAACTTTTTCCTATACACAATAGAGAAAAGGACAATTTTCTGAGCATATTAAAACAAAGATATTCTAGCTATTATGTTTTTCAAATATCAATAAAATATTTGTAATTTGTATTTGTTTTTTAACGATAATAAATCCCATTTTATATGATAAACCGATGAATAATTATTTATCATGTAAATAAATCTAGACAAAATAATTTTCAGTAAAACTTTTCAATTGTACTTTATTGTTTAAAAAGGGGTTTGTAAAATTTTATTGTTAAATGCATGCAGATGCTCCTATATCAATATCACTATTGTCGTTCTTTAAATTAATACTATAGTCAATCTAAGATATGAATAATATAGGTGGCGCGTCGTTTGCAAAGTCTAATTTACATCGGGAAACTTCAGATAATTTAAATAGTACTTAATCTTGTAATAATATTAAACATTCACCACAAAAAAGCGAAATGTTATAACCAAATAACTACGTCTATTCGATATTACATTTAACTCTGTTCAAATCTATCTTATTTATGACTTTACCCGGATCAGTATAGGCAACACGCATAGCACTTCAATCGCAAAAATTTCGTTATTGTAATAGCGTCTAACTTCAAAGAAATTTCATTGGTTTACATTTCAAGGTTGTTGCTTTAGTACAAATTCCAATATTTTTCTTAAAAACAACAGACTATAAGTAAATATTTTAAAAACTTTTACCAGCATTCAATTAATTTCAATTCTGTAATTAGGATTTAAATTTTTATCCATCTTTCCTTGTCTTCCACTCAGAAGGTTATATAACTATACAGTTTTATTTTCCTTAAAATCACTAAATTATTCTCAAAATTTTATTTTTTAGTTTTAAACACTTTTTCTCAGAATAACGTTCTAATTTCATCAATTATACAATTTTATAACAAATTTCTCAAATTTAACCTTTTATCCGTACTCCATCTTAATAAAAGCTACCTCAAGTCATATTCATTCGTTCATTGCCAACATTTAGAGACCGAAGTTTTTGTGGGCTATCAAGTTTTGATAAATTTTTTTATTGGCGATTGAAATAAAATTGTGATTTATTTTAACAAAAATTTTTTTAATAGTTAAAAGTTACATTACTCAGTTAAGAAGAAGCTATTAAATATAAAAACCACGTTTTGTACATAAAACCAAATACGAGAATTATTGCGATTGGCGAACATATGCTAGGATTTATCAAATTAATCTAGAATTTCCAATTTTATGATTTTATTAGAAATAAAATTTGACTATTATCTTACTAAAAATATTTTATGTATTAATAATAATAAAATAAAACATTTTGAGCACACGAAGAATTTACTCCGAAAAAGTACTAAAAATATATTATTTAAATATAGGAAATATACTATTTTTAGTAGTTTTATTTCGATGCCTCAAAAAACCCGAGATAATATAATATAATAATATAAGAAAATATAATTTAAATTAAAATAGTCCCAAAGTGGCATTTTGATACCAATAGGCACAGCTAATGAATATAGGTATATCTGGCCAATAATAGGTATATTTGTCACTTGCACCAGCTGCAACCGCTGAAAAAATAGTATAATATAAATCATAATTTTTATTTTATCATACGTAGTATGAAAAGGTATTGTAATACTTTAGTATTGTACTTAAATATTGAGATTAGATTTTAGTTAAAATAAGTTTGAGAAAGTTTTAAGTTTTTAAGTTTTAAATAAAATTAAGTCATAATTAATATATTTTTAATTCTTTTATAAATGAATTTATTTACATAAATTTGTTTCGAGTTTTAAGTTAAATAATTAAAATATAAAAATAACCTAAAAAATAAAAATTTTTAAGTAGATAGTGTGGTAGTTAGTAGTATGTAATTTTTAATAAAACAAACTAAACAAAATATTAAAATAATGAATTTTAACTTTTAAGTAAAGAATACATAGAAAAATAATATTTCAAAAACAATAAAAACCCAAATGAATTACATTTGACATTTGGACATAAAAATTGACAAAAAATTTAAAAATTTAAATATGAACAAAAATTAAAAATAAAAGCTACGTAATACGATATAAAGGTCGATATAAACAATTAAGTGATTAAGTTAATAGTGATGGAAACCAATCAGCATAAGTCATTAGGTGTAAGCTTGCATAATTCTTCAAATAATTAAGGTTTTTTATACGATTAAAGTAAGTAAATATGAAACTTTCAGAGCTAGCTTTAAATAAAGTGCTACGAAAACTTTACCTACTTACACCGAGAAGGATTGATAGAATTTTAAAGTGGACGATAGAAAAAGTCAACACTCATAAATAAATTTTTGCAAATGCTTACATCTAGAAAAATTAATTAAAGGACATCTGATGATTAAGATATCTGAGCAAGAACGACATTCTGAATGACCACATTTTCTAAATTTACTGTCGAGTATTTGTTTAACGGCATTGTAATTCTAAAATTAGATAAGTTTACGACAGTTAGGTCATCTTCTTGTATTGATGGGAAAAATTAATAAGTGAAAATCTTCACAAAGGCTGACTTGTATGAAACAAAACTTAAAAGCGCATGCTTAGACCTCAAAAATTTAAAAAATTTATGGTATTCATTTTGTGAATAAATTTTATGGTAATATTTAGATATTCAAAATTATTCATAGCAATAAAGTATTTATTTAATGGTATTTAATCTACTGAAAGGATACATTAAAACAAACCAAAAGTGTTGAAGTTTAAAGGTGGATTTACGAAGTATCTATTCATATTTTATTAGTGCTTTCAAACAGAATGTCTCAATAAAAAGCGATGCTATTCATCGTATGGTCAATAATATATGTCAATTATTTTGAAATTATAACAAAATCAAATTTTCAAATTTTTTTGTGGTTTTATCAATTTTTAAATCAAGCTAAAATAATTGTTATTAATAAAACAATAATAATTAATAAAATTAATAAAAAATTTGTTTGAATAGATGTTAAAGATAATAATTACAAAAATTTGTAAATTAAGTTTTTTTAGATAAATAATTCAATAAAAAATGAAATTCGGTTATTTATCTTGCGTATATACCATATACTTTTAACTGTTTAGTATTCTTGGTAGTTTTCGGAATGTGTCAAATATAAGAAAAAAATCCATTACCAATTTAAACTATTGATATTTTGTTGCAACTTGATAGACAAAACTCTTTCGGTTTAATAAAATAATTTTTCAGCAATAATAAATAAATAAATCTTATAAAAGGTTGAAAACCTTAAAATCTACACTAAAGTAAAACTAATTTTGTAAATGATTTTCTTTTGTAAGTATATTTTACTTTCCAACTACCTAAAATGATAATTGCAATAAAATTTGCTAAAAGTTTCTTTAGGGCTTAATCCTTAATAAATTAAATAATATAGTACTGTACCGAAGGATGTTCTTCAGACAATATTTAGAGCCTGTAGTTCAATTTCAGCAATAGTTATAATATAATAGTTTGAACTGAAAATACCAACATTCAAACACCAATGCCGATATTAACGGACACAATTTATTTTTCTAAGTAATGTAAAAACTCTAAATACATACTTAAAAAATGCTAAAAAGTTAATAAACTTTTAAAATTAAAAAAATAAAATCAGATTGATTTATTTTCTAAATAAAAATAGTGACAAAAATACATTCTGGTCTTTGGTCTTCCTCTCAAACGAATACATGTCCCCCGATACATTTTACATAACTTAGGTGGCAATAGAAGACACTTTACTAAGAAAAATATTTAACCAAAACTTTTTTCTAAACTCAAATAATTCAATAATACTATACATCTTTTAAATTTTAAAGGATGTTTATTTTAAACATTTACTTAAATAATGCAATAGTTTAACCTTAATTAATAAAATAATTTTTCTATAATTTTTCTATAAGTGCTTTGATTCTGATTTTCTGTGAAATGAATCGGTTTTTCAAAAAGTTGTAGTAGTCTTAAGTTGTAGTTCTTTAAATTTTCTATCCGAAATAAGGCATCAGATTTTTTATAAATTGTTTCCTTTAAAAGATACAGTGTTTAAAATGAAAACAAACATTTTTCAACAGTTTTTTACCTACTTTAATTCATAACTCAAAGGCCGTTGATTTTATACAATAAAAAGTTTGAATCTAGTTTGTAGATTATTTCACGTTCTTTAAAAAATACTCAACAATTTTTATTGAAAAATCAATATTTTCAAGGCTATAGCCATGTAAAGGTGGAAATTTAAAAAACGTAGAAAAAATTTTGTTAAATATTTTTTTAATAATAATAACCATATTATTAAATATTTTTCTTCTATTTACCTCTATCACCAACTAAGCAATGTAAAATGTATCCGAGGACATCCTGTATATACTACTAGTTATAATATAATTATTGTAAAGAGGATTTTTAAAAACTTAAATTGTCTTATTAATTTCTAAACTTCACACCTAAAAAATCAATAAATTACTATTATTTCAATAATTTTTGAGTTTCTTATTTAATTGATAGTAATAATTATTATTATTAACATCAAAAATGATTATGATGAAGAACAGATGATATGCATAACAAATAAGGAAAAGTAAATATTGATAAAAATCTGACCACAACACAACAGTTGAGTTTTGCGGCGCTCCGATAGTTGGAGATTATTTTATTCGCCGTCGCGACGTCGGTCGCTCGAAGTGGATTTTGCTAGACGCACAACCTCCGTTGTCGAGGAAAGACGAGACACCATGTCATTTTTAAGTTGACTCCGGCGCGATATGTTTTCATTTTATTTGCACTTTTGCAGTAGTGAATTTTGTATTTTATAAAAATTTAATAAAAGAAAATATGGGTAAGCCGAACCAAAGTGTCTGTGTAAGTTCGTCGATGAATTTTAAACCCCGGTTGAGAAATTGGTGTTTAGACATTCGTATAAAAGATGCTTTGCAACATTTAGGTTTATTGTTTACATTAATGGCCTACACACTTATTGGTGGAATTGTAAGTTTCAATTTAAATTAAAATAAATTTGAAGGAAATACTACTCTGGCTTTTGTATTGCTTTGATTTACTAAATATATAAAAATAAAAATCTTATTATAAATATTTATTGTAAAGGTGGAGATGAAAGCGTTTCGAAAAGTTTCAAGTGACTTGAAATTGTAAACAAATTTTTAACGTAAAATTAATCTTATAGATGAACGTTACAGATTATTAGGTAAATTCATCAAAAACCTTTGCCTAAAATATCATAATCATTGTTTGTGGATTTTTAATTTTTTGTAGTTATTCCAGAATTCTTATACAGTTGTTATTATCAAATTTTGCTATCTACATCACCCCCCCCCCCCCCGCTCTCAATACAAATATTTTAAATTTCTGAATTTTAATAATTTATTTCGTTTCGTTGTGATTAATATTAGCATTTTTTTTATTCTTCCAATTAAAACTAAAAGTTTTTACGTGTTTGTCACAAACCATAAATAAATCTAAAGTACTTCCGCATCAGGGCCGTAACTATGTACTTCGGCACCGAATGCAAATTAAAAAAACTTATAATAATAAATATAGAGATAAATAATATTTAGCTTCACTTTTAAATTATAACGCATTTCGATAATTTGGTATTATTTATATTTCACTGTACTCTTATTATTTTATTGAAATTATTAGTGTTGAAAATGAACTATTAAACAGTCCGAAACGTCGGACAACCAAAATTGTTTTAGTAAACCTAAAATTCAACAATTAAATGTAATAATATTATTGTTTTAACTAAAGTGTTCCTTAGTTCCTTAGTTCCCAGTTAGTTCCGAAATTATTCACTCACTAACGGAAAAAAAATTGTTTATTTTTTCTATTTATTCTGTTAGAATTTCTCGATGTTTTCTATTTTTGGAACAGAAATCGAAATAATTTCAATGTCGGCAAACCCTATTTTATCTTATAAAATACTTCAGTTTATTAAAATGCCTGCCTTTGTTTATCCTGACTGGTGCAACGCTTTTATAGAGTGTAAAAAATATTTGTTGATAAAATGACAAAATAGAAATTAAAATTTTATTTTTACTGTTTATTTTATCTTAATATATAAAATTTTAATATGAAAATATGTGCTAATAATACAAGAGGTCACGATTTATTGATCTCGCCAAAATTTCGTTAACCTCTGAATATCATAGTATCGTAGTAAGTCTGCACTGCAGTGTTTACTTACTGCACAACATAAAGCAGGTATTAACTTCCAGTAAAAGTTTAAATGTAAACTTTAATTCTGGCAGTTAACTCACGCAACATAAAAATTCGAATTTCCAATCTAATTTATTTTAGTAGTACATTTCACATTTGCACAAAATTTCCTATACTTCAGGTCACTTAAATGTAGAGTTAGTTAGTAAAAGTACGTTGGAGTAGTAAAACAACTCATAAAAATTTCAATTTTTTTACAATTTAATGCAATTGGAAAAATGGTTTTTCTGAGTTTTCAGCATTTCAATTTTTTTATTATACAATAACCTAGTTTCAGAGAAAAGGTCAAACAAAGACTCTTGTGTGATTTGTCAGTGTCTGTGATGAATATTTATACCACTAAATTTATTTACACTAGTTAGACAAAAACCTTTTTCAGCAATATCAGCTTTCCAATCTAAGAAACTCCAAAAATCTCTGAAAAATCAGAAATACATATCTTAATATCGCATCTGTAATTTGTTAACAATTATTATAAATTGTATAGCATTAAAAGCTGTAATTAAGTAAATTTATTAGAGTCAAGTTGTTTAAGAAGTTAAACTTGATTTTATGCAGAAATTGCTTGTTTTTAATTTAAATGTATTGATGGCGTTATTATAGCTGTAATATTGGTCGTAATTTTTTTTTTATTGAAAACTGCGTTTTTTTAATATTTTAGATAGTAATCTGTTTTATGAACCAAAACTTCATATCATGTGGCGTTGAATAATTTCTCTTGTAATTAATTCCTGAGGGATTAGTTAAAAAGCCCTTCAAAAAAATTACTAAACTGTCAAAACAACTTATAAATATGTAAAAGCTAATGTAGAACATTAGAATCGCTGAGATGTACAAAATAAATCTGGTTACACTAAATGTCAAGATTAAATTACCAAGCTTTTTTCGAAATGCGGAGCATTTTACGCTAAATTTAATTAAATAATTAATCGAATTATTGCTTCCATATTTTAATTAATATAGACCAATTTCGTACTGAATGATAAAATATTTAATTCGCTTATAACGGTTTTATAGGACGGAAGATTATAAACTTTTCTAATTAATTGAGTATTAACAGTGTTCTATATTTATAAAAGCGTTTAATTATTAAAACATAAACCGATGAATATAATTTAATGATGCAGCAGTGACTAAAAATATGTTCTGCGTTTCTCTTGGTTCCTTTCAAATGGATTTCTATTCTTTTAAACGCACAAACGCAGAAAGGCAGAAAAAAATTTTTAAAAGTCGCTTTTTGGCGTATCCATTGATGGTATTCACGAAGTTCAATAGAATTCCTTGGTATATTTTCAATAAAAATGGCAGAGAATCTCTATCTCTAGATAGGCTAGACGACCTGGACCACATAAAATTTGTCTGATTCTTCTTTTTGCAAGTTCATAATTGCATAATCACCAGTGTAAAAATAAATTCTAAAACATATAATTTTTTTACCTAACATAAGTTAAGTAGGTACCTTCCTATTAGTAGTATATTAAAGTTTAATTTTAAATAATATTTAAATAATATGAATAAATTTTAAAGCTCAATGTACGCACTCAAACCCGGAAAACAAACAAAATTTAACATTTTTGAATATTTTTCAAAGTGATTTGTTTATCCATAAAATGTTAAGATATCAACCTATTTATGATATGGTTATCCTTAATTGAATTTTTATGTCATACGTCATATTATATAAATTTTAGTAGCCTTCAATACTAAATTTCACGAATTAATATTTCAGGTAACAAAACTTTATTTTAACATTTAGAGGAAATAAATACAAAAGTTAAAATTTGACATACATTACAGTACATAAAAATTTAAAGAATATTAAATTTCGTACAAAAAAAGTAGAGTTTATTTATCTCTATAACATTTATTTTATTTTTGTTTAATAGTTTTCATTTTCAAAAAGTGGTTCGAAATTTTTAAAAAAATTTAACAATGTACTGAGTATGACAAACAATAAGCAGATCGGTTAATAGTTTATGCTTCTAACCTTTTTTGAGGTGGAGTAATTAGAATTATAGGTAGAAAATAGTCTATCCAGCGTACTTTGCAAACTCTACCTCGAGTTTTATTATTATAAAGTTTTGTTAATTTTGCACAGCAATTTGTATAAATTCACTTTGTCTTACTTCTGCAATTGCTTATGTAGCCCAGACAACGAAGCCCAAATAGGCATAAATAAAGCGGAAGGTTTTGAAGTTACAAAAGTGCAAAAAATCGTATTCAGTTTACTACAGATCAAGATTTATTCCTTTTTAAAGTTTTTGTAAATAATTACACTGTTGACCACAAGTTTGGATATGCTTAAAAATTTATCTATTTAAAAAAAATAACACGTTTGAAGGAGGCATTTTTTCAAGTTATGAATGATACAGCTTAACAAACATAATATACCTAATTAATAATAACTGCTGAGAACTTAAGTTATATAACTTCTTTTCAGCTGTTCCTTTCAATAAGCATTTATTGTAAAACTATAAAATAAAAACTATAAAAATGAAAATTAAATAAAAATTAAAAATTAAAATTACTAATAAGAACAAAAACTATTTAATTGTTTAAATAATTTTAAGGTGTGGCAAAAGCCACGCAAAGCAGACGGTTGTACCTAGATAACGTAGTTTCCTTCTATCAACATACTATATAAATTTTTTACATAATATTTCCAAGTTTGTCTGATGAGAATCAAAAATTTGAAACAATGTTGACAAACAAACTATCATCATTCATTTAAGTAGTTTTTGTCCTTATAGTAAGTTATGACTTGAATTTAAATTTTAATTTTCATTTAACATGATAAAATTTAATTTTATCTTATATAAATTGTATAATATACTGTAACTAAAAAACTAAACGGCTGAAATGAAAATCATTTAGTGATCGAAATAGCTACTCGTGATAGTGTATTTTTAAAAAATTTAAAAACGTTTTTTTGCGTATAGAGAAAATTTTTGTCATAATTAAACCAAGATTTAACTAACTATTTCCAAACGGCGTAATAAAGATAAATGAGCACAATTGGTCTCATTGAAAAATATTTGAAATAGTATATTAAACAACAAGTTTAGAAAAGTAAAGTTTTACTAAACGAATATAGCTTTTAAGTATGAGCGAGCACAGCGAGCAAATAACTTAAAAGCTATATGAGTTTAGTAAAACTACTTTTCTTACGAGGTTTGTTTATACAATTTTTTCGTATTTTGTGAAAATCTAATCTAAAATATGAATTTAGACGTTTATGAGTAAAGTTTTTTTGCGCGCGATCGGTCTAAATTTTTTCGTATGCCTTCCTACCGATAATTCACTGGGGGTGAGTACGAGGCGAGGGGGGCGAATTTTTTACTCAGTTTTTCGATATCTAGCGCCGTTCTTGAGTTATTGCTAATTCAAAAAGTTTCTAAATAGATATTTGTGTAAAATTTTCGTAATCTAGTAACCAGACATGGCTTTATTTATTTACATAACAACAGTTAATTTTTAATTTTTGATTCGAATTTTGTGTAAGTTACATAATATTAATTATAAAAGTGAGATTGTTAAGTTTTCTAGTTTAAATAATAATTTTGTACTTTTAATATACATAAATGATTCAAATGAACAATGATTCCAATATTTAAATAAACAATCTTCTATCCAATAGTTTTTTATTGACAGTGACATTACTATACAATAAAGTGACATATCTATGTGCTAAAGTGCCACTTTATTAAATGATTTTGAATTTAATAAAACAGCACATTATTAGTCAAAATGCGAAAAAATATTTTATTGGATTTAATTTCACAATATAGCCATCATACATTCTGTTTGTTTAATTATTATTGTTCATAACAAATTCTAGAAAATCACTCACTTATTTTGTAAAAAAGTAGATTTTCTTAGGTTATAAACCATTTTTCATAAAAAAATAATTATTGTCTACTCCATGTGTCTTCACAAAAGATGTAAAAAATGATTGCTGAAATTTTTTGGCAAAATGCAATTCAACGAAAGAAGGTTATTGACAGAGGAAGGTTTCTAAGTTTTCAAATTTTTCAAATTTTTTTTATCAATAAAATAAAATATTGAAGAATGGTATTCTTTCAACAACATTCTTCAATCAACGATTGAAGATTATTATCGATTATTATCGATCATCAATCATCGATCGATAATAATCGATCATCGATAATAATATACTAATCGTAACAAAAAATTGAATCTCTGAAACTACCCCTTAGGAAAAATAAATAGTAAAAAAGTTCACAGACAAAATTTATCAAAAAAACCTTAGCAAAAATACTTGCGTTTCTTAAAATGTTACAAATTTAAAAATTAAAACAGATACACAGTATCGCAGAAGTAGGAAATAATTTTTATTTTAACATTTAAAAAAAATAATAAAATTAAATTTTATGTAAGATCAACAATGGATGTCGGATGACCGCATACCCGAATGTCGTGCAAATTTTTAGGTGGTTTCTAGCTAGCGACAATATAATCAAAACCATAGAACTAAGAATTTAAATTTTAATAACAATTTAAAATTTTTTAGTAAACATATTTATTAAGTCTCTGAGTCCATTTTTTGGAAAAGATAAAAGTACGAATCTACAAAGACAGGATCTCTGAGGTTCATACATCTATTAAACATTTACGGGTATAGAAAGACCGGAATCCATTTTTACGTAAAAATTTGACTGTAATTACTTTATTTATTTCATCAAACGATTTGCAGTCGATGAGTACATATTGAATAAATTTAATTGTGCAAGCAGAAAAAACTCACAAGCTGAGAAAAAGCTAATCCAATTCTGATCCCGGTAACAAAACTTGGTCATGCTCAAATATTGATTATAAATATAAATTAATAACAACTATTAATTGCAATAATAGCAATAAATAAAAATATGCACAATTCATTGAAAAAAAAACAAATACAAATACAGCTTTGAAGAGAGCTCAATATAAAAGGTTGGTGAGCTTCTTGATGCCCTAGGAAGGACGTAAAAATTTACTCTAGACAATAGCTCAAATCAGTCTACAGAACCATTGACCAGTCTATACATAAACTTGGCATCAATGACTTTTCTTCTCTCAGCCAGTGTAGAGAGGCTAAGCCTCTGCAACAAGCTATCGTATCCGATATTGCGATGTGAGACACCCAATTTGAAAGCAGCGTACCGAAAAAATCTTTTCTGCACTCTTTTCAATTTATCAATTTCAGACTGGTAGTAAGGCGACCAAATACAGAAGGCGTAATCCAATCGAGATCTAACGTGAGAAACGTATAAGCTCTTTTGAGCAAAGAGATCGTAGAAATCACCAGTATTTTGCTTAATAACGCCAAGAGTTTTTCAAGCCGCACTACAAGATGCTACAATGTGCTCGTTGAAATTTAGCTTCAAATCTAATATAACGTCCAAATTTTTAATGCTAGAAACAGATTCCAGTAGAATATCATGAATCTTATAGCTATAAAGGAGCGTCACACTGATAGCGAGAGAAACGAATGTGCTTGCATTTCTTGATGTTAAGACTGAGTTTCTTATTAATATTGCATCAAATAACCATTCGATCCAGATCCGACTATAATCTAGAGATTGATTTGCTATTCAAAAATTCAATGAAGATCTTCATGTCGTCAGCATATAGCAAAACTTTAGCATATAAAAGCCAAAAAGACTCCGGAGGTGGCTAAAAAAAATTCTGAGTAAAAATTTTTGAGTTTAACGATTAGGGATCGATCCTTCAAGTACGATTAAATCCAAGACCACAAGGCTGCTAGCTAGGTTACTAGCAATATATTATGGTCAACTCGGTCGAAAGCCTTTGAGAAATTAGTGTAGATCTCGTCCGTTGATAAGTCGGAATGGAACGAACGGATAATGCTATCTTCGAATATTAGCAAGTTAGTGATGGCAGAGCGCCTGTTAGTAAATCCGTGTTGTCTGTCACTCAAGATGCTCGACAACAGGTAGTGGTTAACCAAACTCTCCAGAATCTTCGGAATACACGACAAGACAGCTATCGGGCGGTAATTCTCAATTGACCCTCTGGAACCTGATTTAAAAATTGGTACAGTATATGATTTTTCCACCTAGCAGGAAATACTCCGAATGCCAGGAATTTGTTAAATAGAAGCTAAAAAAAACGCCAGTGTCACAGCGCAACCTCTCAAAAATAAGGAAGGTAAGCCATCCGGACCGGGACCCTTTCCTAGATCCAATTTCACGCGATGTGAGTGCAGACGCAAGTTGGTATCACCTTCCGCCGTATGGCATGAACCGCCATCTGAAAAGGAAAAGGCAGAAGAGAAGTATTTAGCAAACATATTTGCAATGTCGAAACCGTCACGGGCAGTCTCGTCACCCAAGCGCATGGAGTTGGAAAAACCACAGTCCCCACTCTTTCTACCATTTACGTATAGTTCCAGAAACTTCTGCTATTATGTTTTACATTAGATTCCACCTCTAAAATATATTTTTTGTAACAAGTGAAAGCCTGTATACTCTACAAATCAATCTTAGTTTAGTCAAATCTCCATACGTTGATGAGTTAAGTGTGCACTTGTAATATGTACTATAAGCGCAACTTTTGCGCACGATGTTTTGTATTAATTCACGACTAAACCATTTAAGAAACCTAAATTTATTTCCAATTGTGATCTTTGGAATACGACTGTCAATTATTTCGTGTACAATATCATACAATTTATCAAGTGAATCTGATAAGTCTTGTGTATCAGCGAACAAAACATCCCAATGGACATGGGAGATATCCTCATTAATAGATTTGTACTTGCAGACCTTGTAATTGTAAATGATTTCGCTAAACTGTAGAGGCGTAAAAGATCGCTTTGACACGATGTTTAACGTGAACGCCGGATGATATGGGTCACAAGGCACCATTATTTCAGAACCAATCTCAACCGTAAAATTTGGAACACTGGAGAAAATCAAGTTTAGCGTCTTATCATCATCGTTAAACACACATATCGTTAAAAACACATATCGCTGGATGGCCATGAGGCGGAAACCCGCAATCCAATGTCGTCATTAAGCCAAGAAGCGCTAGGAAGGTTAAAATAACAAAAATATAAATGTCAATATCATTAGCATTTATCACACACATGCTCAGCAGAGTCTGGAAACGACCGGTAATATTCCAGACTACATTGAGATTGTAGGTAGACCGCACAAAACAGATGCTTGCGGCCACCGAGTTGTACAGACACCTATAACTGTTCAAATAAGCAGGCGTTAGAGAGAGCCGCGCTGCGGTGCCCTCTTTATCGCGATCAAGACTCCACCACCCCGAGTTTTGTCTGTAGTACGAGCATCACTATTTGTCCTGAAAACTTGATATCGATTGTTACCGCCGAACTCACTGCTGTAAATTTCAGGCGTTAACTACATCTCCATAAAAAATACAATGTCATAATTAGTTAATGAAAACAATAAGAATAAATCAGCTAATTTAGTTCGCAAGCCACGTACGTTCTGATAATACACTGTTAATTGCTTTACACTCGCGTTTGCATATCCGCCTGCACGCCTCAAGAAAATTTGCATTCTCCTCGCCTGAAGGATTCTCCGCGGGTTTGGGCTTCCCTATGTTAAATCTTCTATAAGTGATACCACTGAGCCAAAACTCAGAAGCATTCACCTTATGCTTGTTCAAATATAATCTTTTAAAACTGTAGGGTCCGCACTCGGCGCAACTCTGCCTACATAAAACCACATGAACCGCGGCGTTGCCGTCAGCATCGACGCAAGCTGAGACGCCGCTGCCGATCCTTCAGTGCATCGACAAGACCGACAAGCGCCGCCACATAGTCTCCCGCTCACGAGAAGGAAGCAGTAAAAAGACGTCACTTTTACTACTCGAGTTACCGATGGCCAGCCTCCTGGTTCCGCGTATCCCGACAAGTGTAAAATCTTCCTGTTCGACCACCGAAGAGCCACCAAACGACGCGCCAATAGACTGCGCTGCCGATGAGTCAAGAATGCCACCTTCTCAGAACGAGAAGAACTCCACGCGAGATGCGCCTCAGAAGAGTGTTCTTCTCAATTAGAATGCTATTCTTGCTTCTAAGTTTGATAACCATTTCCTTCAGGTACACAATTTCCATCTCGAGTCTATCTTTTTGTTGATTTGGAGTCAATCTTGAGTCGTCTTTAACCTCACTTTCATGTAAACATGAAGGGCTTTTCAGCGAGGCTGGTATAATACACCCTGGATGAAAGGTCTTATGACACTTAACGCAGGCCATTCTATCGCGGGCTATAATTCGGTTATAGTGCCCGCAAATTACATTACCAACCTCTAAATTGTTCTCAAAATTTAACTGCTTTGTACTGCCTTCCCCCACGGTTTCAACGTTTTTCTAGACTAAGCTGATCGATATTCCGTCAACAACAATAAAAATCACTAATTATACACCTCCAATTCAGAATTTAAATCAGAAATTTAATAGCAGCACAATTTGCAGTAAAACACGGGCAACTACAGAGCGACCATAACGTAATACAATTATTTAAAATAAATTTATGAGCAGTTGTTAGCAGTTGCACGGCTAGAAAACAACTACGGCCGGCTCCACTCACTAAAACACATATTGCTGTACCTATTTACGTCAATCACATGTACAGTCCACATATTGAGCAAAACATCGACTTTTATGAATGAAATTGAAACTTAAAATCGATTATTTCCGAAATTAAAAGAAAAAATTTAGAGTGATCCACAGTTTGATGAGTTTATTTTAATGTCATCTATCAAACTAATTATTAAAAATGAATTCAAAAAAGTAATTGTTTTTTATTTGCATAGAGTCGACATTGGTCGTATTGTACCAGCGAATATTACCGTCTCTTGGGGTTAGATTGATTGATTGATGGGTTAGGGTGGATTGATCCCCATTTCACGGTATATCATTATTAGTATTGACAAATTTTTTTTTCTCTTTCTTTTTTCTTCATTGTATTGAGTAGCTTTCGACATCTCCCACAATCTTCTGTCAGTGAGTTTCTCATTCCATCTATTTAGATTCATGGTTCTGAGATCTTACACTACTTGGTACCTCGTTAATCTCGGCCTGGCTTTCGGCCGATTCTCGCTGAGCTTCCACAATATAATTGATTTTATTGCCGTCATATTACCGACTCTTATTACATTCTCCAGTCATCTAATTCTTTGGAATTTTACATATTTGACTATAGAACAACTTTTTCGAAGGAGTTCACCGTTTTCGAGATAGGTAAAAAGAGAATAATAAAACCCAAGACCTTCTGCTATGTTCTGTAACTTTGAGAATTTTTACCTTAAAACTAATACAAACCCAGGTCTAAAGGCAAAAATTAAGATTTCAAGATTTCCCCTTAAAAATAAAATTAAATATTTTTAAAAATAAAAAATATTAATTATGCCCGAACTAAACTAATCAATAATATAAGCTCTTTAAAAGAGAAGAAATAATTTCCTAGCTTTCTATATCTAAACCTTAATTCCGTCTTCACTTTATATAATTAAAATACCACGGTGAATACCGAATAGAGAGTTAGATTATAGAAAACTAGTTATCAGAGTTATTTTTTCCTTTTTAAAGCTTTTTTAATTCTCTATTTTTATTTTTTAAAGCCTGTTTTTCTATATTTGAGGTGTTTTAATTAGAATTTACACAGATAAAAACGCGGAGATAATTTTGCTATAAAAGGCGCCATAAAATAAAATACATAGGAACGTAATTAATTCTATTATAATACGAATTTATTATATTTTCAATATTATCAAAGATTTTTAGAAGGAAAATTGAACTTTTTATTACTTTAAAGACGTCACAAAGATAACGTCTCTAATTGGTCATAAACATGGCTTAATTATTATCGTGATTATATGTGTAATAGGATCGTGGTAATAGGATGTCGATGACTAATGATTCCCAAAAAATAACGTATTCTTGCTGTCGGGGTAGTAAAATTTCAAATTAATTATATATTGGTATTTTAAAATTAACTAAACAATGCACTCACATTATTTAGAACTAAACTGCAATGTTAACAAATAACATAGTACACTGTAAGTATTAATAATTTTTATTTTTTTTTACAGTAAAGAAAAACACACAAAAAGACTAAATTTGAGCCGAACCATACAGGCAAATAATATATTATGTACTATGTTAAAATTTAAAAAATTATAAATTAAAAAGTTATGATATATTTATCGAATAAACTTTAAATGCATTTGAATTACATTATTATTTGTTTCAAAAGGTTCTATTAGACGATTACATCGGTTTTTCAATTTTATTAATGAGTAACACGCGAATATAAATTTACAAAAGACATTGAAATTAATAACAATATCAATTATTACGATCTTACCATTACATCAAGGATAATAACTATAAGATAATTATTTATTAACTTGTTAATAAATTACAAAAGTTCTTCTTTACTATAATTGCCTCACACTCTATCAACATTTCAAATTAAATGCCTCAATCTAATGTTGATTGTAAGTAATCAACAGTAAGTAATCACTCAATTACTAAGTTTTGTTCTAAATTATGCATATCAGAAGAGAGAAAATCAAACTTTTTAAACGTATTTATAAGCGAAGATTAAGCTAAATATTACTTGCTTGATTCTAGTAAAAACTTATTTGATTTCAGTAAATGTGTTATCGTATAAATTAATTCTTTATTTATAAATATCGGAAATATTTTACTGATCTCGAAGTAAATCGTCGAGTAAAGCTAAACTAAGCTGATTTACTAGAAAATATGAGTATTACCTACTACTTAATTTTCTATATTATACATTTTCTTCTAATTGGACCTTCTTTTCTTAAGTTGAGAGCATTCAAGAAAATTACTTTTGTAAATAAAAAACAATTTATTATTCTCAATGTAAATGATTTTACAAAATGAATTTAATCAGATCTTAAGAACATGTGACCTCTTCCAGTAGTTGATCTTTACTTTATTCTAGAGCTCGCTATATTACTGAAATTATTTTTGAACATAATTTTGAACGTCGGTCCTTCATAATATTTTGAACATGGTACTGTTAATAAAATTCTTAATTTAATTTTTACACTCGGAAAATATTGTTTGCTGAAATGTTTGCTTGCTTTATTCTAATTATCTAATTTCGTACATTGTCTTTACTAATATTGAGCATTAATTTATCAATTTAAGAAATTTTTTTTTATACTATTTAAATTTTAAATTAACTTAAATTATTAGAACTATTAGATTGAAACTAACAAACGATTAATTTTTTAATTTTAATTTTAATTATTAAAATTGAGAAAATCGTTTATGTATATTAGAATAGAATTTTTAGAGTCTGGCCAATTGGCGTCAAAAAATAAGAACAAAAATAATATAATTGAAAATGGAGTTGACGTGTGTATTATTAAATTCTACGAACTAGTTTCATTCAAACGAAAACATGAAACAAATTAAATTGAATATTAAACTGAAGACTTCATACTAAGGATAAAAATAACAATTTAAAATAAATAAGAGCTATTCGGAATACTTAGGTAATTTTCAATGATACATAAAATTAATTTACTCTGATGCAGTAAATTCAACAAACAAATTTTTTCCGGAAAACTTAATTATTTCCAGAAAACAATTAAAATGTATAATGTAACACAGTATGCAGACAGGTTATCTTCTGAGATATCTTGGGTAAGAGCGTGTTTATAAGAGATCAATATGTAATTACAATGCAACAAATGCCAATTTCACCGATGATCCTCGATAAAAGTAATTAAAACAACTAAAATCGCTAGCAATAACAAACTAGAATCATTAAAATTTTCTAAAAGAATTCTCAACTTCCGTGTAATCCTTAGTTTCCATCTGATATCTTCAGTTCTTTTTCCTCTCTGCATTGACTTTACGGTTTTCTTTATCATCTGATTTATTTTGTCCATAAAATCTTAGAAATCTTAGACAAAGAAAAACATGTTTTCAATTTGTGATCATGATGTAGCTATGCCTTTTTGTAGAATTTTGTAATTTGTCTTTTATCTCTCTGATTTGATCTGGTTCGTTAACTTAAATTTGATAATGTTCATGAATTTTCTCATATTGCTGCATGTTGAATACCAAATTTGAATTTATCTTGGACATTCAAACTTACACCTGTTTAAATTTCACGTCTTCCTTGTTTGTCCTAACAACCGTTCGGCAGAAGATTGCCATAATATACATAGTACGAATTTGTAATAAGCGAACAAATTTGAAAAGAAAACGTGCTTTGACTCACAACAGACTGATATAGTTGTACAAAAAACCACGGGAAATTGAAACATTAAAAAGTTACGCTCTCGTATAACAAAGACATAGAGAAAGAAACCTCATTAAAATTTAATGGTAAAATGCTTTTACAAGAGGTGTGTTTTTAAGTATTTTTAAACATTATCAACAGATTAGTCAATTTTACTCGGAAAATTAGCAATTAATAGCATCTATTTTTAAACAATTCGCCCTTTTTAAAATTAATTTATGATAAAAAGTAAAAAAAAATATGGAAAACCCAAAGCATACGTGAGAGGCCTACTATAGCAGAACTTGGAGCATCGAACTCCAATTGACCCACGATAGTAAATGGCATTGAGATGAGAAAAGATATCGATTTGTGGAATTCCAGGGTTAATTTAATTTTTCTGTGTCGAAAACTAATAAAACCGACAAATTAAATTTCAATGCAAGAAATTGGTTGTTAAAATACAATGGTGTACAAATTTGAATGTAAAAGGGTCGGTACTACCCTGTCAGTTAAATTGAATCAAAGCTTATTTCAATTCGACATTGAAAACCTCAGTTTTCGTTTCAACCCAACTAATTTACTGTGAGTTGAATAACGCAAATTCTGTATAATTTTAATACAATACGAAATTGTAACCCATAAACTCAATGGCTTTATGCTGTCGTGCAACTCTGCACGCAAGCCTTAATCTATCTTTTGGTTTACCAGTATAGCGAATCGACAATCAAACACAATGAATAATTTTTCCCCTGCGTGTTACTTTTAAGGAACTTAATCATAACACAATTTTTAGAAGAAAACTATTGATTTATTATAAAAATCGGTCAGTATGTGGGTCATTTCTCCTATTGAAACTTTTTGAACTCAATTGTTAACTCTTCAATTAGCAAAGTTGGGAATGTAACTCATGATTTAGTGCTTTGTTTTCATTGAGTTCGTCGGTTCCGTTTTACAACTGTAGTATACTAAATTTAAAGTCGTAAACTTAACAATCAAATTACATTTTGTTTTAAAAATAAAATAAATTAATTTTGATTATTTTTTATTGTATGTATAAGCGCGCCGCAGTACAGATTTTTTTGACGCGCGTAAATTAGTTTTTTTTTTAATTTTTATTAAAAGGTTTTTTCCAGGATCATCGGTAAGAATTTCATTATTAGTACCTCCAAGTAAATTAGTTTTGAAGTTAAGGTAACTTTTGCATAAAAACTATAGACATTAAACCGTAGGGCTCTCTGCTATGTAGAGTTATTTTTGTTGGCAGCACAGTATAAAATGACATGAAATCAATGATGGTGGAAAATGTCCCAAGTGCACTCTTTTGAAACTAAATGATTCATTCAGCTGGATTTTTTACGCTTTTTTATTGGATCGCCCAATAAAAGCGTTGATCATCTTGAAAAACGTGCTAACTCTGCAGTACGATCTAATATTTTTAAATTAGTGTACGTAAATGTTAATTTATCACAAATAGTGCACATTATTTTCAAGATCGTGTCTGCTAAGCTTTTTCCATTTGCATATTCTTAACGCATTAGCTAAACACAAAAAACAAGAATTTTGTTCAGTTAATGACTTTCAAGAGATTTTACATTATTTATATTTTTTTCTCGCTGGAGTTATTTCATTGCAATCGATTTTACAGTACCAAGCAATTGCTTCTGGCTTGCTTCCAAGTCTACACTTTTCGTTGCAGTTCAGTTTACTATTATATAAAATTTTATGGTTTGATAATAAATGTTAAAAAATTGCATTGACGCAATTTTTAGTTTTTAGTTGCATACATTAATGCAAACGTTTTGATAAATTCGTGATCTCTGTCAGCCCTCCAGTCCGCCTCTGCTCTGTCAAGAAAGGTTTCAGCATTTAGATCCCACTTGATGATAGCAATCATGATAGCTTGATGATAGCAATTATCAACTCAAGGGGGCATCGCCTTTACATGCCCTCCGAAGCACGGCGACGGTCATAAGAAAGTTTTGACACTCCTCGAATTCGAACCGGATACTAGGTTAATGACCGTCTTTTCAGAGATTTATCGTCTCGATTCATGATTATTAGACGCTAATGTTTGATTGAACGATGAAAAATCTCTTCAGTTCTAAAAATATCTCTATAGTCAATGTGTTAAACTTGCCATCTGAATGTATATTCAAAGCTAAAG
Source organism: Cantharis rustica (assembly GCA_911387805.1). Classification (NCBI taxonomy): domain Eukaryota; kingdom Metazoa; phylum Arthropoda; class Insecta; order Coleoptera; family Cantharidae; genus Cantharis; species Cantharis rustica. The sequence goes on along the minus strand of OU426878.1, from coordinate 53,123,755 downwards.
GAATTACTTCTGCAGTAGCTTTAAGTTGCGCTTTGGATAAATGAGTGAGGTGAATCTTTCTTTTGATAAATCACATAATCGAAAATCCACATTTTTAGTTTTTTAATTTACTAATAAAAAAGCTGATTATCTTCACTTATTCATTGCAATTTACATCCATAACTGCGCTTGCGACCAGTTAAAATTTTGAACAAAACTAAATTTTTTATTAAATAAAAAATAATATAAATAATCAAACTAAACAAATGTTAAAATAATGAATTTTAACTGTTCAGTAAAGAATACATAATTACATAGAAACATAATATTTAAAAAACACTAAAAAGGACAATAAATTATTCACATTTAACAGGCTAGAACTTAGAATATTTGAATAAACAAGAAAAAGAATTCTGAAAAATTACGTTGCTATAGAAATGATAAAAATGTAAAATAAAAAGTTGGTAATACGATATAAAAGCCTTTATTTCACAATTCTTATTGATCATCAGTCGTATTTAACATAAGAGAAACGTAAAAATAATGAGAGAAAATATACCAAATAAAATTGAAAAAATTAAAAATTAAAAAATCAAAAAATTTATTTTACTTTAAAATGAATGTATGTGCTTACCAAATAACCAAAAACTAAAGATGTCAGGTGTTTGACTGACAAATTTTTTTTTTTATTTATTTCACCTAAAAATTTCACCATTTCACTTTATTTCACCATATCAGTCACGTGATATATTTAGTTTTTGGTTATTTGGTAAGCACATACATTCATTTTAAAGTAAAATAAATTTCTGGATTTTTTAATTTTTTCAATTTTATTTGGTATATTTTCTCTCGTTTCTCATTATTTTTACGTTTTTCTAGGTTAAATACGACTGATGATCAATAATAATTGTGAAGTAAGAGCTTTTTTCGCATTTTGACTAATAATGTGCTGTTTTATTAAATTCAAAATCGTTTAATAAAGTGGCACTTTAGCACATAGATATGTCACTTTACTGTATAGTAATGTCACTGTCAATAAAAAACTATTGGATAGAAGATTGTTTATTTAAATATTGGAATCATTGTTATACATTTATGTATATTAAAAGTACAAAATTATTATTCAAACTAGAAAACTTAACAATCTCACTTTTATAATTAATATTATGTAACTTACACAAAATTCGAATCAAAAATAAAAAATTAACTGTTGTTATGTAAATAAATAAAGCCGCCGTGTCTGGTTACTAGATTACGAAAATTTTACACAAATATGTATTTAGAAACTTTTTGAATTAGCAATAACTCAAGAACGGCGCTAGATATCGAAAAACTGAGTAAAAAATTGGCCCCCCTCGCCTCGTACTCACCCCCCGTGAATTATCGGTAGGAAGGCATACGAAAAAATTTAGACCGATCGCGCGCAAAAAAAATTTACTCATAAACGTCTAAATTTATATTTTAGATTAGATTTTCACAAAATACGAAAAAATTGTATAAACAAACCTCGTAAGAAAAGTAGTTTTACAAAACTCATATAGCTTTTAAGTTACTCGCTCGCTGTGCTCGCTCATACTTAAAAGCTATATTCGTTTAGTAAAACTTTACTTTTCTAAACTTGTTGTTTAATATACTATTATATTGTATTTCCAACTTTTTATTTTAAATTTTTATCATTTCTATAGTAACGTAATTTTTTAGAATTCTATTTCTTGTTTATTCAAATATTCTAAGTTCAAACCTGTTAAATGTGAATTATTGTCATTTCTTAGTATTTTTTAACTATTATGTTTTTATGTAAGTATGTATTCTTTACTGAACAATTAAAATTCCTCACTTTAACATTTGTTTAGTTTGATTATTTATACATTGCATACTACTAAAATATAGCACAATAAATACTTAAAAATTTTATTTTTTAAATAATTTTTCTATTTAAAAAAAATATAGTTTCCTTTCATTTTAGATGAACTTAAATATTTTATCGAGAGGAATCCCACTTTTCGGTTATTAAGCTAAGTGTTTTTGATGATTTGATTTTATTTTCTTTGTCTTGAATTTAGATTTCCTCTTTACCAGTAAAAACAGAAGCTTTCAAATCGTGATCCAATATGACAAGCCAGAAAAAGAATTTTAGATCAAAACTTCTGTCAGTCTAGCTCCAGGGTAGCTACTATAAAACAACAGGAATTTTAATTCAAATTTAAGTTAAAGATGTGTAGAGGTTTTAATTTCTGAATTTATTTTAAAAGAGAGATTATTGCTTATTGATTATTTAGATTACTAAAAAATGTAAGTCAAAATCTTAGGGTCCTAGGACGATTCATTGAGTGCAGCATTTTATACAAATTTAATCATTTTATTCTGAGGATCTAAAATTAGGGTTTTGCTAATTCCACGGCGGTGAGCAAGCTATTTGAACAACTGTAAAAAAAAACTACTTATGCCCGGTCCACGCGGAGCTAGTTTTTCAAGCTAGGAGAGATAGCAAGCTAGTTCTAGTAAGTTTGTAAATCTAGCTTTATGTAAATATAACCAGCTTTGTTCTTAAGCTAGCAAATTAGTTGAAAAGCTAGTAAGCTAGCGTTTAAAGCCAGGCTAGTTTAATTTACCCCCTATCGAATTTACTATTCTAATATTACGTACTAGCTTCGTATGGACGGTGAAGCTAATACTAATAGTAGTCTACACAAGAGTTAGGTATTAGAGACTGTTTATGTCGATACTGCCTTAAAATGTCTTAAATCTCCCTGCTTCTGCCAACCGGAATAGTAAGCCAGATCAGGATATCGAAGATTCCTAGCTTACTATCCTAGCTTAATAAATTAACCTCGTGTGGTGCAGAGATGCAGTTCTGGTAAGCTAACCTCACGACTATCTTGCTGACTAAAATGTTGCTGTTATTTTTCATTAAATTTATTATGATAAATTTTTAATTCTATTAACACAATTTTCGAATTTCTTTGCAGAAAGCAGATATACAAATTTGTTTATTTCTTGATTAATAATTTTATTATTAATAGAAAAAGAACCTAAAACGTAAAAAAATTTAAGTGGATAGTGTGGTAGTAGTAGCAAGTAATGTTAAAATAAACAAACTAAACAAAATATTAAAATAATGAATTTTAACTATTAAGTAAAGAATACATACTTACATAGAAAAATAATATTAAAAAAACAATAAAAACAACAATAATTTACATTTAACAGGTCAGGACTTAGAATATTTGAATAAACATTCAAATGAATTGAAATTCATAAAATAAAAATTCAAGAATGAATTTTTTAAAAATTTACGTAATAAAAACTGTAAAGTAATGGCAATTAAATAGATAAAAAAGATTTCAGAGTAAGATAAAGAAGAAAAATCATAATTAAGAATTAATCAAATGGTAAAATTTTCAGATGTTTTAAAGTTGAAAATGTTTGAAGGAACTATAAAAATTGTTAATCGAACATCAGCGTACTGGTATCTAAGTAATTTTAAATTTAGCATTTTACGATTTATTGTAACTAAAATTGAAAACTTTTAAACAGAATTATGTTTTTCAGAAAACCGTTTCTGAAAATTTTTGGATTTAAGGAAATTTAATACATAAGTATTAAACTCTGAGATAATTTAAACACTGAATCATGGAAAATCATGGAAAATCATGGATTAATAAATGGAGAAAATAAAGATCTAGAAAATTTCGTTGTAAAGAAAATTTAAAATTTGAAGAATACAATGAAAATAAAATTTGATTACTCGAAAACAAAATTTAAATTACACTTACCTCTGAACTTAAAAAAGAAAACGAAGAAGAAAAGTAAAAACATAAAATTCCAAGCTTTTACACCGAAGATAAAACGAAAGAAATGAATATCAAATACCTCTACAACGGATGTCGACCACGAAAGGTGATACTATGGAAGTTTTTGAAATGGAAAATTAGATAAGAACGACAATTAAATAAATTCTAATAATAAAAAATTAACAAAATAATAAGAAAATAAGATTTTTAAAAAAATTACAATAACAAAATTTATTGCACATTTTGAACGGGATTAACATTATTACTGCAAAGATTTCTAAAATTAATGAAAAATTATTATTTAATTAAAAACAATTAACTGATTTTTTTCAAATATTTTATGAAGAACAAAACCGATGAGTTTTACAATAATAGCTTATAATAAAGAATTATTATAACAAAAAAATTAATAAACTTAAAATTAATTAGGAAGAATATTAGAAAGAATAACATGAAATTAAAATTGTATTTAAAACCAAAAAAAAAAAAAAAACTTACATCATATTTTTATAACGTAATTTTTTGACAATTTTTAGTCAGTATTAAAAGATTTTTTTGTCATTTTTCTTTTTTATTTTTCTTGTTCAAACCTGTTAAATGTAAATTATTGTCATTTTTATTGTTTTTTAAATATTATTTTTCTATGTAAGTATGTATTCTTTACTTAACAGTTAAAATTCATTATTTTATTATTTTGTTTAGTTTGATTATTTTAATTATTAATAATTAAAATTATTTCTATACTTTCTTTTCATTTAATAATTAAACATTTTTCTATCAAAATTACTTTTTATTTTATTATTTTCATAATGTATTCATTAGAGCGACTTCTACTCTCGACTACTCGCCAACATCGATTATACAAATTAAAGAACATAATAATTATAATATTGTAAAGTAGCCGTTGTCAAATTTTTTTTTAAATTAGTTTAACTAAATTATCTAGAATATTAACACAAAAAGCTAATAATGTTGAAAAGTATTAGAATATTTCAAATGTAGCTGTCTTTCGGACCGCTACACATAAGCACTACAAAAATTTGAGCAATGGTTTACTATATTTTAACATAATATGTTTCAATTAAACTTTAATTTCATTATGGTTTTCTATTGCAGGTTTTCCGTCGTTTAGAAAATCCAGCTGAAGCGGCACGATTAATACGCTTAAATGCAACTGTGGTGGAACGCCGACGCCAATTTGTAGAACTTATTGTAAATAACACCGATTTAGCGAATTTAGAAGATTTTGTTTATATGGAATTGGAAGATTTAGAAAGCGTTTTATACGAAGCTTTCGATGGTGGTTTGCCTGCAAGTAATAATTTTGAGATAAGCGAATTGGAAAAATGGACGATTTTAAAAGCGGTTTTCTTTTCATCGACCGTGTTAACTACCATAGGTAAGCCGCAAGGAAATTTCATCCTTGATATCGCATGTGAGAAAGTAGCCATATAATTTTTAAGAAATTCCTAAAGTAAGTTTGCATATTAAAATACTGGGAGGGACGTGCAAAAAGGAAGATAAGGTAATTAACTATTTAAAGCTGAGCGACCACCAAACGCAAGTTTATTATTTCGTGTTTAGTTTAAACATAAAGTTTTTCATTAATTAATCAAATTTTTGGCATATTATAAATGTTTTCAAAATCACTGTCATGCTATTTTCCATTTACGCGTCATTGTCTAATGCGTATGTACCATTTAGTCTTCTGACACCTAGTTTTTAATACACGCGACAGATTTTTGTGTGACAATAAGAATATTTTAAGTTTATTTAACACGATTTTGGTGTAAAAGCTTAATGATTTACGACTTTTTGGACTATCATTATGTTGTTAGAGAAAAAATTTCAGGAATACATTCATCACTTTGATTGGTTGTTTCCTGGTTTTTTAGGGTAAGAACTCAATTTTAAATAAGAAACTTTTGTGGAAAAACGAAACTATTTAATACGGCAATTGCGAACTTTTATCGCGTAAATATACTATATATATCGACGTGTTCTTTATTCTAAACACAATGGATTTAATTAAAAGTTGCTCAAGTTCTGCTAAGTTTCTCAAAAAATTATAATTAATTGAACAAAAAATTGTTTCGGTGCTGCAATGTTTCACAATTTATTGCACTAAAAGTCGTTTTAATTATTATACTTTGGAGACTTCAAGTAAAGTGGGAAAGTTTGTCAGGATATAAAGACGGCCGTTAACTCCAGTCAAGTTTCTTCAACCCTGTAACTTATTAGATATCACTAGTATTATCGCTCTCTTATGATATCGAAAAATAATGTTATGGTTTTCGTTCCTTAATTAATAAGAAATTTGGTCGCAACTCGGGTTGCGAATTTAGCCTCTTTTACTACTTAATTTGGTTCATGTTTCAGCAGGTCAAAAAATTTGAATTCCTGTACGGTAAATTGTCTACTTATAAAGAAATTTACAACGTACAATTTTCCTTTGTACACCTTTACGAGTGAACATTCCAATTTATTATTAGTGTTTGAATATTTTACCATATTTGTTCATTCTTTCATGTTACGTGAACATTCCATGTTATTTAGCAATTCTAGTGACAAGTTCAACTTTTTTGCAGTATTAGAATTTAAATAGTAGAGTTGTTCAAAGCTTTATAGTAAATATTGATAAAGAATTTAAAAAATCGATTCCTGATACATATCAAGGAACCTTCACACTAATTCGTTTTATTGTCGATGACCTACTACCCCTGTTACAAGTTTTGAATACTTAATGATAGATGTTCGTTTTATACACAAAGGTATGGTTAATTATACCAGGAAAGTTCACATAATTTTGTTCGATTGAACTATTTCAGATCCAGCGCCTTGTAATATAAAAATTGATTAGTAAAAACAAAAATATTTATGTTAATTAAAACTTAAAATTAAAATTTTGTGAATTCCTTATCAACAAATAAGTCAGTAGGTATTTTTGAGCCTTATCTATCGCATCCATTACGCTTAAACGATATGCAAATGAGTAGGTTAACATAGGCAAGAATTTTTTGCAATTTTATTCCTATCGCACATTAGCGTGATTATTAGAGCGAATCATAAATCAACGTTTTAAATAAATGTATTTTATGATTCTGCATCAACCATTAAAATAAATGTTTTATAATTGTGCATGTTACACAAAAATTAAACTGTTTGACGCATGCAAATTGTTATGAAATAATATTAAACACAACTGGCAAAGCTATGCCAAATAACCTACAATTAAACTTTTAAAGCTGCAGAACATGAAAAAATTTCATGCAAAATGCAGAAATCTATAAAATCTAATACTAACCAGTAATTTGGCGATTGCAAAAAAATTTACCTGTACGTTATGCAACCCTCAATAATTGCTGTCGAAATGCGCCCCATGTTGGGCGGCTGGGTAGCAAAAATCAATTTTCCAGGAAGTAGGTGTTTGCATAAATCTCTTAACACTCAGAGTTAAGAAAACTCTGGTACAGCTTAAAATTTAATGGCGTTCTTTACGTACATTCTTTAATATTTACACCATTATTTGTTATTAAAGGGTATTTTTTGAGCTTTCGATCCAGATAACTGTTACTTCAAAGAAAATATATAACTTTTGTTGTAACATTTTTTTTTCAGGAAGTATTGACAAATTATCCTAAAAAGACTTACACTACAACATTTACAAATTGTTAAAATCAGTGTTCTGTTCTCTAAAATTGTAGGATTCTTCATTAATTTTATGATGTAGAAAAATTTATAGAATTATTAATAAATACAGAACATAATAAATGTTGAAACAACAATAAAACAAAAAACTGTGCGTACTGAAGGAAATGTCGTTGTAAACGCCAGTGTTCAAAATCAATTGCAAGTTGACTCTGTGTTTTACCGCAAAAAAATTTTTTTCCATAGTTTTACCCAAAAACCGATGCATATTTTTTTGACCTTTCCCCCACCCCGGCGGGCCATAGAGGAAGATAGAGTTCACGACAGACGCAAATATTTTTCTCTTCGTTGATCCGGTCCAGATCACGTTTGGCTTAAATCTGACCAGAACACTTACCTTTCTGATCGCCTTTTCCGACGTGCTTTGTAGGTGTTGCTTGAAGTTTAAATTTTTACCGAAGATTACGCCCAGAATACGAATGGTTTCAATGGGTAGAACATCGCAACCATTGATGTTAATTGAAGCGACGACACACTCCATCCACGCGCCGATCGTTTGCAAGGCATTGTTGATTTTGGCATAAATCTACTTAATATTTTTTGTCGTGAAAACCAGGGTAAGATCGTCTGCAAATTCATCAATGGACACCCCCTCCGGCAGCACCAAGTGGAACAACGTATCATACCTGATTTTCCATAGAGTTGGCCCCAGAACTGTGCTCTGCAGCACTTCGCTGGTTACCTCTTCTTCTTCTTCTTCATGTGCAAATCCGGTTTCTGGACGTTAACGACCTCTCTCCTATGTTTGTGTAGTGTGTATGAAGTATTACCACACACATAGGAAACCTACTGCTTAACGTGGCCTCCAAATCGCAGGAAGTGTATACACTTCATCTCCAGAGAGGGTGTACCAGGAAGATTATACCCTGGTGGTTTGCTATTGCCTTCCGAGAGGAGACGGTCAGAATAAAATTTTTACTGAGCCCGGAGGCGGACCAAGCATTTAGCATTAGCAGCAACGCACTTAACCGCTATAGTTGACAACCGTCTCAATGGGTCATGGGTTACCTCTTGCTTACGTGGTAAAATTTTTTCTTCAATTTAAATTCTTCTATTTATGAGGCAGCTGTTGATCTTAATCTTCTCTCTGGCATGTGTACAATGTCAATCCACGCCGTTAAGTTAAAGGCATTCCTCAAATTAAGAGTCACTAGCATGCACAGTTCCCTGGTTCGGTGGGAACCAGACTTGGCGAACTCCACCATGTATCTTATCCTGGTGAGGATATCCACCGTGGATCGGCTCTTTAGTGAAATTTGCGGTAAACTATTTTAGACTTTCATCACAGCGAATACATGTGTTTTGTTAAATAATATTGTGGTGGTGATAGCAAGTCTTAAAATACGTTACTTGCTCTTTGCGAAACGCAATGGACTGCAAAAAATTAGTCTGTTATTCGTTTTGTAGAATATATTATTGAAGCCCTTGATGCTCTGCAAGAGACAATTACCGGAGATACAGCAATTCAGACGTTGCAACTATTAAAATTAAACAAAATGTTTAGCTATTCGGTAAATTTAACCAAAACTCTACAGAAAGTGAATGTAGATCTAGTGACGTGCCTGAGCCATGCAGAGCTTATTAAAAAGTCAATCCAATTTTAGCGTGAGAACTGCGATGAAATCTTTAGTGCTATTTACAAAAATGCAGAAGAACTGGTGAAAAAATAAGAGGCAAGATTCATCGCCAAATTCATCGTAGTAATGTTAAGGCAGAAAATACCTAACAATATTATTTAAGAAACAGTTTCATACCTTTTGTCGATCACTTCCTGGTAGAACTGCAAAATCGCTTCTCTGAACATCATAAAGCAGTTCCTTTTTCCAGAAAAATGTCTCAAAATCAAGAAGGAAGCTTTTAAGGATTCATGTATTTTATGCAAAACAAATTTTAATTCCTTTTCCGCAGAGCTAGATTTGTTGAAAACCAAATGGCAGGATTGCAAAGATTTGCTAAAAACTGCGATTGATACCTTTGTAGCATCCGATGAAAGCTTTTTTCCAATTATTAAAAGTTTATTGTAGATTTTAGCGATTCTGGTCTGTTCTACAGTCACTCCGGAGAGAACATTTTCGACCCTTCGACAACTAAAATCATGGCTAAGAAATTCAATGTCGAACGAGCCTTTAAACGGACTTGCTCTAATGTCTATGCATAGGGATATACAAGTTCACTCCGAAGAAGTCATCGAAAAGTTTTACCTTAAAAATAGAAAAATGATTTTATAATTTTAAATTGTTTCTTTTTTAGTGTATTATTATTATTATTTTATTTGTAATTTCTGCTTAGTATTTCCTGAATCATGGAATATTTATGTCAGGGGAGAGTTAATTTTAGATTACATATCGGAGAAGTCAGACGTATAAATTTATGAATTCAATAATATTAATTAGAAAGTTTATAGTATAATATTTGAAATAAAAAGTGATTTTGGTACAAAAAAATTTGTATAATTAAATGTAGTGATTTAAAAAATGATGGAATGAATTTGAAAATAAAATTAAAATAGAAGCTATTGTTGTGTCCACATCAAGCGATAAGAGGTGGGTTGCGTACTTTAGAAATTAAACAATTGACGTTGCAACCTGAGTAACAATAAAGCAGAACTTTATGTTTCGTCCTCGCATGTACAACTATGATGGGCTACTAGTATTTGTGTTCGTTATGTTAAGATTTTTGTTAGCTTAATTTGTTACCATTTGTATTTAATTTTAAGTGTTTGAATTTGTATTTGTAATTTTATTTTTATATTGCTTTAATATCGTTATGACTCACCAACAAGCAAAGCAGCACAAATCGACTAGCAATAATGTTGATTTACAGATTTCATAAAAAATTACAAATCTAGATTAAATTTAGAAAAAAAGGAAAGATAGTAAGGCCAATCAAAAGAATTAGAAGTATGAAACGTTGGATATAAGAATAATAAACAACAGTGATTAAGACTGTTCGAGTTATAATTCAAGCGCGTTCAAGAACAGTCGTGTTCCATAAAAATAATTTAGTGCGTGTCGAGAAAGTTTTTATGAAGAGTTGTTTTTGGTTGGAAAGATTACCCAATAGGCTAAAAGCCATTAGTTTCCAAGTGTGGAAATCATCATCGACACGCGGCTTAAATAAAGTGTGACTCCAGCGTTGATAAAAAAGATAACGAAGGTAAACCAGAATATTTCCATTGAGAGCAGTTTCAAGTGTTGAAGGAGGAGCCAACGATTTAGTTAAAGAGTGAAGAAGAAGATATCCCGTGTTTATTGTAAGTTTATTGTTCTGCGAAAACGTGCTATCCTACGAGTTGCGTGAGTCCTGCTTTGATTATATTATTGTTAATATCAGGTTGCAAATAAATATCTTTTTATATCGTCGATTGTTTGATTGTTTTACATGTAACCATTTTCTTTCGAGGACGCATTACGACAGTGAGATACTTATAAGCTCGAAAATATTTCATATATCATCACACTATATATTGTCGTGTTTTGAAACCAAAAAATCATTATTTTAGTTATTTTCTAAATTATTTTGAAGTTTGTTTTGTTTTTATTGTAAATATTTATTTGTAAAGCAGACTGTACATAAAATTTCATTTGTAAAAATACAAAGGTGGTAACGAACGAAGTGGGAGAATTGTCTTTTGCCTATGAATCAAGCCGAACCAAGACGTGTTAATTTGTCGGTGCTGAAATAATTTTAATTTGTGTTATATTTCGGTGATTAAAGTAAAAAAATTTTTTTAAATTAAAGTTGTTTTTATTTAAATTAAAGTGCTGCATGATAGAAATTTCTGAAGACAGTTGTGAAGATTTAGATTTAGATTTAGAGATTTTGAGTGATTGTGAAGTATTCACAGCGAATTTGTTTGACCGGGCGGCCAAGTGTGGACTGACGTGCGGTATAATACCACATGCAAGGTAAAATTTAAAACAAATTACACATTTGAAATTCATTTCTAACAAAGTTTTATACGACACAAAATTAAATTCATAATTTGAAAATTTGAAGAAGAGTCTCTTGCTAAATTTAAAAATGAATGCGCTCCAGCGAGGAGTGGTAAACTTTTTATAATTTTGGATAGCTGGGGCCATTGCAATATAAATGGCAATTAAATAGATAAAAAAGATTCCAGAGTAAGATAAAGAAGAAAGAAAATCATAATTGAAAATTAATCAAATGGTAAAATTTTCAAATATTTTAAAGTTGAAAACTTTTGAAAGAACTTTAAAAATTGATAATCGGACATCAGCATACTGGTATCAAAGTAATTTTAAAATTAGCATTTTACGATTTATTGTAACAAAAATTGAAAACTTTTAAACAGAATTATATTTTTCGGAAAACCATTTCTGAAAATTTTCGAATTTAAGGAAATTAACATCGCATTCTTTTGGCATACCAGTATGTGAGGTTCAATTAAAATTAAACATGTGTATTAAACCCTGAGTTAATTTAAACACTGAATCATGGAAAGTCATGGAAGTAATTAATAAATGAAGAAAATAAGATCTAGAAAATACTATTAAAATAAAATTTGATTACTCTAAAACAAAATTTAAATTACATTTACCTCTGAACTTAAAAAAGAAAAAGAAGAAGAAAAGCAAAAACATAAAATTCCAAGCTTTTACACCGAGGATAAAAATGAAAGAGAGGAATGTCAAATACCTCCAAGACAACGGATGTTGACCACGAAAGGTGATACTATGGAAGGTTTTAAAATGCAAAATTAGATAAGAACGGCAATTAAATAAATTCTAATAATAATAAGAAATTAACAAAAAAAATTAACAAATAAGTAAAAAAGATTTTAAAAAAATTACAGTAACAAAATTTATTAAACATTTTGAACGGAATTAACATTATAACTGCAAAGATTTCTAAAATTCTTTCTAAAAATCTAAAATAATTGAAAACATTAACTGATTTTTTTTCAAAGATTTTATGGGAAACAAAACCGATGAATTTTACAATAATAGATTATAATAAAAAATTATTATAACAAAAAAAACTTAATAAACCTTAAAATTAATTAAGAAGAATATTAGAAAGAATAACATGAAATTAAAATTATATTTAAAACTAACAAAAAAAAATTCTTCAAGTGTTATTCAAAATGTGGGGATCTGTCAGTCAATCATCACCACGATTTTAACTTTTTGCTATTGACAAATATTTGGAAAGAAGACACTTTTCTAAGCATACTAAAACAAAAATTTTGTAGGATTATAAATTAGTTTTCGAAAAAATCTAATTTAAAAATCAAAAATTTTAGATAGGAATATGTTTGCTTTAATTTGAATGCGCGATAGACCGTGGTTGAGTTTGTCAAAATACAGGCCCGGACCTGTATTTCGACACATAACACATAACGAATTTAAAAATATTCCTGTAGAATGACAGAACTCGTCAACGGTGGAACTCAAAGCCATAGAACGTCGACCGCAACTGACAGTGAACATTAAAAGTAGTATATCAAAGCACACGTACCGTCAACAGAAATAAGAGCAGGGAGCTTAACGTGCGAGCTACCGCCGCGCGACTCGTTGCATCGGGGTGTATCGGGTTACAACTACCCGTTTTTTATCATTTTTAAATGCCGTTATTTTGACAACTAATGTATAATTCTACAAAATGTTTGTGCTAATATACTCAGAAAATTGTCCTCTTTCCAATGGTCAATAAGAAAAAGTTCAAATCGTGGTTATGATTAACTGACAGTAACCAAGGTCTATGGTCAGTAAAAATGTTTCATTTGATCTAAAGACAGTTTTCTTATTTGTTTTTTTTTATCAGCTTTGTCGAGTCTATTGTTTATTATAATGGCTACAATTTCAATCGAAAATCGCATAAAAGTAATTAAAATCCACTACGGAAATGGTGAATTTGTAAAAATTACATATAGCATATTATGAAAATAATTTCCAATCGTTATAATCGTTCTTCAGAGACCTGTAAGTGAAAATGTTGAAGAACATCCAAATTTATCAATTTCACGCCGTTTTCAGCAATTAGACCCATCCACAACCACCACATGACGAATTTTGCTTAAAGATTTTGGTCTAAAACCTTATTAGATTCAGTTGGAGCAAGAATTAAAGCCAACCCACCATGCTGTTCGCCACACAGTCACTGAAACAAATTAATTTACTGCAAAAAAAATAACCAGATTTTTTTTGAACTTGTGCTAGTAATTACATAGTTGAATATTTATATTGAAGTTGCTGGTGTGTTTATGAATTATTTTTTTTTGTAACTTTACCTCAAAATCGAGACAAACTTCAGCCCCACGTAATCGGAATTATTTTAAGTGTTTATCAGAAAACGAATCTCGTATTGAAGACATCAAATTTTGAGCTCTCTACCAAGACTTAACCAAGACTTGGTCTTGGTTAGTCTTGAACCAAGACTTGGTTCACCCGAATAAACTTTTGCCGTCAAAATTAATCAGCAACAATTTTACTTTATGGACACCTGATACCTTCAACTTCCTACGTGTGGAAACTTCAAAATTGTAAGTTATTTTTATATAGACCTACCAAAATTAATTTATATTGTGATATTTTTCCGTATTAAATAATTCAATACTGAAGTAAAAATTATTAACATCGATTTGTTCATTATTAGAGTCCTTAAAATTTTCAATATTTTGTTGTTTTCGGTTAATTTCGCATTACTTTTATTTATTTTTAATTACTTCGATTGACTTCAGAAAACGCATAACCCAAATATAAAATTTTCCTTTCAAAAAATTCGAACATTTTCGAATTCAATTTCAAATGTTCTGTGCGTAATTTTAAATTTTTATTTTCATTGATTAAAGTGTTGCAAAAGAACTATTACATCATCTAAATAAATAAAACAAATTTCATAATTTAACCCTGACATTGCAATCCTCATTGCACGCAAAAATGTACTTGAACTAATTTTTAACCCTATTGACAATCATTTCATCTGATATTTCTCTCGATCTGTAGTAAATTCTGTGTAAGGTCTACCATTTTCATCTAATTTAATTTGATTATAATCCTTCGATACATCTAAATGTGTAAAATTGTTCCAGATAAAGAATCTAGTAATTATGTAGTAGACTGCGGTAATGAACTTAATTGTCATCTTCCAGTGATCTGATTTTTTAGTAATGATTAACAGTGATGCTGACCACTCACTCTTTGAATTTTCGATTACCCTCTTTTAGAACAAATTATCAAATTGTTCACCTTGTTAAGCAGGACTAGCTCCTTATTTTAAATTTCTTTTCTTAGTTTTAAATATTTATTACTGATAATTTATCAACTTCTAGATATTTAGCACAAACTTTTTGAATAAAATATTATGCTCTTTTATTAAATCGTCTGTTTTTATAAGATTTAAATAATTTATCTACCCTACTGACAGATAAAATATTATTTCTTTTTAAATTACGAATTTCATAATTATTTAGTTTTTCTATTTTTGGTTTAAAATTCTATAATTTAATTTCTCCTTGGTGCACATTTATAATTTTGACAGATATCATATTTTTTAAATTCCTACTTTGAAAACACCTTCCAATTCATTTCGTAAGGCTATGCATTTTTCTTGATACAAATCATCTGAATGGAATAGTAGTATAAAAGTTGTAATTTGATTCTATAGATAATCCTATTTTTTTATTATTTACCCAAAAACTAAAATTAATTTTTCCAAGTCAAGAGCTGTAAAATAATGGTGAACAAAATTACTCCATTTCACTTGGGAAACCATTCATAATTAAAAATTTATGCACCACATATGTAGTTATATTTACATTTAATAAAATATTTGCTGAGCCATTTGAAACTACTGACCCATAAATTCCATTTATTCTTATTTTATTTGATTCATTCACTACATGATTGAAAGTTAAGCTATGTATATCGAAATAGAACTCTACAAATCGCGCCTAATCAAGAAGAAATTTAAATTTATTCATTCCATTATTCATGCGTACCAAGTTTAAGGCATCCAAATTTAAAATTGCTGCTTCATTTTTAATCTGAAAAAACTGTTTATTAGTGGATTATAAATTTTGATTTTTTGCTTAAATAAGATTATCTCGCATTACCTCTATGATAATAATTTCTACTACCTTTTCCGAACCTCTGGCTTCGGGTAGAATTAAATACTATTATAGAATTGTTTATTGCAAAAGTTCTCAATTTTGTGGTTTAAAACATTTGTTGCAAAAACTTTGTTTAAAATTTTATTTTAAACGAATATGAAACACTTGAGAAAATTGTTTATTTTATATTTCTCCATGTTTTCGCGAACTGATGGCATTATTTAAGTTTTCATAATTTCTATTAATTATAAAGTCTTTTACGTCTTTATTATTTAACCATATCAAAATTTTATGAAAGCCAAAAAATGCATACACAATTTTTAGAACTAAAAAGTTTTTAAGTCATCACAAATAAAAATACGCGGAAAGTATAAAGGCTTTCGGCATGAAAATCATCAGGCGATGAACTGCAAAAAAAATTAGAGATAATCTGTTTAAATAGTGTTGAAATTGCAAAAAAAAAGAAATGGTGAGGAAAAGGGATATTTTTAAAAAAGAAATACGTAAAAGGAAAAATGTTTCGATCAGATTGACTGTTTAATAAAAATGATGAATTTTTTAATTTTCATTTCGCTCTTTTGCTCAAGGCAAGTGAGACTAAAATCAACAAAAATTATAGGCCTTAATTTAATTAGACTTTAAATATCAAAAACTTATTGGTATTTTTGATTTAGGAAGCTTCTCTATACTTAGGCAACTCCACCTTAATAAAATTTAATATAATTTGTATGCTTCCGATAACAGTTTATTTTGGTCTTCAAATGTTAATTTGTACTAAAAATTTTATTTATTAATTTTTAGGATATGGAGATACAGTTCCGGTGACTACAGAAGGACGAGCCTTCTGTATAGTATTTGCTTTGATAGGAATTCCCCTAACGTTAACAGTGATAGCAGATTTAGGTCGCCTTTTTGCATCAACTCTAACTTATTTAGCACATCGCTTACCACGGTGTTGCAGGTAATAAAATTCTTGTAGAACAAAACCCTTCAATTTATATGCGCTTTTTTATAGGAGCGCTACAAGAGCAAATCGAACTTCAGCTTACGCTCTGGGAGCAGTTTGCTTTCTATTTATTTACTTAGCAGCAGGAGCGGGACTCTTCGTTATCTGGGAAGAGGATTGGACATTTTTCGAAGGCTTCTACTTTTGTTTTATAACAATGACCACTATCGGTTTTGGCGACCTAGTTCCAAGTAAGTGTTAGTGTTATAATATTACTACCATTCTCGTCCATTAATATTACAATGTATGTGTGAGATATAGGATTTTTCCAAACCCTACTAAACCAAAATATAAAATTTGTTACTATCAAGAGATCTAAATTTTTAGGAATGATTAAATTTGATACCCTGGCGGTTCGTGATGCTTTTAAATTAAAACATCAAATGGATATCAAGTCTCTTTATAGTTCCTTTCTATCCATTCATAAAAACTAACCCCTCGAATGTATATTTCTGGACCGAATGTTAGACAGACAGGCACTTCACAATTTAAAAGAATCCATAAAAGAAAATTGTAAAATACGAGATAGTAAAGATGAACTAAAGATAATATGTAGTTGAGGAAGTTAGAAATAACAGCTACATACATACTTTTCCCTCGTCGTATTTTCATTACTCACTACTATTAATCTGAGCTATAAATTCCAAATGCAAGCTTGCTAAAGAAAGAATAGATAAATTTTTAATAAGATCGCTGCTGAAAATGATTAAGCTTGGTTCTTATCGAATCCAAAAAAGTGATAAAAGTTACATTTTAGATAAACGAATTTTATAGTACCCACTGACAATTTTCATGTAACATCGTTACACCTCTATAAAATATCTATAAAAATCAAAATATACTTTTCTGTAGAACGCTTTTAATTCGGCGGTCTAGTTTCGTACACTTACTGCGTGCATCTTCAGGGCTAGGCTACTACTACTTCTTTTAACTGCTGCCTATCGACACATGCAGACTTTGAATAAAATTTTAATAAAAAACTTTCAACAGGTACATACAGGGTGTCGCTGGATACACTTTACATAACTTAGGTGGTGATAGAGCACACTTTTCCTAGAAAAATATTTAACAAACATTTTTTTCTAAACTGAAACCTTCCAGTCTTTAAAGCATTTATTTAAATTTCCACTTTCACGTGGCAATAGCCCCGAAAATGTTGATTTTTCAGTAAAAATGGTTTATTGCTTTTTAAAGAGCGTGAAATAATCTACAAACTAGATACAAACCTGTAATTGTCTAAAATCAACGGTTTTCGAGTTATGAATTAAACTAAGTAAAAAAATGCTGAAATATTCGAGTTTTTTTTGTTTGTTTTTTTTTCAAACCCCTGTGTCGCTTAAACTAAACATTTTACAAAAAATTTGTTGGCCCATTAACAGACTACAATTTTTCTCTATGACATATTTTTGAACAACTAATCTATTTCACAGAAAATCAGATTTATAAAAATTAAATTTTGTTAAATATTAATAAACGCTAAATATTTTTCTTAGAAAAGTGTCCTCTATCATCACCTAAGTTATGTAAGTAAGGTGTATCCGGAGACACCCTGTATATGCAAGTCTGACGATCTATTACTTGAGACAGTTCAAGTTTTATATCTTTTACTAGCTATTAATTACGTGCTTTATTTGCCACATTTTTACATTTTTTCGGAAAACTTTGTTTTTAGAGTTCCCATTTAATATCTAATTTCATTATCGTATCTTTGGACGTTTCTCTGCTTCTCTTCCCTTTTTATGTATTCATTTACATTTTGATTTTTTTTTGTTTTTTCCAATTCTGATTAATTTAATTTTTTTGTTTATTTTTAATTTTAATTTATTTTATAAATTTAATTTTCTAATTATTGTTAATATTTGTTTATAATAGGTTTTAAATTTGATTTAAAATTCTGAACTTTTCAAATTTGAAATTTGAATAAAAATTTATTTGATCTGTTTTCAGACATTTCCAAAAATATTTTATTTGATTAACTGATAGTGTAGATAGTATTTTTAAAATGGTCATTCAATGTTTAAAATACTATTGAATTTAATTGCATAACTTACTGTTGAAGTTCTTTTAGATTACAATTCCAGGTTTGTCTAATGAAAAACTATTACACGCTCTTTTCCCAAGAGTTTTTCTTAACTTTCATTAACTTGAACAAAATTATTTTTTATTAACTATTAACAAGCTCAAAACTAAATTTTGGGGGTTTAAATGTTTTAAAATTAATCATTTTATTGCAACCCTTAATGATCACTAAAATTACCCCACGTTGAACGAGAATTGTTCGTGAATTGTTTTCATTCTTTCGGAGTTTTCAAAAAGTATACAGAATCGAGCACTTGCGTTTAGCCACGTAATGTCGTAAAAGTTTTGATATAAAAAAATTATATTTAAAGTTTAAAATAAAATTTAAAAATAAAGTACGTAAAAGCTTTTTTCAAATCAGATGATAGGTAATCGAAAATTATGGTAATTTAAAAAAAATTAATAAAAATTTAATCACGAACTGAAAAATAAAAAAGAATAAAAGTATCAAAATAAAAAAGGTTTTTGTTATTTTCGACTGTCATTTGTTTTAAATAACATTTTTCAACCCTAACATAAAAAAAAATGACAGCTGAAAATAAAAACCACCCTAATAAAATAGTTACCAAGTTTCATTTAGCGTTAACCGGTACTTACTCGGCCCTCCTCTAGCTATCTATTTCAGTTTTTTTGAAATTTTACTGTCGATCTTATACTTATGCTATCTATGGGAAATTTAGATACCGGTTATATAAAATATTTATTTTACAATGAATCAAACACACTTTGCAATCTTAATTAATTACAGTATTTAAAGTGTCACTTGTTCTACTATTTTGAGTTGAAAAACCCGAATTTTATCTATTTTATCTGCTAGATAAAAAATGATTTTATATAATATGACAAACTAAGTTTGCATGGTAAGTTTGTTTGTTTAAAAACTTTTAATTCAAAAGAACCAGGTAACCTGACTGTCTAACTTCGTTCTCCCCTACTAAAGTTTTAATAACTTTCCTCAACTGTAGGTCCCCTGCGTGTGCATTACACTAGTAGCAGGGGAGAAGGTTATTCTTGATAAATGTTAATGTCTCTTATTCTAAGAATGCGTTCATTGACATTTACATTTCATGGAAATTTAAGTGATTACCATAAAGCGCAAAAATTTATTATTTAATAAAGATTATTTTAAATAAAAACTTTGCACCGAAAAGTTTCTTATTAAAGCATAAAAGCGACACGAGCGTTGTATTTCTACAAACTTTATACTTCCAGCAACTTCCTCTGTAATATTGAACAATAACCTGCAAGTATAAGGGCAACCCAAGATTCGTCTTCCAAAGAGCCATCATAAAAAATTTAATTAAACTAAAAAATGTTGTCAAATGTGAGTTAAATTGTAGCTACAGCGGATGTCGTTTATTTTATTGAACTTTTAGAGATTTGTTAAAATACGAAAAGTCAAAATAAATTTTAACTAATGCCGTAATACAAAAATCCGTTAAAAACTATAAATCAGCGCTTGAGGTTTACACTCACGAATGCAGTATGAACTATGAATTCCATCCTATAACAATATAACTTTTATATTTTTAAATTAAAATCACAATTTTAAAAGTTATCCTTGGCTTCTAAGTATTAGGTACACAAGCGACTAAAATAAATTTGAGAGTATCTCCGATGATTTTTCTAACAGAGTACATACATTAGTAAAATAAACAATTAAAACGACAAAGTAAATAAAATGAATTGCTAAAAATAGCATCCTTTAAAAGGATGCACGCAAGCTTTACCAAGCAAACTATAAATTATTTCTATTGTACTGAGAGGAAATGGAGTCCAGTTGACAACATTTTCTACAAGACGTATTTTCTGATGTATTATTTTCTATTGGCTTTAGAAACGAAAACTTTCGACCAGTATCAGTCTGCTTTATATACGATTAGTCTTTTTCCGTTTCATTGTAATTTTTAACTCAGAAAATATTTGCTAAGGTTAATAATTTCCTTCGTTTAAGTGCTAGGTCGTATTTAAAAATTGACTTCAATCTCCTGTAATCCATGGAAATAAATCTTTGATTATTGTAAAACTACGTAAAGCATAAATTTAATTTTATTTTTAGAAAGACCTAAATATATGCTACTGTGCACCATTTACATATTGATCGGATTGGCTTTAACGTCCACTATCATAGAACTAGTCCGAAGGCAGTACCTGCAATCTTGGAAGCAACTCCAAGCGATGTCAGGACCTTTTGCAGATACGCTTCGTAAAATGGCCGATAACGCACCAGGATTAGATGTCTCGGCGTTTCAAAATGATCTGAGAAAGGTTTTGACTGTGGTACGTAGATAAAAAATATTTCTACGAATTTTTTTTAAATCGCAATTTTAGGTGACAATGCCGAAAAAATTTGCACACCACATTGAGCGAGGATCTAAGAAAACGAGAGAGTTGGATTGGGAGAGAGAAGTCGAAGCTGTGATTAAGGATATAACGACCGGAGTTAACAGCAAACCAAACTCACCTAATGTCGTTCAAATAGTCGTTTACGAAAGCTCGGTTTAGCAGCATTTATATCTTACACATTTTTTAATTTATTTTAAAATTATGCCACAATAAATTATTAAACTTTGTTTTCATTTTATACCACTTAAAGGCCCAGCCAGGAAGTTTGCCTCTGTTTTTCTATAACTGCGTAATTGATGAGAAGATAAATAAAAAATGGCTTACAAGTAGTTGTTTGTTTGAAGTTGCTTCACTCACACGAAGTTAGACTTCTTCGATTTTTTTTTTATTTAATAAATAATAATTTTAAATTTCCGCTTGGTGACAAGAACTTGATCCTGACTGTCTCTTCCCACAAAGTAGTTACCAAAGTTAAACTGCCTAATAAACCTTTTCAAAATAGAAATGTGTTACATTACTTATGGTTCGATGCCCACAGTAAACTGTAGGTAGTTTCCTATTCCAAGCTCCTCGTTGTAAATGCGCATCATAATGTTTATTGTTCGCTATAGCAAATTAGTCATTTAACCAAAATTACTTGAGAGTTCTGGATTATGTTAATAGCAGCCATAGCCAACTTTGTACAGTATGGAAAAGATCATGGGGCAAAAAAGTACCAAGGTAAGTACCATGAATTAAAACATTTCAACTATGAACGTAGAAGCCAAGACATATTAAAACTTCTTTGAACAGTTGAATATTTAATTTTGTATAGTTCAGCAATTTTCGTCTTCCACTTACAATGGGCGATTTCCAAAATAAAAAAAACTGAAGCGTGCTGGGTAAACATGTCAACTTTTGATATGTGGTTTCCTAATAAATATGAGAACCTAAAAACTTGATAAACTATATTACACTTCGCTGAAATATTTTGTGAAACTTCCACATTTGAAAGACTTCATAAATTTATGTTTTTCGTGATGTAATTCCAAGATTAACATTTTTTTCCGAGTGCATGATTTTTCTGTATTGTAAATGTAATAAAACGACAATTTTATATAAAAGTTTATTCCTGTATAATGGTAATTAGAATTTCCCATTTGAGTTTGAGTTACTACAGGAATAAAAATAAAACCAAATTTATTGGGTCGTTTATTTAAATCGCCTCGTGCAATTTGTGTCAACAACACAGCATAAAGCAAAAACAGATTTGGTTTATTCGAAATTTGAAGATTATAGAGATAAAAGTTATTGTTACGTTAACTTTGTTCACTTAAATTTCAAGTGCGTCGAAAGAGATAAGGGGTGGTTTAGTGTGCAGAATCAATTAGCCTCAACGACCCCAGTTTGAGTAAACAATTCTTATTCGTTTGCTATATCTAATTTAGTTTGTATTGTATAACTTTAGTATCTTGTAATCTGTAAAATCTATCATAAAGCCAACATACATAATTTTATGTAAATAAACCATAATATATGGAACATTTCATATCCCAAATATCCAATTTATTTGCCTAATTTGCTTTCAATTTTTGAATATTTAAAACAATAACCCTATTTAATAAGTTTTGATGCTTTTTTTTCGGATTTGTATCTCTATCCATTCTGAGTTACCAATTTCTAAAAATATTTATTTTAAATATTTCAAATAACCGTAACTCAGTGAAGAAAAATATTGAATAAAAAATTACATATTTTAGTTTTCTTTGCAAAACATACTTTCATAAAAAAATATTGCAAAATGTAGAATTTATATTTTACCAATTTTTCTCTATTTTAATATTCATACAATGGAATTTAAAAAAAAAAGTTATGTATGAAATTTACAAAATTCCAATTCCTATAATGTCATCAACTATTAATTATTAAAGTTCTAATTACAAAATACACTCTAAAACGAGTTCTGACGTCACACTACCCTACTAATGATATCGGATCAAAATTTACTTGCTCTTATCATGAATTTTATCCGCGCACAAACTTTGGATATCTTTCACGCCTAAACCATTGAAGATAAATAACATATTTGATCTGCACTTTTTTGTAGGAAATTTAATTTCCAAAAGATTTTCTTTATTTAATTTTTGTGCATTTGTTATAGTTTATTCAGCGTTATATTCGGGATATTTCAAATTTAATGTGCAAAACTACAAAATTTTAATGAACATCATGAAATTCCCAATTGCTATATTGATTTTTGATAATTAATTATAAGAACGTAAGTCACATGCACATGTAAGTGCAAAAGTAGCAAAAGTTTTTTAAAACCCAGCCAAAATTATATAATCATATCAAATTTTTTAGAAGAAACCAAAAAATGCACAAACACTTTTTAGAACTAAAATGTTTAAGTTAACACAATATAAATACACCATATGTATATTATCGCAATAAATACGGAATTTTCTCGTTTCTCTTTCTAGTTCATAGCCTGATGATGCCATAGTATAGTGAAAACGTTTGCTATAATATACATACGGTGTATTTATATTGTGTTAACTTAAACATTTTAGTTCTAAAAAGTGTTTGTGCATTTTTTGGTTTATTATAAAAAATTTGATATGATTAATATCGAGTTACACTACCTAAACCACTTATCTATTGATTATTAAAATTATATAAAATTTAAAAAAAACATAGTGGATTATTATTAGAATCGAATATCAACTGTTACGGTCCCAAATGCAGTTTGGTTTGGTTTCAGTTTCATTTGGTGGATTTGAATATAGGCGACGTTTAAATATTAAATTAAAATCGTAACGAAAATCCTTATTGGCTGCACATAGGAGGTGACAGTCGGATACGAGTTTTTGCTGAAAGTTTTTTTTTGTCTTAGAACTTCCGTAGACGATTTGGTTCATAAAATGTGTTCTCCATACTAAGTGGATTGGGAAGTAAAATTTTGTAACGTAACGTTTTGGATACCTGGAAGTACTGGTTTTTTGTTGAACGGTTTTCCAGATGTTCAAGCTTCTATTTGGAAGGATCTGTTATTCCGATATTTCAATCAAATCGCCACTGAAATCATATCGATTATTATAGCTGTGTTTTGAACCTTCGAACATCTAAGGTGTTATCTGAAAACCAAAGATTACGAGATCACTCAATATTTTTATTTTTTGGGTTTTTTTTTGTTCTTCCTTTGATTTACCGACTAATTCCACACAGTACTTTCGCATTTTTAAGGTGGATGCTGTCACCAACCTTGTCCAGATAAACTAAACTGCGTGGCGCTCAATTAATCATTTTTTTTGGGACAAAAGAAAGTCACTCTTGTTGTTATCGTTGATGTCTCTTGCTCTGAACTAGCTAGAGGGGCGATCTCTCTTAGCAATTGCCAAAACCCAGAAAACCTTTATTTGATACTTGGTTATTTGGTTCATTTGATTTGATATTAGGTTTATTCGATTAGCCCAAATTAGATAATTAACGATAATTTATTAAAATGTACATTTTAATGTTCTGACCTTTAAAATTACACAACATTTAAAATTACAGCACAAGTAGGTAATGATTGCAGTGAATTTTAGAAATGAATTACCACCCTTTATTTTCCACGATCTAACCCCTTCGGCGGAAGCTGAGATCGTCTTATCCAGAGCGCGAGTTGTAACTAAATTAAAAGTAACGCCCAGCACTGTTATTTTGTAAGAAAAATAAATTCAATCAAAATGAAAATCTCAATTTCATTAAATAAAAAAAAATTTAGTCAAAACCTTTCTTTTTATCTTTCAATTTCCAATTCAATTTGCCAAAGCGTGCATACATGAAATGAAACAAATTAAAACTTGCCCTCGCTTTTGCAATTGGGCAATCTAAAGTGTACTTCTATTGTAAATTTAAAGTTTTACAAAAAAAATTATTAGTCTTAAAAATTAATAAATAAAAAAATATTTCGTACGCTTTATGTGTTTTTGTTCAGCCGCACTTAAACAAATTAAATAGAGAATTCTCTTAGCGATCTCACTTAAATTAGACACCGTGTCGCACGTTCAGACGCACCAGGTGTTCTCTCTTGTTGAGTTGTTAGGAAACGATCCACCCAATTTTGATCCTGTGATTAGTTTTTCAATTCTTCTAGAATTACAACAATTTTCCAGACCAGGTAAGGTATCTTATTCTTTTCTTTATATCAAATCTTTTCTTTACAATAATTCTAATCGTACTTCCAAAAAAAACTACTCTCCCATTATGGCCGTCTTTTAAATTTCCTGTTCCAAGTGAGATCATCAAAATTTAACAAACTAAAAAAAATATTGGCCACAAAATAAATGATCACGCTGGTAATTAAATTTGGTAGTTCATCAACTTTGAATCAACAAAACTCAATACTTCAATCTCAAATCAAAAAAATCTTTAGATAAACGACTTTTCAAAAATCAAATCCGTTCGACTCGGCGGAGCCCAACGTAATTCTCGTTTTATCTTTTGTCAAGTTCACAATAATAAATATAACTTGGCTGCTACTACTTCAATTATTTATTTACCTCGTTTTGTGCAATTACAGCATTTTGTCTAAGGTATAAGGTATAGGTCTAAGGTATATTACAATTTTTAAAACGTATAAATTATTATATTTTATAATTTTAAAATAAGTACGACTACCATCCTGTGCTAGAAAGAGAGTTTTTACAGTAAAAAATTGAGAAACAAAGTTAAGCTGGAAAGTGAAACATATTATGACAGATTGAAGTGCGGTAAACCTTAAAAAATGTCTAGGTGAGTATAAATAAATAAGACCAGAGAACATCATCTAAAATAGAATCATATTTGAGATCAGGGATAACTTAGTAGTAATCTTAAGGTAACACAATTACACATAGAAGCAACCTCCTAGGGGTAAACTTCATTATTATACACGCAAGTAATATTAATAAATTTTATAATTATACAAAGCTTCACGCAAGTGAAAAACCATAAACAAGCGAGACAAATGTAAAAAGGCGCAATAAGAATAAGTAACAGAAAGCTAAAACGCGTGCAAACAGTGAAAGCTACTATCTGAATAATACATATAAAACAAAAGAGATCTCCAAATAGTGAAGATAATTTATAAAAGGGCTAGATACATGATTATAACGTATGGTCACCAACACAAGCAAAACAAACCGAGGAAAGAAGAGAAGTTCAAAATCTAGAAATGGAAGCAGTTTGAAAGTTATTAAGGCGATCTCAAGAAATATGCGCCTTGAGTTTAAAGAAAACAAAGATGAAGTACTAAGGGTACTGAGGAACGAGATTAAAAAGATACAAAAAAAGAGTAAGAGAAGGGAAGCGCTCTGGAGTTAAGAAAAACAAATATTTACAAATAAAATTAAAGAACTAGAAAATGCTTTGGAAATACAAAAAATAGAAACAATATAATAATGAAAGGACTCGAAGTGACTAATATAATGCAACTAAAAGGAATAGTTCAGAATGTACTAGAAAAAAATAGTTTGTAAATATAAAGATGATGGAATTTTTCAAATCGCCAAAAGCAAAGAAAATAAAGCAATAGTAGTTAAGTTGTAAACATGAGAGGAGAAACTGCAAATAATGTAGAACAAGGGTAAGTTAAATGAAACATATATTTGAATTAAAATTTAAAATTAAAATATTTAAATTATTTAAGAATCCAAAATAAGATAAGAGAAACAACACGGAAAAAGATAAATAATGAAAACAGAATTAAAATAGGATACCAGAAACTAACTATTCACAAAGTATACGAACGGAAAGCCATGCAGACCATGAAATCCTAGCAAGAAGACGAGAATCGGCTAGATTAAAAAAAAGCTTGCAAAAATAGTACATCAAAATGGTTAAAATATGTTGACCCTTGCAATCATGATAGAACTTGAGATTAACTTCGCAAACTAGTCTAATCGAAAGATACAAGACAAGTAAAGGCAAAAAACAGCAGTTTGCAATAGAATAGCTGAATAATGAGAAGAACAGAAAGAAATGATTCAAACACAACCAAACTAGAATATAGAAGAAGAATATAGAGAATAAGAATTTAATATTAGAAATAGCATACTGAGAGCAGCATTGATCAAACGAATAAAAACATTAAGAACGAGCGGTTTGATGAAGAATGTGAAGCAATAATAGAATTAAAAAGAGGAACAACTGATGACGTAATATACAAATAATACGAATATTTCAAAAAATTATTTACAAAAAGAGGCATTTCCAAAAACTCAAAAACTAAAAAGCATTAGAAAAAACGTCAAAACACGGTATAATTTTTTGGCTTCAAAGGAACAAGGGAAAGAACCATAGATAATAGAAATAATATTAAAAGAAAAAATAAAGAAACTCCAAACTGATAAAAATTAAAGAAGAAACAATATTGAAGAAAGAACAGAGAGAACAGATGCCAACAGAGTGGAATATAACAAAAATCATCCCAATACACAAGAAAAAAAATATGAAAGAGTGCACAAGCTATAGAAGAATATCGCTGCTCAACTGCAGCTACAAAACTCTATAAATAATAATACGGGCAAGACTACAAGAATATGTGAACAGTAATATAGGTAATTTTAATAAGGATTAGAATATGACTCAATGATATTTATAGTGAACCAAATAATGAAAAAATGCTACAAACATGACATTCGAATAGAGTTGATATTTAGACTTTACATAAACCTTTACCGAATCACCGAATTAGTAAAGAACAGTTGGACAATTGGAAGAAATAAAAATACTACCTGCAAAACTTATACGACTAAGGACTTCGTTAGTCAAGTGATCACGGAGTGGTAAGTCTTTCGAGAGGAGTCACTCTCTGATCACGAATACATAAGATTTAACATTGAAACCCCGCCTATGGTGGGAGCCTCGTACAGGAATCCCAGAACCTGTGACTGGGCTCTCTTTAAAAAGAGTCTAAAACAGGGAGTGGAAGAATGTTCGTCAAGAAATGTCCGTCACCAACACGGCGGAGCTGGAAGTGATGAACGACGCTATTACGTCAGCCATCATAACAGCCTTCAAAGAAAACTGCCCTCTAAAAGAGGGAAAGATAAGCGGAAGACCATTTGGTGGAACCGTAAACGTAAATCTCTCAAGGCAGCATCTCGAAAGACTTTTAACAAAGCTAAGAGAACAGGAGACTGGGAAGCTTACAAAAGCTCCCGTCCGAAATACACGTATGCCATACGGAAGGCAAAGAAAGACTCATGGAGAAAATATTGAGAGAACTCCAGAATGCGTAAAACTCCAAAGAGATCTTCATAAAGGTGGCCACGGGAAGGTAGGCACAATAGAAAAACCACAGAGAGAGTTCACATCATCGGGGAGGAAACTCTGAGGCTTCTGCTCCAGACACACTTCCCGGGATATGTTCCCAAACCTAATAACAACTCTAATGATCAGGAGCACCATGCCGTTCCGACTTGTCGGGCGGGCTGGGACCACTAGAAAGTAGCAAATAAAATAATTAACAAAACGAGAATTGAATGGACGATAAACACCTTCAAACCATTCAAGTCTCAGGGCAAGAACGGCATTTTCCCCGCAATACTACAACAGTGGCTGGAAACACTTGCCACTCCCCCTGTGTACCATGTTTAGAGCCAGCTTAACTCTAAACTACGTACCCCAAAGCTGGCGAATGGCAAGAGTGGTATTTATACCCAAGCCAGGGCGTGCCGCATATGCACAAACAAAGTCATTACGTCCATTAGTCTGATGTCTTTCTTGTTGAAGACAAAGTACAGAAACTGGTAGATAAGAATATCGGGGACAGTGTATTGGTGAATTCACCTCTGCACAGACACCAATATGCCTACCAATCAGAGAAATCGTGTGAAATTTCTCTGAGTGGCTTCTTAGACATATATCCTTTGGCTCCGTAGAGAGGGCTGTCGAAAGTCGTGGAGTCGAACGGACCATAACGGGCTGAATTGGCTCCACCCTAAGATCCAGGAAAATAAGAGCCTGGGACAAGATGACTGTGGAGGTTTCTGCCGAACGAGAGTGTCCGTAGGGGGGGGGAGTTTTCTCACCCTTGCTGTGGTGCCTGGTAGTGGATAGCCTTCTGCGGAAGCTGGAACAGGCGGGGATGCATGGACAAGAATTTTCTGATGATATCACAATCCTTGTTACGAGGAAATTCGGGGGAGTTGTGTCCTCGCTGATGCAAAGCTCTCTCAGAATCGTCGAGAGATGGTGCAGTCAATCCGAGTAAAACCTCTGTCGTGGCAACAACCTACAAAATTACAGGATGTGAAGACTCTTAGATTGCGGGAGGAAGAGCTGCCTCTGCAGAGAGAGGTCAAATACCTGGGTCTAATACTGAACCACAAACTGACCTTCACACCTCAAATCCGCCATATAACGAACAAAGCGACTAAGTCTCTCTGGGCCTGTAGGAGCATAATCGTCAAATACACTTAGTTGTGGAGGCTGAGGCTTTACTTGCAGTCTACGGGTTGAAAATCAACGACCATGGTGAGATCAACCCAAAAAAGGAACTTCACACCATGATCCTACACTCAATTAAGAGCAATAGAGTTCTTAGCATGCAATCGGATAGAACTAGCACCGTGGGAGACTTTCGAAAACCCTTTAAGGTTATAATACCGGAGAGGGACAAGATAGAATCCTCACAAACGTTAAGGCTTCGATATAACACCATCTGGTACACAGATGGATCTAAGACAGAGATAAGCACTAGAGTAGGGGTGCGAGGCAGGAGACCGGTGGATGCTTATAGCATTAACATGGGGAGTAACGTTATTTGTTGGGTAACTAACAGACACTTTTACTTGAACTTTGATAAATAAAGTAAATTGGGTCTTATAAAAGAAAAAAATTTCCTGGTTTTTTGGCAAAATTCGAGCATTTCAGTCTTTTATTTCTCCATGCTCTAATATACTCTTATTCTAGTAGAGATCGATCTACTCGTCTCCCCCGGTACACGTCGATTCGGTGACCGCAGTTCGGCGAAGGCGATTCGGCTTCGTATATTGAGCGACGGTCAATTCGGCGACTCAAAATTCGGCTATGCTAGTTTCGGCGATTCCAATTCAGAACCGGCATTTCGGCGATTCCCATTCGGCGACAGAAAATTCGACTACGTCGATTCGGCGCGGCGACGGGAAATTTATTTAAGTGATACAATTTATGTCGCCGAATCGACGTAGTCGAATTTACTGTCGCCGAATCGGAATCGCCGAAATGCCGATGCCAAATTGGAATCGCCGAAACTGGCATAGCCGAATATCAGGTTGCCGAATTGACTGTCGCTGAATCAGAATCGCCGAAATGGCGGTACACGTCGTTTCGGCGACCGCAGTTCGACGAAAACGATTCGGCACTGTATATTCGGCGACGGTGAATTCGGCGACCCGAAATTCAGCTATCCTAGTTTCGGCGATTCCAATTCGGCACCGGCATTTCGACGATTACCATTCGGCGACAGAAAATTCGACAACGTCGATTCGGCGACGGGAAATTTATTTAAGTGTTACAATTTATTAAAACTATTAAAAAAATATTTTTTATTTTTAAATTAAATATTTATTTACATACATCACATGTATATTAAATATATACTTTTTAATTAAACAAATTAGGGAAAAATTAATATAATAAATATTATTGAAGAGGAGCAAAACACAAAAGAAGGAATCCACTTAAGTGAGGTAGGGAGATAACCAACTTTTAACGACGGATTTTTACGTACAAGTTCGAAAAGCCATAGGTATCCGTACTAAGGTTTTTTTTGAACATTTAGATTTTAATTTTTAGAAGAATAATAAATAAATTAAAAGTAAAAACTAGAAGTTCGCATTGCCGAATCGACGTAGTCGAATTTACTGTCGCCGAACCGGAATCGCCAAAATGACGGTGACGAACTGGAATCGCCGAAATGACGGTGTCCGTTCCTGGTCTATCTTTGGGTTCTGTTCTATCTGTTGATTTAGAACACCTAGTTTTAAGAGAGCTGGGATTACTAAAGATAGGCCCTTCTCTGAAAATTTTGCTTGTCAATTTATTAGTAACAGTTCTCAGATATGGGATCTATCTTCCCCGCTCCTCCGTCCTCTCAAGTTGCGCGATCGCGCTCATCCCTAGTCTTCTTTTTAATTTACGTTCTCGGCTTGGTGTGTTTGCCCGGCTTTATTTTAAAGTCAAGTATGAACCTCGCCTAACGAACACCTGGGATTGATTTTTGATTTTAAGAAATGCTTCCTGTGGATTCTTGTGGGATCCAGATATTTTTTTGTAAACGATCAACTGGTTACCATTATTTTGTAATTATCGTTTTGTATGATGTATTGAATCAAACGTGAAGATAACACATCCAGTTGTAAACGCCATATTAAAACGATTTTGAATTTGGATTTTAAAACATTCTAATTATTTTGCAGCTCCTTCCCGTCTCTGTGAATCACTATCGATGACTGTAGGGAACAACATCACTTCTGTGGTAGTATCATGCATCGTTTATTTTGGACTTATCCAGTAGCAAAATTATTCAGATTGCTTCCGTGAAGTCGGATAGTATTAGATGGAGGTTGACTCCGGTACTAATCTTGTGGAATCAGTTGCTTCACAGACCAGAAGTGTTATACGTGTGTGGATCGGAATTTTCCAATCTTAATTAAATTGTTACGTCGACGAATATATACCAGTGCCAGTTACCCATCTTGTAACTCTATCTTCAATTTCCTTCAATTATACGAAAAATAAATATCTTTAATTTGTTTTATTTTGAATTTTGGCGCCGCAATTCTTCTAGGTGGATCGTCAACTAATATCAACAACAAGCAAAAGCCAAACAAAATCTCACTCCCTGAGGTAACGTCTCTTTATCGACGAATGTTTCTGGATTAGCCGTTACGTAAAGTACACCCACGAATGCTAATATGGCCGTGCTAGCGCAATTGGTGCTAAAATCTTTGTATTGTATTCGTATTATATAGCTATGTTTTTGATAATTTCAAGTTCCCCTATAAGAATCCCTGCTCGTAGGTACTTGGTTTGCTCTATAAAGTATAGTGTTATATGCCGCTCTCTTGTACTATAGTAACGCATGGATGGCTGTTTAGACCTGGCATGGATGCTTAGACCTCAAACAAAAAACCTTTCCCTGAAAATTTACTATCTTGCAGATGTCTAGTTTAAAAAAAACAATTCTCAATTTAGAAGTAAACCATTAGAACTTTTGTAAATTAAATTATTGAAATTGAACTAAATTAAAAACGATTAACGATTGAATCATTCAATCATTATTTTTTTTATATTTTCACTTGCTAATTATTGTACTTTTTATATTCCAAAAAAAATCGTTAGAATATAATTTCTTGTTTCTTATTGTTTTTATTTCTTTTTCCTAGTTATGCGCCTGGAGATCGAAAATACTCGTCTAATACTGCCTTATATCGCATTACTAAATTGTATACATTTGTGCTGTTTAAAAAACCAATTCGATGCGACGGTCCGAATTATTACTTGCATATAGAAACCGCAATGAAGAAAAATATGAGAAAAAAATAAAAGTAAATTAGATGTAATTATACAATAAAAACAATAAATTCAAAAATTTACGATAAATTATTAATCAAAATTATAAAATGGAATGAAATTGTAAAATATCCTAAATACTGTAGCACAGCTGTAGGATAAACAAATACGTTCAAATATTATTGCATATAAATTGAAGCCCGAAATAAAATT
The DNA here is from genome assembly GCA_911387805.1 of Cantharis rustica. Lineage (NCBI taxonomy): Eukaryota > Metazoa > Arthropoda > Insecta > Coleoptera > Cantharidae > Cantharis > Cantharis rustica. The sequence continues at coordinate 53,091,051 of OU426878.1, read as the reverse complement.
TGTATTATTCAGCCCCAATATTTAAGGTGTAAATTCAAAGTCACAGAGTTGATTCACACTTGTAAGATGGCAGACATTAGAGTATAGAAGGCTATTATTATTATTATTATTATTCTGATGAAGGCGATACAACTCGCTGAAAACTCATAAAATAAAAAATTTATAATTTAACGTTTATTTAACTTGTTCACTTTTAAATTTATTTCATATTATAGAAGGTTGTTGTAGACGTAACCCGGAAGACACAATTGTTAGCTTACACTATTACAAAAATTAAATAAATAATTTATAATTATCCCCAGGGCATCTGATTTTATACCACCTTTTATTTCAGCTTTTCAGCCACCATACATATAATTTTTTTTTGATTTTATGCTTAATCGGGCAAAGGAGACGTTGCTGTATAAAGCACAGTGGCGGCTCGTGAAAAATATTCTTGGGTGTTCTGCATTATAAAAATGGCAAGATATCAGAAAATGACAATCTCAAAAAATAAATTTACATATTGCACATTTTTAAATATTAAACGTACAACACTTATCTAGAATGTATTACTTTATATGATTTTACATTTTTACAATAAATTGCAATCCTAACTAATTTTCGAAAAAATTTTATTAAGTACAGCTTATGAGAGAAGTTGTGTTAAAAATATTAGTAATATTTCATTTTATTTTTTCTTCATTTAATATTCATAAGCATTTATTTTATGTACTAGTAGGTATAAGATACTATCTTCGATATTCATAATTTCAATTAAAGTTCATAACGCAAGATGTGTTTGAAATAAAATCGTACATATATGTTCGTAAAACCAGAGCTGAAATATGAGCAGAACGGTTGTACATTTGGTGGGTTGTTCCTATATTTTGTAATCTGCGAGTTTAATAATAAACATTATTATTGTAGAAAAAACCTACATAATTTTAATTTTATTGTTATTAATAATTAAACGTAATTTCATTTTGAATTTCTAATATAGGATCTGCCAAAAAATAATTTTACTTCTATTTTGATAATAGTATTTATAAGAAACTTGGTAAAATTAAAATTTGTACTAAATTTTCAAATTACACTATATTACAAGTATTAAACTATTGCATTTTATTGTTTAACCATGTTGTTGAACAATTAATGAACAAAAATTAACTTACTAGTTGTTTTCATAAGTCAAATTTTAAATTATATTACAAAAATACGGCATGTAATTCTGCATAAGATGCAGCTCAATTTGTAGTGTATACCGTGGTGTTAGGATTGTCCTAACACCACGATGTATACTGGTATGGATACGATTCCACCCGATAGCTCGCGTCATTTCATGTTCAGAATCATTTCCAGCACATCGAAGTTAAACAGTGATTTCGAAAGCGTAACGGACTTGTATTAATTATTACAGTACTTATTTGACTGACTGATAAAAGTACTTATAACTCAAGGCAATATAAGAAGCGCGCTTTGAAACCAAAATTGATTAGTCTTCAATTATTGAAATAATTTGAAATGTGGTGGTTATACTAATAAGTAATAATTAATTTGGTACACTTTATTCTGATATTTGGCGGTTCTGCAGCTCTGCAGTTCCTATGGTAGAACCGCCCCTGATAAAGCAATACATTAAAACAAATTAAACGTTGAAACTATATATTATTTTGTATAAAATGTAAATCAATTCACAAACACAACTTAAATAATAATTAAATTAGTGCATTATAATGCAGGTAACAATATATTTAAGTAAATTATACCTCTTCTAGGAGAACCTCTTGATCTTCGTCTCGGTGAACTTTTTCGTTCGAGATATTAGAAACAGGATTTTGAGTGTATAAGAACATGGCGTATAATACCGTGACTATAGCTAAAATTGTATTTAAATAAATAGGAATATCAAAAAATAAATAAGACAAAATGGCGGTGAAAATTAACTCTAGTGCGCTGGCAAATGTCTTTAAGATCGAATTTAAATTTTTTAGAAAGAAACTCGTGATTATGCCAATAGCTGTGTTATTTAATATTATGACTATGACTTTAAAATTAAACACTTCGCTTAAATTATGTGAAGAGAAAGCACGAACGTTGCCTTGCAACAAAAGTAACACAACGTTACAAACAATGGAATCTAAATACATAAAAACATTCTGTACAAAAATATTAACATTAGCACCGGGTTCTTTTAGTATGTACTCGTTATATACACCAGCTAAGCACGAACATGTCGCCTGTATTAATATCAGTACAGCATTTATGTCCCAAACGAAACCCGTCGATTTGGTTATATCAGATTCTTTGGTTTCCTGTTTTCCATCCAAACTGGAAGGAAAATTGACTTGCTTAAACATACAACCAATGGTTAATATAACGAGAGATAACCATTGCTTTTTGCTTAACTTTTTCTTAAAGATCACCTAAAAAACAAGATTAAAGAAAAAAGTATAAATCGCTATTTCGAAGAAGTACCTGAAACAGTATAGCGGTTATGACGACTCTAAACTGCAGCAAAAGATAATATGTAGTGGGGTCGAAAGTCGCCAAATTAACGAAAGACAAATTGTTATAAAAACAGTATAATAAAGCAGGTACAAAGTATAGACCCAAAATATGTTTGTGTTTCGTAACGTCCTTAACTAATGCGAGTAACGAATGGCTAAAAAAATATAAATCGTTATGGTAAAGTTATATGTAGCAGTAGAGCTAATAGGGCTAATCAACAGTATTTGACATTTAACAGTTTTAAAATGGTTAGCTTTTGTTGTGTTGATTAAAAATAGTAGGACTGGCAGAAAGATAACCAAAAGGATTTTACTCTATACTATATTCATTTTTCACATGCAGCTGAAAATAACAAATACATGTAGTTCGCATGTGATTGGAGAAGCTTGATAGGGTAATCCATAGATAAAGAGAGAGAGAGATGTTTTAATCGCATAGGCGAACCCTTCAACAGCAACATGCGCGACTCGAACAGTGGTTCTTTGAACTATTTAGCAAAATTTTTAAAGGATTCTACAAATTTAGTTCCTAAAACTGCGTACGGCGTTGCTTCTTGAAGATTTGTGTTACTGTTTGGCATTAATGGCCGCGTAGTTTTAAGGTGTCATTTCAATTATTTAATAATTATAAGTAATAGTTAAAAAATAATTATTATACAGGTAAGTATAAAGTATCTTTTATATTGCTTAACTTTCTTTTTTAATTTAAATATGGCCAAGTCTAATATCTGCATTGTTTCTGGTTGTCCAAACTTTTTTGAAGAGAAAACGTCCGTTAAAAATTTGTTTAAATTTCCGAAAAACATTATTTACCGTTCTAAATGGTTAGATGCCATAAATGAGGCAAGGGGTATTTCTAAACCGATAAACACTCTCACGTATTTGTGAGGATCATTTTTCAGACAAATGCTTCACATGTACATTAAAAAAAACTTTACAGAAAGGTCCCGATATTTTTCCTACAAAATTTTTTAATTTATCTACCAGTTTATCTCCAACCTCTCATTTAAGTACTCAATCAAGTAATGACTGTCCATCTCCTACCGTTCAATTAGTTTCTCCCGTTGCTAGTATATCTCTTATTGATAATATTTCTCCCGTTGCCAATTCATTTCATACAAGTTCTACCGTTGAATCAGTTTCTCTTATCGATAACATTTCTCCCGTTGCCAGTTCATTTCATACAAGTTCTACCGTTGAATCAGTTTCTGTTATCGATAATATTTCTCCCGTTGCTAGTACATCTCATGCAAGTTTTAGATAATTTAGAGCACTTTTTGACTAATCCTTCAGAAATTTTAGACAAAACTTTTGAAAATAATGAGCTTCACTTTTGTAACAATACCACCTGCTCTAAATCATATTGAAAATTTTTCTAGTCAAGCTGTTTCATATGTATGTGGTTTCATAGTTAAAAAACTCCGATTGTCATCATGTACCAGATGCAAAACTTCTTTTCTTTCTGACGATTTACAATCCCATCACTCTTTCACCTCCTTCAAAGAATTTACCGATGACCAGAAACGTTTAAATTATGTAACCTATTCATTTTTAATTTGTCTAATTCATATGCATGATATAATTCAACTTTGTTTAAAAGATTATGGTTACATTAATCACATTAAGGTGGGGGTTCAAGGCCACAGAGTTGATTCGCACCTGGCAGATGGCGGATATTAGGGTATGCAATGAATAGATCGTTTATGGAAGTTCTTCTATTAAGATATAGGTGTCGCTCTATAAGTAGTAAATAGGGGAATACCCGCAGTCGAGAAAACATTTTTAATAACGCGAAGCAATGAAATATATACGACATCCTGATGTCTTTATAGTCGTAACGTAAACAATGAGTAACAACTACGTATTAGTTTACACCATTACGAAAGGTCAAAGAGATCCGTCTGTAATTGAAACATATTTGTTTAAAATACTTTTCTAAGATGATTATAATCTTCTCAGTACCTATACAAAAATGATGAAGCTCATTTAATTTCAAATGAAATGAACAATTTTGAACTTTTATTACAAAATTTATTTTAATTAATGATTATAAATTAATTATAATTACACATAATTATATTATAAATCAACTATTCACCAAAAATTAAAAATACCGTAACATGGTGGATCTTAGGTTTCAATTTATATAAACCGAACAACTACACATGAATCAATTTGATAAAGCGGTGCGTATTTGAGCAGCGCCGTAACTACAAAATGTGGGCTCGTGTTCAAAGTTCCTCGTGGGACCCCTTTCCTAAGCGTTAAAAAAAATTGCGCAATACAACAGCGCTTATAATAATTATTATAAATACCTACTATTTATATTTTACTATACGGTACAAATTATTTAAACAAAATTTTCAATTATATTAAAATATTAAAAATTACAAATACAACTTATTTAAAGTATTCTAATGAGGTGCAATTTGTGCGCAATTATTGTCTTTCAAGCGGTGGTTCCAGGATGATATTATAAATTTTAAGACTTCTGTTATTGAGTTATTGGATTTTATTTTAAGCAACAATTTTTCATCATTTTTCAGTTCTACTGAAATAATCCCTACATGTTTCTTGTTTTTTACAATCTCAGTACGAATACAAAAATTTGGAATGATTAAGGGTAGGAACTTTGCAAGTACCTACCTCTTTTTTACCTCAAAAACGGCTTAATAGAGTACTTTAAAATTTGGAAGATACATGCGGAATACCATGATGGCACAATAAGACATATTTTATATTTTGGTATTATAAAAAAAATCTGCTAGGATTTTGCAAGTTGTTTCACTAGGGACGGTTTAGTTCAAAAACGGCTTAACGGATTAATTTAAAATTTGGAGGGTACATGTGGAACACATGAGGGCACAATAAGATATATTTTATATTTTGGTATTTTTAAAAAAAATCTGTTTTCAGTCATAAAAATTTACTTTAGTTTTTTGTTTTAATTAAACTAAATCATAGTTTATAATGATTACTATGATGAAAGAAAATAGTATAAAATATTTAAATTTTATATTCATTAAAAAGTTGAAAGTTTCGGGACGGTTTAGACTCAAAACGGCTGAACCGATTAATTTGAAACTTGAGTATGATATTTATGCCATAAAGACCTACAATAAGACATGATTTTAAAATAAATAGTTTTTAAAAAAATTTATAAGTATAAAATATTTAAATTTTATATTCATTGAAAAGTTAAAAATTTCGGGACGGTTTAGACTCAAAACGGCTGAACGGATTAATTTGAAATTTGAGTATGATATTTATGCCATAAAGGCCTACAATAAGACATTATTTTAAAATTAATAGTTTTTAAAAAAATTTATAAGTATAAAATATTTAAATTTTATATTCATTAAAAAGTTGAAAGTTTCGGGACGGTTTAGACTCAAAACGGCTGAACCAATTAATTTGAAATTTGAGTATGATATTTATGCCATAAAGGCCTACAATAAGACACGATTTTAAAATAAATAGTTTTTAAAAAAATTTATAACTATAAAATATTTAAATTTTATATTCATTGAAAAGTTAAAAATTTCAGGACGGTTTAGACTCAAAACGGCTGAACGGATTAATTTGAAATTTGAGTATGATATTTATGCCACAAAGGCCTACAATAAGACATAATTTTAAAATTAAATGTTTTTAAAATAATTTATAAATAAGTATAAAATATTTAAATTTTATATTCATTAAAAAGTTGAAAATTTCGGGACGGTTTAGACTCAAAACGGCTGAACCGATTAATTTGAAATTTGAGTATGATATTTATGCCACAAAGGCCTACAATAAGACATAATTTTAAATTAAAAGTTTTTAAATAAATTTATAAATAAGTGTAAATATTTAAATTTTATATTCAATAAAAAGTTGAAAATTTCGGGACGGTTTAGACTCAAAACGGCTGAACCGATTAATTTGAAATTTGAGTATAATATTTATGCCATAAAGGCCTACAATAACACATAATTTTAAAATTAAAATTATTTTAAATAATCTATTAATTTAATTTTTATATTTTAAAAAATTGTGTTTTTTTTTGATATAGTCATATATTAGTGATATATGTACCATACGGAACATGTTTACCAAATTTCAAATTTTTCTGATCAGTATTTACATCATTTTTCATTTTTGATATAATTAACTAGGAACAAACCCATACAATTTACGGTTAGGATTTTGCAAGTTGTTTCATTAGGGACGGTTTAGTTCAAAAACGGCTTAACGGATTAATTTAAAATTTGGAGTGTTCATGTGGAACACATGAAGACACAATAAGACATATTTTATATTTTGGTATTTTTAAAAAAAATCTGTTTTTAGTCAAAAAATCTACTTTAATTTTTTTGTTTTTTTTTAATTAACCTAAAACAGTTCATAATGATTACTATGATATCATAGTATCATAGAAGAATAAGAAAAAATAGACGTAAAATGATTGCATTAGATGGACAGTGTGGGACCTTGTTAACATGTATTGGGTCGTGTTATGTCAAATATTTGACAGTATGGGCCGTGTACACCAGCAGTGTGGTGTAAGGCTTAAATCGACATGCTGAGACGCGGGTAATCGCTGTTCTTTTCTTAGTCTCGGCAAAGAGTATGTAGTGTATAGAGGAACAGCTCTTATGGGTATACCTGTCACTAGCATTTTTCGTACCCTACAATAAAATTGTAGTCGATTCGTAACGACCTCAGCGGCAAAAACGAGTATTATATAATGAGTAAGCATTAAATGAGACAGCATGATAAGCTGTCTTTGTCTGTTACGATTTTGGTAATCCCTTCAGGTAGATGGTTATAAAAGTAAGAAGAGAATTTCACAGTATCGTAAAAACAGACAATTTTATTATTTACTTCGAATTTTAAAGATTATTAAAATTTCAAACCAAAGTTAAAATTAAATAATTTTAAACTTCAACAAATCAACGCTTCAACTCGGATCTCTAGGCACAATTTTTAATTTTTATGTATTTAATTTCATGTTGAATTTTATTTTTTAAATCAAATCAAATTAAAATATTATTATTAAACATTTATCATTATTTTAGAAGTATACATAAAATATTATTCATGCTTTAAAATTCTTTTTTTGGGTTCTGCTTTTTGCTTGTCATATTACATTAATATTACATATTAATTTATTGCAATTATTGTTTTAAAAAAGTTCGATTTGTTTTTTCGCAATTCTTCTAAAACTGAATGTTTTATATTTATTGCATATAAATCTTTCATATATTTGTAAACTAGATTTACATTACAAATTTTATTTAAACACTTTAAACCAGGGCCCTATTTAAGAGGGTGGTTTTAGGGGTTACAACCTCCCCCGAAATTATTTATCAATTAATAAAGTACTGGAAGTTCGACTGCAATCGTAAAAAAATCAGAAAAAACATTAAACTTGAAGTGTTTAAATAAAAATTAAAACTAAAGAGATATTTCAAATAAATTAAATCCCAAATTAAAAAATTGGAAATTCGTATTATAATCCGGCGATTGGCGACACTGGATTAAATACACCTACTACTAAATTGCAAAAATATAAAAACCGAAGATGAAAAATATAAAAATTCCCTAAATATTTACAGTCCTGTGTAAAAGTCTGCGACCACTTAGTTAATTGTTAGTTATTACTCCTATTAATTAATTTTCGATTTTTTGAAAAATAATTATATTGAAATGAATAAAATAGGTATTTTATCTTAATTCTTACTATTATGGTAAAAATTTTAAATTGCAATAAATTGTTTGAACCAATAAGTTTAAAGGGAACATAAATTTTATGATCATCATGGGCAGCAAAATAGCTTAAAATAACACTTCCGCAATAAATTAGAATGGGCATTGTAAACCCATAAATTGTTTTATATTTTGTACATTTTTGTACATAAGTGTATATTTGCTTAAGATTTGTGAAATTTTCTTTCAATCTAATTTAGTTCTTCGTTTTGACAACATTATTTTACTATCGCCATCGGTAAAATAAGAATTTAGTTTGTGATTTTTATTCAAATATTAAAATTAAAAAATTTTATTTAAAAACGGTTTTTTACGTGAGAGTTTAAAATTAAAATATGAATAAGTTTAAACTTATTAAAAATATCGTAGTAAACAAAACTTTTAAAATTATATAAACAAAAACGCCCCCCCTCCCCAGAAGTCAACCTGTAATCAAAATTTGTCGCTTCTTTGACAAATTATTTTCAACCATTAAATAGAGTTCATAAAAATCGAAATTTTCTCTGAATATCGAACTCAAATAAAGAAAGATCGCGCAAAAACATAATTATTTCAATTAAATAAAAACAATTTTATCACAAAATTTTAATTTTTTTTTGCGGTAACTTTCGACAAAATACTTTCAAACAAAATTTTCTAATAACAATACTCAAAAATAAAATAAAATCTTAATTGCAAAAATACTTGCACAAAATTATACTCAAAAAATCAGCGGAGCAAAATATAGGCTTCTGCCGTTTCCGCCATCTTGGTAAAAAAACCTCCCTCTAGTCACTTTTCTCCAAACATTACATTTCAAAAATTAATATAACAAAATTTAAATTTAGAAAAACTTCTTTTGTTATTTGATAAATTAGCTATTTATTTTGCTATTTTTTTAAAACCCTTCCCGAAAATTTAGTCTAAATACGGCCCTGCTTTAAACAGTAATCAGTGCAGTCTTCAAAAAATTCAAAACAAAAATTTAAAAAACAAATTAAAAAATGAAATATTTAATCTTTGATATTTAATATTATTAAATAATTTATAGTATATTTTTAAATTATCGGATTTATCGGAAATTGATCGTATCATTTTAAAAAATTATCGTACGATAATTACGTACGATACTATCGTATAGACCAGGCCTGGTATATACTATAAAGCAGTGTTTTTTAACCTGTGGGTCACGATCCCCAAAGGGTCGCGATGTTTTGCTCGTGGGGTCGAAATTTTTTTTAATAAAATTAAATTAAAAATTTACATAAATTATAATAACTATTTACGATATAGGTGTTAAAAGTGAGATTTTATTTTGTTAGTGGAGAATTTCGCGAAACGAGCGATAGCGAGTTCAAAAAATTATAAACTAATAACACTAGTGTTAAAAATCTTTTTCTTACTAGTGTTAAAATAATTATTAATTATATAAGGGGATTAAGAAGGCTCTATTATTCTCTATTCGATAAGGTTGAAAAACACTGCTATAGAGGATACAAATTATCCTATTATTATATATACAATAACTACCGTATGGTGGTTACACTGATTGTAATGTTTACTGCCCTATTTAAAAATTTCTATGGAGACCCCATGATAAAACCGTGTTAAAAAACCTTTTTTCTTACTTATCCACTTCAGATACGAACAGTCGCCAAAAAGATATACCTGCAATTATCGATATAGTAGCTAACTTTATATTTAGGTATTTAATATAAAAATGTTCCCGGCCGATAGATGGCTTTTGCTACGCCCTCTGGTAGACGGGATTGTCTCTACGTTTCAATTTTTAATACATGGCTGTTCCTCTATACACTACATACTCTTTGGTCTCGGCAACTACACTGTTGTGTTTAAAGTCCGATATCTATCTGTGGGCAATGGAGAAGGAAAAGAGAAACCATTCCATTAGTAATTGCCTGGTATGTCCCCTTGGCTTTTGCCAAGTTAATCGTCTACGCACTGTTTAGTGTATGATACTCAAAAAAATATAGACCGTGCGAGACTTCAAGATTTTTGGTTTGTTGAACCGTTTTAAGATATCTATTTTCATAAAAAATAAAAACGTACAATATCATTAAATTTATATTTTTGTAAGGTACTTAAAAATATAATTTTAGTTATAAAATTCGTAGTATGTATTGCAGTGTTCATAAAGGTAGGCAATAAAGCCCACAGCAGTTATAAATTTCATTAACAAATAAATGTAAGAAAGTTCAAAAAAGAGTTAATGTTTGAAACTTAACAAATTAATTTAAAAATAAAATAATTTATTGCTTAAGTAAACAATCGAAAATTGAACAACTTCAAGTGTATTGACCAACATGCGTCGACAGTGCGGGTGTACGCGAGCAAATAACAAAATTAAATCACATTATCAAAAACAAAATTTGAAGAAAAAAAATATAGATGAATCGTCTTGGCAACGTGTAAAGAAGGGATGAATAATAAATAGGTGGACCAAAAAGATCGTGTGGAAATATCCTCTGAGAGTGGAGTGATCCACAGTGAAAATTTAAATAATCAAAATCATTTAGAACCACAAATAACAAATTCAATTTGGATAAATCTACAATATAATTTTGGAGAAACACTTTGAAGAACATTTGGAACTGTGGCATAGAAAATATTTGGAAGTAGATGAAAGCTGCTCCATTTAGCGTGAAGGAGAGAAAGAGGAAGATTCACAACCAATATAAAGGAGAGATGATCGAGGATCGATTTTAAAAGAAGAGAAAGACAGGTTTGAACAATCCACATTATTAAGTGAGAACGGAATATTCGCGGAACACGTATTGAAATAAAAATAATATGGTGCATTGACGAATTTATAAAACTCAAATTAAAAATTGTAATTCAATTGTTTATTTAATTATAATAAATCTTAACGTTCAGCTAAAATTTCACAAGATTTTTCTTAAAAAAAAATAAAAGATTGCTAATAACTTTCATTTGACATTTCTTTGTGGAAGGCTGAGGTTTGATAAGTTTGCATTTACTTCATAAAGAATTAAGTAAGTATGCATTTTTAAAGATTTCACTCCTTAACAGTGCAGTATATAAGTGTAATATAATACAGTGGCCACAAAAAGTATTCGTACACTTACATTTTTAACATAAAAAGCGATATTACTTTTTTATACCGTAAGTAATTTAAAATATAAAAAATGCATTAACAACTTCAGACAATATATTTTAATAATATTTAAATACAATTCATAAATTCAAAAAATTAACTTAAAAAATAAAATAAAAACATAGAACAACTTGAAATTAAAAGCAAAAAGTATTCGTACACTTGCAATAAAAGTTAAAAAAAAAACAATTAAAAAATTTTTTAATATTTAGTAGGATTACCTTTAACCTTAATAATAGCTAATAATCGCCTACGCATCGAATTTACCAAATTTTGAGTAATTGAAGGCGAAATATTACTCCATTCTTCTTTAAGAGCATTTTTTAATTGGCTTTTATTTGAAATTTTCCGTTTTCTTATATTTCTTTCCAAATAATCCCACAAATGCTCTATTGGATTAATGTCCGGACTTTGAGGAGGTGTTTCTATATGTTTCGGGGTGTGATATAGGATCCACATCTTTGAATTCCAAGCCTTATGCTTTAGGTCGTTGTCATGCATAAATATATATTTATTTGCTAGGCCCAATTTTTCAGCACTAACTGCTAAATTTTTTTGTAATATATCAATATACATTTTATGGTCCATTATTCCATCGATAAAATGCAGATTTCCTGGACGAGCCGCACTCATACACCCCCAAACTAACACAGAACTGCCTCCGTGTTTAACAGTTGCACATAAGTTTTCTTTATTTAATTCACAATTTTTTTTCCTCCACACTAACTGCCTTCCATAGGAGCCAAATATATTAAACTTGGACTCGTCTGTGAATATAACACGGTTCCAAAACTCCTGGGTTTCATTTTTATGTTCTTTTGCAAAATTTAGTCTTTTCATTCTATTTATATTATTTATGAAATACTTTTTACGTGCTGTTCTGGCATGATAACCTGCTTTTAGAAGTACATTACGCACAGTGTTTGTAGATACATTTGTCCCAATTGTATTTTTAAGTTCATTAGCAATTTTCACTGCATTTAATTTAGGATTTTTCTTTATTTTTAAAACAATTGCTTGTTTATCATAATTACTTAATTTTTGAGGACGGCCTGTACGAGGTTTACTTTTTAAAGTTTTTGTTAGAGAATACCTATCAATAATTGTTTGTATCGTGGAACGTGGTCTCTTAACAATTTTAGAAATTTCACTTAGCGATTTTAACTGATTATGTAAGTTTACAATAATTTTCCGTTCTTCAGTTGTAGTTTCTACACTTTTACGCCCCATTTTCAAATTATTATTTACTAAAAGTTATATGTGTATGCAAGTCGGCTTTATAAATAAAACTGCAATCGTTACGTATAATAATTAAATACCAAATGTTTATTGTAACTTGATAATCAATGTCGGGGCATTACCTGTACGAATACTTATTGCGCAACTTTTAACCCCGTTTTTCTGAAATTTGCTTTGCAATACAATATGATAACATTTTAAAGAATTTTGTGTTAATGAAAGCTTTAATGTAAACATAGACCTAAAGGTTTTACAACTTTTTTTTTACATTTTTTATTTTGAAACGGAACGATACAGCTATTAATTTGAAATCTTCTAATGTACGAATACTTTTTGTGGTCACTGTACCTACATTATAGAAATATAGCGCCTTGTCTCGCCTATTTATTATATCAAGCAGACATGCTTGTTGAATTTTTTTTTTTCTATAAATTATTAACTTGTAATAATTTTTTTTAACTTTTTTCTAACTTTAAAGTTTTATTAAAAAAAACATTGTATTATGTTGACCTAAATACAAAAGATTGTAATTCAGGAAATAATTACTATGTATAATAAGAACGTGTACTCATCTACATTAAAAACTGCTTTTCTATCAAATGATATTTTTTATTTAGAATTACTAAAAAATATTTGACTTATTACTTTATAGATTAACAAAGTTACGTGTAGCACCTCATAATCATTATTTATTGAATAAATTGTACTCGTTTACAAGTAATACCTATTACAAGTCTGCTTTGTTTTTAAATTATATGATATCGAAACTTGATATAATTGCATTATTATTAAACATAAGAACATGAGTAATGCTATTTTTCTGAACGCCATCTAAATTCCGAACGTCAGACTATAAATCTGCTATCGAAAATTGTGGTTCGTTTCTAGCTTGATTATTTCAAAAATGAAAAATATTGGTAATATGCATCAGAAAAAATTGAAATTTGGTAAACATGTTCCCTATACTAAATATATCACTAATATATAGAATATATTAAAAAAACACAATTTTTATAAATATAAAAATAAAAATAATAGATTATTTCAAAAAAATTTAATTTCAAAAATGTCTTATTGTAGGCCTTTATGTCATAAATATCATATTCAAATTTCAAATTAATCGGTTCAGCCGTTTTAAGTCCATACCTTCCCGAAATTTTCAACTTTTTAATGAATAAAAAATTAAAATTTTTTTTACGATTTTCTTTTATCATAGCAATCACTATAAACTATGTTTTAGTTTAATTTAAAAAAAAATAATTTTAAAGTAGATTTTTTTACTAAAAGCAGATTTTTTTTTTAAATATCAAAATATAAAATATGTCTTATTGTGCCCTCATGAGTTCCGTATGTACCCTCAAAATTTTAAATTAATCCGTTAAGCCGTTTTTGAACTACACCTTCCCTAGTGAAACAACTTGCAAAATCCTACCCTTAAAAGTAAAATCATTTAAATTTTAATACATGTCAATTTTGATTTTATAGCTTGTCAAGATCATTTTGAGGATATTCGCTTGAAAACAATTTCACAATCAACTTTATTAATAATTCGTAAATATTATGTAGATATTAGACGAAGCCATATTTCTTCTAATAGTAGTACTAGTGCGAAAAAACTACGAATTTTAAAGCACTGCTAACGTCTTTTTGTTTTTATTTCATGCTATCGAGGGATGAAGTTACCATTTTTGCAATAATATCGAGGATCTGTGCAATTTTGAAGTGGATGGAGTTTTTATACTAGTCTGAAGAGTTCCTATTACATATTTTTGTTATTCATTGTACATATTTATTTCTTATTTAGTTAATAATCCAGAAAGTTCCTATTTTTTTGAATTTTTATTTTGTAATAATAATTTAATATCTTTCTACGTTATTGTTATTTGTTTTGTCACATATTTTGATTATTCATTGTACATATTTATTTCTTATTTAGTTAATAATCCAGAAAGTTTCTATTTTTTTGAATTTTTATTTTGTAATAATAATTTAATATCTTTCTACGTTATTGTTATTTGTTTGGTTACATATTTTTATTATTCATTGTACATATTTATTTCTTACTTAGAATTTAGAAAGTTCCTAATTTTTGATTTTTTTCATTGTTATTATTATAATTTAATATTTTGTGATTCCTGGCTGTGTAATGTTAAATATTTGTAATAAAATAGTAACAGGGCTTTTCTGTAAGCCATTTGTTATGTATTTTGTTATTGTTACTCATGTAAGGTTGGGTCAACCCAAAATTCAAGTGAACTTTTGGTAATTCGATTATTTAATCGAATTTCCAATCGTTCAAGAATTAAACCTAACTTTTAGGCTTAACGATAGCAAAACAGACAGCAACTGGTTCACAAATGGCCTTGTAAATCTTGGTAAATCTATTTGCTCGTGTATTTTTGATTTACCCTATTTTTATTGCATAAAGATAATTTTGACTTGATTGATTTGTAAAAATTAGGCTTGAGAATTTTCCTTTTCTGATTAAAATGTAAATTTACTTCTAATTCAAATTGGTTAAAATTTTCAAACTAATTTTTTTTAAATTAATCAAGTTTTATTCTACATTTCTCTCCCCAAGTGCGTATATGCAGTAATTTGAATTGCCCGCTAAATTTTTTTTTTTTAATTTTAGTTCTATGAACTCTCCCGTAGGTCGCTGTTGTCGCAAAATTGTTTCCACTTTTTTAACATTGAATAGAGTATCTGGTATGATTTATCTATGGGGTAATCTTAAGCAGAAACAGCCTAGATTCGTCCCTGCTCAATATTAACCCTGTCAAGTTCCCCATAAATCACGTGCAAACTGTATGTATAAGGTACAGTAATTATAGTATGTATACAGTACGTATAATTTTAGTATGAATTCATTAAAAATTAAATAATTAAAGAGTCTCAATGCTATAAAAAGAAATTAATGAATCCGAGTGAAGAATATTTTGGAATTGAGCAAAATTTTATAAATTTTGTATAGCTCGGGTCATTGCAGTATACAGTACGTATAATCTTAGTATGAATTCAGAAGTGGTATCAAAATATCCAGCAGCGAAATGTCCGGTAGCGAAATATTCAAAAGCAAAATGTTTGATCACCGGTAAATACATTTTAAACATATGTTTATTATATTTAGTTAATATATAGTTTATATATTTATAGGCTTAGCCTATGACTGTAATTGTGTAATTTGTTAAAAACGCTGTACAAACTCGAACAAATACACAAAAATTATAAATATTTATAAATAATTATAAATTATAAAATTTTGTGTTTCTGCTAGTTTGTGTAGTGTTTTAGGTACGCCACTGTAAATAAAAGTAAAAAATAAATTGTATAGAAATAAAAGTAATTTCTTCTATTTGTGCTTGAACTTGTAAATAGATAAAGTATTAATTTTTTCAACATAATTTTCTTTTCAAATTTTAAAACTTGGGTGGTACCTTACATAATATACTAAGTAAGAAAAACGTATAGTGAAGTTATATGCAGATGTCGATATCGACAAAAGTGATCATATGCGAACACAGCTCGAGAGCATCTTCCAGCCCATACGTCGCTCTTTTAAATGTTATTTTAATTTTCAAATCTTACAATTTATTAAATTAATATTAACTCAAAAATTAAAATTGTATCAAAAAAAAATCGTTCGTCAAAAAAAAAATCTTCTTTAATACTCAAAAAAATCCAAAAACTCGCAATACAAATCTTCACGGTCAAATCCGACCATAAAACTTCTTCAAATTAAATTCAATTACAATAATATTGAAAATATAATTCGGAATTGTAAAACTATTCGTACAAAAATTATATTATAATTATAATTATTCAAAAACTACGGAGCCAAATTTCAGTCAATCACTCCGGCAACCATCTTTGGCAAAAGATGAGTCCCTACTCTTCTCCCTATTCTGCCAACCTTACTTACAAAAATTAATACAACAAACCCTAAATTCAAAAATTTACCAAAAGTATCAGGAGCTGTCAAAAATTACTTTGTAACACAACTTTACCCCCTGTAAATTTTATCAATGACGCAAGGCTCATTTAGAAAATTTACAAAGCTGTTGTCGTGCTACGAATAAATCAATATGAAAATTATTTACAATATCAAATAAAAACAATAATTAAACAAAATAATTCAAGATCCAATCTCCATAAAACGCTTATCTCATCCAAATTCCTCCATTTTTTGTTTTTATCCAAACTTCCTGTTGTTTTTATTTATTTCTTCTTACCTTCCACAAAATTATTTTAATTAGAAGCGTCCATTTCGCCGGTATCTCTTTCTGCCAACCCCTATTCGTCTAAATTTTCCAAATTTTCTTTTTTTTTATTCTAGTCCTCGCCGATGTTAGCTTCTTTTTCTTTGGACAAATTATAAAGTTTTAAGGTGACAAATGAGTAGTAAATGCGTAAAATATACATTTTGAGTTTTTAAAAACTTGACAAAATCGTAAGATTACTTACTACTCCTGCTATTTTTGATTTATGAGATATTAAAAATCATCCAATAATAGACAGTGAGAGAAAATCTCACGTGCGACCAATGGTGTGGAAGTCAACCTAGCGACTTCTCCCGGATTAATTTTACCCATTTTTAAGTTTTCTTAAATCTCAGAGTCAAAAGTGCGTCCTAAATATTTGTCTAGCCCCACGTTAAAAGATGCCAATTAGATGCTATGGTATTTTTTTTCAAAATACCAATATAGTTTTTTAAAACTGTCAATCGAATTTATTCTTACACTTTAATAATTTTGTATTTGCTTTGCATTTTCCAGGGTACATGTTCACTTTCTCAAATGTAATTTAGTATTTCCAAATCTTAATAATTAAATTCATAAAAAAAATATCTTCTTTAACCTTTATGTTCCCGAATAGGTGTACTGAATACTTTTTTGACTTTGCCGTTAAATATCTCTGTTTGTATTTATCACAGCATATTGGAACTTCGTTACATCTTGTAAAAAATAGTTCTAAATATATTGTCGTGTTTTGAAACCATAAAAATAACGTTAATTATTTATTTTGTAAAATAATTTTGAAGTTTTGTTTTAATTTATAACACTGTGAATAAGAATTTTAGCTGTAAATAAGGTGGTAGAAAAATAAAATGAAAGGGGGGCTTCAGGCCAAGATGGCCAACGCAATGGACGTGAATTTTGTTCGTTGTGATTGTAATTTTGTTTTTTTTGATAATTTTATTGATTAAAGTGAATTTATTTTGATGGAAAGTTGTTTAATTTGAGTGGGTTGATTTAATATTAAGAATATTTTGAAAATTTGTAGAAGTTTAAAATTGTTTTTAAATGCGGATTCATAAATTGAAAATTGGAATAGTAAGTAATGCAAAAATAATAGAATTAATTAAATTGGAAGAAAATTTAAAATCTAAATTGGAATTACAAAATTGTAAAAATAAAAATTAAGAAAGTATTTGCAAACATTTGTAAAATCGCATCGGAGTTTTATTGGATAAGTTCGACAGCTGTGCAACGTATGCACTAAAAATTGGTTACCATGAGGCTATTAAAATACAAAAATATTTAAAATTTAAAAACAATTTGAAGAGTCTCTTGTTAATTAATAATGGATGAATCCGAGCAAAGGAGTATTTTTAGATTGAGCGAAATTTTATAAATTTGTATAGCTCGGGTCATCTCAATATATAATAAATATAATAAAATAAATTCAAAAACTCGCAATAAAAAAATCTTCACGGTCAAATCTAACCAAAAATACTCTCAAACAATTCAAATCGCAATATTCAAAATAAAAATCACAATTCTCAAACCTACGGAGCCAAAAATTACTTTGTAATATATACTTTGTATATAAGTCACCAAAAAAGTTTTTAATATTTAAAAAGAAAATTATCTTGCAAGAAATTCAATTCTAGGCTAATAAACAACAATGTATTTCAGCAAAAACGAATTCTAGAACATGAGCTCTCTGCACGATTTAAAATGGATTCAGTCATACATACATACATCTCAAAATGTGAAAAAAGTTTACTTATTAAGGCTTTGTTTGTTAATTGTCACAGAATTGAAAATAATTTTAAAAATTTTCTCATTTTTATTTTATTTCATGTAAAGTTAGGTTTTGTGTAATGTAAGAATTAAATCGACATGTTGAGACACGGGAGACTGCGGTTCGAAGCTTAGTTGCACGGACTACATTGTTGTGATCTAAAACCCAATTAGTTACACTGCAGAGGTAGTACCTTTCATCGGGAACGGCTATATCAAGTGTCAATGACAGGAGATAGTTTTTGGTGACTGGTCCTCGCAGCGTACCCAACTCTTACCTATGGCTCCACGCGCCACACCCTGGTAGCTGAATTAGCCTTCAGACTAAACTAGGTAAGGGTAACCAGATATGGTGAATCCAGTAGCGTCGGTACCCAAATAGTCCTCCCGACAAACCAACCAAAATTCACGTCAAGCAAACAAAACAGAAACTCCAACTACTGTACTCGTCCACGATAGCGGTTACCACCGCACAGCGTAAATGCCAACTTGGCTCAATGTCAAAAATTCAAGCACAACGATGAAGGGGATGAATGATGCCTACGGCATCGAAAAGCCCCGTATTTCACTCCGCTACGCTACGCGGTACCCACAATGGGCGGCTACAAACAGCGTCTGTACCCAGATTGGGCGGCTGAATCAAATCAAGGAAGGCAACGGGAAACCACCTTGAATTATTATACCCATGAAAACCCAATGATGACTATTATCAAGGATAAATTTTCCGGAGGCAAAAAGAGTCCCCCAATCGGATCTCCGGGGGAGAACGCTTTGAGAATGGTCAAAAATCAAACTCTAAGAATAGGTACCTGGAATATGCAAGGAACAACATTCAAATTGCTGGAATTTGTGAAACCCACTGGAAGGGCTACGGGCATGTCAGCGTAGAAAGCGGAAATGTTATATATTCGTCGGGACACGAAGAAAGAAGCATTAATGGTGTAGCAGTAATTATGTCTAAACATCTATCAAAATACGTACTGGGATATAAGCCAGTAAATGATAGGATAATATCGATTAAGTTAAACACACAACCAATAATTCTAAACATAGTACAGGTTTATGCCCCTACAAGTGACGCAGATAAAGCAACCATCAATGCTTTTTATAATGCACTGACAAAAATTATTGACAAAATCCCAAACAGGGAAATGCTGATTATAATGGGGGATTTCAATGCTAAGGTTGGAAAAATAACGGCGAACGATCATATGAAAAATGCAATAAGGCAATATGGTATAGGTGAAACCAATAAAAGAGGAGAAAGGCTAATAGATTTTTGTGTTGGCAATAATCTAACAATAACCAACACAATCTTCAAACAACATCCAAGACGTTTGTATACATGGCAGTCACCAAATGGTAAATATCGTAATCAGTATTAGAGTTTTTCAAATAATTTATCAGGAGGTCTGGGATACCGGTATATGGCCGGGAGACTGGACGGAATCAGTGCTGCTACCCTTCCACAAAAAAGGATAAAAGAACAACTGTGATAACTACTGTCTAATTACACTTATATCACATGCTAGCAAGATACTACTGTATGTGATTAACAAACGCCTGAAACATTATCTTACGTGGCAAATCGCCATAGAGCAAGCGGGGTTTATGAAGGGCAAAAATCACGAGAATTTAATACCCCGGTGTATATCTGTTTTGTGAACTACCGAAAGGCTTTTGACAGTGTTAGATGGGATAGATTGTGGGAAGTATTGAATCAAATGGCTGTTCCAGCACATTTGGTGTATCTAATAAAAAACTTATATGAGAACAACAAAGCTACAATCAAATTGGGAAACCACATCTCAGATCCTTGCAGAGTGGGAAAAGGAGTTAGACAGGGCTGTATAACATCACCAGACTTCTATAACATCTACAGCGAAGCAATAATGAGAAAGGTGCTAGAGAAGTGGAATGGAGGCTTTACAATAAATGGAGTGAAAATAAACAACCTGCGGTTTTCTGACGACACAGCTCTCATTGCTAATAGTTCCGAAGAACTAACACAACTAATTACCACATTGGAACATGAGAGTAAGTAATATGAGCTATTTGTTAACCACGAAAAAACAAAAGTAATGATTGTCGACAGAAAGGCGTCAAATAGACTACATATTAAAGAAATAGCCAAATGCGAAGTGGTGAATCGATATATATATCTGGGGTCCATGATCACTAATGATGGATATTGTACACCCGAAATCAGACGTCGCATTGAAATTGCTAGAACAACAACAAAAAGCTTACAAAAAATATGGGCTAATAGACATATTACTCGTAATACCAAAAAAGCATTGATAAAGACACTCGTGTTCCCCATCGTCCTCTATGCCTCGGAAACCTGGACGATGAGAAAGATTGACGAAAAAAAAGTAGATGCCTTTGAAATGTGGTGCTGGCGAAGATTGCTGAGAGTGTCTTGGATGGAGAAAAGAACGAATCTCTCTATTGTGGAAGAAATTCAAGAGCCGCAAAGACTGTCCAACCACATCCAGAAAAGAATAGCAAAGTTCTATGAACATATACAACGCAGAGAGCCCGACAACATGGAGAGATTGGTTGTGCAGGAAATGGTTCCGGGCACAAGATCGCGAGGTCGTTCGCCAAAGAGATGGACAGACCAAATCAAGACAATCACAGGTGGTACACTGGAGCAAGCTGCTAGAAAGGCCCGGAACAGAAGCCGATGGCGAAAAATCATAGGAAGAACTATTCAAGCTAGTTAGTCTCAGAGGGTCACGACACTTCTGCCAAGAAGCATACGACGAAGAAGAAAAACCCAATATCGATCTGTGGGCTATGAAAAATGCAATGGGAAACCACTCAATTAGTAATTCCCTGCTAAGTCACCTTGGCTTCTGCAAAGTTGATCGTCTACGCACTACATAGTGTATGACACCCAAAGAAGGTTATGGTATCCATTATTTCCCAAATGTTAAATAACGTTACAGACGCACTTTAGCTTTAAAATAGTATGTACTAAATAGATGTATATTTAAAAAAATATTATTTTCAAAATGTGATTTTAAAGGTAGATTCTCATAGCAGCGAATTGAAGATAACTTCTGATTGGTTAAAAATTTGACATTTTGCCAATCAGAATTCAAAATTCTCTATTCTGAAGACTGATCTTTAAGGTTGTTTATAATTTATATGACGTTACTTTTCCCCCATTTAATTAAAATAGAGATTAGAGATTTGGAGATTGGAGAAATTGAGATTTCGTAGTGTTTTTATTGTTTTTTTTTATTTTTACGGTGGATAAATAATTTAAACATGAAATGAATAGCTTTTACGATAAACACGAAATATGTCATTTTTAACATAACGACAAAAATATCTCATAATCAAAATAAAGGTATTGGTACTAGGTAGTAAAAAACTTGAAAATTTGAGGCAAAATTATACAATAGCCATCATAAACGGGGTGGAATACATATCTCGAAAGATTTTATTGTTAAACAAATAACTTAAAAATATTTAACAAGGTTCAATTTTGTATATGTTCTGAGTTTGAGGCTAATCTAAATTTTGAGGTTCTATCAAAATAAGATTCTAATTCCAGTTTTTATCTAAATCAACAAAAGTGCATTTATGATATTTATTGCATTGCTTAAGATTTTGAAAAAGTGGTTATTGCAAAAATTATATGAAAATGATTTCCATGTTTATAGAATTTACAACACAAATTTTAAGATTCCGATCAACATACACTAACCAAATCCAAACGTGTTTTTCAGATCATATTTTAGGTGTGCAGCTCAAGTATTTTGTGTAGCTTTAAAAGTTAAAATGTCAGTTCCAAATTATGCCTTACCTAACTAGTATTTGTAATACTAAATATCTAAAACACTAAAATACTAATAAAAATTAAATTAAACTAAACTCAAAAACGAAAAAAATTTTAATAAGTAACTCATCGATTAATAGAAATAATAATAGCTATTTATGTCATGAGTACATAATATAGGTCTTTATCGGACGAAGCCGAAGTTTATGGCAGAGCGAGCTTGCGAGCGAGGCCAATAAATAGGCTGAGTCCAAAAAGCCTAATTATGTGCAAATGACATACATAGCTTTATGTTCGACTGCACCGTAGAGGATTTTCTTTTCTTTTTTTTCTACTTTGACATTTAGGTAGTGAAAATTGCATAATTTCGAAGAGTGCTTTTTTTATTGCTCCTGGTTACAATAAGTTGTTTATTAATTTGTTTTAAATAGTTGATTTAAAATTGTGTGAAATTATTTAATAAGTTAAATAATGGAAGAAATTGTTGAAATAGCCCTAAAAGCTAAAGAATCGCTACTTCCGACAAAGTCAAAGCAATTATACGAAGAAACTTACGGCACATACAAAAAATGGTGTTTAGAAAAACAAGTTATGAAAACTACAGAGGATAGTATATTGGCATATTTTAATACTAATCTCGCGTCTTATAAAATATCTACCTTATGGACCAAATATTCCATGCTGCGGACTACAATTAATTTAAATGAAGCAATCGATATAAGCAAGTTTCCTAGTATTATCCCTTTTCTGAAAAGAAAGAGAGAAGGGTATGCAGCAAAAAAGTCATTCATTTTAACAAAAGAACATGTCAATTCTTTTTTATTTGACGCCAATGACGAACAGCATCTGTTAAACAAGGTACACATACTTAACTTATTTACTTTGACTTACGATGATGAATAATGAAAGTATATTTATAGGTTATTCTTATTTTTGGTGTCTGTGGAGCTTGCAGACGACAAGAATTAGTTTCACTATCAACCACAAATGTTGAAGATTATCAAAAACATATATTGGTCAAGTTGATCGACACAAAAACCAAAAAAGATAGGTCCTTTATCATACTACCGAGTGAAAATTTGAATTTATTGGATGTAATTAGAAAATATATTAACCTTAGACCAAAAATAATTGTACATAGCAGATTCTTCGTAAATTATGTTAAAGAAAAATGTACTGTCCAGCCTGTAGGAATCCACAAAATTGGTAGTGTACCTAGCATTGTAGCCAAATTTTTAAATTTACCGAACTCCAGCTCCTACACGGGCCATTGTTTTCGGAGAACGTCTGCAAGCCTTTTGGCAAATTCTGGGGGAAGTATGAGCGAAATCATGCGCCATGGAGGATGGCGCTCCGCTAGTGTTGCCGAAGGATACGTAGAAGAATCCGAAAGCAAAAAAATTAATGTTGCTACAAAAATTTTAGAGCAAGAAGGTATTTCTAGAGTCGAAAACGAAGAAATTCAGCAAATAAATAAAGCACCAGCATTACCGGTTTCAATTAGTAATAATGTGAATTGTGTTTTCAATATTAACAACTATTATAATCAAAGTAATAATAATTAATGTAATCGTTTATAAATTAAATTAAATAAAATATTAATTTTGACGTTTATTTCATTGACATTGACAGGCGGCCGTTTTACTTTATTAATAAAGTAAAACGGACTAGTTCCATAAAATGTTCTCTTATGGTCGCTAAGTGATATTGAAATCATGTTATTATAATACAGTCGGACATAAAATTAATTATGTTGGATTGTCATAGCACTGCTTACATTTTCATTTAAATTT
Organism: Cantharis rustica; assembly: GCA_911387805.1. Classification (NCBI taxonomy): domain Eukaryota; kingdom Metazoa; phylum Arthropoda; class Insecta; order Coleoptera; family Cantharidae; genus Cantharis; species Cantharis rustica. Next base: position 53,066,845 of record OU426878.1, on the reverse strand, counting down.
AAGCCATAAACTGTAAATATTCTCAATTATTACACTTATAAGGTTTATTGGTTTTATGACACTTTTTAAAGGGTAAATAAGAACCAGACCTGCCGTCGTCGTAAAATCAATATGAAAAACAAAATATGTAAAATCAACTGCAAAAACTGTAGCACAGTTTTTCACAAAAGAAGACAGTAAGTAACACAACTTCCATCAGGTACTGCCGTTTTACTGTGCAAATTACTGTCTTTTTGTTCCAGTATTCATTAAATACTATATACTCAATGGAAGAGTAATACGGTTTTTTTTTATTGTTAGTACCTATAAGTATTTATTTCAACGGGAATTATATAGATGTAGATATTCTAAAAGTAAACCTATTTTAAAAAAATAAACCTTACAAAAAAAGATATTTTTACAGAGGTTTCCAGAAGAAGTTTCTAAAAAAAAGAAATTGTCAAGAAACTTTCACTTTCTGATGCCAAAAATCGTCAAAACTTTTAGAAAAATCTGCCCATAGATTTCGATAAATTCGAGTGATCTGTTAAATAATATGTTTAGTTTTATTTATGCAAAATTAATTTTTAAACGGGATGTTTCGATTTTTTGAGTTGAAAATTTTTGTAATAATGTTATATTTTAATATAAAAGTAAAATTTTAAAGTATTTTTTTCGAAATCATGTTTTTTTCTTAAAATATACAAGTTTAGTTCCAAAATAAACCTAAATTCTGCCAAGAAATAAAAAATTTATGATATTTCCTCGTAAATATAAATCTTTAATATATTAATCATATCAAATTTTTTAGAAAAACCAAAAAATGCACAAACACTGTTCGTGGTACCGTTTTAAGTACCGTATGTATATTATCGCTAATAGCGATAAAGTGTTGTGCATTTTTTGGTTTTTCTAAAAAATTTGATATGATTAATATCGAGTTACACTACCTAAACCACTTATCTATTGATTATTTTAATATATTAATTTTTAACTTGTTTAAGTTTTATTTAAGTAAAAATAAATCGTAAAATTAAAATATATAAGATTACAAACTAATGAATCGATTGTCTAGAACTTTTTTCCCGTAAACTATCTACTTGTAATTTAAAAATTCCAGGTTTTTCTGATGCAGTCAAGTACATAAAAACAGGTAAAAAAGATATTTCAACCACAATTTCGTAAATTTTCAACTTTTTGCACCGGATTTAGGTTCTTCCCCCAAATAATTTAATTTTATCTACTTCTACATTTTTTCGATTCGAATCATAACTCGAGTTGTTATCATGCAGTATGTTATCGTATACAGGATACACAATAAAAATGTTTTATCTGAACTACTTTGATGAATGTGTTTTTTTTTAAACTTTATATCTACATTTTTAGTTCTAAAATGTAGGTCATCAATAAATTTAATGCTAAAAACCGCATTTTGATATATATTTTCATTTCTTTAAAAAATTCAAAAACATGGATTTTTTATGAATAAAAAATGGTTTTTATTAATATTTATTATTTTTATTTTGCATTATACATATTAACAGCATTAACTATTTGCGCCAAACCTTTAATATATTGTAGAACACCTTCAAAATGATATAAAAACAAACTAAAAAAGAAATCAAATTCATATTGTGGTATTTGCTGCCTTTTTGTGTTGTAATCATATTGATATTTAACAGGCTGGTACCAAAGTACGAAAGAATAATTTTGCTTCCAAAGATGCATGTTTTTATTAAAAATTTGTATAAAGAATGCAATACTATTCACAATAGAGATTATAATTGTTTTCCATTTAAAAGTTTTTTTTTAAGAATGAACAGTTTAAGAATGTTTGCGTTTTCTTCTTTTTGTATTCAATATGTGACATCATCATAGCGAAGGCCAAGTACAGAAGCTCCAAGGCTTTTCCGTCCACGAAAATTTCATTTAACTTAAATTTTCTTAAAAATCAACTCACAATTAGTATTGTTTATTGAATTTTTATTAACAAATAGGCATCAGAAAATCGAAAATTTTCAAAACAAAATAAATTTACACAAAATTCTGTTCTGTCTACGAACATATTTTTTTAAAAGAGTATAATTTAACACAAGGTCTTAATTATTATTTTAATTTTTCTAGTTATTTTTTTAGTCCTCGAAAATTTAGTTGACAAATAATAAATTATTAATTACGATGAATTTCCTAAAGCTTCACTCGGTGTATGTAACTTTCTTTTACTGATGCTGGTTCATTTTCATTATTAATATTGCAGATCTAAAATTTCACTAAAATATGCCAAAACTTTTGTATGTGGGTGCCAAGTCGTCTACTTATGCCACTGATTTAGTACATACTTTGAAATCGTAGAGCGCCTGCAATAATTTTAAAATTTTTTGAGAAGTAACGAACACCCCAATATTTAGGCACCTAAATAAAATCAGTATAAAAAGCATTTTTATTGTACCTATATAACCAAACCCAATACACACGAGCCAAGCACAAACAACACGATTCAGACTTAAATGTTGCAAAGGCAAACGTCAAGTAAATACGTTTGTACAAATACATTTTTAATTTAATATTTTATACCTCAAAGATTATTTTAAAATTTAATAATGCCAATACTACTATTTTAAAATTCTATAACAGGGAAGTTTTAATTTTAATTAAAACTATTTACTTACTCTCTAAAATAAAGAACCATAGAAGTAACCAATTTAAAAACCTCGGTTAATAGCACGACGGTTATTATGTCATATTTATAAGCGTTATTCGATTCTTGAGATGCGGTAACCAGAATACCTGAATAAACAGCAACATAAAAATTTAAAGAAAAAATATTAAATATGAAGGCCTTACCTTGACTAACAAATAATAAAATATACAAAACGAACACTAAAATACTAAATGTAGTCGGAAACAATTCCGACCAATTTGCACTACCCATTCCTTAGAATTTTATTTACTGATTAAACAATAAGACCACATCTTCATATCGTTTTGTTTTGAACGATTTACAGTCATTATTGAATACATGAACAATCAAACTTTTATAACTTAACCTACAATTTTGAAACGTCAACTTCGAACAGCTGCTAATTCAGTGCTTCTCAAACTGCTCAATGCTATCGCTCAAAAGCACGGACATTTTAAATAATGAGGTCCATGGACCTCTTTCGAAAAATCGCTTTTACAGCAAAACTTATTGGACATATTTTGTTGTAAATTTCATTCCTTTCATTTTTGTTCATATAAATTTTTTTATTTCGTCGCACCGTTACTGAGATACAGATGGTAATTTATTGTATCGTAGAGAAACTTTTTTAAATAATTAAGTAAATCTCATATAATAATCTTAAAGAATACCTACTTATTTAAAAACAAATTGAAAGAGTAAATGAAAAAGTGTGCAAACCTTCGTGCTAAGCAATACTCAGACCTAATACTCAAGAACTACTCGGATATTATCCGATTCCTTCAGTGCTGTTTTAAATGAAGTACGTAAAAATACTATTAATAAATTACATCATGTAATTTTTTACTCCTTCATCGTCATAGAGGGTGAACCATATTCCCATCTCAAACCTGATAATGAAATCCTTAATATTGTAAAAGTTTTTACATTAAAGTTTATTTCCCATCATTCGGAAAAATAAACTTAAATAAATATAACCAAAAATAAGTATAAAATAGATTGCAACCTTCGTAACATTGTAAACAAATTAAATTTCGCAATTCTTCAAATTTTAATTTACGTAATATTCTAATACAATAGGTCTTGAACCTTCCAACGGCCTTCTAGATGATGATATTGTTGCATCCTAAATTCTTTTAAGATGTAAAATTACCTAAAAGTAAGGAGTTATGAAGTCAAGACTGATGCCCATTACTGACGATTTTGCTCACCGAGGAGGTTTCATCAGATTTAAGGTAACACAAATTTAAGGTAATTTTTTAAACAAACCGAAATATCTCTTGATTTGACATCTCGCTTTTCTAGTCACCCTTTGGGTTGGGAATAAGAAGAAAATTTGTTTTAAAATAACATTATAAATATAATGACTTGAATAGATAGTTCCTCAGTTTAGAAATCCACCTTGCAGAGAAGTTTTAAATTAATCCGGTTTTTATTAACGAGTAGAAAATAAAAAAAATTTAATTAATAAATCGTTGGTAATACGTAGGTATATTGTAAAGTTTGTGTTTTACGAGCTTGAATATTACAGAACGAACCCAAGGTGCGAATTCTGCAATAAAAGAAAACATTATTTTCACAAGAATATTACATATACAAGCTATCACCAAAAATTTTAATTACAACTTAACAGCAGTGGATTTCAAAATATTTAAAAAGACAAATCTGTCGCAAGTGAATTATTAAGTTTGAGAATTGAAAGGCATCGGCAAGCTTTTTCACGGTTTGTAAAAAAACAAGATGAACCTTTTTGATTTAATGTTCTTAAATTATTTTTTAAAGAAATCAGAAAACAATTTTGTGGTACGTTTCTCTGGTTTTCCAAGATTTATTGATGTGTTTCTGTCCTAATTGCAACAACACATTATTTATTATAGCTCTTCAATAAAAATTTAACATTGCTTTTAACAGTTTTATGGATTCCTACTCTTTATTCAACTTACAGAAAATATTTTGATTTCAACAGCATCAAAATATAAATTCTCATGGCGTTAAAATGAATTGTTGATAGACCAGTTTACTAGCTATAATTAGCCAGTATACCATAACTTTTACCCATTTACCCTGAGCGTTGATGCACTGTTATTGCATGCAAACCAATAGCAAAGGCATTGGATAGACACGGAAAATTTCAAATAGAAAACAATTTAATTAAAAACCACAAATAAAAAAATGAAATCTTAAAGCAGGTGGATTGCCCCTTTAACACCCTTAAATTAGGAAACAGTGGTTTATAATACACAAAATTGTAAACTTAAGTTTATATTTGAATAAAACAAACTTATAAAACAATTAACTTACTTTAAATATAAAAACATTAAGAATCCAATTTATTCCATGTTAACTTTTCGTTAATACATTTAACCACAGGTAAATGTGGTGCAAGCTTATTAGGATCTCCAAACATCGGCAAAGGCAGTCTAATTGATCTGACGTCACTTTCTTTGGTGGAAAATTCCTTGAGCACATAGTCGGTGCAAAAATCATGAAAATATCTTGTATCGTTGATTCTCACCATTACACCATCAACCCGTAAAAAATACCGTAATAAAACAAAGAACGAACTGGGCATTACTCTCTGAAAATCAACCATTTTAAATTTAATGTTAAATTAGCTGCAAGTAAAGTTTTTTGTTAAAGGGGGGAAATAAATGTAAACAAATTTTAGATTTTGTTAAAAAACCAAGTAACTTCTTACAATTTTAACTGTACATGAGGCAATTCCATTGTCATGCAGTTCATCCTCGAACAGCATCAATTCATGATAGAATAAAATTTTCTCCATTTGTTTTAACCTCTCGATATCAATTCGTTCATCAGTTGATGTTGCAAGAAAAGGCCCCGTCAGAGACCCGCTATAATTTGTACTGAAAGTCCAATCGAAGGGTTTCTTCTTTTCCAAATTAGCAGTGTCGCGCGATTCGTGCCATGTCTTAGAACAAGAAACTTTTATATCTATCGAGTCGCTGGAAATTAATTTTAAGGCATCGTAAGCGTTAAACTCGATCTTGGCGCCACTTAAATGTTCGAGTGTCAAAATATTATTCGGAAATACCATTTCGGGAAGATGTGGTAAATTTAGCGTAGTTGTGTATCTAAAACGAAATGGGGCTTAAGGTGTGAAAATTTGAGGAGAAGACGGTACTCACTTACAAAACTGACACTTTTCTGGACAATCCGAGCATTTTCCATTTTCTGTACATTGGGAATGAAGTATGTGGGACTTGGTGTAACCGACGGTCCAATCGTTAAATTTTTCACTTTCAGAATTGACCGGTAAACGGCCGATACAAATGTCGCTTGAAATATTCGCAATGTCCGACATACTAAAAATTTTAATTAACAAGTTAGATGAAAGCGAACTTACAACATTGTCAAATTTTTAACAAAACAAAACCTCAATCCAGTAACTGTCAGTTTCAAGCAAGTTTTCAACTTAACACCACGAAATTTTCTAATGGAATAACAAGGCACCATATTCAGCGGCGTAGCGTTAAAAAGACAAAATTCTAATTGGTAAATAGGACTTATTTAAATTTTTTTACCAATAAAAATTGATTGTTTAAAAAAATCCGCTGATGTCAGCGTTGTAATACATACTTTGTACATAGCTAATATTCGAAATAAACCTTTTGTAAAATTAAGTACCAAACGCTACTGGTTTTTTTGAAATTGAAAATAAAAGTTGCTACGCCTGTCGTTTTTCTACCAACAAAACAAAATTTCACTAATATGTAACCAAAATAAATCAAAAAAGCAGCATGGTTATGGTAAGTGCCAAGTTGCAAAGATTGTCAAATAATTATTAATTTTACTTATGAATAAATTCATTTTAAAAATAATTACGCGTAAAATATCAATTCGTTCGCCATGGGAAAGATAAAGAAAGGTCGTAAAGGTGCAAAAGAAGAGGATAGGTTAGTTAATTTTGTTGTAATATGTCCCTTTCGTTTGGTTTAAAATTCCACACTTCACGTTTATTTTTTTATTTTATTACAGCAGTTCCGATGTTGAAATTGAAACCCAAGAAATTGTGGATGCAAAGAATTCAAAAAAGACGAAAACCGTGAATAAGTAAGTTCAACTTTCTATTTTTAATTTTGGGGTTAGATTTTCATAATTGTACGTTTTTAAACTTAGAAAAGCGGTTGAAGTTGTTAGTGATGGTGAGACGAACGAGAAGGTTTCCAAGAAAAAGAAGGTTAAGACCCAGAAAGGTAGGAAACATGAAGAATCTGATTCTGATGAGCCTGAAGATGCTGGTCAGAAAAATGGTAAAAACAAGCAAGATAAAAGGAAAACTTCTGACGGCGATATAGAAAAACCTCTGAAAGTGTCAAACAAGAAGAGTGGCAAACACAAAAAAAATGAATCTGATGAATCGGATAGCGAACAGGTTCCCGTTTCTAAAGTCACCAAATCTTTTGCACTTTTAGATGTGGATAGTGATCCCGATGTTGATTCAGATAAGGATGTGCCTAGTGATAGTGAAGTTACACAAATAGTAAAAAAAGACAACAAAAAGAATGTGAAAGAAAGTGAAGTTAGGACTAAAGAAGGTAAGAAGTCAAAAAAGAATAGAAGGAAACGTGACGATAGTGATGATGATATTGATAAAGCGTTAGCCGAATTAGCACTTGAACATGGTATTGAAACTGATACTAAGTCGAAAGAGGAGGAAGCAGAAGTAGAGCGAGATGAAAATAAAGAAAAAACTAAGAAAAAGGGCAAACGGGATAAAGAAGAGGTTAAAACTGAAGGTGTAACTGAAGAAGATCAAGGTTCTACAGTTAAAACTGCTGCTCAAAAGAAAAAGGAGAAGAAGGAACGGGAAAAGTTGAAAAAGAAACAAGACGTGACGAAAGTCGAAAGTTCTGCTCCAGTTGAAGAAACTGTGGTGACTGAAGAATCCTCGAATGTTGTTCCGGAGGGGGAAGATGTTGAAAAGGAGAGTAAAAAGAAAAAGAAGAAAGGTGCTAAAGTTGTCGAAGAAAAGGATGCTAAGAAAGGACCCAACAAAAAAATGATTCAGCAAATGCAGGAAGCTCTTAGAAAAACTCAAGAAGAACAAGATCGCTTGCAAAGAGAAGAGGAAGAAAGGATAAGGAAAGAAGAGGAAGCGGAAGATGCGCGATTAGAAGCTTTAAGAATTGAGAAAGAGCGTAAGGAAAAGAAAAAACAGAAAGAAAAGGAACGGAAAGAGAGACTTAAAGCAGAAGGGAAGTTTTTGACCCCCAAACAAAAAGCTGATCGTGCTAGGGCTCAAGCTATGATTGACAACTTAAAAGCACAGGGGCTAGAGTTACCTGATGTAGGTGAGAAGAAACCAAGGCTTGGTACTAGAATTAAACCGACCAGATTGAAACAACAAAGGAGTACCGAAAAAGAAGTTGAAAAAGTGGAAGAGAAACCTGAAGTAAAGATCGAAGAACCAAAAGTGGAGGAAGAAATTGTCAAAGAAGCTCCCAAGGAATCGGACGATGATGTTAAGGATGCTTGGGATGCTTCATCTTCTGAAGAGGAAGAATCTGAAGAGACTCCTGCAGCTACTGGTAAGTTAAATTTTAATATTTTTAAAAGAAGTAAATTCAGTTGTTAAAAAACAGTTTTCAGTTTTAAAAATACTTGTTTGAAAAAGCTAGGGGAGGCTTTTTACCTCTCAGAAAGTCAGAATTTTTTATTTGAAAATTTATAAATTAAATATTTAATCTGCCTTGACTTAAATTTTACATTAAAAAGTAACGAACTTGATATACCTAATTACTTATAAAATTTGATTCCGGACTTAAAGAATTTAAACAATGTTTACCGAAATACATGGGTTGTCAATATAGAATCCTCTTGTTATAAGATTATTAATTGTAATGATTTTTTTTTCAAAAGCTTATAGCTCGCAATCAAAAAAAATTGACATCGAATTGACAAAAAACAGGGCTGCTTCTGCTTAGTCAAAATATTGTATAATTTTTTAATATTAACGCTTTTTAACGTTAAAATATTACAAGATCTTGAAGTCGGGAAAAGTCAAAATTTATTTTGTCAAATGTAATTGAAACCTTGATGTTTTTATTTGAAAAAACCTTGAAAATTTATTTTTTAAAAGTTAAAACTGATACAGATAAGAAAACTGAAGCCAAGGAAGATCTTGATGCGAGTACAGATGAATCTAGTGAAGAAGACTCTGAAGAGGAAGAAGAAGGTGATCATAAAACTGATGCTGAGAAACGCAAAGAGAAGGCCAAAGCCAGAATTGAAGTAAGTGCAAATCGATGTATTTTTACCAAACTTATTCTCTTTATTTTAGCAAAGAAAAATCGATGCTGAAAAGAATAGAACATTGGATAACTTAAGGGCCGCAGTTGTTTGTGTGCTTGGGCATGTAGATACAGGAAAAACTAAAATTTTGGATAAGCTGAGACGAACAAACGTGCAAGATGGAGAAGCCGGAGGTATAACCCAACAAATTGGTGCTACCAACGTTCCAATTGACGCAATTAGGGAGCAAATCAAGCACGTGAAGGGTTTTTCTAACATGGAATTTAAATTACCGGGTTTGTTGATTATTGATACTCCCGGTCACGAATCTTTTAGCAACTTAAGAAGCAGAGGTTCTTCTTTGTGCGACATTGCAATTTTAGTGGTTGATATTATGCATGGGCTTGAACCCCAAACAATTGAATCTTTAAATTTGTTAAAAACCAAAAAAACGCCTTTTGTTGTCGCTTTGAATAAGGTAGATCGTTTATACGATTGGCAGACCATGAATAGACGAGATGTTTGTGATATTATTAAAGGTCAAGCACCTAACACTCAACTAGAATTTGAGCAACGTAAAAATGAAGTTATTGTTCAGTTTGCTGAGCAAGGTTTAAATGCAGCCCTGTGTTATGAAAATCCCGATGAACGTAGCTATGTTTCTTTGGTTCCTACCAGTGCTGTAACTGGTGAAGGGATGGGAAATTTGTTATCTTTAATTGTGGATCACTGCCAAAATAGATTAACCAAACGACTGATGTTTTCTGAAGATTTACAAGCAACTGTGTTGGAGGTTAAAGCAATACCTGGGTTAGGTACCACCATAGATGCTATTTTAATAAATGGTACTTTAAAAGAAGGTGATACTATGATTCTTGCTGGTACTGAAGGACCAATCACAACACAAATTCGTTCTCTTCTTATGCCACAGCCTATGAAGGAGTTAAGAGTGAAAGTAAGTAATTTGATATTCAATTTTTAAATTTTTTAGTTAGTAGTTCCATGTATCATAATAATACTAATTATTGATGTTTCTGATTAGGATCATAATATAATACAATGTGGATTATATTAAGGAGGGAGAGGGTTAAATTAATGTTTTCTTTTTTAAATTATTTATCTTCTGTAAAACAAAATTACTATAATTTTGGAATATACCTTGAAATAACAAGGAATTCTACTGAAAATTAAATCATTTGTTGATTTATTATCTTAAATAATTATTTATTTATTATAACTTCGTTTCGGTGCTAGGGTCGATGTTTCCGGGGTATTTATGGACAAATTTTTCTATCTTACTGGATAGTTTGATGTTGTTATTATAACTTCTTATTTCTTTTATTATTATTAATTTATTGCAAACTGCAAAAACAAATTTGTTTAAGTTTTATAGGGCTTACAACTTCAGAGATGACCGCTTTTGGTACTAACTGATGGAGATGGCTAGTTTTGAAAATGAAATGAAAGATTTTTTTAAAAAAATGATTTATTTTTCTCTTTTAATTTTATTTTTCGGTACTTTTTTGTTACAATTGGTTTCCTTATTTTCTTTTATAGCATATTATAACATTTAAGATCTTTTTAAAGAATCTTAGGTCTCCAGTTATTTCCAAAATGTTATTTAAGAAGTTTCTCTGTGAGCTTTTTTAAAAATTGAAAAAACTATTTGCTTTAAGGCAGTCACCCCGTGTGCCGGCCATTTTTTTAAGTTATTTTAGAATTTTTTTAAACAACCAATAACAATATTGAAGTTTGAACTTTTTACTATATATGTATTGACATTTCGAAGACATGTCGAAGAAAAGTTTGTTGATATTGGCTTATTGGCTTATCTGAAATCAAACGGCATTTCAATTTGTGAAGCTGTGGCCATCGAATGAAGTAGAATCAATCGAAAATATTGAAAATTAAATAGTTGGCATGGTTTTGAAAATTAATTTTCAAATTTCATGATTTAATTCGATTATTTTGTTAAGAAAAAAAAACGGCTTAGAATTCTTGCATTATTTTAGTTTAATCAATGACCATATATGTGTCGAATTTAACATTAAAATTTCAAAGCAATCAGTCAAATGGTTTTTGAGATATCGTGGAGACCAGTTAGAAAAACACGTTCAAAAGGAAGTTCAAATACGATTTAAACTACGAAATATTTAGTCACCATTAATCTGCTATGTCTGGTCTATAAATAATTCCTTCTTCTTTTTGGAAGTCTCTTAAAGCTGCTGGCTTTACTCTTGCTTCAATCCCAATGGATGAGAGTTGTGCAAAGACAGCATTGCTTGACATGTAGAATTTTTGTATAGTTTTTAAAGTGTAAAGGTGTATAGAAAATTGGAAAATCACTTTCCCAGCATATTTTACACATGTTTAGGAATCAATTTATACAAAAAAAATAGATTTTTTCGACAATCACAGGGGGTGACTGCCTTAAGTTTACTCCATTTTTTTTTTACTTCAATCCTAAAATTTTAAGAAATTGATTTTAAAATCTTTTAAATTAATTTTTATTTATCAAATCAAACAGTAGTTGGAAATTACCTGTTTTAGAACTGACAACTTCATAGAGATTACAACTTTTGCAACTAAAGCTTATATTTTCAACTAAATAGAGGTAGTTATTAATGTACATATTACTGACTTGTGCAGAGGAACCTCGGAACTAAACGATTCAATTATTTCTATAGAAATTATTCTTTGACTAGCTAGTTTTAAATGAAGATTGATAAATGCGGGATATTGGATCTAAATTTAATCAGTCTTACTCATAATCAAAAATTTGGTCTGTAAATACCTTCATTTTAAATCTTACATAGTAACCAAGCAATGCAACTGTTGATTAATTTGTTTTAATTGGTAGCAGTTTTCTTAGTTGGTTTATTTTGGCTTCAAAAATTGATCAAATTTTTGACTACATAACACCGAATTGCTTGAAACTAAACAATGAAAATCAATTTTTTTTTATCCCAGTTAGTGATATTAATTTTCAATAGCTAAGTTACGTAAGGTGGCTTAAATGTTTTGAATGGAATAACCAACATCGGCTTATAATGAAGTTATAAAAAATATATGAAATTCCTTTGATTTTAGTTAGTAGTTAATTTTAATCAAAGGATTATTTTCAAGGAAACAAATTTTAAAAAAATTATTTCTATAAAAGTTCCCTCTTGGGGCCGGTTATACAATGATAATTTCACTAAGTTACAAATATAACTTGAAGTACTCTTCAAATAATTAGTGAGATCAGCTATCTGTGTATTTTTTTGATATCTATTACTAAAATAACCTATCGTAAAAGCGTGGCCATTAATAATTCTCCAATGTTATGCATTAGTAATAATCAACTTATACTTTTCGGCTAATAATATTAGTAACCATTGTGAAACAGCTCCCAGATTAATTACAATCAGAGATTGATAAATTAGATAGAATTAGTACTTGTGCACACTGCAAGCGAATTATATGATTTTAAATCTGGTTGAAATCGACAACGAATGAAACCAAAGTGAACACGATTAAATGGGGTAATTTCGTTCGTCTTTGCTTGGTTTTTGCTTACGTGTATACAATATATAAAGGAACCAATTGATAAATTTAAAAAAATATGTTTTACTTAATGCCATGATTTTATTGCATTTGTACAAGAAAATGGATGAATAATTTCTCCAACCTATGCTAGGTTGGACGGTATTATTTTTTTCAAGCTGTTCAGCTGTGAGTTCTTTCGAACAGGAACACTTTATTTGAACTGCGAATTTTGTCACAATGAAAACTGGAGGAATTATTATAGCAATTGCACTTTCAGCATCTTAGAACCTTGCGTAACTGGTTTGAAAGACAATGCAAATAAAGCCCGGCACAGCTCGTTAGATATTACTTGGGACTGATGCAGTAACTGCTCTACTGTAACTACGTCTAAAGATATTAATAAAAAAACTGGGTTGTAGCGATTGCATGACGCCAGCGTTCAACACAAACTGACAAATCTCACCTTTAGTAATTGAAGCTAAAATTCTTAGATTTTTATCTTTTACCTCACCAAGTACTACAGAAAAAATTACTTATCCTAATATCAACTTTTAATTTTCTTATAATTTCTCAGAAATACAGTCTGTTCTACAACTTCAACTTGAATTTCTCTATGTAAAATATTCTATTAAAGATTAATGAATATTAATCTGCTTAAAAGCTTCTATGACTTAAATATCTCCTAAATTTTATTATTACCCAAATTACCAAAGATCTTGGGGTAATTGAATTACTTTCACCTTTATACAGCTCTGATCATTGTAATATTTTATTTGTTCAATCTTATATTTATATAATATTCCATTATTAAAAAAAAAAAAAATTTTTTTCTGATTATATTGACTAGTTTCGCATCATCAGGGTTAATATTAATTGATTACATTTTTTTTTGGTAATTTTGTTACCTGATGATACTATGCTATTAGCGAAACCGGTTGATAATAAACATGAAACGACAATACAGTCAAGTTTTAACTTTTTTATACAAATTAATATTATTTAATAATCAATGTGTTATTATTTTTTAATAGTTTATGATTTTTGTCATCTTTAATTTGACAAAATTAAAACAATGGACCCGATTGTAAGCTAACAATTCAAGTGTTATTAATTGTATATATGTAGTCTATATCGCAGTTGTTGTTTTTGAAAACTTGTTGTTGTAAAAAACTTGTTGTTTTTTTTTCCAACTGTATCTTTGGCAAGGTGCCGGTGCAAGAACATAATTTTTTTAAAATAATTTGGAAATAACTTCAATTTAAAACTACCTATTATTTTCATATCAAATTTTTAGAATAAACCAAAAAAAGCACAAACACTTTTTAGAACTAAAATGAACCTATTATTTTTGTTATTCTACTTGAGATTTCCCATTGGGGATTCTTGAAGAGATTACATTATTAATCTTTCCTCTCGTGTAATTTTTGTAAACTGTGATTTTTCTTCAAAAGATAATTTTTGTCTACTGAAATTTCTTTATTTCAAACTACTTTTTTTATTGATTGTTGAGTAAATTGATATAGGTACTTTTTATTGATAGTTTTTATAATAAAATTTATTCTTCAGTTTTATTATTCGTTTATTCAAATACAGTACTGGAGGTTCTCATATAAACTTTCCTCTTTTCAGAAAAAAATTAGATTTTCATTCAGAGAGCATATCTTAAAAATTAAGGAATTAATAAAATCTAATTGCAGTTGTAAAGAACATAATTCAGAGCTTTTGCTTAAAATTACAATCATAATTAACATATCGTTATTAATTGCATACATATTAAGACCTAGTTTTTATTTATAAATTTTTTTGATTTATAAATATTGCAATATTAATTTATAATTTAATTTCAGAATGCTTATGTGGAATATAAATCAATCCAAGCAGCACAAGGTGTGAAGATTGCAGCTAAAGAATTAGAAAAATCAATTGCCGGCTTGAATCTTTACATAGCTCAACATCCAGATGAAGTGGAGTTAATAAAGGAAGTCGTGGCTAAAGAACTAAAATCCGCCCTTTCTGGTATTAAACTACAAGAACGAGGTGTTTATGTGCAGGCATCAACTCTCGGTTCATTAGAAGCGTTATTAGAATTTTTAAGGACTAGTAAAATACCGGTAAGTGAATTTACATTTTTATTAACCAAAAAATACTTGAGCTTTGATTGTCTAATCGGTGTTCTTTAACGTTGATATGTTAAAGGAGGTCTTGTTCCTCTTACGATGGTGTTGTGACCTCCTTTGTTAATAAGTCCAGCCCTGCATCTAGGGCTGCAATGACCTGTATCCTGTCTGTTACAGTGTAAAAAGGAAGTATTTTATTCCACCTCCATTCCACTTACTTTAGCATTTGTTCACAGTTTGCATTGATTTTGATGACTTGATTATGCAAGGAATTTTATTATTGTGCCTTAAGATTTCCACTAATTTTTTTAAATTAATCGCAATTTTATTGAGTCACCTTTCCTTATTTAGTAATTTCAATGTTATAAGGAAAGCTAATTTTTTCATCACGCTTCGTTATATTAGCGCTAATTAAAATAAAATAATGATTAGTGCTCGATATTGAAAGGTAAACTTGAGACATCTCGGACGTCCATCTTACTTGGATGTTGAAGGTGACTTGGTATTTCTTATATTTTCTTTGGTCGCACGTGTTCAATTTAATTCTCAGAAGTATTGTTTGGCTTTTTAGATTAAAATGTATAAAAGAGTTATTTTTATTTTATATGTCCATTTGCTTATCTGTCTGAAATATTTAGTTAGAGATAAATTTCTTAGAATTTTAAATGGTTCGTCTCCTTTGGTCAGGAGTTCCTTGATTATGAGGCTTTAATGTGTTAGTAATTGGTTGTCTTGATTTCTTTTTCTTTTTCAAACTTGAAAGTCGAAAATATGCTGTTTTTATGTTTTTTTTATTCTCTTAATTTATTTTCTTTGTCGTAATTTACCATACGTTTTAACGTTTTTCGGCAACCAAAAATCGTATTGACAGACTTTCTGCAATAATCGCGATGAAGGTTACTCTCGTATACTTCGCGAAGTCGCTTGAACTCATGTTTAAATCTATCTAATCGTTCTATTGTGCATTCTTTAAAAGAAGACAACAACCCAGAAAAAACAAAATTCTGCAAATTTTGTGTAAAATAGAGTAAAACTTTTTTAAATTAACCGAGTTTTTTAATAGTATTTGTGGCGCCAGAAACGCCACATTTAAATCTGCCGGTACGGTTTATGTGTAAGAAGTTAAAGATTAAACGGTGATTTTAGATTATGTTTTATTTATAAACTACAAGTTGTAATAATAATTATTATTACATTTCTTCACTTTCAATGACTGATCCAACCGGAAAGGTTTTATCTGATTTTCCACTCCACAAATTTAAAGCTCGTATTACATGGTCAAACTAATTTTTCGATTTCTTCAAGGTCACCTCTATAAAGGTGTTTACGGTATTCATAAATTTACAGTATGTTACACTTTCGTCAAAATAGTACTAAAGTAACTAAATTAATTTTTAAGTGATTTTGAGTTGAGTTCAGTATTCACAACAGACAACACTCACAATGATAATAAAATAACACATTCAAAATACAAATAAGGGTCTCTAAACTTCTTAGCCTAAGGGTTCCAGTGACTTCTCCACTAAGTCCCAATGTTCAAGACTTAGCTTGTTCATATTGAACTCCAAGCAATAATCGAAATTTTCTTGAATGGATGGAATCGCTCTCTGGCTGAGTTACCCAACAAAGAGTAGTTATGGAAGTTATCATTTTATGCCGATTTAACTAAACATACATAATTATAAGTGACCTTAATTTAAAATTACAAGGAGGAAACCAGCTTCTGTCTGATTTATACACTCATTAAGTCCTTGCGACAAAAAATTGTTTTGTTTTAATCTCAATTAAACAAAAAATGTTTCACGCATTTTAATAAATTCCATACATTGTCAGCAAACTGCAAATTTCGCAATTGAAGCTTTAAGCGCTTTAAAAATAAATTTTTGTCGTATTTTAGATTTTGATACAATTGCAAACAATCGAGATTTTTCAAAATCCTTTTAACGCCGATATAGAAATCCTTGCTCCCCAGAACTTCAAATATGTACAGTAGAGTTTTGGCTAACCACGTCAATTTATTTATGAAGGGTTCTTCAAGGCATACTACTTCGGTGGTTTGCCATTACCGAGGGAGGACGGTTAGAAAATAAAGTTCTTGTTCCACTCTGGTTCGAACCAAGGATCTCCGCTTAGTAGTCGAATCACTAAAGCAGCAAACCGTAACCGTTCTTTTGATGGAATTGCAAGCAATCAAGATTTTTCAAAATTCTTTTAACGCCGATAGAGAAATCTTGCTTCAGAACTTCAAATGGAAACGATTAATTTGCAGTGGTCATCGTTGCTGCAATTTTATAAGAGTCTTCCACTCGTACAATTTGATGGGTTGCATAAATTCCGCTGTAGTTATCTGTATGAAAAAGTATTCTCCAAAATGATCTATTATACAAAGAATATTTACAGATCGAGATCCAAATTGCAAACAATTGTCAGTTGAAAATTACAGCAATTACAGTTAATTGGTCGTTACATAAAAACATCTGATTATTATTTAGTATGATTTACTTTACATTGTAAATTTTACAATGCAATTAAAATAAACTATGGTAGGTCAGATACTGGGCATGTCCAGCTCCGCGGGTCAGGTTGGTGGTGTTCGCGGGTCAGTGTTTGGAGACTCCTGCTATATACCATGCTAAAAATAACCTGAAAATAAATTAGGGTGTCAGCAATAAAAAATACAAAATTTAATCTAGGACTACGTCCTGGTTTTTTTCGGTACACGTCGTTTCGGCGAAAGCGATTCGGCTTCGTCTATTCGGAAACGGTCAATTCGGCGATTCCAATTCGACACCGACATTTCGTAGATTCGGCGACGGGAAATTTCTTTAAGTGTTAAAATTCATTAAAAATATAAAAAAAATTAATTTTTATTTTTAAATTAAATATTTAATTACATACATCATAGGTATCATATACATACTTTTTAAGCAATTAAACAAATTGGGGAAAGATTAATACAATAAATATTATTGAAAAGGAGCAAAAAACAAAAGAAGGGATCTACTCAAGAGAAGTAGGGAGATAACCAACTTTCAACGATGGGACGCCATAGGCGTCCGTACTGAGGTTTTTTTGTACATTTAGATTTTAAATTTACAAGAATAACTTGTATAAACTAAAAGTATATATCCCATCGACGTAGTCGAATTTACTGTCGCCGAAATGCCGGTGCCGAACTGGAATCGTCGAACCATTATATCACATTTTTAACCATGTGATATAACAAATTTACACTTGGCATTCACGGTTCTTTGAGCTCTTACATAATATATTCTGATAGGGTGCTAACCTTGCTAGATGCATAGCTGTTAGATCAAACTCAGGCTTTAGATCACAGCAGTGCAGTTGGCGCGACCAAGCATCGAACTGCGATCTACCTTTCCGTAGCATTTCGATTTAAGTCTTACATCACACTGCTGGAAAATTTAATGTGACCATTTATTTTTTCCGGCAGAGCAGGACGTTCTTGAATAATTATTACATGTCATTGGAAATATTAATAAAATAAGAACTAATTTTGTATAGTTTTGTGAGCTTTTTTTAACTTATTGGGTAAAATTTTGCTGCTACGCTTTTGTTTTGTCAAAGCGGGACATTTTTTGATATTTTTACGTATTCTGAGGACAGCTGGATGTATGGTCACGTTACAAAAATTAGAACTTATTCTATTCTGTCAATAAATAATTCATGAATTTATTATTCAATTTCTTCTACATGCTCAAAATTTGCACGATGAAGAAATTCATGAATTAGTCTGACCGTGTATATGAACTTAATATGAAATTTGAATGAAAGCACACAAAACCTGCGATTTTCTTTCACCATCGATAAAAAAAACTTAGGGCAGTTTTTATTCGTCTTCGGGACAATTTCTTTACTGCCACCCGTAATATAATAATAATTATTATATGTGAAGAAAAAATTTCAGGGTTTTTTTACTTTTGCTTTCAAATTATTTTTATCATATTTTTATTTTTTCGTCTTTTGGTCACAATCAAATGTAGCTGATAGAAATTAAGAGTTAAGGACCTAATTTTTCCTATAAAGGTGGTTTTCAACTTTCGTAACAATAACGAACTTTTTTTTATAATGCTACTATTTTATTAAATTGCTTATGGTTCTTGGTAACGGAAATCTACTTTAAACTAAAAACGATAATATAAGTGCATTGTTAGATGAGAACACTTAAACAACAGGAAATTGAAGTTTGCATTTCCGTTTTACGTAAATCTTGGTAGCTTTGATGTTAAATGTTTCTTTTTCTAGGCCTGGGAGTACTTAATTATTTTATCATCTTCATTAGATTGAAATAGAAACGGAAATTAATTAACTTATGTTAATTTCTTAATATTTATTAGTGTGTATTAGTAAAATTCATTCTCTAGATTGTTAACCTTTGCCCAAATTCTACAGTTATCGCCTGGTTTTCTAAAATTTCCCCAGCATCCCCTAGTATTTTTTTAATAATAATTATTGTGTGCAAAACAATTTTAATTTTATTCATTTAATCGTTAACCTTCATTAAACACTTGTTAATTAATTTCAAACTCATTTAAAACATGTATGAATGAAGTTCATTGTGAAAAGCTATTAAAGTAACGGCGCAATGCGCAACTTATGTATCCTTATATTGATTTTTCTTTTAAAGGAGACTTTAATGAATGGCTTGTGTGTTACTGTTTCATGAATGTAAAGGAAACAATATACTTTGTGTTGCGATTCTCGACCATTTGCGTACGTGGAAACAATTTTTCTTTAATTCATCCAAAAGTAGCAGTAATGCATTATGAATGAACTTGAAAAACCAGTAGCTAACCCACTCGCTTACTTGATGCACCGGAAACGACCTGTCAGAAATTTGAGATATGTTCGAGAAAAAATTATTACTTTATTATTGTATGGTATGTACAAGATAATCGAACTTGGAATCTTTTTTGCGTAACGCCCGTGTTATCCTTGCATACGTTACCACTAGCGAGTTAAGAGTTAATGAGACGGAAAATTAAAGAAAAACTGCAAATGCGGTTTATCAATTTAAATCGACTCGTGTAGAAGTTATTAGCACCTACCCACTCGATCTTTTTGAGCAGTTCTTATTATCTCTCCGCATTATTGCAATTTGATCGAGTTACATGCTGTTTTGGAAAGTTATCAATTCAATTATTTCTTCCTTAATTGCTTACTTCTGTGTCTGGAGAAGGAATATGTTGTGCTATTTTTTGCCGATCCATAAAAAAGCGAGTTAACAGTTCCTCCTCGGCAAAGTCTCACGGTTTGCTATGCAAAAGTTACTTTTTTGGTTAAAACACCTTAACCGGAAATTAAAAAAATTTGTTAATAATTTACGATGCTATTTAAATTATGAGCGGACTAACTGGCGAATGTTATTTCAATTTTGTAACTGTTAATGAGTAACATGGGCGTAGTTTTCATTAATGAACCGATCTTTAAAATTGGGTTCGATTTTATAAGCGCCGTTGGTTTTATTGGTCAATTTATCTTCTTTTCTAGGAAAAGTGTATCGGGTTAATGAAAGTCGAGGCGAAATGATAAATTGTTTGTCGTAAAGTAAATGTATCCGTTGTAAGGTTTCAGACAAAATGGCGTCAACATTTATTATACTGCCATACATAATATATTTACGCAATATACAAAAGTGTACAAGTATAAAATATGTGAATGGCCGGATGTGTACTTATCAATGAACTAATTATCGTCCTTATCAGCTCTTAAGTCTTGACAAATATAACAAGGTCGTTAAGGCAATTCCCGATAAAAATGTGTTCATATTATTAAGTGCTTTTTAAAAAAGGCATTAACCACTATTTTTACCACTTGGGATTTTATGAACTTAAAGTAGAGCATCATCCTCAGGCCGCTAGAAAAAACGTCACAAAAATCCTTCGATATTATTGATCGTTTCAAGGTGCCCTTAATTCTACTTTGTAATATTACACTTCGATTTTACCTTATCGGATAATTATTAAAAAGACCATGGACACCGAGTTTTAAAAATTTTAATGGGTGCATGAACTACACTTTGATTATACGATAGATATAATAAGGGTAGCTATCGAAATCAAAAAGAGGTATTTTGAAAATTTATTTAAATTTGATATCCCAACCCGGTTTAAACAGCCATAGGGTCTAAATCTAACCGAGTGTTCAGTGTCATAACTCATAAGTGACATGTGATAATATTTATAATTAGTTTCAATTTTCACACCTTCGATCAAAATAAAAATTTACGTGTTTACATAATACATTTAATATAATTTTATTCAAAAAATTTATTGCTTAAATCCAATTTACGAATATTATGTTCAATGGGTGCATCAACACCCATTCAATGATTGTACGCGCCCCGACGCACTCATGTAGTCGACGCCCATGGGAAAGACTCTTTAATGAACTTGGAAAGTAATTATTTTTAAGACAAAAAACTAATTTGAACCAAACTTTACAGTTAATTGCGGAAACTATTTTCGAGTTATTTTTAGATGGGCTAGGTAAATTAATTATAATTAAATTAATTTGCCCGCATTACGTTACATTTTTATCGCCTGATAATGAGATGGGATAGGTGTGTATAGAAATTTTCATTAATTAAAAAATTGCCGTATTAATATCGTATTTCCTCATTTATCAATTTCTTTTTGATTAAAAATTCTGATGTAGCCTCGCATAATAAATTACAAAAACCATCAAATTAATAGAGTATCGTCAATTTTTCAAGATTACTAACTTGGTAACCGAAAGGGCGACATTTTTTAATTTTTTTGTTAAATGCCAATCGTCGAGTGAGAAATTAATTTTAAAAAGTTAGATTTGCTTTAATTACTAGCCTCTTTAAATTAAGGTCAAACATAAAATATTCTGAGCAAACTTTTGCAAAAATATTATAATCCTATTGTTACAGTGAATGTAAGAAATTCTGTGGTTATATGAAATTACTAGTTATTTTATAGATTCACTGATCAAACTAGAAATAGAGCACAAAGAAATAATAAATACTCAGATTTCTTAGGAAATGTAGAAAATTTCGAGTTATCTCCCCCCCCCCCCCCCCACTTTAGTTTCTATTTTGGAATCTTAACAGTTTTTACGTCATTAATTGCGAATGCTCTAAATTATGGAAATGCTGGATTATCGGCGCCCAGCAATTTTTCTTTTCTACGTGAGCTTGGAAGAGAGAACTAAAAAGTTTCATTCTACAAAATACTCCCCAAATAATTATGATTTCTTCTTTTCTACATAGAGGTTTCTCACTTTTTATACATAAAAATTGATATTTTCTGTTCGGCAATCCGTCTTGCAAGAGTATTTTGCAAAACACTGTTCAATTCTTGTGGACTGGCTGAAGAGAAATTCAGAGAAGATAAATTTTTTATCAACTTTCACTGATAGGATTTAGTAAGAAAGTTTAAAAAAAATTGAATCTACTTTAACTAATATTTTCCGTGAATGTGTAAAATTACTAGCAATAGTATAAAATACTTTCCTATACAAATGTAAGTCTAATATGATAGGAAATGTCCTAAATTTTGGCGAGATTCGGGGAGTTGTAATAAAATCCATGTAAGTACTGGCTTGAAGTAGCAGCTTCCACGATTAATAATAGTATTTTTGTATTATTACTATAAAGTGAACACTGAATTGAACTTTAAAAATATCGAAAACCAGTTAGTAGAATTAGTTTTTATTTTTTAAGTGAGTTTTTTTTTGCTTTCTGTGGCAGGAAAGGCTTCCTTTTATAATAAGAATCCTGAAAATAAATCCTTAATGTTATTTATTTATTAACAATTCTCGAGAATTGATTCTAGCATTAATTTCTGACACCAGAAAAGTTGAAGTTTAATGAAAAAATTATTTTTCTTTTTTGTCGTGGCAATGAGAATGATGAAGCGTTTCAATAATCGGTTACCCATCGCTAAACGACACTAATCGAAGATTACTGTAATGTAACTTTTTTGTGAAAAGGAAGTCGTGCTTCAAGTTGAACGTACACCGATTTTTATTAACCGAGTTTTCTATAATTGCGCTCCTAATATCATTTAAATGTTGTTATGTAAATTCCCCAATTAAGCTAAACGAGAAAATCGTGCACGGAATCTTTTCGATTTACACTCTCGAATCGTTACCGTATTGAGATATTATTTATGTTTTTTTTAAGAAAACAAAGAATTTTTATTAGGATGTAAGATCTTTCGATAAGTGGTTTCCTGCCTTGTAGATTTTTTTAGTTTAATTTTAGAGGAACGACCTCCGTCTATAATTAGTCGAGCGGAAATGTGAGACCTCCGTATATTCTTGTTGGGAAGCCACTTCCTGTCAATATTTCTTGTTTGAAAATTGGATAAATTATATAATTGGTTAACATAATATTTCAGTCTTGTACTGTTTAATTTATCTCGTCTACCGCAATTATTTTGTGCAGCGCGTTGGGGCACGTTTAGGTTTTCACAATGCATTTTTGTTATATTATGATTACACAGTTATTTTTCAATTCGAAATTTTATGCTTATAGCACAGGCATTTAAAATTGAATACGTGATTGCCATAACAAAATTGTGATTTACATTTCATACTCGAGCGAAATTAAATGGCTAGGTCGTGTTTTATTGGAACTGGAACAATAAATTGATGTTCCAACATCAGGTTGAGCGGTGTAGTGTGGGGCCGGCCTTAACTTCCACTTTTGATTGGAACATTTCATACTTAATCAGTTCGAAATGTGTGAGCTTTCATTAATTTATATCAATTATGCGCTGAATAATGACCTGGGATTGGAAAATAAATTAATGGGCTCTATTTAAGAATATTGCGAAGCTAAAAATAACGCGTGGCGTTTATTTTTAAATCTTAATGTCGAAACATAAACATAAGGTTCTTATTGTAAATGGTTTTATTATGAATATTAATTAGTAATAAACTGATTATTAGTCGTCGGAAGTCCCGTGTATATAAGACTCTGTCTAAAAAGGTATACATGTGCGTGTCTCCGCTCCTACATTGTACGATTTGCGACACGGCACGTTCTTTGCATCCGGCATTAAGCAGCTTTCAATGCTGTCGCAAAAAGCTTTTCTCTTTTTGACTTCTTTTCTCGTTTCGAACCACTTTTGGATTCCATTTTGGTAGAAATACCGGTTCTGCTCTTCTAATGAATGAATTGTGCCCCCTGCGACAAAACTAGTTTTATATTTTACAAATGATTTAGGCCGCCTTTATTTGTTTATTGTAGCAGGTATACACAAGAATCTGTAATTAATGCACTACCTTATACGTACACAGTAGGAGTCGTATAGTCGTTTCTTGGAACAACGAACACCCACTGTCTTCCGGTAAAGACAAGCTTTTGATTTTGGACCATACCTGAATCGATTGTGTCTACCAACGCGACATTTATTTATACGCCCTTTACATACTTCGACCATATGGTTCTTAATTTCTTATTACCAAGCTTCTCTTCGTTGCTGGGAATAAAAACCTCCCCTAACTACTTCCCAACTGTCGCAACACCACTCCTACTTTTTGATCTCACCTCGTATCTTACAATACAAAATTGAAGCTAGTCATATCAAAATTATAATTAATTGCATGTTGTTGTTTTTTTTAGTATTCCGGAATTCGAATTGGTCCAGTCGTTAAGAAGGACGTGATGAAAGCCTCCATTATGTTGGAACACGATAGCCAGTGAGTATTTCTAGTAATTTTACGACGGAATTATGCTATTTCCATTTAAACTAATTTACAAACACAACTCTGCTACTGTATTAACATTTCTCACAACCTCACTAATTCTTCCATCCTAAGCAAACACGAGATAAGAATCAAAACTAAAATTTACAAGATGCGAATTAGGTTTAACATATTTATTACCCTTCAGATATGCTACCATCTTGGCGTTCGACGTGAAAATTGAACGTGATGCTCAAGAACTTGCAGACAATTTGGGCGTCAGGATATTCCAGGCCGACATCATTTATCATCTTTTCGATAAATTTATGGCGTATACGGCAGAACTAAAAGCAAAGAAACGCGAAGAATTTAAAAACATTGCAGTTTTTCCCTGCAAACTTCGCATTTTACCGCAATTCGTATTCAATTCTAGAGATCCAATTGTCGTTGGTGTTATTGTCGAAAACGGCATTGTGAAAGAGGGCACACCCATTTGTGTACCTAGCAAAGAGGTAAGAATAACAAAATGGAATAGAAAGCAGAATCAATAATTTTACACCTTTTTATCAGTTTGTAGAAATTGGAATCGTAACTGGCCTCGAGGTAAACCACAAGAACGTCGAAAGTGCCCGAAAAGGTATGGAGGTGTGCGTCAAAATCGAGCCAATCCCTGGGGAATCTCCAAAAATGTTCGGAAGGCATTTCGATGACAAAGACTTTCTCATTAGCAAAGTAAGTAATCGTGTATACTTAAATTTTTCAAACAAAAATTCTACTTGGTTTAATTAAGCTTTTTTTATGGGTATACGCATTCATTAGTCATAATAAAAGATCGAAACGGATATCATTTAAATTTAAAATTTCTCACACCATCTACGCGTTGATACGTCAATGGTTCTCGTAAATAAGGGGACACACAATAATCAATGAAAAGCCGGGCTTGACCTACTTCTGACATCTTCATTCACCACCACCCGTGTCCTATTTGAGAAAGAAAAGAACAGGAAGGAAGTATGAGCTTTGAAATAGCTCTCTCGCTCTCCTGTTATCTTGTGATTTGAATTAATTTTGATTTATTGCGTTGTTAACTTAAATTCAATTAAAATTAAGGATTTTTTTTAATAATTCGCAATTTCTCAATCGGTTATTGGAAAGGTGAAGGAGTTCACCCGCTTGACGTTCAAAATTACGTAATGGTTTGGGAGAATTGTTGGGTAGGAGAAGGTCAAAAGGGCGTTCTGAATTTGTCATCTAAATACTCCCGATAATGAATTGCCTACTAATCTACGCAATAGGAATATCATGTTATTTACATTATAATAAAAATCATGAAGCCCCAAGTAATATGATAATCCAGTTTTTTCTAATAACTCGCAAACTGGGAGAGATAAAGATTGCCGCTTTAACATTTTTTATATTTTTCTCCTATACGCTGCTTGAGATCGTTCAGAATGTCAAAAATAATCGCGACTCACGAGTTAAATAAGTAAAGATAAAGAGGATTGGCGTGTAGTGTGGTTAAATTTCTGTATATGAGACGACACAAACATTAAACATGTCTATAAAAACAATAAGACTTCACTCCACTTAAGCAGAAGTTTCTACGTTTTAAAATCTTCGTTACTCCCCTCTTATGCAGGGAGCTCGTAAAGTCGGATATTCGATATTTAATCAAATTTTCTCAGAAAATCTTCGAGCAGATTAACCTTATTTTTTTAAATTTCACTTTTTTCTGCTATTGTTTTTTTTTTTTTAGTTATTTTAAATGGCAATCCTTATTTTTCTTTACGGATTTGGATAGATCAAAATTTTTTGAATGCGAGAATGTAACAACCACCATGAGCTTGAAGCGAAACGTTTTCGAGATTAAAGGAATAAAAATTAATTCTAAATTCAACAAAATTATGTACTAGAATGAACCAGATTACAAATTTGTAATTACTTAATAAATTAATTGGTATACTCTAGCAATTTTATCTAACATTTTTGAAACTTTGGGAGTGATTTTACATTTTCATACTCGAAAATATTTATATAATGCTCTACAAATCCGTAAAGAAAATAAAGGGTTGTTATTTAAAAATATTTACGATGACACCACGGCTTAAAAAGCAAATCACGATCAAAAATATTGAAAATTTTTTTGAACCCCTTTTTTGAATTTGTTTCAAACTTCACGAGCTTACTGTATAATGGATTTGCATTGGGTTGTTTGACGTTGCACGGCACTAAAAATAATTGGGTAGTTCGGTAAAGGGTACCAAGTTTTGATAAAGCTTGGACATTTTAGAGAAGCTTTTTTGAGAAAAATTTTATGCAAAACTTTTAAATCTGTTCTTCCTCTTGCGGGGAATGACAATTCTTCCTCTAAACACTGGAAAAAAGTAACCAGCGGAAAGCATTTTGTACAGAGAGCCCTGATTGATGTTAAAAACTAACTGATCTGTTGCGGAAGCGAGAGTGAGGTTAAAAGAAACCGTTCCCGGCAAGTCCAGCTCCTCGGAAAGAAACACACGTAAAAAGAACAGATATTTCGAGATAAATAAAAACAAGTAGTAATGTGGTCATAGAGATAACAATTATTGGTATAGATGCCCTCACAGAGCATACGCAAATAATTACAAAGAAACTCAAACAGATTTTCGTGACTTTCTTTCAATGTGACTAAAAAAACTTGAAGCAACTGCTCTTTCGAATGAATATGCTGCAATATGAACACAGATTAAAAGTAATGTAAAAACTACTCACCCTGATAGCTATCGATGAGCTTACAATTTTTCTACCTTATACGAAGATATTTTCAAAACTACGAGTCCAGCAGTATCGGTTTGAGCACACCAACAACCATCGCTTGCACCATGAAGAAACGGAGATGATGGACCAACAACTCCGGAAATTTTTCTCTTGCCACCGCACACTCCTCCAAAGGAAACTTTGGTGTCTAGCCCTCGAGACAATCGTAATCGCGACAATAGGAGCTACTTCAAAATCAAAACCCAACAGTTGGTGATTGTGACCAAGGTCGATGCCGCGCTAAAAATTAACTTTGCTCAAATTGAAAGTTCCAAAAATATATTGGCAACTGATGGTGGACACCAATAGGACACAGCAAATTAATATCAGTTGTTAAAAGATAAAAAAAAGGTGCCTTCAAACGAAATTGAAATTATTGTACTATGTAGCACTTTGTGTTCAGGTTACAAAAGTGTTCCAGGTGTGCGCACGCATTGAAGACAGGGCCGGACTTACAAATTAACAAACGAATTTTATTTTTAGAGAAAATTTAAGATAACATTTCAAATAATATGTAAGAATATTAAGGGAGGCCTAAAAAATTCTAGAAAAAAATGTTTTTAATGATTTTATACAAATTAATATTGCATAAATATTTTCCGTTAGATCAAAATTATTACGATTTATAAATTAATAATCTTGAATTACATATTTGTAAAATATCTTTTCAAACCAGTGTTTCTAAATATCCGAGCTTTTTTTTTTCAATATTTTTCAAGGTTGGTGGCCTTTGCATAACTCTCCCATTAAAAGCAAATTTAATGAACTCATCCTCGCACATTTCAACTAGCTAGTTTTATTAGTAAAGATTAAAACAGAACTAAATCAAAATCATTACCTATGATTGCGTTACATACAATGAATCTCAAATGATTTCGTAGATTGAAAGAGATTTCTAGAAATAGAGATTGTTTTGCAGAACCTGAAGATACCAAACACTTGCTATTTCCTCTTCAATTAATTATGGCTATTAAAAATGCAACAATAAGTGAGTGTTTTTAAAAACCATCTGTGATTTGAATTGGAAAATAGCCGCCTACAAATTATACATTAAATTTGGTTATTTTGATAATTTATAATTTATGGTTAATTTATAAGCAATTATTTTTTGAAGGAGAGTTTTTTTGTATTTAAAAATAATTAAAGAGCAAATATAAGAAATCTCACGATGAGGAAAACGTCATTTTGAATTGATATTGTTATTTTTTGTTATCTGTTACAACGAGAAGCAGAAGTCTTGAAATATCTGATTTGATGTTAGTTTCATATGTTCTGGTGTTAGATAGCGTTCATAATTGACGTAACCGTAAGATATTCATAATAATTTATTAATGCGTAACAGCGTCGAATAATACTGAAGTTCTTCTGATTAACGGAAAAATTCGGTCAAGCTCATGCAACTTAAGGTTCAGTGGGAATGTTTGCCCTCCGCAGCATCATTTAATCCTAATTCTTCGCCGGGGGGGGGGGGAAGAAAACGGAAAATATCTTAATATCATATGAACACAATTCCTTTTCAAAAGAGCGGTGTTCCGATAAGATTGGATTGGTCGAGAAATAATACTTGGATATTTATTTATCCGAGTATAAATCTTATGCTGCGCGTTCGGGATATACTTGACCAAACCTCAGCCTTCGGCTTCGTGAAATTAATATTACAATATTTCCCTCACGAAGCTCCTAAAATTTGCCTCGTCTCAGGGCTAACTGGTCAGGTAACTGCGATTACATATCAAGCAGATTATAAAATTGTTAATTCATGAGCGACGAAGTTGCGAGTTTTCGCGAATTGATTATTAAATGTTATTGGCGTGAACATAATATAATTTTTTTAGTCCAGTTATTCGTACTGACTGAAAATGCGGTCTACGTGGAAATAACGCTGAAATATTTTTGTTTAAATCCTCGACTTTAGCATCAGGAAAAGGCCTTAAGTTTACTACAACGGATTCGTGTACATCCTATAGCAAAAATAGATCATATCAAAATTAAAGTAGATAACATTCTGCGTAAAAGTATAAACAATTTATTGTTCTAGTTCAGTGATCGGCAAACCGCGGCTGTAAATGTGGTTCTTCCCACTTTGGCAAAAGATGTTCCGCTTTGACATAACTAAAAATTTACTCAATAAGCTAAAAAATACTAAAAATTTACTCAATAAGCTAAAAAATATTTACCGTTTTTTTTAATCAACAAATAATTTGACTACAGAATTAGTCATCCACTGTTGTAGTTTTCGAGGTCTTTCATAAGGCCTTCCAATTTTGTTCCCTAAGAACATCGTTTTCGATGTAGAGCTTCTGTTCTGTTGTTCATCTGACACAAAAGTGGTCTACAGATGAGGTAAACTAAATTTTTAGGCACACATTTTCACTTTTTAGTTATTTATGTGCGATTTTTAATGCCTTCCAAGCCTAAAAGGTAAAAATAAATCTCACAAATGGCGACCATTTGCCGAATCACGCATAATAACGATCTAACATAATGTGATTTTTTTTTTTTAATATCTTTCAAAGTTGTTATAAGATAACTTATTTCAAAATAAGTTAGAGGACTTTTTAGTGTCAGCGCGTTCGTTTTTCTCATGCTTCATTATTAGGTAGAATTACTTTTGGTTTGCTGTTAGATCTGAGCAATGAGCAATCGTTGAATTTTTAAAATTAAAATTAAATTGATTTTTAAACATTTTAGAGCGCCAGATTAAGTAACTAGATTTTCTAAAATTTCTGACTTTGATATTATCTAAAAATAAAGTGTCAGTGTTCAACTTCTTCGTAAAATCTCGTTTTTATTTGAGCATAATATGCAGAAAACCACATCTAAAGAATTCAGAAATGTCGTTTTTTAAGTAATTAGCGGGTGTTACGCTACGACTTAATTCTTACGGCAGGCTACCTCTAGCCATACGTTCTTCCACTTCTATTATGTTAAGTAAAAAGTCACAATCAATCGGATGCTTCCTAGAAAATTGTTTTAAATAAAAGTATAACTTTATGTAGTTGGGAACCCACGGAAAAAGGAGATTTCAGTATTAATTAACAGCTTCGTCCTAGACGCATTTTGTTAACTCAATTAAAAAAAAAAAACATGAAACTTGTTATGCATTTAATATTTTGTTCAATGCGATATTTTGAATTCAAAGTTTTTTACGATTCATTTAAATGTTTAACAACTTTGGAATTTCATTGAGAGTTTTTAAATTGATTCTATAAATAAACGAACTTATGTTAAATTTGTAATCTTCGATTGTATATATAAAGAGGATGACTTTTTAATCGAATTCAACGTAACATGACTTTTATTGTATATGCACTATAAATTACTTTTGATTAATGATTAGCTAACGTTAAGGTTTGACGTTACCGTGTAAAAAATTGATTGATTATGGTTTATTAACAATTTGTAGTTTTTTTATATCGAGCTTTAATTCCTAGCTGTTTTGTTTTGTTCTTTTCGTCGGGCTGTTTTTATAAAATGAAAAATTGCCATCGTTCAATACTTGCATTATATTTGCTCCGTATGCTGGCGCCAATACATTTTTTGCTATACGCTCATCCATTCCATTGATCTATTTCATTTTGCTGCAGTTTGGCACATTGCTCCCGACCTGATTTTATTCGATCGATAGCTGCATAACCTGCAGCCGACGAAGCGCCTTTCATTCAAAATTTATTCATAGCTTATTTTGCTAGTTTACAATTTTAATGTCTGCAATGGTTTTTTTCGTTCTCCGCGGGTGTGTCTGTTTGCGTCATTGATCCAACTTTGCGAAAGAGGCTTTCCCAAGAGGCATTATCCCGAAGGGTGAAACACGTGTCAGAAGTAGGTCAGGTCAATTCAGATCCCGACCCGATTTCTTAAAAAAAAAGTTCCCCTTCGTATCCTTTATAAAATATTATTAACAATTTCTTTTGATCTGAATTTAATGTGTTCTTTCATAAAATTTTTTCTAAAGATTCTATTTGCATGTTTAAAGTTGAATGAGAAATGTAACTTGTCTGTTATTTCACAATTTGCGTTTCATCATTGGAAAAACATTTCCTATAACCTCATCCGAAGAATATTCACGTTTTTGCCTCATCCTCGATCGAGTTACAGTGCGGACGATGATAATAATCATTTATTATTTTTTTCCTCGGACGCTCTCTAGTAGGTGTACCTACAGATCATTTTGCAATTAATAATTTTTTGTTCCCAGACAGCTGTATTATTTATAAACCCGTAATATGTAATATATCACAATTATTATGGTTCGACTTCTTGACGTTAGATAGAAATATAATCTCGTTTTGCGTTATACATATTTTGGTTTGATTGGAATTTTTTAACGTTGGAGAAGGCTTATTTATTCAACCACCTACCGAATCGTTTTCACCGTTTATCTAGGCCGTATTCTACGCAAATTATGTTAATTATTTGTTACAAATATACTATAGGAATACCATTTTTGTTCAATACGAAAATATTTCAAATTGTAGGCGAATGTTTTGTAACGAATGGCAGTTTTCTTTTCTGTCAACATTTCGATCTCATAATTAAGTTTTATAGAAAACACTTTCATAACTAAAAATTCATATTAGCTACGCAAACCTGTCAAAGATGTTAATACGGATTTTACAACAACAAAAAATGCATTGTAATGTAATTTCATAAATTGAAAGTTTAATTCCTTAAAAAATGTAATTCCTTTTAAAATTTGCAATGCTTTCAGTCGACCTAAAATTTAATAATTCAAAGAAAAACTCAAATTACGTGCAACTATATGACCAATTTTTTTTTTTTTATGATAACATGATACACAAAGGGTAAAGGGCTTCATCTTAATTCTTCTTATAAAATTATTATTGTTTAAGTTATTGACTGCTTTTTATTTTTTTCGAACCTTTTTGCGAACACAAAAATATTGGTGATCGAAGATTTACCACAGTATACAAACACTTTCACCCTGCAAAGAAGGGCGAATTGGGGGGGTATTATAATAAAGTCATTTATGCTGATAATTGGTATAAAAAGTGGTAATTTAGCTTCTTTGTGTATAAACCGTTTCAATTGGTTTATACCAACTTTTCATAAGCTTTATGTTATTTGCTTTGGTAGTTTTGGTTCACCGAATTAGTACTCTTGTTTTATCTCGTATACCTAAGTCTTTTTCTTTGCCACATAATATATCTCTTCTCATTCATTCGACACGTAGGTAAACTAGCAGCGTATTTGGAAGGTTTATTTTATTTACTATGGTTTGTGAGGATCATTAATTAACAATAAAATGTAAAGCCTATACTATTACCAGAACTGCTTGGGGCAGGGGGGGGGAGGTCTGCGAGGGTGCTTTTCTCTACAAAATTAAATTATTGTATTATCTTCTTTATTTTACATTTTGCGCATATATTGCAATGACAATTTATAAAAAAGTACCAGAAATTGTTTTTAAAAACTTCCGATCGAGTTATTTTAAATCTTAAAATTTTTATTCTTTGCTCGATGTTTGAACTTTCAAATTATTAACACGCCGTGGTATCAACCACGTGATACGTTGACTGTCTTGATGTAATTTTATATTTCCAAATCTTATAATTAAATTAATATTAACTCCAAAATTAAAATTGTTAAAAAAGAAATTTTGTTTATCAAAAAATATCTTTCACAAATCCAAAAACTCGCAATAAAAATTTCAAACTTTTCCTGGTCAGGTTCGACCAAAATACTTTCAAACAAATCAAATCAATTTTCAAATCACAATGCCTTCAAAAAATTCGAAATCCCCAAAAAAAATTTGTGTTCTAAAATTTCAAAAATTTACTAAAAGTATCAGTGGCGGTCAAAAATTACTTTGTAACACGACAACTTTACCCCCTGTGAATTTTATCGATGACGCAAGGCTAATTTTTTTTATAAAATTCACAAAACCTTGGCGTGCTACAAATCAAAAATTTCAAAATAATTTTCTAATTTAAACAATTTAAAAATAATCAAAGAAAACAATTCAATATCCGCTCACACAAATTTCTTTACTATATTTGTTTTCATCCAAATTTTCTGTTGTTTACCCATTTTTCTTATTCTAACTCTTCACAAATTGATCTTAACTTCAGGCGTCTATTTTTCTGGCATCTTCTTCTGCCACCCCCTATTCTTCTCAATTTTCCAAACTTTTTTTGTTTCTCTACGTTGGTCATCTCGGATATTGCATTCTTTTTTTCAGAATTCTCCATCTTTGCAATTCTAATTGGCTTCTCTCTCTCTCTACTAATTTTTTTCTCTTTTGATTGTCCTTTTTGTTTTGCTCTTATTTTATCAATATTTCTTTTTCTCTTTGTTTTTCTATTTATAATAATTCATTTTTTATGTGTTTTTTTTTCTAATAATTATTTTTTTTGTTCATTTTTCAATGCTCCTTTTTTTTCGTGTTTTTGTTTTTCTAATAATATTCTCTTTTTTTTGCTCTTCTTTTATCAACTGATTTGTTGTAATATGTTGCGTATTATTTAATTGATGTCTCATTTGTGATATGTTGTCAACCAATTTGCTGTTTATCACCTCTAAACTTTTTTCTACTTTATCTTGCCTTTCATCTATTATTGTTGCCCTGTAGGGATAATAGTATATTACTGACCGAGCCTCGAAAATTATCCGTGATTGGGCGCGCAGCTATATATATATATTTAAGCTCAGTAACGGATAATGTTTCGAGTCGAGGTGAGTATACTTTTTTATCGGAAAACATAAAAATTAGCTATTATACTAAAAATAAAAAAAAATCGTATAAAATAATATTATTATACTTTAAATATTCTGTTATAAGAAAAAAAATTAATGCAACGCCTATGGCATATTGGAAGTAACCCGGTTTGTCCGATCAATAAAGTCAGGATAGGTGTGGCACGGTTAGTAATTGGATGGGTGACCGCTTTGTAAATATTTTACTTATTTTTTTTTTATACAACCCTTCTTAGTCGCACGAAGTGCGTTACATTAAGTTTACGAAATTTTTATTATGTGTTAATATTTCACGTTTAAAAATTTATAAAAAGTAAAATTTAAATGTTCACGAAATTTCACTTCAAAATTAATTTTTACATGTTACATGAAATTGAAATAAAATTTAATTCATAACTTAGATAGTATTGTTCAAAAATTATTATCACATGTTAATAATCTTAACGTTGAAAAGTTGTTTTTTTTACCGTTTTGACATAAGTACTGTGCCGTGCCGAACTGAGTTTTACGTGACAAAATTATCCCCTTCCATACCCAAACTGATCTTGCTGTTTTGAAGTGTTACAACTGAGACAAAATAAGAAATGGCTCGGATTGGTTGATTTGAATTAAACTTGTCACTTATTGCAATCATTTTAATATCTACTGCACTTTAAATTTTTAATTTGTCTTTTTGACGTTTATGTTGACATTATACAATAATACAAAAAACAATTTGGTTAGCATTACCAAAATTCAAAATAATTAAATTCAAAAATCACTTAGTAGTAAATTTTCGTTGTTCTTTTTACCTTATCTTTTTCTCACTTTGACTCAGTTCATCTCAGCTTACTTTATCTCAGTTGTGCAACTGAGATGGAAATAAAATAGGTAAAAAGAATACAGCTCATATTAAAACAATTATATTACATCAACCCTTGGTGGTGCAATGCATTAAGTGATTGAATCATAATAACGTCATTTGGTGATCGCAAGTTCGAAGCCTCACGTCGGACAAAACTTTTTTTAATGGCATTTTATAATACAAATGATATGAAATACAGATTGCAATGATTTTTTATAAAAAATATCTGAATTCTATTTTTAAAAAACTTTCAATGAAAATTTATTTTAAACTGTAAAAAATGTTATACTTGCTCGTGGTTTGATTTTACTATTTCGATTTATTATCCAAATTAAAATTAACTTCCAGAAATCCAAAATTAAAATTGTATCAAAAAAATAATAATCTTAATAATCACAAATCCAAAAACTCACAATAAAAATTTCAAGCTTTTCTAGATCAGGCTCCACCAAAATACTTTCAAACAAATCAAATCAATTTTTAAATCACAATACCTTCAAAAAATTCGCAATCTCAAAAAAACCACTATTTAAAAATTTAAAAGCCAAAATTCACACGTCCTGTTTGGTGGCCATGTTTGGCAAAAAAGCCACTACTCTTTTTCCCTTTCTGGCAACCTTACCTTTACAAAATTAATATCAACAAACTTTAAATACAAAAATTCAACAAAAGTATCAGTGGTGGTAGGAAATAAAATTCACTACAACTTTGGACTTTCTAATTTTTAGGCTTCAACCGGTATTTTCGACTTAAAACGAAATAAAGAAGAATTTAATTTTGAAAAAATTTTCAGATTAAATTAAAAAAATATCGATCGTAGACGAAAAATTATAATAACCAAAGTTATATAAGTTATAGACAATTAAATTACCTACATGTTTGGTTATAACTATTTTTAATCAAAAGTTAAAAATAAACGAGTTATTTAATAAAAACAAATTCCCCCTGAATGAAATAGCAGAAAATTTAAAAAAAGAAAATTGTGGTATAAAATTAATACAATAACAAAAAATGTACATAGCGACTGGGCCACTTAAGTCATTGCAACGGGTGTAGCACGCTAAATAAGCCCGTAGGTTTTTATAGATACAATAAATATTCTTGTGAGAGAGAGAAAATATTATTACGAAGCAAATAAACAGATGATTTACATATTTTTTTCTTTAAAATTTTGAAATATTGATTTTGCACGTAAGAGTTGTTAAAAATCGCATTGTGTTGGCAGTCCGTGTACTCCACGTAAATGCAAAATTTAGACGAATTTAACTTAAATACAAAGATCTGATTCTTTGCCGAGTAGAACCGATCTAGGGAAATATTTTTGGTGAGTACGGCGTTTGTCAAAACGTCGCGGAGGGGAGAGGGTCGGTTTTTGACCAACGCAACCACAGCAAAACTCGGATCTAAACCAAAATCTAGTCAGGGGTTAATTTTTAAGTGCAAATTATGCTCATAAATACTTTAATAAAATAAAAACACACCATGGGCGGCGCTAATCTTGTGGAAACAGTCGATGGAATGTACTGTTACACATTCTGGCTCTTTTACGCGTATTTAAATGATCCTAAAAATTAATTTTTATATTTGTAATTTACGCTAATTCCTACTTTAATTTCATAAGAATATTTTTAAATTCGTGGGCCCTCTTAGTGCGCTACTCCCTACTGCAAAATATCGTACCATATTTATAAAAGCTGATACTTTTCATCAGGAAGTAAATTTAATATCTTTCATGCTGAAAGATGAGCTTCTATTGAAAAGAATGGATGTGTCAAGTAACATAGAAGTTTCTGATTCTATCACAAAACTTTTTTGTTCCTCTCGAAAGAGTAGCGAGTTTATACAGCGCTGTTTTTAAGACCTCTTGGTGATTTGCAAATAAGTATAACACCCATGTATTTATAGTAAATTTAATTCAACTTTTAAAAAAAACTTCAAGTTTGGAACAACTTATTTTGTGCGAATGTGATATAACAAGAATGGTAGGGCTTCTATTCTCACTAGGCTGCATTCTTGATATGTATGTATCTATTTCCACCGGAACGGGATATTATGTAATCAGGAAGTAGGGCATTGGTGACGTCATGCTCGACCTGATTTTAAGGCATTGCTATATCCATTTTTGATATTTAAATAATTATTCCGGTTCGCTATTTTTAGTTAAATTGGGTCAACGAAATAAATTGGGGCGTCGGGAACGAGCAAATCGATCGTTCACTGCGGCGGCGTTCCCTTTATACCTTCTTTAACGAATTTTAGCGTAGTATCCTAGAAACGAATAAAGCCGATATCTAAAGTGGGCTAAAAGAATCATCAACAGGTGTATCGTGAGATACTTTTCGATAATCTTTAATTTCTTAATCCTACACCCGAATAAATTTATGCTTTAATTTTCAGATTTCACGTCAATCTATCGACGCCTGTAAGGAGCACTTCAGAGAGGACCTTACCAAAACCGATTGGGCGTTAATGGTAGAGTTAAAAAAATTGTTCCAGATTTTGTAATACATTACTTCTTTTATGTAAATTCTGGAAAGTGTTTTATTAATTAAATATCTGTTAGAAAAACGAGTGTAAATATTTAATCAGCTGATTTTTTTATTGTGGCGGTTTTTAATTTTTATTTTTTGCTTGCCTAAAGAGTGAAAATATTTTTTATACTTCACTTTTTATCCTTGAGTTTTTTAAATATCGGGTAATAAAAACTGGTTTTATACATAAATTGTGTAATGGTATATAATTTTACTATGGAATGTGCGTTTTTATTGTTTAGTTTCCATTTTTACGTAGGGTTTATTTTTTGTGCAAATACATTTTTGTTTCCATTCTGCCGTTTGGTTTCAGTATATAGAATGACACGAGTTACAGTATGTTCGATGTTAAAAATATTAAATAATTAAATTTCGATGTATATTTATACCTTGTATTATTGCGAAATATATAAATACATTTATTTAATAATAATTTTGATTTTTTTACGATCCTGAAGTTACGCATGACACACGTGTCAGAATTGTGCCAATCATGAATTGGCTTGCAAAAAATGCATCATAAAATATTTATAAATTTATATCGCCTGGATTTTTTTCGAGGTCGATTTTTTACAATAAAAATTTGGTTAATTTTTTAAGAGTCAAAAATTTTATACAGGGTATATCAGTTAAACTGTGACAAATTGCAGCTCTTCAGGTGTAGATATGGGGAAGTTGACTATAAATTAAATTAACTAGAGGATTCTTCATTACAGAGAAGCTATGGAAGTTATCCCTTAACGTTTTGGTTAACAGTTTATTTTATTTTTATTAATGTTGTGTTCTAGTTCTATTCATTTAATTAAAAAAAATACTTTTCAAATGTGCGTACGATGAAAGTGTGCTAATGGTGATTGAAGTTTTTTTTCCATCGGCGTCTTGGTTGCTTTTCAAACAGTTATCCAGAAGGTAAATCGGTAAGTAAATTACCATTTCTTAGTTATTAATTAATAATAAATTATGCGAAGAATCGTGTAATAATTTTGTGATTATTCCAAATGATTTATTTTTCGTAGAAAAATTATAGTACCTAATCAAACCGTAGTAAATTTTTTTTATAAAGTATGCTTCTTTAATTGGGGGGGGGGGGGGTTAATTCATTTGCAAAGACAAATTTTTGACCTCTTGAAGATGACTAAAAAATTAATAATTTAAAATATTATTTTTAGTTAATCCTCTCCTCCTCCCCCCTCCGTGAATCTATTCTTCAGCTTCAGCTATTTTAAAAATAATTAAATGTATTTTAATAAAATTATGAGTGCACCCATCTTGACCTGCTTAAAATTCTCTACGTTATTTTCTTGAACCATAATTTTACCTAGAATATTTCACTTTACGTTCAATAGTATTTACAAATTTACCCATATATTTTTATTAATTAACTCTCCTTTTCGCCGATACTAATTTATTTTATTAATAAATCATATTTAATTAAACTTTATTCAAAAATTGTTTTCGTCATTTTAGATCAAAAGAAAGTGTTTTGCGTTACAGTGGCGGCATCAATTGGTTAATTATCATTGTAGATAATAAATAATTATTTTCCATGCAGATATTATTATCATAACTAGAAGTTTTATATTAACGAATAATATGATTTTTTTATCTAAATTTAGCTTCTTCTGAAGTTATGATTTATACAGCATTATACCAAACCTATTATTTTTACTTATGATTTATCGTAAAAATATATTTGCACTCCCATTGTTAAAAAGGTTTAAAAAAATTATAACACAAATTTACAGCTAATACGAAAACTTTATCATTTATAAATTTGTTTAATAATTTTCGATAAGTTAGGATTTTCTTTAAAAATGGAGATTCCTACCTTCTAGACTAGCGACTTTTATAGATTTGTCGTTTTCGTGGGATTTTTTAACAAGTGAGTCTTAAAAAACGATAAAATTTCCTCTAAGGTGAGGAAAGGATTTTATCACCTCGTAGATAAGGTGATAAAATCACCTCTACGAACTTTGTATGGATCCGTTTTTGGGGCTCAAGTTCAGTGATCTTAGATCTGTCGTTTTCGGGGGATTTTTTAACAAGTAGGCTAACTTTCGGTGCAATCACAAAAAAAAAAGATAAACTACTTACTATCAGTGTGATGTGACTCTTGGACACTACTCGAAGAAATAAAAGTTTATTGACTATCAGTGCATTCCACATGCATTCAATCGTAGTAATTTTAGTTCCGCAAACTTAATAGAGTTAAATTTGGTGTTATAATTAATTATTAAAACTAAAATTAATCAATCCGTCCTAAACGTTTTAGCAATTGTTAAATTAAATTACGTCTTTCGCGCAGGATCTTAACAAATAGAAACACCTCTAACCATGCCACAGGGTTGCTTTCAATCTATCAAGAACTGGAGATGTCAAAAATTGCGCTATAGCATTGCAAAACTACAGATATGGTAGTTTTATTATGTTTTTTAAAGTTCTGCTGCGATTAACCTATTTATGTATAAGAAAATAAATTATATTTTAAATTCGATCAATGGACGAAAGCTTCAGGACCTACTTTTTATATAGTTTATACCCTATAGTAAATCTCAATTCATTTAAACTGTCACTTGAAATAGTTTCAATTTAACCACCGAATTTGCAATTCAATAAGTTACACGTTATCCCCATTCATGACTTCCTTGTTTTGAATTAATGACGCGCATGTTTAATTTGTTTTACGTAAAGCAGAATTCTCTCTACTTGAAGTTTCGGGTAGTTAAAGAGCAAAAAATTGCCAGACGATAAATCAAATGCAATTAAAATTATTTTAACAAAAAGGAATTTTTGAATTAAACCCTACTTCGTTTACGAAAACGAGAAACTAAACTTTTTACGCTTATTTAATTTAACACAGGAAAGTGTACTTTTATATGCACCGAAATAAACCTACATTAGTTAATTTGATAATCAAACAAAATAATTGTCTGCATTTTTTAACGTATGTTGACTTGGGCCCATAACCTGTTATTATTTGAACTCTGTTATTTTATTTATAAAATAAAATTTCACAAATTACTCAAACCACCCCTACACAAAAATTGTAAATTGAAGAATTTAAACCCCTAGATTGAATTAATAAATAAAACAAAACCCAACTAATCTGATAAATTTCATATCATAAATCAAAACAAACTTAAAAATTTTCACAATAATCAATTTAATTATTTTTATAAAATAAAATTCTTCAATTTTGATCTGTAAGATTCTTCACTTGATTACCTTCCAACTTACATGTTTCCATCAATTATTATTATTATGTGAATGTTGTTATTCCTTGAGGAATTCTGTTTTCTTCTCCTTTTTCTTGTGATTGTTGTCTTTTGATGCAGTATTTTTAAGCGATAGGGTTCTACTGTGGTTGAAAATCAAGTTTTTATTTCGTTCCTGGGAATCATCATAACTTGCAATTTAATTTTCTCTCTCCAAGATGAACAAATTTCAATTTTCTACATCTAAATATCAAATTTTAACTTTTATATCTAAATTTTAAATTAATTTTTAAACTTTTTATTTTTTTTGCATTTTTCTTATTTTCTCTTCACTACTTCACATCTTTTAATTGTTTTTTTTTAATTTTTTTGTCCAGTTTTTGTCAAAAATTTGCTATAATTTCTCTTTTTTGGTTTATCTTTTTAGCAATTTTGCTTTAATTAAATTATTTAAATTCTTCATCAAATTTTTTCTTCTAAATTTTTATTGTATTGCTCTAAATTTTGTTGCAAGCTTTATGTTAATATCTCTGCTATCTCTTGTCTATTTTACATTAAATTCTGTTTTATTCTTGTTTAAAATTTTTTTTTCTATTTATTATTTTTTATTTATTTCATTAAATTATTTAAATCTTTCATTCAATTTTTCTTCTAAATTTTTATTGTATTGCTCTAAATTTTTTTGCAAGCTTTCTGTTAATATCTGTGCTAACTGTCGCCTATTTTAATTTAAATTCTGTTTTATTTCTTGTTTATTATCGTCCAATTTTTTTTTTTTTTTCTATTTATTATTATGAAATAATATTATTGTTAATTATTTATGGATAATCTGCCATATGGTACTATAAAATTTAATTTAAATAATATATTGCAGTGGGTTTTTGTAAAAAGAAAATTACAAAACACTTTTCTTGGTCTGGGTAGCAGTTTCTCGTGTGTGCGGGAGCAGTCGTGCTTATTCAGAGTCGAGGGTTCGACGTTTGCAAAACAATAATAATTATGAGGTTTGAATTTATCAATTCTATTCCAATGTAGGTAAGTTTATTTATCCAAATCATTTATTAAAATTAAAATTATTTTTACTTCAGAATCCAATTTTATAATCCTCAATAAAAAAATCGTTGATCCAAAAACAAATCCTTTAATAATCAAAAACATCAAAACTCACAAAATCAAAATAAATCTTAACTGTGGTCAGTTCTGATCAAAAATCTTCTTAACAATTTCTCAATTAATAATTCACTATTGCAAAAAAACTGTTTCTTACAAAATACATAAAATTTTCGGAGCCAAAACTTAACCAACCGCTTCGGCGGCAATCTTTGGCAAAAATGTCCCCACTCTGCTAAAACTTCCCCCAACATTGTATTTTTAAAACTACCTAAATTAAAAAATTATATTACAAAAATTTCACAAAATACTACAGGAGCGGTCAAAATTACTTCGTAACACGACAATATAAAATAGAATAGTTTATTAAACTACTGAAATTAAAGTACCGAATAACTTTAATTCCAACTTATCCCCTATTTCTCCAGAAATTATAGTAAAATAATATTTTTTATAAAAAAAATCGAAACAAATATTAATGTTTTTATCAGAAATAAATATAATACATAAGTAAGTCACCTAACATTTTTATTTGCAATCCCAATCTGCTTATTTACTTATTTTTACATATAAATTTCTTTTTTAAAACCATTAGATTACATTTCTGACATAAGAATTAATTGAAAATTAAAAACACCGAGAAAAATCGCAAAATTATAAAATATTTTTACTCAGCTCAGTCATAATCGAAAACATTCAAATGAGCGAGAATTTCAAGAATAACACCCTAAATCTTTATACAGTTTATCGCTTATAAATTTAAATTTATGAAATAAAATGTCCCCGACCCTCCGCTGCCCCCAATATAGGGTGCCAATTGAAGTATATTTTTTAGACCCAATAAATTTTGCAAAATTTATTTGTTAAAAACTTTCAAGTTTTAACTTAATAAAATATCGAAAAACAAACTACTTAAATTTATAGATAGAGGGTGCATATATGCTTAGCTATCAATAAAATTTTATCGTTCCTTAAATTATATTCAAAACAGATTTTAAAAATTCTATGTTTTATTTCTTATCCAATTCTTTGTATAATATATAACTTCTATTTGATTCTTCATAGAATTATTAAATTATTTTCAAAATTATATTTTTTAGTTTTAAACTTAAATTGTATAGTTTTTAAATTAGACTTTAATTCAACCAATCATATGCATTTTACGGAGCTCGAAAAATCAAACCTCTCGTTCTTACTTATTTTAAGTAATTAATATTTAAGAACAATTTTTAATTATTTGAAAAATTGTGATTTGACTTGACCATTTTTTTTATTCAAACAAGTATTTAACAAGTTAGGGCTAAGATATTTCAGTTTATTATACATTTAAAAAAAATCATTAATGAATTAGATTACAGTTTATATCTCCACATTATTGTCATATTTGAGTTAATATTTTTCTTAAAAATATTAAGACGTTCAAAAATAAGTTCTAACACAGGGCACATTAAAGACTAGTTACGGCACTGCACATAATTCTGGCTACTTGACAAAAAGGAAAACATAAAATTGTCGAATTTCTGATTACCTCGTGCATTATTTACATGATCAGTAAACTTTTACACTGAACGGTACACAATGATAGTGTACCGCACTAATCGGTGATCAGTTTATCAACAATATGATCCCAATACGAATTGAATTATTATTGAAGATGGCGCTGCGCTATTTGTATTTGTTTGTTTTCTAAAATAGATTTCTTCAAAGGTAGCTAGGCTGAAAATAGTTATTTTTCAGCACCGACCGACGTCATAAATTTTATTCTTCCTTGCTTAACTTCCTACATTTTATGTTTTTAAAATTAATTTTTAAGTTTTTGTTTTATTTTCTTGTTACAAAAAATGTCTTCTTTCAAAATAAGCAGCAAGTTTGATTTATTTTTATTAGCCTTTCCGGTTTATATTTGTTCTTCGGGCTGAAAAAGAATAACATAATATATTTCTTTTGTGTATAATTTAATAACTCATTTTCTGAAGTTACGATTACTAAAACAATTT
Organism: Cantharis rustica; assembly: GCA_911387805.1. NCBI lineage: Eukaryota > Metazoa > Arthropoda > Insecta > Coleoptera > Cantharidae > Cantharis > Cantharis rustica. Next base: position 53,023,398 of record OU426878.1, on the reverse strand, counting down.
GATATATGAATTCTTTAGTAGCTTTTCTAGCTTTTTGAATACGTTCCTGCTTACTTATAAACAAAGCTGATTTCTGGTGGTTTTCTTTTGATAGTGAAAATGTTTTTCTGTTATCATAATTTTGATTATATAAAAATGGAAGGTAACAAAACATTTTATAATCAGACTGATCTAAGCCAAGACGGCTTAGCTGACTGCTAAGTCGAGATTCTCGGTTCGAATCTGAATGAAGTAAAACTTTATTTCAAGCGATTTTCCTTCATGAGAACACTAAATCGGAAAGTCTCGTCTTGAATGAGCTTCTATAAAAGGTAAAATAATAGCCTCGGATGCTTTACTTACATGACAATCCATTCATAAGCATGTATTTGTTTGAACACACTGTATATTTCATCACGAAACTAATATCGTTGAATGACAAAAATAAAGCAATATAACTTCAGACGATAAAATCAAATAGAGGAAGCGACCTTAGAAGAGCGCCCACGCTTAATCCACCCTTTAACATAATGGATGACGAAATAATTATTGAACTCTATTGTAGGCGGCTTTAACATATGCGTGGGTGTAAAGGACTCTAGAACTTGGTTTCAGGGTCGTAACCATAGCGATCCAAGCTTCCCTCCCAAAATTTAAAATGGCAACTTCTTCGCAAATGAAACAGAAGTAAACAACATAAAAAAATTATAATTTGTAAGTTTCCACCAATCGCTATAATTTCAGCCTTCAATTATTGTAGATAATATTCGCGAGGAAAAACAAATTGAAAACGCCGTTCAGGAAATCGTGGGTAAACATACGAGGTTGCCTGCACCGAAAGATAATTAGAAATATTCACGTCGAGATAAAAAAAAAGTTGTACTTATTTTCCAGTTTGAAACGATATAACTGATAGGGGCGGACTAGCAATTTGATATATTATAAAAATATAAATTTATAGAGAAAGGTAAAATTAAAGTACCGCAGGTGATTTTTCGTTGGTTTTTGTAGCCAAATATATTTTTTTACAACGAAATCATTACTGAAATATCAATAAGACACCACAAATTATTAAAACAATACAACTCCAAATTGTTGAATTGTGGCCAAAAAGTTTTTTGAACATTTTTTCACATTTTCAAACCAGCCAATGTTCTTGGACAAACTGGAAATTGAAGTCCAGATTTAAAATAATAACAAACCGATTGCACGACTAGGAAGGCGGTGCAAGGTCAAACTACAGTTCAACCAAATTCGCATATTTTTTAAATTAAAAGGTTTTCCATTTCTCAAAAATGCACTAATAATATAAAAAAAAATTGTAGGTTAAACTACTTTAATTTGGAAAAATTTTAATACAGCTTGACCAGACTAAACAATTAATGATAAAGATAGATAACCAAAGAGTGACAAATATTTTTTGGGGACAGGAAGTTATGATTGAAAATTTTCATTTTGACCGAATGTAGCAAACAATATTGTTTTGGGAAGCCAGTAAAATTTATTGATTGCGATGTTGTGTTATTGGTCAGCAAATAATTTTTTTAATATGTAGGTACTGACATCAACGAAAAACTACAAAAATTTACAAATTATTATCGTAATAATACTGGTTCACCAAAAGAGGCTCGTTATAAACTGATAATACCAAGATCCGGTTAATCAAAATACGTAGATAATAATTATTGTGATAAACATATATTTAACTTCAGTTATTTTTGCGGAATTACTTCATTGTTAAATTTGTTGATAATAGGAACTCTGACGTATTGGTTTCACAATCTCAATATCATCACTTTAGGGCACTCATCCGAATATCGAAGCAAGAATTGGATCCTAAATGCAAAATTTGTTTTCCTAATATGGATTACATTTCGAGCTTATCGTTCCGATAATATTTTAAACTTGTTTAATTTATTTATTAATATTGCAAACAAATATTTATCTCTTCACATAGGAAATATCAATTTATATAATTTTTATTTGTACTTTAACAGAACAAACACACAAATTGCATAAGATAATTTTACTATTTTATTGATATCGCAAATATTTTGATTGTGCCTAAAATATTAATTTTTCCATTTCGATAGATTCGAATAATTTATTGATCTGTATTCAATCTTTGTTTTAGTCAATCCAAATTGCACGTACTGTTATTAGAATGGAGTTAAGTAAAGCCCATTTCAACCAAGTAGATGTTTCCTCCTATGAAAAATTGTAACTTTAGTATTGATTATTTCCTAAATTAACTGATATTTGAAGTTAATTCTCAGTTTAGTCGGTTCAGATTTTCGAATAGGAAAGCCACTGGTGTTTCTCCTAGAGCTTTCGATTTACTTAAAATTCATAAACATGGGCTTCCTCTGAGATCTATTGTCGCGGATCTTAATGATCCTCTTCAAATTCATGCTTCGGATTTAAAAGTTTTTCATAAAAATATAAATCTTATATTTATAATACCAAATACCAGATCCTTTCCTTTTCCCCTTCAACAAAAGACGAGAAAAACAGATTAGTAAAAGCAATATATAGGAAAATCTTAAGACTAAATTTTTTGGTCTCACGGTCTCATTGAGCAATTAATTGCAATTTTCAAGTATACTCCAATTAAGGTTGGATTTAAATTGTCTTAATAAAACATCACAGGTTTTCTCCAAAACCAGAGATGCCATTCCTGGAGATCATCTTAGTGGCATTGTCTATAGGATCCTGTATAAGGATTATGATGCTGTGTATGTTGATGTCTGCGTTAAGGAACATTCTAGGGATTCGAAAAATACTCGAGAATGTTAATGAGAGGGGGACTTAAGTCTACTATCCAGTAAGATAAAAATATTCGTTCTTAATTTCCTCTGTAAGCATCTACCCAAAATGTTCGATGTGATATTTGAATTTGTACCCAAGTGTGTTCATTTTAATTTTTTGTTAAATTCTTTTATTCAAAAAGTATAGGTAATAATTTCTGAATCGTCACTGTCAGTACTGGTTGATACTGGTCACTGTTGTGTTTAGTTTAATTTATTTCTTCTACATAGTAAAAACTTTTGACTAATAATAAGAAACCAATTTTGTTTAGTGCTATTAATAAATAATATGTAATATACATATAATATACATAAAATAATATGTATTTAATTTTTTGCCGTAATTTGTCATTATTAATTTATGGGAGGGGTCCTGTTTTTAAGTTCTGAAACCCAGCCCCCCCCCACACCGCGTAGTTACGCCACTGAGCGAGGTTTACTTTGGTTTAGATTGCTGTCGTTATAGGTCACCAGATACTGTAGGGTTCTTAGTTTATTTTTAAATTTTTTGATTTTATTTTATTCATATAAAATTTTCAAGTGCAATTTATAAATTTTATTCGGGAATAAAATGAAGAATGCGACGTCTGGTGGCAGAATTAAGAACACTTCAATGCGAGTACTAAACGTGGTTTATTGTACTTAAATAAAGATTTAAGAGCAATTTGTTTCGTCATTTCACCTTTTTCTTTGATAATGGGAACATGCAAAAAGATTTACAAGATTGACTCGATCACTGTATACACAACTATAACCTCAATTTACTCGCATATGTCAGTCATTTTGACAATTTAACAGCGCCCCTATTGTTAATTTTATTCGCAAATTGCGCGAGCAGTTTCCACTACCTTAATTTTATCGTCTCGTCATATTGTGAACCAACAATGAAACTCGAGATTAAATGTTTTCTTATACCTGCTTTACCGTCAAAATTTGAAAATTTTCAAAAATTTAATTTGTTATAAGAGATCAACCGATGGAAGAATTCAGGTGCCGTTGCAATTTTGTTGTAATTATTTATACAATAATTTTGGATCAAAAATGCAAATAAATTTTCTCGTAGAATGCACAAACGGGCATGTGAGCACTCATCCTTCAATCTGTTTTAATCCTACCCTTAAATTGGGCAGTGATGAGGGGATTATGGTATATGATAATTATTTAAATTTGGCGCTAAGAAGAGAATTACGCTGTAACAATGTATTCTGGTAACAACGGTAATTAATTATCCGGGAACTGTCAGTCGATTCTTACTACGGCTAAATGACTAAATTTAAGGTGGATTCGAGATTTGCCGTGGTTGTGCTTGTGAAAATTGATTTTCCGATCCAGTCTTCCCCGCTCCGGACGTTCCTGGCCGTTTTGACAAACGCTGTACTAAACTAAAGATATTTCCCTAGACCGGTTCAACTCGGCAAAGTGTACTACTAGGAAAGGAGTGAATCTCCTTGATGTGCACTCGACGTCGTGATATTCGCGACTTTATAACTAATTACATGCTATAATTTCTAAACGACTGTTAACTTAATCCTAAATAAATTACATAATTCTAAGGTGGCAGAAACGGTATCGTGCTGCAAGAACAATCACAATCAAATTAAAGGTTTTGTTAAGGCAGCGTTTAGGAGAATTTATTTCTTCATCTTCAGGGCTAAAATGAACAATTCTAAAGGATTATTAACTTAGAATAGGTATTACTGGTGCCTAATTTATAGCCCTAGAAATAGGTACATCGAATAGGATTAGTCTTAACGAGATTACTAGTGCCCAATCGGTACACGTCGTTTCAGCGACTGCAGTTCGGCGAGAGCGATTCGGTATCGCATATATGGCGACAATCAATTCGGCGGCTGTCAATTCGGCTATGCTAGTTTAGGCAATTTCAATTCGGCACCGTCATTTCGGCGACAGAAAGTTATTTAAATGTTAAAATGTATTAAAAATATAATAAAATTATTTTTTTTTAATCAAATATTTATATACATACATCACAGGTATAACAGGTACATACTTTTTAAGCAATTAAACAAATTTTAATTCATGTTATAATTATAAGCTATCCCGTGAAGATATTATATTATTTATATTATTATTATATTTATTATAATTGGTTACCTTCGCCAAAATTCAAGAATCAGCCGCTTCGTACCGCGACATTTTTTAGGAGGTGCATGTCAGGCTGTATCGAAAGTTTTTTAAATACGTTGAAAAGCTATAAGGCGTCCGTACTAAGATGTTTTTCTTACATTTAGATTTAAAAATTAGAAGAATAAATTGAATAAACCAAAAGTATATCTCCCGTCGTCGAATCGACGTAGTCGAATTTACTGTCGCCGAATCGGAATCGCCGAAATGCCGGTGCCGAATTAGAATCGCTGAAACTGGCATAGCCGAATATCGGGTTGCCGAATTGACTGTCGCCGAAATGACGGTGTCCAGTGCCCAATTTAGGACCACCCACACAAACTTTATTTTAACCAAAGATTTAGACTTAATTAGACAATAAAAGTTAATCTAGAATTTAAATTTAAGCGAAGAATTAAGTTAAAATGGAAGATTTTATTGGTTTATTTTAATAGGTACTACCTTAAATTTCGTTATACATCGGCCCTTAGACTTATTTTAATTTTCTGAGAGCCACTTTCATAAAGAAATTTAAGATAATGAGGGGGGGGGGTATTATTTATTAAAAATGTTTAATAGGGGTGAGTTAGTGAAGATGAATATTTTAATTTATTAATTTTCACAGCTTCCAAATTTTCCAGCTTTTGACTTTTTTGTTCTATGTGTAAAATTTCGTAACCCCCCTTCCCCCCATTTGTGGTTTGTGTCTAGTAGGTATTTCGCGAATGTCGATTTTCCGTCTGTAAGTTTGTGAGAGAGATCGCGTGTGTTCAATGTATTCTTGAGAGCATTCACAAGTGGGCTCATAATCCCCTGATTTAGTTATTTATTCATTGATTATTTTAATTCTTAATTCTTTGCTTAAATTTTAATACTACTTTAATTTTTTTTTAAACTTCTTAATATACTTAATTATACCTGTTCAACTTTGGTCGAATGAGACTGAAGTTTCAGGGAAAGTCAAACTCAAAATTTAAATAAAATCTAGCAATTTAAAGTACAAATATAATTCAAAATTAATTTATTCAAAGTATTTAACAATAATTTAAAACTGTTACAAAATTATATTTTTATTGCATAAGTTCTTGCAAATAATCTATAAGATTAATCTATTCTATTATCAGCATCAAGATAGCTTTTACATTTTGTCGGTGCAAAATCTGTCCCAATTCCCAGTATAGCACGCAAAATGGTCCCACAGGTTTTTATAAACACAAGAGAAAAAATTGTAGAATTTGATAGATGATGTAAAAATGAAGCGATTAAACTATGAACGAACTTCAAATTTTTGAAAAAATGTAGTAGAACTTAATTTTTCACATTAAAGTGAAAAGTAAAAGTTTTACTTATTCTGTTGACAGTACGTGTGTTCGACGTAAATACATACAACAATATGTTTTAGGGGAATAGCACGCAGTGACCCCACAAATATAAAAATTTTGAAATGTAATTATGGTAGTTTATAGCGTAAATTACAAATACAAAAATTAAGTTTTATAAATTATTCAAAAATACGTGTGAAAACGGCCAAAAATCGCAGGCCAGTATTCCATCTCCTGTTACTCATAAATTTAGGCTCGCTTGCTCTGCTCATCGTGTCAGGTCCGTATTCAAGAGGTGGCACGTGCCCCTAGGTGCCCCCCCTAGGAAAAAGAAAAATTTCTTTGAAAGTAAAAAATTTGAATTTTGATAATGAAATAGGTATATTTTAAAGAAGAGATATACCCAGCAATTCTTGAAGAAGAATTCGATTTCTGGTAACAAAAATGGTTAAATGTGAACGATTTTCAAAGAATTCATTATATACATGGGCAAAATGTTCTAAAGAATTTTTTTCCAATGTGAGAACCCTATTAAAAATAATTGCAATATTACCAGTGACTACAGCAACTGCCGAGAAATGTTTTTCTAGTTTAAAACGAATAAAAACTTATTTAAGGAGGGAAAAGAGTCTGAGATACAAAAAATTTTTGTGATTTTTTTTCAGAGGATACCTTATTTATTAAAATTTTTTAAATTGTTTACATTATTAAGCATTATTCTAAGAACATTCTGCTAAATTTTTATAAAAAAATACTGAAAAATAAGCCAGGGGTAGTAGTGGACACTTTTCCCCCTTAAGAAATTCTACTGGTGAAGAAAGGCTAAAATTTTTAATAAATTTAGAAAAATAGAATATTGAAAAAATTTATCTGTAATAATAAAAATTTTCGGAAGGGGAACCCCCGAAAATTTTACTTTTTACAAGTGCCTCCTCCGAAATAAAATCCTGTCTACGGGCCTGCGTCGTGTGTTTTTATTTTATAAGTATAGTATTTTTGGCATAAATTGCACTCATAAGTAGTAAATCTTATGAGTCGTTCCAATCGATAAAAGAGATTCTGAAATACACTGAACTCGAAAATTACTGATCCGAAAGGTCCCAGGTCCACATACATTAAAAAGTTAAAAATATTCCTGGAATATACAGAACTCGAAAATTCTGTTTTCGGCAAATTTTTTGGCTTTATTTTAAAGTCATCTTTCATGTTCTACAAGAGTTTTTATTGAATCTACAAAAACCTCTGTGCACACTTTGCGTGCTACACCGGTGTTTTAGTAGGCAAAGCCGACCGCAGTTGTCTTCTAGGAATGCAACAGTGAACATCATATTACGTATAAATTTAATTACAAACAAAGATTTTAATTTTCGAGTTTTTCCAAAAGCATGGGTCTAGGGACTCATTCGTAGCAACTATTGTAGTTTTCTTAAATCTGTCTTTTATGTGTAGTAATAATAAAATATAATTAATTTATTATTATTTTTTAGAGTTAATTTTTCGCAAGGATTTTTGTTTACCCTGATGACGTTCTTCTTCACGAAATTAGATTAAATCCTTTATTGGATAAAAAAGGTGTACCTATACTTACTTATTAATTGGGGGATAGGGATGTGGGAGCCAGTTCATGGTCAAAAGCCGGATCGGAAAAGTATATTATACATATTGAAACAATTAAAATCGAATTAGGAAGATAATCTAAAATCGATTAAAATGTTTTATTTTTATTTCATAATTTGATAAATCGATGCCTAAATCATTATCACCATTTCGTATCTTTAGAGTTCTTTAACGAATGGAAAGAAGACAATGCTAACTATCTATCGGCACGCGGTATTTCGTCTTAAAATAGTTATTAAACTGGAAAATGTAAAAATTCACGAAGTTTATAATGATTTATGGATCATCCGAAATTATGACTTATCAGTTGTTATTCATTGCTAAAAATATTTTTTGCTCAATGATGATCAAATTAAAACATCAAAAGATCTGCATCTTCCTTTTTTATTATTTGCACGCAGTATTAATATGGTCGAAATATCAATAGCTCATTAATCATATTATAGCATTAATTATCTGCATTAATCGATGGAATTAAAACAAATATCAATTTATTTTTTTTTTCGTCGGAAGTTCACTTTTGATCTAATATCTTCCATGATTAATTGAAAATATTTATTACATCATCTATCTGAAAGAATGTTTCATGGTGCACCATTTATAATATTGGGTCGACTATCTACTATCTACTTTTGATTGGACACAATACTAGCTTGCGAAATGACGATGAAAAGCACCTGAACCAACCAAACTGGTCCTCAGAGTGGTTGTTATTTTGAGTTCCGAAATTAGATCACGCCCGAAAAAATGTTCCACGTTTCCAGGAATTCGAAAGAAGTAGCAACGCGACTCCGCAGCAGTAGCGGTCCGTGAAAGTTTTGCCAATTAGATATTTAAATAAAGATGCCTGTCTGTGTGTCTGTCTAGGCTTAAACGGCTTCTAAATTAATGCGCAGAAAGCTAAATTTGTAAGCGTGTATTTTTGTTTTGTTATCAGCAACAATGGAGCGGTCAGGAAATACGTAAATATCGTTTTCCGCACAAATTCATTATTATTTTTGAAATAAATAAATTTTCGACTTTTATTATTGAATAGAGAACAGAGTTTCCTGTGTCCCTTCACCGACGACGACTCGACTATTAATTAGCGATGAAATCACTGGTTGTTATTTGTAACTTTCTATCCTTGGCAGGTTGTCAATGAATGGTATCAATTTTAAACATTCGAGCTATATATGTAACCGCCCCCGTAAAGTTGTCGCCAACGGAAGTCACAATCATAAAAATTTAAAAGCTAAGAACTCGGAACGAGTCTATAAACAACTCGGATGTGTTATTTTTAAGACTTTATTCGATTTAAATTATAGATTTTGTTCGAGTAAAGGCATATAGCTGATAGACAATTCATTAGGAAGATGCCTATAGCTGCTGAATATTTATATCATAAATTATAAATCCAGAAATAGATTTTCGAGCAGTTCACAAGCCGGCATCATAATATAAGCCAGGAAGTTACACGTAGTCTAAATCTGATCAGAATGTTTATTAAAAACATGTTTTTGGCTGCTATAAAACGTTTCAACGCTTGATAATAGCAAATGGGATCATGATTTATTTGATTTATTATACACTAAAACCTTGGTAATGTATAATTAGACGCGTTCATGAGTATTTTTACTTTTTACGAGAAAGTAACGTCATTTTCATTTTTCTCATTAATGCTTTGGAACTGATTAATGATCAAAGTCTAGGACACATTTTTATTTTGGGCTGTGGAAGTCCTTTCACCACAATGATTGTAAATCCAACTTTCAAAGTCATAAAATCATCGAGTCCGCTTGTAACAACTGTTAACGGTTCGGACAACTTCATGTCGAGTGTCGAAAAATTTTGTAATTTGATTCAAAAACTTGATCAGGTTAAAAATAACGCTGTTGAATTCTTTCCAAAAGTTATGGCGTATAAAGTTAATAAAATTTCCTTCAAAACAAAACAGAAATTTGGAAATTGTTGGATCTGAAAAATTTTGGAAACGCGAAGAATGAATAAAACTGAAGTTAATTTAATCAAAATTAAAGGATCTAATCTTGTAAGTTACTGCTTTCTTCAGTGTAGGACTCAAGTAGTCTTCTTGAAAACCAAAGGTCTGAGATTATCAAGTATCGACGTACTCGGTATATTTATTATTCGCATTGATATTGGTGTGCAACCTGCACGATTCTTTTCAAGATATATTAGATAAAAATTATTTTGAATGGTAATTTTCGCTCGTTCGTCGAACGTATGCGTTTGTAATGTTATAGTCGCATGGAAAAGCATGTAATAATTTTGTGAGTATTCACAGTCCCGTTCTAAGATATGCGACGCCTCGGGGCTACTAAAATTAATGCGCCCCTCTTCAAAAAAAAACACACAAATATATAAAAAGTCAATTTATTGCTATTCCCCTAAATGAAAACAAAATTCATACAAAAATAAAAAATATATACAGGGTCTCCCCGGATACACTTCACATGACTTTAACAAAAATTTTTTTCTAAATTCAAGCCTTCAAGAGTTAGACCTCTTTAAAGCATTTTTTTTAATTTCAACTTTAAGAAATATTAATTTTTTAATAAAAATGGATTAGTGCTTTTTTAAAGAGCCTGAAGTAATCTATAAACTAGATTCAATCATTTTTTGTCTAAAATCAACGGCTTTCTAGTTATAAACAAAAGTAGGTAACAAAATTTTGAAAAATTAGAGCTTTTTTATTTTGGGCTTTTTTCAAAATTCTGTATCTTTTAAACGAAACATTTTAGAAAAATTCTGACGACCTATTCTGGATAGGAAATTTAACGGACTACAACTGTTGTCTAGTAAAAATTTTTAAAAACTAATCCATTTCACAGAAAATCAGAAAATCGTGATTGTTTTAAAAGATGTATGTTAATAAAATAATTTTTCAATAAAATTTAAATTAATTATATCTCGAATTTTTCGATATCTTTTTACTTACCTTAATTTCTAAATCAAAAGCCGTTAATTTTAGACAATAAAAGGTTTAAATTTAGTTTGTAGATTATTTCACGCTCTTTAAAAAAGCACTGATCTATTTTTACCCAAAATCAATATTTTTTGCACTATGGCCACATGGAGGTGGAAATTTAAAAAAATGCTTTAAGAAGACCTTAAGCTAACTATCAAAAGCTTTAATTTAGAAAAAAAAAAATTTTTTAATGTTTTTTAGAAAAATATTCTTTTTCAGCACCTAACACCTAAGTTATATAAAGTGTATCCGGGGACACCCTGTATAAACAGAAAGAAACTTTAAAGTAAACAAAAAACAAAAGTAATTTATATATTATTTATTTTCCTAGCTTTTTCTTTAACAAATTGATTAATAAGATATAATATTACTCGTATTTAAGTTGTTAAATAAGTTATTCTCTGTATATAAAATAGAAATAGGAAATAATCTTTTCTTTTTGGGGTTAAAAAAGATCAAAATAAAAATTACTGCCCCCAAAAGGCTTGGGCACCGGAGCTATAGCCCATTTAGCCCTGTGGTTAGGGTGGTCCTGAGTATTCGTCATTATATCAAAAGCGACGCAATTAAAACAAGTATAATAAAAAATAAAAAGTTTAAGCAAAACTCATTTATTTCAGGCCTTTGTTGTATAAAATGCAAGAAAACTATAATTGATATAATCCAAACTAAAATCTTAGCCTACCGCTTGTAGTAATTTACATAATCTGAACTAACAAATTTTTTGTCGAGGGGTACACCGCAAACAAAAATCTTGTACACCTACTATTGCTCTTTTTGTTTGCAATTTTTAATTTTCAAGGAAAAAATTTCTTTGCAATTCCTAGATCTTGTAGACCAAAATTGCTCTGCGGTAACATTAATTGCACTAAACTAATAGCAGTAACAAAAAACTAAATCCAACAATAAATTGAATATTTCAGATTTTAGTAAATTAAAAATCAAAGAGATTTTATAAGTAGCATTTCGAAATAAACAAAAATTGCCAATTTCTTTTAACAATACAATTTAAATACAAAAATACCAAAAAATCAAAGTCGACAGGAAGATACCCCAATGGGTAAATGTTCTATCTCTATCTCTCTATCTAATTTTCATCTTCTTAACATGACAGACATAACCAGAAATGACGTTACTAGACATGAAATCCCGAAATTTTGTAATTCTACAATTTTTATTCAAATTATTTGAAGTAAGCTTGTAAACTTATTCAAAAAAAAACTTACCTAAAGAACCTTTTAGATTCTCCTACATTACGTAAGGATTTTTAGAAATTTTAAACCTCCTTAAAGAAAACAAAACAAAAACGACAAAGTTAAAACACCGAAAATACCAGCTTCAAAATAGAGATTTGTGTTGAGTTAATTAGGTTATAAGTAGGGTTCGGATTTATAGGCACTAAAAAACTTGACAATATGAAAGCAAATATGCTCTAAAAATTTCAAACTAAGCATTTAAATATGCGCTAAAAAAATTTATTATGCCTCAAAATGCGAGAGTAACATCTTCAGAAATAAAATTTAATAATTAAAAAATATTTTTTATTATTTAAACTTCCAATCACTGTTACAAACAAGAATTTTTTCCAAATTTTAGAGTGTCAATCGGCGTCTGTTTGTCTGTTAATTTTTTTATTTTTAATTTTTAATTGCGCCTAAACTTTATTTAGCTTTAAGCAGTTTTAATACACAAATAAAAAAAAATTTAAATTAAAAAAAAACACTTAAATCGTTTCAACCTTTGCAAAAACCAAAAATATTATTACAAAATATATGCCAACATAAGCAAATAAGCATTTATAGGTAATAAACCGCCAAATATGCACTAAAACGCAAAATATGTATTTATAGGCAAAATAAAAACTACATAAAACGACTCAGAAAGGCGTAAATCATGTTTCCCATTTAAAATTTTTCAAGTGCCTGTACGCAAAAAAAACATGCAAATGCTTACAAATCCAATCCCTAGTTATAAGTTATAGAAGGGTTTCTTTCTAAATAAATAAATATATAAATTGTTCCAAAAAAAGAGAGATCTGAATGTAGGTTATAAGTTAGGAAATAAATCTTTATAAATATTTTTTGTTTAAAAGAAAAGGTCTGTGTGCAAGACATTAAAAAACGGCTTTTATCAAAAAATTCTGCTTAAAAAGATAGATCTATACGTAGGTTATAAATTAGGAATTGTTTTTTTAATAATTAGCTTATAAATAGAGATTTGTATAGCACTTAAGCATTTTCGGTGCTTTTATTTTCGGAATCCGGACATGGAATTATTTCGACAACTCTGTTATAGACTAATTTAATTACCTCGAAAGGCAAAGAGCTACAAAAAAGTAACAAAGATACCCACAAGTTTAAACAAGGTACAAACAATTTATACAGTTTTTGATCCAAAGTTAGAAATGGGTCGAAAATTATAAAATATACTGAGTATTTTTGAAATATCTCTAAAACAAAATGAATCTAATCAAAAGTAAAGAGAATTCATGCTGGCACAAATTTAGACTATTTTGAACAAAAAATTCAAATTGGCGGGTGGGGGCTGGCGAAATTTTGTTAGGAGTTTCATTATTTTTGTTATTTATATTTTCATCATTTTTATTTATTATAATAAAATATTTAATAAATATTAAGTTAGTACAATTGGCGATCAGGAGAATAGGAATTCCAATAAAAGCGAAATTAGTCATTTTGATTCAAATTATTCGAATTTTGAAGTTATTCGAAAAATTATTGAAATATAAACATTTTATATTATAGTTTAACCAATTTTTATTAATTACAAAATTTTATAATATTATTACGAAGTCTAAATTTCACAAAAAAGATATATTTTATTATTTTGTGGTTTCTTCTCTCGAAATGAAATTCTTTTGAATTAAATTAAATTTTTCGGTAAAAATAACCTCTTCAAGATTTCACTTCTCTGTGAAACTTCTAGTTACCTCTCATTTACCCCCCCCCCTCTCTTCAGCAAGAATGTATCACTTTTTGTCAATTTGTAAAAAGCATAAATCACTAAAAAAAGGTCAGCACAGGTTTTCGCCCAATTTGCACCACCCATGAAACTTTGCCTGGTACGCCCTTGTACGATGTAAAACTATGTAATCATTTTCTTTGTTTAAAATTGGTTTTTGGGAAAAAAATTGTTTTGATGTTTTACAGTTTTTCTACATCAACAACAAAAAATGATTAATTACTTTTTCACTTCGATGGCATGAAGAAAAATCATTTTGGAATATGCTCTTGAAATTCTTTGACTTGTGTTTTTACAACAATGATAACAATTCTGAAATTGAGTCTGAAACTTTCCCTTCTACAAAATGAAACTTTTATAATCTATAAAAAAAAACCGCTCCAAATCATTTAGTCGCCTGATTTTTTCAGTTCTTTCAAAATTTTTCAGTTTTTCGTCTGCATTCATTGGAGCCTTCACAGATTAAATTTATTTTAATCTGAAAATATTACTTGTTTCCACTAATTTCATGTAAAAACAGAGAGTTTTAGTGTTGTCTCGGTACTTATATTCACTCTATAGTTGAATCTGAAAATTTATTTTTAATGTCTACAGTAATAATAAATTTATTACTTGCATTAATTTGCTTTAGAAGCCTGTTTTGTTGTACAGTCGGTTTTCTTTTGGGGTCACTACTCTTCTTGCGATCTACTGTGTTTATTTCTTGATTTTTTTTCAAAAATGTCTCACATCACTCTAATTGCATGCAACTTTAGTTGCAACCTGATGTACAGACATTTTCAGCAATGAAAATGAAGTAATTTGATTATTATTTTTTTCACTTAATTCTATGTATTTTTCCATATTTAATAAAAATACTTTAAAAACAAAAAATATGTAAATACAAAAATTAAATAAGTGTTGACTGGAATGATATCTTGTGACTTATTCTTATTTAAAAGAGGTAGTACTGTTTTATTTATTTTTATTTTTTTAAATTCATCTTCATAATATTTTTATACCCATTCAAATAATTTATAAAATAATTAAATAAAAAAATAATTATTATTCGTGTGCATCGAACTGATTATTAACATAACCTAAAATATTAAAGGCAGATTTAAATTTGCTGTTAGTGATGTTACCGACAAAAAAGTGGAAGAGCTCCTGTATAAAAAATTTGAAGAATATATATTGTCGTGTTTCGAAACACAAAAAAAACCATTACGTGGGCATACAGGAAAAAGTGACTATGTCAAAAAATTTCGAAAATGAGTTAAAATGTTCAAGTACGTAAAAATATAAGACTCAGGTCTGGAAAAAACGTCTATGTTCTAATAACGTATTGAACATGTTTTATTATTCAAAAACAAAAATTAAAATATTATAAAGCTGATTTTTCGCAAAATGCGAAACATTCAATTTGACTTTTCTCGAAACTCTATTTTTGACATAGTCACTTTTTCCAGTATGCCCACGATTAATTGATTTGTTTTGTAAATAATTTTTAAAATTCAATTTTGTTTATTTGTAAAAACACTGTATAAAATTAGTTGTTAAGTTTTAATGTAAATTGATTGCATGGAGGTAGTTTGATATTTAATCGCATCAGAAATTATAAAAACAGCTACCCTTCATGACAATTAAATGTCACCCAGACGTGGGGCTTAAAAAACTTTGAAGTCCACTGCATTAAATGACGCCGAGAAAGTTGTAACCCGCAAGTAAACCCTGAGATATTAAATTGATTTATAAAAAGAAAATTATAAAAAACAGAAACGTGTAGAAATGGCAATGGCAAATGATCGATTGATGCAATTCCTGCGACAAATAAGCAAACAAATCGATAAAAAAGTAGACGAAAGTTATAATGAAATAAAACAAGACATTAAAGAATGGAGAAATTTAATAAAGGAAAACAGACACAAAAACATTACAATAATACAAGAAATCGATCAAAAAAATAAAAACTTGGTTAATAAAATGGACGCAATAGTAGAGAGTACCGAAGGAAGGAGTGGAATGGATGAAAAAGTGGAACAGGAGGTTAATGTGGATGGTGATAAAATAAATTCAGAGTCAATGATAGAAAATGGAGAGAGCACAGATGATGGAAAAGTTTTGAAAAGGATGGATAGGATTAATAAAATGAAAATTAATAAAATAATGAATAAGGTAATGGTTAAAGAGGAAAAATTGGAAATTATTAGAATGTTTGCTCCACAAAAATTATTGAAAATGAAGAAAAATTTAAAACTCTGCATTAATAACGGAAACGAAATCAAGAAAATAAAGGGAAAAATTTGGAAATGAAAAGTTCAAAAGTTGACGGTTACAATAAGAAAAACGGAACTTGGCTGGAAAAATGAAAATTTTTGATTTAAAACAAACAAAAATGAAAATGTTGAAATAAAAGAAGATTTCAACAGGATCAAAGAGGACAAACAAAAATGGATCGGAGAGAAGTTTGAGGATTTGGAAAAGTAGGGGGTAGACAAGAGTGATGCCGGACATGTTCTTACCAAAGAAAAAATTCATGCTGTGGAAATACCGGAGAAGAAAACAAAAACAACAAAAACTCGGAAAATTTGGTATAAAAATTATGATGATTTGTTTTTTTTTTGTGAAAATTTTTATTGAATTTATTTATTTAACATGAAAATTTGAGAATTATTTGATTTAATTGAAAAAGTTTATTTGATTTAATTTTGAAAACATTTATTTGACAACGAGGAAGAGATTTTATTTTTGATTTTGATTGACCATTGTAATATAAGAAAATTTGATTTTATTTATGTAATTATTATTTATTTTTGAAACTATTGAAAAATTTCATTTGTCGAAGCACGACACTTGATAATTTTTTTATCGTAAACACCTTGGTTTACTCATAAAAATTAAGGGGGTTAAATGTCGTGTTTCGATACACAAAAAAAAAACTATTAGTTGATTTGTTTTGTAAATAATTTTTAAAATTCAATTTTGTTTATTTGTAAAAACACTGTATAAAATTAGTTGTTAAGTTTTAATGTAAATAAAGGTAAGGGAAGTAAGAGTGGGAGTGCGGCGAGTGGGTCGATGCAAGGAGACAGGCTGCGGCCGTGGCGTCGAATAGGTGGACGAAAATCAATACCCACAATTTTAACTAAGATTGTTTTTGAAAATAAATAATTAAATTGAGTTGAGTTTTGTTTTAATTAATTAATAAAAGTGAAACGAGTGAATAAATCGGAAAATAGGAAGAATTTGAAAAAGTTTAGCCAATGTACAAAGGTGCATAGCAACAAATTTGGGACCAGCTGCGAGATCCCAGGTGCGTTCGAACAATACAACGCAAATTAACAAAAGTGAGCATTAAATTTATAAATTTACAATTTTAAAACAATTTGAAGAGCTCATCGCTACACAAAAAAATGAATGCCCAGTAAAATTTGGATTAATTAATTAGTAAGCAAATTTTTATAAAGATTTGCATAGGTAGGGACATTACAATATATAGTCGTGTTTTGAGACCGTTAATAATTATGTTTTGTTTATTTTTGTGAATTTTGGAAGTTTATTTTGTTTTGAGTTTAAATTTTGTTACGTCCTGTACAGTTAAAATTTTTTAAATATTTTTATTTGTTACGGGGTTGGTAAAAAAGATGGTTTTGCGACAGGGAGTGTGAAAGTCAGCGGGCTGATTTTTGTTCGTTGAGCGATTAATTTGATATTTTCATAATTATTGAAAATAAAAGTAAGTTTAATTTAAATTAAAGGTTGTTTTAATTAATTAGAAAGTGTTTAAAACTGAAATTTTGAATATTTTTGGTGATTTTGGAAATTGAACCACAACGTATTTGTTTGATAAGCCGGACATCTACGCAATGAAATACGCAGGAGCATTAAATGGACGCAATATAAGATAACGATATAACGAAACGATATAAGATAATGAAACATTAAATACAACAAATTTATGATCACATTTTAATAAAAATAAGAAACGAAAAATTGGAAATTGAAAATTATTAACAAAAATTAAATTTGAAACCAATGAGCATATTTTTGTTTTATTATTGAAACGAAAAAGTTTACAAAGAGTCTTATGCTACAATGTTGTACGCACTTCTAGAGACGTTTTTTTCTGCGGAGGTGAGATTTTTACAATTTGGACAGCTGGGACATAGCCATATGTTATATCATGATGTGAAATTAGTTTATAAAATTACATTTTATTGTGGAAAATTTTTATATTTTTATATTTTTAAATATATTTAAGTTGAGATTAGTTATATGTTTTCTTAGTTAGTTATTTTTTTACTATTTTTCCTTTTCAATTATTTTAACTATATTTTCTCGTTTTTTATTATTTTGCACATTTTTTCTAGTTATGTGCGACTGTAGATCAAAAATAATTATAAAATTGAGCTTCATATCGTATTACTAAATGTTTTTTAGATTTTTACAGTAAAAATATTGTTGATTACCTACAGACTTGCATATAATTTTGAGTTATGTTTCCGTTATAAATTTTTAATCAAGCGTTATAGAATATTTGTTATATTATGGCACTTCACCCATCTTTATAAAAATTTAGTATCATGTTGTAAGATCACCCTATGTATTGTATCTTTTTATATAAGAAAAACGCTATTAGTCTAAAGATTTGTTTTTACAACGGACTGAAAGTCTAGCTTATTCCCTTATTTTACCATTACTTCTATCCTTCAATTTGCGTAAATCAGGGAGTTGCGGGATTTTTGTGTGTTTAGCAAATTAGATGCTAGATCTTAATATCTATTACTTTTAAACAGTGGTATACTGTAGCGGGCTCAACGCCGGTTCATCGTTCAAGCTCTTTATAATTTTTTTTTTTTAGTTACGAGCCCGTTCTTATAATAATAACTTTAAATAATTTATTTATAACTAAAACAATAAATTTTAACAATTTTATGTTTTTATTTGTACCTACTAGGTATATTCTTAGAAATCTTTTTTAATTTTACGTAATAGTTAAACATCAAAATTCATTATCGATAAATAAATAAAATAATAAATTCAAATTTCTGACTATTGGTAGAACTGGTCTTGCACCTAATCGTCTAAACGCCGAATAAGGCTAGCGTCGAGATAAGTTTGCACCAAATCGCTTGAACCGTGCTGCCTAGAATCTAGAGCGGACCCATACCCAATATTACACAGTACGACGTGTAGTCGTGGGAGCTGCTAAGTATACTCAAGTCAATACTTATACTTACATAGATTCTATTGCAGCTCCCCGACTAGTAGTATTTATTGTATTTTATAAAGTGAAAACAAAAATTCGTGCAGAATTTAATAGATAACAATATTAAAATAAAGGTAATAAACTATAGGCAAAGTTCATACATCAAATACTTAATTTAAGAAATAATTCGATTTTGATGAACAATAAACTTCTAAATTTGACGGAGTGTCAGAGCGGACCTGATATCTCCTTCATTTGATGTTGGCAACTGGCGCTAGAATTTAAGAGGTGATTTCCTCTTTGATTAGAACTGGACTACAACTAGCTGGATCTATGGATCTTGAAAGGGAAAGGGGGCATTAATACTTTGGCTAGGTATTTAACAAAAAGAAGCCTGATTCTAAAGGCGCAGCGGAGAAGGGTGTGTCAATCCTTAGGTTTTTGTGCGGGTTCAGGGTGGTTGGAACCTAACTGTTAGATGGACTTGAGGCATGAAAACAAAAATTTGATTAGATTCCGTTTGACGGAAAGGTCGGGCGGGACGATGATGTCTTTGCGGCGGTTGTGTTCTATGACGTAGCCGTATTCGTATTGTCGGAGTTGAGCGATAAGGGGATTTTCTGAAAAGCGGGTGGAGTAATAGAATTTTTCTGGCTGTGAAAAATGTGATCATTGATAACTTCTAATTATGCGTTGATATGAAGTTATCTGTAACGTAATATAGGCAAGCGAATGCGTATCGGGGGCATCTGTTTTGAACGATTTAGATCTTCTTGATGAAAATGAGAACGCCCTCCCTAGACTAGGATTGCGTAGATCATGGTCAACCTTATGATTGTCTTAAAGATCCGGAGTTTATTGTTGGGTGACACGGTATTTTTGGAATCAACTTTTTGCATCAAACATCCATTGAAAATCATTGTGTTGACAGTGCGAGTGCTCCACGTAAATGCGTGCTGCCGTGTGCTTTAATGAACGGAGCCGATCTCAGTTAATTCAGTTAGCTATGCAGCTGTTTACATTAGATTTTGTAAATGTAATTTTCGAGTTCGGTCGGGTTCTATGAAATTTTTTAATTTTTTGTTGTACTCCGAGCTCTGTGTTTTCTAGATCTGCATTTTTAAGTGTAATTAATTTATGTCCAAAAATACTTTTATAATATTAAAACACACCATGACCGAGGATAATCTTATGGAAACAACCAATACAGTAGCCACTTTCTAGTTTTTACCGTTTTTTGGGCCTTTTTACCTGAATTTTGAATGATCCATAAATTACCACCACCAAAATTACTATAATGTATCATAATTTAAAGTAAAATATTAGTATTAAAAATATCATTAAAAGAAGAGTAAGAAGCAAAAAAAAAACAAAAAAAGGGGTGTAAAATAAAACTCAAAAAAAGATAGTTTAAAAAATGTAAAAGGTATAAAACGATAAAGTATATAATATAAATTAACGTTCAATATTTTCGCATATATTTATATGCGAAAAATAAATATCAACATAAAACGTGGGGATTTAATTAATTACTTTGGGTTATTTATCGTAAGATAACAATCACTTTTATTATTTTTTAATTTAATTATTTTCATTACTTTTCATTACTTATTTTCATTACACAGTTCATTAATTTTATTTTAATTTTTTTCTTATCTTATTAGTTTTTTAATTTTATTTTTTGAAGTAAATTTAAATGTAGAAAAATATACTGGGAATAAAATTATAGTCTAGATCAGTGCTTCTCAAATTGTTTAACGTTGCGGACAGGTATTATTTTTACTCATGTATGAAGGACTGCAACAATTTTATGGAAGGTAAAAACGTTTCTTGAATTTATAAGAAATAAAACAATTCTTACAATTTTATATGAATTTGAACCATTTTGTTCAAAAATGGGCAAAAACAAGAGTACCTACCACTCCTGAAGAAAGGTGGTTAATTAATTAAACTTCAGTATGAAAATTACAACACCAATATATTAACTGACTACTTGAAATAATTCTGAAAAAAATAATTTATTTTACTATTCTTGAGTAAACTAGTCACGGACCGGCAACATTTTGCTTACGGACCGGCACCGGTACGCGGACCCCCTATTTGAGAAGCACTGGTCTAGATTATCGCGTAAATAACGAATGCAAATATTAAAATATATTGCAGTGATACTTTCTAAAAAATGAGAATTTTCACATGCACTTTAATGCACTCGGCATAACCCCTCAATGCGAGAGATTCGACGGTCAGCCTCAGGGTGTGGGTTTAAAAAAAATAAATTGTCTTCTAAATAAAATCTTAAATCGAAAATAAATTATATAATTAAAAATAAAATTTTAATACTTCTTGTAGGTTCGAACATATGAAACTTGTGATTCTTTACTATCAATTCGAATGCTTATTATCTTCGCGGCCATCCGTCGTCTTTTACAAATACAATTTTAATTTCCAATATTCAGTTTAAATTAAACTTTCGAAATTCCAAAAACAAAATTCAAACTCGTAATCAAAACAATATCGCTCATCAAAAAGAATCTTTAATCAAAAAATAAAATCTAAAACTCAAACTCAGAAATTATTCAAAACTCAGCGGCCACATCCGACCAAAATACTTTCAATCATTTATAAAATAATATTTGCATAAAATCTTCACAAAATCAAAAATATCTTAAGAGCCAACAGTCTCACAACCGACTCGTACGGCGACCCCTAGCAAAAAGCATTCCATTTCCTGTGTTCCGTCCCCACGTAGCAAAATCTACAATGTTACAACTTAATTCTGAAAATAAAAGTTCCACGAAAATGTATAAGGAGGGTCCGAATCACTTTGAAACACCACAATATGGATAATTAAAAAAATCTGGCAATTAACCCCAAAATCCTTAAAATTATAAAATATTACTGTATTCGCTGTTTCTATACGATCAGTCTTCCCCCCCCCCCACCCGGTGTGTTTTTATTTTATTAAAGTAATCTTTGGCATAATTTCCACTTGTAAATTACCCCTGATTAGATTTTATGGTGCGTCCTAGATTTGCCGTCTCATAAAAAAATCTCCCTGAGCCCGACAATACTCGAAAATAACAGATCTACAAAAACAAATCAGTGTTTTTAAGTTAAATTCGGATAAAATTAACGAATTTCTATTTTTAATAAATTTATAACATGATGTTAACACTACGGATGCTACAATCCAGCTGTCGGTAGCTCCACGCATTAAATCAAACGTGGTGGATATTTACGTAGAGCACGCGCACCGCTAACAAAATGAGCTCAATTGAAGCTTTAAATTCGATTATTTTCTAAATTATTCGACATACGGAGCTCGCTCATAGTTTATTTGTTTCATTTTAATGTTATCTATCAAATACCGCAAGAATTTTAATCGTATCTATAGGTATAATATCTTCGGGTAGCGTTTTGGCAT
Organism: Cantharis rustica; assembly: GCA_911387805.1. Lineage (NCBI taxonomy): Eukaryota > Metazoa > Arthropoda > Insecta > Coleoptera > Cantharidae > Cantharis > Cantharis rustica. The sequence goes on along the minus strand of OU426878.1, from coordinate 53,000,990 downwards.
CTACACCCAAAATACTTTAATACCTATTATAGATATTTCTGAGTATTTAAAAAATCCTTGGACATCTAATAAATAAAAAGATTATTTTTTTACTTGCCGATTGATATTTTTATGATGTTTGTTATTTTAAATATACATTTATTTATTAAAATTTATATTATAGTAGTAATGAATATTTTAAATTATAAGTATATTGTTGTGTTTTGAAACGTTAAAAACATTGTTTAGTTAATTTGTAAATTATTTTGAAGTTTGTTTTGTTTTTATTATTGTAAATTATTTATTTGTAAGTAGACTGTACATAAAATTTTAATTGTAAATAATTAGGTTGGTTGGCAATGGCAATAAGTGGGAGAGAATGTGTTCAGCAAGCCTGGTTAGCCTGGGTCAGACGCCCTGTGCGTTGGCTAACGGTAGGAGTGTTATTCCCCGCTATGCTAAGTTTAATTTTGATAATTTTTAATATTAATAAAATTAGAAGTGATTTAATTTGAATAGTGGGTTGTTTTTATTTTAACTAGTACAAGTGCTAAAAAATTTGATTAGAAAATGGATGTTTTTGGCCGTTCGTGAAAGTACAGCACAACGAATTTGTTTGACCGGCGAGAGCAGCTGTGGGTCGCACGTGCAAGCCCAATACAATAACGTAACATAAAATTTTATGTAAACCAACGTTTTAAAAATTAAAAATTGAAACAAAATTAAAACGATGCGAAAATTTACATTAAAAATTTAAACTTTAAATACTAAAGAAGAGTTTCTTGCTAAAATTAATAATGGATGTTAACCCAGCGAGAATATTTCTAAATTAAAAAAAATTTTTTTTAAATTTTAATAGCTGGGGTCATTGCAATATGTATGCTATTAATCGGAACAAATTATTTATAGGAGAGGGGGTCTAGTTTTGTGACGTTATACTGGTGGAAGATTTTCAGAAAATGTGAAACAGCATGACAAAGGGGGGGGGGACAAAAAGGAAATTTTGCGTGAAATACTTAGTCGTATTTATCAATGAAATTTACTTATTAAAAATTTAATTTCAGTTATTCAAAATTTAATTATATTATTTATATTTGTAAACTGAGTAAACTTCGCGTTTTACTTCAAAATTTGATAAGAGAATGTGCGCACGTAACTTGTTTATTTATGTTCTATTATGTCCCTGGCGCCAAGTCGGCTGCGACGAGTTGTCCCATCCCGAGTGGAATTATTATTTACTTTTGAAATAGGGAGTTTTAAAAATTTTAATTTATTTTGATTTTATTACTTTTTAATGAACCTACAAATTTATATTATTTGTAAGAATTGTATGTCGAAGGTTAACGACAAATTTTTGAATTAGTAATAACTACGAAAAAATCAAAATCTGTGACTTTGAATTCCTAAACTCTCGCGGACGTTTTGTAGAAAATTTAATTTCCAACGTTATTTCAGCGTTTCGGATTAATATCTTGTAATATTGTTTTTTATAGGTTTTTTAATGTTTTGAAGAGAATCGGAATTTAAAAAAAAAAATCATCAAAATTCGAAGTTATGAAGACAGACAGAGTGACTGACGGACAAACTCCCCTCTTTGAGATTGGGTATTAAAAATAATAGAAGTGCCAGCAACTGTTTTGTTCTTATGAAAAGTGGGTCAAATTTGGTTGATTATTTTTTTAATACTATCCCATGGGTCACCAAGTTCAATAGAAATATTTTTTTTATGAATTCAACATAAGATATTTATACTTTAATTTTTTAATATTTCCGATTGTCTTGTTCTCTAAATAGGTTTATAAAAATCAACGCGTGGGTCATTTAAAAAGCCTTTGACCCGCGGGTCATACATAGGTTCGCCATCACTGTTCTAATATTTATAATCTGCTATTTGCAGGTAAATTGTTTACGTAATTAATAATAAATGTTTTCGTTCAAAGGATTATATTTTGTTTTGTTTTTCAAGCTTGTTAATTTTATAAATTAGTCAATGTTTTTATTATTACCGAAAATATTATTACAGCTGACGGATCTTCGGTGTTAAATGTGATCACGTAAATCATGACCCTAAGAAGTTTTCCCACATTATAAAAGTGGGAACGTCGAAAGGACGAAGCAAAAGTTTTGTTTGAGCGTGCGAGTTGCAAATTGAAGGTTTCGATCAGCAAAATATGAGGGTCGCTCTCGTGGCAAGGCGAGTATAGCAATTTTTAGCAAACGAGTGGGTAGTTGTGGCGAGGCAGCGTCCGCATTAGTTGCAAATTTCAGCAAGTTGACGAAAAAATTACTACAAGTGCAAAAAAAAGCACGACGTAATGGTCGCAGTGTTGTCGAAAAAAGTCAACTTCCGATGCAAGAAATTGCGTTAAGTCGAAAGCAATATTTCTAGTGATTTCCCGCTCATTCATCGCTTTCGGAGTCTCGTTCTAATTCCGTATATGTATGCGTGATGTTTTGGTACTCATAGCTCGGTCGAACGAACGATGAATGAATGGTCGCGGGGTTCGGGACGGCGGAAGCTGCGAGGCGAGGCTTTTATGACATGCGCAACGTTCTTGCTCTCATGAGCTGCCAGCGACCGCCTCGCTCATACTCCTCAAGGTTGTGTGTAGTAAAACATCATTGAGTGTTGTTTTTAAGTGTAATGTGTTCAAGTTTTGAGTGTACGGGGTTGTAAAATTTTCGTTAAAAAGTTGGGCTGTGTTTATTAGTGCTTCCAGATTGTAATTGGGCTAGGCTTAATTGAGATTGCAAAAAGAAGGCTCTCACTCCTACAACACACGGCTGACATGGCTGCCAAGCGAGTGCGCTCGTAGCCCCTTGTACCCGCAACCCAAACCACATCGTATACAGAAGCACCCCGTGAGTGCGCGCAACAGGCGGTTTGCCACCCCCAGGTGGTGGATTATTATTTCGACCACTTCGCAAGTGCGCGATAGTGCAGTGCAATCGGCTACGTTTATCTAAACATACTAAAACTAGTGTCACGTTCTTCACCTTAAGGATAAGTACCTAATCATCGAAAGTCATAAAACCATCTAAGGTAAGACGTTTTTCATTAATCCTACTCCAAGACGCGTTATCGCACGTGTTGGTTAGCCAGACGCCCTTGATACTCTTCCAGGTTCACATAGTAGGAAAGAGATTGTAGTTTTACACCACATTAATATCCAGGTCGTTGTGAAAGCTTTTGCTGTTGTTCATTCAATGATCTGTAATTCATTGAGTTGTCGCAGTTCGTTCACCCGCGCCCGAAGCAAAAAACCTAATATTAAATAGTCTGTTTCCGTTCACTAGGGGAACATTTTCTCAGATGTTTTTCTGCTCACTATTTTTAGGTCTGTTTAAACCGCTTGCTTTACCAATTCCACACTTTCGTCCAAACTTTTCGACCAACTTTTTTCCCGACCCTCGAGACGGCCGGACCACCCTGCCGCGCCAAACGGTTGGTCCGCTCAAAATTTGGCGCTCACGCTCCCATCCATCGGATGTTTATTTCTCCTTTCAATAACGTAATTTATGCATATTTTAATAAATTATTAATGAGAATTTAATTGGAAGTGCATTTTTATTTGTTATCTGCTTTATTAAGCAGAACGTCAATTAGCGTATGAATGCGACGTTTGTACGTTGACATGTTTTTTTCGCATCACATTTTTCACCATAACTCGCGATTCCATGGAATAATGATGCCCACTTTTGCAATGTTCGAATTATTCGTCCTTTTGGGGTGGATGAGTTGCCCCAGATTCACTCGAAAGGAAGTGGAAGGCTGCCAAACAAATTCTTATCCAGTTTCGAATGCCATATTGTTTTTCAAACTGCAGAAACCGCCAAAAACATTGGCGTTGTCGGCTCAATTCTGTCAGGTACCTTTAAAAAAGCAGCAAAAAATTGTATTCTTAAAAGGTAATGAATGGAAGGATTGGATTCTCCTTCAGTTCCGAATGTCATCTTGTTTTCGCAAATTTTATTCCAACCTTTAAATCTGCATTTGCTGTTAGTAACTACATTTGACTGTTTTTCAATTTTGAGAGAATCCTAACCTAACATTTCGTTTTGAAAATATTTGAATTCTTTTTTTTTTGCGATAAATCGGTTTGACCTTAAACTGCGGAAAGAATGAAATTTTAATTTGTAATAATTAACCAATAAATAATTGAGGATGTAATTTTACACTAGTATTGTCAAAATATTTATCATTTGTTTTGATCCAGTCAGGTTTAAAGTAACATTTAAATTTTAAAAGTCAGCAAAAATTCTAAGTTTTTATATTTTTTAAATAAAAAAAAACAAAATTATAATAAAATATTTTTATTATTTTATTATTATTTAATTATTTTATCATTTAAATTATAATAAAATATTTTTATTATAATTAATACTGCGTAGAAAACTATTTTGATTTGTTTTCTTAAATTTTAATTTTATAAACAGCATCTAAGTGTAATTTAAAAAAAAACATTTCTCAATAAATTTTTTTTATTTTAATTTTGTTTATAACTCAAAAAATCCTTCGACTGCTTTTCCAAGTTTTCTTGAAACTACAGCCATATTAAAATTTTGAAAATATTTAATTTTAAAACTTTAGTTAATTGGGGGGGGGGGGGGGGTCGGAGCCTTAACTAGCATTTTTCAATCTTTCATTCAACTTTGATGCGAATGTGTTAATATAAATATAATATAAAAACAGGGTTCTGCTTAAAATTTTGGATCGTTAAATTTCCAAACGCCTTTCAAAGTCGAATTAATAGAAAAAGAAAATTTTATCAACTTATTGGCCATATTTTTGTTAGAAACATTTTAACACGCACAACTTTGAATTTTATCGCATATCGGGGAAATCACAAATTCGTTGAAAAATAATAAAACTTAAATTAAAAAAAACTGAATTCGGAAAAATTGTGTTTTGCGTGCCAAAATTTATCTAGCTTTTTTAATAAAAAAAATTCAAAATTTCTAATAAATGCTAGAAGTTACCTGAAAAATCTACATACTTCAGCTTAACGTGGGTTCTAAACCATAGAAAGTATAATTCAGTTTATTTTGATTTTTTGCCGGAATCAACCTAGCACCTCGGATTTTACGACATATTGCATGTTTATTGAAGTAAATGTTAGTGACCGGCTACCTATCACGATTTTTATGTTACGAAAAACATTTTATCAATTTCAAATTAGATTGAAAACTTTAAAAGTTGCCTAAAATAAAAAATTTGCAAAGGATTTTTACTTAAAAAAATATTAAGGTGCTAAGGTTCTTGATCACTGGTTGTCCAGCCAGTGGAGTATCCCGGCGGTGAGGGGGGGGGGGGGGCTAACGAAAATCGACAGTTTCATTTTAGCCCAGTCTTTAAATTATAATTTAAGATAACTTGAATTTTAAAGGTAGTGATCAGAATCGACGCATAATAGCCGGTCTACACGGTAGCGATTCTGTAGTGACTTGCAATTCACGTGTGGACTTATCATTAAGTCACCGCGAAGAAATTCGCTAGTCATCGACGATTTTTCTTGCGTGAATAGTCTTAAATTGTTAGCGAATCACCAGCGTCAAAAATTACGGTCCCGGATTCGAATCTCTAGTTGTAGGATAATTACAGAAAAAATTTTAATAAAATTGTTTTTGTATTTTTTCAATTCTTTTTTTTTATCTTAATGTAGGCTTACAAACCGTACAAATTTCTTTTCTTTTATCTCCGAAAATTAGCGTTGAAATATAGAGAACTATAGCTGATTTTACAGAAATCTGTAGTCGCTCGTAGGTTGTTGTAATATGGGGGGGGGGGATGTAATTCTATACACATTAATTTCGTCGAGCAGCCACTGCTTTCGTGGGTTTTTTGGTGTCTGTCAGTTAGAAGTGCGCATTAAATTTCGCAATAATCTCCCTCGCTATCTCTCGAATTTCAACCTTAAAATAACGTGTAAAACTGCAACATTTTGACGTTATATTAACGTTTAAATTGTACCTAGGCTTATTGAAGTGATAATGATGTAAATTTTGTAACCATTCGACTGGAAAAGGCAGGGGGGGGGGCGAAAAGGCTACTAACTTATTGTAGCATTATTGAATGTTACAAGGAAATGATTGGAGGTCAAAGGGAGGTTTCGACGTTTCTTAATTTATAATAGTCTCCGCTAGCCACTAAATAGCAAAAATTCCACGTATGTCCCAAAAAATGTATCGAAGTAAGCACCTGCAACACGCACGTCAAATTACAATCCATCAATATTTTAGTGGAATTAGCTTAAAATTCTGTTTTTTAGAATGTGAAAAAACGTGAAAATATTCGAAATATTTTGGTCGTTAAAAATCTTTATTACATCACATGTAATTATGTGCCCGTAATAGGTTCTGATGTTCTTTGCATGCGTGGCTAACCCGAATCCGTTTCGGTTAGTTGAATTTTGTCACATTTTCTTTAATTAAATGCTTTGAAAATACAAAACGATACAATCTTATAAGTGTTAATTATTTTGATTTAATTAAATTTATTATCGTATTAAAATTAACGACGTTTTGAAACACGCATGATCCTTAACATATTTTTCCAAATTGGTTCGAGAATGTGAGCAAGGTGTAGTAGGTTAAAAATTAAGTAATGCTCGTGCATTATCAATCAATCAGAAATGACTCTTGAAAGGAGCACCAATACGTATAATATTTTGAGATTCTGACAAGAGCGTATGGTGCCCCTCTTTTACCATATAAGAACTTCATTCAAAACCATATAAAGACCAAGCTGTGCAATCAATCTATGTCCTGGGATACGTCAAGGATAAATTTCAAGTCACGATTCAACGGAAATATTCAAGCACACAACAATAATTCGCTTCGCAACATCTGAGGTTCGAATTCCAAACGCGGCTCGTCCCGTCTAATTTATCAACCGTTCTCCCAAAAAACGCAATAATTCAGATAATGAAGGAAATATTAGAAAATCCGTATTTATAGTTTTATTAGGCAAGCTTATCGTTAAAAATTATTTGTGTACTTCAAATTATAGCCATGAAAAATAGTTTTTGCTAATAATGATAGGTTAGATTACATAATCATCGGTCACCCAATAAACGAGCAATTTTGTTCATATATTTTCTTCGGGTCGAAATTTTGGTCTGGATAGAATTTAAATTGTATGGCAATTTTTATGTAATAATTAAAAGTAAACAAATTATTATTTTATTTTGAAATAATTATCTGCTGGTTAATTCATACTGCATTTGATAACCAAAATAAATCTTTACATTATTAAGTTTAATTAAGCATGTCGGTCGACGTTTTGGTGATAGGGAAAATTTATTGTGCTTAATGAAAGCGATTCCGAGTTATTTTGCTTCTTTGATTTAATTAGCAAGGTTGGTACTCGCCCAAAATGCATTACGAGCGAGCACAATTTTTTGCGTTGCTTGCCCCACGGGATAGGCGCGCACTTGCAATAATAATGTTTGGCCTTAATATTTTTTCAAAAATCTTGTTATCATTTTTAAACAAAATCGTGGTTAGAGCTTGTCGGTTTGACGTAAAACGCGGTCATATCCCTTCATATCAACGATATTTGCGGTTGTTACTTGTGACGGACATCCTACTTATTAGTAATAGACTGTTTCCCGGGAATAATAGCTACTGTGTAGTTCGTAGGTATCATCGCAACACACATAACACTCGATTAGAATTTTTAACATCAATTCGAAAATTTAATGTTGGTAAACTTTTTGAACTTTGTAATCCTGCTGACTAGAAAATATAACATTTTGTGATGACATTTGCTTCCAATAAATAAATTTCTGATACCTAGTAGTAATTATTTGCTGACGATGCTGTGAAAAACAGATATACTGCAGTAATAAAATGCAATGTATTTAATTGCTAATTAAAGTGCAACAAACAAATAATCACAATTCGATTGGTAACAATCGAGCGATGATCCGGGGGCGGTGCTCCGTCCTCCCCCATCTCGTATTGCAGGATACGAGATTTTCTTTACAAAAAAAAGTAGTAGTAAATTTCGGTACCTCATTCCAAACTTGCAAACTGTGGTGACGAAAGGACGGGTGACTGCAAAATGTAATTGGTTGAGGTAAATGTACGCTAAGTTTTGCATATGCGTAGGTAATAAACAGGACAATTTCAAGATTGTAGAAACCGCAAGTATATTACAAATACAAGGCAAGTGTTCTAAATTTGTTATGTTTATAAATATCCGTCCACCGGATATATTTGAAGTACGTCTACCTAACGTCATACTCTCGAGTCCAAAACAATCTATAAATATATTTCACAAAATTTTTAATATCTCAAATTCTACTCTCACATTCGTTACTAATTAGACCACTTTTTTCTAGAACTCGCCGAAAATCACCACTCCCAAATAAAATTAGAAAGTGAACCAAATTTTTCATTCATCCCAAGATAATTAAAATTCTAAAGCAATATAAAATGTTCAAATATAAAAGGAGGGCGGATGTTGTCTAAGGATGTTGCGACCGGATATCAGAACCGGCGGAAGGAACCTCCCTCAATGACAGGAAGTTCCCGAGACTCTCGCAGCCTACTAGATTTGTTAATTTAATTATAAGTTTCACACAATGGATTTTTTCAAGATTTTCTCATATTTACATTACGTTTGAACATTATCGCTCGGTTCAAGGTTGCATTCATTTTGCAGGACCCAAATCTTATGCGCGGTGTTGTTCATTATTCAAACAAAAATTAATTAAACGTTACGCTGGTAAACAAATTGTATACTTACCTTTCGATTATGCAATTTATTTGCGAACAAGGGAAACTGACTGAAATGCACAAATGCTTTTCTATCTGTCAAAATGAAATGCGAAGGAGCCCTAGATATATTACAAATTGTAGTTCCCCCCCCCCCCCCCGGGGCTCAAACTTTATAAAGAATTTTATTATTAACAAGTTTTTAATTCTATGTTATTGTTTTTAAAATCTATTAAACTCCCCCCCCCCCCCGTCCACCTTTAATTCGAATTGTTAATTACACTTATTATTGACTACATAAATTTCTAGGCTAGAAGATTTACGGTACAGATTTACGGGTGTAGAGTACAAAAAGATTTTCGAATATTCACAAACCGCGTTTTTAGTAGTAATACAAAATATGTAATAAAATACTTTTACCTCCATAGGTTTATTATCTACGAAATACGTTCGGTCAGTCAATACTAGTAATTTCCAATAATTTTTATTTTGAAAATAGTAAAAAATTAAGTTTAGAAGCTATTGGACGCCGGCTGTTCTTACAGTCTATTATATGGTTTTAGTCTGTGGTGAGGACGTAAAATTTACACAGAGAAACAAAACATCTAAAATTTTTACAATTTAACAACTGTTTTGAAGTTATCGTCAAAAGTAGCCACTTTTAAAAATTACTGAAGAATTTTCCTGTGTAAATAAGCTAGATGCGGGTACTAATTTTTTATCATAATGTAATAATCTTATAAACCCGCAGCAAAATTTGTTAATTTCACCACGGGGAACTGTCAGTCAAACCTCACCACGATTTTAACTTTTTCTTATGCTCTATTGGAAAGAGGACACTTTTCTAAGCATATTACAACAAAAATTTTGCTGGATTATCTTTTAGTTTTCAAAAAATTTTAGATAGGGAAATGTTCGTTTTAACATGGATTCGCGATTAGCCGTTGTTGAGTTTGTCAAGACAGACAAACATCCCGACGCCTTTGGCGCCGTCCGGGCCTGTATTTTGACAAACACATAACGAATTTTAAAATATCCCTGTAGAATGACGGAACTTGTCAACGGTGGATCTCGAAGACATAGAACTCGTCCGGGTGTTCACCGCAACTGTTGGCATAGCGGCATTGCAAGGCATTTAGCGCCTTAGGCGCTTTAATCTTTTTTATATGGTGTTTAGATAACGGGCGTTGGAGATCGCGTATTAAAATATACGCTGACGCGGGTTTAATAAGTGGGAATTGAAAAATTTTGAACTTTGAATAAGTTGGACCGAAGTTTGCCAAATGTGTGTCGAAAAATATCAGAAAGGGGATTTTGTGGGCGACCAGCTATTTGAACCTCAAAAAGTATACGCGTCTAGGTCGTGATGCGCGATTTGAAATACGAATGTCAATCGAGTTTAGGACGTCGCTGCTGAAGTTTTCCGTGTCAAGAAATTCCAATTCCAAAATCTTGTTATTTCATCGGTGGTAGTAATTAAATAGCAGACGCAGTAAAGAAATTAAATGAAATGAAATAAATTTACTTGAATTTAACTTACGACCACAACCGAAAGCCAACAGTAAGGGTATATCAAAGCACACGAACCGTCAACAGAAAACCGGATCGCTACTCTTAGCGCGATACGGGTGTCGCGTTTTACAAGTCCCTGCTTTCGCATTTTTAAAATGCCGTTTATTCGAAAACTAGTGAATAATCCAAAAACATTTTTGTTGTATTATACTCAGAAAATTGTCCCCTTTCTTAGTGTGTAGATGAAATTTTTGAATTCGTGCTGAGGTTTAACTGACCGTAACTCACCACTGTGATCTAAAGCCCTAGTTTGATCTATGAGTTTTGCATCTCGCAAGGATTCCACCCTACCAGAATATGCAAATGCTCACAGAACCATAAGTGTCAAGTTTAAAAATCACGTTTCAGTAATGCAGTCTTAAAAATACTGACTTCGTCCTTAATTGATACTTTTGAATTTTTTTTATTTTTTGAAATAATATGCAGACACATTTAAAACTTTTATTTTTATGTCGTTTGAGGTATCTTGCGGTTGAAAGGTTTGGTGATGACTGGAACTTTTAAGTGAACTCTTAAGTCTCATCAGTACCACTCGCTGATTCTTGAAAATGCTGTCTATTAGATAACTTAGGCGTTTTAATGCTTAAACCACAACCACGCCTGTTTTACTGGCAAACCACGAACTACGTCAGAAGATAGGTTTTACCTGTCTTAAATCTCTTAAAATATGTACAGGATACAGTGATTGTCTTCAGGTCTACCGAGAACTGAGCAAGATACACATTCATTAACCCTTCAATGATAACTGGAGCATCACGAGGATGTTCCTGACCGCTGTATATTATAAATACAATTGGTTGTAATTACGTTAATTTAGTGGTCCATCCATACTCCAACAGCACGAAAATTGTTTCTGATAGTATGACTGCTATCTAATTGTTTTTGTATTTTAGTACAATTCGATAGGGTGGCGCGCAGCTTCGTTGCTTCTAACACAAGCTGCAGCTGCAATCGTTCAATTTTTCATAAACCTTTCAAGATTTGAGGTTTCCATCCTCGATTATATCATGCTAACTTTTCCTAACGAGCTTTAACAAACTGTGATATAAAATTTAAACATTTTTATTTACAAAATTCAACCATAATTTATTTTAGTTTGATTTAAAGGTTGGCCAGAAGTTATGTAAACTAAATTGCCGGTTCTAAATTGTTTGTTATCAAATAGGCACGTTTATAGTTAAAATTAATTTGTTTTTTCCTGACCACATACTTTGTTAAGTTTAAAATTTTCATAGTACACACTTCCTGAACTACTGGTAATTTTTTGGCGGGAATTTAAAAGAAACCCACTGTTTTTATAAATACTGCGATTGTGTGTGTTTGGTGTGTGTGTGTGTACATCTCTCATCGTTAAATATTTGAATAATTTTTTATCGATACTCGTTATCGGTCAAGGATTTTGCTTATATTTGAATTGCCAACTACGTCTAAATTTGAGATGAATTGCAAAGATTATGTGTTTAATTTTGAATTTTTGATAAAGGTGTCTGTGAAATTGAGTAATGTTTTATCTTTTCATAATATTGATATTATTAAGCTCCAGCTTTTGGTTGTCGCTTTTGTAATTCGAATAAACATTGAATGCGTTATAAAAACATAATTAGAGATGAGCATATGCGTTCTTTAAATAAATGCAAAACCATGTGTAGTGAAAGAAATTGAAGCTTCCACTGTAATGTGTAGTCATGTACGATTTAATGTAATATCAAATTGTACTGTATGTATCTTCCTTTTTTATTATTATAACTATCGCCTTACATGATGTACAATGACGCGAATGAAAACTGGATGTAATATACGTACGACCACGTGTGGGTGTCGTTTTCTGAAAGAACGTGGACAAAAGGAAAACGAGTACTTGAATAAACATGGCCATGTACACGTAGCTTGCGCTTTGTGTTACATCACACAACCATATCCCATCCCCTATCGCAATTCTCTTGCTTTGTTTTAATTACATCATATATCACATTTATATTTTTATCGCATTTCAATATGCACAGTACACAAGAGGTAACTACAGTGCCCCCCCCCAAAAGTAAACGAGATGAATATTATACTTGGCAATAGTTTGCAAGCATTTTATTTAAATTTTAAAGGACCGAGAACAATTCAAATATAAATTTTTAATTTTATTTAGTAAATTAAAAATTATTAGTAGTAATTTATTTAATTTGCCATTTTACGAACGTAAATAATAACACTCATAATATGATTTTATGCAAGTCTTGCCTTTTTTAAATAATTGCTATTAATTACGAAATTATATTATAAATAATACATAATACAAATTAATTGTTTTTACTTGCGTACATTTTATTTAAGGTGGGTCGGTTACGACCTGTACCTCAGGGCCAGTCTTCCTCCAACGTTAGACATTAAAAAAATTAAAGTTGTTGCAGAATTTTATTTTCTATTATTTTTTGTGAATATTGTGTACATTCTAACTAAATGCATTGGACAGTTAAGTTAGTTTCACATATTGTAACTGGCGGTGCTTTTTTGCATTTAAATAAGAGTGAGAATTCATTCTGAATTTATCTTAAGGAGGTACAACACTGTAACAGTTCCAAAAATAGCGGTATTTTAACGAATGTTAGTATAAATATAGTAAAAATATACATTTGTAACTTATAACCCGAAAGTTAGCACTCCAAAAAAGGTGAATTATTGTTAGTCTTAAATAAAAATATTAACGATATATTAAATATATAACGACGGGGAAAATTGATATTCAGCAAAATGGAAGACTTGAAAAAACTTTTTTATTGTGGATAGAAACTAAAAGAACTATCAATTATAAAAATTTCGCGTTGGACTATGAAAACAAATCTTGTGAACAAAATTCTTCTTTAGTCATATCAGTCGAATGTACTACTTACTTAATTTACTGTCAAGCACGTTAAATTATAAGAAATAATTAACTTTTGATGCATGTAAAAAATTAAAGTTTTGAAAATAAAATAATATTTTGCAATTTTTTCACGGATAGAAGTTCAGATAATATCAGGTTATGAACCTAGGTCAGCCATGCATTTGGCCAAGATGAAGAATCTTTAAGGAAAAATATCTAAATTTGTTCACAATTTTGAAATAAATACAAAATATTATTCTCTAAAAATTCTTTAGTGTAAGATTAAGAATTTGTAAGCTGGTATACAAACCAGTTATAGCAGTGGTGGCTAACCTATGACCCGCAGGTCAAACACTAACCCATGACCCAGGTGTTGATTTTTATAATCTTATTTTTTATATCATAAAAAAGAGAGTAAGACAATCGAAAATATTAAATAATTAAAGTACCTATATCTTATGTCGGATTTAAAAACAGGATTTTTCAGTGAACTTGGTGACCTACGAGCTAGTATTAAAAAGAATAAACAATAAGATTTGACCCGCTTCTCAATAAGTTGTTATAATTTGATCCGAAGACTTCATATTTTGCTTGTTTCTGTCACATTACTTATTGTAAAGCTAAAGTTTCCGTACGCCACTGCTCCGGAGTCAAAAACATTAAATCGTCCGAGCAAAACCGGACATTTCTACTAGTTACTTATAATAATTTGGTAAACCTTTGCTTTATTAATTTCTTAAGTTGCTCTTGAAAATATCGACAATTTTTAAATTACTAAGCAGTTCTATCTTGTTACATTAAAATTTAAAGTTATACAGAGTAATGCTACCGGCTTTGTAGGTCCAGGGCGATGCAGGATGTTGCCAGCACCTTGTGAAGGAGACATGCTCGAAACAGCCAAGTTACTTCGTCGAGAATCAAACCGACGACCGCGCCTATAGCTATAATTTATAATTTAAAAATGATATTATTGTATTACTTTAAATCTGCAGCATTTCTAGTAATTAAAAAACTTGATTCTTTTACAATAATTAGCAGATAAATTTAGAATAGAACAATTTTCGTTAAAATAAACTTGAACTTTTTTAAAATAATGATTATAATTTATTATAATAAAATTTTGATTGGAAACAATTTCATTCATGCTAATGAAATAAGTTAATAACTTGGACATATCAAAATCATTTATTGTCTATAAATAACATTTTTAAAATTATAGATTAAATTAAACACACAGTGAGTTCATAAAGTATCGAACAAATTTAAATCGTCGAAAATATTTTTTTAAATTGCAACTCTTATTTTAATTTGCCATTTAATAAAATACCAGCTCATAAACAAAGTGGAATAAAAAATCTCGTTGACTTTATAAAACGGTAAATACAGTAGTGTTGAATAGGGATGGAATGGGGGGGGGGGTACAAATCTAGAGAGATTATTGAGATAATCAGATAGAATATTTCTATAAATAAATAGGCGTGTTGGATATATCTATGAAATTCTTCTCTTGTTCTTTTTCGTTTTGTTATTACCATTAATGTACCCAGTTTTACACTTGGCACTCATGATTCTGTGTACACTTGCATAACATTCTAGTAGGGTGCTAACCTTGCTAGATGCATAGTACATAGAGCAAACTTGGGCTTTAGATGACTTCAATGATCTCCTACTCCGTACAGGTCGATTTAAGCCTTGTACCACGCTGCTGATGTTTTAAAATTGATTGTTAAATTAAATTTACACGAAATTAAAATTTTAATTACGGTACAACTGTAGTTTTGATAACATGGAAGAACTCGAAAAAGAAAAACGTAAATGGGCGGGTTAATTTTTTTTTGTGAAATTCCTTGATGAAGATACGAAGTATTCGCTGTTATGTTTTACTTCCAAGAAGAAATTCTTCAGGCGCAGACAAAAAGTCTGAATTGGGCAATTCCGGATGTTGGTAGCGGAGGTTATTGAGAAAATCAAGGACATTCAACCACATATTTCTAGATAACAGATTATACTTGATGATGTGCACGTATACCAAATTATAACATTTATATGCGAATAGTTGAAATGTCTTCGTAGTTAATTAACGATGGTACAAAGACGTGTGTGTATTATTTTACGAGTGGAAGTTTTCGTTTATATAATCGACGGACGCGCACGGCTGTCTACTCAATATATATTTATAAACGTCTAAGGTAATTTATACTCCGTGTTTTAATTACTAAATTGGAAACTTAATTTGTTGGATTTTTCTCCAAGAACCAGTTGGTTGAAAGCAATGGAAACGAGTTTTAAGGTAGCATTCTTGAAGATGTCAAAAATGTCGAAACGATTGTCGTACGTTAATATGATGGAAGAGCGTTGCAATGGATTTTAAATTGTCGTGACCACAAAAAACGAGCCAGTTTCAACAATTTTAGAACTTCGACATCATTACGAAAATGTTTCGCTTTAAAAAATTACGGTTAACTAACAAGATATAATTAGAATAAATTATTAGTTTTTGGTAGATAGGTTTCTCAGAATTTCGAGCTAGTTTTTTCTTTAATTGTGTAACACAATTTTTTAATTTGCAAAAAGCTGCGTTTGTATTTATTTGTTTACCTCCGAATCCTACCGCTTCGAGTTTGCGTCTTTTTAGCGGTTACTGATGAAAACAGGAAATCGCTGGTGAAGTGTTCGACCTCTAATCTTTTTCAAGCCTGTTTTCTTTCAATTTGTTATTATTTTAATATTTTTGCCAGTCGCTATCTTATTCAATAGAAAGTATTCAACGTGACTGATAATGTCAACAATCATTCCAAGTTGGCTTGACCTGGATTTTTCTCTTATCTAATATTTTTCAGAATTTATGTGAAATGAAAGGAAGTGCTAGTTTTTTCTATTTTGGTTATCAGTTTGCTCTCAAAGGAAAGGAAAGTTGATTTCGAGCCCACGTAAAATCCTCATCTAATTGTCGAAACTTCTCATTGTTTACACTCTCGGCAATAATTTTTACTTTTCAAGACTTGCAGGGAAAAATATTACAAGATAATTTCAGAAACGTTGAGGTAATTAATTATAACAAATACGATAGACAATTTTGTAAGAAATTAAAATTTTTACAAAAAAAGTAAGTTACAAATTGTGATTTTTTAATAGTTATTACTAATTTAGAAATTTATTGTTAATTTTCAACTCGTGCAAATTTGTATGTTCATTTCAAAATGCTCCTTAAAAAGGAAGAAAATAAACTATAGACTATATTAGGTGTAGGATAATAAAGTGCACAACGGAATTTAAATTTTATACTAAAGATTGTTGGGTAATATGGAAGAGGGCTTTATTACATATCTTTTACCTGAAAATCTCAAAATAATCGAATTTTAAATATTCCTCCACTTCGGTCCCCTGCGCTCGGGCGCTACGAGTCGTTTTCCTCTCTCTGAAATCTAGTCGGGTGTAATTTTCGAGGGCAAATTATGCTCAAAAATAGTTTAATAAAATAAAAATACACTATGGGCGGGACCAATCTTATAGAAACAGCCAATGGGATGTACTGTTGTACATTTTGACTCTTTTTACGTGTTTTTTTGAATGATCCTCAAAATTTCATTTATATAATTGAAATATTCGATATTTTCTGCCGTAATTTCATTAAAATATTTTTTAATTCGTAGTCACTTTGTCGACCTACTCCCGTCGACATTTGTATTGCGTATGAAGTGAATATGGAATTAAGATTTAGAACATAGAAAAGTGGTTAGTGGAATTATTTTCTTCCTTTTTAATTTTTTCTTACGTACTTTGTCGGATCTCGATGCCTGTTTTTTTTTAGCAAAACTTTAGGCTAGTTTCCCTGTTACTTATAAAAACCTTTCTTGGTACTTGTAGATCAGGTAAACCTTGATGTCTTTTTCCCGTTGCGGGATAGGATCTTCAGCTTTGAACATGGACCTTTTTTTCAGATAGAATTCTAACCTCCTTCAACTCAATTCAGCTGAACTTAGTTTTTCGTATAAAAACCTTTTATTTTAATTTAATTCTCTGCTTAAATGTTAACATCAGATTAAATGGAAAACAAAACCTCAGGTATATCCCTGGGGGGGGGGAGGTAAGACTTAAGATGTGAGGTAAGGTGTAAGACTTTCGTGCACCGCATACTCTATGTTCCAGTCTCCGGGGTGTGTATACCATGATTATCATTTAATTATAAGTATTGAATGACTCAAGAAAAAATTAAAATTACTAAAATTAAACTAAAAATTTGTGCTGTTGAAGACCGGGGAACCACCTCAATTCATTTGTTTGTCTCGTAAACAAATCTTGGTAAACTAATTCTGAAATCAGTTTTGAATTCTTTATTTCGAAATATGCATTAGGGCCGGTTACGCACACCGAACTAACTTGGTAAATTGAAGAGCCTCGGAGCAAAATAGATTTAAGTAGGTCAAAAATTACTTGTTGTAGAAATGACGGCCTTGCGTAATGCTGTTTTCTTCTATGTTCTATGTCGTTGGTGACCCTCCGTTCAATAGTTGTCGTGTACATGCGAGTAATTGTAATTGTACATAGGGGACAAGCAGTTTGCAAGTATACCACACTTCCGAAGCTCAGGAAGATGTGCTCGTTAATCGCGAAGCTTATGAGTTATGACCATCTTGTATTGGACTGGGTTACAGTTAAAAGCATCTTACAATAGCAATATTATTGATAATAATATTGATGGTGTAAGGTGCTTATTACGCCACATTGATTGTCTTGCAATAAATAAAATTTGGTTACTAAAACTGCCCTTCGATTTTACCCGTTAAATTTACCAAAAATCTGAGATAATCTAAGTTATAATTTAACAATTACTTTTGCTCTTCCTGTGTCGTTTGGAAATTACCAAGTTTCAAGATTGGGATGGGAAAAGGCAAATCGATTCAAACGTTCCGTTGAAGTATTAGTTTGAATTTTACAGTATTTTTGATGGAAAATCTGTTCTTTAGTATTCAGTAGGCAACTCCTTGTCGGAACTCTTTTCCATTCTTATCGGCGATAAACAAATAAGCTACCAACATACGCTACGTGTTGATATATAAGATTATTTGTTTGAACTTGAAACATTTGTCGGTTTTTGTACATGTCGAAATCCCAAGATCAGATCGATCAAGACGACGAGGGGGGAGTGATGTGATGGTCCTTCTCTTTCACATAACGTACATTTTTAACCGTCTCCGAATGATTTGCCCGTCTGTTTATCTAGTTTTTTTTAACGGTTTAACCTGGTTTTTCAGTTTCTTTACAGAATTTATCTGGAAATTTTGGTTATTTCGCGTATACCTTTTCATATGGGTGGTTCGTTATTCTGTTATTATTTACTATTATCGTGAGTGTGTGGTTATTAAAAAATGCGATTGTGTGTGTGAAGTGCGATAACGGATTGCAAAACAAATTTAAACAAATATTTATTATTGTTTCACGCTTTTATCCGTTTAGGGTTTAGCTCGGCAAAAAAACCTGAAACTCTTTCCACTCAGTTTCTCTTTGCTGAAACAATCGTTTTTTTTGGTGTTGTTGTTTGTCGATTGTGGTGACTTATAATTGAGATAACAAAGACCTTCCATTTAAAAAATTTAAATTCCGTTGATAAGAAAAATATAGTTGAGAAAAGCATGCACGCAATTGTCATTAAGTGCATTTAATGTATGATAAATAGAGAAACGTTTATCAAATTTAGTCGTTGAATGAAATGTATGTTCCAATTTGATGTATCGTTTTATTTAGTTTATATATATACCATCTCATGTAAGTCGATTCAAAAATGAATAGCATAGAGCACCGATTGTTTGCTAAGGCCCCGGATGTATTTCGACACAGATAACCCCATAAAGATTATTCCATTTATGTGATAAAAAAATGAATTATAAAACGTGATACCATTTTTCAGCAGACTCCATATTTCTAATATTTATGTTATTTTCTAATAGAATAATTATAAAATATTTGCTAAATTTTTCGTTGTAATCTTAGTTATTTACCATTCTTTTATCATCGTTGTAATTTTAGAACCAGATAACTTTTATAAGTGATGATAGGTGATGCTTGATAAAATACACATTACTCAGAAAATTGACTCCTCTGCAATAAAATATTGAATAAATCGATTAATTAGACACTTTCATTGCGATAAACTTCCAACCGATCGGATCAAATTTACTTCGTGTGACCACTCAAGGGTTAATTGTGATCAAATCTGCAGACCGAAAGTTAATCTGATTTTATTTTGAAAAATGCTGCCAATTTTTTTTTGCAAAACCGCTCGTTTTGGGTTTCCAAATTTATCGTCTATTTTCATTGCGGAAGTTCAACTTGAAATCGAAGCACAAAAAGTTTGATGATTAGTCTTGACCAAAATTCTACATATTTGCTCCACTTTAACTGTCTTGCAAATAACAATGTATCGCATCTAAATATATTAATCCTAATGCTAAAATAGCTATAAGTTGTTAATTATAGATGTTTTTACACTATTAACTTAAATAGATCGAGTATGTCGTATAAATAGAAAATAAAAATTAAATTTAGATTTAAAGTCGTTACGATTCGATTTCGAATCGCTTTTTGATGACAATTCGATGAGTAACTTTTTCTTTCTAATTTCAGGGCGAGTTTTGGACGCAGTTGGAAGAGAGAAAAGGGTTTCAAATGCTTATCAGGAATTTATGGACTTTTTACAATTTTTTTGCCGAAGTATGTGTCGTTTCTTCGTTTTACTGAAATCATCAAAATCGAACATCTAAGCGGTAAGTTGAACATTTTTGGATGCGTTTGAAGAGCGAATGTAACTTGTAACTTCCACTTTCTGAATGTAGACGTATGCAAAAGATGGCCTCTCTTTTCTACCACTTATTCTTATTGAATCCGGCACTGGACATCCTCCATCCTCGGAGACGTATTAAATAATTGGTCATTTAATTCTTTTGGATGGAAACGTATAATCTTACTTTTGGCAGCACTCCGTGTTTTTTTTTGAATTTATAGTTTATATTTTGAATGTAATCTGTGAACACTCAAAAACAGATTAAATTCGTGAAAATATACATGACACGAATATAAGTTTGTATAATCCTTTCATTCAAGTTCTAAAGTTTTTTTATAATTTTATTTACTTTTATTATTTCAAGTTCGGTTTGAGGTTTAAAAAAATGTTTGCTCTTCTAGAAAATTCATATTCTAGCGGTTTAGATGAGAGAAAAGCACGATTCGCAGGGAAGTATGATCTGTTGCAGAAGTACCAAATTTCAAATAAACAGAAAATCGAATATATTTCATTGAAAACCAAATTTGAGCCCTTCGAAAAAAAACGATTTTTTCTAAATAAAATTTCGGATATTCTGCCAAGTTTGTTACATCACTTTTGAACCATTTAAACGCTGATTTATAAGTCCAATTTAAATCAATTAATTTACAACTTAATCTCACACAAAGCTAAATTGTTATTAATTTTTACTTTGTACATAACATTCATTTGGCAATTGCATTTTTTATTGAAGTTTCAATTTAGCATTGTTAAGGCCACGTTGCTTAATGAAACCAGAACATTAACATTTTTATTTCCATTCATCTTAATAAAATTGCACGAGAACAATCAAAGTTATAATTTTACATTATTGTGGTTGTTAATAATTAATTTCACAGGAAGTTTGCAACGAAACAGTGCTTCCAAGCTTGAAAAAATTTGATAATCATAATTTAGTTGGGCTAACTTCGATATTATATCGAAAATTGTTGTAATTTTGGTGAACAACAATTTTATCTAGAAGCTCAGATAACACCTAACTTGTGACATAAATTAAAAGAGAAACAAATAAAAATAAAGTAAGATTAAAAGTTTTTATTTAAAAATGGCGCCAAAATTTAACAATATTTGGTGTTTATTTTTACGAAATTATCGTTAATTGAAAAGTTTTGCAAGCACTTCTTTCCATAATTGTTAAAAGAGGGGGGGGGTTAATTAATTTTAAAGAAAGTTTTTCTTAACGTTTTGCTGTCTATATTTGGAAAGGTGCAGAAGAAATATTTTTCTGAAGATGTTTTTTTGCCCATTAGAGTGCTGGAAGCAAGTGCAATCTACCAATCAAAACAGTGCGTCTCTTCCTTTTACAGCTCTATTGCAGCTTCCAAACTAATTTTCAATTTACTAGATACTACGAATGTGATTATTTGGGGTCTGTATTGTAAATGTAGGCAATGCTACTTGACTGGCTAGTGTCGATTATTGAGGGGGCGGAGACACCCAAATATTATTTTTATTTTTTCTATATATTTTTTGAAACTGAAAAAGTATCTTCTTTATTATTCATATTTTAACAGTAATCTTAAGAAATTCCGGTGACGTTACTGTACAATGCACGAAAGCCTAGGGACCCCCCAGACCCACCGATCTGGGTGCATAACTATTATTAGTACTGCCAACTCGAAATAATGTTTTCATACACTCCAGACGGCAAAAGTTACTAATTTACTCTTTCTGTTCATGGGGTTAAGTGGACGGTTATCACGAACACAATAATTACCGAGAAACTGAAGGGTATTCCATACCTCTCAGACTCCCCGGTTTGGGAAGACGAGCGGTTTTGTGTAGATGTTCTGTAATTAATTTTATTTCACTTCGACCCCGGCCGGTCCGTTTAAATCGATATTCTATAAAAGAATATGTTTAGTTATCGGTGCCTGGCACCCTAGGGTTACAACTTAACGTGGAATCCAAACCACGACTTGTAGAATCAACGTCTTTGGTCTTACGAACTAAATAAATTAAAGAATTTAATATGAACTAAAGTTTAGATAAGTAGAATGCAGGTCAGGCTGGATCAGTGTTTTCTATCGTCGAGCTGATCGGCGTTAATCTATAGTAAAAGGCAAAATCTAAACCACGGAATGGTTTACGACTAGGTTCCTTCTTTGTCCAGGCATTGAAGTGTGAATATTATAAATATAACTAGAGCGTAAAAGTAGTTTCTATATTATGATGCATTTTTGGGATCCATTCTGAACATTAGATGGCGACACTGTCATCTGCAACTAGAAACTCCTGCATGTGCTTGATTCTGGCATGTTTTGCTTTACGAACGATAACCTCAGCATTTGGTAATTTTGATGTTTTTTCAACTTGATTTGTTTGACCATTACTTTTTATCTTGAGGTTACCAGTTTTTTAATATTATATTGGGGTGCGTTCAAGAATTATGTAAGCAAATTTTTAATGATTTTAGACCCTCTCTTTTTTTAAAGCGAAAATAAGGAAATCATAAACCTCCATCCCCATAAGAATTTCTTCAAAACTTTTATTGGCTTGTTTCAATACGTCTAATGTTGTAGTATACATCTGGGGTTCCCCGAATTGAACATCGGTACATTTAAAAAGACCACTGTACTTAGTAGTGCATTCTCGGACCACTCATTTATTTCTAATAAGAAATTAAGAAATATGAAAAGAAATTCGGCATAACCATAAAGTTGTATTATTTATTTAAATTATAAATATTATGGATTTTTACCCCCCCCCCCCCCCCCGCTTAATAAATGTAATAAAAAATTATTTTTGCCGTGGTTCGGATTCCACATTAAGGCACATTGCACATTGGTGCTTTTTAGTTTAGATGGTTTTTTTAAGTGTTTTATTCGAGAAGGTCAACGTGAAGAATTGCTCGAGTGGTTCTTTTAAATGCTTGGAGTGTTATCATTATCCACTAGATCAATCGTGTTTTCGTGTTATGGAAGACTCAAATCATAAGGTTCTCTGAAATGCTATGGCCTCATAGCAAGTTCAGAATAAAACTCGGAATGGCAACATTTCCGGTTTCTTGAACTCCAGACCAGACCAACAATTCGTACTTCGTCGCAAGTATATCTTACTTACAGAGTGAGGTCGAAAAAAAATGAACACAATTCTGAAATATTTTGCAAGGAACGCCTTTGGCGCCATCTGTAATAGTAAAAAGTTGTTTTTAAATAAATGCAAACATAAATATTAGGCGCCAAAAATTTAATTAACAATATCGGGAAAAAACCAGAAATAAATTTAAGGAAAAGTAAATCAAAGTTTTATGTAAATTACAATACATAAATATCTCAAGCACTTAATAAATTTGCCGTATTAGAATAATAAACGTACGCGTATTATTAATTTTATAATAGGTATTTAAATTTGGCTTGCAAATTTGCATTATTGAAAACTACGATGATGACGATGATAACAATAATAAATTGGTTGTTATCAAAGTACTACCTTGTCAAATTATTCAAAAATTAACAAAAAAAAAGTTAATTACGAAGATCCTGTTTGTAAAATTCGAGATTACGCAATACGTTTAATTTAAACGAGTTTCGGTGTGATGTGCAGGAAATGTTACCATTAGAATTATGCCGGATAAGTTAAAAAATTTTGCTTTTGCAATAAACGATGAAGTTGGTAAAATATTACGACAGGAAGTTTGTTTTTGCTGAGAATGATTCCTCAACAGAAATGAGTTGTTAAAACGGTAGCGTAGCAAGAAGAATTTGTAAATATTTTTTGAAATAAAATTAAAAAATCGAATTGATTTAAATTTAACGTCTTTAAAATTGGCGAGAAGAATGCGGCTCTCGTCCACCTCTACTCACGACTCGAACCCATGGAACGGTACTTCACTGTGATACCCAGTTGGGTTAAAATTGTCAATGTCGACGAGCAGGTATTTAACTTCCTCCGAGGTTAAATAAAAGCAAAGAATACAGAGAGAGAGTTTAATAATTATGATATGATATATTATAATCATAACTTTAATCGCGCAACGGAATGCATTAAGTACAAAATAATATGGCTTTAATGCCTCCTGATATTAAATATAATTTATACGGCAGTAATAAAAATAAGCAAGCAGCAGAGAAAACGAACAATTTAAATTTTAAATTTTAATAACATGTGTAAAATTTTATTTCACCTGGCGCCCAACAAATCGAGGCCATTATCCTCTTTGCCTTAATTAAGGACAGCCAATTCGTAATTTACCAAATCAACTATCAATTCTTTTCGTTCCGTTGCGTTCCTACGTTCAATATGCTAATGCAAATTTGTACAAGATGCCATTTATTTTCTACAATGTATTACTCCAATAAGAAACGCCTTATAAAATTTTATAATTACATATTTGCCATACTATAAGCCAACTACGTCACTTCCTGTCCAGCATTCGACACAGCAGGAGAGTTGATCATAAACTCGAAAACAACTTCTTGTTTAGATTATCACCAAAAACAAATCATAATCGTCACATTTATCATTTCAATCATAAAATTTTCAAAATTACAGTTAATTTACTTTATAATTTCGAACGGCTCTTTTATTCAAAAATTTAAATTGGACAAGAAACGGAAATTGACTTTTAAAACTTGAAATTACATAAAAATCTAGTTCGCTGTGGTTTTCGAACGATTGAGTAATTCGGTAGCTAAATTTACTTACAATTTTTTGACATTTGGAAATTCAAACAGGAAAATAATACAAAATGGGAAGAATTGCAAAATTTGGTCTTTTTGGATTTTGCGAATTTACAGCAACGATAAAGTCCAAAACAAATATGAATAAATGACCGCTTCGAGAACACAGCGTCAGTTTCATAAATTGACTGGTAACCAATCAGCATGGCGTTACGCTATTGTCCGAATTCTTAGGGCCGATTGCACAAATGTCATTTAAGTATTAAGAAACAATTGAAATTCAATCCCGATTTATTAGCCATTCGTAAGTTTATTTGATTTTTATATATTTTTTGTAATAGGAGCATAATTTAATACTAATGAAGGGGGGGGGATTAAAATTTTTTTGTTTTTTAATATTTAAAATATAGTTGAATTATTCTGGACAGTAATAACATAATATCCTTGAGCATTTAGGTCTCAATTGATCTATAAATGGATATGTTTCTACAAGCCAAAAAAAATTATCATATGCAGGGTCGCACTAGGAATCATTATTAAATGAAAAACTAGTGAATATATGTTATAAATTAACAGTTGAAAAACAGTTTCCAAAACCAAAAAATTGCACTAAAATATTTTCAAGTATATTTCATTATTTATATTACAATTCTATAATGTCTTCTTAGTTAAATATTTTTTATTATTTTTTTTTTTATCTTTACGACAGCAAATCGTAATATACACTGGGTGTGAGGTGTCACCTGATTTTTTCATACGAAAAAATTGTATATAATTTTTGTCCACAATTGGGTGTACTTATCAAGCCCATTGTCAACTTTGACCACAAAAATAATGATTATTAAGACAACTTCATTAACATTCATGAAAATAAACCCGTAGGGTTTCCTTTATGAAAACTCGTATCATTTCCGTACTCGATTTTATAAGTTATTAAGAAATTATAACGAACTGATGTAATTACCGGTTAGATAATGCTAATTACGAATTAAGCTGCAAATTTTTATCCCAAACGGAAAGATCGTTTTTCAACGGCCAAAAATTATGAGAAATTCCATTGGTCACTGCCACACTCGTGGACGTAACAATCGCATATTTTTTTGCCATGGGCACACAACAACACGAATACGGTACAAAATGACTTGCTGAATCCAAAACGAAAGTCACGATGATGATTGAATATTTTTTCATCCCTAATTCATAAATTGAACTTGGCGAGTTCATTATGACCGCTGCTGCAAAAACAAAATGGTAAATGTTAAATTGGAAAAATTGTAATTAAGAAATCATCGATTTACGATGGAAGAGTGACTTGAACAATTTTGATGTTTTATTTATGAATGAGGATCAAAAATTGTGTGGTTTTATGTTCCGAAGAAAATGGTGAAACTTCTCGACAGCCAAACGGATAAAAAAAGAATTTATTCTCGATGTTAATTATTTCCATTATTAACGAACCAAAATTATGCAGTCGAATTCCAAACATCAAGATAACAAATGGTTTTAAAAAATTTAGAAACGGTGAACATGTTTGGTATTTTAACTTACCTAACACTTATTGTAAGATAAAATGCATTGATTAGTTTTTGGATTGACCACTTAACGGATTGAATTTTTTTGGAAATAAGAGGTGGACTCGGAACCGAAGGATTGCCGGGGTTTGAATGAATATATGGGAAGAAGTCACTTATTTGTAGATATGTGGGTATAATTAATAAAAAATATCTTGGCTACTGTAGCATGAAGTATGTTCCAAATATTATTTACGTTAATTTTTAAAAATTCCAACCGCGCCCACCTTTAATCGCATTCACCCGCGGCGTTGTCCCCGTTTCCCCTCGTACCACTATCTTCTGCGTAGCTCGGTAGCTGGACCGGTAGGCAACAGGTCATTCGTATTCATCTCCTTCTAAATCATCTTCTCTGTCTTTCGCGCGGAATGATCTTCCTTCTGCCTTTCTTAATACTCCTCGTTCTTGGTAAAATTTCTTCTCTTGGTAGTTCTCTTCTCGCTTTTTCCCGCGTCCATCGCCCATATTTCGTCTCTTTTTTACTTCTTCATATTTGTTTTTTTCTTCTTGGGGCTAGATTTCGGTATCGAATGTAGGTGCGATATCAAGGATGTTTTGAGGTGAATAGCTTTGTATGACGCTAAGTAGGACTTTCATGTAGGTGTTGTTGTAACGTTTTCGATTTAAAATGAAAACTGCCTTATTTGTTAAGTTCCTACAAGTGGACCTACATTTTAATTAATTTTTTCCACTCTTATCTTTACAGTTGAAATACTAACCAATTTATTTTCATTTTATTTACCTAATTGAAATGTACATTATTTGTCGATTACAGTTTCATTCAAATGTTGCCTGATTTAATTCGATGCTATGTTGAAAATTGAAATATTTATTTTTCGGGTTTTGTCTCAAAATTCATGACCCAAAAATTAACGTAATGAAATGAATGAAGCATATTTTTAAAGAAGAATTATAGCTGAGATTATACATAAATCTACTGAAGCAATAAATTTTTTTAAACTCTAAATTATATGAAAACAAATGATTTTAACAATAACCGCAAAGCTACAATGTATTCAAATATGCAATAATAATTTTTTTGAAATGTGAAATTTCAAAATTTTTGTTACCTGTTTCGTAAAAATTGAAAAAAGAAAAAAGATGAGCACATTTTGTATTAGAACATCATAGATTTCAATTTAATTTTTTTTTATTCGAAAGCTTTAAATCTTAAAGGTAATTTTTGTATTTTAAATTAAAATTTTAATAAATTACATAATTTACCATTTTAAAGAGATTTTAAAATTAATATAATGAAATAGTTTACAAGGCGGCAATACCATAATATTAATTTAAAAATAACGAACTTCAAAGTATTTATTTTATTTATGTAATAAATTGATAAATGTTAAAAATGCTTTATCTATTGTAGCATTCGCTTCAACTTCAGACTAAAAACAGCTACTTTGCAACCTCGGTACATAAATAACTATTTTAATTTCAATCGTTGTGCTTTTATATGTGCGTTAAAAGAAATATAGCTTTTTGGGCCGGTAGAACCTTTTTCTCATCAAATACCCGACTACTTTTTGGCCGATCGGCTAGTCCGGCTCTGCGTTGCCGCCACAAATAGTTTATACAAAACCGAGTCTAGTGAACTAGGAATAATTCTCTTTTTTGACCTTGATGTTTTATCAATTGGCCAGGCTTACGTAAATAGAGCCAATTCTTAAATCCATAGCGTGTCCACGGTCACCACACTGAATTAACAAATTAAGAAATTTGGTGTCCGCGAAACGAATTACGATCACATCAATATTGTGAATGAAACTATTTTTTGAATTGCTACGACAGTCGAAACAATTAGCGCAAATTAAAATTTTAAATACTTAAAAATTTGCATGTTTATAATTCAAGGTTAATTTGTAATAAATTCAATTGTATTTTAAAATTTTGATTGGGCGCACACAAAATATTACTCGGTGCATATTTCGGTTTTCGGATTTTCTCTGGACTTCTGAATTGCATTGTGTTTTTTGGGTAGTAATTATTTAAATTTAAGTGGTCATTTCTATTAATTATTATTCTGTGTCTATTTTAGAAGTTTATGCAAGTCTTAAACAATCGATCATTGTTTAAAACTTGTACGCGCAAATATGTCGGAGATAGCAATTAATTTAATATTAGGTTTTAGTGCAGGAAATAGAACGGAATTAAAATATAAAAAAATCAAAATATTTGCGTTCCACCGAAATGGTAGCTTAAGAAAACAAATTAAATCTGTATCTATAATTTTTTCAGCGATTCTAGTAGCTAAAAAATTATAAAAATATAATTCTCAGCAAGTAGCTGGAAATGGAAGTTTTCCAATAAATGTTTTTACAAAAATTAATATAAATATTAGCAAGGATATCAGGTTAGGGAACTTCCTGAAGGGGGGGCGGGCAAAATAAAACTTAAAGTTCTGAAAGAACCGATGGGAATAATTTTGATAAGTAATTCTTGCAAAAAAATTGGTAGATTGCGGAGTAAATGTTAATAAAAATCAAAGTTATCTGTAATTCTCCAATATAGCGACATTAAAATGTCGTTACTACTGTTAAGGAGAAGATGTGTATCAACTTTGAGGCCGTTATGAATTGGTTCCGTTATTTCGCAAAGAATAGTTTATATTATGTTTTAAGCGGAGTCGCGAACCAAACTGTAAATCGATTAGGATTAGAGGAGTTTAGAATTAATAATTATTTAATAAGAGTGACAATTGCTACATAAGCACCTTCAAGAGTTTGATTATTTGTTGGTGACGTAGACAGAGACAAAATAAACAATAATAACATAATTGATAAACTGATAACCTTATGATATGAGACAGTTAAAATATATTAATAGTCAATATACGAAGCCAGCATTCTCAATCTATAGGTTACTTATTTTTACTTGAATATTTTTAAATTGTAGCACAAAATCAATCATAATTTGTTGAAAAAAGTAGGAGATTATGAGATATGACTGGAAGTTATGTTGATTAACATTTGCCAGGTGTCTGAAAGCTTTTGTTCTTTTTGATTGCTCGATTAGCGATTATAATCACAAACCGGCCTTAATCTGCTTAGTAGAACAGTAGCAGGTATCGATAAATTTTAACAACAGGTTTTTAACAACCCAAAATTCCTGTGTGGAATAATTTTAAATTACTTTTTTTGATTAGTTTCATCTCGGAGAAGAAAATTGGGGTTTACAAATTCGATTGTTAAAATTGCGAGACATGCTATGTTGGACATGTAAAACTTTCTTAGGTACATAAAATTTTATATGAGTTCGTGCAGTAAAATGTCAGTGGGTGTTTCAGACCAAATTGCTGCGAGTTTTTATACCGAGTGTACTCGCGGCCTCTGGAAGGTCGGTCGCGTTGTTGTTTTAAAGGGAACAGAGGAGGACACTCAATTGTAAAAGCGATTATGACTTGACTCAGCTGCTTATGTGTACAGTAGCGGTCAACGGAAACTAAAAACACGTTTGTTCCATTGCCTCTCCAGTCGTTTTTACACGTCGATGATTAGTTAGAGGTAAATGTTATAATCAATCGTTCTCATTTTTTCTTTCGTCAACCGTGATAATCGCAAAAATCTCGAATATCTCTTCCAGGAGCGACGAGGTGATCCCAATACGCGCCGAAAAAACCGGACGCATTTTTTCCCTAATTAATTTTACACCTGGGCGAGATAATTTATTCAAATGGAATTCCAAATCCTATTTCTAATTATTTAACTAATCTGTAGTAATTAAATCGTCGATTTACTTATTTAATTGATGATGCATTGTAAGTATGTTAAACAATTTCTAGTCCAAAAAAACCAAATTAAAAAACGAATGTCATTAAGAAACGTGGCGCCTCACTAACACTGGATGTAGTTTTTTTAATTTAATACGACGATACTCATCATTAAGTTATTTTCACCGTTAGCAATATAATTAATAATTTAGTGAAAGGAATATCTTTATAATGTATTGCGCTTTTTCTCATTATTTGCACGAACTTGTTGCTACGCCTCCGGGCAAAAATTTTTAGTACTATTGAATTTGACTTATAAAGCACGCAACTCATGAGAAATTCGAGAATTTTCTAAGCATAACAGTTTTTGGCCGACGATAATTAGTTCTTAATTTATACTCTTGGAATTCTTCAAATATATTTAAAAACAAATTGTCCGTTGGTTTTTTAAATACCAAATTTATTATACTGGCCATTTTAGCATTTTTTGCTAATGAATTTTCATATTTACGAGTTTTTTTGCCACGGAGTGACTGACTTATCAAAGATGGAATGTGTTCAAACTTTACAAGTTTTAGTCTTTTTCTTAAAATAATAACATTTTATTTATATGGCCTCGATTTTCGACTGCCATT
Organism: Cantharis rustica; assembly: GCA_911387805.1. NCBI lineage: Eukaryota > Metazoa > Arthropoda > Insecta > Coleoptera > Cantharidae > Cantharis > Cantharis rustica. The sequence goes on along the minus strand of OU426878.1, from coordinate 52,970,504 downwards.
TTTAAGTTGTAACCATATTTTGTGTCCGATTTGCTCACCTACGCCATGAACTTCTTTATTTTAAAAGAAATTACCATACGTGTGCAGATCAGCAATGAATATGTCGAGAGAAATTATTTTAAAAAATTCAATTCCTGGTGCAGTAAAATCGACATACTTTGATGCAGTTTTCTTCCAAAGATCCAACCGGTCTCCTGACTGAGGAGAGTAGCAATGGTAAAAATTGTATTTAGATTAATCAACCTCTTTAAGTTTATGAGATTTTTTATTATTAGCGTAAGTGCAAAATTTCGGGTACAGAAAGGTTAACAAGTTAGCAGGTTACGATTTTCATCAGAAAGTAGAAATTTAGAACGAAGGTTTCAAATAAGTTTACCACAAAAATGAATTTTTTACGTGTCTGGGTTAGTTTCACTATTTATTTATTTTTTACAGGAAAAATGAAAAGAATTGTTTATTATAGCAGAAACTCTCGCAAACTTGCCTCATCAGTCAATTATCGGTAAACCATATCTAAGTTATTTATTTACTATTTTCCTGTGTCATTCGAAAATTTTTTTAATTTTATAGCAGTATACACCGGCAGACTGCTGCGAAGTAGTGTAATTTGTTATTTCAGGGACTATTCAATTAATCTCAAATTCTCGATTGAAATTATACAAGCTAAGGTGTCCTAGAATCATCATACTTACACTACTACTATATTGAGTCATTAGGCGGCCAACAACGACTAATATTAACCAGTCTTTGTTCGATTTAGATAGCAAGCTAAAAAAGCGCAAATAAAATACTTTAGCGCCGTTCTCGCTGGCAGTAAAGTGAGACAATAATTAAGGTTTTTTTTACGTTTGCAGAAAAAATATATTTTATATTCAGTGTTTCTATTTTTATTGAGGGCCTTCATAGACTTTGATCGATTTTAGTGTCCAATTGTTGTAAAATTTAGATTAAAAGAAACATTTTGCCCTCCCCCCACTCTGCACTACCGCTTTTAACATACCAGATATAAAAAAGTAATAAGTTTTATAGAAATAAATAAAATAAATTTTAACATTTAAAGCTTGCCATATACGAGTATTCTGCTTATTTCCTATTTCTAGGAATTACTAGTTTGCATTATTTTATAAAACAAGTTGGAACTGCTATGAATGGATTAACGAGATTTTGCTGTATTTGGGTGAAGTTATAACACAGTAACTTAATCTGACGTAGATAATCTGTATTTATTTACTACTTTAAGGAATTGTATTTTAAAACTACCTATTCTACGTGTAGGTGGTTTTTATTTTAAATCCAAAATATACTTCCTTCATATTAAATAAATAGAGATTAAATCTATGCTGCATTAAGTAACGTTTGCAAGCATATATGTGAATCTCGTTAATCCGTACTTTCAATCTTGTTAACAGATTCTTGCAGGTTAGTAGTGGGCAGATAATAGTAAATGCCATGTTTCCTGGTTCTTCTTCCTAAATGGGTGACCTTCCGGTGAAGGTCCGGTATATCTTTTGGCAACATTATTTATCGTGATCTTACGACCGAGACCAAATCATAGGATTTAGATCGAGTGGGGATTATACCACGCAAAAAAACTATGATTTGCTTGGGCAACGGTTTTTCTTGGTAAGAAAAAAGAAATGGAGCCAGTGCGAATGTTGAATTTGGTTTGAAAAAATGTCCACTATAAAGGTGTGCCCATTAAGAAATTTTCAATTCATGTGCAGTTTTTAAAGATCATTAGTATGGATGATTTATTTATTATATAACGTCTGCGTTTAAAATATTTTATCATATAAAGTCGATAAATTCTTGAAATAATAAGGCAATAAATTTTAAATTGAATGTACGATATATCATTACTCCTTTTTGGTCGAGACACGATGGGTGGTAAAATTTTGCAATACACTGTAACGGATTTCGTTTAAACCAGATGGTTACGTGCACTTTCGTAATTGCAACATTTGGTATGTTACACACACGCACCTTTTCGTTACACTAATTTTTTTAAACTAAATATCGAACGACCTTACAAGGTCTTGAAAGCGAAAAGCAATTGAAACCGCGAATTTGTTCAATTGCTTCATCCAAGTGCACCCAGATGGAATGCATTCGAGCTTAATTAGCAGCGCTCTCGAACTGAGTTTAATATTCATAATTTAAATAATTTATCAATCGTAATTAAGGATGTGACTTTTTTTGCTCTCCCTATATCAATAATTAAATTAAACTCGGCTCGGTTTGAGAAATCAAAACTTTTCTCTAATTAAATACTGTGATGCGATTACACGATGTACCGTAAATAAAAATTTTGGTTATCGTGAAAAATATGTAAATAATGAATTGTTTATTTCATTTGACCCGCGATGATGGAATAAATGTTAATTATCAGAATTGCCGAATGATACCGACTTTTGTCGACTCGATTTCGACAAATTCATTCATAATTTCCCGTGACTACGAGTAACAATTCATGCGAAACGTAGTTTGTCAAAAACTGTGTTTACAAAGCGTGCTTCCTGTAGTCCTAGATTGTTCACAATCCAACCGACAGCTGCGTATACTCAAAAAAAAGTAGAACTTTCGATGGACATTTTTGTGTGCTCGCCGAACTACCATCACACGACATAGCCCAGAAGACGGGGTTGATTTTCGCATATTAAATCTTAATTCAGGAAATTCCAAATTAATGAATTAATTCTTTCATTATGACGATTAACAATGGAAGGTTTATTTTCTGTGCAAGTAAACATAAAATTTATGTTTATGTAACAAATTAACCAAAGTCAAAACACTAAAAACTTCATTAAAATTAAGACAGTTTTTTGCGTTTGTATAATTTTGCAAATTTACACTCCCAACAAAAAGGTGCAGAGGAAGTTAGAATAACGAATTGATTAAATCCACGTCGGTTTTTTCAAAATGTCTCGTAAACAATTCCAAGTAATTTGCGACTTGTTTTTGTTTTCATTAAGAAAATCGATCGCGTTTTTCCACAAATTGCTTTTCCAATCAGAACTCGGAAGCTTTTTTTAGAGCGAAGATTTATAAACACCGATCGGATGTAGCGAGGTTTTGAAAAGTTATTTTTTCAGTATTCACTTGTTTTCATTTTGCTTTGTTTTTGTTGGTTTTCTAATTTTCATTTAATGGCATCCTAGCGGTTTTCATCTGTTTTACATTTCTTTTTTTTTTGAAAATTGAAAAAAAATATTATTACTATTAAAAAAAAACTTAAATTTATAACTTTTGACAGGACTAAGAATATTTGAAAAAGATATAACCGAAAAAAAGGAATAATAATCGGCAACCTGTTAAATGTTAATTTGTTGTTTTTTTAAATATTATTTTTCTATGTAAGTATGTATTCTTTACTTAACAGTTAAAATTCATTATTTTAACATTTTGTTTAGTTTGTTTATGAAAAACGATAAAATTTAATTTTAGGTTTTATTCTATAAGTTTTTATATTATAGATTATTTGTGTTTTCACTTGTATCTTTTTCAAATATTCTTACTCTTTTAACTTATCAAAAATGATAAATTTATGGTTAATTGTTTTTTAGTTTTTTTAAATTAATTTTTTACATAAATATGTATTCTTCACTTTACTGCTAACGTTCTATTTACTTCTTATTAAAAATTATATAAACCGATCAATTGCATACAAATAATACACCAAAATCCACGCTGACGTCTTGAAACTCCAATAGCCTTTCAAAGGATTTTATTTTCGTCCACCCATAAACGGAAAGCAAAATTGCTAGAATCAGCTGTTATCTTTATAATTAACGTTTTAAAAATAAATGGCACCTGACCTCGACTGGTTGATAGTTTTTTAATGATATCAGAAATATATTTACTTCCTAATGTTATCCGGTATCCATAAATCCGTTTAAACACTTAATAAATTACTTTTATCAAATAGAGTAAAGCCTCGATAATCAGGATCAATTGCGACCAGAACCTATTCGGATTATCGAAAAAAACCACAAAAAGGCCGTTTGACGCTTTAAGCATAATGGAAACTTGCTAAACCATTAATAATTCACTTTTGTGATTGAATAATTGGAGCAGATAAATAAAACAATTAATTAATATGAACTTATAAGTATTTTAATGGTATAGATTAGTATCGATACGAAAATGTGTACGATTATCAGATGATAATTTTTTTGCTGGAATGGAATCCGGATTATCAAGGCTCCACTGTATTCAGGATATAATCGGTTACCAAATTCAGCAAAGCGAAACTCATAAGTCTTTTCGGCTAGCCATAGGCGGAACCTATGACTCAAGGAACTAAAATTCGTAATGCAATCTAAAACAATACTTAATTTTTTCAAAAATAAAGAAAATCTCTTCACGTGATCTCACACCGCTGTGATCTCAAGTCTAAAGCAGAGTTTATGCAGACGGTGTAATGTGAAGCAACGAAACTGATTGATCCAGCACGAAAGATAAACCAATAATTACAAGCCTCGCGGCGGCCAGAAAATTTTCGGCCCAATTTGTAAACACGTCTTGCCTTTCTACATCGTCAAGTCGATAAATTTTTTTAATTCAAAATTCTACCGATTGGCCGACTTATAAAATGAAACACGTCAATATATTATAAATATTGTTTATGCATTCCCACGGCTGGTTCTTCAATTTATTACTAGACAGTTTTCGCCAAATGTTTACTTTTTTATTGAAAACGAGAGCAGGTGAATTTTTTATGCTATTGCAATGTTAATCAATTTAGTGGTAAAGTAACAAATTCTTGCTCAAAATTAATTATGAAGAGAAATAATATTAGAATTTTTAAAATTATACCGATGACTAACCCAAAAACAGGAACTTCATAAATGCCCAAAGCCCCACTAGAGTCACTTTTGGAGACTGTAGATTTTATAGAGACTTAAGATAATGAAAATAATTTTTTTTACATCTTAATTGTATTTTATTAGCATTGAGCCGAATCAAGGGAGTTTTGCAAGATTCTGGGCTGATTACTGTCACTGTAGTCGCTGTAGTGTCACTCAAATTGAAATTAAAAATATTCTTTTTGTATCACACCGCTTTATGACCTCCGTCCTGAAAGGATTAGTTACATGTAAAATTCCTCGAAGATTTTAGATTTTTTCCGTCACATTGTTAACTTTATCTAGATTTTTTTTCCTCAATCAAATTATGTATTACAATACAGTTTCGGCTTTCTGAATCTCTTAAATTTGCTAAATTTGTCAGCAATGAAGTTTGCCTCAAAAAACGAAAGGAGAACTCCAGGTGGAATTAAAAATGAATTTCATTTCTGCCGCAGCGGTGCAACCTTTATAATTTCTGTAGGACCGAGCCCCTCAAAACAATTAAATTTATTTATCAATCAATTAAAAAATAATGTAGTTTGGTTGTAAGGAAAGTTTCTAAAGCTATTCGAAATGATTAGGTGTTATCAAACACTTCTATAGAAATGAATAGGAGATCCAATATTTATTGTGTACTTTCATTGAAAAATTTTAAAACGTTTCAATGAATGCTTTTTGATTACACGTATTTTACGAATCACAATTGATAAGGACAATTAATTTTATCAATGTTATTGACAACAATGAAATTTTTGTGTACTCGAAATTGTCATTGAGAAATTTTCAGGTCAAAAAGGTTTGCAAAAAAACGAAACAAATTCTGGTGGTGGTGGATTTAACCTTGCGGTGCTAACGATTCCTCCGAGATAAGGAATTTTTATGGTTCTTGAAAGGTTTTTTTGTTCAATGAAAAACTCCAACCTTTCCGAATTTGTGCTTGCTTAATTTGTTCATCACGAAAGTTTCAAGATTAGACGAAAAGATTACATAATCGGTGTATTTATAAATTGGTTTTCGATGTTGTGGATAATTTTATAATGTAATCTGGAAATTTTTATTATTATTTAATTACACACATAATATTATCCTTATCATTCATGAAGTATGCATTTCAATGGCATTGAAAGATAAAGTTTTTGATCATTCGAGTGATCAAACAAACCGCAGAGAATTGTTAATTATCATTTTAACGAAACCAATTTAATTGGTTTAACAAATCGATCATTAGTTTTGGCGCCAAAAGATGTTCTAAATAGACTTCCGACAGCGAAACTTTTAAGTAGCCAAGTTAGACGATAGAAAAATTTCTGCACATTTTTCACTTCGTGGTGTGCAAAATTTGATGAGATGGCTCGATAAGAAAATGGCGAATTTTGTAGGAAACGGTTCGTAGATATTTCGATAACGATGTTGCAAGCAATCGTGACCAACAGGAAATCTTAGTTGTGTACCGTTAACTTCATTCAAATGGGATCTAATATTTTTTAATCCGGATAAAACCAATTATGTTGCCTCAATTTGTTTGATTTTATTTTACAAAATATGCTTTACAGCTGTCGCTTATTTTGGGACTTTACTTTGAAATCTGGCCGTGAAGGATTCGATTTATGTTGGGGAGGTTTTACACCTTTATTACTTCCGGATTAAGTCATTCTGGTGGCACGAACGCAACCTTCATTTCCGGTGCTGCTTTTAAGAATGAAATGAAAAAGGTTGCTTAATAATGCTCAGGTAGGTCGTAGGTCCATTGGGTTTACAAAAAATTGTTATTGAAGAATTTTTCGACATATGTTCCAGGCATAACATGCAGCATCTGTCAAACTTAACCGCACATTGTTTCTTCATTTTTTCTTCTGTGTTTTGACGTCTTTCAATTCTTTTATTTGGTGGTTACAGTCGAGTAAACTTGTACGTGATAATTTTTTGCTCTGTCGTGGTTAAATAGTCTTTGTCATGGAATTCTGAGTGATTGTTCCTGTTGTTCGTTTCCGCTCAAAAATTTTTTCTTTTTCGGATCAGCATTTCTAAATTAATTACAAACAAATTTTACTATCTAATTCTACAACAGCACTATTTACGTGAAATGTAAAGGAGAAAGTACAGATTTAAATAGTGATCATCGTGAATTACTATTGCTTTTTTAAATAGCACGATGGTTAAGTGAGTGACAATCTCAAAAATAATCTACGTAACTTAGCAGAGGTTGCTGGTACGAGGAATATTATTTTACGTCCAAGGTAGTAAGGTCATCTCAGATGTGCCGTAACTTTCGATTTTTATTATTCATGAAGGCAAATCATCAACTCAGGCTGGGACTGCCGGCTTTACGTGCCCTCCGAAGCACGGAGACGATCATAAGAAAGTTTAGACTCTTCCCGGATTACCTACAGATCTATAAGGAACCATTTTCGCTTCTTCATTATTATTATTATTTTGTTAACGCACTTTGAATGAACAACAATAATATAATTCGAGTTCTTCCAAAAGCTATATCTGTCACAGGGAAAGAAATCATAATTGATACTATGAAAACTGTTGAAAATTTTCTGAAAACAACTATGGCATAGTCTTCGTGGTAAAATTATTACGGTCTTACGTAATTACGTGACATTACGATTATTACGAAAATTTAGCTAGTTTTACCAAAATTATGTAGTACTACTCATTACAAACAAAAAATATCGGAAACATTTTTTTTGAGAAACTTACCGTTTTCGAATTACAATGAAATCAAAATTTTTCGGTTAGTTTTTTTTGCATATTAAAATTGCATATTTAACAAGAAACTGTAATTTGCATTTCAACTCATAAACAGTTGAATTTTCAAATGGGCTGCGAAACAGATATTGGTTATAACGAAAATACTGAAATTTCAACATGAAATTATGCCGAGTCAGCAGTTTTCTTAACCAACCGAAAAATTTTGATTTCATTGTAATTCGAAAACGGTAAGTTTCTGAAATAATCTTTTCAGATATTTTTTGTTTGTAAAGAGTAGTACTACATAATTTTGGTAAAATTAGCTAACTATTTTAGCGTTTAAAGAATTTTTTGTCTGTCTATAATTAATGCTGTAATGTCTTTAATATTTTGTATTTTTGTGTTACGAAACATTAAAACAAATCAGTTTTTTACTAGGAAGACGATGCCAATATGTAGTTGTTTTCAGAAAATTTTTAACAATTTTCATAATACCCATCCAAATATAGGTGGATGAATATGTTTGTTAAATTAATGTACGATTGATTAAACAATTAATAACAGGACGAGAACCATAAGGAAATTAATCTTTCACTGCATTCGAACCGAGTGTACCTTAATATTAGCAGTTAGCACATACCTGCTAGCACACAAATCTTTAGATTTTGAAATCTTGAGGTCTGGGGTTATAGAACAAAAAAATGTCGGACACCGTCATTTCGGCGACCCGATATGCCAGTTTCGGCGATACCAATTTGGCACCGACATTTCGGCGACAGTAAATTCTACTACATCGATTCGGCAACGGGAGATAATATAATACTTTAGGTTTATTCAATTTATTCTTCTAAATTTAAAATCTAAACTAAAAAATTAATCGATCAACGATTGTACTTAAAAAACCGTCGTTAAGATTTGGATCAATACTATTTATTGTATTAATCTTCCCTTAGTTTTTCCCATATAATTCAGCCTTTTCAATTAAATAATATTTTTTTATTTTTAATAAATTTTAACACTTAAATAAATTTTCCTTCGCCGAAATGCCGGTGCCGAATTGGAATCGCCGAAACTAGCATAGCCGAATTTTTAGGCACCGAATTGCCCGTCGCCCAATATACGAAGCCGAATCGCCTTCGCTGAATTGCGGTCGCCAAAACAACGGGTAACGGAAAAATGTTCTTTATGGTACATTGAATACTCAGAACAGAGAGAGTAAAGTGATAATTTATGCGGTCAGGACTCAAGAGGGTATTGAAAAATCACAATTTTAATTTTTACAGCAAAAAGATATTCTACACAATTAGTGGAACACTGGGGGGGGGGGGGGTTAGAATACTCCCAGACCCTTCAGGCTCAGAATTACATCCTTATGGATGTAATAGAATCAATCGTAAAACATGCACACAAACCAGTGGTCTTCCAAACAGGACAGAATACCCTCCAGTACCCAAGGAGTAATTGAGTTTAAAAAAAAAACTCTCGTCATGGTAGATAACTGACCACTTGACACTGTGACACCTGAGTAAGCGATATAATGACATGAAGGAGTAAAATAGTAGTAACTTACACGGTCGAAAGGGCATAAAAAATATTATTCCGAATGGGTAGTATAAATATAATTAAATATTTATTTAATTTTACAAAGTGTGTTTGGCTGCTACAGTTTTGATTAATTTTAGTGTACAAAAAATTTAGTTTTACTGCAGATTTTTGTGTAAATTTTCAGTATTTTTTATCATTATTTGAAAAAAATACCTTAAAATTACAAAAAAAATCTATAGTTTAATTTTTAAACAATTGCATGTAGCAGCTTAATCATTTAGACTCCTCCCCCTCCCCCGTTTCTCTAAGCATTCAGCTATATGGGCATATTTTTCCAATCTACTACCTACCCCATTTATATTTCTTGCCGTTTATTTTGGAATTGAATTTATGTTGGAATGCAACTATGGATAAACACGGAACAACAAATGATTTTGGAGAAACCAGGAGTGTAAAACCTACAAATTTGGCTGTAACATTAATTGGGTAGTTAGAAATATTTTTGCATCTCAATCTTCCGGTCTCGCAATGGACTTCTCGCCTGAAAAATTATTATCCAATTTTTGTGGTTTCCCCATATTTAATCGAGTTTGCGAGACCAATTTCGTTATAAAAATATTAAGGTGAACGGCCTCGAGTGCATTATCAGTTTTGCTTGGTAAAAACAAATAATGGGTCAAGTAACGGTTAGAACAAAATGGTACATTTCGAAATTTTGTGTATTATTTTAGTTTGGTATAACGAAAATAAGTAAGGATTTCCATGTTATTTTGAATGGAGCATCGTCTGATTGGAGGGGAGACATGCCGGACATTATTTAATAATTAGGATTGTCCAAACAAATATTTTTATTTTTAATGAATGAAACGTACTTGAATTTTAAAAATAGAAGCAAACATTTTCGTGTTGTGCGAGTTTTTGACCGTTGGTCGATTTAAAAAAAATTGATTTTGAAATAATAATATGCACGTTGTTTATTGTAATACTTGAATGGTAAATGACAGAAGAGTTGTATAATAAGCGACTTTCACCGGGATGAATGGGGCGACACGTGCATAAAGTATAGTGCGGTCGCGAATTGTTCGCAACTCGTTTCCTTGAATGTACGCCGTTTCATTCATTATGGCTGCCTTCCATTCATAAAAAGCCCAACTTAGGTTTGGGAGGCCGCCGTTGATGCGCTGTTGTCGCCTCTCTTCGACCCGCACTCATAACCAGTTAGTTATCCATGTGGCGTAGATGTGAAGTGTCGTTAGCCGCGCTATCCGTTCGCACATTACACAAATGCGTTACACTCAGGATGCCTGTTAAATATGGTGTCGTGCCAAATAGGACTGTGCACTTGGACGTACTTAATATTTTACACGGCCATGTAATAAAGTGAGTTTTTTTAAAGTTATTGGTATTATTTTACTTTTGGATGCATGCGGGTTTCCTTCACCTGTATGTATGTGTGTGTGTACGTACGTACGTACGTATACGTACGTGACATTGAAAAGCGTAGGCGTATGTGCGAATGTGGTGCATTTATATCGCCACGCGAGCCTACGTATTTATTTGTGATTTTAAAAAACAACCGATCGTATTTTTATGAATCCCACGTGGCTTGGTCATTTAATAATATTGGGTTACGAAATAGGTCGGATTTGGTTGTTTACAATTTTTTTTTGTTGCTTTTGGTCCGAGGCAAGGGGTTGACGGTTTGGCGTAGGGCTAAGGGCGAACCGAAGGCAGTCGCATTCCTCAAATGTTGTATGTTACACCAGGTGCGCGGTCCCGGCCCTCGCCGCACCCACTCTCTGCGTGGGCTGCTACCCACTTGCCCAAACCACATCCAACATGTATTATTGTGCATGCATATTTATGAGCGAGCGTATAGTGTGGTTGTGTGGGGTGGTATCAATCGCCCACCTGTAGTAAATAATCTTTTCGTTGTTACAGCTGGCGACGATGACGGACCAAGGTGGAACCTGGCTAGGCCGCTAGTTTCCTCGGCCACATGGCTCACCATGGAGGCCGTACATCATTGCCGCACGCGCACCGACCGCGGGCGCCCATCATGAGCGCCCCTGCACCCCTGACAGCGCCATTGGCTCCACTGCGGCCTCCGCCGCCGGTAACTCTCACCGCTCCAAGGCCAGAAATAGAACGTGCTACCAACGAATATGTCGAAACACCGATTCGTCCAGCCGTCCCTAGTCCTCCTCCACAGCCCCCGAGGCTGCACAGACCGGAAAGGTTCGCTCTGCCGTTGCCTCCATTACCAGTTACAAAACAACCCGCCACGGCGACCTTCAGCAAAGATCATCATCATGACGGCCATACGAAGCCCTCCATCATGTGTGCAGGTTGTGGTAGGTGCAGGTGTCGTTGGTGTCAGCAACCGACGCCGCTCCCGTCACGATGGATTTGTAATAATCAGTGTTTTTGTTCGGCCGACGCCTGCATCGATTACGTGTCGTGTTTGTGTTGTGTCAAAGGTTTATATTATCACTGTTCCGATTCGGATGGAGGTTCGTCGTGTGCGGACGATCCTTGCGGATGCACTCCCGACAAGCGAACGGCTCGCTGGGGCTGCCTGGCTGCACTTTCTTTTGTTCTTCCTTGTTTGTGGTTATACTGGCCTTTACAGTGTTGTAAAAGTGCGGTGGAAGTGTGTTATTCGAGACGTTCGTCGAAAGGGTGCGATTGTCCACCGCTTGCCACCCCAGAGAAAAGGCTACTGGAGAACAACTCTCCGGACCTTTAGTGCACGTGTTCGTTGCGGCATAATTGCGTGCGGTGATGATTCCGACAGATTATTTTTGAAAACCAATCATCACCGGTGGTGTCATTCTCATCAGACTGACGGTTGTGTACCTATTTTGCAACTTTGTACATTTTTAATTTATTTTTGTAAATATAAAAGTGTAACATGAATGATGTGTCCGTAGCTCTGTGCTTCGTGAGTCTGCAATTTGCTGCGCGCCCCCCGTTTTATAGAAATTGTGTTGGGTACCGAATGGAAAATTGTTCTTCTTACGCTGATAAAATTAAAGAAAAAAAACTAGGAACGCTGACAATGTGTCTGGTGATGAAATGTGTATCAGTGTAATACTTAAATTATGTTCGAGTGGTAAAAATGAGTAAAGATACCTTAGGCCGGGAACCGGTCCTTCTCAGCGGGCCGGAAACGCCGGCGGCCAAGGGTGTCCAGTTGGGGGGGGCGTCAGGGGTCGACTCTCCAGTATTATCTAGTCCTGCGCGCTGAGACAACCAACTCTTCCAACTTGTATGCACAATGGCTACTGCGATACGTACACTTATAATGCTTAACTTTTTTAATGTTTTTATTTTCACTGTATCGTATTATTTCTTTAATTTCTGTGAAATTACTTGATGGGGTACGATGAAACTGCAAACAAGTTGGAAGGGCTTATATACATTATTATAAAAATTGTGTGAACGAATGCGTGTTCTGCGTGAATGTTAAATTTTTATGTAACAAAGTTTTATAGTAGGCTGTACTACATATTATTACAACTTACCAGAAAAGTTTCCCTATCGCAAAAAATTAATAAGATACCCATAATATTTAAAATATAACAAAAAACGCACGGTATAAACACTATAAATTTTTATAATTCGCATTGACTCTTGGTCAAGTTTTATGTATAACGATAGATGATTTGTTGCACGAATTTGTAGTCGGACGTTCGGATTTTGTTTGTTTTGCTAGACTTTGAATACCTAATGATAAAAATTTTTGTATACCCCCGTACGTCTGGGTCTGTGATAATAGTTATAATAAAATCTGTCCAGTCAATGCGCCCTTTTTTCGCCCGCACTTAATTCCATCGAAATAGTGCGATCTGTGTATTTGTAATTTTGATAAGACATGTTACATTTGCAAGAACAAATCGCTAATCTAACAAAAACGCGTTTTTATAATTATTCAGGTTAAAATTTTCACTTTTTTATTACCCTTTTCTTTTGCATCAAATGCTCGACTATTTATTTTAAAATTGTTCAATTTAGCGGCTTGTTTTTGTGACTAAAGCTTGTATAGGAGGGAAATACTCTCAAAGATGGTATGTAAGTGCCAAAAGGCGCAATAGCTATCAAGCTACTGTATATGATTTGTATATAAAACTGTAATATTATTATCTAAAATGTTAATAACAAGAGACCAATGTCAACATTAATTCCGAAGTTTTCTTTGCAACCGCCCTCTTATTTTTTAATTCATTACCGAGGTAAGTTCATTTTTTATACAATGAAAAGTCTGAAAATGGTTCTCGAGAAAACCGAAACTCTTAAATCTAAAATAGTATGTATTGCAACAAGTGCGTAAAATTGATCATCAAATGCTTATATTATGTTATCGAGTGGGTACATTGAATTTTAAACCCAAATTGCATTATATTTTGTGTTTTCTCAGCCAATTGATCGTTTTTAAATTATTAATACTATCTCAGAATATAATATTCCCTGCAATAAAGACACGGGTTTTCTTTTTGTTATGAAATTAATTAATTCAATAATCGATGGAAAATACATTTGCTGATTTTTATTTTTTCTTGTTCAATATATCGGACAATATTTTAAATTTTTTTTCGTATTTTTGTTTATAAAACGATTTTGTAGTTATTAGAACTTAAATGACCTTGAGAAAGTCATAAATTTTAATAATTTTATTAAAATTCTTGTTATAACAATAATCAGTTTAATTTCCAACAGGCGAACCTAATTGCGGGAAATTTTAATGTTATTGTTATTATCTAATTTTCTGTTATAATAATATTTAACTAATAACGGTTTTTATTCATCGTTTAAAATTGCCTACAAATCAGACCAGGTTATTAACGTGGATTTCAAACCACGCCACGTTAATAACTTATTAATAACTATGCTACTTTTAACTTGAGCCCAATTGCTTGCCACTAAAGCAACCTAAAGTTAATGTATTTTTAATTGAAAGGTTGGGGGGGGGGCGCATTAAAAAATTTAATTTTGATTTTTTTAATCTCAAAATTTTTTAATTTGCATTGTTCAATTTTTATTAAATCTTGATTTCAATAGCTTTGCCATGGTTTTAGTTAAAGTTTCTATTTCCGGTAGTAAAGTGGCACATTTGCTTCTCATTTTCGGGTAACAAAGGATCATAAAAAGAATACCTGGAGACTTACCTGTGTTTTTCTGGAGCAGTTCGGTAAGTAACTAAATCCTCTATTAAATTTTATAAATCTTTCGAATGCGGAAAGTAGCTGCTATTATAAAATTTTCAAGCGTCGTAGAAAAACTTACTCTATGGAGTAATTAGAAGGTATCAAATTTGTATATGTGATAAGGTGGGGAGGGATAATTTTGAGCGATAATTAAAACATTCTGATTGCTTTCTACGGTTGAAGTGGGTAAAATTTAAATTTTTTTAAACGAGAAACTCAAGTGCCACTATTTTTACAAAGTAAAATCGATTACTTTTTCAAAAAGGTTAACTAGACTGTAGCTGTAAACTTGAAATTAGAGACGTAAGTTTTCCAAAAAGTAAAATTTTAATTTTTAAAGTTTTTTTTACTAATCTAATATTATTACATTATTAGAAAAATTATAAATAATTTCACGTATCTTAAAAAATCACAGCTACTTTTTTTTATTTTATTTGAATTGCTTTATTTTATTCTTGGCTTTTATTGGTGCCTTCCAAATTTGTAGCACCATCTATCGACTATTGTTTAAACCACATTAAATTTTTTACGTCGCGTGCTCTTCATCGTAACCAAAACATTAGAATTGCTTTTGGGTCATTAGGAATGAATGAAAAAATATTCAATAAAATCGAATATCTATTTTTAAAGATTCAATACGATATGATAAATAATATTAAATTAAACTGTTCACTTAACACAATAAAACACAAAATTTCGTATCTTTTGTCAATCTATTATCAATGGAAATTCATTAAGGAAGTCTATTGATTGACGCCTGATTATTGAAGTACCTAGAATTTTTGATGAAATATCAAATAGCGTTGCGGGGGCGGGGGGGGGGGGCAAACAATTAAGTATGGAAAAAAACTGTATTCTTTTGTGATATTTTTTTTCAAATGGTTCCAAAATTTTAAGTTTTAACTTCGTGTTTTTTTTACATACTACCCACCAATTTACAAAGACCAAATTTGTTATTTAATAAGATTAATATTATTTAACCAGCAGTACGGCTACCGATATGGTAGCGGGAGACTGCGGTTTAAATCCTAGTCGCGTCGGATACACTGCTGTGATTTAAAGCCTACTATCGATTTGTGGGCTATGAAGAAACCACCCTCATTAATTTATTATATTTCTTAGTAGTCATTTTGGCTTCAGCCAAATTGATCGTCTACGCACGGAATTGTATGACGCTCGAAGAAAAGTATTGTTTAGTAAAAGAAATGAAGACATCGGGGGAGAGCTACAGATCTTTTCTGTGGCAGATAAACGCTAATGGAAAAAACATAATATGCAAAAAATGGAGGAACAAGTGGCGGACTGGACTTTAAAATGCTCTGTAGGAAAAAAATTTTTAAATCATTTTTTTTTCTAAATAAATAGCAATAACACCACGGAGAAGAACAGTGGTAACCAAGAAGTGCCTAAAATACAACCGAAGAGACGTTCTGATTACAAATTTTTATTATTTAACTAACTTTTAATAAAATTGACTTAAGCAATAATTTAATTTTTTATGGTTTTTATAGAAAAACGAAATTTATGGTTGTCGTAAAGTTCACTCAGGCACTCACTAAATTACATGAAGGAAAAGTTCAGGAAAGTATTTTTGTAGTAATTTATCTGGTATTTTTTATGGTAAGTTTATGCACGTATTTAAAGTAATTTAATTTAGTTTAAGGGTAGTTTAAATTGGTGGGCGAATCTTGCATAAACCTACAAATAGAATCTCTACGTTACATTAATTATATACTTGTCATTAGATGATTGATTTTATATTTGTGATAGATATGTAACATTCTAATAGTCAATTTAACCATAACATAATTTAGATAAAAATATATTTTGACGTTAGTATATAAATTTTGTATACCAACGTGAAAGGAAAGGTAAGTATTTCGATTTATATTAGAACTTGAAGTCTTTGATAGATTTTGGCTTCGAACCCGTGATTCTTGGTACGAAAAGATAGCTCAAAGGCCATGGTTCTCTCCAAACCAACCTATTATACTAGGACAATATAATGTCCTATATATTTTTCAATATTTTGATTATTTTAAAAAAATAGCTTGCCCCATGAAATTAGAAATGTCTTTCGGGCTGCTGCCTTTTTCAGCTATACTAACTTGTTAATACCTATAAAATTTGCAACCTCTACATTACTACAACATGGGCTGCTTTTATTACTCCCGATAAAAGTGATGTTTTGCAAAAATCTAGGTCCGATAAAAAAATTCCAATAAAAGTTATTTCTTGTTTTATGCATAATTTAAATATGCTAAAAAATTTGTCAAAAAGTTGACTTTGAAATGTCTTTGAAAAATTCCACTAATTATAAAACGATTATTACCATATTCTTTCCTCCTTGACTTTCGAGAAGATTTTTCTATTTGGCATTTGGTTTTCCAGATATTTCTTGTTGGAAGTTTTCAAATGAACACCCGGTCTATGTTTCGTCAATAATAATAATAATGTATACGCGCTATTCTCTCAAAACTGAATTTTTAAATAAATGTCATTTATTATTTTTATTGCCCTATTCCTAGCCATCGCCACCCTATTATAGTAAACTACTATGGTTTGATTGATGATTTGGATTGTTCCTACTGTTTAGTAATAAAGACTAAAGATTTTAGCCTTTCCACTAAAATCCGTGCGTGTTCGATCGTGACTGCGTAACAATTATCCTAATTTTATTAGTATTTCTGCGAGTAAGATAAAAACAAGTTGAAAGAAATTACATTTTTTTATTAGAAATAAATATTATATTACATAAATAATAATTAGTAGTCTCGTTCGCCTGCTCATTTACAATACTAATTTTTTTATTTATTTATTTTTACTTTATTTCAAATTTTTAATATGAGAGTAAATTTTAAATTAAATAATTGGAGACAAATTATAAATTATGTTTCCCTCAATTCTAAAAAATAACTTTTTAACCCTGTCGTCCTCTGGCCTGCTTTGAATTTATTGCGGAATTTATGCAACTGTCAATCTATTTCGTGGGGGGGGGGGGGAGTGTTCCCTCAATATTTTTAGATAGTTGGTAAAATCTGTCAATATTTGGCACACTTACACTGTAGAAAAAAATGAGTTTAAAAAACTAGAGTACTTAAAATAAATACATGCCGTAAGGTATTAAATTGTAAAAAATTATACAAAATTCAACGTTTTGATTACAGTTTTATTGTTTGTTGCATAACTAAATATTATATAAATTATTATTAATAAACAATTAGGTAGTTGATAAAAACATAGAAATTTGAAGAATAGTGCTGAATAAGCTCAACTTGAAGCTTTTATACTTTTCTTGATAGAAATGGGCGCTGAGAAAAATATTAAATACAGAAATACTGATATAATAGCAAAATAAATGTAGATGTTGATTTTCCTTGACGTATCATATTCATGAAATATTATTACTTATTTCCTTGTTCTTTTTTTAATATTAATAAGATACTCGTAATTATCCGCATTTTTTTAAAAATAATTGTTGTATAATATAAACTGAAAATCATTTAAATTTGATAAGTTAGCCAGCTTTTCCTGGTTCAATTTATTTATTATGATTGTGCTCATTAACTTTTTGAAATGGTTTTTAAAATTATCCTATTTTAACAATGAACCTGAATTGGGGCCGGGGAGGGGGGGGGTAGGTATCGGTAGTAACTGTGCCATGAACTTAAAAATCAGGAAAAGTATCAAAATTATTTTAAACGAAAGATGTTCGTTTGATGTTGATCTCTTTAATATTTTTGATATTGTTCACCGTTTCGAATTATTACACTAATTTCACTTGAGCTCCTCAGACTAATTGCTGTCAAAACTGCAATGGTCTAAAAATCAGGAAAAGTTGAATTCAAACGATTTTTATTTTGTTTATCCGGCCAAGATATTTTTGTGACTCTTTCAAGTAGGTCATCTAAAAAAATTTCAATCTGAGACAGTGTTGCCATTCCCAACACTTTCTTTTTTGGATTTATTATTTTGCAATTCGGCTTGAAAAAATTTTTTGGCAGAAAACAAATAACCAGCGTGCTCTTGTTAGCACGAAGAACTTATCCCCTTCTTGCCCAATGCAATATCATGAAACATCAAAGAGTGACGCGAATTTTGCATAATATTTTTATTGTAATGTTTTGAAAAGAACGTTGACACTCATTAGACGACTGTGTTGTTGGCACGACACCGTTAAATGTGAAATTTCTGCATAGTAACGGAAGGAGAGTAAATAAGCTAAATTTAAATGATAAATTTATTTTGAAGTAAGTAGAGCCAACCAAGTGATACCGTAGTAAAATCAGTGCCTATTTCATCCAACGACGCGAGAACAGGACGACCAAGTCACGTGAAGCACCGGAAACGCCAGTTATATGCGGGCAGGATGACTTCCATCTGGCTACATCCTCATTTTGACTCCGAAGGAATTTTTAACCGACAAAAAGCACTTATGAATCGACCACACATCGAACGTTTCGTTTTGCGCTACATTCGCAACCTCCAAACTTATTTCCCCAAAAATTTACGCTTAGTTTCTCTCTAAAATCTTGTAAATTAGAGAACTTCATATTCCTTAGATGTTTAGCGCTATAGCTACTAGATTTATTCATTTAAATTCCTAGAAAATTATCTACAAAGGAAGCGACATAACTCTCGGAACGCTTTTTATATTATAAACACTGCAGTAGTTTGTTGACATCGCTACTAAAATTTGTATTAGTTAATCAAAGACTTAGAGAAATGATAAGTCATCAAAAAAATGATTTCCTCTCTAGAGTTAAAAAAACAAATTTGGAGTACCGATTTAATAAACTGCTGGGCATAAATAATAGCGCTCACAAAAAATTATAATTACAAATTTGCAATCATAAATTACGTCTGAGTTATTCGATAATGGCAAGCGACATGATAAATAAATCTTCTTCTGCATTTGGTATTCAAAATACGCTTCAATTTCGAATTTGAAGAGCACAAACCAAAACGACTTTTCGAAGTCACCTTGTACCGCACTAATTCGCTGTATTCCATCTTAAATTTGATTATTGGGTTTATAAAATTGTAGGACTCTTTTTTGTAATAAAATCTTACAAAAATTGTAACTGTCACCCACACCTTGTTTCGTAATTTACTATTTTGTCGAAAATTAATGATCAAAGTACCAACACAAAAATAACTTTTTTGAAATTTGTGTTAATCGGTTAAACTTTTTGTTATTTTTTGGGATAATCATCATCAAGATGCAGCCATAAATTACTCTGAACGCTTAAGTTTTTTCTTTGAAGTAAATCTTCTTTAAAGAACCGGATGTAGGTTGTCCAGTTTTAATAGTATACCAACCCGCTGCTGCGCCGCTTTAGTTGGTAGAAAAATTTAACTTTTCTCTTCTATACAAAATCACCTTCAATTTTAATTTTGCCAAGTTGAAAAGGCAAACTTCAAAATTGTATTTTTGGTTAATTAAATTCCTTGAAAAATAACGAAATTTAAGCAGACTTTTGAAAATTATTTATGGATTTACATCTCAACGGCTTTGTGGACTGCTTCAGGTAGATCAGCGGATTTCGATTTGGCCCTAAACAGGCCTGGCCTAAACAATGGCACCTTTTTGGAATGTCATGCATTTTCCAAAAAATTTTTATAATAATTATCGTTACAAAATTGGTCGATTTATTTGTGTAAGGAATATTGTTATAATTTTAACAAGTGAGTCAGAGTGGCAGACTTTTGAGAAATTCTAAATTAAATTTGTTGTCTAACTCAATACTAAATGGAAATGCTTCGTCGATATTTTTTTACCGATTTTCGGAAACTTTCTGAAATTAGCCCGGTGTACTACGAAGGGTAAGGTGGTTCATTCATGGAATTGCCGCTACTAGGATCCAATAATCACACCCACCTTCACAGCTGTCGTCCTTTCGACCTTTCATTCAATGCAGCTAATCAATGACTTGAAGGGAATAACTTTTACCTGTGCGCTAGTACCATAACATTTATTTCTTTCCCAAACATTTTCATTATAATTTTTTCTAATGCGCACTCACTTATCGACATTTGTGTATTTCCGGATCGGATTCAAAATATTACTGATAAGCTCTGCAATCAAAACCGGAAGTTATGGTTTCGCGTTACCTAATCCATGCTTTGTTAGTCAAGTAAAAATCTAACTCTAAACCGCATTTCAAAACATGAGAATTAATTTTTGTATTCGTTATCGAGATGAGCACAAAAAACTGTACCGTACAAATATTATTTTTGGAATATTTTCATTTTGTTGTGCAAGAAATAATATACATATTGATTATATGTAGATGAGTCACAAAAAGTATATTAGCTCCTAATAAAATATGTTAATTTTTCTGAAAACGTAACAAAATAATTATGAAATTAAACTAAAATTATCTTTACTGCCGTCCGCAATATTTTTACTGTACTTTTTACCCCATTTTGGCGTTCGTCAAGTTTCACTTTAACGCTCTAGGACGTAAAGAATATATTTTCACCCTAGGGCGAAAAAGTAACACTTTACTCTCATTCGGACAAAAATTATTATTTAGTTTTATTGTCAGTTTTGTTTCATTATTTATTTTTAGTTTAGGTCAAATTGCACCCTGCGCAGGACTCGGAGGACTCTAGAGTCAGAAAAGTGATTTAGTATCTGTCTAGTAAAGATTTAGCTAACAAAACAAAACATTTTTTAGGGTATATGTTTTTACCACACAAAAAATTATTATAATATTATTAAAGTCAATATTGTATGATTATTTTTAATTACGAAAACCTCACTTGTCTCAAAAGTCCTGAAATTTATTCCCACGGCAGCTGAATGTGCAGCAGTTTTAAAAGTAAGTACAAAAGTACACTGAAATAAGTGCATAATAGTGAAACACAATTATTCATTATTTTTACACAATTTGTGTCTAGATTGGCGTTAACCCAATATTGTGTTAACGTTTGAGTTAGCAATTTTAACAGATAAACAACCCAATTAGTGTAATTTTCAGAAAATTTGTGGGTTTAAAGAAAAATATTTCATGCAAAGAATTTAAAATTTGTACAAAAATTGTGAATATTGCTAGAAAAAAATGTGTCTATTTTTTTTAGAACAAAATTTTGCCTATTTCTAGATAATTTCAAAATAATGCAACTTAGAACTACAATATTGTATAGAAAATTAATATGAAATTGCGCACACTGTTATAATGAAAGTTCTGCAATTCTTATTTATTATAATAATATCGTAAAATAAGCATGCAATATTATTGAGCAAGTGGAATAAAAACTGGACCTTTCAAATTTAAAAAGAGATTTTGGATATGAAGTCAATTATGTTCTATTTAAAAGCTGTGGTAATATTGATTAGAAAATCAAACTTATTTTGTCCTAATCTGTAGAATTCAAAAGACATCAAGCAGACTAAAATTACGTTAATATTAATAAAAACATATTGAATGAATTTATTGTAAACAGTTGTGAAATTTTACTTTTTTGAACCAAACGCCGAATTAAAAAACTATAATTTGGGTTAAAATTTGTGCAATTTAAAATGCACAAGTTTGTGCAATTTAAAATGCACAAGTTTGTGCAGATTCATCGCAAACGAATTTTTGAGTGTATTAACTGCTTTACAAACTGTGGTTATGACTATCGAATTATATTAAATTATATTGCATCTATTAAAAGATATTGATAAAAACCTGGATGTACTAGTTCAATATTAAAAAAACATATTGTTATATTATAAATATTTTTATAATTTTGTAATTTTAAATTTCAATTTGGAGGGAAACTTTTATAAACCTAACGTTGGCGGAAGTTTTAGTAGTGTGGAAGTCTTTTTTTGCAAAAAAAAAGACTTGTTTGCAATTGTGAATTAATAATTCGAATATTGTTGGAAGTATTTTTGGTCGAAAGTGGCCGCATGGATAATTTTTGTGAGTTGTATATTTTTTTATTTGATTAAAACTGATTTATTTTTGGGAGATCGTTTGATTTTGTTATTGGAAATTATTAAGATTGGATTTTGGAGAGAAAGAATTAAAATAATTGTAATTGGATATTGGAATTAAATTAAATGTTGATAATTTTGATAAGTTGATAATTTGAGTTGATAATTTTTTGG
Organism: Cantharis rustica; assembly: GCA_911387805.1. NCBI lineage: Eukaryota > Metazoa > Arthropoda > Insecta > Coleoptera > Cantharidae > Cantharis > Cantharis rustica. The sequence continues at coordinate 52,948,101 of OU426878.1, read as the reverse complement.
AAGTTTAAAACAATTTCGATTGCAAATAATTTCAAATTAAATTTTGGTATTAAGATTAAAATTGTGATAAATACAGACCTACCCATGAGAAGAATTTTTATTGCTCCCTCATGCAAGGGCCGATCGAGGTAAAAATTTTTGTAGTAAAGGCTTTTTTTTATTTAGTTTGAAAATAAGGAAAATACCACTACATTATATTACTGCTTCTATTCATAATTTAAATCTTTTTACGATTTTTACTTAGAAGATTTAAATATTTCCAAAAAAAAAATTGTATTGGGTTCAGTGCAGTCGTCCTTTTTGGCTCATTCAGATCCTTACCTATACCGTTATCAAGATAAGCAGTATCAAGCAATTAAGATATTTTACAATAAATCTTCACATATTTTTAGTTTATAGGTTCTATACAATAAGTACCAACTAAAAGTTTGATTTTTAAGCATGGCACTATTTTTTATCTTGCTGTTTACTTATAATTATTTTATGGATTAAGGATGAAATGAAAACATTGAATTGTTTGCAATTCAGAGAGTAAAGTACGTTTTCTCACTTTTTTTCTGCTGCGTCAAAATAACTAACCACATTTTCATTATTTAGATATTAAAAAAAAATATTCGCTCTCATTTTTAATTTACTTTCGGTACCAGTGTTAAAAGTAAATCATTGTTCGCACTAGTGCGTGAAAGTGACTCAAACCAGTGTAGAAAGTGAGCATTTTCGTAGCGGTAGTAGATAATAATTTGTATATTTATAGGAAAGGAAAGGAGAGAAAAATAATATTAAAGAAAGAAAAGAAGATATTTCAAACCTCTTTTTTTAAATTTTTTCAATATTAATGTTAAGAAAAAAATTTTATATTCAGACTTGTTAGGATCTGACTATGCTGTAATAGCGAAACCGGTAATTCAAAACATAATTCATAAACATTAACCATAGATATCAATATTTTGGATAATCCAAAAAATGCACGGACACTTTTTAGAATTAATAAAATACACTGTAAATACCTATATATCTATTAATTATCGCAAACGTTTTCTCTATACTATGGCATATACCATGATGCGACGCGAGTTATACTACTTAATTTAGGTAAATAAATATTATTTATTTTTAGTGGCATTTAAAATGTGTCTAAAAAGTAAATAAATAGAGAAATAATAAATTTTGCAATTGTTCAAACAAATCCTACTCTTGCTAAAATTTACCGCAAGTTTTGGGCACAATTACACAATGCTTATTGCTTATTGAAAAAAGTGAAGTTCACTTTGATTATTTACATAAATGAATTATATCTATTGCAAATAATGCCAAATAAAACTGGGCAGAACCCCGAGAACATTGAAGAAGAAATTCTGAATCAGCCCCTGTGTTTATTCTCGGTAGTGTGACCATAGCTATGGCGAGGTCATACCAGGGCCGTATTTACGGGGAGGGTTTCAGGGGTTACAACCCCCCCCCCCCCGAAATTATTTATCAGTCCGACTGCAATCGTAAAAAAAATCAGAAAAAACAAAAACAATCTTTACAACTAATAACAAAAACATTAAACTTGAAGTGTTGAAATAAAAATTAAAACTAAAGAGATATTTCTAATAAATTAAATCCCAAATTAAAAAATCGGAAATTCGTATTAATATTCGGCGATTGGCGACACTGGATTGAATACACCTATTATAAATTGCAAAAATATAAAAACTGACGATGAGGAATATAAAAGGGCCCTATATATTTACAGTACCGTGTAAAAGATTTTTTGAAAATCTTTTTTCTTTAAAAGAAAAATAAATTGAAATAAAATAAATAAATTAAAATAAATAAATAAATAAATAAAAATTAAACCCATAAATTGTTTGTAAATAAATTGAAAATATGTACATTTGCTTAAGATTTGTGAAATTTTCTTTTCGTTTAATTTAGTTTTTCGTTTTGACAACATTATTTTACCATCGCCATCGGTAAAATAAGAATTTAATTTCTGATTTTTATTCAAATTTTAAAATAAAAAAATTGTATTTAAAGACTGTTTTTTACAAGAAATTTTAAAATTAAAATATGAATAAGTTTAAACGTAAGTTTAAAATATCGTAGTAATCAAAACTTTTAAAATGGTATCAACAAAATTTTATCCGTAATAACGCGGGGGCGTTAATTCAAGAAGTCAACCTGTAGTCAAAATTTGTCGTTCTCTGAATATCGAACTCAAATAAAGAAAAATCGCTCAAAAAAATAATCACTTTAATTAAATAAAAACAATCTCACAAAATTTCAACTTTTTTGCAGTCACTTTCGACCAAAATACTTCAAACAAAATTTTCTAATAACAATACTCAAAAATAAAATCTTATTGCAAAAATACTTGCATAAAATTATACTCAAAAAATCATCGGAGCAAAATCTAGGTCTCCGTCGTCTTGGCAAAAAAATCTCCCTCTACTCATTTTTCCTTTGTATTTTAATAAATTAGCTATTTATTTTTTAATATTTTTTAAAATCCTCTCTGAAAATCTATTCTAAATACGGCCCTGAGTCATACCAATATATTAATTTTATTGAATATAGCCAAAAAGTTGGAGTGGTTTTTTAAAGTCGGATGTTTATTTTCGCTCCGAAATCACATCCACGAGTCTTTCCTGCATTCGTCCCTGGATGTTTGTGTATTTTGTCCTAGTTTTTCTTGATAACAAAAATACTCATAAAACAAGCATTAGATGAGCGTTGTAAAAAACGACAAAATTGGATTACTTAAAAGATTAAAAATAATTATTTATATAAAAATTTATCAATTATCGTCCTTTTTTTTTGATATTAATAGTTTGATTATTGTACTTTCTAGTATTCATTGAATTAATGTCATTAAAATTTAAATATTGTCGTTAATTTGACCTCTTATTTATTACTTGTTTTATCTTATTGTCCTACATATTTTATAAAAAAGAAAGTTACTTTAAAAGACTGCAAGTGATGTTGAATATATTATGCAAATTTTTCAAGGGTACTAAATATCGTAATAATAATAATAATAACGATTTAGTAATTTACGCTCCTAAGTGTTATGCAACCAATAGCCAACTGGTACGTCAATATTTTCATTCATATTTTAATTAAAATCATTTTTAAGTCGATCGCGACAGGTCGTTTTAAATTTACCTTGAATGCACGCCAATATCGAATAACAACAACTTTATAAAAATGCTAATTTAATTATCGCTTTCCACTATTTGCAATTTTTAATTAAGCCAACTTTTGAGCGAAAAAATACTGGCCGGATCATTGTGTTGTAGTAAATAATTTAGCTTCGATTATGTAATTTAATTGATTGTAATTGCTTCGCTATCTTTTAGATTAAAGGCCAATTTATGGAATGCTTCGTGTGGACTCCTCTTTTTATTTTTATTATTGCAAGCACATCGATAACAAAATTAATTTTTAATTTGCGGATTTGTTTACAATATTTGGTGACGAGTCCAAAAGTCCATATAGGAAAGGATTTTCCTTAGTGCGATGCCTGCCTATTGAGATGAATAATAGGAAAAATTGACCAAGACCGTCACGAAGAAAAGCGAAAAAATTTTAATTCGATTTTATTGAATTTTTTTAACTCCCCATCGCGACCGATATTACAAGTTTATAGCTTCCTGCCATTTAATTTAAATAATTTTGCTTTTATAACTGCAGGACGTCGATGTGTAAACTGAGTCGTTTCTGTTGCGTTTGTGCATTTAAAAAATTTTGTATTTATAAACAAAACAAGAATAAATTAATTTGTTTGTGCATCTGTCACACTTTCTGTACTACATTATTGTGTAACATTTTTACGACGATTTCAATAAACTGCAATAACAAACACCATGTGGTATTTAGTCTACGCTATTATTTTTTTTTTAAATTTCTGCCTAAACAATTTTTGACAAGTTTATTATTGGAAGGTATTATTGACCCTATATCTTAGACGTACGGTAAAATTTGTGACGCAGCCAATTACGCAGGTGTGTTATTCCATTTCTAAAATAATGTCGAAGAAGATCAAAGTTTGAACATTTTCATCTACGTGGGTTACACTTTTAACAAGATTGATTTCTGAACGGTCAAGGTTTCGGCAGGGGCAAAGTTTTGGATTTTATTATTATTCTTATAATTTATTATTAGCATTAAGTTCTTAAAGAGAGCTTACACACAGATTTAAAAGAGAAAAAGGACTAAAAAACAGCCGAAAAAGAGAAACCTGGATGTACATGAATACATATTACATTTATGTATGAAAATAGCTAAAATTTTAAATTCATTTAGGCTCAGTTGTATAACAGAAGATCGACGTCGGATCAGAGTTAACCCAGGATCAACTAACCAAAGCCTGGGAATCAACCCGGATCAACCAGATCCGAGGTTGATCTTCTCAGCTCCGTAACTACCAGTGTTCTATGTGTTCGGGACTCCCGTCAAAGAGGAGTCCCCAAAGACCCATGTCAAAAAGCATAAATTTGGTAAAATAGTAAATAAAACCCATTTCTTGAATGTAATATTTTTCGTAGAAACGTAAGAGATTATAACAGTAGATTTTCAATACATGAATACAATATGACAGAATTGTTAAATAGCTTATCAAATTTGTCTATAGAATGCAACAATGTAAGTACCCTGTATCCGATAATTTATAATTACCTAACTTAGGCACCGCTTATCCCTTTGAAATTACCTACCTGAAATTTTCCAAATTTATAAATTCCTTTGTGCATATATTTTAGGGTTAAAAATATTTTTAATTTTACTGAAATCAAAAATTCTTTTCAATTAAAGCAATAGCTATTGATTTAGCAAACCGGAAGCAAATAAAAGCAGATTTTTCGGAAAGAAGAATGGGAATACCAGAATGATTTTTTGACGAGATAAAAAATCATTTTTAAATTGAAAGTAACAAACAAAAATTTAAAGTGAACATTTCTTTTAAAACTTTATTAGATATAATAATTGCTCAGATAGATAGAAGTCGTAATTTAATTAATATTAATGCCAATTTTCGAATATTGAGCTCTAAAGTTTTAAGTAACGCATTGGATATTTTTGAGTTGTTTCAACTAGAGCAAAATTTTTATTTAAAGTATTCTGACTCAATTTCTTTGCAACTATTGTTCTTTAGGGAGTGTTCCAAGGATTATATAAAATACAAAAATCCTTCTGTTATTGAGTTATTGGGTTTTATTTTAATTAATAATTTTTTATCATCCAGCAGCTCAGTTGCGTAACAAGCAATGGAGGGGCCCGTGTGCGAAGGCCCCCAGGCCGGGGCCCTGTTTTTGTAACAAGATAAAAATAAATAAAAATAAAAAACGTATAATATTAAACTCGCGTGCGTGGCACCCACCGCAGCTCGGTAGTTTCGCCCCTGCAGCAGCTTTACTGAAATAATAAATTAATAACTGCATGTTTCTTGTTTTTAACCTTCCCAGTTTCAGTTGTATCTGCGAAACGTTAATTTTCAATTAAATTAATAAAAAAACTATCTTCGTAATTCGATGGGCAAGGTAAGAGATTATCGTCTTTTAAAAAAATTGGACGTTTCAAAAATAATTGACAATTTTGCAAATTTAAAAGGTTTGAAAAAGAACTATAGGAAGAAGCCTTAATTTTATTTAATGATTACAGAGATTACAGAGATTGTTAAAACAAGAAACATGTAAGTGATTATTTCAGTAGAACTGAAAATGATGAAAAATTGTTGATTAAAATAAAATAACAGAATAAGGAAAATTTATAATATCATCCTCGAACCACTACCTGAAGGACAATAGTTTGGCATCCGCTTCTGGAATCCCCATTTACCTCCCCCCCTATTCAAGCGTTGATTTATTGCGGCCATAGTATATGAAGAGGTGACTACGGAAGAAATTTGTTATTCCTTGTTGAAAGAACTTATTAAAGAAAGAACAACAAAGACTCGAAAAAAAATAATATGAAAAATTTGGAAGATATTATTTATGAAAATTTATTTGATGATTATTTGTAAAACTTTTGATTATTTTGATTTAAATTTGAAAAATACCTGAACGATTTATTTATGAAAATTTGTTTAAAAGAGCCCTGAATCTTATGGCTTGGTTGATATCGCTTTGAGTTAATAATTTGAAATCGTAAGTTCAAACCTCGAGCAAAGCAGAAAACTTTTTGGAAGTTTGAAAATAATTTTGATTGCAATAATTTTAATTGAACATTAAAATTTTAACGAATACAGAACATACCCATGAAAAGACTTTTTATTGCTCCCTCATACAAGAGCTAGTCGAGGTAAGGATTTTTAAAGTGTAGTAATAGTATATTATAGGCCAAGGTTTATGTATGGTATGTTTTTAAAAAAATCATTTGATTATTATTTGATTTAATTGAATATTTTGAGTTGATGATTTTGATTTGTAAAAGATTACTTGAGTATTATTTTTATTTTAATTTGAGTATGACTTAATTTAAATAGAAATGTTTATTTTAGGATTTAAATTTGAAGACGTTTATTTAACGAACGAAGAAAGAAAATTTTATTTTGATTAATTGAATAACGATTATAATGAAATTTTGATTTATTTATGTAATTATTGTTTATTTTAGAAAGTATTTAAAACATTTTATTTGTTAAAGAAGGACAACTTAGTAATTTTTAATCGTTAACACCTTGGTTAACTCATAAAAATTAAGGGGGTAAAATGTCGTGTTTTGAAACGTTAGAATTATTATTTTATTTATTCTGTAAAAATTTGAAGTTTGTTTTGTTTGTAAATGTTAATTATTTGTTTGTAAACATTGTACATAGAAAATTTATTTATTCATTGCTGTAAAAATACAAGGTTGGTAATGAAAGAAGTGGGAGAATGAGACTTCAGTGAGGTTAGCCTGAAGCAGTGTGCTTTTGTAACGATTGCAAAAACATTGATTATGATTTTGATTTTTATGATTTAATTATTAAAAATGATTTGGATATTTTTGGCCGTTGTTGAAGTTGTTTCACGGCATAATTTGTTTGGCGAGCTGAAGCCAGCTGCAGGACGCACATGTATGGTAAGTTACGATTACATGCAAGGTAAAATTTTAACCTAGCAACAGAATAATGGACTGTTGAAATTGAAAATTTGAACGAAGTTATAAGCGACACAATTAATTAAAAATTTAAAATTGAAAAGTCTCATGCTACAATCAATAATGAATGTACCCAGGCGAGATGATATTTTGGATTAAGATAAAAGTTAAAAACATTTTAATAGCTAGGAGCATTGCAATACATTTGTGTCGTACAAATTCGTTAAACATCAAACTATCAGATGAATCGACTCCAAACGGTCCAAAACATCGCACTTCCGAAGAGCACGAAACGCGTTCTACCTGGTTCCAAATCAAAACCGTCAGCGAATTTATCGAAAAGCTGATGAAAAAACTATACCATCGTTGTCAAGACACGGACAACCCCCTCAACTCAGGACTCGGGAATTACAACGTCGAAAACTTCCCAAGACACAAATAACTCAAATCTATTCTGGCGTCAACCCAATAGTTAAGAAAATTCAAATTCGTTTTCATTTGCTCAACAATCCAAACGGCCAATCATCGCTCTTCTTATGTAGCCCGCGGTAAGCTCCATCACCCACCTCCCAAATTCTTCCTCTTTCCCCTCACCACTCTGCCTCAAGACTCTTCTCGATGCATAACGGGTTCGAAAATCCCACAAAATTTCTCAATGTCAAAGTTTCAATACCAGATGAAAGAGACAAGGCAGATTCGCTGCCACATGCTCTAAGAACTTATCTGCTTGGCTTGGTATTCGTTAAACATGGGTTTCCTTCTTGTGAGAACGCAAAATTAAAAACTCATGTAATTTTGGGATTTCTGAAGATAAAAAAAATTTGATATGAAATTTACGAGGAAATAAACAAAATTTCTTATGACTTAAGACATTTTTTGCAATATTTATAGAAATTTATTTCTATTTATAGAAAATTTTTATAAAAAATAATATTTTTGTCCTCCAAATTAGGATGTGGTTAACACATCGGAAGAATATCAGTGCCGGGTGCAGTGTAATATAATTGTAATATAATAATAATATAATTTTTAATTATAATTAATAATTTTCTGAATTTATTTTTCTTTCTGATTTAGAGAAGTAATATTTTCTTTTCTATCTATTCAATTACCTTTTTACGTAATCATTTTTTTGACTTTATTGTCTCGATATTTTCAGTATAATATAATTATTATATCTTTTATAACTAACTGTATTATTGAAAATACAGATCTGTTTTTAAGTAACTCATATATCTGTTGGTCTCAGATTATCTACTTTTCTTAAAAAAATATTATTTATGGCTAACTCTGAAGTCTAATCAAATAATTTGAACAAATAAAAGATTTATTTTCTTCAAAATTTCAATGTTCAATCTTCAGCTAATTTTCAACGGAATTCATCTGTCAACCAACTCACATAACATTAAAAATCCAAGAGAAGATAACTAAAACCTTTTTTTTTGCGCTGAAGATGGAGTTATAGAGCTCCGAAATTAGTTTCGATAAGACCAACAAAATATTTGAAGAAAATAAGACTTTATTATACTATTTTTTTGTGGATCGAATTTAAAGTCAAAAACAGGTCGCAGACCTAATTACAGAAGAAGAATTTAAAGTCAACATAAAAATTTGTGTTTGCGCTATATAGAAAATTAATTAATAAATTAATGCTAATAGCAAGAAATGTTATACTATAAGAACTTAATAAACACTATATTAATATATTATTATTAATATATTATTAATATAATTAATTATAGGAAATTATTAAACGTTATTCATATTGACGAATGTTTGAATAAATATATTTAAAAGTAAATTAAATGCGGATATCAATTAATCAAATAATATTGGAAATTCATTTCATTGTCGATGTCCCCGAAATATAGATTAGAAGGGTAAATTTAGCAGGTACTTCTATTTTATAAAAACTTAATAAAATTAAATTATTTTTGTAGGAATTTTTCAAAATTGATTAGTACAGTAAAAAACCTCGATGTAACGGACTAATTATTGGGGAGGGGCTTAAAGCCAAAAGTCCGTTATATAAAAATAGATTTAAAATAAATCAAAAAACTTTTTTTTTAAATACAAAATATAAAACACAAACAAAATTCTATTTATTTGTCTTTGCAGCACTTGTCGTGAAGTGACGTTGCTGTTTGATATCGACGAGTTTTGTTTGCACTTTTGCAGTTTGCTGTTTTTCTTATAATCAACTCTATAATAAGCATGTATAATTAACAGGACGTTTTTAATTTTTTTACATTTGACCAGATTTTTGTCCGTTATATCCAAAGTCCGCTATATCGAAGTTTTACTGTACTAGTATTGTAGTTTGCAATTTAAAAACAATAACAGGTGGCTTTCTAAAATTCTTGGATCGAAAATAGCTGTAATTGTGCAATTATGCATTATTTTCCTTTTTAATTTTATATTAAAAGCTACATTACGCGCATTTAAAACCCTCGCACTTGAACTTTTACCTGCTACCTGAAAAGTTTAATCTTTTACACTTAAAGAACATTGTTTATGGCTTTTTTGGTAATAGCTTAGGTTTTTAAGATAATTTTAGTTTTGCTCAACAGGATTGCTGTAAGAATACGCTCAAAAAGGGGTGCTACAAAATATTGAAGTATAGTATTTGTTTAATAGTGTATTTATATCGTTGACCCTCCCTGTAACAAAAAAATTTGATTTTAAATAAAATTCAGTTTATTTATGCATTTTTACAATATTTTTACCTGTTTCCTATGGTTTTCATTAATAACAATATATTTTTTTTAATTCTTTATCACTTAAGTTTATTACCTGTACTAAAACCAGAATACAGGTAATTTTTAGATAATTAAGGGTGTACTTTAAAATTATCACAATGAAGGGGTTAACTGTATTATGTACAGACAGTCTGATGACCGTATGGCCGTAACGCAAGTGTGGCTATTTTGCGCATAGTGTACATATAATGTAGGCGATTTTGTAACCAAACTTTTTAATTATTAATTAAAATGAAGAAAATCCCAACCCTTACGCTTTGCAAAATTTTAGATTTTATTAAGGTTGGGAACAGACAAATAAATCGATTTATATAAATTAAAAATTTATCTGTCAGGATTAGCGAAACTAAAAATTTTATAATATAACAAACTTATTTTGTTTGTAGTAAAATATATTATGTTTATAGCACAATTATTATTTTTAAATAATAAAAATAAAAATATAATATAACACTTTGCGTTATATAAGAAATATTATTTCCATATAGCAAAAATTAATGTTATAAGTACTATTAAATCTACATACCTAAATGCTGTTTCCGAAGATTGCCGAGGAGCGTTGAAGATCAGAAGAATCCAAGATGCCTGCCGACTAAACTTTCACGACGAAAAAATTTTCAGCATTGACTTTTTGTCAACTTTAAAAAATTTTTCTAGGGAAAGTTGTTGAAAAAATTTTTCGTGGTGAAAGTTGTATTTTTAAATTTTCCCTCGGCTCGGAGGAACAGCCCTCGCGGTAGCCATCTTGGATTTTTCTGTTCTTTGACGCTCCTCGGCAATCGCGTTGTAATCACTCATTTAGCAAGCACTCTTCATAATCTAACTGATCCCTCTATTTTTGAGCGAATCGACAATACATTGCAAAAAATATGCGTTGCCAAACGTAGATAATACGGTAAGTACTACGCAGCACCGTAACTACCAGGTTCTATGTGTTCGGTGAAACACGAGCGACCGGCAAAAGGGAGTCCCTAAGAACCCACGTCAAGAAGCATAAATTTAGTAAAATAGTAAATAAAACACATTGCTTGGATATAATATTTTTGTAGAAAAATAGATTTTCAATACAGAATACAATATGAGTACAATGCATGGTACTATTAGAGAAGGTATGTTCGTTTTGAAACGCGTTTTGGTTCAGTTCAAGCACATATCCAATCGACGCCATCTTAGTTTTATTTCGCCGCCCAATTCAAATGTTGTGAGAAATGTAGATAACAAATAAACTATTTCTAGTAATAAATTCGCATTTACTATCACATTTTACTTATAATAAGATTATTCAATTCATGCTTTTTTTAATGTAATGGAAATCATTTGTGTTTATTAACAAATAAAATATTTCTAAATATAAAATAAAAGACACTTTCTTGGAGAATTTATATATTTTATATGCGAACTAATTAAGCATAAATGTTTATTTGGTGCTTTTGCCTAGTACATAAAATAAATGCTTATGAATTAAATGAAGAAAAAATAAAATGAAAGAATAAAAAATATTACAAATATTTTTAACACAACTTCTCTCGTAAGCCGTACTTGATAAAATTTTTTCGAAAATTAATTAGGATTGCAATTTATTGTAAAAATGTAAAATCATATAAAGTACTACATTCTAGATAAGTGTTGTACGTTTAATATTTAAAAATGTGCAATAAGTAAGTTTATTTTTTGAGATTGCCATTTTACTGATATCTTGCCATTTTTATAATGCAGAACCCTAAGAATATTTTACACGAGCCGGCACTGCATTATTCACATGTAAACAAATAGCGTGTTTTATAATTGCTCAAGTTGTTCGAGCAATAACAACCCTCGTGTTAGCCATATTGGATTTTACTCATGTTGAACGCCCTTCGGCAATCTTCGGAAACGCGTAATTGGTGATTCTCGCGTTGTTATTGCATAAACAGCCCTATACCGACGGAAAATTTTAGAAAATAACTTTCCCTCGAAAAATTTTTTGAACTTCCCTCGGTTCCGCTACGCTCCGCCGTCGTGAAGTTTTAAAAAAATTTTTCGTCGTGAAAGTTTGTATTTTCCAATTTTTCCCTCGGCTCGGGGCTGTTACTTCCAATACCTACTCGAACAAACTCGGGTGCGCTCTGAGTCTGCTCGAACAAAGGGAATTAAAAAACGATCTGTGCGCGCGCGATCTGTGTGTATACAAATTCTCTTTTATTTAAGGTTATGTTTGTTGTTCAACCACGTTCAACTTTGGTGCACTACCTCGAACGCTAGTGCATGAAATCGTTGTTCGAACAGCTGTTCGAGTAAAAGTGGTGTATTTTAAAACGCAGGCACTCTTTGCTCGAACGAATTATAAAACGGCAAACTGCTGTTCGAGTACTCGAACCACTGTTCGAGCAATTATAAAACACGCTAAAACGCACAGAACAACAAACGTAAAGTAAATAAAGAACCAATATGACGGCGATTGGGTTGTAATGAGCGAGAGAGATTACCCAAGAATGCTATCTCTCTCTGCGCAAGAACATACCTTCTCTAATAGTAAGTACCAATGTAAGTACTCTGTATCAGATATAATTTACCTAACTTAGGAGGCACCGCTTATCCCTTTTAAAAAACCTACCTGAAATTTTTCAAATTTTGCAATTTCTTTGTGTATTACATTTTAGGGTTTTTCCATAGTTTACTTAGATGTAATAAAAATGTTAACTAATTACATCGTTGAATAAAATTCATTAAAAAATTATTTAGAAAATATTTTTAATTGTGCTGGAATCAAAAATTTTTTTCAATTAAAGCAATAGCTATTGATTTGGCAAACCGGTGGCAAATAAAAGCAAATTTTTCAAAAAGAAGAATGGGAAGACCAAAACGATTTTTTGATGAGATAAAAAACCATTTTTAAATTGTTGCATCTGCAAAATGTACATTGTCAATTAAAATTAATTAAAAAAGTGATAGGTAGAAGCTTAGGTAAACCAAAGATGGTCACGGGACGGTCACGGCTTGATGTTTATGTGCATCAACTGTTAAGCCGCGACCCCAAACGAACTTTGAACACGGCCCCAAATTTTCAGCCAAAATGGCCGCCGGAAGCGAATGTGTGATTTTGGGCTTTGTGAAATTTTTGAAATAGTGAATTATATTTGAATGGATATTGATTTGATTAGTTTGGAGAGTGTTTTTCTTTTTGATCATAATACAATACAAAAAAATTGTATTTTTTTGTGAGTGGATATTGATATTTTTTTTGATTAAGGTGAATTTTTGATTTTTGGATGAATGGTTTTATTTTGGAAGCTATTAAGATAAATTGGAATGACAAAATTTATTTGGAAATTAAAATTAAAATTTGAAAAAGCAAACGTGGCGTTACTGATATCTCTTCAAGCTGATAATTTGAAATCGTAAGTTCAATCTTTGGAAGTCAATAGATATTTTCGAAACAAGTTAGGAAAACTAACATTTTTCCATTCAAGGCTTCCATTAAACCGAAGTCGATAAAAATATACAATGCTAGTTACATTTTTAAAGACGAAATCGAAGACACATTCTTCAAAAAAATCGGCGGTGTTCACCCACGCCGATGTTTTATAATTAGAAAAAGTAGATTAGAACTTTTTCTTTCTTTTCCGCACACTTTTGAGTGTCAAAAAGTGACACTTTTTGAAATATAATTAGAAAAGATTAATTTTGTTTGCAAATTTTATGAAAAAGAATTTTTAGTGTTGATATTTATTTTTTTTACGAGCATTGAACTCACTTTGAGACTGACTGTCTTATCTCCCGTGTTTAGGGGCAAACTGACCAATTAAAAGAAGAAGTAAAAGTTCATTTAGAAAATTTAATTTTCTACAACTTATCTCTATACAATTTTGATGTATTATTATTTATTGTTCTCTGAACGTTTTCAATTTTAAGTAGCGCCACATGAGTTTCTGCGTGTTTTAGAAATTCTTTAAATCAGTGGCGTATTCAAGGGAGAGGCTTGGGGGGCCCGGCCCCCTCCCCAAAATTTTCTTTGTATTGTAATCTTCTAACTTTCTATTAAGCGTTTGACTTTAAAAATTTGAAAAATTTTCGTCTGCAACGCTATTACAAGACTCGCTTTGCTCGTGCCCCCCCCCCGAATTAAATTCCTGGCTACGCCACTGCTTTAAATTACAAATTTTGATTAAATTGCTTTTAAAAATAAATATTTGTGTTAATTTTGGTGCGACTAAAAAGAAGAAAATTTAACAAATAAAGAATTCTGAAAGAAAGTTTAAAATCAAAATTATCAACTAATAAAATTAGATATTATTAACTGATGTTGTACATAAATGAGGCTTAATAGTGCGATAAACGGAGTGGGATGCACGTTAATTTTGACATGTCCAAGTGAGAGATAGGTATGTTTTCAGTGTTTTACTGCAGTCATTGGCGTTGCTGTGATTAATCATTAAAAACCAAACGATGCCCATCAAGTACAAAATTACATCTGTAATCTTAACTGAATTGTGTAATTCCTAAGTCAAAAGACCGATAAATTGCCAAATTTTGGTAAATTTTACTAAAAACTAAAAACAAAATAGTGTTTTATACCATTTGTTTTTCTAAAGAATTTATTTTTTGATGTTTTTCAGTTTAACATTATAAATTAACGTGAACAAAATAAAATATTGCTTTATAAAAAGTGCTGCAGACAGAAGTGCATAATACAAACCTATTAAACGCTAACTTTTGACGTTAACGAACGGAACCGATCACATTCAGCGATTTTTAGTGCCGGAAGAACTCGGTTGTAAATTGTAAACATCAACCGTCATTTGTTTTTCTGTGATTTTGTGAATTTAATTTTTTGTTTTGTAGCTGTCTTATTATTTTCAGATTTTCTGTGAAGTAGATTGGTTTTTCAAAAATTATTACCAAACAAAAGTTGTAGTCTGTTAAATTTTGTATTCGGAATGGGATGTCAGATTTTTTGTACTATGTTTTGTTTAAAAGAGAATTATGAAACAAACCAAAGAAAAGTTGGGATTTTTCAACATTTTTTTACTTATTTTAATTCATAACCCGAAAACCGTTGATTTTAGACAATAAAAAGTTTAAATAGTAGATTATTTCACGCTTTTTAATAGAGCACTAAAACGTTTTTACTGAAATATCATTATTTTCGGGGTTATGGCCATCTGAAGGTGGAAACGAATGACCAAGTTTTGACTTCGTTCACAATTGTTACTTATAGGTAATGATTTGCCCAGTATTAACTCGAGAAATAAAAGTGAAGGGTCAAAATTTGAATTAAAACTGTATGTAGTAAATTTATAATTCTTTTAATTTATAAATTGAGGATTAAGTGAAAATTTTGTGCAACACTAAAGTTATTTGGCTGATATTGATTTTAATTTGTATTATTCTTTTAAATGTGCTATTGTCAAGAATGAATTTAAAATTTGGCTGACAGAAAATAAAAGTTAAAATGCAACTCGGAAACGTGGAAAAAATTAAGATTAATTAGGCGAAAGTGGATGAGAAGTCTAGAACAGCAGTTATACAGAGAAGTGAAGATGTAGGAGAAACTATGAAGGATTCAAAAAATTTAATATTTTCATGCATGCAGGCAAATGTGGTTAAATTTCCAATGATAAAAAAGTTAACATCTGCATTTAAACATTTGAACTTAGAAAGTTCCTTATAATATATAATAAATTATTATTTTATAATTACAGATTGTGTGTATTGAAATCTAATTTTTATTGGTATGTTAAATTTAACAAATTTCGGGTTTCATGCAAATTAGTTTATTTCAATTGAGCTTAGCCGAGGTAAGAAATAAATTTTTAGGGATGCACCGAATATAATTTAACCATATCTTAAGTTTATATAAAATAACATTTTAATTGGCGTCTAACATGGGATGCTCTTATAAAATCAGTTTAATATATTATGCTTGCCATGTTTTGCAGTTTGATATGCAGTTTATACAGGAAATTTATGGCCAATTAGGCGCCATATAAGTAGCTCAGATTTCAAATTAATTGCTTACGAACAGGGGGGGGGGAGATTTAACCCCCCCCCCCCCCCCCCCCAATTATTTATCAATTAATAAAGTACTGAAAGTTCGACTGCAATCGTAAAAAAACAGAAAAAGCTAAAACAATTTTTACAACTATAACAAAAACATTAAACTTGAAGTGTTTAAAGAGATATTTCCATTAAAAAATTAAATCCCAAATTAAAATATCGGAAATTTGTATTATAATCCTGCGATTGGCGACACTGGATTGAATACACCTACTACTAAATTGCAAAAATATAAAATCCGAAGATGAAGAATATAAAAATGCCCTAAATATTTACAGTACTGTGTAAAAGTGTGCAACCACTTAATTAATTGTTAGTTATTACTCCTATTCATTAATTTTCGATTTTTTGAAAAATAATTATATTGAAATAAATGAAATAGGTATTTTATCTTAATTCTTAGTATTATGGTAAAAATTTTAAATTGCAATAAATTGTTTGAACCAAAAATTTTAAAGAGAACACAAATTTTATGAAATGGTTAAGGTTATAAATTTTATGACCATCATGGGCAGCATAGCTTAAAATAACACTTCCGCAATAAATTAGAGTGGGAATTGTAAACCCATAAATTGTTTTATATTTTGTATATTTGTACAAAATTTAAGATTAAGATTTGTGAAATTTTCTTTCAATCTAATTTAGTTCTTTGTTTTGACAACATTATTTTACTATCGCCATCGGTAAAATAAGAATTTAGTTTGTGATTTTTATTCAAATTTTAAAATTAAAAATTTTTATTTAAAAACAGTTTTCTACATGACAGTTTAAAATTAAAGTATATTTTTAATAAGTATACTTATTTTAATATTATTTTAATAAGTATACTTATTAAAAATATTGTAGTAAATAAAACTTTTAAAATGGTATAAACAAAATTTTATCCGCGATAACGCCCCCCCCCCTCCAGAAGTCAACCTATAATCAAAATTTGTCGCTCCTTCGACAAATTATTTTCAACCATTAAATAAGGTTCATAAAAATCGAAATTTTCTCAGAATATCGAACTCAAATAAACACAAATCGCGCAAAAAAATAATTATTTCAATTAAATAAAAACAATTTTTTCACAAAATTTTAATTTTTTTGCGGTAACGTTCGACAAAATACTTTGAAATAAAATTTTCTTATAACAATACTCAAAAATAAAATCTTAATTGCAAAAATACTTGCACACAATTATACTCAATATAGGCCTCTGTCGTTTCCGCCATCTTGGCAAAAAAACCTCCCTCTACTCACTTTTCTCCAAACATACATTCCAAAAATTAATATAACAAAATTTAAATTTAGAAAAACTTCTTTAGTATTTTAATAAATTAGCTATTTATTTTGTAATTTTTTGATCCCCCCCCCCCCGAAAATTTAGTCTAAATACGACCCTGCTTACGAATTTCGTTAACATTACAAACATTCCATTCTTTAAATATAAACCGCCTGCTTCTCCTGATTAACGGTTTTAAACATGACCAGAAGAATTTTTATTTTAATTTAATGTCTGATTAAGGGCTGGTTGTATAACAGAAGATCAACCTCAGATCAGAATTAACTCGCGGATTAAAATAAATGTTTGTTGTATGAAACAGAATCAAAGTTTGATTTTGTCAGTGGTTTAAAGTCGGGTCAGAGTTAAACCAGGGATTTTTGTAAATGTCTGTTATAGGTTATAACTTATTATTATTAAGTATTTATTACACATTATTATGGAATATCAATTAACCGACAACGAAAACTTTATAGAATTTATAGACATTTTTGGAAAAAGCATTCAAAGAAACTATCAAGTTTTTCGTGATCGTCCAAATCATTTTGTTAATTTATTCAGATGAGAAATTTTTTGCTAGATTTAGGTTGATGAAATATTTGGTTCAAATAATATTAAACCAACTAAATCTTGGTTTGTAGACAAGTTTACTTACCTTTGATTTTATGACCAAGTTGTCATAACATCTATTAACATCTATGATGTCATCGAATGTCAAATGTTGAAAATTACTGTTTTTCTAGTGTTTTTTGTCGTGTTCAGGAGTACTAACATAAATTTTAAAGATAACTCTCGGATTAGTTGACTCACAACCGCATAGGTGTTTTTTCTGGTTCAAGACTTGAACCAGGTTCGGATGATTCTCAAGTTACTAATTTCCACAAAAATCAACTTAAAAAATTGACGTTTTTAAGTTCTTTTTCTATTATAGAGTAAAGTGTCTTTGAGTGAAAAAAGCGCGGTAAAAATTAAATTTTTTTTTTTAAATTTACTTTTTTGAAGTGACACACGATGGCGCAGTGGGTCTGTAGAGAAAGAAATATACGCCATATTGTTTAGAATAGTTAGTGGTTTTCATCTGGTAAGGCACATTCAATTTATAGTAATTTTTTTAAATTTCTTGATTATTATTTTTTTTATAATTTTTTGTTTTTTAAAAAGCAAAACAAAAAAATGTATTTTTTTTATTGTTTTTCAACGTACGTATGTATTCTTTACTTTAGGGTTAAAATTCATTATTTTAACATTTTGTTTAGTTTGTGTATTTTTAACATTGCATACTACTAATTACCACAAAAATTCATGTTTTTTATGTCAAAAAGTAAAAGTGACGTAAAGGGCACTTTACACGAGGGGATTTTTTCATGCGATCGATCGTTGCGACTAGTCGCTGCAACTAAGCGCCTCGTGTAATGCAAAATCGCACGTGCGATTTTTTGAATTAGAACTTGTTCTAATTTTATGCGATTTCTTGCTGCTAACTTAAAAAGGTTTTAAGAAAAACTATAAAGACAACATTTTGTTGTTATTTCACAGTTTGTTTACCTATAAACCTCGTGTTAGTTATTAAAATTATTTTTGAACATTTTTCTTTATAAAAATATTATTAAATTAAATATTAGAAAAATTATTGGAAATATTTATCGACCTGATATTATATAAGTACTATTATTAATAAAGAATAAATTATTAAATATAAATTAAACCTAAACGTTAAAAAACATCTAGGTTATAATTTACTAAGCTGGCCAGTTATTTTCAAGTTGACAGTGTAAGTTGGTATTGCAACAAATATGTCATTTTTACAAGATCCCTTAAAAATAAATGCCTCGTGTAAAGTGACCATGCGATAAGTCGCTGCGATTTTGCGAATGCCAAAAAATCCCTGCAACTAATCGCAGCGATCGATCGGATGAAAAAATCTCTTCGTGTAAAGTGCCCTTTATGATAATTTTTGTGAATTATCAACTGTAAAAATTATTATTTTTTTTTTTTTTTATATAATATAGGAACGAATAAACCCGATTTTATACATAATTTTGATTCTGATAAAAATCCGAAGTTAAAGAAGTATATTGACAACATGGAAGAAATCACATTAATAACAACCGATAAAGAAATTTTTGACGTAGGTTTGGACTTTCTGCAGTATTCCTCGAAAATCAAAATCATGCTAAGTGAGCTCGAAACGAGAGATGTATTTCTTCCAGTACCCATAAGGTCGGATACGATGGAACTCATCATAAAGTGGTCAAAGCATAAAACAATTCAAACGCGAATTAATAACGACAGTGGGATTAATCTTGTTTTACCCTGGAATTTGAGCAATTTAGATATCAGTTGGATAGATCTACAAAATCTCATTATAGGTTCTAAATACCTCAAAATTACCGAACTATTGGAATTGGCAGAGCAAGCAATGAAGAAATTTGACAAGAAGCCTCCAAATGACAACATTGAAAAGTTACGTGTGATGAGTGATGAGTGTGATGCAGACAGTGAATTTGAAATGACAAACAAAGAGGATATTGTATTCATAGACTACTCAAATTGGTTAATTTCGGACGAACCAGATTGGACGTCAACATCGAGCGAAGGAGAACCTGAAAACGTTGAATATGAAGAGAGCAGCAATACTAACTTAAGAGGGCGGCCGCTGCGAATTTAACCGCTACGAGCGCTACATGTACAAAATTAGACAAATTTTTATGAATGCACAAATGTTCAACACTTTAAAATTTTTTTTTAAATATATTTAGGTCACGAAAAAATTTCATTACGAAATTCGGCCGTGGTGTATTGTTTATTGTTAATTGAAATTTGAAAATTTAGGAATTTTTTTGTTAATAAAGTGAACTTTTTTTATTTCGTACCCAAGCTACCATTATAAATGTGCTAATTTAAAAGTATAAACGTTAACAGTTCATTAATAAAGTTTTTCTGTATGTTTTTGCGATAATTAAAATATTTCAAATTTAGATTCTAATCATGAGTAGCACATGTAATTTTTCTAGTTCGGCCATTAGTTCATAGGGTAATAATACAGAATTCTGTACTTTGCTTTCATAATGTTATAAAAAAGTAAAATTTATGGTATATATAGATTAAGCATGTTTATGAGGCAATTATGACCCTAAGAAAATAAATCGGACACCTACTTTGTGGTAATTCGAACACATTTTTTTATCTAAATTTGACTTTACTTTTGCATTACAAACTCGAACAATTTTTATTTACAGCTAAATTATGTAAGATTTCGGTAACTTCACATTAATATAAAAGATAAGCAGATATTTTTACAATATCGAATATAAAGAAAAACAAAGGGTCACTTTTTTAAAGTATAAAATAAATAAACACAATTTAAAAAGTAAATTCTTTATTAATAATCGTATGTTCGCAGATGAGAAACAGTCGACGGGTCAAACCTTCGGAGGCGATTTTTTACAGTTGTACTACCCTGCATTATTTTTTGTATTTGTTTTAACACTTTTTGGTAATTTCCTTTTATTATTTTCAGCAATAGCATCTTGAATGTATGGTTGATCTATACATTTTTTGTTTTTCTTTAAATTGTTGCGAATTAATTCAGGAGCTATACATTCAGTGTAAAATTGTTGTAATTTAGGCAACATAGAATTATTCCAGAACTGTTCTTTTTTGTAAATTTCTTCTATGAATACTGATATCATGTCGTTGATATAAACAACGAAATAACATTTTTCCTTTTTGGTAATATTTAGTTGTCCTTGAACCTAAAAATATTTTATTAGTACTTTGACATCTACATAAAGTTTAAAAGTACCTAATAATAATAATTGTGATTTAATTGTATCTGGCATTGTTTTCGGAAAATCTTCAATTTCTTTATCTCGATTAGCTCTAACAAAGAAGTAACTTGTGTATCGGGTGAATAAATGCATTTGATTTCTAAAATTGCATTTTCTCCTATCAAACCTGTTATAATAAATTAAGGTTATGTTATTTCTTTGAATAGCTAATACTATAATCTATTTTTACCATCGGGTGAAGCAGCTAAGAAACCACGATCTTCGTCAATCCAGAGACCCGATTTTTGAACTTTCTTTCCAGTTGCTTTCAAAAATAGTGATGCAGCCACAGTCTCTTTTGATATACCATATTCGGTTGCCAGAGAATAAAATGAATTGTGATTTAAGCACGGTTTGACTAGGTTATGGCACGATGTATGTTGCCGACGTTTTACAACATTTCCAAATATTGATGCCGTTAATCCGGGATGTCTTTCGTACTCATACAGTTTGTTTCTTCCGTAGTAACCTAGAAAATGAACAAAATCAGAACTAGCTTATAAATTTTATTATGTTAATATTTTTACTTGTAACCGTAGTGTTTGCTGTTTAGCTTCCGTCAGAATAAATTGTGAATTCTCAATATCCTCTGATTCATTTGCAAACTGTCCATAATCTGTGTTTTTACTCACACTTGGTGTTTTACAACTCCGTTTGCTTTTTTTAATTGCAGGAAATAATTTTTTTCGGCAAGTAACCGTTTTTCGTTGGTGCTTTTTAATAGTTTTTAAAGTGACGGCCTGGACTACTTTTAACGCATTTCTTCCACGGACTCACATGCCACGAAAACTTTTATTGTTTATTTTATTAACTTTTATTAAATAATTAAATTATATTTTTTTTATCAAAAAACTATAGTAACTTAAAGAAAATTTTATTATATTTCGTTCTAAAAATATCAGTTGAGTACGATTGATATCAACATATGGTTAAAGAGAGACAAATAATAATGCTTGCTTTAATAGCTCAAATATTTTCGAGTTTTAAAGTGTATATGGTCGCCCCCTTCTGATTAATAGTTTAAGGTTGGTGGTGATCTTAGCTAATTTCGATAAAAGCTTCGCTAATGTCGTTCTCTTAAAACGAATCAATGTGTAAATAAATTACGGTTTATATTTTTAAAATTTTTATTTTTGTAGATATTAATAAATTTTATGTCAAAAAAATGTTATTCGGTGTTATTCAGTTTTTTATTGAGTAGTCATGAATTAAAATTATTAGATGCCTTGGGCAAATTTATATTAAAAGAATATTTTAAATCGAATTGCAAAGGTTGCAATCAAGTTAATTTACTAATGTTGCTAACTAATAACATTTCGATACCATCCAGATTCTAGTTCTACAGTTTATCGAACAAGTTAGGTCTTTTATATTTGAATAGTGTTCGACTTTTGTACTTGTGATCTGTATAGAAGCCTTAAGAACTGCGGTCATCCGAGTTCCACCTTGTTTGTTATTAGCACGGCGACTGTCTTTTCTGGAATCAATTCAAGATTTTTTCCTTCATCAATGAATTAATTGAATTTGCTCTTATTGTTTTTTGATGTTTTATACTATATAATACTTTTTATACTATATAGTTTTTTACTATATAATACAAAATTATAGAGAACCTTGAAAATTTTATAAAAAAAATTTATTTGTCATCATTAGAGCCCGGATTTATAAGCGCTTACAATTTCAAAATAAGCGCTTTAAAAAGTTTCAAAAAACAAAGAAAAAGATCCTATAAAATAGAAAAAAATAAAACTTCAAAATTTAATTTTTATTAAATAGGTAGTATTAATTAGAAATTCGCTTAATAATTATAAAAAATTAATTATCATAGATTTTTCCAAATTTTTCATTATGAAAAATTGTCGTCTGTCGTTTAACACCTGCTTATAAATCGAAAAACTTCGATCAACGTCAACCGACGTAATAGGTGCCCATTTGAGTTACTGTCAGTTAATTAACCTCAAGATTTAAACTTTTTCCTATGCACTATTGGAAAGAGGACACTTTTCTAAGCATATTGCAACAAAAATTTTGTAGGATTAGGCATTAGTTTTCGAAAAATCGGCATTTTAAAATTTGCAATTCAGGGGACGCGTAAAACTCGACATAGCTTTGATGTCCCACACTACCTTGCAGGGCCGGCGCTAGGCACTAGTGGGGGGGGCAAGCGATATATGGGCGCAAACCAGATCGAGGTGCAAGGATTAATTGCAGTATGCAATGTAAAATGAAATACTAATAGCAAAACAGAATAAAAACTAAAAATTTTTTGCTTCGAACATGTGCTAATAAATTTGTCTCTCGCGAAAAAATAAATCTCGGCATTGTAAACGATTTCAATATTTTAAATACATGGAAGGGGAAGTATGTGCCTCAGTGCTTGTTAAAGTAATTCGCAATATTTGATTGCGTGGCGCGTTGCGTCTGATAGACGCGCGAGTACCGGAATATACTGTAATGGTATTTGATTAATTTTGATAATTAACCAAACCCTTTACTAAACTTTCTTAGTTACCTCGGGTAGCTCTTAATGCGGTGGAACAATCTGACCTCAGGAGCGAATTCCAGTGACGATTTCGTCTTTGTTGTTATAAAGTTCTCAAAAAAAAGTTCTCCAAAATAATCACTATCCAATTCGTTTATAATTTAATTTTAAAAATTACATTTGCCTCGATGATCGAACTTATAATTTTAATTTATCAAATCCAGTGCGGTGTCTTCTCGACCATACTCCACTCTTACAAATTTCAATTTTAAATTTCTTTTCAAATATTATAATTTACTCAATTAATGTCAACTTCCAAAATTAATTGTTTTGCAATTAAATAAAAGTCGCTCATCCAAATTTATCAAATTTAATTCTTAAAAAAAATCAAGAATAACAACTCACAAAACTCAAATACTTCCAAAATACTCTTTCAACAATTCTTTCCAAATATATAAATATTTGCAAAAATACTCTCATCAAATATCTCAGAAAACTTGATAGAAAATTAGAACCAAAACCCGTACAACCAGCTCGTGCTGCCGTTTTTGGCAAAAAACAATCATTTTTTTTTACTCTCTTTACACTTTTTAAATTAACGAACTTTCAAAATTAACAAATAAGCACAGGGTGGGTCAAAATCGTTTTGTTTCTTGACAATACATACTACATACTACAATAGATATTAGTTACATAGAAAAAAAATTTAGAACATATTTCTTATAGAACAGAAATAATGCTCAACGCTAAATTTGAAAGAACTTTTAAAAACTTATGCCGCAAAAAAAGCTAGAAAAGTTAAAATTAAATTAAAATTTGATTAATTTTTTTAATAAAAATATGTAAATGTAAGTATTTTTTTAAATATAAAATATATTTTTTAAATACTTTTTTAATCGTACCCCCCAGCTCAGTACTGTTATATAAATGGGGGGGGGGGGGCGTACTGATAAAATTTTGTCTAGGGCGTAAAATATCCTAGCGCCGGCCCTACTCTCTTGCACCTCTAAAGTTTTCTTTCTGAGAATATTTATAATTTTTACCGATTCTACTAAAGACAAATACTTTTCTTCCAAATTTTCGATGAATGATGGAACGTATGAAAAATTAGTTTAATAGTATAACTTCGTTGTTATCAAATTAATGTATTCTTAAAAATTTCTTAACATTCATTTATTGCTGCCGACGATAATTCTGACAATTCAGAAACAATAATCTTAGAAAATTTTTGAAATTTGTCCCATAATATATGACAGCATTGAGCTACGTTCTTTACTTTACAGCTTGCATTATGAAAGGAACCTTTACAAAAATTTTTTTGCATTTGAAATTAAATAAATTATTAACCAAAGAAAATTTAAGACACATTGTTTCGGCAACACGGAATAGTCCATGTGCCAGACATGTACAGTAAATTAAATTTTCATAAAATACTGTTCTGTTTCAGCTTTAATCATGTACTTCGTCGGTCATTAATAAAAACATTAAAAAAAGCTCTAATAAGCACTAACATGCGTTTTAAGCAAAATCTTGAGAAAAAAGCAAAAAAAGCACTATTAACATTCAAGGTCAAATCACTGCAATTTTTAAGAAAAGTCAAGTACCAAAAGGAATATCTTCTGCTTATAATTTAGAGCAATAAGCAAAAAGCTTAGAATCCGGACTCTAGTCATCATGTGTTGGGCTTAAAACGACGAGAATGTATTTATTTAAATTTTTTTCTACAGAAAGTCTTTTTTGTCAAACTAATTCTGTAAATGCAAGATGCCAAATAATCAATTACGTATTGTCGAACATGCTAGGTATTGAACAAGAGGATATAGCCAAAAATATTGTGTTAGTTACCAATAAAAGAAAGATTCGTTGGAAGAATACTACTGGGAGAAATCGAAAAAACTTTTTGAAACGAAATGTGAATTGGCTTGTAAAAGAAATACATAAGCACTATACTCAAGAAGCTCCTCCAACTCCTGTTGTCTGTTGCCTGCAAAGCTGTGAAAGAATTCGATACAACATGTATGAGAACAAAAAGAAGACGTACAAAAATTGTGGTTGCAAATCATAGTTCAAAAGAACTTGAGTTTGCAACGCAAACTAGTTTAATCAAAAACAGCAACAGAAATTTGGCACATGTAATAAAAAAAGCCATACATACTCGTTTTTTAAAAGCAATAAAGAAAGAAAGTTTAGGAAACGATTGTATTCAACAATACACACCAGAAGAGGATTTGGCATTAATAATAGAAACTAAATTAAATTGTCTCAGTATATATAAATTGTCACATGTATCCTTCCTACTACAAAGTACTAAGATCAAGAAAGGATTGTTACTCTAAAAATCAATGGCGTAGTCAAGTTAAACCGCTTAACCTATTCTCGCCCGTACTATTTCTCAAATTTGGCTTTATTTGTTTTAAGCTGGAAAATGTTCTTTCTACAGAGACTGTAGTAACCGCTAATGTTCTTAAAATAATATATATTGCAATGGTTTTTTAGCTAAAAGCTATGTTCCCAAGCATTCCAAAGTGCTCCAAGCTTGCTCTTGAAGGCGGGAGTAAAGACGATCCTATCTCCGGGGTGGACTCTAATACTTTGAAACAAATAACCTCTTTCTTAGCAATGAAATTCATAAAGTGTAGGAAAGATAATTTATTTATCAACATAAAAATAATTGTCATTCAAGATCAGTTGCAAAATATCTGTTAATAAATTTGCGGTTATACAACTCCGCATGGAAAATTTGGTGTATAAAGTGTGAATTAACGATGACGAGATGTGCTGTTAATGAAAAAGCAAATGGTTGTAAGCTCCTTCTCGTTATCTTTAATCAAGTGTGAAATGTGTTGTTTTTAAGATTTTACAAACTGTAAAATAAAAATTAATTTCTGTTTAAAATAAAAATGAAAAATTTTATGTTGCGTTTTCCCTTTTAAACGAGACGCCACTGATTAAGTTTAGGTAAGATGTGTGTAAGATGAAACATTATTTTCATCTCTTACTACTTGGTTTGTTGACTTCTAAATGTAACACATCTGCTGGCTACCGTAATTGTGAATTTTTCCAAATTTTATAGTGTTGCACTAATTTTCCTACTGTGTATCTTTCGTAAACGTGTTACATCTAACACGATGTGTAGTTAAAATAATCTTCGAACGTAAGTAATTTGTTCATAAAATATCTAAAGCTTCTTTGTTCTCAATTTTTATCTCTTATAAAGATGCCACAAAATGACCGCTTTTTCTAACTTTTCTCGTTTTCAGCCGTTGACAAAAATTTATTGACGAAAACTGAATCACACTACTACAATCAACGTTTTCGATCTTCTTTCTACCATTTAACTTCGATTGGTAATCGATTTTACTTAATCGATCGTAAGCCGATCTTCCAAACAACTCAAGGACGCTAACCTTGAAAAATCCGCACAAAAATCAAAAATCGACCTGATGTTTCAATGGTCGGACGCACTCTCCCACAATTGTTCACTTTGGAAATTGTTAATAACTAAAACGTCCGTTTGTACACTTCCGGTGGCGCAAAATTCAAATTTAAACAGAATATAAAATCTTTGTGTAAAGTTCGTGTTTAAGTGACAATGTTTTCCATCTAGATTATCTTGCAACCTTTTAAATTTATTACTCATTTAAATTTCTCATGCCTACAGAGTAACTGCAAATTTTAATGACTTCTTTACCGTCACCTAGAGATCGCTCGTCGCATCCCCGTGTTTGAAAATCATTTATATAGAAATTTATGCATGGTTTGAAGTTATTGTAAAATTACAAATTAATAATTTCGGGGGGGGGGGGCAGGCCCCTCCTTGGATACGCCGCTCCTAAAGATAAACTATGGGAGAGGTGAAACTTCAGAGTCTAAGTTCTCATAAATGACGACATTTCAAGATTGGAAATCAATTATTATCAATAGGAAGGAAATTGATGGAAGTTTCAGTCATTCAACCTAGAAGCAAATATTTCAAGATAACTCCGATTCAACAGATTCTGACTTATTATTAACATCAAATGTACCATTACGGATGACTGCGAATACTATAATACTAATGCATTTGAACAAATTATTTGGCTGAATCCTCGCTTGTCACCTACAAGATTTTTGTTGTAGAAACTAAGGATGTTATAAAGCTGGAAAAAGAATACGTAGAACGTCAAATATCGACTTTGATCCCAAAATTGGCGATAAAAATATTAGTTACAACTTACTATGTTGGACGCCGAAAAGTAGCCAATGCTCTAGATGAGAATCCATCAACTCAAAGCTGTTACGTTTGTAAAGTGACATCCAAGGAAATAAATAACATACAGGCTGTATGTCTTCTTGTCTTCTTGTAGATATGGTCAAGCAGGGCAGCGGGAATACAAATGACGGTAACACAACTTGGTATTTTTTTAAAGACGCTAAAAAAGCAGCAAAAATTACAGGAGTT
Organism: Cantharis rustica; assembly: GCA_911387805.1. Taxonomy (NCBI): domain Eukaryota; kingdom Metazoa; phylum Arthropoda; class Insecta; order Coleoptera; family Cantharidae; genus Cantharis; species Cantharis rustica. The sequence continues at coordinate 52,920,227 of OU426878.1, read as the reverse complement.
GATGAAACACTTATATTTCGTTTTTCAATAATTTTTAAAGCCATATTTTGCGGTGACAATTAAGTGAGAAATCATTAGAAGCAAGGCATAAAGAGTGAGTGTAAGAGTGTAGTGATGTGTAGGCATAGTGAGTGTAAGAGTGTGTACTTTCGAGAACATAATACTTGGAAAACCAGCAGGAAAGAAAATATCGAAGATCTTCTCCATGCACTTTTGGTCTCGTCGGATTTGCTAATATCTAGCTGGAGATCTTTACCGAAAATAAAATTAAATAATTTACCCGAGCAAGTTATCAATCTTCTTCAAGTTCCCAAGATCGCCGAACGATCAAAGTGGAGCAGAGGAATGTGGCAGTGGCGTAATGATAATTCTTGTGCATTGTTACTAACTGTAAAAATTATTTTATTTTTTTTTTTATATTGTGTTTCGAAATGCAAAGAAAACATTAATTTCATTATGTTGTAAAATAATTTTGGAGTTTGGATTTTTGGAGTTTGGATTGGATATCAATATCGAACAAATCAGGTTGAATATCAATATCGAGCGAAGAAGAATCTGAATAGTTTGAATATGAAGAGAACAATACTAACTTAAAGGGAAGCACAAGATATTCGTTCATGTGTAAATAAATTATGGTTTATATTTTTAAAATAGTTGTTTTTGTCGATATTAATAAATTTTATGTTAAAAAAGTGTTATTCGGTGTCAGTTTTTTATTATTAAAATTATTAGAGGCCTCAGGCAAATTTATATTATTAAGAAAATTGCAAACCTTGCAATCAAGTTAATTTACTAATGTTGCTAACTAACAACATTTCGATACCATCCAGATTCTAGTTCTACAGCCCCTTTCACCGAACAAGTTTAGTCTTTTGTACTTGTAGTTAATCCGTATAGAATCTTTAAGAACTGCGGTCATCCGAGTTTGTTTGTTTGTTATCAGCACGGCGACTCTCTTCTGGAATCAATTAAAGATTTTTTTCTTTATCAATGTTCTAGTGATTTCGATCACTTTCCTCTGAATTTCTTCTTAGTTTTCAATTTTATTTTATAAATTATAATTTTATATCCGCTTAGATAACAAATAAAATACAATAGCTGTTTATGTCCTGAGCGCGTAAAGTGATCGTTTTTGGCACGCGGAGTGCCAAAAGGTTCTGTCAATCAGTCGTTGGAATCAGTTTTGGTCGTCCGTGTCTTTTTATAGGTCTCCAAAATATAATTTTTCTGGCAGTTAATGTTTGTGAGAAATTAAACATTAAATTAGATAGCAAACAAAATTTTATAAAAATAATAAAACTCATTCTTATTAACAAAGATGGATGTTTAAAAATCTTATGATATTTATAAGAAGAAACAGTTCGAATTTGACGGTAAATTTAAAGTTGTAAACGCTGAGTACCCGGTTCGGCCGTCAAACGGGGGGGGGGGGAATTAAGATTCTTAGCTAATCGAGACGTTTAAATAAAGTTTTTTTTTGCGAGGAAGTTTTGTGCGCGCACCCACACACAAACTTTGAGAAATATATGTATATTAAATAATAATCGGTTAAGAATAAATCCAATTAAAAGATTTATGCAGTTATCTCCGTTCCGTTCCTTGAAAGAGACGTCTAAATTGAATTTTGCGTGGCAAAGCGCTATAGTCCCTCTAGAGTCGACCCTGCCTCGCATCTGGGCTAATGCATCTCTGCATTGGCATTGCATTATTGTCTGCGATGGATAAACGATTGAAAAGTGGCAAATTTTGCAACGGTAACCTAAATTATGTCTCAATTTCAATCTACGATAATTCGAAATAAAAAATCATACGCGAAACAATTTAAAAGAGCAATAAAAGGATCAATTTTATTCAAATGGATGCAAAATTATATATGAGATAAATCATGGGCAAATATTTTCGTGATTATACCCTGTAATTTTTTTTCAATAATATGTGGTTTGGTTATACGATTTTGTAATTGTGGTTAAGAAATACGACACAACTGGAAGTATTTTTTTTTATTTTGACAAACTTTCTAAATTTATTTCAATCGGTTTGGCTTGAAAAAAACTTGAAAGCAATTGAATTTTATGGTTTTCTGGTTGCTCGCTTGAATATAAACACCTACTATCAACATCCTACATGGTTATTTACCTATTTATACTTTTTTTAAAGTTTTATTTGATGTCGATCAAAGTTGGAATGTTGTTTCGTTTTTCGTACCGAAAGGACTTAAAGGTTTGTCGGTATTAAAGTTTTTATGTCAAAAAAATAGAGATACATAAAAGGAATACCATTATAAGTTATCTCGTGTAAAAGCTTGCGATGATACAACTAAAATAGCCGCAAAAGAAGACAGATGGTAAAATACTGCAAGATAACAGAAGTACGACCGATACTAATTGGTAAAAGAACCGGAAACGTTGTAAAAAGCAGATCTTAAGCTATAGGCAATGAAAATGATGTAGGTGCTAGCAGATTAGGTTTGCCAAGGGAAGGAGGCAGGTCGGATTCCAGCAGCCGTAGGGAGTTCACTTCCGGTGGAGGGGGCCCCAGCGTGGGAACGACATCGTCAGATCTCCTCTAAACAGGGTCTATATCCTGTTTCATATATCCACTCGTAGTTTTATTCAATCGTTGCTGTAAAACGTGAAAAAATGGCAGCAAAGTGATCACGGTAAGGAAAATTTTACTATTGCATCTAAAATTCAAAATCTTTGTACGTCTTGTAAAAAACTCGGTCACCTGTTTCTTTAGTGCGCGAAAGCTTGTCCCTCTTATGTTACCAGTAGTAAGTGTTTTCAAAAGAAGAGGCATCCGGTGCCGATTAATGCCTGGATAGTTTACTTCCGGTCTATTCAGAATCCCATCCCTAATTCATAAGTAGTTTCTGTCATCTTATAAATACACAATTATCAATGTAAGAAGTTCCGACACATTTTTATTTAAGTAACATTTGATGACACGATGAATAGATTACTTTTTCCAAGGTTTCAGATTAAAAAGTTATTATAAGAATACAAATTAGTTGTACACACAAAACTGAATTTGTTAATTAACATTGAATCGTTTTCTTATCTTTCTAGATTGGTTTATATGCAAAGCTGATACCGGCAGTGGTTGTGTAAAAATTCCTCTGAGCATCGGGTTTTTCATGAGGGTGAGCTGCACGATCCATTTCCTCGACTGATATACAAGACACCGACACCTGAAGTTATGCGCTATCATAACGCACATGTGTTCCAATCCAATTGAACCGCTTTCAGAACAATTTGGGACATCAGGTGGCTGAAAGGTAAGTCTGCACGGTAAACCACTTAACCAGCATCCTGGGGTTACCTTTTCGTAATTGTATCCTGACGAAAATAATTTTAAAAAATTTGTTATAGTTACAAAAATAAAAAAAAAACGTTTTTCTTGATAGAATTCCTATTTAAGTTATGTATATGCGAGGTAAAAAATTTTCAATTGGTTTTTACCCCATTTCCAGTCATTCAATCAATCTAAAATTTTAAACACAGACTTGTAGCTTGAGTCATTTTAATTTATTAAATTTTGGAATCAATCCGATCATTCAACGCAAATGAAATCGTCAACGGGAAAAAAATAAATAAAAACATTGCAGGAACATGCAGCAGACCTAGGAAAAAAAACTTTGCTAATGCAATGTAATTTAATAAATTACATATTAAACTATTAATGTTGTCTTAAAAATAATAAAAATAAAAAACAAAGTAAAAACCATGTTTCATAAAAAAAAGTCTCGTAACTTTGGAATGGATAGGGTAACTCGAAAACTTGGATGGTGCCTATTTACGTAGTATTGGCTTACGTATATGTCGCTGTAAGTAAGAAAAGCGTATAGCGAAGTATTATCTCGATCTAGATATCGATCTCAGCGAAAGTGATCATATGTAAGAAGAACATGACTTTAGAGCAGTAAAATGTTTTTTGTGAATGTGGATCAAACAAATCTTTTCAATTGATTAAATAAAGTTGACCGATTATAGCGTGGTTCCAGAGAGAAGATAAACAGAGAAAGTTTTGTACATAATCCTAATGTTAATTGTGATTATCGAGGAATCGCTAGTTTTACAAAACTTATACACTAATTTCAATTACAGTTCAATTTCAAAAAATTCCTGAAATTCTAAAATAATCTCATAAATTTCAAATTAATTCCAGAAAATCTAAGTTAATTACTATAATTACTTATCCTTGTCGATTCCAGTATTTTCATGTTAATATTAATTACAATTAATTAATTTGATTAAACATTTTTAATAAATAATACCCCCTCCCTAACTTACTCTTACCTCCACTTACATTATTTCTTTTATATTAATTATATCCCTACCCTCTAGTAAATTCATACTAAAATATACCATTTTTTTAAAAATATCTCCCCTTCCCTACCCTCTCCTTTTTCTCTTGCAATTTGGACGAAAAATAGGGAATTTTCTCGTTTCTTTTTCTAGTACATCGCCTGATGATGTGATGATGCCTGATGATAGTATGGTGAAAACGTTTGCGATAATATACTGCAGTGATTCGTTTAAAAAGGTCGATTTTCACATGCACTAAAAAGTACCGCGACTATCCCTTGGATGCGGTAGATGAGACTGTCTTATCTCAGGTTGGGCTTTCAAATTGTATTAAATTGTTCTTGCTCAAAAAAAAATAATAACTTGTTTTCCAAAAATTATAGCCATCCAAAACCAAACGTAATACTTTCAAAATAAATATAAGAATTTCCAATTCAAAAAAATAATAAATGCTTCTCCAAAAATAATTATCGTAAGTAATACAACAAGAGCTTTGATTTATCCGGATAGTTTTTAATTTTAACGAATACGTGATTATCAATTTAACGAGAGAAAACTTAGTCTGACCAACAGTTTTCTCGAGCGAAATTTTAAAATTACGTATGAGTGTATTGAAATTAAAAATTATCAGGACAGAAATCAAAGCTAGGGTTGTATTTGGTAAGATAATTCCGCGAATAAACGATGATATTGATTATGGAGGTATTAATTTTTATAAATTAAAAACAATACGTATATTATTTAACGTCACATTAATTAATGTTGATTTGCTTTGGCTGTCATGGCAAAGGTAAACAAAAATATATCCGCAAAATTTATCCACTTGCAAATTTGTCTCTTCCTAAGTACAATTTTTAGCCGCTAGCAAACTGTCAATTTTGACATTTCTTATGCATTGTTTTATGTATATGTGGAATTATCAATTCAAAATCCAAATTAAATTCAATCCAAATGTTTAATAATTTTAAAAAGGAACGAAGTTTGATTTAAATATTCAAACCAATTCCAAATATCAAAATTTTAAAAATTCGCAATAATGCGAACGCATAAGAATTTCTTTATTCGATCAAAATTAATAACTCACAATTTCAAATTACCAAAAAATCTCACAAAATTTCACAGAGCCAAAAATCATGACACGGACGGCCATCTTGGCAGAAAAGCCACCTATTTCCGTTGATTCGCCCCCACCTTTTCAATTTATCATCTTACAATTCAAACTTCATAAAGCAAAATTTTCTTTAAAATATACAGGGTGGGTGTGAATCTCTTTGAAACACGACAATACATACGGTGTATTTATATTGTGTTAACTTAAAACTTTTTAATTCTAAAAAGTGTTTGTGCATTTTTTGATTTTCGATTTCGAAGTCGCGCAGATCAATGCTTTCAAATATTTATTTGATGGTATTAATATCAGAGCCTGTTTTTCTACTTCAGTCTATACTTATTGAGGATTATTCAAAAATTATCCCGAGGCTTCTTTAGTTTTCAGTTAACATTCAAAAGTTGGTTGTTGTGAGTTTCGTCCTCGTCGCCAAAGGTGTTTACTCTTTTGATTAACTCATTTGAACACAGTTCTTCATTACTAACGATAAAATACCTTTAACCTTTAACCTCTGATGAATTATTTTGAAGATACTTAGATCGGCCGCCAATGCGGAGCAGCCAGACGTCCTTCCAAATTTCCAAAAATCAAAATTATTATGAAGCAGTGCAGAACGACTTTCTTAAAACAAACAACTTTGTTAATGGATGGCATCGAGCTTTTAGTTCTCTCTTGAGCTGCACCACCTTTCAATTTAGAAGTTCATCGATGTTTTAAAGAAATAACAGGGTATGAACGGGGTTCAAAATAAAACAACATATTTGTGGCCAATAACTAATCTAAGGACGAAAACGTATCTTGACGTTGCAGCCAGGACCAAGCCTGTAGTACAATCAATAGTGAGTGTAATCTGGACGAATATCTGACTGGCATACTACTTCAAGGCAACAGAAACGTTTAGTAAAAAATATGTTTTCTTCTACGTGCGACACTGTCTTGAATACCTTTAAGCGAAATGTTGGACGCGAGGGGAAAGAGTGTAGCCTTGATGACTAGCACCTTTGTTCTTTAAATTCGCTGGACAGCTAGCCGAACAGTCAGAGAGCGAACTAGGGTAAAATTGTTTAAAAGAGTTAGTGCGACTGTAAGAAAGGCAATCCACTTAGCTGAAAGGGTTGAAGCAAATGTGGGCACCGTGGAGCCAATAAAGCGCAGAAGAAAACTTTACTTTGCTCCGAAATGAAAAGAAAAAGTCCTCCTATTCACAAATTCGTAGCCGTACAAAAAAACTAAGAAATCGAAGGAAAACCTCAGTAGGGAAGCAGCTCACGAAACAATAAGTGGATGACCTAAATTGCCATATATTCTCCGTTTGGATAAAATATAGGAGCAACCTGGCCAAATCAAGTGACAAAATCACTTATGAAAATTTATTGTTATGCAAGTAAATGCAATTAATTAATTATATTATTAATAAATACAAAGATCACCTTGTTGAGATATTTGCGAATGCCGATAATTCTGCAGAACAAAAGACCAAATGCGGTTGATACCACGTATGATTATCAACAAATTTACGTCGCCCGAAAATTTATACGCATTAAATTTGTATATCATAAATTACCAAAACAATTCGCAATCAAAGCAAAAAAATTGAGTAATAAGGCAAAAAAATGTACTCACCTTATTTATCTGTGTTGAGGCAATGATTCACAATTAATTTTACTATATTTCTTTGAAAAAGAAGCTATCCCAACCAACACCACGACTTACTCTCTCTTTTTCTTGCGCAAGTCCCTCTTTTCAAGCTTGCGTCTTATTGTTTAGCACCCTATACCTGGTGCGTCGCAATAAAACGTCTTTTTGAACTTTACAAGAGAAGAGAGCGGTTTTAGTTAGAAAGTAGCCTTAAATTTTGAAATGATGCCAATTACTATATTATTTTGTATTCCTTCTTCTTCTACTACTTTTGTTACTTAATCATGGTTTGCCTTCTTGGAATTCAGACGTCCAGCTGTTCTTCTATCTCTTGAGGGTCTTCCGGGGGGCTCTTGGAGTTAGGTCTTTGTGTCATAGTAATTTTTGCCATTCTTCCGTCGTCCATTCTGTTCACGTGGTCTCTCCAGAACCTTCTCCTCGCTGTAGTCCACCTGACAAGGTTTTGAATTTTGCATCTTTCACGCGTTATCTCACTTCTCACTCTATCCCATAACGTCACTATCGCTATCGCTCTCAGCGTTCTCATCTCTATAGTTCTCATTATTTGTTTTGTTTTTGATGTTGTGGCTCTTGTCTCTGCTGCGTATGTCAAAATTGTACGCATGTTTTGTATATTTTTGCCTTATTCTCGATTGACATGTGTGTTCTGTCATATAATATTACGCAGGCAACCTGAGATCCTGATTGATGTAGATGGACCTACATAGGGTTCATAGGGTTATTTCGTTCATTGGTTATATCCACACTTAGACTTAGGGATGTAAACTTGCTAATCTGCTCAATGGTTCCTCGTCAACCATCAGTTCGCAGCGTATGGAATATTTCGCGATCACCGTAGATTTTGTTTTTTGCGTTGATATCTTCATTTTAATTACTTTAGTAGATTATTGAGTCGATACAGGAGGGCTTCTGAGGACGCCTTCATTTTCGGCCGTTAGGGCCACGTCATCCGCATAGCACACCATCTGGATTCTATAACTCCTTACTTCATAACCAATGCGGGTGTCTCTGATACCCTGGATTGTTTGTTCCATTATCAGATTAAACAGTGGGGCTCAGGTCCCTGCCTGATTCCAGTTGTAATTGGGACCTCTTCTATAAGTGAGCCTGCGATTTTTATTCTAGTTCTAGTATTCATGTTCAGTTCTTTGATTATGTTAATTATTTTTCTACTGGTGTTGTTATTATCTAGGGTTACTAGTACGTCGTTGAGTCTTACTCGGTCGAAGGCTTGTGTAAAATCGACAAAACAGGGGTATAGCGGCTTTAGGTTTGATATTGGAAGTGGTTTGATTACCGCTGGAAGAAATTATCTCGAGGGTTCGGTACAGACGTTTCTGGTGAAGAGGTATCTTCATTTGATAGTTTGTCGTGCGAGCCGAGGATTTTTGAAGAGCTTCATCCTGTTACTGTCGGACCTGCTGGCGAGAGGTATCACTGTATAAAGTGGATTACTCTGTAAACTTATTGATAATTATCGGGATGAGTAGTTTCTTACTTTAATCTGTGGAGACTGAATTTTTGGAGAGAGCAGTTAGCTTAATTTCTAGGTTGTAGTGAAAAGTGACACTTGACGGTGTGCCAAACATTAGTTTTTACACATTGCAATTGCTTTCTGTGTGATCTCATTACTTTTTTTAAAATTATTTTTTTTAATCTCTAATATTCTAGTAAAAAAACCGTTTTTTTATACGTGTGTTTTTTTTCTGAGGAGCTGACAACCCGGGATTGTTTCCTTTTATGAACTTTGCTCTCGCTTCTGTGACATATTCGTTAGTTATCATGAATTACGGGTCTCTACACAAAGAGAAACTAGTTATTTTTCCAGCATGTAGAGAATAATTGCCTTTCATCGAGAGTACTAAATATAATATATTACATTAGGTGTTTTTGTTTTTCATTGTTTCTGTTTTCGGAGTTATCTCGTACACAACTTGTATACGATATTTAGGGTATTCACACTCTCTGGTATATTTAACACGTAGTAAATTTACCACACATTAATATCATATCTGTGAACACACCTTGTGGTATTAAGTCTTGGTATTTTAACTTTAACCCTACTTTCGGCACAATCAGCTGTTATTATTTTTGTAAGTAGTAGTTACTTTAAATCAGCTGTGTGCACTTCGCCATATTAGAAGTAAAAATACAACAACGCAGAAAAGAGGCGCACTGGTTTAACTTTACCATACTAGAAATACACGGTTGAGGGCTACTTACGAATACCGCGAGGTATGGTATTTGCTCTTATGGGAGATTACTACACAGTCAAATAACACCCTGGTAAACGTGGTATATTTACCACGTGGTAAATTTACCACGGGATATACCAGAGAGTGTGAATACCCTTATTATGTTACCTTAACAGCTAAACATTAACAAATTAATTTTGTCGAATAAATACCTGATTTTTGAAAATATTTCATTTGTGTGCATTTAATAAATTACCTAAATTGTGTTTTATCTTTTTTAGATCATTTTTTTATTAACACATTTTTGTGTTGAAAAATTTGAAACAATTACCGAGTTCGTTAATATAAGAGGACATCGGTTTATCAATTACAATTACGCTAACAATTGAGTAAGCTTTTGTTTGCTATAATAATATTTGTGGTTTTGCATCTTACATTATTATTTAAAAGCTAACATGGTTGCCAGCTTCCGCTAGTAGAGTTTTTTGAGTTTAGTTGCTATCGCAATAGGGCATTTGATGCATTGCATTTAATTAATTGATAACTTATCTGTGGCTTTTAGCCCAGTGGGTTTTTGTAAATACTGTTACAGGTCATGGAACCTCCAGCACATATGCCTGGAAAATTTGGTACACACACATTCACATCTGCGTGAGCAATTTTGTTAAATATTTAAATCCACTGAATTATTAACATTATTATTTAAGTGTATTGAATAAAGTTCTGTTCAAAATTTTTGTTTTATTTCATTTTTAGCTTAGTAGAAGCTTCTACATAGCGATAAGCGTCAAGGCGAGCCGATTCGTACCTTCCATCGACGATCAGTGTTCCATCAGAGCAGTGTTCGCAATTAGAAACATCAAGTTTAAACTTGGGAATAATTATTCTACAGATAAACTTACTACGTTCATTATTTTATTTTTTAGATTATTTTAATTGGTGAGCCAATAAAACACCCTTTATATATTTCTGGTGTACAAGCATCACAGGCAAGCGTTAATCTGAAAAGGTAATATTTCTGATCCGACCGTGGCAAAAAATGTTCAATTTAAATAATCGAACACGTTTTTGCGTTTTTATCTCGCTATTATTTTGCGATCAAATAAATTATTAAATAATAATTGTGCTCCAATAACCATTTCGTTCATTTTATTGCTTTTAAACAAGAGAAAAATCAATAGTTTATTACTCTAGTCAGCGAAGGACAAAGTAATAACCCAAAAATTACCATCACCACAAAATCTTGAAGAAACATTTTTTAATTCGACCACACGATAAATATGTAGTAATTATTTTGAGAGTTTACTGAACCAAAAAGTATCAATTTTGAAATTAATTCGATTTTTTTATTCAGAAGTCGATAACATGAATGAATTTTTCTTTCATTGTTGAATGGTGATTACGAACGAAACCATTGATGATATTATACAAGCGTACAAGATCACTCTGGGCGACCTTGAAATTGATGAAGCAAGAAGTGCATTATTAGTTCGGCGTATTTCGTCAGACGTCTAACGTGGGTGTAAAGACGTCGTCGGCGTCGTTTCACAAAATATTCCGAGCGTTTACTAGGGTGACATCTACTCCATTTCTGTGCAAACTCAATTTATTGTACTATAAGAAAAGTAAATAAAACATGAATTGTAGTATTTTTATCACTCATTAAGAAGCATAAATTAGGGGTTTACGCGGCTCGCGAGTGAGTAAATTTATTGGTAAGGTCACTCTTAATTATTTCTATTTTTAGTTACCCTTTATTTGTATGAAGAAGCTAAATAATGGAGTTATTTTGGTCTTGATGACAAGTAGCAGTGAATTTCACGTTTTTACTGTCGCGATAGGTGCTAAAGTTAGGGCATCCAAATTTATTGGTTTTTCGTTAAATCCGCTCAATTTACATAATTTATTCTGCCATTTTTTGTTTAATTTTTGAACAGGTTTATTTTATTTATGTGCTATAATTTCAGACTTTCAATCGCAGAGAATCCTTGTTTTCGTGATTCTGTTACATTTGTTGGAAAAATAATTAATTAAATTCTTCCGGATCTGATTAAAAGTGAAAGTTGCCATGAGAAATATTCTCTTGAGTTGCTAAAGCAAATCTTCACGATCTAATCAAGTCCATTCATAAACGCAAGGGTTGTAGTCTTTTTGGTAAATCAATTTTTTCAACCTCTTGAAAAAATTTTTGGAAACCAAAACCAATTATTTCCCATTGAAAATGCGAAAAACAAAAGAGTTTGAGAGCATCGGAAAGCCTCTTCCCTGGCGTGGGATATAACAGGGAATATAACAGTTGCATAACACAACCATATTAGACCATCTGGATTGGAAGTCCACCAGGGCTAACACCTCTAGATATCTCGGAGCTCTCCTTCACACTATCAAGAGGCTTCCTTGATGTGTACAAAAATTACAATTTAATTTTTTAAGCATTGCTTTTGCATATTGGGAAGCGAGTGAGGATACTATAAGTTTTTCATCAATGTTGAACGTCGACAAAAAGAAATCTTAAATTCAAGCAGTAATTCGCAGCATTCTCACACGCATTACAACATTTTTTTCAGTGTAGATAAAGAAATTCTGCTATAATTCGTGAAAATTAAAATATTTATATAAAACTATTACAGGTATTTGTACCTACATTACTACAAATAATAATATGTACTTATTTTGTATTAATTGTATATTTATTACAAGACAAGTAATGGCTTGAGCAGATTAAGTCAGTTATGTAAAGTGTTTTACCTTATTACTGTGAATATTACTTCCGTTAGATAGAAAATCATTTTAATTTGTATATTTATATATTTTCAATTTTCTAATGAAGTTTCGGCATTACATGACAACGGGTGTGTAATTGTCACATCTATCACACACAGAAATCCGTCTTTTAAGGTAGTACCGCCTATGTCATCGAACAAAATATTTTCATTTAATTATTTACTTTATGAAAGAAATACGTGAATTTCTCAATAGTTGTTTCTACCATAAGTGACATTTTAGAAAGATTCAGCTTTTTAACCACTTTTTGAGAATTGTGGTGCGACGTCTAGTGGAGGTATGTATGCAGTGCCGGCGCTAGGCATTAGGCAAATTAAGCGACTGCCTAGGGCGCAAACGGTAAAGGGGCGCAAACCAGATCGAGATGCAAAAATTAATTGCAGTGTGCAATGTAAAATGAAATATTAATACTATAAATTTGTCTCTCGCGTAGGGCTGCCAACTCTCGAAAAGACCAACCCGGGAGAATTTTAAGAAGTCGAGTAGGAAAGACCCCCCCTATTAAGAAAATTATTAAGAAAATCTTAATAATTTATTAATTTTTAAATTTATATTTACTTTGCTTTCGAGCAGCATCTAATATTTGACGGTTTTTAACCACAAAATCATAAAAGTTTTTACATGAAAAATTGAAGTTTGTTAGTATTTGTAACTCTGCTTTTACTATAGAAATATTCATTCGGTTTCCTTCTTTGCTCCATACTTGTTCCATCATGTAGAATACGCGCTCGCGAGAAGCATAAGAGACAGGAATGGAAAGAACAAACGTGACAAGTGTTTTTAATTCAGGGTAGGGATTTCTGTCTTTCGATTTCGTAAAGAAGTCAACGCAGCGTAAATCCATTCGATTTTCTTTTTTTTTTCTCAACTCACGACTGAAAAACAGGCCCTAATGAGCCAGTTTTTGGTAATACGACTTATTTTGTTTTCGAGGGGGGGGGGGGATTTTACCGTTTGTATCGGTAGAAACAAACGAACATTCTCGCAATAAAATGTTAAGCAATGGGGCAGTCGCTGGGGAAATTCCAAAAAAACTAGGAATATTAAAGCTGAGTTTTTTATATTTTTTTTATTTTCTATTATTCCGAAGAAAAATCTTAAGGTAATTCTACAGAATATAATTTGGTGTACAAAAATTTATGTTGCAATTCTTTTCTTGCTGTTACCGCATGGAATTTCATAAATACACTGAGAAAACTGTCTGCCTGTAAATAATATTATCCTTGTTGAGAAGTTTACGTGAGATCAGGAAAGTAACGTGATTTTGGTGGGTTTTAGCTTAACCATGACAACTGGTATGATGTATGATGTATAAAATGTCATGTCTTTCTGTGGTCCTACCAATGGGATAGACCACCAATATTTTGACAAGGGGGGACTCGCTAAGAAAATCTGCTATACAGGTAAATCTAAGGAAATGCGGGGAAATTTGAGAAAATCTAAGGAATTCTTAGGAAACTCCATGATATTCTAGAAAATCTTAGGAAATTTTAGAAAACCTTGAGAAGTCTTAAGAAGTTCTAAGAAATAGGAAATTCTAGAAAATGTTGGGAAATCTAAGGAATTCTTGGAAAATTTGAAGTAATGTAGACAATTTTCAAGGAGTTGAAAGAAATTTTGAAAGAATTTCAGAAGCTGAAGATATCTGAAGGAATGGGAAATCCGATGAAATCTTACAAAATTCTAGAAAATCTTCTAAAATCCAAGATATTCTTAAGAAACTCGAAATAATGTAAAAAACTCGAGAAATTCTTAGAGAATTTTAAGAAATCTTACGAATTCTACGGAAGTTTTAAGAAATTTAAGGATAAAGTAATCCGAGGAAATTCAAGGAAATCCGAGAAAAACTTAGGAATTTCCAGGAATTCTTAATAAATTTTAGAAGTGCAAGAAAATCTTAGAAAATATTGTAGGAAATCTCTAAAAATTCTAGGATATTTAGGGCAATAATAAATTTAGGAAGTTTTAGAAGATTTTAGCATTTTAGGATAACCCAGGAAATTTTAGAAAATGTTAGGAAACAGAAAATCTGAAGAAATATAGACAATTCTAAAAAATCCAAGAATCCAAGAAAAATCCAAGAAATCCAGTTTAAGAAACTCTTAGCAAATTTTAGAAAAAATCTTACAAAATCTAGCAAATCTTACAAAATTCTAGAAAATGTTAGGTAATCTAAGGAATTCTATGGAAATCAAAACATTCTAGAAATTCTTAGGAAATTTTAAGAAATATAAAAAATTCTAGTAAAACTAAGAAATAGAAAAAATAACTTAAAAAATGAAATTTTTAAGTATTTATTGTGGTATATTTTAGTAGTATGCAATGTATAAATAATCAAACTAAACAAATGTTAAAATAATAAATTTTAACTGTTCAGTAAAGAATACATACTTACATAGAAACATAATATTTAAAAAACACTAAAAAATGACAATAATTCACATTTAACAACTTAGAACTTAGAATACTTGAATAAAATATTTTAGTGTTTTTAATTCGCAATATTTGATGGCGTGGCGCCTCGCGTCTGATAGACGCGCAAGTACCGGAAGATACATAGATTAGTAGATTACATAGTAAAGAAATATAGAATATTTTTCTATAGAACAGAAAGGAATCCTCTACATTAAATTTGAAAGAACTTGTAACAACTTTTGCCGCAAAAAAAGCTAAAAAACATAAAATTAGATTATATTATTTAAAGTTTTATTTTTGTTAGAAAAGTATTTTTTTAAATAAAAATATGTAAATGTAAGTATTTTTTTAAATATCGCGGATTCTCAACCCCCAGCTCAGTACTGCTATATAAATGCGGGGGGGGGGGGGGGCACCGATAACGTTTTGCCTATGGCGTCAAATATCCTAGCGCCGGTCCTGTATGTATGTAGTAAATTTAACATTTTATATGCTAAATTTATACTTAGTTATAAAGTCGGAATGTTAAATTATACAGTTATAAGTTAAATTTTTAAATATCCAATAAGTTATAAGTGGAATTTTAAATTTCCAAGCTCGAAATCGGAATTTCTGACTTATAAGTTAAAATTTTAATTTTCCGAGTTATGGGTCGGAATTTTAAATTTTCGAGCTCTAAGCTGGAATTTTAAATCAGTACTGAGTTATAAAGTAAAATTCTAAAATTCCGCCTTATAAGTCGAAATCGAGATACATATTAAACTTCCGAGATGTAAGTCAAAATTTCAAATTTCCGAGCTCTAAACCGGAATTTTAAATTACTGAATTAAAAAGTCAAATTTTAAAATTCTGCGTTAAAAGTTGAAATATTGAACTTTCAAGATATATGATGAATTTTTAAATATCTAAGTTAAATGTCGGAATTTTAACCTTCCTAATTATAAGTCAAATTTTTGAGTTATAAGTTAAAATTTTAGAATTCCGCGTTATAAATAAGAATCTTGCGCTTTCGAGTTATAAGACGAAATTTTAAAAAACAAAGTTATAAGTCGGAATGTTAAACTTTCGAGTTAAAGGTCGAAATTTAAAATTTTCGAGTTATAAGAAATACCTAAGAATTTTAAACTAGATTATAAATGATTATATATTATATATTTCCGAACTCGAAGTTTGAATTTTAAATTTCTAAGTTATAAACTAAAAAAATAATAAAATTCTGCGTTATAAGTCGAAATGTTAAATTTTTGAGAATTTATGACGAATTTTTAAATAGCCACATTATAAGTCTAAACATTAAGCTTTCATGTTATAAGTCAAAATTTTAAATATCTATGTTCTAAGCCGGAATTTTAAATTACTGAGTTATAAGATAATTTTTTAAATATCTAAGTTTTCTGAGTTATTTGTAAAACGGTATTTGAAAATTCGAAAATTCTGACCAGCCAAGTGGTATAAGGCTTAAATCGACATTCCACGGTACGGAAGACCACGGTTCAATGCTTGATGGCGCCGCACTGTTGTGATTGAAAGCACAAGTTTGATCTATGGGTTATAGGCATCTAGCAAGATTAGCACTCCACTAGAATATTATTCAAGTGTCAAGTGTATAATATCGAAGTTCTAAATTAAGAAGAAGAAGAAAAAAATTCTGAATTGTTTTACATTTCAACGTATTTTAAATCTAAATTTTTTTTATGTATGGCCCTTCCAGATTTGTGCAGCTACAATAGGGGAGCGGCAATTATTCTGAATTTAAATCACTCTCCCCATACCTTTTTTTACTACCATATACAATACTTTTCAGAATTCCAGTGATTGCGTTCAATATTTTGACATTGTACGTACTTTTATATTCTGCACCCCTATTACTAATAAGAAAATTAAAATCAAAAAGGGGTTCAAAAAAAATCAAAAAAAAAAATCACATACCTATTTTAAACTTAGTTTTTATGGTTTAAAATTCCGAAAATTGTATGAATTTTTTAGTTCTGTTTTTGTTTAATGTTCTATTATTTATCTAAAGTGGTAATTTCCACAGTTTTTGCTAATTTGGAAATTAGTTTCTGGACAGAAACGTAAAATTTCGGATTTCGGATTATGAAATTTCTACAAGTGCACTAAAAAAAAACTTTACATTATTAAGGCAATAATTTTGTTTTGAAAAAGTTTGTGTTTGTGTTAAAGTGTTTGTATTTGGAAGTTGAAACACGAGCCAAAAGCGAGAGATACATTCACTATAAGAACCAAAAGCGTACTTCATTTCATATAACATTTTTTGATTTTTTTAGCGAGAATCTGAAACTTTACAACAAATTTAGGTACCAAGCTAAAAATTGAGCTTTTAAAGGCAAAATGTTAGTGATTATTTTATTTAAAGCTGCAAAATTTTGATTAGAAAAACGAGCATTTTCAGCTAACGAAAATATTTACTGTGCTTTGCTTGGGCATCTTTAATTTTCGTTTTCGAGTTAATTAAAAAAGATTTGGAAACATGCTAATTTTGATTTTCAAATTTTAGAACTGAACTAGTTCGCTTGTGCAGGTTTATGTATTTTTTATTTTCGTTCTTGAGATATTTTGCTCAAAAAATAATTCGTTTCTATCGAATAACATTTTGACTTTCTCGCGTTTTATTTTTATCTACTTAGTATACGTTTTATTCTGAAAACTTGATGGAAATAATATTATCCTTAATTGAAAAAATCGACCGCTGCGCCATAATTTAGTAAATTGAAATTTGATACTGATAATTAAAATAACCACTTAATTGGATTAGTTCGGAGAAAAATAATTAATATTTATGGATGGATAATGACAATAAAATATAACACGTGATGTTTCACTGTTTGTTGTTGTAACTGGTTTGTTTATTCCCAAGATGAGAGTAATAAATGTCAACTGCAATTTACATAGTTTTGAAAAGTAGTAATACGAAATTTATTTTCAAATGCGTGTAGAGTAGTTTGACAGAAAAGGATATATGAGGATAGTGGGTGGATGTTAAAAATACAGCTAAATTAGAAACGTGGGAGTCACAAACCTAAATTCTTCCAACTGGAGGTGGAATCACTAACAATTCATTCTGTATATTGATGTGTGTAAAATGTACTGTTTTATTTTACTCATTTTTTGGTCAATTATGACCTTACCAATTAAATTAGCTAAGTGGAAGTGAGTAAGTTGGTCCAATTGACCTTTCGTCTTACAATTTTAGAAGAACTTTTACGGTTAAATTTATTGCTTAAAATTGGACCAACCTTGGATGGCTCAAGAATGACGGCGAAAATAAAATAATTATCTATATTAATAAATATAATGCCATGTGGTGTCAAAAAAATCGTTATCGACTCCCACCTTTAAATAAATAACTGGCTACCGATCGAACCTAATAAATTTTTCAGTTTCCAAAAGGAGAATGTTTTCTATATGCAAATCCATTCATGTTTTCTAACATACTTAGTTTTGCATATTATAACCATTGTCAGTATTGTTATTCTTTTTCTAAAGTTTACTGGACAATTAAATTCAAAAACCCAAAAAAATTGACCATTGGAATGGGCAATATTAATTAAACTTTATTAGATTTTATTGTAAAGCTTCAAAAATGTCTAAAATTTATCGTAGACTTCTTGTTGCTTTTCACTAAGCTACCGGAATAGTTCGAAAATTTCCGAAATTGGTGAATATTGAAAAGATCTGTTAGTCCCTCGATTTGAGAACGGCAGCTCTGCCAGCACAATTTTTTATTGCTTGCACGCACTGTTATTAAAATTATCTATAAAAGCGATAATTGCTGTTATTACAGGTATAACATTTAAATGAATACAAAGTTATAAAAATTTAATTACATGTTTTTACCAATCAATCGATCGTATAAAAAATAAGAAAACTTGTTCGTATAATGTTTACATGATCATGTACACACATTTTTTGAAAACAATGTTCAAATAATTATTTAGCTAACCACGAAGAAAACGAAAAACAAATTTTTTATTTTTTGTTATTTTAATTTAACTTTTTTTTTATTACAAATTGAACACCGAAGGGTGATAAAATTTACCGTAATTTAATCATTGAAATAAATATTAACTCTAATAATTATTATTTTGTCAAATCATCTGCATTTATAGATATTGCACGCAGAAGGCGACTATCTTTACTAATACCTGGTTTTAAAGCTTTGGATATGTTTTGTGAAAGAAATATCTATCTTTGATAGTCGGGGGGTATAGTTGCCACCCTAACCACAGGGCTATAGCCCCGGGACGCAAGCCTTGCAATTTGAGCGTCAATTTTTATTTTGATCTTTATCAGTCACAAAAAGGATAAAAACTTATTTACGATCTTCTTCGGGACAGAGCAAGTGTTTTATACCGGGTGTCCGCGTGACCGTGGAAAACCTTTGAGGTGGTGATAATAAACACTTTTTATTTTTTTATTTTTTTTTTACAAAATTTATTTTTTTTACCTACACCTAGTTCATTATTTTCAGAACTTATGTGAAAATGGTTGGTTTCCTAAAAAAATTTATTTGACCAAAGTTGTGGTCCGTTAAATTCCCTATCCGATTTGGCTGTGAGTTTTTTTCTAAGACGAGATACGGGGTTGGCAAGAAAAGTAAAAAAAATAAAAGCTGAAAGTTTTTTACTTTTTTTCTCTTAATTTAATTTATAACTCGAAATCCGTTGATTCTAGACGATAAGAGGTTATAACCGAATTTGTAGCTAAGCAAATAATATTTAAGAAATTTCTAATCAATTAAACCTAAAATATCAATAATATCGGAGCTATGGCCGTTTGAAATCGGAAATTCAAAAATTGGCTTTAAAAGAAAGCTTTAAAAGAAGGAACCCCACCCCCAAGGGTTTTGGACTTTGACAAAAATTTTATTTGAAAATTTATCTTAGTAAAGTGTTCTTTATCCACCACCTCAAAGGTTCTCTATGGTTAGAGGGGCACCCTGTATATAGAGAATGACTTATTTAACAAATTGTGTTTTTTGTTTACTCTAACGTTTGTTTCTGTTTATATAACTTTTTTTAATTTTGAATTAAATTTTTAATTCAAAATTAATGAATTTAATGTTTTGTTTATTGTAATAGTAATAAATTGACTTTTACTATTTTGTATTTGTGTGTTTTCTTATGAAGAAGAGCGCATTAATTTTAATAGCCCAGGGGCATCGTATATCTTAGGACGGCCCTGTATAGTTGATAATTTAATTATTAACTTCTTCTTAGCCTCTGTTACAATTTTTATTAATTTCTCTTCGTATTATTTTATACAATTATAAGTTTCAATAGAGATATTTAAAATATGACTTGACTTTAATGGTGCTTCAGGTAAAGTAAGCCATACTTGAATTTTACTACACCCAGTAAAGCAGCGTTAAATCAAACATTTAATAAAAAAATAAACAAATTTTTTTAATTGTCCTGACCAAATAACTAATCAACGATCAGCTCAATTTCCTGAATCCAGAAACATTAAACACGGGAAACATACTTCTTTCATAACGTAGACACCGAATTTTTTCATTTAATTTGAAATCTTAGTATTTTACAACCTATCTCATAAGACAATAAGTAAAAGGTATGGCATATTGAACTATTGCCAAGTACGCTCTCTTTATATTTTAACAAACCCAAGTAGTCTTGATGACTTGCACCTTTGTCTCTTAAATTTGCTGGACAGCTAGCCAAACAGTCGGAGAGCGAACTAGGTGAGATCGTTTTAATAGCTAATGCGACAGTAAGAAAGCCAATCTACTTAGCCGAAAGGGTAAATTAGATGGTAAAGTGTGGGAGCCATGGATACAATAAACCGTAGAAGAAAGCTTTATTTTACTCCGAAATGAAAAAAACAGTATTCCTTGTCACAAACTTGCAGCCGCATACAAAACAAAAAATCGAAATAAACCTCAGCAGGAAAACGGCTCACAAGAAATAACCGGATGACCTAAATTGCCCTATATTCTCCGGTAGGATAAAATACGGAAACAACCAAGCCAAATCAAGTGACAAAATAAAAAAAAATATTTTTGAAAATATATTGATGTGTAATGCTCTCCAGGGTGTATTTCTTATTAATTAATTTTCAAATTTCTAATTAAAACATTTGTTTAAATTTTAATTTTAATTTCAACACAATAATTCAAAATATGGTCGATACGATACCCGTATCGCAGCTGTCTTACCAAATCCAATCTTCAGTTTCCTGAATAAATTTTTAATAGAAAATAAATAACTTTCTACTAAACTTTTAATTATTTCAATTGTAATTGTTAATCTCATCCAATTCCACCTTTTTATCCTTTCATCTTTAATTAACTTCTGTTTAAATTTTATTTTTAAAACCACTCAAAAATCTTTCAAAATTGATATATCCAATTATAAATATCAAATACAATAATTTCATCAAAATGCATAGGGTGGGTCCGAATCAATTTGAAACACCACTACACCTCCGTTGCTAATTGCAGTTATGAGTGCAGCTCAAAACAAAATTCGCAAATATTCGTGCGTGTTTAAAAAAAATAAATTAAAAAAAATATTATACGCAACATTACACTATTTATAGTCAAAAAATAAAATTAAATTTAAAAATCAAATAGAAAAAGGCTTACATCTTCAAAAAAATTGTTCTATCCCGATCTACTGCTTCCATCTCCATCCGTATCCTTTACTTCTCCTTTCGCACCTTCCATAAATTGATTTTTGTCTGGGTCATCCATCTCGCTGGAGTCTTCTTTCTTTTTCACCCTCGACTTATCTAAAATTTCCAATTCCTCTTCTTTTTTTTCATATCTTCCTGTTTTATAATTACTTGTTTTACGTTATCTAGTTTTTCTATTTTTAAAATTTTTTCTTCTTGTTTTATTATCATCACTTGTTTTGCAATTTCTAATCTTTCAGCTTCTAAGTTTTCTGCTTCTAGTTTTACTATTTCTAATTTTTTTGCTTCTAATTTTACAGCTTTTTGTTTTTTAATTTCTAATTTTTTCACTTCTAATCTTACAGCTTTTTGTTTTATAATTTCCAATTTCCAATTTTATATTTTCTTGTTTTTCTGCTTCTTGTTTTTCAATTTCTACCTTTTTTTCTATTTTTTCTGCTTCTTGTTCTGCAAATTCTAATCTGTCAGCTTCTAATTCTTCTTTATTTTTTTGTTTTAACATTCTTCGTTGAATTTGTTTCTAGCTCGTGTATTTTTTTATTTATGTTTTCGACTATTTCTTCTTTGACCTTTTCTCTGTTTTCTTCGAACATGTCTATTATTTTTTTAAAGTAGGTAATCGATATAATTATTGTTTTTTTCTTCTTTTGTTTGTTTCGGAAACCCTAAGTTTGTGGTGTCCCTTCTTGTACTTTTGAACTTTGGTTGGAACGGTGATTTCTCAGTGATTTCTGTCACTTCTTTGTTTTTTTGTCTTTTTCTTTTTCTTTTTCTTCTACTTGAATTTTTTCCGTGTTATTTATTTTAATTTTTTAAGGGTGAAATGTAGGTCGCTTTTTCGGAAGCCCCACACGTACGTTTGAACGGGACGACAATTGAAGTGTAATGCTCCCCCGAGTGTATATTTTCTATTTAATTAATTTTTTAAATTTCTAATTAAATTATTTGTTCAAATTCTAATTTTAATTTTAACGCAATAATTCAAAATGGTAAAGTTAAATTTTACGATACCCGTATCGCAGTTGTCTTCTTCTTATCATCAAAGTTTGTGGTTTCTTCATATATTTTTTAATTTTATTTCTAAATTTATCCAACCATTTTTTAAATCAATATATTCAATATTATAATTTCAATACAATAATTTCACCAAAATGCATAGGGTGGGTCCGAATCACTTTGAAACACCGTGATATGTAAACGCTGATAATTCAGCAAAATGATAATTATCAACAAATTTGCCTCGCACGAAAATTTATATGTATTATTGCATATTAAAATTTTTAAAAATAATTCGTAACGAAAGGTAAAAATTAACTCACTTCTTTTATTTTTGTTGCGGCAATGATCGGATCTTCCGATCAATTTGGTCCACAGATATGCGAAAGCAAAGAACATTTCCAAACTAAGACTTCCGAGAAAAGATTGCGGCTCTAATAAATCTTCTCAAAAAAAATCTTTTGCACGAGATTCACAAAAATTTCACTTTCTTTTCTTTAAAAAAAGACTCAACAACTACCGCGACTCATTCGCTCTTCTTCTTCTTCTTCTTCTCAACGCGCAAGTCCCTTTTCGCAAGCTTGCGTTCTATTGCTTATCACTTTATACCTTGTGCGTCGCAATAAAACGTCTTTTTAAACTTACAAAATGTTATGTCGGCCTTACAGTAAGTACCACTGGTGTCTGCATATATTTTTCAATAGCGACGAGGGAAGGTCAGTGGGTCATGACGCTTTAATCTATTTATTCGATGAGAAGATAGCAAATCCACAGCATGAAAATTGGGATGGTCCCTGAACCACTTGATATATTCTTCAATTGTGAGCACTTGAAGATCACGGTGAATCACATAATTTGATACAAACCAAGAGGCATCTTCAAGAGTTCTCAGGGTTTTTTAAAACCGCTGTATTTTGGCAATGTTGGAGTTACTTGCCGAATCTGATTATTGTACAATATCTTCATCACACAGTCACCTTTGGCTGAAATATGCTTTACGCCATCAAAAAATATAGGTGGTTGCTTAGGAATCTTTATGGGTCTTCGGTCTTCTCTTCATCTTTTTCTTCATTTGCTAGGGCTTCAAATTGATTTGTTGTTTTGATTTAATCAATAGTTTGGCAGTATAGTTTGTTTGGTGACTCTTCTTATTGCTTTGTTGCCTGCTTACAACTTCCCATGGTCTTTCCTGACTTAGCGATACTGTAGGTGGCTGATGTATTTGTAGGGTGTTTACAATGTGTTGACCAGGATATTATGCAATTGGCAGATAATTTTCATTATAGTACACTAACTGCACTTGTTGCATATTGGGCAAGTACGTCCCTGGTGGTTGCTGATTCAATAGCGGCGTATTTTGGCTATAAAGGGTTGAGTTGTTCGATAATTCGTTAGACAGGGGTCGTTGTGTATTTCCACCACTTGGGGTAGATTATTATTTTTGTTTTTGGGGGAAGTATAAAACATGATTATTCTTGAGATTCACTTTCTGATGAATCAAAACGATTTTTTTAAATTTGATATGGCATAGGTGAATTTCTTCTATGCCTGATTTTAGATAACGACTTTGTGCTGGACGATGAGTAGTATATTGACAGTATTTAGAAGAAAGCTAACCTGATGTGTACTTCTTTTCAGCTACGGGAGCTCTTTATTGGTGCTTTGTCAACTCTTCTCTCCTCTAAATTGTTAGAAGTACAAAGACAGTTCTTTAGAGGACAATACTCGCCAGGTGCAGAATGAATCAGTGTACGGCAGGTGATAGAGCAAAACTCTTCACGTTGCTTTTGCTGCTATGCTAAATAGAACAAAAGGAAAGTCACCGTAGTTTTAGCTAGAGACTTCCGGGAGATTTGGTGACTCATTTAAAAACACTCTCAGGTCGCAATGGCTACAGTTCCTATCAAAGTCTGCTTTGTTCGCCTATCACTAATAAGTTCAAGGCTGCTAGGAATTGATTTGAAGATGGACAGTTTAAAGAAAGTTTTATATCTACTACAAACATTTTTTTCAGAACAGTCTTGTGAAGTATGAGTATTATTGCCGATCTTCCATAATCACACAACCTTATTAGCGACAAGTAGTGTTATATAATGTAGTATAAGAATACGAAAATATCAAAAAATTGTTTTTTTATAAAGGGGCTCCTTAAAGCTATGTTTTATGCGTTTTTTTCGTACTATGAAACCAAATTCTCTAGAGAAAGACGTAGAAGTTCTGCAAAATATTAAAAATTTAATTTGTGTTTTCTGAATTCTAAATCTTCGGTTTAAATTATAGCATTTGGTACAGAAGAAAACATATCGGATAGGCGAAACAATTAAGATAGGTAAATATTAAATTAAAAAATTAAAATAAAAAATAGACACTTCTTTATCAATATATATCTTGAGCTTTACGTGAGGTTACCAAAAAAATAGCGCTTTTAGTAAACCTGGACCATACAGCTTTAACGTATGACCGGTTTCGGAATTACCACAAGAGATTTTCCAACTTCAAATCCACATCGACTAGCGAAGACCATAAAAGTCACTTAGATTAACGTTTTACTTCTTTCGGGTGGTTTCCATAACATTGACAGTCAAGAAATTGCTAAACTGTATAATTTTTGATTTTTGAAATTTTGATGTAATAGAAACTAAATCTGGTATTATTGTAAACTAAACGTGACAATATTTTGTTTCTCGTACAGTTCTCTTCCGATAATTCAATTTATTTTATTCTGCTAACATACGATTAACAGTATGATTCAATTGCAGATAAAAATTACCGAGAATTTTCATTTACATCCAGTCTGCTCGACGATTTAAATTTTAAATGTGAGCCATGCTCTCTAGCAATTACATAGCGAATCACTTACTACCTAGGTGTGAATCATAATCTGTTTATATACCACTAACAAGTATGATATACCCAAGACCTAGAATGTTATTTAATTGGTTTCCGTGTCCATTTATTATTAGAGTCATTGAACATTAAAATAGTGCAGATTTAATAAAAAATTAATAATAGTATTAATCACATTAATTAAATACATGGAAACGTGATAAATAACATAGTACTACATACTACATAATTATTCGCAATCAAATTTTTTTGTTATTATTTTATTATTAAATTTGTTTAATTCAAATTTGAAAGACAGTTTGAATTAATTATATTATTGGGTTCCATTGTAATTTTTTTTTGGTTTTTAGTAATTTTACATGTTTTACAATAAAATCAATATATTAAAAATCAAATATTACACTTTTCACTTGTATTAGCTATACTCACTTACCTAACGATAATCATACATGTAATGTAAAGTAAACATTGTAATTAGGATAGATTACACAGTGTGTAAATTTATAAGATGTGTAAAACCTTATAAAATTATCAAATTTTCACCCCCCTGTTAAATTAGTTGGGGCGCACAGATTATTTTAGAGGATGATACTCTTTTGATTTATTTACTTTAATTTTAATAAAATCCAATGATATTGTGTCAATGCAATTTTTTAATTTTTAAAACACAATTATTAAATTTCAAAATAAAACCTTATTACAATTCAAGATTTAATAAATTCAAATCTAGTCAATGTTTTTAGATTTTTTCTTGCATAAGAGAAATTAATGATTTACAAATTTGCCGTTAGTTTTAATTTTCTAATATTTAATTTGTAATTATTTCAAAGTGCTTCTAGAAAATTATCATTAAATGACATAATATAAAAATTTAAAATTTTAACTGTACGGTGTTCGTTGTTAAAGTTTTAATAACGTGCGTGCACTTTTTCCTCACCGTATGTTGTTAAACGTTGGTTGTGGACTTCTGGCCACTTGCATCTGGTTCTCCTGCTACTGTCCATGTTTGATCATTGAGCATCTTTTTCATTCATGTAATTCACCATCTATTTCGGGTAAGTTGTTATCACTTTCATATCACTTTTGATTGCGGTACGTTTTTTAATAACCAAATTTTAAATTTCAGATTATACCATTTTATTGGTACTACAAATACTAAACGACTTTTTCGTTTGCTCGTTCATATCCCAATGCTCCACGAATTCTCTTTTACGCAGTATGCTGCAAATTTTCAAATTTATCCCCTCCTAGAGACGATTTCCCAGCGCGAAGTTCAAATGGTAAATCAACCTAATGCTGTTTGCTGCACTTTTTATTTTATTATTGCCTTCAAACACTTTAAAAATTTATAACTTTTTAAGTCCTAATTGATTCATCATTTTTAGCCTTTGCTCGTCATTAATTTTTTTTGTCTTCTTATTTGAGGATTCCTCTGTCTAAAAATATCTTTCTTCTCAGGTAAGTACTTTTCTTATTTTGAAATAATTTTTTTAACTAAAATCTGTTTTTGTTTTAGAACTAATTGGCAAATCAACATATCATTTATTTTTAACTAAAATTCTGAATTCTCATCCCTGCAGGAGTAATTTTGCACACTGAAGACTTTATGTATAAAAATAAATTAATTTTATAAATTGTTAAATAAAAAATTCATGACAATATTTAAATATCCATTTATAATCAGCATATATATTTGGGTTCCATTTAATATGCAATTTTTTGCTTAATTTTCCGTTATTATTAGCCGTTATTGTTAGCAGATAGCCTCTCCCACGAATTTCAAAACTTCAACTCCACTATAGGAAAAAGGATAATTAAGATAGGGATAATTAAGGATAAGATAATTTTCTGAGTATATTAACATAAAAATTTCGAAGGAAAATTCATAAGTTGTCGAAATAACGTCATTTTAAAATTACGAAAAGCAGGGAGATGTAACATGATACACCCCGGTGCGTGACGGTAAGTCTCACATTGAGCCCAACTATTATTTCTTTTGACGGTACGTATGCTTTGATATAATCTTAATGTTGTTCAAAAAACGATTCACAAGAGCCCAACCCCGAACAAACGTTTTCATGTTCGAATGACCAATCCAATGACCAATACCTGGGAGTAACTCTGGACTACCGATTACTATGGAAGGAACACATCACCAACGTCGCAAACCGGGGTAAAGCCGTCTTCGCAAAGCTTTACCCTCTCCTAGCCTCCAACAGTAAGATGTCTCCCGCAAACAAACTGCGCATTTACAAGGCCATTATCGCCCGACCATGACCTACGCCGCTCCCGTGTGGGGAACAGCAGCCAAAACCCACATAAACAAGATCCAAGTAGTACAAAACAAATGCATTCGTCACGCATTCTCCAGTCCGTACTACGTCACAAATCGAAGACTTCGCGCCGAGCAAAAATCGACACCATTGGCGTCCACATCAGGAAGCAAGCGGAGAAACTTTACAACTCTACAAGATTCGCCGAAAACCCGCTCATCGCGCAGTTAGGTGACTACCAACCCGGCTTCAATCTCGGATACCGCCGGCCAAAAGACATTCTCCTCCCCCCGCCAACCGGGGTGTTGGCAACCAATCTCTCTTTGTTTGTCTGTTTTAGGTCCCCACCAGGCACCGGGTTCATCAAACACCCGGTGGCCAAGAAAACCATGCAAAGACGCTCGAAATCGCGCCGACCGCACGCCTCGCCTCAAGGGACTCCAAGGAACCAAGTTCATCGAACACTTCGGCACTCGCAACCCTGGATAGCCCTTATACCTTCAAGCGCCACCCTGCTCAAATCGAAGCCACTCCCCTCAAGAAAACCAAGATCAAACTGTAATCCAAGAAACCAACGTTAATCTGACCACTCGCACGGACTATGCTTGCATCAGCATCGCCATTTCACCCCCCACCCAAGGAACAAAAATTCCAGCCCGTTCAAGCCCAGCGCTATAAAATGAGGAACACAACCTCACTAAATTCCAAGAAGTTCATCGTTCATCGTTCGTTCACGGTCGACACCAGGACAAGTTCTATGGCTTCAAGTTCCACTCTTGACGAGTTTTGTCATTCTTCGAAAATATTTTTAAATGGTTATGTGTTAGGTGATAAAATAAAACAGGTCCGGAGGGCGCCGAAGAAGTCCGGATGGTCTGTTTTATTTTTTTGCCTAACTCAACAACCGCCTATCGTACACCAGTGTTAAAACGCGTATATAAAATACAAGTAAATTTTTGATTTTTAAAATTCGATTTTTTCGAAAACTTATGGATATTCCTTTGAAATTTTTGTTTTAATATACTCAGATTATTGTCCTCTTTCCTATAAAAGAGATAAAATTGTTGAAATTTGATTTTCTGATTGATTTTCTGTGAAAGGGATTGGTTTTTCAAAACATTTACTAGACCAGCGGTCCCTAAATGGGGTTTCGCGGAACGCTTGCGGTTCCGCAAAAAAATCTAAGGGTTCTGCCAAAAAGAATTTCAAAATGGCGTAAAAATAAATTTTGCCGCTTAAAATATATTTTTTAACTTTTTTCTATTCCATTCAATGGCAATCCATTTATGGAATGCTAACGTCCAGTCGAATTTTCTGCTGTAGATTTCGAAAATTCAATTGAAATTAGGTGCGATTTCCAATTGGAAAGTAAATTTAAAGAGGTTCCGCTTGGCGTATTTTGGAATGAACTGCGCGAGGAATATCCGGAGTTGTCCAAACGTGCAAACCGTATTTTGCTACCATTTGCGAGCACATACAAGTGTGAGACTGGATTCTCATTATATTCAGGAACAGAAACAAAGTATCCAAATCGACTTGACTCAGTTCCTGACATGAGAATCCATCTTTCAGAAATCGGGATCTGTCAGAAATCCTCACCCACGATTTTAACTTTTTCCTATTGAAAATAGGTAAAAGGGCACTTTTCTAAGCATACTAGAGCAAAAATTTTGTAGGATAATCGAAAAAAATCGAATTAAAAATGTAAATTTTACATATATTTTAGATACACCTTTTAACACGGCTGCATGATTAGCTGTTGTTGAGTAAGGCAAAGAAAATTAAAAATATCCCTGAAAAATGACAGAACTCGCCAATAATACAACAACATTAAGAGTATATCAAAGCACACGTACCGTCAACAAAATGAAGAACGTGCTAGTTACCGTCACGCATCGGGGTACAGCTCAAACACTAGGGACTCACACTCACGGATCGCACACTCGCCCCGCCCCGCAGAAACCAAGAGACAAGTTCACTCCACGGACCAAAACACGCACTCCTCACCGCCGCCTCTGATCGCAAACCACGCCCCAGGAGCTCCCCGCAACATCTAGGACATCGAAAATCAAGGAAAAACATCCCCAGGGACCAATAACCCAATGCGATCAAGCCCAGCGCTTTAAAATAAGGAACGATACCTCAATAAACTCCAACGCCCGCTGCCCACATGAGTTGAAGGAGATAAACGGTAACACGTGGTACCTCCATATTGCCAAGTAGTTCATCGTTCATCATCGGGGTATATCATGTTACATCTCCCTGCTTTTCGTAATTTTAAAATGCCGTTATTTCGACAACTATTGCATAATTCTAAAAAAATTTTGTGTTAATATACTCAGAAAAGTGTCCTCTTTCCAATGGTCAATAGAAAAAAGTTAAAATCGTGGATGAGGATGTAACCCAGAAATCAAACCAAATATTAAAAGAGTTTATTAGAAAACAAAATGTCATACTTCTTACTAATAATAATTGTAATAATTTGTAATTCTATAATAAATAATTGTTATACTTGTATTTACTAGGCCACGGGGAGGGGGGAGGGGTAGTGTGCGTACACAACCTTGTATGCAGTAAACAAATCGGTTTGGGGTTCCACCAAATTTTTTACATCGCCCAAGGGTTCCGCGACCAAAACTAATTGGGAATCGGTGTACTAGACAGAAGTTGTTAGTTCTTAAATTTCCTATCTGGAATGAAGCGTCAGAATTTTTGTAATATAAAATGCTTCGTTTAAAAGACACAGAGTTTAAAAAAAAAAAACAAAATAAAAAAATCTCGAATTTTTCAACATTTTTTACTTTAATTTATAACTCGAAAGCTGGTCATTTTAGACAATAAAACGTTTAAATCTAGTTTGTAGATTATTTCACACTCTTTAAAAAAGCACTATCCATTTTTACCCAAAAATTAATATTTTGTGGACTATGGCAACATGAAGATAAAAATTAAAAAAAAATAATTTAAAGAGGCGTAATTCTCGAAGGCTTGAATTTATAAACAAAAATTGTTAAAAATGTTTATTAGAAAAGTGTCCTCTATCAACATCTAAGTTATGTAAAGTGTATCCGGGGACACCCTGTATAAACAGAAACAAACTTTAGAGTAAATAAAAAACAAAAGTAATTTAGTTATAATATATTTATTTTCTTTTTTAGGGCTAAAAAAGATCAAAATAAAAATTGTTGCCCCCAAAAAGCTTGCGCCCCGAGGCTATATCCCATTTATCCCTGTAGTTAGGGTGGCCCTGAAACTCTCTACTAATCCCCAAAGATTTCAAGAAAAAAAAATTTAGGTTCCTTATTCGAGATAGTTTATTTAAACATGTAAGTTTATTATATGGATGATATTTCGTGGTTTCAGAATAGTTGACAAAGAAAAAATATTTAGATTTTGAAAAATACAAATTAGAAATTAGAAGATTTTTTTACGACTTTAATGTTTCTGGTGTCTACCCATCGACTTCTTTTGCAAATTTTCTTTTGAAAAACTTAAAAATTCAAATTCGGGGAAAAAAGAAAAAATCGCTTTCTATATATTTTTGCTGTGATTGAGGTGCAAACTACGAAATCTGTATAGAAGCTCAAACGAAATTATATTTAATGAAAAACTCATTTCATTATATTCCTTCCATTTGGTATCTAATCGTCATCATCAAAGTTTCATTTCTTGCTGTTCCTTTTCTAGGTTTTTCAAATCAAGTCGAAAATTCCATAATCTTTGTTTCTTGAAGAATTGGTATACCAATTCATTTTGAGTCGTTGGTAACATTTTCAGTGCTACTTCTATTAATCTCTGTGCAATTTTTCTCTTTTATGTATGTAAGTGTAGCTACTTCATTACCAGCCGTGAGTCTAGAAGTCAATACTGATACGAAATCATTTGCATATCACATTGCGTATCGAGTTTATCAAAATGTGCTTGAAGGAATTTAAATTTCATATCTTTAATCGGCATTAACGATTTATTATATTCATAACCAGCAGGAAGCACGCGAGTACAGTGTTATGTATGTGTTAAACCAGAAGTTCTCAAAATTTCTAATATGTTTTTCCTCCAAAGCAAAAATTTGATTTTTACCTTGACATTTTGTCAATCCCAACTCAGAATTTCCTCACTCCAATCACACGGCAAACACACCAAACCAGCAGTGGTAATTCACAATTAAAGTTGAAAGTCAGCAATACATTTTTGTAATGCTTACTTTCTAAAGAAATTATTCATTTATACTAGAACCGGATATTATATACAGCATTGTCATCCTTTTATAACTTTACTGCAGATTGCGATAGTTTATGTTACAATATAATTAAATCATTCCGTCATAATGAATTAATGATATCTAAAATTTGTTAATATAATTTTTGAATTAAAAGAATACTAGAGAAGAAGGAAATTATTGCCTTTCATCCTTTCAGTCGTAGCTGTTAACATATTATTACATCAAATTTTATTAATTGTGGAAAATCAAGTTCCGTATTTGACGATACTGCAATCTGCAATGGATGAGTGAAAATATGGAACACTTGAACCAACGACCTCCGCTAAAGTCGTCGGATGTTGTAGGATGTAGAAAATGCTTAAAAATTTAAACCGTGGGCGCGTCTATTAAGGTGTGTAAAACTTTTATTTTGATAATTGTGATACAACTTGATTAAAATGTTTGTTTGTACTAACGATTTTTCTTAATTTTATAATGTAACATGAGGGTTGTGCTTGGGTGCATGTGGGTGCATCTATAAGTTTAAAATTATATAACCTTACAGAGAAAGCATATCTTGGAACGATTTTTCCAAGAACAAATTTCTTCCATCTAGTTTTTGCCCTGGTCATCCACTTCCATCCGACCCAGTTGAAAAATAATAAAACTTAAACATATTTGTTTCTTCTTCGTAAACATTTGGAACCGAACCAAAATTTTAAGTTGAAAGGAGGAAATAATCCTGGTTTTTTTTTATTCTCTGCCTTCTAAGGTGCTCAAAAATTTTCTTTTTAGTTATTACAGTTGATTTAAATTATTCATACGTTAAATCGTTTCTAGTTATTGGAAGTAATTTCGCTCCTACGTGTTGAAAACAAAACGGGTTTTATTTTTGCGTTGGTTCTAGAAACGTTTAAGAATTAAACAAGCTAAGTCTACCTGCGATCTGGAGAATTTTTAATAATGAAACCTACTACTATAATTACTTTTATTTGTGAAGGAGTTGACATTTTTGGGATTGCTCCAAAAGCAAATAAATGGAAGCTACTTGGTCTACTTAATTATACTGAGCAACAATTCACCTACGTAATAGAAATTTGGAAATTGCAATCAGAATAACGCAATTACGTCGTTCTTCAACCTCTTATTGTGTAAGAACGTTAAAATCGTCAAGAAATTCAATACCTTTAAGTTTAACGATCATCCTAGCATGTGAGGATCTGCTGAAAGTCGATGTCTAAATAATACTTGAATACTGGAGTAGTAGTGACTACCAGACCGACGAAGAGAAGCTGAGTATGGACTACAGTCATCTGCAAAGTAATTATTATTCAGATTTCTCTTAGGATTATTTTTGAATATTACTTCCTCGAGCTGAAACGTTTGATTGCTGTCCCCAAACATCCAACAGATCGAATACATCTTTGGATGCAATTCTCAAGATATTATTCTGCTGTTCCATTTGATTATATCCAGAGAGCATCTAGTAGAGTAGTTTCCAACGTTCCAGAGGCACTGGTTTGTGCCTGTTCTGGCTTATGGACAGTGACAGAGCTAAATCTGGCTTTCAATTCTAAAATACGTTTCTAATTTTTAGCTTGTATTTTAAATTTTTTGAGGAGTCTGCGAAGATAAAATCTACTAGCACTGTATAACTGAGTAAATACGGTTGTATTGCGCAGAAAGCAGAGTATAACTGGCGAAAAAATAAATGGATCGCCAACGATTGCATTGCTTTGTATTAATTTTCTATTAATAATCAGTTATTTGGTTTATTTTTTATTTGGTTTGATATTTGAATAAATTTTTATTCGTTAAAAAAATATAGCTTATTTTTAAATAAATATTTTAAAATAAATATAGTTTGAATTATCTAAACCATAATAGTTTTCAGGGACACTTGTGCCCCCCCCCCCGGTCTATATGAACTTTTGGCATCCCTTCCTAACAAACCTCATTCACAAAGTAGTAAAAAATATCAAGTCAAAAAATTGTTATAGTATGAAAAGAATTCAATCTTTGTATCGAATTGAGGACTCCCATAATTATTCATTCTGCTCTCCGTAAAATCAAATTTTTTAAACTATTTTATTGTTTCGTAATCAAATTTAGGTATAACTTACATAGCACATAAAAATTATAAAAACCGTTAATAGGAGTAAATTCGCACAAGGCATTTCAGTCTCTTCCAATGAACACACTCATAGTAGTAACCAAAGCCGCTTTTTTCTGCAATTTCTGTGGTTTTTTCTTCTTTTTTGTCTTCTTCTCTTGAGAGGTCTCATTCTTTTTAAATTCGTCATCGACGCGCTTCTTCTCAGATCTTGGCATATCAATTTTATTAAAATCGTCTGAAGGAATCCATTGCGTTTGATTTTTTTGACTAAAAATCTAAAATACTATTTGATCAAAAGAAACAATAATTTACCTCTGGTTCTTCTTTTTGGTGGGTTTTTCTTTGCCTTCTTCTTTATTTTTTCCTTTTTTCTCATTTTTTGTTTCCGCTTTTTCATTTTTTGATTCATTTTTTGACTGCTTTCGTGTTGACCTAAAACAACAAGCAGATTACACATAAAACCAAGCTATGCATCATAAAATACTTTTTTGACTTATGTTTATTTTCAGATAATTTCGATTGGCCCCAAGACAAAGGAATACTTGCGTCACCTTCTCCAGATCCAAACCATAACCTATTTTTAAGTGACACAAGTTTTGCTTGCACTTCCGCTAGCTGCTGAGTGGTGTTTTTAGAATTCCTCACATCTACTAGAGGTCTAAAACCAAATTATTAAAAAAATCTAAGTTTTATGTTTGCTTCTTACTTTGGACGAATAATTTGCCGATGCCAAGAATGCGATCTAAATTTGGTTATCGGAGCCAAATCCATCACCGATAGACTTCTGGGCGATTTATCATGAATATCGGTATCGGAAATTTTCAGAAATTGACCCTGTCTTTTTTTAGTGTGTTTTTTGGCACGACGTTTCCGAACAACCTTCTTTTTAACGTTTAAAGAAATTGACTCTGCATCCGAACTGGAATCAGAAGAATATTTGGTTTTGATGTGCGGAAGGCTAAGATCGAGTGTAGTCTTGCAAATCTAAAAATAAATACGAATTATATTAAAATATCTATTTTTGATTCAAAAGTACATGGTAGATCTTCCTAGATTCTGCTAAAGCAAGCGCGTTTTTTAAACTGGTTTTTCCTTTAGAACGCTCATTTTTTGGCTTTAATTTTCGATGGAAAACTGGAGAGGGGGGTGGAACAATTATACGTGTGTTAAATTCGAGTCGACCTCCTTCATCTGAACTGCTGCTGGTATCACCTTCATCACTAAAATTACAAATTAAATCACAAAATTGAAATTGTATAGAGTTATTACCTAGAAAAATCCGAAAGGGGTATGTTTGTTGGTTCATCTGCGTTCGATCCTTCTTTGTGAAGTCTTTCAAGAATTTTCGTGCGAAGTCTTTCCTAATAAAAATATAAGTTTTATGTTGTTCTATAAAGAACCGTTGGTTGTCGAATGTTGACGACAAATAAAACCGTAAAAACTATAAAGAACTACATGATATTAATCCCTAAACCGCATGGAAGGAGCTGAAAAACATCGGTTCCGGATGCGAGAAAGAGGACGCTATAATAAATTTGTTGTAATAATAAGAACTGTTCGATACCTTTCGGGGATCACTATCGTAGAAGTCCAAAAGAGTTTGGCAAAAGGAACGTCCCATTTGTTCATAGTCTAGGGTTGAAAAATGAGTTTCGGCTCTTGTACCGATTAAAGACCCACCAAATGACGCTTCCATCGTGTAACTGTTTCCAATACCCATCATCCACATTACCACTCGACCGGTTCCTTCCTTACATCTATTGACTCGAAATTTGCAACCTTCGAAGGAAAACTGAAAAAAGAATGAGGTCTTGGTCGATTTTTTCCGAATGAATTACCTTATCGGCAGTATTTTTGTGCAACATCAAAGGAAAGACCTGTTCGTACAGTCGTTTTTCCGCCACTCGCCGGTTTTCGCACCCATAAATAAAAATATTGTGCTTACGTGAATGTGCATGTAAATCAACATACATTGCAACGCCACACTCTTCGACCATTCTGCAAAAATTTAATTATAACCACCACATATTAAAATAAGTTATCCAGACCTTCGAATTAAAAGTTTGGTATACCAAATGGAAGGATAACTCTCTCGTATTACTGTCCTGTATTGTCTGTTTAGGTCTCTTCCACTTAGACAACATCTACTATTTCCGACAATCACTCCATCCGGATTCAGCATTGGCACAATTTTGAAAAGAAACTTTTCTCTCAGTTCTTTGGCAGGACCGGAGTCGCCAGTGAGGAAGTCCAAAATACCTTTCATCATCCACGATGCTGGAGCTTCTCCAGGGTGAACTCGCCCAGTTATGATTACAGCTTTCTTTTTCTAAAAGGTGATTAATCTAGAGGTAAGATTATCGACTTGACTAATAGTAAACAAATAAAACAAAACTACCGTATCATCATCAGGTTCCGGCGGGGCGGTTATGGTGACATAGTAGAGGTTATTACCAGCTAACGTTCGACACAATAATCGAAGGGTTGTATAGGTGGATTTGATTGGATGTTTGGCGAGATCTAAAAGGTAGTCCTGGAGATCCGTGTAGGTGTAAGGATAACTGTAAGCGAGGTAGGCAAAGTCTGATTCGTGGGGAAACTCAAGTGTAAAGGTCAGCGTGTAGGTGGTTATTTGGTCGGGGTCTTCAGTTTCACTGCAACAAACAACATTAATATTTTTAATTTTTGTGAATTTGAGCTTTTACGCAGTTTCGTTGCAAAAATAGGTAATATTGTCACCGCATCTTCTCCATCCGATGTGGTGTAATTGTGCGTCTTTTGTAGAATACAGTAACGGTTTCATACCTTCATTAAATAAACTTCCGTCTTTCGTCATATTTACAATGGAAAATCTGGAAAATATTTCACTATTTTTAGGGATTGAAAAAACATGGAAGACTTACCTATAAGTAACATTTTTTTTCATATTAAAAACTCGAAAATAGAACCATTGCATGTGCTTATTGGTATAGAGGTCAGTCCTTAAGTACAGTTCATAGTATGTGGCAGTTATTTTGATTGCTTTGGCTAAATTTCCACCCTCGAATCTGGATTCAAACCTTAAAGAGTCTTCTTCTGGCGAGGGACAAGTTGGAAGAAGGAATCGACTTCCACCAACATTTGATCGGCTAAACTAAAACGGAAATATTATTTCGAACTAATAAAAAAAGAATGTTTACTTACATAATTAACAGCGCTTATTGGATAATATTGATAGATTATTATTCCGAGTTCTTCTCCAACCGGTTTCGGCTGAACTTCTCTGCCCGTTGGAACGTAATATGGTTCGGGAACCGCCGGAGTGAAATTTATGTGTTTTATTTTTTCGTCCAAGACCTGGAAATGACGGAAGGCAATTAAGAAGTTTTAATTGGTAATATAGTTTACCTGGCATTCGGTAGGCCACCTAGCAGCTTGAATCGTTGCACTAGGATCGCGAACCACTGCGAAAAGTTCTTTGGACTCTCTTTTGACCAAGTTTTGTTCGGAATTATCATCATCAAGTTGATTGGGTTTTACGATTATGTTCATGAAATATCCACCCGGTGCAGATGCCGAGTTAGGTTGCGATACAGGAGGAAAAAGTTTCTGTTGCAGCTCTTGAACTGCGCCCGTCTCATCTTCATCGGCATCGTTGAAGTAAGTATTAATAAAAGTTATTAATGGCATGGCACAAGTAGTACAAAAACAATTACACAGCGAGAAAATGATAAGAGATTTGTAAAGTCATACTTCGACTTCTTACTTTGGCAATTTGTCTACATTCATCTTAATTTTTGACGCCGACAAAAAAATAAATGCACGACAAATGTCACTCTTTGAAGAATCAACAATAAAATAAACGTTTGTCTCACCTTTCTGATTAGCTTCACGATAGCTGTCCATTTAAACGTCGATGTATTTAATTCGAACTTAAAATTAAAATAAAAAAAAATTAAAAAATTAATTGATTATTATCTAACTTTTGGCATAATGTATTCTAGCTAGCTTTTTGCGTTTACTACACGACAGACACTGAATGAAAATAGCTGACCGAACAGGTAAATAGGTAAATATAAAGCATTGCTATGGGGATGGTTAATCGATATTTAGTCTATCAATTGTGTCAAATTTGGTCGATCACATAGTTTTCAAACATCACGTAAAAGATGAGCTCTTTCAAATTTAAATTTAGAACAAATTTGGGACATCGAATTGTTACGATTTCATGTTCGAAGGAAGTAAAATAATTTTACGCAATTTTGGCAAACCTA
Organism: Cantharis rustica; assembly: GCA_911387805.1. NCBI lineage: Eukaryota > Metazoa > Arthropoda > Insecta > Coleoptera > Cantharidae > Cantharis > Cantharis rustica. The sequence goes on along the minus strand of OU426878.1, from coordinate 52,882,398 downwards.
AATTGGGTTTATGATGTTTATCCACGTACATGAATAATGGCAAAAATAAAAGAAAAATATTTTATTGCATGTTTTGCCAAGTCAAAATTTACAAGTTTATGTTATGTATCAGTTTGGACGGAGTTGGGTAGAATTGGAAAATTCGCTTGGTCCAAACTTGATTGATGAAGATAAATGTCCACTGCTGGAAGCGAATCTGCCTCTCTTGCCATATATTTTTACATTATCTTTGAGATTGAATATGTCATCGCTAATAATTATCCCACAAAGCTGATTAAGAGAGAATTGGTAAATATGTAACCGGTGTTTTTTACATGGTAATGAATCAGCATACGGTCATCCATCCACATGCAAGACGAACGAATATTTGTATTGGTTCTAAACTGTTGCTTTGTTTATTGCAGATACGGAAATCTTAATTAAAATTTTATTTATCAATACATAAAAATAAATTTTCTTTTATAGTACAAGGGTAAAAATAATTTAATTTTTACTGTGTTAACCTAACTGAAACCGCCTGAAAGGTAGGCAACTTACTTTGCGATTTACCATTTTATTGGTAAAATTATTATTTAAAATTTACTTTCGACGTTGTCCAAAAAATGTTGATAATCAAGTTTTGTTTTCTTTTTGTTTAATTAATAGCAAAACTATTGAGTAATTTTGTTTTAATAGCATTGTTCTATTGCTCATCGGAAATTTGTGTTTTGTATTTAAACTCAATTTTTTCCACAGTTTAAAAAACTATGTAGTGTTCAAAAATTTGAGTTTCGTAATTGTGGTCACGGGTGACCATGGCAACCAGTGGCAAAACAAATTTGTTTATCATGAAAAACTTAGCTGATGGTTATGTCTAAACTGATATAATTGTATGTTTTTAAATAATATTAAATTAATAGAATCTATTGTTGTAAAATTATCTTCGATAACATCAAAACTGTGCTGAAAGCAATAAGTTCACTTTAAAAAAAATATAATGTAATGTTTAAAATAATGTGAATTTATTTAAAAATAAATTGCACAATAGAAAAATACGAAAATTTAATGAAGTGCAAGTGCAATTCATGGACTTTTTAAATAAATATCACAGCCAACTGACGTTACTGCAGCTTAAATGTCACCACAGTCACAGCCAAGGATGTTACTGTCGGGAAACTCTCGTCTGTCGGTTGGATGGGCTCAGTACATCTAAAATTTGTCTAAACCACCCTTCGGTTCACCTTATCTTTGCCCAACGCCCAAACACCATTCCGCTTCATGAAAATCAAAATACAATTAAATTTTATTAGAATCAATAAAATTATTAAATTATTTATAAAAGTTTCAGATGCATTAAGATCCAAAATAGTTTAAATTGTTTGTACCTCGTTTGTATTATCTGTTTGTACCTTTTTCATTTTCATTTATATCTATTTTATTTTCCAGATAATTTATTTTTTTTTCAGCAACAAATCAAAAATTTCATTTGTTACTTTTCTTTTTTTTTATATACATAAATTTTAATTTTGAATAAAAAGTACAAACATTGCATACAAATTATTTTCTACAAATAAAAAATTTGGTCGAATTCGGCCGGATTACCAAATGTTCCTAAAATGCTCGCCGCATTACCCCTTAATTTAATTTATAACTTCTCAGTAAGAAGGGCGGAAGGGGGGAATATTGTCAGTTTTTCCTTTTTCCTTTTTAATTTTTAATTATAGATCCAAAATAGTTTAAATTGTAGCATACTGACAGGAGAAATGGATCAACGAGATTTTAATAAAATAACATTTTTAAAAAATTATTTAAAAATTAAAATAAATGAAGCGATTAAATTGATCATTATTAATTTTTCCTTTAAATTCCGAAATAATCGAATTATTTGAAATATTGATTTTTTTACTAAGAATCGAAGAAGTGGTTTATTTTCTTGTGAGAATGAATTTAAGTGGGCAGAGCCGATTACAGTTTACTTCTAACCGTACAGCTGCTGGAAATAGTACGTTAATGCCCCCACGATTTTATAAATTTTTTAATAACATTCTGGTATTTGGAAATGGAAGTTACAAATATAAACATAAAATTTTAAGTATCATTCAAAAATACACGTAAAAAGAGTTAAAATCTGAATGAGTGTATTCGATTGACTGTTTGAAGGGTTACTCCGCCCATGGTATGTTTATATTTTATACAAGTATTTTTAAGCATAAAATAAACTCAAAAATAACAAATTTAGTTCGAGAGTGAAACTCTGAGTTGCTCTAATTATTGAAAGAAATTCCTAAAGTGGCTTTAACTCGAAAATTACTGATCTAAAGAGATTAAAATTTCTGAGTAGCTCAAAAAATTTAAAAAAAACCCTAAATCTGATCTAGATTTTTGTTAAGTTAAATTCAACTATGATTAACGAATTACTATTTTAAATAAATTTCTTTCAACTTCTACAACAATTTTGGTGGTAACTATAAAAACCCGTTAAATTGGATTACGTTAATCATAGCCGAATTTATATTAAGACAAAAATCTGTGTTTTTGTAGATTTGTAATTTTTGAGTTCTGGATACTTCATAGATTTTTTTAATTTTCTGAGCTACTAAGGCACAGCTGTATAACAGAAGATTAATCTCGGATCAGAGTTAGCCCACGGAATTTTCATGTTTTGGTTGCTCTGATTGGATCAACTGTAAGTTGATCATGAGTTAACCGAGATCCGAGGTTGATCTTCTATTATATAAATAAGCCTCAGAGATGTAGGTCTCTCTAGATCAGTAAATTTTTAATTCTAGGTATTTTAGGATTCTGTTTTATAATGGGGAAGGGAGAGAATTCTTAATTTTTTAATTATACAGAAAACATAAAAGTACGAATAAAAATATAAGTACGCTTTAAACTATTTTGAATCAAAAATTCAAAATAAAGGGGGGGAGGAAAATGCCATTATTAAATATTTCGAAATATCTAAAAAGCAAAATTGGTAAAACAAAAATAAAAAAGGTACAAACTGGTATAAACAAGGCAAATATAAACGATTTAAACTATTTTGGATTCCAAGCTTGAGTTGGGGGAGGGGGGGGGGGGAGAAGCAAACCGTTTTTTTACTTTTGACTCACTTTGTATTATATACAAATGTTTTTCTTTACCACTGTAATATAGAATGGTGGGTTACTGTCCAAAGTATTTGATAAAAAGTCATTAAAACAAAACTGCAAGTAAAAAATATAAAAGTTCCTCCCCCCCCCCCAAAAAAACTATACCACTGATAGTATTAATAATAAATTGGATTTTAATATCAAAATTCAAGTTAATTTTTTAAGAATTTATTGTTAATTATTATTCTGGTCTTGGTACCGAATCGTCTTCGCGCCGAATTTAAGTCAGCTGATTGCAATATGTATTTAAACGAAATATAAATAAAAATTATTTATATTTTTTTTTAAATTATTATTTATTAAATTATTTATATTATTTATATTATAAATAAAAATTATTTATATTTTGTAAAATATTATTTAAATAAATAAATAAACAAATAAAATATGTAATTCAAATTTTGTATTTCAATTAAATTTAATATTTAATGAATAAAAATTAAATAAAATTTAGATATTTTTTCTAAATTTAAATTGTTTGACGTGGCGGGCCGCTTTATTGGCATATTTTCAACCCTAAAATATTTAAAAATTTACAATAATATGATATAATCACGATTGTAAATTATTCTAATTGTAATCGTATTAAGGCAATGTATTGTATTTTTATGAAATTTGATAACTTTTACGAGTGTCCTTTGAAACTGATGATGAGAATAGTATAAATTCTCGAAACCCGTTTTACACAAATAAAAGAGTTGGAGAAAAGACTTGGATTCTATTTCTGTGTGTGATTCACTCCAAAATTGAGAAAATAAGTTGTGATAAACAGGAGATTGGTCATCAGTGCAGCCTTCAAGCCGCACAGCCTATAATCAATCTAATCATATGTTATATTTTACATATTCTTTATATGAATAGAAATTAAATTAACTCTTTTCAATAATACAAATTTTTCTCCGAATACAGTAAATTAACATTATTTATCTACTAGTAGGTACAATGTAAGTTGGAAAAATATCAGCAAAGCAGTTTTTTAAAGTATATATTTTTGGCGTTAGATTATCGGAAATAAGGTAATGTATTTTTTCTATACCTCATTGTTTTAACATGCAATGGTTCCTATAGGTTCTATGTACGGTGCGCCACCATTATGATCAACAAATGTAATTACTTTTTTTTATTGCCTGTTTCGCTCATGAAAAATGTCTAAATATAGTTACTATTTTGCTCTATCAATGTTAGGCTTTTCTGGTTCGAAATGTGTCTATAGCAAGGTTCCCAAACTGTGGGTCACGACAAGATCTTGAATGTACATTTTTACGATTTAAAAATTAAAAAGCAAAAAAATTCAATATGCTGAGTTTTTAAAAATCAATGGGGGGTACGGGGCCACGGTCCCATTCAAATCAACGTATTGTAACGTTTTAAACTAAAGTTGTGGAAACTTTCTAGGTTATCCCCGTATAACTACGAGACAAAAAAATAAAATGAAATAAATAAAGCCACAGAAAATGAATAGAAGATTCGATTTCTCGTCAAAAGGTTAAGAACCCTTAATTGTCCCTTATTTTGAATAGAACGACGTCTACTTTTATTACATTTTTGAATGGAAACAAATTGGATTTTTGGAAGGAAACAAATTTAATTTTGTTTAGAAATAAATTTAAAAATTTTCTTTTGTGTAGGAATCAAGGGTAATTTCCAAGGCTAATGTCAACTTCGATTACTGGAACGCCTATTAATTTTGTGTTCGTGATTCCAGTTTGTTTTATAGCTTGTAAATTTTTTGCTTCATATAAAATTTTATTAAGAAATTATAAAACCATTAAAAGTGAGAATATTAATAACACAGTCAGGCTGATTTAATCAAAGATATGTATGCATCTAACTTAATTATAATTGGAAGCAGAAGAGACGAGACACTGATGGGGTGCTTTAAAACCTTGAAAGCGAATCCTAGACACGAACGTCTACTATTAAGGGCAAATATTTGAATAAAATAAATTTAGAGTTTGGGGAATCCCCAGACGGATTTTTTTTAACACAGACAAGGTCTCTTAAACGGTTCTTTTTCGAACATTATTGATTGATTGATACCCGATAGATTATTAGATGACAAGCAAGTTTTTCTATAACTCATTTTTTGAACATGCAATGGTTCCAGGTACGAACTGTCGCTATATGTATCGACTAATTTTGTGGTTACTTTCAACTTCAGGTTATAAGTCACAAACAAGGGAATTAAGGCAGACAATTTAATAAATATGTGGAGTGAGAGCAGTTTAGGTGAGGAAAACTTCTATTAGATTCTTAACGAGCTAAGTTGGTTGTTTTCGTTTTAACAAATTACCTAGAAAATTTAGATTATAATCGTTCTCCGTTTGATTACTCTTTTATTCCTATTAACTATCACGAAAATTACTACTAAAATGATATAATATATTACTGCAATCTAATTATTCGTTTATTTAATCTAAAATAATTTATATTTTTCTAGACCATAAAAGAAATTCTACTTAATAACTTAAATTAGTTTCTAAATTAAAAATTTTAATTGCTATTATTCGTTAGACTATTGATCCTAGGTTTAATCAGTAAAACTTAATTTGAGGAAGGTGGTTATAAAATTAAAATTAATTAAATACTACAAGCAAAATCAAAGCTAAAATTTAAAATTTTTCTGTACTTTTGATATAGGCGTTTTAATTTTAAAAATTTTCCGATCTTAGGATTTCACTTGGAAGGTTCCCTTCTAACTTTAAGGGGTAAAACCATAGTAAATTTTTCAGAAAATCAAATTTTTTTTAATGGCTTATAAGATACTTTGAACCTTCTAGAAGGTTCTGAAAAAAATTTGGTTAGTAAAATTTCTAGCTTGTATCCCAAGCGTGTCGGATTGCTGCGTAAGAACTATCTGCTACAAATTAATCCCTACTGGAAAGATTGAGCCCAATGGGTTACTTTTTGTTTTTTTAGTGTAGTGTCAGTATATGTGCAAGAAGAATATAATTTTTATGTTTTAAACCTACATTTACACTTTGTTAAACGGATTTTTGATTTCGTCGCAAATATACAATTTTTTTATTTTGAAATCACGGTATTTGTGTGCAGTGCTGGTTTTTAACAGTAGATTTATAATTTCAAAGTGTTTTTAAGTTACAATGAGTGAGTCAAAGGTATACCGGGGCAAGAAAGGAAAGAAATCATACAGTTTTTGTCTAGAAGCCGATGCTAAGCGGAACAAACCCACCGAGCAGTCTTTGACAGATGCGGCAAAACACGCACGTTCTAGCATAAAAACTTCGATAAAAGAGAACCAGGAAGAATATTTTAATGTGGAAGAGCACTTTATAGTCCTGGGATACCAGATTAAAGGTAAACAATTGCAAACAGTCAAATTCTTAATTTTTTTATGTTTATAACACATTTCAATATTAAACACGACTTTTCTCGAAACACGATTTTTCAAAACGGTACGCAGCATAACTCCAACAATTTTTGTTCTTTTCGTTCGAATTTTTGACAATATCTTTATAATAATATTTTGAAGAGAAATACGTACGGGATTTTCAATAAGTTGATTTATACATCATTTATTAACAAATGATTACCGATTTTTGTGTCGAAAATTGAAAGTTTTCATTCAAATACCCGTCAATCACACAAAAATCAATATTTTTAAAATCCCGTACGTATTTCTCTAGCTATGAACATGTAGATTAAGTGAATTTTTTTTGTTTTATTTTAGATTCAAATTTGGACAAGCTACACTGCGTGCCGCAAGCGCTTCAAATTCAATAACCCTCATAAGAATGGCTCCAGTCCTGTTTTTGTATGAATTTTATGTTTTCGTTTTTTTCTATTTTGTATTTGTGTGTTTTCTTTTAAAGAGAGGCGCATTAATTTTAGTAGCCCAGGTGCGTCGTATATCTTTGGACGGCGCCGTTCACATTTCATCGCTGGCGAGTGCAGAAAACCCAAGCTCAGCTTGGCTCAGCAGAAACGAACACCGACCAATAACGCAAATCACTTGCGCTAAATGGACCAAAAACCGATACTCCACCCAAACGCAGTTGGGAGTGAATCTCAACATCATCATCGAGCTGATGCTGGGTAGCGAAATAAACCGCACAATCATAAAGCAGGATGCTGGTGAAAATTATGTTTACCAAAGCCCATGATGAACTTGACTACCAAAAACACGAAGATCAAAGTCCCGAAAGAGCAAAAGCAGGAAAGTGCAGTGGCGGATTTAGGGGAGGGGGCTATAGCCCAGGGCGGCAAAATAAAACCAGCAGTGTGGTGTAAGGTTTAAATCGACATGCTACGGAGCGGGAGACCGCAGTTCGATGCTTGGTCGCGCCAACTGCACTGCTGTGATCTAAAAAGTCTAACTTACGTCTTGGGACTATACTCGCCAAAACGCATTGGCAAGCGTGGCGTTTTAAAGCCTACTAAACCTCTCAAATAAAAATAAGAGAGGCCTAACATTCAGGAGTGGATAGATACAGGCTAAGAAGAAGAAGAAGAAGATTAAAATAAAATAAACTATTTATAAACGTTTTTATATTATACGACTTTTCTATTTTTGTCGTTCTAATATTGTCAGTATCCGGGAGCTTCATTCTAAACTAAAGGCAAAAATTGTAAGTACGTAAGTTAATTGTAAGTTAACTTATTTTAAGTTATAATCGGTTAATACTGATTTATTCTGATTAGAATAAACTAATAACAACTTAGAAAATATAATTTACAATTGAATCGAAAAAAGGCGACTGACACAAATTTTGTTTCTATCAATTACTAGATTACTACATCAATACTTACATCATAAACTATGAGTGACGGAATTATTTTTTGAAACCCAACACTGGAAATGGATCATTTGATAGCAAAACCAACGCGGAAATCCAAAAATGTGAATTAGCAAAAGTCTTGCCTTCAAATGAATTACACCCAACTATAACACCTCTTAATGAGGTAGAAATTGTAAAAAAACATTGAAATTGAAATGTCAGTCAATGAACAGCAAGAAGATGATTTTAATCATTCCAATACTGAACGTAGGCTTAACTTTGCTGAACTTGTCGGCAATGAAGTTTTTTCTAATACAATGCCTCAGCCAAGCTCAACTATTATGAAACACTCTGATATGTGTGACGATAAACATTCTAAACATTGTAGCAACGCTATGGTTTATGATCCTACTTTGTGGCCTATCAAAGATAACACTTGAGAGCATGTCCTAAAAAATAGAAGAAATCAAGACATTTCCAAATTAGATTTTAGCCGCTCCAAAAGATCCATTGGGGGACAATCTTACCTTACCGATCTTACCTCGATCTTACCTTACCTTACGTTACCTTACCTTATCTTACCTTACGATCTTACCTAATGTACTCAGAAAGTTCTGGAAAACTTTTTTGTATATCATGTCAACTTTTTGGAGAAATATCAAAATTAGCAAAGAAGGCTTTGATGATTACGAGTATTTAAAAACCCACAAGAATTCATCAGACCATAAGTCATGTGCCTTAGTAATGTGAAGCATCTAATTACATTCTTCGACTTTAAAGGTTAGAAACGGCTTTTTTGTCATTTTTATAGGGATATCTTTTATCTCAATTTAAAATATCAAGTAAAAAATTGCAATCATCTGAGATCGACCTATCAACTATATCAGTATTGAACGGATCATTATAGAGTATATTCAAATGCAAGAGCATTTGACAATTATGAAAATCGAGCGCTAGCGAAAGCAAATGTAACTCAATATATGAAGATGAAAAGAACAGGAGAAAGATACGAAAAATCCAATCAGATGAAACCCGAGAAGGAGAAGTACAGTTGATTGGCAGAGAAAATTTCAGAATCAATACTTACAATATAATTATTGACAGATTAAATTAATATCGTAATAGAAAAAAGAAAAACTGTGTATGATGAGCTCTACTCGTTGTTTGAATTTTTTATTAGTGCTCGCAAAGAAGACCTTGATGTGAAGACACTTACTGAACACGGTAGGAAATTGTGTAATTTGTATGATAAAGATCTACCAACAACGAAGGTTTTTGTGAACGAGTGTATCAATTTTTTCGGATTCTTGAAAGAATTGGAAGAATATCCAAAATCAATACTTAAATGCTGCCAAGTGCTGCATGACACCGAACGACAATATATATACCCTTATGTTGATATCGCACTGAAACTTTTTTTGACAATCCCTGCATCTAACTGTTCAGCGGAAAGGCCGTTTTCCGTTTTGAAAAGTTTTATGCTGGCAAATTATGAAATTATGCCTTTGAGATGTAGCAATTCTGACTATCAAATCAGAGCTAACCAAAAAATTGGACTTTGATGATGTTATAAATTCGTTTTCAAAATCTAGTTTACGAAGAAAGTTCTTATAATCATTTACATTAGTATCTGTTACTATCAGCAGCAAGGAACGAAAGCGTGGTTAAAAAGAAATTTTAGCATCGCATTCAATTAATAATTATTAGAGTATTTTTTAATTTGTAACATTTAAAATTGTAAAATATATAAAATAAAATTGTAAAAAATACAAGAAAGTAAATAGTAGGGGAAGGGGGCGGCAAGTTTCCAGTAGCCCCTAGGCGGCAAAGGTATAAATCCGCCACTGGGAAAGTGTTCGGACGAAACGTAATGGATTTTAGTCACTAACAATCTGTCACTACCACCCAAATCATTGGATGGTAATTAATAAAGAAATTTTTTTAATGAGAGATTTAGCGCTCGGTAGTTCCGCGACTGCTTAGTGTTAGCAGTTGATCGCGCTAACTATTAGGCTTACAATCGCCCTTTGCTAAGTGGTAATTCCTTTCTTTCTTTTTGGTATACTTCTATGCAGAAGCGTTGTGACAGTTTTAATTTTTAAACGCTTTCTTGGCAAATTACCACAATTACCACGACGGTTTAGCATGGGTTTCCGAAGGAAGACGGTTAGAATACAGTTTTTGCTTCACTTGGAGTCGAACCGAGTATCTCGGCTTACTAGTGGACACATCCAACCGTCAGGCGTCAGGTCATTAACGTTTCTAAACTGGTAATTAATTAGTCAGTACAAATCAAAAACATTGCGACAATGGCTTCAAATAAGTGACCATTTTTGAAAGGTTGCCACATATTCAATAAATTATTTTAAGTGATTTTTTGAAGAAATTTTTACGGGGAAGGCCAGAGCCGTACTAAGGGGGGGGGGGTAAGGGGGCTGCAGTCCCGGGCCACCACATTCTAGGGGCCTCAAAAAAATTGAAGCAACAAAATTTAAATTAGCACAGATTAAAATAAATTAAATTAATTAAAATAAAGTGTAAAGTAAATTATGTTAAAAAATCAACAAAACTGATTCAAATATGAATGGAATGCATTAAAACTTTTTATGGTATATCTTTCATTTACCACTATAGAAAATTTGAAACTAATTAGTATATAATGAATTTAGAGTAAAATTAATTATTATAATTTTAGTGAATTAGTGAATATATTTTTTGCAGCAGATAAGTATAAGTTTTATTTAAAGCAAGAATGGTGTAAACCGTAAATGGTAAACCATCATTAAACCAATTGTTGTAATTGGAAAGATACAGGAAAATCGTAAATTTATTGTCAAAGCATATTTTGAAGACAAATTTTAACATTACTCAAAAGATTATTTATTTGTTTATCCGGATGAAGATGTCCGATTGTCGTAAAGCAAATCAGGTAATAAACGAATAAACCACTCATTTTAAATAAAAGAAATAAAAGGCTTACATTTCTTACTTAGAACTTTGCCGGTTTGTAAAAATAATATCTTTTTTTAGAGATTTTTACAGATTAAGCATAATCTGACGAGCTGGCCATCTTGCATAATTTGGATTTATTTTGAAAATAATTTACCTGCAGTCAGTAATTTTGAAATTTAGTTTTACATCAAAGTTTGCTACCGAGTTCGGACTTCGAAATCAACGAAATCAAAGAATTCTCAAGAGCACTAATCGAAACATACAAAAGTGATGTCAATTCAGACTTAACTGATGAACTTTATTTTTTTTGTGATTTGTTAAAAACCTATAAGTTGAAGTCAACTAATCCCATAGATATTTACAAATTAATAATTGAAAAAAATTGCTGGACTGTTTTCCGAACATTTACATTATTTTAAAAATATATTTATGTATTCCTATCGCTAACTGTGAATCGGAAAGATCATTTTCAAAATTATCCTTTATTAAAAATAAATTAAGTAGTATTACACAAAAACGTTTAAGTTCGCTAACTTTAGTGAGCATTGAAAGTGATCTACTTCGGCAAACATATTTTGATGATTTGATAACTGAATTTGTGCATCTTAAAGTTAGAAAAAAATGTGTATATATTTTGTAAATGTGTATAAAAACTATAATCAATTATGTATAATAATTATTATCTTTTCAAATATTTGACATTTGATCTAAGCGCGGTTGACCTTGAATAATCAAAAACTTTTGCCTGCGCCGCATTTTGTTAAAACATACAAGTCCAAGGGGCCTCCAAAAAAAGTTAGCCCCGGGCCTCACATATTCTTAATCCGGCTCTGGGGAAGGCTAAGCCTTTCTTGCTTTATCTGACGAGCCGCCGCTGGTCTTTAAGCAATAATGAAAAATAAGAAAAGATACAATTTTTAAACTACCTTTTTGTTTCAATTTTTTTAAGTATAATAATTGATTTGCGTTAAAGATGATCAGAAAAAAAATTATATTTTTCTAAAATTTATTATCCGAAAATGTAATAGTTCCAGGTACGAACTGACTCCACATACAGTCATACAAAAAAGTCTACATACGGCTTGGTTTTAACGATAAATATTAATATTTATACCTGATTTTTTAAATTTTCTTTCAGAATTTTTATATTTTCTAAAAAAATGATATTTATAGATAACATTGAAAAACAATTTTAATTAAATTTGGTTTATTAAACAATTGAAAAATAATAATACATAATAAAACTACTAAAATTAGTACAAAAAAGTCTACATACGGTTTAGTAAAATTAAAGTTGTACATTGGGCAACTTTTTTTTTAATATTTTGTACAATTACCTTTAGCTTTCACAACGGCTTTCATACGTCTCGGCATGGATTCAATTAAATTTTTAGTAATATTATCACCAATTTTGTCCCATTCTTCTTGAATTACGACTTTTAAGATATTTTTGCTTGTTATCTCGTGCTTCTGAATTTTACGTTCTAATTGTTCCCATAGATTTTCAATAGGGTTCATGTCGGGACTTTGGGGTGGCGAATGTAATTGTTTGGGTACATTGTAAAGTATCCATTCACTCACAATTCTCGCCGTATGTTTAGGGTCTCGGTCTTGTTGGAATATGTAATTATTCCCGAGACCTAATTGAGTGACACTTTCCTTCAAATTTTTTCTCAAAATGTCCAGGTACACCCACTTATCCATAATTGAGTCTATAAAGTGTATTTTTCCTACACCCGAAGCGGCCATACACCCCCATACTAAAACACTACCTCCTCTATGTTTTACTGTAGGATTAACATTTTTTTTTCTTAGCTCTTCATTAGGTTTGCGCCAAACTTTTCCCCTTCTACCACATCCGATTATATCAAATTTACTTTCATCCGTAAAAATTATCCGATTCCAGAAGTCCATTCCCTTATTTTCATGTTCTTTAGCGAATTCTAACCTTAACCGTTTATTCTTTTTTGAAATTAAAGGCTTATTTCTAGCAACGCGGCAGTGAAAATTGTTTTTTCGAAGAACATTTCTAGTAGTTTTGTCACTGACATTGATTTTTAGTTCATTTCGCACATCATCCCCTATTTTAGCAGCACTTATTTTAGGATTTTCTTTCACTTTTCGTACAATTAATCTGTTTGTTGCATCACTTAATATATTAGGACGTCCACTACGTGGCTTAACTTTCAATGATCCCGTGTTTCCATAATTTCTTATGACGGTCTGGACACTGGCCTTTGATTTTCCCACTATTTCTCCAATTTTACCCATTGACATTCCGCCACAATAATATTTAATTATTAATTGTCGCAATTCTATTGCTATTTCTTTACCCATCGTTGATTTTAGATCTTTACCGTATAGAAAATAAAGAGCAAATAATTGCAAACAAAAATAAATGCCCTTATGGCATATTAATTCACACGAAGCAGATAGAAAATTATTCTTAGAAGTGCTGACAAGATATTATTCATAAATATCTTTATATCGTATGTAAACTTTTTTGTAGTAATTATTGTAGGTAAAACTGCTCTTACTTTTTTTTCTTGTGTAATAAACAAAATTTTACAAAAAATTTTTAATGTCCTCTATAAATACAATTTTTTGAATATAATATAATTTTTTCAAAATAAAATAAAACGTAAAAATAGGTGTAAATGTAATTTTTAATCAATAAAACGTGTCGTATGTAGACTTTTTTGTATGACTGTATTTCCATTTATGTAACGACTAATTTTGTGGTTACCTTCTTTACAATAAATTCCACATTATTAACCATACAAGGTAGTAGAAACTAATAATAATTCTATAGAAAACAAAGTGGGCTGTATTAAGGTAAGAAAAGTTTTTAATAGGTCAATCTAAATTGCTTGTTTCGCAGAAAAACATCGATACCACCTACTTTCCGAGTAATAAATTTTTGAAACTTCCGTTTAAATTATTTATGTTTATTTGGAAGTAATTTTAATTTAAGTTATATTTAATATTTTGAAATTGCAAAAATTTTGATTTATTTTGTAGTATACTTTTTGAATAGCCTGCATAATAAATTGGGGAACCACCGAAGCAGATAATTTTAAATTACTTGTTGGGAATTTTTATATGCACGGCAATGTGTACTATAGGCGAAATTTTATCAATAATTCCGCGTGATCGTTGTGTTGACACACCTTCGATGTGTTAAACAAAAAGTTTAAATTAAGTAATTCAAAAACTCCGTTAGCTGTTTGATTTAAATTTTGTTAAAATTCAGTAATTTTGGTAACGTCAGTCGTAACATTAAAATAAATGATACACGAATTATTTTTGTTTTAGATTTGTGAGGTTATAACCTGAACATTTAAAATGGGAAGGAAGGTTACAGTGGCGGCGAGTACTTTGAATCAATGGGCGATGGATTTTGAAGGAAATCGCGATAGAATTTTTGAATCTATTGTGGAAGCCAAGGAAATGGGTGCTACGTTTCGTTCAGGACCGGAATTAGAAATTACGTAAGCGTTCTATTTTAATCGAGCCGTGGTCGGGGATTCCCATGCAAAAGAAAAATTAGATTGTGACAGCCGGTATTCTGTACTTTCTTTTTTTTAAATAACGTATTCGACATTAAAAAAATATCAAAATAATCAAAAACATTTTTATTGGTTTTTCTGCAAAATTTAACAGTATTTTTGTTAGATATTTTTTTTATACGGGTTTGGTTTTCAAAATTTTTTATTTTAAAAAAGTAAAGTTTTGTTACAATTTTTACCACAAAGGTGAATTTTATAGTATCGTTAACTTTTGTTTGACTTCAAAATTCAAAGAAGTCGCATATTATGATACTTTTATTTGATTTTCAAATTTTCTATTCAAACGTTTGGTCCCGTACGATTGATCCTCGTACTATTAGTCCCCGGATGATTGATCCAGCAGACGATTGATCCCTGGACAATTGATACTCGGACGATTCGTCCAGTGAACGATTAATAAAAATCATAAATTATAATTCTAATTTTATTTATTAAAAAATTAAGGCTGTTTTTATTAATGGTAAATGCAACTTGATTAATTGCTCACAATTTTAAATTAGCCGAAAGTCTTATAAGTTATAAGTCTTATAATTATAAGTCTGCGACTTGTCTTTACTAACAGCAAACTCAGTATGTTCCGAAGTCGCTTCTACTATGAGCATGTAGTTTTACATCTAAGGTAGCTTGGGAGGCTTATCTCAGATGTGCTCGTAACACTGGTTTTTGTTGTTGATGAAGGCAAATCATTAACCCAGAGGGACCGCCGGCTTTACGTGCCTCCCGAAACATGGAGACGATTATAAGAAAGTTTAGAATCTCTGGATTTGAACCGGAAACCTTAGTGTCAACAGTTATTCGGCTAATATACTAGGCCAATTACCGTCTATTTGACAGTATTACAGTTAATATACAATATAATGTATAATTTTTAATATTGAATCGTCTGCTGAACGAATCGTTCGCTGGATCAATCGTCCTAGAATCAAATTTGTATGTTTATTTCAAAATTAATAAAAATGGAAATTTAAAAAAACTTCAACCAAAAAATAAACAAAAATAAAATGTTAGAATTAGGTAATAAAAAATTCTAAAAAAAAATAAAAAAGGAAAAAATAATTCTATTAATTAGTTTAATACCACGTGACAATAAAATATGGACTGATTTACCTGTAGAATGCTTTTTCAGATTTCTTGTTTTTTTTATGTTCAACAGTCTTTTAAGCGATACAAGAATACCTGAAGTTATGTAATTCTTCAGTTCGTTCAGGAAAAAGTCGTTCTCTCGAACGAAAACTGCGAAACTGTACGAACAAAATGAAGCTTGCACGACTTCAAAGATGCAAAGTCTACCAAAGCGGTTCGGAGGCAAAAATCCAAAAAATTCTTTATCGATGAGAAGTTGATCATAATTGAACAATGTTACTATCATCAAAGCGATCATATTTGGTCAAAAACACCTCACGAAGAAGCTCGAAGAAAGCTATCAGGAAGTGATTCTTTTCTGCTTAGAAGATCTTCCGACAAGATTCTGCTCTGGCTCACAAAGCTCATTGATTCAACAATGGATTCGAGAGAAAGTTCCGGATTTTATCGACATTATGCAATGGCCACCGTATTCTCTGGATTTAAATCTTCTCAGCTATTTTGTTTGGACAGACTTGGAAACTAAAGCCTGTCAGCTGATTTCATTACGTGCTTCTATCTCAAAGTCTGGGATGAAATGCCCATAGAAATGCTTCGAACTGCTGCCGATAATTTTAACAAATGTTTAAAGTTATGTATCGATGCCCATGGAGGTTACTTTGAAACTTTGTAATTTTTCTATTAAGAGGGTTGTACATTTAACTTTTAACGAATATTCGTGTAGCTATTTTTTCTAATGCATGGAATTTAATGCGGTTTAAAGTAAACGATTCGAAAATTGTTCTACACCTTGTTCATTGTTTTCAGAATTTCTGTGAAAACGGTTGGTTTCCCAAAAAAAATTATTTAACCAAAGTTGTAGCCCGTTAAATTCCCTATCCGGTTTGAACTTGGTATTGCTTACCACTTGGTTTTTATTTTGCAATTTCAGTGCAATTAAAATAATAGAAGTGGTAACTTGTTCTTTGTATTTACGACAAGTTCTTTTTCTTTTATGTCGTGGATTCGCGGACCCTCAAAAATCATGCCGCGGACCACTATTTGGGAAACACTGGTCTAGAATAAACGGTTTTTGAGTTATAAATCAAATTAAGGGAAAAAATGTTAACAAAATCCTGATTTTATTTTTTTTACTTTTCTTGTAAACCCCGTATCTCTTAAACGAAACGTCTTAGAAAAAAACTAACAGCCTAAAACTAATAGGGAATTTAACGGGCTACAACTTTGGTCAAATAAATCTTTTTGGGAAACCAACCGTTTTCACAGAAATTCTGAAAATAATAGGTAAAAAAAAATAAATTCACAAAATTTCTAAAAATCTTAATTTATTTTACAATTGTTATAAAGCGCATTAGTTTGTCGTTAATTACTTTGTTAATTTATATTGTTTATTTATTATTGTTAATTAGTGCGTTATTTATTTATTTTTACCTACACCTTGTTCATTATTTTCAGAATTTTTGTGAAAACGGTTGGTTTTTCAAAACAATTTATTTGACCAAAGTTGTAGCCTGTTAAATTCCCTATCCGATTTGGGCCATTGTTTTTTTTCTAAGACGTTTCGTTTAAGAGATACGGGGTTTACAAGAAAAGTAAAAAAAAACAAAATCAGATTTTTTTAAACATTTTTTCTCTTAATTGAATTTATAACTCCAAAACCGTTTATTCTAGACGATAAGGGGATATAACTTAATTTGTAGATAAGCGAATGATCTTTAAAAAAGGTCTAATCCATTAAGTCTAAAAAATCAATAATATCGGAGCTATGGCCGTTTGAAATCAGAAATTTAAAATATTGTTTTAAAGGAAGGTATCCCTCAAGGGTTTGGACTTCGACAAAAATTTTATTTGAAAATTTGTCTTAAAAAAGTGTCCTTTATCACCACCTCAAAGGTTCTCGACGGTCACGGGGACACCCTGTATAAATTATTACAATTAAATTTTTTTTTTAATATTTCTATATGTGACCTGATCTACGAAAGGGGGCTTAGGTGTCAAAAACACATTTTCCACTTTCTTGCCATTCGGATTGAGTTTGAGATGCTTTTTCACATGGTAAAAACTAAAAAGTCATAACTTGTTTAAAAGTTCATAAACTCATTTCTTCAGTATTCCCCGTTTAGAAATCCAAAAGTAGCAACTTACGCGATTAACTACGATAATATTCTGAACAGAATCAACACTTGACTTCCTTAAAAATAGTGAAACATCGGTCGATGCAGAGAAAAGAGAAAAACTAACGAAACGAGTTATTTATCTTTAACCGCTGGCGTTGTTTTCTCGAAAATGTTTTTCGCACATAAACCCCCTTTTTGTAGACCAGGTCACATATATTAAGAAATAAACGTTATATATTTGCATATTAAGAAAGCGCATTAAAATCTTATTGTCTTATTCAATTAGTTTCTACTGATTGCGCAGACGGAAATAGTGACAATCGGTAAAATTTCTTCTAGCGAATTATACATATACAGCCGTGTTATTTACAAGTCTATAAAATTTTCAAATGCTTTGATTGAAATTTTTTAGAAATAATTGAAATTTAATCAGTCTTCATATTTTATTGTCACACGATAGATTCTATTGCAGCTCCCTGACTAATAGTATTTGTATTTATAAAGTAAAAACGAGAGGTTATTTTTAAATAAACACAAATTTAAAAATTCTTACAACAGGAAAAATTATGGCTTGAAGGAATCTGCGGCTTGGAATGCCTCCTGCGTCTAAGCTGATAAATACAATCTCTTGTGGACTTTTTTGTAGTTAATTTAATTTCTTTACAGTAAATGTTATTGTAAATTACTTAAAATCATGAATTACTCAATGTTGTATTGCGTATTGCTTTTTATAATTATTTGTTTTATTTGCAGTGGCTACAGTTGTGAAGATCACTTCTACGAAGGTGACACATTTTTGCACAGTTGGGAAGTATTACTGGAGCTATTACAAGCACCAATTTGCCAAGGCATGATAATCGATGTCGGTATGCCCGTAATGCACAAAAATGTAGCGTACAACTGTCGGGTCATTTTTTTTAACCAGAGGATTCTTTTGATTCGTCCAAAATTGCACACTTGTGACGAAGATATTTACAGAGAAGCGCGCTGGTTTTCTTCGTGGAAGAAGGTAAACTTTCTGGGACAAATTTTTTAGTTACTACATCTACAATTTTTTTGTTTCTAAGATAAGAGAAGTGGAAGATTATTATCTACCAAGGATGATTCAGAGTGTAACTGGTCAATCGGTGGTACCATTTGGTGACGCCGTTATAGCAACTAAGGACACTTGCATAGGTTTTGAAATTTGTGAAGAATTATGGAATCCAGAAAGTCCTCATATTGGAATGGGTTTTGATGGGGTGGAAATAATCAGCAATAGTTCTGGAAGCTATACAGAACTGCGTAAGGCTTACATAGTAGCAGATTTGGTAAAAAGTGCCACTTTTAAGTCTGGCGGTTGTTACTTATTTAGTAATCTTAGAGGGTGTGACGGTCAGCGAGTTTACTTTAATGGAGCATCGTGTGTCGTGTTAAACGGCGACATTCTTAATCATGCCAAACAGTTTTCTCTCCAAGACGTTGTAAGTTTTGTGGTTTGTGTTCTGAATATTTTGTTAACTTAAATTTTAGGAAGTCACAGCTTCGACTATTGACTTAGAGGATATAAGGTCGTACCGAAATGGTTTAAGGTCCCGGTCACATTTATCATCAGCAAGACCTTGCTATCCGCGCATTCAAGTAGACTTTTCTCTATCAGCCGAAAACGAAATTGGTTTACCGACTGCTGTACCCATTCAGTGGTCCTATTTGACTCCAGAGGAAGAAATTGCACAAGTAAAGAAATAAATTTCATTTTTTGTTTAAATTTCATTTTATTTTTAGGGACCAGCATGTTGGTTGTGGGACTATTTGAGGCGATCCGGTCAAGGTGGATTTTTTATTCCTTTAAGTGGAGGAGTTGATTCTACGTCTGTAGCTATCATTGTTTATTCAATGTGCAACATAGTGATTGATTCTATTCAAAGCGGAGGTAAATTTATTTAATTCGTAATATTTTCTCTTCACAAAAATTATGATTTTTAGACTCAAAAGTTTTGTCTGATATTAGAAGGATTTTATCCGACCCTGAATACGTACCAAAACAAGCGACAGAACTTTGTAATCGACTTTTAGTTACTTGTTACATGGGAACCGAAAATTCATCCAAAGAAACAAAACAAAGAGCGGCCACATTGGCGGCACAAATTGGAAGGTAAAGGGGGACTAATTTTGTTTTGAATGTAGTATTGCAATTTCCGTAGATGAACTGTTGCAAACTGATTTTGATTGTAGATTACATTTTTTTATCAAAGTTTTTAAACTAATTTGCAATAGCAATGAATTTGGGAAATCTTTTAAAAGTGTTTTTTTAAAAACTTATAGTTATCACATGGTGGTTCCGATCGATCGAGCCGTGAGTGCTACATTAGAAATATTCAGTACCGCTACTGGATCGTTTCCAAAATTTGCAGTACGAGGCGGATGTCCACGTCAAAACATTGCATTACAAAACATCCAGGCTCGCTTACGCATGGTATTTTCGTACCTATTTGCCCAACTAATGTTGTGGGTGCGTGGACGACCTGGTGGTCTCTTGGTGCTCGGTTCAGCAAACGTAGACGAATCCTTACGGGGTTATTTCACAAAATATGACTGCTCTAGTGCCGACGTAAATCCGATTGGTGGCATTTCAAAAACGGATTTAAAAATGTTTTTAAATTACGCAAAGGAAAAATTCAAACTTTCGATAGTTGGAGAAATCATAGGTGCACCTCCAACTGCTGAATTGGAACCATTGAAAGATGGACAAGTTAGTCAGACTGATGAGGAAGATATTGGAATGACTTACGCTGAATTGAGCGTTTTTGGAAAATTACGTAAACAACAAAAGTGTGGTCCGTTCTCCATGTACTGCAAGTTGGTACAAATGTGGTCGGATTTATACACTCCTGAAGAAGTTGCTGAAAAAGTGAAACATTTCTTCAGGTTAGTTTGGTTTTTGGTTAATTCAATATTATTATTTAAATGCTTTTCGGTCTTACTTAAGACTTGTAAATACCGGTAAGTCTACTAATTTTAATAATTAGTGCGATTTAAATTATTGTTTTCTTGTCTTGTTCCCTACATCTTTCTCGGAACGACCGGGAACTTAATTATCATTTTAGGTATTTAAAATTTTCCTGATACTTCAATTTTTTGATTCTTAGTTCTTAGTAATTGTCAGAGATTTTTTTACCTATCTAAATATTGAATTGAGCTGAAATTTTGCACATTGACACATCAAATTTTGGCGCTAGCTCCTCAAAAAACAATAGAAATAAATTAATTGCCAGAACTGTAATTTTCAGGTGTTATGCTATAAACAGACATAAAATGACGGTTCTTACACCTTCGTACCACACGGAGAGTTACAGTCCGGACGATAATAGATTTGATCACCGTCCATTTTTGTACCGTGTAAATTGGTCGTGGCAGTTTAGAGCAATAGACAGACAGGTAAGTTTTTTGTTAGCGATTACAAAAATCAAAACTAAGTCCTTAAATATTTTTAGCTTGGTCTTCAGTCAAATTTGCAGCGAAAAAGTTCCAATGCTATAAATACAAATAGAACAAGGACAGCGGTTCAAGTGTAGCTACAATCGTTTTAAAGTATCTTTATTTAAAAAATAATTTTTACACATTTGAACTTGGGAAAAAATAAATTTATGTATCAATTATTATTGCTTTATCATAATCTTGAATGGTGAGAACATTATTACTAATCAATAATATTTTAGTTTCAGTGAAATTAGTATTTTGTGTTTCGGTTAACATAAAAGAATCAAATAAAGTAAATTTGTTTATCAGTTTACCCGATTTTGGGCACCACTTCTCACAAATATGTTCAAGAGATTTGGACTCATGATACGACAAGAAAACAATTTGATTCCCTATTTTTTCTTCAAGATATGTCCTGAAATAAGCTTCTTTATGTTGAATGTTTGCTATGTTGAACAAATACGTTCCCGTCAAGAAATCCCAAATATAAAATTTTGTATGTTGTTTAACCCTATACCCAATTTTAGTGTCGTCTACTAAAATAAAGTTATGTACATATCGATAAGGTAATTGAAGTGGCATGCAATCTATTATAGGAAATGAAATTAATTTTGTGAGAGATTGTTTGTTGTGGTCAATCGTGAATGTTAACATATGCCATTTCTCACATATAATAATCAGGTAGTGATCTTTTAACAACATACCTAATATGCAGTGATTTTTGGGACAGGTATAGGTTATTAGTTTCGATAGATTGTTGATGTCAAAGATATGTATGGAACCATTCATCGTTAAAAGTATCCCTAAATTCTCATAAAAGTAAAATAATTTAATCTCGTGGGCAACCAGTTCAATGATTTGAGTGTCTATATTTAAAATATAAAAGTTGTTGGATGGCTTTAATGTGATGAAACCAATCACATTTTTGTGTACTGAAATTTTCTTTGACACCGTTTCTTGTTGAAACGTTTTACTCATCAACAACTCACGAGTATGTATATTCCACAAAAATACATTATGATTACCAAAATATATCAGCATATCGTTGATCTTCTTAATTTGATAATTTTCGTAACGTTCTTTTTCAATATCAAAAGAAAAAGTGTGCTGAACTGCACCGGTTGATGAATTTATTAATAATATTTTATCGGATGGTATGCCACTAAGAATTATTATTTCATTGTCAAAATAATGAAGTTTAATGTTGTCAAGAGATAAGGTTTGTCTGATAGGAATTTCTTCGTAAATATCATTTTTCCAGTTGTTATTCAAAGCGTGATTGTAGTAATAAATGCTATACCAATAATCAAATCGATCAGTTAATTTCTTAAAAGCTTCAGTTTTCTTAGATTCTTCTATTGGTAAAATGTTATCCATTTGACATTTCCTTTTCCAAAAATATTCGTTCATAATCTGATACCTCCACCTTGGATTGGAATTCCAAACTTCAAAGACATCCGACGATGTTAAATATAAACAAATATTTTGTACCATTTCTGGCGATAAATTTCCCAAAATATCGATTTTTTGCTTTGTCTTGCGAACAATTTTCGAATTTGTACAACTAAGCATCTTGGAAATATCTAATAAAAACTTTCCACTTTTGGTATCTTCGAACTTGATTCAGGATATACTAAGATATAATTAAACCAGCACTCAAAAGGAAAAATGGCAGTCAGTTGACATATTTATGCCAGATAAAGATACAAAATACAGTTCTTGCAGTTTACGCACAAAATGCCCATCTTCAGTGGCGTAACTACCACTAATACGCACGTTCGCACAATTTTTAGTTATATTCGTGCTTATATTTCCAATATAAATATGTATTTTATGTTGTGCCTTTCAAAACACTCGGTTGGTCGTGATGATTTTTTCAGTATCCTTTTTTCCTTTTGTATCGCACCTTAAAAATTTTGATCATTCAAAACATAATTATGTAAAAAATTTCCACATTGATCTGAATAAAATTTGAACAACAAAAATATTATTGCTTGTAATGTTATTTTTGCTCGCGATAAATTTTTCTGTTTTGTACCAGAAAGAGACGCTAAAAAGTTTGATTTTTACGCCCCGAAATACAACTCCCTAAGGCCATAGGTTAGTTCTGTCCCTGGCTTTCCAAAATATTGAACTTAATTACATCTATGCCCCAAAGAGGCTCATACGCCATAATATTAAACTAATGAAGTATTAGCCAAATTAATATTTACATATTACATAAGAAATACCTAGAAGTGGGCAGTATTTAAAATTCACGTTGCATCTTGAATTTTAAATGTATTTTAAATCTAAAAAGTGCGCTTAGAGTAAATTAAAAATGTGCGACACGTCACTTGATAGAGCGTTAAAAATTACCATTTCAATGCATATTTAAAAGATTTTTTAACTTTTTTTAGTCGATAAAAAATCATGAAAAAATCCTAATGATTATAAATAATAGAATGCGGTTTTGTGAAGTTTTTCAGCCATCATTAAGGCCTTAAAACAATTTAAAAAAATATTCAGGTACAATTTTATATTGAAATTATAAGTTTCCACTTTTATTTTCTCACTGTTACAACATTTTGCTTTTCATATCAGTAGTTTGCTATTGTGAAAGGATTGTTAACCAGAGCCGTATTTAAGGGGGTGGGCTAGGGCCCCCCTCCCCCAAATTATTTATCAATTAATAAAGTACTAGAAGTTCGACTGCAATCGTAAAAAAATCAGAAAAAACAAAAACAATCTTTAGAACTATAACAAAAACATTAAACTTGAAGCGTTTAAATAAAAATTAAAACTAAAGAGATATTTCTAATAAATTAAATCCCAAATTAAAAAATCGGAAATTCGTATTAATATCCGGCGATTGGCGACACTGGATTGAATACACCTACTACTAAATTGCAAAAATATAAAAACTGACGATGAAGAATATAAAAAAGCCCTATATATTTACAGTACTATGTAAAAGTCTGCGGCCACTTAATTAATTGTTAGTTATTACTCCTATTAATTAATTTTCGATTTTTTGACTAATAATTATATTGAAATAAATGAAATAGGTTGAATTTTATGTATAAAAAATGTACATTTGCTTATGATTTGTGAAATTTTTTTTCAATTTAATTTAGTTTTTCGGTTTGACAACATTATTTTACCATCGCCATCGGTAAAATAAGAATTTAGTTTGTGATTTTTATTCAAATTTTAAAATTAAAAAATTTTATTTAAAGACGGTTTTTTACCAGAGTGTTTAAAATTAAAATATGAATGTTTAAACTTATTTTTATCCGCGATAACATCCCCCAGAAGTCAACCTGTAATCAAAATTTGTCGCTCCATCGACAAATTATTTTCAACCATTAAATAAAGTTCACAAAAATTGAAATTTTCTTTAAATATCGAACTCAAATAAAAAAAAATCGCTTAAAAATATAATCACTTTCATTAAATAAAAACAATCTTCTCACAAAATTTCAACTTTTTTGCGGTCACTGTCGACCAAAATACTTTCAAACAAAATTTTCCAATAATAATACTAAAAAATAAAATCTTAATTACAAAAATACTTGCGCAAATGATACTCAAAAAATCAGCGGAGCAAAATCTAGCCTCCGTCGTTTTCGCCATCTTGGCAAGAAAGACCTCTCTCTACTCACTTTTCTGCAAACATTACATTTCTAAAATTAATAAACGAAATTTAAATTTAAAAATATTTTCTTTGTATTTTAATAAATTAGCTATTTATTTTTTTAATTTTTCAACCCCCCCCCCGTAAATCTAGTCTAAATACGGCCCTGTTGATAACTTACCAAGATTGACTAAACTTGATAATTTTGTCCAGCAGTCTTGAAAGTAGTCAATCTTAACAATTTGCTGTTCAAGCAGAGCCGTCCTAAGATATACGACGCCCCTGGACTACTGAAATTAACGCGCACCTATTCAAAAGAAAACACAAATACAAAATAGAAAAAGTCAATTTATTACTATTACTCTAAACGCAAACATAAAATTTATACAAAAATAAAAATATTCACGGGGTTTCCCCGGATACAATTTATATAACTTAGGTCGCTTTTCTAAGAAACATTTTTAATAAAATTTTTTTTCTAAATTTAAGCCTTCGAGAGTTATTTATAGCCTATTTAAAGCATTTTTTAAATTTCTACTTTTACGTGGCCATCGCATCGCCAGGAAAATATTAATTTTTTAGTAAAAATGGATTAGTGATTTTTTAAAGAGCGTGAAGTAATTTACAAACTAGATTCAATCATTTTTTGTCTGAAATGAACCGCTTTCGAGTAAAAACATGTTGAAAAATTGGAGTTTTTTGTATTTTGTTTTTTTTTATTTTTTACCCTGTATTTTTTAAACAAAATATTTTACCAAAAATTCTGACGACCCATTCCGGATAGGAAATTTAACGACCTGCAATTTTTGTCTAGTAAAAATGTTTGAAAGACCAATCCATTTCACAGAAAATCAGAAAATAATAAACAAAGCAGATACAAAAAATTATTTTATTAATTAAAGTTAACCTATTACATTATTTAAGTAAATCTTCAAAATGACTACCCTTATTTTCAATACGACGTCGTGATTATTTTAAAAGATGTATTAATTAATAAAATAATTTTTCACTAAAATTAATTATTTTAATTTTTTGTTTTATATGTGTCTTGTTTACTATTTTCCGATTTTCTGTGAAAGGATTGGCTTTTCAAAAAATTTTACTAGATAGTAGTTGTAGTCCGTTAAATTTTCTATCCGGAATAGGGCGTCAGATTTTCTGTAATATAAAATGTTTCGTTTAAAAGATACAGAGTTTTGAAAAAAATCTCGAATTTTTCAACATTTTTTTACTTACCTTAATTTCTAACTCGAAAGCCGTTAATTTTAGACAATAAAAGGTTTAAATCTAGTTTGTAGATTATTTGACGCTCTTTAAAAAAGCACTTATCCATTTTTACCTAAAAATCAATATTTTCTGAGTTATGGCTACGTGAAGGTGGAAATTAAAAAAAAATGCTTTAGAGGCCTAACTCTCGAAGGTTTGAATTTAGAAAAAAAATTTTCTTAAAAATATTTCTTAGAAAAGTGTTCTCTATCAGCACCTAAGTTATGTGAAGTGTATCCGGGGACACCCTGTACAAACAGAAACAAGCTTAGAGTAAACAAAAAACAAAAGTAATTTATATATTTATTTTCCTAGCTTTTCCTTTAACAAATTGATTGATATAAATAATATCGCTCGTATTTACGTTGTTAAGAAAATCATTATCTATACTTATATAAAACACTCATATCATTTAATTTGCTCTGTCTCAAAGAAGATTGTAAATAATTTTTTCCACTACTAGTCTTATAGGCTACCATTATAACGTAAGCTAATCGCTTGTGAAGTGACTCATTTTCGACTAGTGGTTAATAATTTTTCATTATTCACTAGTGGTTAATAATGAACATATTGATATTTTTCTATAGTTTGGCAATTATTTATAAGGAAAATTTTGTTAAAAAACGATTTTGTATAACCGGGAGATTCTATTTAATTGCATTTAAACTATTCAAAACGCTTTTTTAATAGATTAATTTCATTTTAAATATTTTTAAAAACTCGAAATAATTATGACAGCAAGCGAAAGCGCCGCCTCTTATTAATTTAAGAAACCACTATTTATACAAATTATTATAGAATCATTACAAATTCATTAAACGCGAAAATTCACAAGTTTATTGAAAAATTTCAGTATTTTAAGACGAAGAAGTGCTTAAAACAATGCTTTTGTATAATTTTGGTGATGTATTCAAACAAAGAATCTCTTAAAATAATATTTATTTATAAATTCTATTTTTTAGGTTACAAAAATAACAACGAACTAATTTTGTTTGAAATTAACGGAAATTATAAATTTTTGAATTCATGAATAATTGACAATTTATTTATAAAAATTGTAGTTAATTACACAATTATTACAATTCATAGTTATACCTGACGAAGCCAAATTTAACAATGTAGAGGTGGTCGAAGAACTTGTGGTGGGTATATTAATTTCAGTGTTGGTGAAAGTATTTGTTTCTTCAATTGTAGGACCATACGATGCAGATGTTGAAGGTATTTCAACATCGTTGGGAACATGGGATCTAGTTGCTGACGGTTTTTGCACCATAAGTGCGATACTTTTTTTAACTGCCAACGAATCTTCTATGTAACCTTCGGCGACAGTAGATGATTTCCAGCCTCCGTGCTGTTTGAGCTGGAGTGTATTACCACCGTTGGATGCCAATATAGTGGCTGACGTTCTGCGAAAGCTGTGACCCGTGTACAATTGAACATTTTCCAATTTTAAATACATTGCAATTCTTTTTGGCATTTGCCCTATTGTATTATGCCCAATATGTTGTCTTGTTGCTTTGCCATTTCTTATAGAAATAAACAATTTTTTCATATCTATGGCAGAACAGATTTTTAAATATTTTAAAATTGTTTGCACCCAGAGTGCCTCCATCACTACAAATTTTCTAGATGATCCATTTTTACTGTTTTGAATAGTTATAACTATCATATCATCTTTTATGACTACATCCGACAATAAAAAATTACAGAGTTCATCACTTCTGCATGCTCCTGCGACACCAATTACAAGGACTGCCTACAATGATAATTTATTGTTAGTTTTTTAAACATTAAATAAAATTTTTTTAACAACATTTTTTAAACAATTAATAAGAAAAACCTACCTTAGTTGCAATATAACATTCATCAGGTGCCTCTGTGAGAAATTTTGTTATTTCTTCGTGGGTAAAAACTAATGATTTCTTGGCTTGATAATGTTTATTTTGACATTTTAAAAATGCTATTAATTTAAAAAATTTTGCTATATCTATATTTTCTTTTAACGAAAGAGTTGATTTTAACATTGAATAGTGTGACCATAAAGTGGAAGCCTTTTTATCTTTTCCGTAGTCTTGGAAATATGCCAGAAGTACATTTTCAGAAATGCCAGTGACGTTTTTATCCTTGCACCAACTTTTGAATGAAATATACACTTTCATATAAAGATCTTTTGATTTCTCAGGTAGTAGATTTTCTGCTACTTGTTTAGCCATATTTCGAATTTCGGGCGGCGTACAACTTAAATTTTCACTATCCATTTTTTAAAGCAGAAAAAACTCAGCGATAATTTTCAAAAACTAAATTTGACAACAACTACTGTCAAATTAACAAAACAAAACAAAATTTAAGTATAAAATACGAATTTCATTTTTATGAGTAAATTTTTTTGCGCGCGATCGATTTGAATTTTTGCTTATGTATTCCTAGTGATAATTCAGTAAGGGGGCTTGGTGGGGGGGGGGGAATTTTTTGCTCAGTTTTTTGATATCTAGCACCGTTCTTGAGTTATTACGAATTCAAGAAATAAGTCAAATAAACAAAACTGTCATTTGAAATAAATATTTTAAATTTGAAAATTTTTTTATTCACAAGCATTTAAAATGATGCCAATAAACCTAGTAGTGGAAAAAATCGTATATAAACCACGGTTGTGAAGACCATTATAGCCTACGCGCCTTATATTCCTCGGTGCTTCGCACCTCGGAATATAATCTTGGCGCTATGGCTATAATGACAGTCTTCACAACCTTGGCCTATAATATACTATTTTATCCTTTGTAGGGCTAATAAAAATCAAAATAAAAATTGCCGCTCCCAAAAGACTTGCGCTTCGGGATTATAGCGCGTTTAGCCCTGTGGTTAAGGTGGCCCTGTGTTCAAGACAACATTTTTGAAGCAAAAAGTTTAAAGTTTAATTGATTGCTCAGATTGATACCATTTGATAGCAGATCTAAATTTATGGATTTTTTAAAATTTGAATCTTAATGATGCAAGAATTTTAATTGTATCTATAATATCTTCGGTGGACAATTTGGCATCTGCTCTCTTTTTTGATAAATGGAGCACATGTAAAACCTAAGAATTTTGGATTGACAGAAATTAGAAGAAGACATCACTTTTGAGTTTGACCTCTCCTGGAACTTTGACCACATTTCGCTAAAGTTCGGCCGAACATATTGTCTAATGTGGAAAAAAACTGGCGATGCTGCCTTTTCACTGTTCCTCACTCCTCGTCTGGCTCTACAAAACCAATAGAAATCTTCTTACTGACTTCGATTTCCTCAGAATCATAAATGACATTCGTGGAGTACCGGGCTTAACCCATACCTTCTTCAAAAATGGCTGGTGAGAAACACCAGGTTTGGTTTCGGGTTGAGAAATTAGCACAACCGTTCATCGGTTAGTGGATTGCCGACTTTAGAAGCGATTAGAGCTACATCAAGACTATCGGTCAGATATGGCTTGAAAATTTGATGGGAGTACGTGCACCCCATCTAGAAAATGACGGCTTTCTCGCTACCTGGGTCAGAGGAGGGGGGTCACTCCTGTCCTGGTGGTACACTCGTGGAAAGAGATGTTTAGGGTCCGTTCATAAAATACGCATGAAAAATTTCGCCTTTGAGGACCCCTACCTTGTCACATTTGCTAGAATTTCCTCACAAATATTACGTCACAGAAGCTAGACTTCCCCCCCTCATTTATCTATTGTCGTGTAAGACGATAGATATATTTAGCAAGAGATAAATTCAAATTTCAGTATAGTACAGTAAATTTATAGTATGCGGCGAAAAAGTTTTTGGTAAAAATTCAATCTGTAAAAAATCATTAAAAAATCAAATTGATGAACTGCGAACGTCGCGGTTTTTTAACCCCCCCTCCCAACCTCTTTATCACATACCGTCACGTTAAGCAATAATACCCCCCTCCTATTGTGAACGTATTTTATGAACGGCCCCTTATATATAAAGAACCCGGGTTATCTGCGAACAGGCAGGTCAACGGGTAGCCCCGAGATCACGAGTACGTGAGTAAGCTCGTAACGCGTAAAACTTGGGGGGGCATTTCAATAGTGGGGTAGGATACCGGCGTACTGGTCAAATATTTAATCTTTGACTAGATTATTATTTATTACCTAATAATATATTTTACTTAATTTATATTTCTGTAATAATAATTAATAATGTATTGTAATGTAGTTGAAACGGCAACAGGGGCGCCGGATGAAATACCAGCGCCAATCATTGAAATTTTTTTTACACTATTTGAATTGACCCTATGTTTACGTTTCGGGTTTTAGTTTACATTAATTATGAGCTCTGCGTTAAAAACAAAATCAAAAGCGTGGGTGAGTTTATGAACGCAACGCAAGCGAGAGAACCAAAACAATTGAACAAATGTTTTATCGTGAGTGCGGGTGCAAGGTGCACAGAGGGTCGTGCGGGTGCGGTGCTATGATGCAAAGATGCGGTCGCATCAGGAGGCATAAGCAGCGAGATTAAAATACAATTTGAATCATTCAATAATTAAAATCTTTCTTTTATTTTCTATGTTTAAAAATTTTTCACAATGCACGTTTATGAAAATATTTAAGTTATTAAGTAAACCAAATAGCAGAGGCATAGTAAACTATGGTAATAAAGCAATAAAACTACCCTTAAATCTGCTTATTTCTTACTCTGTCGGCCCGTAGAAATATATCTTTTTTTGGAAAAACCAATGTAACTGGAAAAAATAAACATCTGGACATTTTATTATAATTTGGATTTATTTTGAGCATAAATTTTGTTTTACACAAAAGTTTGCTTTCGAGTAGTGCACACTGAAATTTTCACTTATACAGTACTTATTTCACGTATTTCATCTATAGAGTTAATATCTCAAATAGAGTATGTAAAAGTTTAATTCGCGTTTTATTTTTCGCAGTAATTACCAAGCGGAAACGGAAGCTAACCGCTTTTACCTATTTAGGAAAATGCTATATAAAACTGCAGAACATATTTCAGTCAAAATTTGAAAAATAAAAAAAACATTCATGTCGAAACACGACAACAAAATAAGAAGCGCTTAATAGGTTTTGCACACAGGCGCTGCCGGTGTGCTGCCGGTGGTCGGCGCGGCTCTGGTCGGAAGTAATTGTTCGGCCTTCGCCCTCACTCAGAGAAATCGCCACTACACTGGTCTGTAATTGTTTTCATTTAATTTGTTAAATATATTAGTTTTCATTTTGTTCCAAATGTGTTTTCCAAATTTTTTTTCACTTGTTTCAACCTGTTTAATTTGTTCCAAATCTGTTTTCATTATTTACTTCAAATAATACTATAAAAGGTTAGATAAACTAGAATAATAACGTTGTTATACTTTCAGCAGAATTTTGTTTACTTTAATTTTGATAACGATCTATTAGGGAATAGAACAGTGGTGGCAAATATATGACTCGCCGGTCAGACACTGACCCATCAAGGCTTTTTAAATGACCCACGCATTGATTTTTATCAACTTATTTTTTATATTATAATGGAGAGGACAATCGCAAATATTAAAAAAATTAAAGTATAAATATCTTATGTCAAATTTATAAAAAATATATTTCCAAGTGGATTTAGTCACCCACGGGCTAGTATTGAAAAAAATAATGAACAAAATTTGACCCACTTTAATTTGTGCAATTTAAAGTTTCGCGATTTTTTGGACATTTCTTAAAAAAATTTCCTTTGTTACGGTAATTAATTTCATAAGTAGTTATTTTTCTTCAAAAGTACCTCATGACTGGAATTGTTATTTATATAAAATAAGGGAATTCTCTATTTTTTTTCATCCCAAAAAAAAATTCCGATGACGACATTTAAAGATTTCGAAATAATGTTATTCTCCAAAATTGAGAATATAACATAAGAAAAATCGCCGCAAAAAACTGTGATTTTGTAGTTTTTGGATTGATTATTTTTTCGTTTACGTAGAACATTATATTACTTGATTTTTAAAAATTTAAAAATCCAAAAAAATTTCAAAAAAGATCAACAATATCGAAATTAAAAATAAATCGAAACTCGTTTTTCTCAAAAACCCACTTTTTTTCTACTTTTTAAGCCGATACTTACCCTATATGCCCTTAAAATTTCAATATCGGTTTATTTAGAAATTTACTGTTTACTGTGAAACATTCCAACAAGATCTTTTTTCAGTTTCTGAAGTAAAAGATTTAAAAAAAAATATTTCAGAGGTATTTTCATTCAAAATTACCAATTGACTGGAATTGTTTTTTTTTATATAAAATGAGGGAATTCGTATTTTTTTTATCCCATAAAAGGTCCGATGGCGGTATTTTAAGATTTCAAAATAAATCTTATTCTCAAAAATTCGGAATTGTGTAATTTTGTAACTTTTGGATTTATTTGTTTTTTCGTTTACGTAGAACACTGTACTTGATTTTTAAAAATTTAAAAATTCAAAAAATTTCCAAAAAGACCAAAAATATCGAAATTTTTCAAAACAATTTATCCTCGTTTTACTCGAAACCCCACTTCTTTTCTGCAAATTTAATGTTTTGAACTGATACTTACCATATATACCTATACCTACCTATATGGGCATATAGATGCCCATAAAATTTCAATATCGGTTTATTATTACAGTGGACGCCGCTTATTGGAATTACGGTTAATGTTATCAATCGGGTATTATTAACACTTTCGCGAAGAACGGGCCGGATGAATATGCCTATACACTTGAAAAACATGGTTTATTATAAACAAAAATTCGGTTTATATGTTATCGATTATTTTTATTATTCCCCACTGAAAATGGAGTTAGTTTGCAGTTTACAAGCATTTAAAAAAAAATTTTATTCACAAATCGGGGAACCACCCAGACATATTTATTACCCAGACATGACTCAGGTGTATTATATAGCAGAAAGTTGCTAGTATGCTGATAATGTACAATTTAATTCAGTTCTATTTTAAAATTTCATAATAAGCGACATAAAAAGTTTTTATAGGTACTTTCAGGAATATTAATTTTTGCAGTTTTATAATATTCTAGTTGACTGAATTCATATCAAATCATATAAACTGAATTTTAAAAAAACAGGAATATTACAATTTTTGTGAAAAAATTAAAACTTGCTTTTCTCAAAAACTTCAGTATTTTCTTATATTATTTATTTCGAAATTTACTGTCTATTACAGTTATTTACTGTATATCAATCCTCACGTACATATACTTACATATCTTATTTAATCTTAAAATATAATAATTTATTACGGCTAAGCCATCAAAAAATTAACCTACAGTGGCCCATAATCAAATCAGGACGCTTCTATGCTAGCAATGTAAATTGTACTTTTAGAAAACCCTTCTAGTATGTAAAAATCGCTTTCACAAAAATATTTTTCAGACATTTTTTGTAGATAATTTCATTCTCTTCATTTTTGTTCATATACATTTTTTTACTTAGTCGCATGGTTTTCGATTGAGAGTGACTTAAAGCAGTCTCGGTAAGTTATGGGAATCCCCTGGAAATACCGTAAGAATTCCATTGTGCAATTTTAATTCTATTAAAAAGTTTTACCGAGCTTGCTTTAAGTCATTTTCAGTCGAAAACGATGCGACAAAGTAAAATAATGTACTATATAAATAAAAGTGAAGAGAATGAAATTATCTACAAAAAATGTAAGAAAAATATTTTTGGAAAAGCGATTTTTACATACAAAAAGTTTTCAAAAAGTACAAATTACATTGCTAGCTTAGGAGCGTCCGGATTTCATTATGAGCCACTGTACAAAATTTATAGTTTTAGGTTTTAGTTATCTATTGACCACTTTTGCGATAGATGAACAGGAACAAAAACTACGTTGAAAACTGAATATTTTCAGATCTTTTTCCAGTTTTTAAGTAAAAAATATTAATTTCAGAGTTATTTTCATCCAGACGGATCTAATGACTGGACTTGTTTTCTTTATACAAAATGAGGAAATTCGTGTTTTTTTCATCCCAAAAAACACCCGATGACTGCATATTAAGATTATTCTCAAAAATTCGGTGTATAGCATAAAAAAAATCGCTATAAATTCTGTAATTTTGTAGCTTTTTTTGTAAATCAAAAAAATTCCAAATACATCAAAAATATCAAAATTTTTCAAAACAATTAAACTATAAAACCCACTTTTTTCTGAAAATTTAATATATTTTGGAATGATACTTACCCTATATATTCTTCAAATTTCAATATAGATTTATTATATATTATTATCGGGAATATTAATTATTGAAATTTTATAATTACGTAGATTGAATTTTAAAGAAAACTAAGAATATTGCAGTTTTTGTTGTTTTTCTTAAGAAACCCCAGTATTTTCTTTTTAACTTTTTTCGTATATTATTTATTTCGAAATCATAAAATGTTGCTATCAGGTGTCAGGACTCTTTTTCGGATGAAAAAATACGGGTCTTCTCTTTTGGCATAAAGAACAATATACTTCAACGGAAACGAATTCTGGAACTTCAGCTCCACCCAACCTGCACGATTTGAAATGGATTCAGTTTGATGCAATTTTTTAAATGAAATGCTTTGGTTGTACTTGATTCTGAGTGGACTTCAGAATAATAATAATAACTACAAGATATTGGTAATTTGTGTTTGGTAAGTAGTCGATTAAAATAAACAAAATTTTGTAATTATTTTATTTGTAACAAAATGGACAATAGGTCTGTAGTATGACATTAATCAAGGGATCGATTAATATAGTGCTAGAGTTACGTATGATTGTGATGCCGGCATAGTTATAATAATAACTTACGTATTAAGTAAATTCAAACTATAAAACTAATACAGTCGGTTTTTTGTTTTTTATAATTAAAAAATTAGTCAAAGTAAAATACTGAAAATACATCAAAAAGTCATGTTAAGGTACTGGCTAAGTCATACACATGTCAGGTTGAACATACATAAATGAAAACATTTATAGGTAAACAATTCTTATACAAAATATTATATACAATATTTATCAACATTTGCATTTGTAATAATAAAATTTATAAGAACAAAAAACA
Source organism: Cantharis rustica (assembly GCA_911387805.1). Lineage (NCBI taxonomy): Eukaryota > Metazoa > Arthropoda > Insecta > Coleoptera > Cantharidae > Cantharis > Cantharis rustica. The sequence goes on along the minus strand of OU426878.1, from coordinate 52,847,415 downwards.
AATGCAATCTTAACTCGCTAAGATTTTGAATGAATCAAAATTCGTTGTCAAAAATGGAGTAGTAGTACATAGAAATAAATAATACAGGATTATAGTAGATGGATTTGCCAACGCTTGCTGGTAGTTGCCGACAAGATAACTTACAAAATCAACAAACGTTGGCAATCTTAGCACAATGTAAAAACAAATTTTATAAAATATTAAAATACAAAATAAAAATAATTCTGCAGCACCATAGCAATAAATTGTAAATCTATGAAGCACCAGAACATTTTGGGAACGTGTTAAAGTTTAGAAAATTGTGTGCGCCCAAAACCGTTACTAAAAAATGCAATAATTCAAAAATAAATTAAATAATGTAAATAATTAAAATTGTTTAAAAAAATTGCCCATTATTTTTCATTTCTAAATTCTAACTTCGTTCCCGTAACTGGAAATAAAAAATTTACATTATTTAACCTAAATAACTTACGTAATCCCATAAACCTGTCACCTCATTGCACAGAAAACCCGATTTTATATTTGTTTTATTCATAACGTGCAACTTTACTTGTTGCACTCCATTCTTTATAACATTTCAATGCTGAAGAAAATTCATAAATATGCGCCACCGCACGATGTAAGGTACTTCTTTTCAGTTCAAATTATCACAGAGGAATAGTTCATCTTACATTTAAAAAAATATCAATCAATTTATCAGCTACTTTAGAATCGAAACATTTTTTAAGACAATAATTTCTTTGTGTCAAAGCTTAAGGTACAAAAATCCATTTTTTACTGTTTAAAAACTCACTGGACGGTTAATAAATAATAATTTATTTGTAAAATATTATACCTAATCTTTTATGTACGAATCTGCAGGAGCATATTTGCAAAATTGGAATTTGTAAATTTGAAGTGTCTTTTATCGTAAAATTTTAATAATGCGGGGCTCATCGGATGGTTCTCTTTCAAATGCATGTAGTGCACTTCTGGTTCGTTTGTTACGTGGCCGCATTCTTCACACACGTACATCTTGGTTCTCCTTTCCTTGTATCCATAATTATGTTGTACTCCGTGAACTTTCAGGCAATGTGATTCCAGGGAACATCTTTGTGTAAACGATTTCTCGCATAAGTTGCATTTGTAAGGCCTTACACCTAAAACAATAATCAAATTTGTAAAATTTTTACTTGACCCATATTAAAAATATATATATATTTTTTTTTAAATAGAAAAATTGTAACTTACCGGTATGCGTGCGCGTGTGTCGCTTCAAATCAAAAGTATCATTAAATCCTTTCGCGCAAACCGTACACAAATATCGCTTAACATCGGAATGGCACTTCATATGCCGGTTAAGCAGACGCTGAAGAGTGAAGGTTTTATTGCAAATTCTGCATAGGAAGTTCCCATCTTCTCGTGGAATAGAAGCAATTTTAACTTTTTCCTCTGGTTTAGGGCGTGGGTCGTGGCTAGCTAAGGGATTTTTTACTCCGTGGCCTCCATTGACAAACTCTAATTGAACCTCTTGGGGCAGTCCCAACTAAAATTAAATAGTTAAAAAAAATTCCGGAAAAAAGGGTTGGAAAGCTCTTACTACCTTCTGCTGGAGGATGTTCACACGTCTGATCAGGGTTGGAGAGTCTGGACCTGTCGAATCACGTCTTCCGCTAATACTCATTGGAGGGCTTAAGGATCCTCCATCGTTGTGACTCTCGCCTCCAGGTGATGGAAGGGACGTGGGGGAATCCAAATCGAGTGCGCTACCGTTAAACGATAAAGGAGGTGAAAGGATTTGATGCTGAAGTTGCATTTGTAGTTCTGGATTGACAGAGCTTTGATAAATCGGGAGGGAATCTTGATATAACTTTCCAAATGGCGGATAGAGACGGTTATCGTAGCTTCGACTAAAAACTTGATCGGTAAAGTCTAGATTGTGATCAACTCCGTGCATCTGAGAATCTGGCGGTGTAATTGGTGGTGTGTGCATACTGCTTGGTGGAAGAATTTCCTCGTTATCATTATCTTCTTGAGGCAAACGCTGCAAAAACGTTGTCAAGTCGTTAGCATCGGAAAGTGTATCCAATAAACTTGAATCAGAACCACTCGCAAAGGTTAACGTTGCCGAAAGTTGCAGTGGATCGATCACTGCTCCTGTAACTATATCGGAAATATCATCGTATGCTGAATAGATATTACCCATCGCATCTACTTTGGAATCGTAAGTGTCAAAATCTGACTCGTCTTTCATTACGATTCCATATGATGCGTTCTGAAGCATTGAATACTGTTTAGGAGAGGTATTGATTCCCGATACATTAAGGTTTGCAAAATCATTAGTTTCGGAATCTAATCCTAGCACTAAATTCAATTGGTTACAATTATTGGCGTTATACGCTTTAGAATTGTTTCCACCTTTTAGTGTTTCGTAAAAAGGAGGCAAACTACCTGTAGGTGGACTACTAGGACCGTAATTTTGGCGGCCGTCGCGTCCGGGATTCATTCCACCGTTTCCGCTACCACCACACATGGAACCACCGCCACCGCTGCCCGATAAAGAAGATCCTCCACCAAAATTAATGGTATTCGAACCGCCTCCTCCGCTGTTCCCAGAGGAATGATTACTACTGCCACCATTTTGACCGGAACTGTTACCACGCCCGTGACCTGCCGCAGCATTCATTGTGGGTATCTTATCTGGTGCTGTTCGAAGAGACACCGCGTGCGTTTCTGAAGTGTTGCAATGACATGAACGTTGGTCTTTACTTTTCTTCTCTTCGGAATCGTTTTCTGTTTCGCCAGTACGTTTAGGAATATGATAATTTATCGGTTCTTCTTGTTCCGGTTCCTGGGTAACAAGGTGAGCAGGTATGTTTGCTTTTTTGTCTTCTTCTCGTTTTGTAGTTTTGAGAAGACGTTGAATTACGGTACGTCGTATGGGTGCTAAATTTTCCGGAGCGGGTACCGGTTCAGGTATTTCTTTTCTTTCTTTTGTCGGAATAACTAATTTTTCCGGGGTTGGAATTGGGGAAATTTGTTCCCGTATAACCTTTTCTAGAATGTGGTCGTGACTTCCATATGGTATGCTTCCGCCCAAAATGGAAGAAACGAATCTACGAGGTTTTGCACTAATTGGTTCCTCTTTTACTTCTACTTCATCTTCTTCTACTTTTATCGAGAGGGGCGAACAAGGCGAGGAGTCGATAGGTTCCTCTTGCCGTATATCTAAAATAAAAAAGAAATTTTAATTTTTTGCTAGTTTAAGATACGAACTAATAATTAATAGGGCGAAGCAATGGTATTTCAAAGAGAATTCAAAATGAAGTTTCCTGGTATGTTGTAACGGTGAATGGGATGCTCGGTGTTATATGGGGAATAAAAGATATACGAGATCATTAGGGAAGCGAGACGATTTAAATGCTGAAATGTATAATATACACCAAATTAATGCAGGATTATTAAACATAAATGTTAGTTGATGTGGGTTGTTAAATCCTCTGTTGAATAGAAAATATTTCAGCCGTGACTAATAAGAAACAAGTTCAATGTTCCACCTTGAAAATCTCAAGAGATAGATTTTTAATTCAAACTTTTTTCAAATATTAAAGTCTAAATGACAAACTGAAAAATTAAAGTGAACTTCCATTGTAATTGAAAATCAGGTTCGTGCCTTACGTAGCATTGAAATCGCTAAAAGGTCAGACATTTTTGCAATATCGAACATTTAAAACTCAGGGACAGACGAACACTCTCGAATTGCGAAGTCCAACAATATCACAACATCCACACTAAGTAGGCAGTGGATATTTTGTTATTTATGATATATGTAAAACACAAATTTTGCTTGCTTGTGATCACACAGAATGGAGGAACCACGGTCTAATTGTGTTATTGTTTTTCCCATATTCTACACAATCAGAACTGGAGTGCATTGAAAAATTTGAAAAACTACAAAATTGCTAGGTTAGAACCGTGAAATTGTATTTTAAATTCAATAATTCATTTCCAGAACATCTGCGGGGGGGGGGATGGTCTCTAAATCTGTCTCGTCCTCTTTCTAGATTTTTTAAATGAGAATTAAAAATTTTTAATTCTAGCGGATGTTACAAAACGTTTTGACTTTCATTTCAAACAAAAAGTTTAAAATTACAGAACGACTCGAACTCGGCCTACTTTTGATATTTTAAACTCATTTAGAAAGTAACACTGAACTTGCTCATACTAACAGTGGACTATTAAACTTGGTTACAAAATTACGACATTACGCAATTATTTACTTTGCGTATGTCGATTTCTAATTACAATTTCAAAATTTACAAACAACTCACAATAGAACAAATTGGCAAATTTGTTACGCAAATTTGCGTAGTTTACGCAACTGGATTAGATAGCAAAAACTCGCAATATTATAAGTTTACACTAAATCCTTACGCATTATGATTTACCAATGATTATATCAGTTCTAAAGATAAAAATGCTATTATGTATAATAAAATAGAAAATTAACCTAAAAAATTACATTTTTTATGTCTATAGCGTAGTTAAAATAAACAAACTAAAACATATTATTAAAATAATGAATTCTAACTATTTAGTAAAGAATACATACTTACATAGAAAAATAATATTTAAAAAACGACAATAATTCACAAATTAATAGGTTAGACTTCGAATATTTGAATAAACAAGTATAATATAATAATTATGTTTATCCCGATAAAAAGATGGCGTTACTATCAAAAACAAAACTAACCAATCAGGACACCCAATTTTGTCTACATACCCTGCTTATTTTTTGCTAAGTTGGTAACACCAAGTTGGTAAGTGTTACAAGCTGACACTAACTAATTAACGCGCCCTATTGTTATGTCTAAATATCTAGTGAAAAATATAAATAATCCCCTCGATCCTGGGATTTAATCTGGGAGCCTAATCCAAATAATAAGCTTGTATTCTACACATTCAAAAAGTAATCCATCTGGCAAAATTTCATATTGTAACTTACGGTGTAAATTTGTATAATAAACAAAGACTGAAAAGTGTCACTTTTCATGAACGCAATTGTTTTTAAAGCAAACAGATAGCGGAGGACACTAAAGTACTTTAGTGCCGTCCATCGTTGTCAGCAGTCAAGATATTGTATATAAAAATTTCATAATTAATAATTTACTAATCAAAATTTAAAACTAAAAAGTTGAAACTAAAAAAATTAAAAAAGCTTTTTCAAGAAACTGCACTAAAAAGTAAAAAAATTTCAAATAAGAACAAACAAAGCTTCTCGAAAACAATATAAAAAGCATGGGGCTATTATAGTCATAAGGCTGAGAATTATATGCACTAAAAAACTTCATATATGCGCTTAAATTTAGAAAATTTATGTAGTATATTTTCCAAAATATGCTGTAAAAATGTACTTATTTCATACAAGTTTTTTATATTAACGTAAGTTAAAAAGTAAATTTCATTTATTACAATAACAAAATAAAAATAATATCTAATAGGTACTTACAATTTTCTTCTTGCCTTTACCGTTTTGAATGTTAAACTGATTTTAGTACCTAGTACCTAAACATGCATATTATAGCACTTTTCATGCTTAAGATGGTACCGCAGGTAAAGGGTAAATTTGAAATTTCAAAATTCAGTTTAAGTAAAGAATTCAAATTCTGTTCAGGGGCGTCTCAAGCAGTAAAAATTTTTTTCAAAAAAAAATTATAGCACTTTTCATGCTTAAGATGGTACCGCAGGTAAAGAGTTCAAATTCTGTTATGGGGCGTCTCAAGCAGTGAAAATTTTTTTCAAAAAAAATTTTTTTAATTCAATTATTTTGAGAATATATTCTTATTATATGCATTATTAGGGAAAATGTACGGAAATATGCCAATATGTCCAAAAATGAAGATAATATATTCATTATAAAATTCGGAATTTAGGCCCCTTTTTGTACAAATCAGTTGCAAAACGCAAAAAACATGCAATTCCATATAAATCTCAGCCCTACTCATAGCTATTAATAATAGTCATAGCCACGCTTTTTATATTGATGTTTTCAGGGAGCTTTGTTTGTTCTTATTTCAAAAATTATTTTTTACTTTTTAGTGCAATTTCTGGAAAAAGCTTTGTTTAAAAAGTTCTTTTAAATTTTTTTTTATTTTCAACTTTTTAGGCTTTAAATTTTGATTAGTAAATTATCAATTATGAAATATTTCTTTAAGATAGTTAATAAAAGCCTGCATTTTATAAGATAATCCTAAAAAGGATTTATATTATTTTAATGTTGGTAATGACTTTGATAAAAAGCTTTGTTTCTTTTAAATTGGATTTTTTTTCGGGAGTAAGTTAAGGAAAGGCTTTTAATAAAAAAAAACTTTTATTTATTTGGTTACAAATAAAATTTTAGGTTGGTATATTGTAGAATTTAAATGCCAAAAGTCAAAGATTTCATCTATTTATTTCTAAATTACGGTCTAAAATTTTATATTTGAAACGGTAGATAAAACTTACAATAATTTTTAAAATCGATAGATATCAAAATTATTCAATTTTATTAAAATAATGTTATCTATCTAGTTATTTCTTTCCCAGCCTAGGCAGGGAATCGAAAAACGTTACGCCACGTGCTTATATTTATGTAGGTAAAGAAAAGTTTAACTATCGTGTTTAAAATCGATAATGAAATTGCTCACTTTTCAGTCGTCTGGAAAAAATATATCGCCACAAAAAAATCATCAAAAAGTTTTATGAAGGTGGTCTCTGCAAACATAACCATACTTTATTTGCAAAAGAATTCACGTGGAATTTTTCAGAAAACGTTTAAAAATTATTAGAATTTTTAAAAATTAATCGCATATTATGAAAATTCGTTGGTAAATGTAGAAATTGAATTTTGCAAAAAGTAAGTACCTTATTTCAAAACAATAATAATTGTCAAAATTTTGATATCGTCTGATTAAATTATACAATCAAAAAATTAAAAACTTACCAAGTTATTTACGATGAGGATAACTAAATTTGTTATTATTAATGCAATTTAAATACAAAACACACATAACAGGACAATCTAAAATAAATGCAAATGGAGTGTCATAAACATTACACAAAAAATAGAGGGGAGTATTGATATAGTGTAAAACTCAAATTTTCAAATTGTTGGTTTTGGATACAGGGTTGGACTGGCCATAAATGCCATCAATCAAACAGGTGAATAAGTCCGTTGCATGAAATAATCCTAGTTTGCCCATGTTTCAGAATAAATTATTATTTATTCAAAAATAATTTCAACTTATTCTTTTAATTTTAATTTGCGAAGTTGAAATTTATTATAACAATGCGTAAAAATCTAATTAAATATTTTTTTTATTTTTTCGTTATCCAATTACTACGCTGGAAAAAACCAAGGAGAAAACATTTTTATAAAATTATTTTCAAGCAAGAACACTTTTTTAAATGTCATTTAATTTTTTGGTTGATTGATTTCTGTATGGAAAAAAATTATTGATTAATTTGCACAATTCAAGTCGTGGAGAACTCCACTCGGGGGGAGGGATGTAGCGTTTCGCCATAAAAAAATAATCGACTTGAAAATTCAAGGACAAAATGCAAATTTTAGTGTATCTCAAAGTGTGTCTGTAATTACTTATGCTGCATAGGTCATTGAATCCCAACTTTGAAAGGTCATTTTTTGGTTGGACAACTCAAAAAATTGTGTGGGCAAACAAGCAAAAGTGAGGCAATGGTAGCAAAATCATATCGGGAGAGGTCCAAAGAATACAGATTAATTAACACAGTGCGGTGATCAAATCACTTACGTAAGATCAATTATGTTCAACAATTCCATTAAGATTTATTAGAGACGATATAATTCATTGCACATATTGTACACGTGCCCATAAAATTAACACTTTTTTGCGAGCAATTGCGCAATAACAATAATTAAGAAGAATTATTTCGATTTATTAACCTATTTGTGTATAATCTGTCTTAGTTCTCCAGTTGAATTATGTCCCAAAAATGAAATAAAGAGAACGTTAGGATCAGAAAACTGCAACTCGGATCTGATTACGCAACACCGCTTTTACGGATGATGCATAATGTCGACCCGAAGCAATAATTAAATTATGCAAATTTACTTCAATACCGAATTGGTAATTGATTCGTCATTTTTGCATGTGTCAAAATAATTTTGTTTGCTTGTAAATTTGATTCTGATTGGAGGTTTAAGGGGGGGGGGGGTAAAGCGGCCTAACCGCCATTGTGAGTCGTTATCTCCTCACGTGGACAATAATCCCTTTTATTGGAGTTATTGGGTTCGATAGCTTTATTCTTTATTAATAAAAATTTGTTTACCGAGTTATTTATAAAACTGGTTTTAGTTTTTCCCCACCAAAATTTTGAATTTGATAACTCATTTTGGTTGTCATTATTTTTAATGCTAAATCGAAGCCCACATTTTTATTCGAGCTAACCTGTAATTAAAGTTCAATGTCAAATGAAAATTAGCATTTTATAGTTTCTAACCTAGGATGTTGAACCTAATATCTGTTGAAGGTCTAACAAACAACAAAAGATTTATAAAAATCATTAATAAACTTGACATCTCAAAAAGTCAACATTTTCCCGCAATGTTAACAAACCCTAGTGGAAAAAGATAAAAATTTATTCAACAATGAGGAAATCGTTTAATTGTTATTTTATATAACAGTTCCTGCTCTGTCTCGAACAATCTGATCGCAGAGTCGTTTCATCCGGTATATATTTCAATAATGCAAATTCCAACAACTGCAGCTAAGAATAAAAGTAAAATTGTAATTTTTCACCTCGCATTTAAATGTTATTGTTTTTTCGAAACGCGGTCTCCACTTTACATTAATTTAAAATTCAAAGTTGTAGTTGTCCCGACGAATTTGCAAATTTTGGGTTGAGAGTACTGCGAATTTGAATTTTAAGCGTTCAAGATGCTCTAAAAATAAAATCTCGAATTGGAGTCCTAATTACTTTCATTCTTTCCCAATGTCACTAGCTCTAATGCAGGAACAGAAAATGTAGCAACCTTCATAGACTTTCATCCATTAGTTACGCTTACCGTGATTATTTCGAAAGGTCTCTCATTGAGAAATTAAAAATTAGCGACATTGTTGAGTGATAAGTTCAGATTTAAAAAAAAAAACTTAAGATATTATCCTGCATTTCCAAACCGATATGTCGCTTTTTCATAAACCAATGGAAAAATAAGTGCTACCGATATATAATCGGGAATATGATAGTTGAATAAGCAAAATATCACTGTCCGGGGGGGGGGGGGGGGGGTAAATAGAGATAATTTGTAATAAATTGTAGATTGTACTGCTTTTTCGTTACCTTTTTTAATAATTTTGATGTACTTGGTTGAGGTTTGAACCCAACTCAAAATAAAATATAATTTTATTTTGCAGGGCTATTTAGAAATTCTAGATAAAATATTAATAACAAAAGATGTGGGCGGAGCTTCTCTACTGTTTGTACTGAACAGTATTATGTACATTATACTCAGAACTTAATTATTATACATTTCAATTCACAAATATTAACCCTAATTTTCTTGAAAAATTGTTACTGTAAACAGATCTCCTTTTTCTAAAAATCTCACCAGATTTTCCCATAAAATTTGAAACTTTAAAGGGATTACCGCAAACATTATACCGCATCCCCGAATTTTCTCTAGTAACTCGAAAACGAAAAAAGATATAATATTGAAATTATCCACATTTTCTTCAACATTTTTGAGTTATTACAGATAAAGTGGGTTGCGTCATACTTGAGTTTTCATGGTACAAGCTACATCTAGTACCTTCGCGACTTTTCCAGTATCTCTGATATTTTTATGATCTCAAATATTTTGTTTTAAAATTTTAATACTTACAAAGTTTGCATTTAATTGAAAAACAGTACAATAAAATTCAGTTTGAAAAAACAATAATATTATCATCGCGTAATAGAATTATTAAAATATAATATTATGTACTATGTAAAAACTATATAACATACAATTAGAAATTAAAATTAATAAGATAAAAATCTAGAAAAATACAATTAAATTCAAATTACATATCTGATAAGCCTCTAGCAACATTCTTCAAATATTCTAAGCTTGCGAGATAATTTGACTTCTAATGTTTGATTAAATTTTTAAATGTTCATTATTTAGTAATTTACAGAAATGTAAAATAATCTATTGTATTAATTTAAAATACTGTTAATTTGTTTTTTATTTTTAAACATTTTGGTTTACAGGAATTACTTAAATTTTAATTGCCGTTTGGCCGACCTGTATAACTGCATATTTTTTCTGTTCTCACAAAGTCTGTAATACTGAAAGGACCAACTGATATTTGCATAGAATAAATATTTGGCGATTAGTAAAAGGAACTTAAGTCAATTTTTGTCATATTTGAGTTATTTGCACCATCGGTTGCGGAATTTATTTTCTATGAACAATATTGCAATGTTTTGTTATAAAAAGACCTTAAGTCAACTTATGCTTATTATATAAAAATTTTATGACTTTAGTTCCTTTTACTAATCGCCAAAGAAATAAAAACCGTTACTTCTTAAGAAGATTACTTTTGTACTTAGGAAACAACTCGTTTTTAAAATTTTATATTTTCGTTTTGTTGGATTAGTTACTATAAAGAACAGCAATATACTTCAAAGTGGTATTTTCCGAAATTATGGTTTTCAAGGTTTGTAGAATCTTCTTTTCTAATCGTGTTTATTTATATACCTAGACGTCGTAAATATAATTTTGTGACGCTTCCAATTTTTGAAAGCTTTTGTAGACAGATCAGCACTTTGAAATTTTCAGGTAACGCAGTTTTGTAATTAACATATTCGTCCCACCTAAGTTCCTTCGTGACACGTGAAGGTAACAAAAATCGAGTTTAGAGTTCCTTCGTAATATACGGGGTGAAATTCCGGTTTGAGATCAAGGTTACGCACGTTGCATCATCAGATGCATCTAAATGCTTTGATCAATAGAAAGTATTTGTTGCATATACAACTTTCACCTAACACGTTTTGTACGACTTTTTGGGTATCATGTAGGTCATTATCAATACTTTACTGTTAGCTCTTATGCAATGCATGCAGACACGCGTTTGACTTTTTAACTTAGAAAATAAAAGTAAGACCCAAACTGGAAATGTTCTCTCCCGACCATTAAAATTATGGTATGCTACCTGCATTTTATTACCAACGGTGGAATTCGAAACTTTTACTATCGATATCTTCTTGTCCAAAAAGAAATATGGAACAATTGGATATTTCGATATTATGAAAGTTAGGGCGGCGCTTTCTTGTTAACCTTCCTACTTTTACAGGCTCGAGGGTTATAAGGACAAAAGTTTGGTGGCCCTGATCGGTTCACGCTCTACCTGCTGCATTGAAGAAGTTTAATTGGATTGAAAGGAAAAGTTTCAAAGGGACTCGAACACGTAACGTGGAAACCAACCCGACAAATTTCTGGAAGGTTATTTGTTCATAAATTAATATTCATTTTTCCATCGACTTAATGAATTTCGATTAGAAAATTACTATCGGCTTTGTGTGTATCTAACTGTATTATGTGCATAAACACTTAACGTCGCAATGTCATGCGTCAGAGTCGCATTTGCATCTTCGAACCAAGTTGCGATTTATAAGGGAAAATTACGCGTTTCCTGCAATTAATTGCGCGGAGAAAAATTATGTGTTTTGGAGAGAGACCTGAGACCATCAGGTAAAACAATTAGGACTTCATAATTGATGATAATAAAAAGCAGCAAAGCTTAATTGCGGACCACCGGAGTAGTTTTTTGTTCAATGAACCCACAAAAACTGTTATTCCAGTAAAACGAAAATTTTACTTTGAAAAAAAGTTTGTCATTGAGAAAACTGATACGACAGAATTTCCTCATTCTAAACATGCACCTGTAGTTTAATTTAAATGAGAAGGTAGGCGGTATAGCATTGAATTCGTTTAGAATTACCAAGCACGATCTTGATAATAAAAAAATTATGAAATCGCATTTAACGGTCAACAAGAGAGCAAACTGGAATCATATCCTTGACGTGAATTTTTTTTTTATTGGAACTTCTTAGCTTTGAACCATTACACGTCCAAGGTTAAAAGAACAAGTAATTCAAAAAGAACAATGCTCCATTCGACTTGGCGAGACTTAAAAAGCGATCTTCGTCATTTTGACAAAGCTTCTTGCGCAAGAGCTTTCAAGGCTAAACATTTTTGATCTCAATAATAAAAGTTTTCCAAAGCTTTTCAAAGGCGAATAATTGAAACGAAGTGAGCGAGCAGCGAGGGGACCCACACTTAACATTGAACGACCATTTTCAGAAGAGAACCTGTTAATCGCATTGTTGTCATATTTGTGCGACCAAGTGTACTAAGTATGGTGTTACTCATTTTAATAAGGGTACAAGTTAAAAAAATTTAAAAACCACTTAAAATTATCTCGAAAGAAAAACAAGTAAGGTTACTTTCTTGTTCGGACGTTGAAATCTCCAGTCAAATTCTTACCTTCATCTTTCCGAACGGTAAGTTGAAGAGGTTGATCGAGTGTTTTGGGTTTTATATTGCAATTTCTGCGATGCGGACCGTAACCACTGCAACCTCCACAACTGTAATTTCGTGGAAAAAACTCATTGCGATTTTTTACGTCAGCTTGACATAGGCGATGATACTCGCGGAGCCGAGATTTTATTAAAAATATTTTTGGCATCTTGAGTTCGATATAAAATCCTTAGTAATCCAAAATCGTGCAGGTAAAGGCACTACACTAATAAAAGTCCATCGTATGTTTTTAAGAAAGCACTGCACTAAAATCCTTATTCATAAAAATCCACACACATGAAGGTTTTCGCATTAACAAATCAAGAAACCGCAAGATTTTTTTAATTCGAACAACCGACAGTTTTCGCGTGTTTTACCTTCTAGGCCGAAACTCAAAGACTGATGACCCGCTGAGGCCATACTTAGCTGGAACCGTTGTTTGGTCCCCTCTCTTCCAACGCCCCTGAACGAACCAACCTGTAAGGTTTACCTATTCTAACCAACTTGTTCCGAACATTTCAAGGTTTAATTAAACTACCTGCAAGTTTATTATTTATTTTTGTTTGCTCTTAATGAAAACAACATTTATTCTTATCGGTGTTGTCTTCCGACTATTTTTGACATCATCCCTTGGTTTTGCGGTGTTCCAAACGGTTTACCAGACGTTTACCTAAAAAATCACTAAACACCTTGCTTACTGTGCTTTCTAAAGGGGCCTTCAGAAGTTAAATTGACAAAAAAAACACCACTACTTTCACTTGAATTATGCAAGAGCCAAAATACAGTTAGGACTTTTGTGCTCTCTAGGGTTTTCTTTCATTAGTAAGCAAAACGTCTAAACCTACCAAGTGTTTACTCTTCATGCGAAGGATAATGTTTAGTATTTTATTTTTGTAAGTGCGAATTCATTTGTGCGTCGTGGTATGTACCGTTTAACGTTTAGCCTTAGCATTTTTAAATTTCCTTAAGGTATTTGTTTGTTTTGAAACAAATTCTTGCACGAAGAAGTGGTATCTAGTCGTTCAGGAAGGCGACGAGGACTGTGTAACCCATGTCTTTAATCACGTGCAACGATTGATGAGCCACTCGGTAGTGGACTTTAATTACATGCAAATAGAGCTGCATTTATTGCAACAAAAAAATAATAGAAGATTTCGTAAAATGTTTTACTATTAATTTTCAACGATATTGTAACAATAAAAATAAATCAAAATAATATAAAGGTAAATAATAAACAAAATATAAAATTAAACCTCCTTTAAAAAACAGCAAAGTGAAAGAAATTTGATATACGTACCTATACTGAAATATTACTGAAAAATTTGTACTCTATAAAAATATAATTCTTTAAAATAAAAAAATTAAAATAATACTTTATTTAAAATGAATAAATATCATACTAAAATTTCAAATTAATCGGTTCAGCCGTTTCGAGTCTGTACTTTCTTCAAATTTTCAACTTTTTAATGAATAAAAAATTAAAATTTTTGTTATAATTTTCTTTGGAAAGTAAACAAATTCTCCCCTTACTTCTAATAGGCAATTAAAACGGATATTGCGTATGAAGGGAAGTAAATCAAACAATATTATCTGCTAGCCAACGTTTCGGACTATTTATTAGTTCATCCTCAGGGCTGAAATATACAACAGAAGTGAAAAAATCTGTAAATGGTGGTCATAAAGGCGTAAACATACCTGACAGTTTGAGATGGTAAACGTTTGAAATTACAAATGTGGTGTTAGCCTATTTCAGCTCTGAGGATGGACTAATAAATAGTCCGAAACGTCGACTAGCAGATAATATTGTTTGATTTACTTCCCTTCATACCCAATATCCGTTTTAATTGCCTATAATTTTTTTTTATCGTAGTAATTATTATGTTTTAGTTTGATTTGAATAAAAAAAATTATAAATTAGCTTTTCCGACTTTTTCCTTCTTTTTTTGAATACGAAAATATAAATTTATAAACCCTTAAAATTTTAAATTTTCGAATAATCATAAATTGAAAAATTATTTAGATTTTTTCTTGCAACCGTTGGAAAATTAGCCTAATTGAACTTGTGACAGCTTTAATTCCTTTCAAAATGCTGCAAAAACGAATTATATGTAATAAAACATTTGTTTAAATATATTCATAATTTAACGTTTATTAAACTTATTTAATATAATTTATCATAATTTAATAATTAATATATTTAAAACATTCTAACACATTTCGTGGTTTCGAATTTCGTTAATGTAATTTTGTTGCGCTTCACTTTTTCGATACATGTAAACTAGTAGTTTAAATAAAAATTACACAGGTCCACCGCACTAAAATTCATCAAATAGGCTTCCGAAGAGACTTTCTGAAGCGTACTGCCGTAACCTATAAATTATTTTTATTTTGAATGAGTGAAATGTTCTTATTTAATAAAACCAAATACAAAAGATTTTTGAGACCATAGCTCTGGAATATCTTTCAGTTTGCAAACATACGTCACGGTATATAAGTTTAAATTTTATTTAGCAAACATCTTTCGGGGGGGAGGGGGGATTTAGACGCAAGAAAGACTGAAAATTGAAAATAATTTTTAAATTATTATGTTTTCAGTACAATCAGATTTTATTGGTTATTTGAATATTATAATGAACAATCACCGATTTTTAATTATTTAATCGCGTACTTAAGCGGGGAAGGAGTAATTACAAAAACGAAAATGCCTATAGATGGCGCGATTTTGCTTAGGAGAATTTACATAAATTACTTATACATAAGTAATTCAATAATAATTGAAAGAGTTCTGAAAGTTACATAAACAAAATTTATACAACATGTGGTTTTGTTTAGACGTTAATTAAATTCAGTTTAATGTAACCTTACTGTATAATTTTTAATTGCCATAGGTTACAAACAAAATAATACACGTAAGTTATATTGTAATGATAATTATATTAAAGTATAAACAACACTATTAATTAATGTTATATAGAAAACAAAATTGAAAATTATTGGTGGTTTTTGTTTCTTTTGCATTTGCTTCTGATGGAAGCAGAAGCAGGAAGTGCCGAAAATGCCGACAAAAAATAACTGTATTTAAAAAAATTAAAAAAAATAATTGGTCAAACGTTGTGCCATTCTTTCTGTAACGTATTTTTCATTGATTCATTCAATTTAAACGCACGCATTCCCATACTCTGCAGCCAAATGCTGTTCAACCATCGCAATTCAATTATTAATTAAACATAATGAATTAATTCATTAAACTAAAGGTTCAGACTGAAAAAAGAGACAAAGAATCCAGAAATCAGATAAACTGTCTTAATCGTGAAGGCACGAAGATTCTTATTTAGAAATATAATACTCAAACTCAGCGCAGAGTGTAGATCTGATTATCGCTGAATATCTGAGATATTATTTGGATAAGTAAGAAGAATGAAAATTCCATAGTAAGCGGAATTTCTGTATGTATTGAGTTTAAACAACCGAATAATTGTTTGAAACTGCAACAAATAATGGAATAAAACAAAGAAATGGACAGCAGAGGCACTAAAGTAGAACTTTTTTAAAAACTTAAAATTTTTAAATTAATATTCAAATGAAGTTGTTCCATTTGATAATACAGCGCTACACGATATTTTGCAGATCAAAAGTGGCGATACGCGATATTCTTAAATGGGTCATCAAGCGGTCACCCCTCCAAATTCTAACCGCTGCAACTTTGATTGCTTATAGCGATCTGATAATATGCAGAGGACGAGTTCATTTTTATTAACAGTAAAAGGAAATAAATTGGCAATTTCAAACTGAAAAATTTGAATTAGTTACTGAAAGGATTCAATTCAAGGATCTGGTCACTTTACACGAGATACCGCAATGCAGTGAAGTTTTGCTGCCAGAATTGATCAAATCCGATTATTCATTTGAAACCTGTTTTTAGAAAATCAAAATTTGTAACCGCCTAATTACTATTGTCTCACTTTTTGGCAATCTTGTTAGACATGGCTAGACAAACACTATAATAGCCTGTATTTACTTCCAATTGTTCCGTTAAGTATGACAACTAAACCAAGCAAAACATTATTTTTACCCCCGTCAAGTATTGTCAACCACTTTACGCTCGATGTAGCCGCCGAATTGCCTGCACAAAGTCAAGTTTTTTTGTGTCGACGTTTTGTCAAAATTTGTTAAAGTGAACAAAGTGATGGTTCTAAGCTTCTGACGCTTTTATTGGAAATTTAAATTAAGATCCTGTTTTTGTGCCGTAATTACATCGTTAAAGAAATTAAAATATCATTAAGAAAACGCGGAAGAGTAAATATTTTAGACCCTGACATTTTCATTGCTTATTAGAGCAATGCAAGAAATTGCATTGATTATGCTATAAATTATTGAAAGTAACTCAAGTTTAAACCGATTTATTGATTATCATCGTCCAAAAATTTCTTTTGTTTTTGATCGAAAGGTCACACGGGCAAGAAGATGAAAACAGGCAAAAAATTGTTTACATATTAAACAGTAACCGTAAATTTGTCAATAGTTTATTAATAGTTTACGAGATAAGATAAAAATTAAAAATTTCCTGAGGCGTAGTGTCTGTATTAAGTTGAAACTTAAGTTGTGTCGTTAACCTTATGTCCATCAAAGGAATTTACTTAGAATTTTTACGATTTTATTTTCTGAAATAACTCATTCTAGAAGTACGCAATTTGAAAACACCTGGCGAGAGGTGGAAAATCTTGTTTGTACTTCTTGGTTCTTTGTACTACGTTTTTTTCCACTTGTCATTAAAAACAAATTAAAACTAGAAGAGGAAATATTGAATAAATAATAAAGCTGCATTTGAAGATGTTGTGAGTACGTGGATGTCGAACTCGAATAGGTTTGGTTCGGAAAATTCGGAAAAATTATTTTCCAAATATTTCAGCAGTTCATACAACGATTTGAAAAAAAGGCCAACTTTCAAAAATTAAGCAAAATAGTAATTGATTGATTCAATATATTTTAATATTAATTCTGAGGTAAATTTTAAAGGTAAGTTTTCAGGTTCAAGTTAGTCGTTATCCTTCCAAGTTGTCCTAATCCTTCTAGTTGTAGTTTTAGACGTAAGGAGATTTTGAACTTAAGTTGTTGGATGTAGGAGTTAAATTTGTTAATTTACCTAAAATACTCGACAGTAAATACAATTTTAATTTTTAAACGTACTAATTAATTTTTTTTGAGAAAGAAAGTAAAAGAAAACTAAAAATTATTTGGTATATCAATTTAATTTAAATACTGAAGCTGTTTAAAGCAAGATCAAATAATTGAGAAAGGGGACCGAATTACATGAATTTGATTTTTTTGGGTAATATTTTTAGTTCTTTTCTGCTTTTCCCAAAATATAAGCTTTTACCTAATTATTTAATTTTTGCATATATCTGTACTCGAAGCACAATTTCGACAGCATCCTCGTCACTCATAGATTTACACTTCAAGAGGAGTTTGGAGCTAAAAAGACTTTTTCCCAAGCAAGAACCTCCGCAAAGATAATTAATTAATCCTGCTTACGCTAATGCTGTAAAAATAAATAAAAATTGTAAACATTTTTAATGCCAATACAATAATAAACTGTTTGCTATAAATATAATGCTAAAAAATATTACGTTTGTAAGAAAATGATATAAAGTAAATAGAATTGCAATAAAAATAAGATGAAATAAATTTAATTCAATTCCAATTTAAAAATGTATCAAATTAAATTAATTTAAATAAGAAATATAACAGAAAAAGCTTGTAAAATAAGAAGTTGTTATTCATAAATTATTGTTAGAAATTTCATAATAAAAACATTTACAATGCATAGTATATTAAGTGTAGCAGCGTGAGCATATTAAATAACTAGTGGTTAATGGCAAATATTAAATCCATGTGATGAAATATTAAATCTACATAAGGTTGACATTTTAACAATACAAACCTGCGCACAATAAATAATAATACAATAAAAAAGTCGGAAGATTTAATTCGTAGTTCAGAGTTTCTTAATTTTAGGCAATATCAGGCTACAATGGATTTAAAAATTTGGTTTTAACAAAATAAGACACCAAAAGGTGCTAGACCGAAAAGCAGCCAAAATTCCAAGTTGGGGATTTTCTCAGTTATAGAAAAGATCAAGAACTATCGAAATAAAAAACCATTAATACTAGAGAATTGATAGTTTTGGTGCTAGGGTCATTCGAAGGTAGCAATTAAAAAAATTTTTAAAAAGAAATGAATTTAAACAATCCTGAATATGAACTTCTTTAATGGGCTCAATACTAAATTATGGAAACTCAATCCGGGGGGTCTGGGAGGTATGGAATACCCCCCAGGCAAGACAAAGCAGCTCTAGGAGCGTGTAATACAATATAATTTATTGAGCAAGAAATAAATTGTATTATTTCTATGCAGAACAAAGTTTGTAGTACCCGAACACTTAAAACTTCTTTCTGCGCGGAAATCCGCAGTGAGAGCTCATCAAGATATATGTATTTGAGTAGTTCTATTGCATTATTTTAGGATTCGCTTCTGTTATGTCTAAATGCTAAGGCATCTACTACGCATTTCTTGTTTACATAAGCAGTAGCGACTCAGTTTAGACTGGAGATTGAGATCTTTTAGAATGTAGTAGTGCAGCTAGTGAAGTCGAGATTTAAATGTGGAAATTTCCATCTATTGCTCTATCATTTAATAATTATGCTTTGCACTGTAAATACTGCTGATATTATTAAAATAAATAACATAAATCATAAACAAAACAAGCCAATGGTTTCTACTTTTCCATAATTACGGTAAAGTAATAAAGTTTAAAGAATAATTTTGCTTCGGCTACATGATTCGGAGATATCAGATTTTACTTAACATTTATTAATATTAATTTGCGAACAGTGTATGTAGTATTGCTTACAATGAACTTGTTCAGAGTCTAAGAAAATACTTTGTTATGTACTCATAAATGCTTTTTCAAATTGTTTAAAAAAATGTTGAATAATTTATAGATGAACGACAGCGTTGTAAAAAGCTTTGTTGAATCAAAATATTCTTAGTCTTGTAGACTTACAGTTTAATGTAGGGTTTATCGGGATAATCAATTGTTATCTTAGTAATCATAAAAAACTACACGAGTATCAAGTAAAATGCCAAGGGTGCTGTTTTTGTGGTAGCCTAACGTTAGTTTTTGGTGATGTATTGTAGAAGAAGTATCTTTTGATGTAATTTACAATCAAAAGTTCATTTTTTATTTATTTTTAATAATTTAATAGCTTAGAATCTTAGGGAAGGTTTGTCTTTTCTGGCAAGTCGCTGCTGCTTTCTTTTTCTGTTGTTTTTATTTATAAAAAGTATTAAAATATTCATTCCTGGGTCTTATTGACTTATCAGGAAGTTTTCTGTTTAACCACATGACGTAAGACTTGATATTCAATTTTTAAACAAATTCATAAATTTTTATTTTCCAGGCAAATATTGCAGACGTTTTAGTTCAATAGAATAAAATGTATAGCACTTTTAACTATAAAATGCATAGTATAATAGAGAAACTGGAGTGTTTAAAAATTCTTAGTTTTCAATAGCCGAAATATAAATAGGAAGACTTCGCAATCCATTGCACACGTCTTCAAACTCTTACATTTGAAGTTTTATAATCAATTTGAGAAAAAATTCAATTTAGAAACTTTTTAGGTATATTTAATTTTCGTTGATTTGTTACGCCGATTTCAACAAATCGAAACTTTTCATTAAAATCGAAATCTATACAACTAACGTTAGCAAAATTAGATTTTGACGAAAGAAAAGAAAATCATATTAGGTTGTGCAAGAATTCAATTTTAGAAAGTCATTGGGGGTGCAATCTAAACAATTAAGCGATGTGCCCCCCACGAAGAGCAGGGTCGATTTAGATATCAAAAATGTTGTTAGGAATACCACAGGTGGGAAAAGTTAATGTTCAAGAACGAACGAAGTAGCAAGACATTTGGAATGAAATATACCTGTAATTTACCTGGAGATTGGTTATGGGTTTTCTGTCTCTGTTGGTGTTCTTGCAAAGAGGAATGCCAAGATCACGGTCTTTTATGGCTCTGTTGCCTTGCTTTCAGAAGCGTTTCTTGCAACCGTAACGTGCTTACACTACCTTTACCACTATGTAATGGCAACACTGCGAATTTTACAATGTTGTTTGTAATGTTATAACTTATAACATAATCATAGTTGCTCGCAAACCAACCGTTTCTAGTTTGCAAAACATATAATTAATATTGGTTGGTTTTGTCATTTGACGTAGTTCTATTCCAGTCTCTCCATTTTTTAATGTCATTTCTCTGAATTTATCATCATTTTACAATCTTCCATTATTTAACTGTATATTCTAATTTTGCTCGGTCCAAAGCAGCTTACACAAGAATTAAAAAAGTTAAAGCATTCCATCAGAAATTATTTCGGTGGGTGCTTCTTCATAGAGATGTTTTCTTCTTCAGATAAATAGGAGTGACCGAATAATAAGATACGCGATGAATTTGTTAGTTTCTTTACTTCTAGATTTTAGAAGCAATAAAAAGATATATCCATATTTTGTTTCATGCGCCAAATTGGTTGTCCAGAAGCAAAGTTTGAATACTGCCAGAATACATCATAACAAAATACCTTATAATAAATTGCAGTTTGAAGTGTGGGTTTCTCGTCAGCTTCAATACTTCGATTATATAACGCCAATCATTGGTTTTTAATGCCGCAGGCTCTTCTTCGAAACCGATGCTATAAATATTTATTGCTACCACCAGAGCCGCAAAAAGGCAGGGTATTTTGGAGCTACCGCACCAAGTTTTAAGATTTTGAAGAAGGAAAATTTTGCTTATTTGAATTATCGTTAAAAGCTTATTTTGTGTCTCAAAGCTTTAGGTTTAGATTTTCTATATATTATATTATATAGTTCTGCCCTCTACACAAATCTTTTTAGTTTCTCCACCTTATAATATGTAGTAGTCAACATTCGCCTAAGTTAAATGATTCGCCTAATAATTTAAATGATGAAAAATAATATCAGGATTCTATTCCAAAAAAATTTTTGATGTAAATTATTTTTAAACTTTCAAAACTTTTATATTGGCTCGAGGTTCGAACTTATAAATTCCAGCTATCAATGCAAATGCGATATCGGCAACGCCATACGTTCGTTCTATTCTAATGTAATTTTATAGTTTCAATAATAAAATTAACTTTCAAAAATTCAAAATCAAAATTATATCTAAAAAATATCAATCATTAAATAAATAATAATCTTCTTTATTAATCAAACAAATAAATCCAAAAAAAACTCACAATCAATTACCAATTTTGATTAAATTGACAGTTTGACCAAAAACAAACTTTCAAACAATTTAATCGTAATATTCAAAATAAAAATCACAATTTTAAAACTATTAATCAAAAATCTTCACGGAGCAAAAATTAATTAAACCGCTCCGGCCGCCATGTTTGGCAAGAAAGCCCTGAATTGTTTGTGATTTGTCCCCACCTAGCAAATTCTTCAAAGTTACAACTTAATAGTTAATATCAAAATTTTACTAAATTGCACAGGGTGGGTCCAAATCACTTTGTAACACGACAGCATATTATATCAAGGGCGGATACAGAGGAGAGGAGGGGGGTATCAAAATCCATAAAGTTTTGTTAACATTTGAAATATACTATACTTAAATTCTTATCAGAATATAATTGTGTACCCCCCCCCCCCAACCAGGGAGAATAAAAGATCTGATTTGTCACCGTGAATGACGTAAAGAGATAAAAGACATATTGGCGTTTTTGTTCCAGTTACCATGTTCATCATGAATTTTGCCTGAATCCACCCTTATATTATATTGCTGTAGTATCTCAATTTTTTTAAATTCTTTTTGAATATAATTAAAAAAAATATTTTTTTTTACGTAAATATTATTTCTTCTAATAATATTCCTTTGTTTAGCTTAATCTCTGGTTTAAACCGGAATGCTGTCGCTCGAGTTAAAAAGCTGAAAAACACGAATTAAATTTTTTAAATTTAAAGAAAACTTTAAAAAATAGTAAAGAGCTTTACATTAAATTATCTTTTTTTTACATTATTTAAATTTTAATATATTGATTTGTTTTATATTTGTGAATACGGTAGCAATAAGTTACCGAAACTTGTGGAGAGATTATTTTTTTCATTTTTCACTTTATTAAAAATATTTAAATCAAAATTTGTATATATATCTGCCCCAAAGTGTATAACCTTAGCAAGCAGTTAAAAATCGATAATAAATGTAATTTAATGCCTCAAATATAATAAATAAAATTAAAACACGTCAGGAATAGCAAAAGTCAGCCGTAATAATTAAGTCGTAGCAACTTTGAAACAATTATATTTGTTGTTGATGTTGTATGGCCATTGTGAATTCATTTTAAAAATTAAGGAAAAAAAATTAAACGCAAATTCGCATGAGCTATATAAAAATATAACGTTTATGCTTCTATAAATTTTAAGCAAATTCAAATAACAAAGATTATTTTTATAAATGATCAGCCGTTCGATATTTACGATCAATTTCGAATTTTTCGGCTGATAAGTTCATAGTAGTGTAAATTTTTAAATTTTCGTTAAAAACTTACCATAATGAACTAATTAATAGCAGAACAATTTAAAAACCAAGTTGACCGTGCATCGTCAAACTTTTCTCGAAGCAAGAAGAACAAATATGCAATTAAAATTATGATTGGTAATAAAATTAATTGAAAATGTTTCAGTTGTTGTAAGATTTGAAATGCATGTAAGCACATTTGATAAGTGCAACCCACAGAATGTAAATGTTATGACAGTCTTAATTGAAAAAGAGTCATTTAAAAATTGAGTTTTTGAGTAGGTAGGTACACACTTTTATTATTTCATTCAAATATAAATTTCCGCAAGAATAAAGAACAAACATTATATTTTATTTTAATCATCTGACATTTCTCGACATTCACAAGCTAGAACAACTGATTTAAATTGAATTATTTCATTTGATTGCCTATTAATAAACCACCAAGTTTTTAAATTTTGCAAAAATGCTTACGCGATGTTTTATGAACAAATGAAAAGTTTAAATCATACCCATGCTAAAGAATGTCTTCGCTACCCTACGACTAAACTTATCTTTTGTTAGATATAAATTATTGTTTTGATGGTTTCTATTGCAAAAAAGTACTGTTTATTAAATTTACTTTCAATGAATGAGTTTATTTTGATATTTTGAATTTATGCCCAACCTTAACAAACTTTGTATTAAATTCCACATTTCCACTAACTTGAAAATCAACACTGAAATACGTTCCTGACTTCCTGACTACCACACGCAGCTAAATATTCGTTCAATTTTAAAGTGCTTTACTTTATGATTTCGTTGTCTTATAAAATTTGCATGTACCGGGTTGAGTGGGCGAGACAAGAAGTTATTAAAAATTAATAAGTCTAGAAGAGCTGTCTCTTATCCTTCATCAAAGATGATTTATAATGCGCTGATTTGATGTTAAAATTAATAAACTGACGCTATTTATGTCAGCCCTAACTGCAAATCTAATTAAGGTAACCAAATAACCAATCAAGTAATAATTTGATCAATTAACTCATTAATATCGATTACGCTTGAAGTGAAACATTTGTATGATAAAAGTGAGACAACATTTGACATATTTGTGCAGTGTGAGTCTTTGATTTTTAGAAGTGGTTTTTCAGACGTAGCAGGTGAAAACAAGTCTGATGCCCCTAAAAAGCTGCAATTTTCAACTAATAAAGCAGATGCATCCAGGGGGCTAATTGCAAGAAATTAAAAAAAAAAACGTTCAGCAGGTTCTGATTTTAATAGTCTGAATGTTTTGACTCTTGTCTTTTTACTGTAATTTTAAACATTTTCAAACTTTCATTTCTGAATGGACTGACTTGAGGAAAGTCCGACTTTAGCTATAGTAGTCGAGTAGTGAACTATTAGTGTCGGATCTGCTCACTAAATGTTGACTATAAACATTTGGACAAAATAAAGGCAAATTTGAAAATAAAGCGTTATATTCTTTATTATTTAATTTTAGTATATTTAAAATCATTTCTAAAATAATAAATACTTAGTATGCACTTTACAATCATTAATGATAAGTTAATATTCTTTGTTCTGCTTTACCCTAATTTATAATAGTACAACTGTGCTACAACGACATCGCCTACTTCAATCTTGGGATAATAATGATTTTTTATTGGACCTAATTCCATGGTAATTCCAAATGTTGGAAACTTTAAACCGTCCGATGGTGGACGTACATTTTTCGGCGAGCGCTTCCTGTTTAAAAATGCAATTAATTTTGTGACAATTTTGTCATAAAGCAATATTTACCGTAAATACCGATAGGGCTGTAACTTTTCGGGATTTTTAATGTTGGCTTGCTCTACGAAAGCAGATGGAACGTGAGTACACGGTTTGGTGTTATAAAAGAAAACCTTTCCAATCTTCAGGCAAAAAATGTCCTCTTCACAAAACGCGTCAAGCCCTTCAATTACGATATTTGCACGAAAATTTGAAGGATGCACTGCAGCTCCTGTTTTATTTTTTAAATATTCAAGGCTCTTGGAATTTATTAAAGTGTAAGGTGCCAGATATGGAGAAAAATCCTAATAAATTAAAAAAATTGTAATAAAATCAACTCAAAAAAAGTTATATACTTACATCAACAATTTTTGTTGCATTCCGGTTGAGATGCTTGTCTTTATTAGCATTCAAATGTTCTCTATTTTCTGGCGAACAAAAACCCATTCTAACTTCCTGAGGTTCTTTGACTATGTTTTCCAAATAATTCCGAGCTTTGTTTGTTAATTCAATATTATTTTCTTGCACCTTCATAGTTCTGCCTAAATAGTTACTAAAATTATCATTACTTTTTACTTCCATATCAATTATTCATTTTAACTTACATTCGTATTGCTCGTTTCGTGGAAAATTGAAACTTTTCAAGGTCAACCCATAAATTACTGATATCTTGGGTAGCCAACGCTGGATAATGCACATTCAGGAAAGCTTTTTTGTCCAAAGGTGAATAAGCGATATGGCATCTGAAAATTAGTTTTGTTTAATTTAATCTAAGATTTGAAAATAAAATCATACCTATCCTGATGCTCTCCACCTTTAATTCCTGTTTTCGTACATAAAGCAACATTTACATTCTGCCCTGGTCCTCCATCAAGCGGATAAACTAAAATCTCTTTTACTGTTCCGATTTTCTTAAACTTCTTAGTAATACCTCTGTTGAACCGAAGCGGATCTTTAATAAATTTTTTGTATGCATAGATAGCTATATACAGCACACCACCAGTAAGGATTAAATTCATCAGTGTTGACATTTTAAAATTAATAAAAACGAGTACAAAAGTATAATTAATATGAATTTTATAAAATTTTGAAATTATGCTTTCCCGATAGAGAAGAAACGTAATGGAAATAACGATAAAACTTAAACGAAATATCTACGAAACGTCCTGAGATAAGTAATTTATTCAATGTAGTATGTATAGAGTGAGGCACAATATTTAAAACAAATATGTGTATTATTAATTTTATTATACATCCGGCTTATGTCGTAATTTATTTAATTTGAGTAAGCAGGTAAACAGAGAACGAATAGAAAATTATATCTTAAGAATAATTCTGCCTTTCCCTCCATTTAAGTACTTATAATATACTATTTTGTTTTTAAATATTGCGTAATAAAAATAAAATTTTACCTAATTTTTGTTGCAACCGTCAACCTTAACCGTCAAATAGTGTTTAATAAATTCCGCAGCGGAAAAATTTAATCTATTGTAATTGTGAAAATATTGAAAGTTGACCAATCAAAAAGTATTTACATACAGACAGAGCAAGTTTTGTACGAAATTTTAATATTTATACCGTAGACGCTCCGTTATGTGTTCACGTAATCAAACCGCTACTGTATTATGCATTTTAATTTTTCAAAATTTTGCTATTGGCTTTAAAAACTAAAAGGGGTAGCAAAATATTACTGTAGCGAAATGTTCTAGTAGCGAAATATCTGAGAGCGAATTCGCCGGAAGCAAAATGTCCTGTAGCGATACATCCTAGAACCAATATTGCTTAAACAGCGGGGGGCGGTTAAGGTATTTAAGGCCCGAAAAAAAATTTCAGAATGGTAACCGGTCCATTCGCTACCGTACATTTCACTACTACTCTTGGATTATTACTAAAATTATATGGTAAGTTCGGAAATATTTAAGTTATTGCATATTTTTTTCTTCGATTAGAAATTAAAATCAGAAAGAAATTTTTAATTTCTTAATATGTTTTTAAAATTTACTGTACTGGCAAATCAGAAGTGGTAGCAAAATGTTGTCGAGCGAATTGTTCGGGAGCGAAATATCCGGCAGTAGCGAAAAGTTATGGAATCCTTTCTTATTTTGAGCTAAATACCTATATTTTTTTGTGAAAAAAGTGATCACTATTTATAAATTTTGTTATTATGTGCTAGCTGACCAGGACCCAGCTTTCATGTGTCGTTAAATTATAAACAGATACGGTGTTATAGTCTCAATAAGACACAGGAATTTCTCAATAAGCCTGTATATAAAAAGTAAACAACCTTGTTGTCTATGCAACAAACAAGAAATTTATCAAATAATTTAGAGAGCGAAAGCGACAAGGCAGAGAAGTACTGCAGTAACAATTGCGAAACATGTGGGAAAAAATGGAATTTTTGGCCGCATCGTTTTTTCCGAAAATACCAATTAACCTAAATATATTCAATTAAAACCGCAGAATAGAAGAGCAAGGTTTTTATTCACAAAATAGTGACTCAATTTTTATCCATTGCATGAAATCTTATCAGTTTTGACCATGCTGCCTCGGGAAATTTACGTCCACTGACGTAAATTTCCAAGTATTCCAAAATCCTTTTCGTCCCATCACGATATAGTAACCCACAGGGGCTGATACACTTGGCAATTGAAAATTGCGCCCTGCGGTTAAGGGATATGAAGAAACAAAAAATTGCTATCAAAAAACTTGTTCAATAAAAAGTTACCTAGAGCAATATTATGGTATAAACTTGTTCATAACAATAAATATATATTTTATAGTATTGGCTAAGCAAAACGTACGTAGAGTATCTAAAAATAATAACCATAATTTGCATCATGTGAATTAACAGTAATTTATCATAAACAATATCCTTCAAGTTAAAAAAAAGCAAAAACAAATTTAATTAAATCATCCTAATGGTAATAATCCAATAAGTTACATAAACACAACATAACTGTTGTATTTATTTTCACTTAAAGTACAGTTAAAGACGAATCATATGAAATTTAGTAGAAATATCATTTCAATTTCGATATCATCAATAAAGCACGTCTCCAATAATAATAATAATTAATTCTTTGGGTTATCATAAGTAACGGTTGCGCAATTTTCGTATGTTAAAAATTCTGTAATGAACATTTTTGAGTAAATTTTATCTGAAAACAAGGGTTAATGTTCTCTATAATAGCAAAATTATGTTTATGGCTTTAAATCTTAGATTAGAATTTAAAACAGGTTTTAATTTAAATTATTTAATTACTAATTTTACAAAAATATTTAAATTTTACCAATATTAAAATAAATCGTTATTTATTGGTAATTACAAATTTTTATTTGTACAGTTAGGTTTTTTTGTAATTTGGAAGGAAATACCCCCTGCGGTTGGTTCCACGGTAACTTTTTTGGTATTATTTTTGGATATTTCAACTGTTCAAAAATTAAAATAAATTTTATCGTTCACCTTGTTCTATCTAAAAATTCTTTTTTCCCACAAAGAAATTATCAAAAAATATAAACCAAAAACATTTTTTATGACCGTTATTTTCTTACGTTTAAGATAATATGCTAATGTTCCTGTAAGTGCAACCTTGCACCAAGAGATAATATATTCAATAACCTGTTGTAATAATTATGATAATGGCTTTTTACTTGCAATTTAAAGCTTGTTGAACTTTCTTATTGCTTTTTTCCTCATAAAAACAAAAATGTTATCTCCAAATACCAGTAGACAACTACAAAAACAAATTAAACTGCGTATCAGCCATGTAGCCATTTTTGCTGTACCACATAGCTAAAAGTCAGTTTATCAGAATCCTGACTGACGGATGCGGATGTTTGCTGATGCAAGCATCCTGCACGCATCCTTTGGCCAGTGCTACTGCTGCAATCTAAAGATTCAGTATTGCAAGAAAGACTCCAGTTATCTTAATTGCTTACTCGCAACAAGTTTAATTAAGGATAATCCTATTACGAGAGAATACAAAATAATTCATCTTTTGTTGTTATGAGCGTGACGGCGTAATTATAAATAACAGAACAGTAATTGACACGCAATAATTGAAAATTGACGTGAGAATTGTCATTTGTAATTTTTATGCTGCTCTTTTGTTAACACGAGATTTCAATCTCTTTTGGTGTTAATAGATTAGCTCGAAAATCTGAAAAACCACATCATTATTAATTTTGTGTGGCAAATTATAGTGGACCGTCAAGTAAATCCCGAGGAACTCCGAACTTCATTATATATCATTTCGTTGTTGGCTCCAGCAGTTTCATTAACAAAAGTGGAATGTTATAATTTCTCGTTTCCTTTCTTATGCAGCATTGTGATGCAAATTTAAAGAATGAAGCGATTTAGTTAGATAATGCAAAATGCGTAATAGATATTATATGGAACGTGTATGAACAAGATACCTGAAGGTTATTTCTAACCTTGACATTGACAATCACGTTCTCTGTCAGGGGCTCCATCAAGGCTACACATCTGATGCATATCTTCTAACTTGCTCATAAAATATCAAAAAAATTTGGTATACTTATCCAGTTTTTTGAAATTTTATATTGACCTTAACATTTGCAACAATGAAATTGTAGGAAATTTTTCAAATGTGACCTTAACATCCGCTAATGAAAAAAGAGAGACCAAGAGACGATAATAGAAAATTTATATATGTATAAACGGTTTGTTTATAAACATACATAGTATATAATGTACCTAGCTATTAATTAAATATTTATTAGCACTTGAATATGTTATTATTACTAATGTTATAATAATTACATTTAATTATATACTACTAAAATATAATATGATATAATTTATATTTATATGTAAAATTTCCACGCTCAAGTTCCGATATTTGTTGAATAAAAAGTGGAACAGTTGACTATGAATTCACAAATAATAATACTAGCTACTTCACACATTTTATCTTTGTGTAGCGGTCCAAAGGACAACTACTTTTAAATCATCTTCCATATAATACATTTAACTGTTAAGCTCCATCTCACTAATAGTTTACGAAAAATTGGTAAGAAGTCCAATTAATGTGGATATCAGGTGCAGTTTCAACAGGTCCTCGTCGTTTCTATATATTTTTAATTACTTGGAAACTGCTGCTGTAATGTACTTACATTATTGGATTAGTAAAGAAAACATTTATATCATATTTGTCGAAATTAAATCTTCTGTCCCCTGTTTTATATAATTATTATCTCAGATGCAGAATTTACGCCCGGCTTAAAAACTTTTGAAATATTTGTTAATCCTGATAATTATTGTTAATAATTCCTTTTTAAACAGCAAAGCAAAAAGGGTAAGTGCTGAAATATTTTACTTTTCATCTGGTTGTGAAACTGTACTTCTGTTTTTTCGGTGTAACATTGCAGTTTGATATTTTTCTTTGGTAGATTATTTTATTTTACTTTTTTATTTGAAGATATTATAAAGCGTTTTAATTGCTACTTTTTCTGAGCAGTTTAAGTTTAATAATACTCCAAACAACAACGTAAAATATAAAATCTCTGAACAAATCGAAAGCTTTCCACCTGTTTCTCTTCTTATGCTTCTCAAATTTAGAACTACGAATTTTTATTTTTTATTGTTTCTATTAACAGAAAATGTTTCGTAGTTAAAACAGTCATCATTGTTTTTATGTTATTACGACAGTAGTTGAATGTTAATTTTCTGCATAAATGTAAAAATTAAATTACAAAAATCAAATTTTTCCACGAAAACCTGCATTGATAATAAAATTTAATTATTTAATGGTGTAGGTAGTTACTAAGTGGGATATGATGATGGTAATTATTGTAAATGCACTGGTAGTAACAATAAAAGTTAATATTACTGCAATTTGTTTAATGGAAAATGATAATTTGGCGATAAACGGGGTTGCAAATTACCGTTATAACAATTTTCAGCTTTAGAAAATTCAATAAATTTCATAAGAAATTTTTAAGTAAAACAAGAGATGTATGTAAGTCGTCGAAAGGTTATTTTTGAAAGTATATAAATTGTTCAGGAAAAATTAAAGAAACAGTAGTACTTTTCATTAAAAAAAAGTTACTTTTCTCCGAATAAAACATATTATTGTTTCTCGAAATCTCAAAATTTTCCAGGGTGGAGGATAATTTGTTATTTTCTTTGCATTATTTGGTTTTCTTTTTTGGAATAGTTTCCATATTTGGAGACCATTTTGTTTAAAAAAATAAAATACTATTTTATTAGAACCTAGAACACACCTATTATAGTTTATTATATCATGATAACATGTAAATCGTTGCTGTAAGCTTTTCCAACTTTAACAGAAATATGAATAATAATAATAATAGGCTGTTATATTTAAATTGGTATGCTTGGTAAGAATTATTCTAGTAAATGATTAATTTTCCATGAACACAAAGCAAAATTATGGAAAACATTACGTTTCACTTGACTGGCGTAAAAGTGTCTCTATAATGAACGATTAATATACACTGAGAAAACTGTCTGTTAGATTTTAGCATATTGACAATACCATATACATAAGATACGCATATAAATACTACAATTTACGTAATGTGCGATATTAGCTTATTACCTACATTATAATATCGATAATGTCTTAGTTATTGGCAATAAGGATCTGGTGGATCTTCTGGTTATTAGTGATGACTTAATCACACCGCGATGGTGACTTGAGGTGAATCAAGGAAGATGAGACAAACTTTGACTTGTTATTAAAATGAAAATCAAAGTAAGAAATCTCTGTAATTCAATTCGAAAAAAAGATATATAACTGAATTAAAGTAGATTAAAGTGAAATCCTCCAAAAAGGAAAAAATATTGAGATTAATGAAAGGTCTGAGCTTATCCATTTGCCTTCTATCTTAACTTAAATAAACTGAGAGTAGAACGCAAAATGCGTTCACAGGACAGAAAAAAATCAAATTTAAAATTTCTATTTTTTATATATTATAAAAGTAGATGAATAGTTCATTCTGTTGCTGGTGCATATAATCAACTTAAATAAGTGCAGCATTTTCTTTAGTGAGCGGGGCCGCCCGCAGTTGATTGTTAACCGTGGTACTGCTAACAACTTATGATAAATTTATTAAAAATGGGAATTGTTTAATTATAGCCGAATTTAGCTTTTTAAATTTTTTTGAGCTACTCGGAGATTTGCGTCTTTCTAGATTAGTAATTTTCGAGTTTGGGCCGTTTTATGAATTTTTTTAATAATTAGAGTAACGCTACTCAAAGATTTATGCTGTAAACTACCCAAATTTTATAACAAAATTTTTAAATTCATCGGTACATTTACATAGTTATTATATTGCAACGAAAATTAAAACGTTTATTTTATTCTAAAGGGCTACACAATTTATACAGATAAAGTTAATAACAATAAAACAATTACTACACTAAGATTAACACTATGGTAATACTAAATTACACTACAATTTATTATTTAACACTAAGTCGCTGGATTTATTTAAACACTCGGTATATTGTTTATCACTTCAATATTTATTTACACTTTATTTACGTAAACACTTGTACGTTCAAACTGGAATTAATTTATTACAGGAGACCACTTTACAGTTACACCTAAATGCAGATTTCCAGAAACTTCCATAGAATTTCTGTACATTTCTATAGATTTCTAGAGTGCAAGCTAACCAATATTTGAATGACAGCTATGTATGACTCATCACATAAGACTCATGTATGACGTCATACATTAATCATCAAATATAATTAAACATTGTTTCGTAACAATATTATAGGCCAAGAACAATTTTCAGCATAATTCTTCTCAACATAGTCTTTATTACGCTTCAGTGGTTTTCTATCACCTGCTTTATTTTCTTCGTGTATAAACTTTTCCAATATATTTTCACGTATTCACGTTGTCTAACACAACAATTTTAAGAATATCTCTGTAGAATGACAGACGGTGTCCACCACTCGCCAACGGTGGAACTCGAATTCATAGAACTTGTCCAGGTGTCGACTGCTACTAGCGTAGCGGAATGGCAATGCAAAGCGTTTAGCGCCGTAGATGCTTTACTCTTCTTCATCTGGTGAGTGAGTAATGGGCGTTGGAGATCTTGGATCAAAATATACGCTGACGTCGGTTAGGTCGATTAGAGTGGTTCGACCGTAACTGACAATAACATTAAGAGTATATCAAAGCACACGTATCGTCAACAGAAATAAAAGCAGGGAGCTCAACGTGCGAGTTACCATCACGCGACTCGAATCATCGGAGTGTATCGTATCTTCTTGCTATTTAAAATTTTATAATTCTGTTTTCTCGAAAACTAATGGATGGACCAAGACTTTTTTTTAATGCTCAGAAAATTGTTCCCTTTTCTATAGTGTAGATGAAATTTTGAAATTCGTGGTGATAGTTATCTGACAACAATCCAGTTTTCTACTTGTAGTTATCGGAACTTGACAACTTTTAAAGCACAAATATTTAATACTTTAATCAGAAAGGAAAACCGTGTAATCTTCCCCCCCCCCCTCCTAAATAAGTGGGGTGTAGGGGAAGTTGCAGATTCCAACTAACTAAAACCTTACTCTATAGTGGCGTCGGGATTCTTTCGTCGCATTACTTCCGTATTACGTCTCTCTCCTCTTCTTTTCGGTCGGCTGTGGCTTCGCTTCATTTGTGGTAATTCGTCCTCTTGTAAGGCTTGCTCTTCTTGTTGGTCTATCTTCTTGGACAAATATCTCTACTGCTGTTCAATTTTCTTTGTATACCAGCATTGTTTCCACCAGGTTGTCTGGGGTCAGGATTGTTACAATCTTCTCTTCTAGTTAGCGTGGCTGTACTCGCCACTTCCGGCACTTAAAGAAAGTGTGGTGCTTTATGTCTATCTCTCCGCAGTATGGGCAGCTGTTGAGTGTTTGCTCTCTTAAATCAGTCAAGGTAATCTTGAAAGCAGCCATGCCCCACCAGTAGTTGCGTTATTTTGTATGTCAGGTTCCTATGGGTTCTATTAGACTACTGCTCTAAGTTTCTGATTAGTCGGTGTGTGCACTTGTCCCTCTTACCGTGATTCCATCTCGCAACTCTCAGTTTTCATGTACTTAGCTTTACGTTTTTTTGCCAATAGGTCAATTAGGACCATCGACGTTATGACATATTCTTCTTTGCACTTTTAAGTATTTTTTGGCATAGCTCGAGTTCTTTTGTAGGTCGTCCACAAAAATATAATAGATTCTGCCACTAAAGCAATCACTCTTCTTTTCGGCTCCGATGAACTTCCGACTTCGAGAGGAGTCTGGAGATTACAATCGCTGCCTTTAGCGCTCTCTCAGCTGAGCTCCGTAGATGGTTACGGAAGTTAATATTACGGTCGACCTGTATCCGCAAAATGTTAACCGCTAACAGTGCTGCCATCCATCGTGGTTTCTACTGCTATAATGCCTTCTTTTCTCCCGCTGTTGTACCGCTGCTGTTTTTATTGGGACTAGTGTCAGGCTCTTGGTCTTCATTCACGTGCAGATATCACGCACTGCTGCCTCTGTCTTCATCATCAGTTCCTCTTTAGTCTTGTCTCTTCTCTCTTTTCAATCGTTTTACATAAGTAGTCGGAGAACGCCGTCATAACTTAAGTTTCAGATGATGAGCCCGAGCACTGAGCCCTGTCGGATCTCGCCGGTTATCTGGAATTTCCTCGTCTGTCCTACCTCTTGGACAGTTATACATTTGTTTTTGAAAGTCATAAGTCTCCTTATGTAGACATGTATGTATCATGTATGTATGTAGTCATCCTTATGTAGACATAAGGAGACGCATCAAATATAATAAAAATAGATAGTGGTGAGTCTCCTTATGTCTACATTAGCCTCTTAGTTAGCCCCTAGGCTAACCTCTCTGCGGGTCAGGTTATATTTTCCCATCTTACACTTAATGGGTATCTTCTTGCGTGCCACCTCTGTCTGAATTCTTCCGAGAAAGAGTTCAAAAAGTTTTTCTACGTGGTTCAGGAGGCACAGCGGCCTATAGAATATTGGGTCTCCTATGGGTTTATTCCACTTGCGGATTATAACAAGGTTTGCTTCCTTTCAGAGGTTGGGGTATTTTTTGCTCTTTAAGGTAGAGTTGAAAACATTAATGTAGAGCTGGAGCTATGCCTTGTTTACTCTCGTAACCAATATCGCCGAAATGTTGTCTGAGCCGAATGCTTTATTAGTCTTCATTTTTGCCATTGCTGCATTCAGCTTCGTTTCAGTAAACAAGGGAATGAAGGTTATCGAGATGCTTTCTGATGGTATTCCTTCCACCAATTTAACCTAACATAATCTACTTATTATCTATTGATAACTTTAATCAAACAGATTAGCCTGATGTAATGAAATTCAACCCAGAAGAGTTATTTGAGGTTTTATACTGGGTGAAAGAGAGGAAGTAGGTTAATGAGAATTATTATCTTTATTTATTGTTTGATTCTTTATCTTTAGTGCAATCCTCTTTATAGTGCGTAGGCAACTTTTGCTCTCGTGTTTCTAGTAACATAGGGGACCTACTGCTAAACGTGGGCTCCGAATTATTGAAATATAATACAATATTAATTTCAATGAGGTTCACTCAGTGGATAAAATCTCAATGTTTTCTTGTTGCTTTTCAAAATCACGCTGTCTACTCTTCCTTGATGAAACATGTGTTTCTCACCCTTCGTGAGTTGGATTACAACCGCGATCTAAATGTTCCTTAGAGTAAAAATTTTGAAGTAAAATCGTTCGTTGAACATTTTCTATTGATTTTCGAAAAACCTATAAAAATTCTTAAATAATTATGTTTACTCAGTATCTACTAAACTCTCTCTTGAATGAAAATTGGCTTTGTTGAATGTTTTTAAAAAGTGTTTAATAACGTGGAAATATTTTATCTTTTTGGTTTATAAGTAAAAAATATAAAATATAAAACTACATCAAATATTGTGGATTTAAAACTTTTCTGAGTATAAAACTTCAATAAATAACCAATAAAAAAACAATTAATTGGATTGGATTCTTGGATGTGAAAGACTCAGATCACACATTATGCTACCTTCAACTTTTTCACTTTTTCTTCTATTCCTTTAGCTATCAAAAACTTAAGACAGATTCGAGTCATTTCTCTAGAGGGCGGTGTATCACTAATACGTTCTAAGAAGAACGGGAGTTACAGTTTTATGTGGAATCCGAACCACGGCGGTAGTCCACTAAATTTTCTGCGTTGACCGGGCATCGATCTTGGAGAAGCCAAACGAGAATCCTGTGCCCAGCATACTCATCTAGCTTTCTCTTCAAATATTTTAATTATTAACGTTTGTTAATAATAATTTCGGGAGGCAAAGTATTTTAAATACTCATGGTCTTTTTAAATTTCTTGGTTATTTAAATATGTTTTTTAATAGCGCGGTTATACTGCACTACTTGAGATAGTAAAGTTACCATTCTTCATTTCTTTTCACTATTTTAAAGAATATTCAGTAATTTAAATTTTGCATTTAAATAATTAGGCAAACTTTTTAGTATACTACTTTAATTGAAATAGTTCAAATTATTTAAATATTTATTAGAAGTAAATAATTATTTTAAGTTATTTAAATAACCAAAAAATAATTTAAATTAGTTTTCATTGATTATTAAAATAATACCTTAAATAATATGTAAAAAGTATTTAATATTATTAAATTAAGCAAAATTATTTAAATATTAACCCGAGAGTTTAAGAAATTTGTATTTAAATATTGACGTTGAAATATTTATTTAAAAAAATTTAAAATGAAGTAACAGCTTTGTGTGATTTTATTCACATATTTGCTTCCCTGATGGGAATAACACAAAGTCACTAATTAATAGCTTTTCTTTTTAGAACCTATTTGTTCTATTGGTGTTTTACTAATACTTAATTATTATATTCTAATTCATTACTCATATTCAAAACACGTCTACGATGTCATCACCGGAAGCAATCTTATATCGAGATTGAACATTTTCAATTTCAATATTTTAGAATTATTCCATTCTTCTTCATTTTTTTTCTCATAATATTTTTATCTCTTTCTTGTGGTTGTTTCATTTCTTTGCCTGTTAGTTAAGATCGTATAAAATAGGTAGGTAGTGCAAAATGTATATGCGACAAAATACAGTTACTAATAGGAAACGCTTGGTTTTCTTGACCTAAATTCCGCAAAACTAACAGGAAGTTCGAAAGATCATTTAGAGACGTTATGAATTAATTAAATGGGTTTTTTCTGGAATGGAAATCTATGGTGACTCTAAAATAAATTATTGGGCAATACAAGATTGGTGTTAACACATTCCAATAGATATTTATGTTTAACTTGCCGACGAACGTTTTTACATCACAATGTCCAAAGCTCCGTCCATGATTGATGGTGAATACGTATTGAGCTTTGAGCATTCATTCTGAGTTTTGTAATAACTAACGACGCCATTGAAATTCATAATGAAGATTTTGCGTATGGAAATATACAGAAAGGCTTATAAATTTATAAGCAATTGTACACGTCTACGACCTGTTTAAAATCGAAGACTAAACAATGCCCTCCTCTATAAGGATGGCATTGTTAACCTAATGCACTAACGCTGCTATAGAAAAGGAAAAGAAGGCTTGAAAAGGAATTACAAACAAACCACGTAGAAACTGTAGTTACCGCGAATGATTATTACATTTAATAGGTAGGTATACAAATTTTCTGTCTTCGTTGTACATCAGAATATGACAAAGATGAGCTGTTTATGATTCGCAGAACTATGTATAGTATATATAAGACATAACGGTGAATCCGCAACCGGAAGTTCATCGTCGTTTTTAGAGCCTACTAGACTAAAGGACTTTAACCTCACCTCATACTCGTGCCATTTCTTTCGAGTTGCAGTAAAAGAGTATGTAGGAAGAAAAGTTGTTAGGGAACTTGAAGAACGTGATTCCATCTCAACATCTTTTCTGATAAACATTTTAACTTTAGAAAGTGCCTACATTACTCTTACATTTCAAGGTCCCAAAAATATTTCTACGTCGATATTGCGTAATCTCATCTCAAGACACTCTTGATTCATCTAAGCCCAAAAACTTGTTGATTTTATTTATTTACTAATATTAACACACTCACTTCTTGAGACATAGTTTTACTATGGAACGCACATAGAAAAGTTATTTGAACTTAATAAAACCGTTTAGGAATGTTATTTGTACAAGAAACAACGAATAGTGGATCTCCTAGAAAGTGAAATAGAATAATTGGTGTGCTTATCGAATTTACATAATCAATTTCATGCTTAAATGCCATCTCAAAATCCATCACGGATTATACGTAATATAGTAATTTATAATTTGGGCAACCAAGGTACTCAATTGATATTCTGCACATGACAAAATCGCTGGTTAACACCATCTCAATTTTGATTACGGTTACTCCACCAAATAATCGTTTGTATAGTACAACCGGGATTTATTTAGTTTCATTCATCCACTAGGCAGTTTATTGATGTCCGATGTAATAATTTTTTTTTTTGAATCGCATCCTGGTGCATTCTGTTTTACATCATTTTAGCGATACTCCTTTTTACCGTATCTTCAAGTATTATCAATTCAAATTAAGTTGTTATTTTAATTACTTTTGGCACGAAATGAATATTATTTTGACATGCAACTTCGTGCTCAAAGCAAATAGTTTAATATTGCATAATTTACTAAAAAGCATAATATAATTTGTTGCATATATTATTTAAATAACAGATATATGAAGTACCATCATAGATATGTTGTTAGAATGCATATTTTAAATCAAAGAAAAGCTTCCTGGAGCTTTGACCAATAAAGTTTTATCGTATCGATTTAATTTGTGCTTTCAGCTAAAAAACACTAACAATTTTTGGATGGCTTTTCTCTTGTTTCAGGAAATCATAAGAAGACCAATATTTTGCTACAGTGGCATTGAGCAATGTTGGTATGGGTGCTATTCAGAGAGCTATAAACCGAGTAATACTTGAAGTATAGGCGTAACCACCGGGGGTTCTGAGTGTGCAAACAACAGGAGCCTATGGAATTAAGCAGTGCCGTATTTAGACTAGATTTGGGGAGAGGGGTCAAAAAAATAAAAAAATAAATAGTTAATTTATTAAACTTGTTAAATGCAAATCAATATCTTCTGTATTGTTTTTTAAATATTATTTTTCTACGTGCGTATGTATTTTTTACTTTACGGTTAAATTTCATTATTTTCTGTTTTATTTAGAGTTTAGACTAAATTTTCGGGGTGGGAGAGGGTTAAAAACATTAAAAAATAAATAGCTAATTTTTTAAAATACAAAAGAAACTAGAATTCAGAACAAAAAATAAAAATATGAAGTACAATATATTTAAAAAAGAAAAAAACCTACAATAAAAAACAAACAAAATATAAAATTAAAAATAGAAGGAAATTATAAATACCTAAATAAAAAAAATTAAGTCCCAACTTAAACCGTCAGTCATGCTAAAATCGGCAAAATAAATGCAATTAAAAAAAAATTAAAGTACCAACTAATTGCACTATGTAAAAATTTATCCTAAAACCAGGTTACTGGGAATTGGCATAGTTCTATGACTGGACATAACAGCTAGTCTTGTTAGCCTTTCTTATCCAGCAGAATTGCTTAAATAGCTTTTTACTCTTTTGAGAGAAGAGAAACTTCTTCCCGAGGTGGCTCTTGTCACTGACAGAATACACAGTATTTGTAGAAGCTTATATATTGTCGTGTTACGAAAGGAGAATTTGAACGCTTTAGTTGTAATATTTGAATTGATTTGAAACCTTTGCTAATTTTTTTAAATTAAAATTTTATTATATTAATTTTTGTAAGGTTTGTAGAAAAGTGAGTAGAAGTAGTTTTTTTTGCCAAGATGACGGAAACGACGGAGGCTTAGATTTTGCTCTGCTGATTTTTTGAGTATAATTTTGTGCAAGTATTTTTGCAATTAAGATTTTATTTTTGAGCATTGTTGGAAAATTTTGTTTGAAAGTATTTTGGTCGAAAGTAACCGCAAAAAAGTTGAAATTTTGTAAGAAGATTGTTTTTATTTAATTAAAGTGATTATTTTTTTGAGCAATTTTTCTTTATTTGAGTTCGATATTCAGAGAAAATTTAGATTTTTGCGAACTTTATTTAATGGTTGAAAACAAATTTTGATTACAGGTTGACTTTTTGATTACACGTTGACTTTTGGGGAGCGTTATCGCGGATAAAATTTTGTTTGTGCGTTGTGCCATTTTAAAAGTTTTGTTTACTACGATATTTTTAATAAGTTTAAACTTATTCATATTTTAATTTTAAACTTTCTTGTAAAAAAACCGTCTTTAAATAAAATTTTTAATTTTAAAATTTGAATAAAAATTAGGAACTAAATTCTTATTTTACCGATGGCGATGGTAGAATATTGTTGCCAAACCAAAAAACTAAATAAAACTGAAAGAAAATTTTACAAATCTTAAGCAAATGTACATTTATTATACATAAAATTTACACTAAAATATAAAACAATTTATGGATTTACAATGCCCACTCTAATTTATTGCGGAAGTGTTATTTTAAGCTATGCTGCCGATTATGGTCATAAAATTTGTGTTTTCTTTAAAATTTTTTATTCAAGCAATTTATAGCAATTTAAAATTTTTACCATAATAGTAAGCATTAAAATAAAATACCTATTTTATTTATTTCAATATAATTATTTTTCAAAAAACCGAAAAATAATTAAAATGAGTTATAATTAACAATTAATTAAGTGGCCGCAGACTTTTACACAGTACTGTAAAGATATAGGGCTTTTTTATATTCTTCATCGTCAGTTTTTATATTTTTGCAATTTAGCATTAGGTGTATTCAATCCAGTCAATCCATTTAATCGCCGGATATTAATATAAATTTCCAATTTTTTAATTTGTCTTAAAAAAAAAAACTTTTTAAAAAAAACTTTACAAGTTCCTGGAATATTTATTTAAACGTTTTAATTATTCTACAGAATCAACCTTAACATCTAATAGATAGTTAAATATTTTTGTTCAACGGAAATTATAAAAGTAAAGATTGAAAGAAATTCAATTATATTTCTGATATCTATTTCTTGTGCTTCTTTACTTTCGATGGAAAGTATAGCCAAGCTTGCCAACCTTGTTTGGGTTATTGTTCTTACATAATTTTTTATTATTTTTAGTTTAGAAAATGATCGTTCCGCACTGGATGTTGTAAAATCCTTAAAGGTTATGTTGAAAAGTTGGTACTCAATAATCACAAGTGATAAAAACTGTTGAATTCTTCATTTTCTGTAATTCCTCCTCTTGAATAGGAATCCCACCTACACCTAGTAAATCTCGTTGATTTAGATTTGTTTCATCCAACTGAATCATATTTTCTCCCAATTTCATAGAATCGGTGTTATCAGTTTTAGGTACAGAGCTATCATTGAAGAAAGTTTAAATTTTCGGATGTTTTTTATGCTGTCATTTAGAAGTTCTTTCTTCTTCCTTTGTGGCAGCTCCGCTCTAGCATTTAGGTATTTATTTAGTAGAAAAATACAAATTTAACATAAAAAATATAAAAAATAATTACATACAATAATAAATTTACAAAAGATACGTTCCTCTACTATTTATCAAAAGTTGTGATGATAACTTGACAGGCGAGTTATAGTCTTCACGCCATTCATCTTATATACCTGAATGTGGGTAAGTACAGGAGGCTCAGATTGAATAATTGTACACGGGCTACGGATACATAGTTACGCTACTGACTTGAAGTATTTCTTGGGTCCAGTTTTTCAGTCGTTAGTTAACTTTTAGATTAACTAACTTGGTTTAAAATGTAACCAAAATCTTAAACTAGTTTAAACCGAATATGAGTTTTTCAGCTAACCAAAATATTTGCTAAGTTGGTATCGAAACGCAGTAAAATTTCACAATTTGACAATCAAGTGGTCGTATTTCTGGTATTTATGCCAAATTGACAATTGATTTAAATTGACAATCAAAAATTGCGAAGTTATCAGAGATTTTAACCTATAACCTAGCTATGAATTCAAACGTGGAGCCTAGTCACGTGATCGACGCCATTTGTAG
This sequence comes from Cantharis rustica, assembly GCA_911387805.1. Classification (NCBI taxonomy): domain Eukaryota; kingdom Metazoa; phylum Arthropoda; class Insecta; order Coleoptera; family Cantharidae; genus Cantharis; species Cantharis rustica. The sequence goes on along the minus strand of OU426878.1, from coordinate 52,805,394 downwards.
TTGGGTCAAGAAATAGAAAAACACTTTTATTATAGGTTTAACCATTGCTATGTTTTCAGCATTTAATGTTAGTAAAGCATTGTTGCCTAATAATGAAAATTTAAAATTTCTTAACCTATCGATTTTCTCAAGATAATATCGAATTATTATTTTTTTGCATAAGAAAAAGATTTGGTTTAAACAATAATCCCACTGTTACCCAATTTCGGTCTGATATGAAACAAATGATTTTAAAAAATATCATTACTCTTTTACCTTGTCATCGCTCTTGATGACGATCTGTTAGAAAATATATTTTTAAAATTGAATGGGCACGAAAAAGGATTTTTATTTTAACAAATGATAGGAATAATATAATTACTGAAAACATGGCAACTAAAATTATAATATCAGTTAAAGATTATTTTTCTGTAAATTTTCACATATTTAATAAATTAAATTGCGAGGAAGAAAATATTCTAGCTAGTCCACGTAAGTTAGAATTAATTAAATTAATTGTAAGTATGAATTTAAATATGATTTTTTACGTTTTCGCCAAAAATCATTTTTTATCTATAACTTCCACTAGCAAAAGATCGAAATTAAATAAACTTGATTTGTTTTAAACCAATTCTAAGTATGGAATATGATTATACTGTAGCAAGTTGACCTTACTACAAATGGCGGCGATCACGTGATTAGGATTCACTTTTTTGTATACAAAATATAGTACACAGTTAGCTATCTAGGTTATAGCTTATGCAGATCAACGTCATTTTTATTGCCTGACATATTGCAGTTAACTATTTTAATTTGGTTTGAACCACGACTGAAAAACTGGGTTTTGGGTCTTAGGACTTAGGGATAGAATTCTTAACCAAAGGATTAGACAAATTACGAAAGTACAAATTATAATTGAGAGAGTTGCATAGTTGAAACTGATGTGGTCTGAACACAACCAAATACTTAGAAGAGCATTTATCAAATCTTCTTTCACGAATAGAAATTTAATTAATAATATTGTTACAAAAGAACGTTTAATTATATTTGATGGCTAATGTATGACATCATATATGATGGGTCATACATCGTTGTCATTCAAATATTGTTTAGCTTGCACTCTAGAAAGGTATAGAAATGTCTAGAAATTCTATAGAAGTTTCTGGAATGCTGCATTGTTAACATTGTTGCAAGTGTTAACATAAATAAAGTGTAAATAAATAGTGAAGTGATAAACATTATACCGAGTGTTTAAATAAATCCAGACTTAGTGTTAAATAATTGTAGTGTAATTTTGTATTAGTGTTAATTTTAGTGTAGTAATTGTTTTATTATTATTAACCGTATCTGTGTATAATTTGTGTAGCCCTATAAAAATTAAAGAAACATTTTAATGTTCGTTACAATATGTTATGAACCAAACCAAAAAAAAAAAATAGTTTGCGTACTTTTTAAAGCGATAGAACGCTTAAATCCTGTCAGAAGTCACATATCACATTGACAATGAAAAGTAGGTAAGTACCAATATTTCAAAATTGCGTTTTTCACTGAAAATATAGTTTGTTCTGATGACGATGGCCTAGAAAAGGTATTAAGTATTTTAGTAGGTATTTTATAGGTACAGGAAGGATAGCACTGGTTGCTATCCTCCGTTATACTATTTAGCAACCATTATTATACTAAATTTTTCAAAAGTTTAACAATTTTTTTAAATTTAATTTAAGTTTTTTGCTCTCTAGCCGAAGAAACATAACTTTTAGGTGCTTAAAACGTTTTTTTTTTCTGTAAAATTTACTTTTTGGCGCTTACCTCTTTTGCATTGTCAGTCTCTTATTATAGATAGATCTATAATGAGAACAGTTTTATGCTTCCATAGATTTGATTTCGTCCAGCTAATAAATATTGAAAAACAAAACTCTAAAAGCTTAAATATTTGCTTATCTATTTTTTATATATTTTTCTATTCTAAATGCTTAGCTTACGCTGAGCACAATTAAACTTTAGTTTAACGAATTTTAGAAGAACACCAACACACATACTTACTACATAATTTATAAATGATATTATTAAAAATGTAATTGGTAAAGTAGCGAAAAGTTTGGATATCAGTTGAAATAAATAAAAAGTTAGGTTGAATGAACAGTCACCTTAATCGGCTACTCCAAGGTCAAGGCGGCCTAAGACAGTCCATAATCTTCTAGTAATCGTATAAACAGATATTCTGCATATCTTCTTCTTCCTCTTTAATTAGGTCTGCGACCTGTTTTTACTTAACAGCAACCTCAGTGATGTTCCGAAGTTACTATTAGTGCTATGAGCATATTTTATGTTTTATATCCAAGGTAGCTTGCTAGGCTTTTCTCAGATTTTCCAGTAACTTACGTGACCTCCGAAGCACGGAGACGATCATAAGAAATTTTAGACTCCCTGGATTCGAACTTAGTACCCTAATGTCAGTAGTTATTCAGCTAACAACCTGGGCTAATAGCTAAAATTTTAAAAGTAACAAAATTTTGCCAAATGGATTACTTTTTCAGCATTTCGACTTACTTTTTGTCACACTAGAAAGTTCACTTTTAAACGGGTCGGACTCCGAAGCCGGAAAACACGAAATCGAGATTATACAAATTTTTTTGTTTTAACTTAGGGGCCGGGAGCTTTTACTTCGTTAATTTTAATGTAGATCTTTTCACTGTGCACAGGTGTAAAATATTTTTGCAGTAAGCTAACGAGAACACTGCTATCTTCAGCGATGAACATGGTGGCATTTAATTAAGATATTAATTTATGTTTTGAAAACAAAACACAAATAAAATCTCAAAAATTATGTAGTTGGGTTGGAAAAAGCAGGTTGAATAGAAGAGTTCGAGGCGATTGTTTTGGTGAAACCAATTCGGTGCAAAACCAATTCGTAGGTTCCCTATTTATTGTTCCCGAAGAATAGTTGCAATAGAATACCTAAAATATGATTGTTATAATTTTGGCTAATAACTTTAAAATTTTCCAGTTTGACCTCTACAGCAAGCCAAAAATTAGCTCAAACGAAAAACATCTTACCAGTGCAAACGACGACTCTTTAAACCCATTTACCGTAAGTGCAACTTGAACCACTCCATATCTTGTTAACAAGATTGTTATAAACAATTATATTTCTTAATTGCTTTGAGGAAGTACAAGAAATTGTACAGTGGGTAAGCAACTATGCATAATAGTAGATCGCGTGCAAAATAAAGCTCAGTTGATCACTTAGTAAAGCTAGCGAATAAATATTTAGTAGCTGCTGTAAATGATCTACTTACTTACGAAAACCGCTACATGATCGTTCGCTTGATTGCCATCCATGTGAAGAAAGTACCTTTTCTCTACCACGATGTATGAACTATACTTTCATCGCGTAATGTGTTATGTAACATAGAACTTATGTAATTGACTTTTATTTTATCTTTATTTTTCTGTTCATTATTTTTTAAACTAACAAAATCTCTAGTCGGCGCCACCAGGATGCTAACCAGAATTCTTCGATATTCAGCATTGAGGTGTACGTTCGGTCACGCTTCTGCCTCTTCAAAACCCATGAAACTTGAGATTTATCTTAAAGTCTCCATAATTTTCCATAACTTGTTTAAACAATTAATTTTATTATTATTACTCGAGATTCTCATATATCTACGTTTGTTCAGCGGAAATGAATAATAAGTAAGCGTGGTAAAGCTCCATCAGACTTGCAAGTTAAAGTACCGCAATATAAAAAAATGTTTTATTTTGTTGAGCATTGTAGAAATTATTATTTGTATAAATATACAGAGTTGTGAGAAACGGTCGTGCCAATTTTACTTCTCGTTTTTTAAATGCAAGGAACCTGTTAGTCTGCAAGTCCCAACTTTTTGTTTGTTATATTTAATTATGTATTAATCAACTATGCTATACACTGTAATTATAATTGATCGATCGCCAATGATACACGGATGGATCGAAAAAACTGCAATGTTACATGACTAGAGCTTGTAGCGGAGCAGCGATCCTACTGATAGCTTCCGAGCGAATTTTTTGCTCAATGGGAGATTTTTTACGTTATAAAGGTAAAAAAAAATATTGATCGCTATTATCTGAAAAATTTTCATGCCGGAGTAAATTAAAAAATTTTGAATGATTAATTTCTCCTTCATTGACAAAGTCAGCAAAATCAATTTGTTTATATTTTTAAAATTTAAATCCACATAAATCATTGTGGTAGTCGTTAAAATTTACATATTTTAAGATAATCCGTTATATAAAAAAAAAATAATTTTATATAACTATTACCAAATTGACAATTTTAGCATTTAAGCATAAAGCCGCCTAATGTTACCGTTAGAGACGAAACGTAAAATCATTTGATATAAAGGCGATTTGCAATTTTATAACATAAATTTTAATAATCATAAACAAGATTAAAAGTAATGGTTATCAAACATATGGTGTGTCTAGTAAAATGTTTCATTTCCAAAGTGTTTGCTTCATTTTTTTTATGTGTTGGAGTGAGAAAAACATTAATAGCCAACCAAGTGATGAGTGGCATTGGTATTAGACGTAAAAGAAACCTGATGGTCAAGTTTAAGAACTGATAGTGATAACTGGAGATCATTGGCTTTCTGAACTTTTCACTTACCTACATTGACGAATGCGAATCATTCTTGCGACAGTCATTGCACGTTTTAATGTCTTTTACCATCAACAACCTGACTCTTCTTCGCTTCAATGCACATTCCATTTACTTATAATCCGTTAGAAAAATAATTTATTGTGTTTATTTAGAAAATCTGTTAGTACTTAATTTTTTAAAAAACCTAATTGGCACTTTTCTGCAATATTTTCTCACCATGCTTTATCTTCTTTATACAAGGAGTTTCTCAACGAGTTATCCACGCACGAAATCTCACTTGGTCATCCTGAGGTAGGTAACTTGATAATCAGCCACCGTTGCACCGTAATAAATTTCTTTGAACTTCCAGCATTCGAGATTCTGCTTCATCTTTTTCTGCTGATCTTATATGCACCGATGAGATTTGTTTTCTTATGAGGATTTCTAAAAATTGCTCTAAATATACTGAGAAGAAAACAAGAGTTTAGCTTGGTGTGATCCCTGACTGAGTTACAGAGCAAACATGCTGGGTTTGAATCCCAGATTTCACATCGACAGTCTATGGATTTAAGATCAACGAAGAGAAATAAATAAATGGACATAGTATTTTTTGATATAAAATTATGTATTTTAATAAGTCACATATTTTCCCGGGGAGAGTTTAAACTTTCTTATGATCTCCATGCTTCCCAGATAAAGAAGCTGATGGTCTAGCAGTGAACTGAAAACGCTGATGGAGATGGAGATAGAGACATATTTTCCAATTATATTTAAAAATATAAAATTTTTCCCATTCTTGCACCATTTATCCTAATCGTGTTTATTGTCTGCCACTTTTAAAGCCTTTCTTTTTAGTAAATATTATTAAATAAATGTAAATATTACATTAGTAAATGTGGTTGATGATTTTTGATGGAAAAACTGCAAGATGTAGGAACTTTGAGGTTGTAGAGAGAGGAGATGCTTCTGCCGAGGGAGGTCAAATACCTGGGTCTAATCCTGAATAGCAGGTTGAGTTTCACACCTCACATTTATAACATTACGAACAAAGCGACTAGGGCTCTTTGGACTAGTAGGAGCATGATCGGCAAAACGTGAAGACTAAAACCCAAAATAGTGCCTTGGTTGTACACCAAAGTGGCGATATCTACTTTGCTCTGATCTGTGACACAAACCCAGGAAATTGGAGAGAACTAACCAGCTTAACTGGCTGCAAAGACTGACATGCTTGAGCACTACAGGAACAATAACATCAACGCCCACTGCTTCCATGGAAGCTCTCCTGGGTCTTTCTATTGGCAGCCTACAGGTTGAAAATCAATGGCCATGGTGAGATTAATCTAAGAGCGGACATCACACCATGATCCTAAACTCAACAAAGAGTAATAGCGTGTTTGGTATGCAATCAGATAGAACCAGCAGCGTGAGTGACTTCCGAAAACCTTATAAGATTATAGTAGCCGAGAAGGATGAGATAGAAACCTCACAAATGTTGGGTCTTTGATATGATACTATCTGGTACATAGTTGGATCTAAAACAGAGATAAGCACTAGAGTAGGGGTAAGAGGTAGGACACCAGAGGATACTTATAGTATTAACCGCGAACTCCTCGCTACTGTATTCCAGGCAGAAATAATTGCTTCATTGGTCTGTGCTGAGGAATTGGTATGAAAAAACTATGAAAATAGAATAATCTGTATCATGACTAACAGCCAGGCACCTTTAAGAGCCTTGGAAAGATTTGAATCATACTTCAAGGTTGTTAAACAATGCAAAGATGCTCTGGTAAGACTTGCCCTTTACAATAGCGTCACGTTAATGTAGGTGCCGAGACACCAGAACATCAAGGAAAATAAATAAGCGGACTTTCTAGCCAGGAAGGCCGCTAGCACGAACTTAACGGGCCCGGAGTTTTCTTGTCGGATCGCATATACGACCGTTATAGGGACATACTTAGAGAACACTTTGCTCATTTGGTGGACTTCCCTGGACTGATGCAATCGCGGATGTTCATAGGGGCACCATCGAGGAAATCTAAAAAGAACAAAATACTCGTGCTGAGAAGGAACCAATTAAGAAGGTTCACAGGATACTACTAGCTCAAAAAACACCTCGATATCATGGGCTTGGATAAAAATCCTATTTGTAGGATGTGTGGCTAAGAAGATGAAACTTTGCACCACATATTATGTAAATGTTCGGCTTTAGCTGGGAGTAGACTGCGATAGCACAAGCACTCTTCAATTGCATACTCGACCTGGTCAAGAAGACGCAGTTGTTGGAGGAAAACTCGGAATGGAGGTACAATAAGTTTAAGCTTCAGTGCAGTAGGGGTCATTCACTACAGCCCGTTAATAATAATAATAGTAATATACAAAAAGGAGGCTGAGAGTTTGATCATTATTTGATAAACATGACAATAACTTAAGAAACAAAAATAATAAAGCAATGCAATGGAAGGAAATAGAAGGAATTTGAAATAGAAGAAATAATAAAGAAGGCAGCTCAAATAAAATCGATGAAAAAATAAAAATGATCCGATAAAAATTCGTTTGACGAGATATGTGGAAAAGAGAAAACAAAAAAGAGAAAAAATAATGAGAAAAACCGAACATCTAAAAATGAAAAGCAGGAATTTAAAGAACTGAAAAGAAAGGAGAAAAAATTATCAATTATCAAATCAAGAAAGAAAGAAAGTATTTTGAGAGATACTAATAAACGAAAAAGACGAAAAACTTAAAGGCAAAAATGACGATCAACAAGTTATGAACAATATAGAAGACCAAGAAAGCAGAGAAAATAAGTCACCCATCGAAAGAAGAGATAGAAATGATCATAACGCATCTGAAAAATTATAAAAATCTAGAAAGAAATGAATTTAAAGCAGAAATAATTAAATATTAAGGTATAGGAGATAAAAGAAATAAGTTTATATTTATTTGGTCAGTTTTTTAATGAAATGGTTAGTATTTTAAATATTATGGTGATATTTTAAATAAATGATCAGTTGTTTAAATAATATCGTTGGTATTTTAAATAAATAGTCAGTATTTTAAACGGGCGTGCGTAAATTGGGTACTGACTAGAGCATTATGGTATAAGATGATTATGATTATTAAAATTCTGCACTAAAGAGGGGATTGCGCTATAAAGAGATTATTCTGGTAAAAATGGTAATTAATTACTCGGAAACTATTAGTCAATCCTTACCACGATAAAATGACTAGATTTTACGGTGGATCATAGATTTGCCGTAGTTGCGTTTGTCAAAACCGACCCTCCACACCCTCCGTTCCGGACTGCTTTAACAAACGCTGTAGTCATTAAAAATATTCTCTTAGACTTGTCTTACTCGACAAAGTGTGCTACTAGGAGGGGGCTCTTCTTCGATGTGTACTCGACGCTGTGATATTTGCGCGTCTTTATAATTAATTACACGCTATAATTTCTAAACAATTAGTAACTTACCTCTAAATAAATAATTACATAATTCTAAATGATTATTAGCTTAGAGTAGTGTTATGAAAGAATGTCTAATTATATTTGATGACTAATGTATGACGTCATGTATGATGAGTCATACATGATAACGGCATTAGTCATTCAAATATCGATGAATGAACGATCTAGAAAACGCGAAGAAGTGACTAGAAATTTCTGGATGGTTATGGAATTTTCTGGAAGGCTGAAATGCAGCGCGATTTCCTGTCACGAATCAATTCCACTTCGAACGTACAAAAGTGAACATAAATAATAGTGAAGTGATAAACGATATACCGAGTGTTTAAATAAATCCGGACCTAGTTGTAAATATAAATTATAGTGTAAATAAATTGTAGTATAATTAGTGTTAGTGTTAATCTTAGTTTAGTAATTGTTATTAACCGTATCTGTAAATATTTGTATTAGCCCTTTAGTAATAAATAAACGTTTTAATTTTCGTTACAGTAGGTATTACTAGTTCGCAATCTATGGCACCGTAAACAGGTACATGGAGAATAGGATTATGCTTTAGAAAATTACTAGTGCCCAATTTATTATTATTACTTTATTATTTTTATACTGACCCAAATAACAAATTATACTAACCATTTATTTTAAAAAATACTGACAATTTAATGATAAAAATACTGACCAAAAAATTAATTGTTGAAGAAATATATGAACTCATAGCAATAATATGGAAAGAAGAAAAAATTCTAAATGTATAGACAAGAGCAGTGCTAAATCCAATATTTAAAAGCGGTGATAAAATCTTGTGAATAAACTACAGAAAAATAACATTACTAGATATAACACAATATAATGTACTGGAAATCACCCCATATACGAAAAAAGTGATTGGTGATTATCAGAGTAGATTTAGAAGCAATAAATTCGCGATAAACCAAATATTCACGGTACTTACCGGTAATTACTACGAAAGAAAAATTGCACTATATACAGACGTCAAACAAGTCGTGCACAATTACGTGCCGCCACTGCTAAGTGGTTATGGAATACTCCCACCTTGGCTCAGAAATTATGTTTAAAAGAAAATCTCTTTAAATAATCAATAGATAAGTGGTTTAGGTAGTGTAACTCGATATTAATCATTTCAAATTTTTTAGAATAAACCAAAAAATGCACAAACACTTTTTAAATACTTTTTAAATTTAAATACGCTGTATTTATATTGTGTTAACTTAAACATTTTAGTTCTAAAAAGTGTTTGTGCATTTTTTGGTTTATTCTAAAAAATTTCATATGTAATCTCTTTAATTCCACAAGAATTTATTTAGCAATAGAAAGATTTTGAATAGAGAGAAGAACGAAGGGAGTAGGATGATAAAATGCAACACAAATTTGAAAATATTTTAATGACATTGCTAATGTTAGGAAATGGCGTATATTTCAATTATATAAATGAAATTTTGATGATCATTTAAAAACACGCGTACAAAGGGTACATTCCATTGGCTGTTACCATAAGATTAACCAAGTTCATGGTGGGTGTTTATTTTGTTAAACTGTTTTTAGACATAATTTGCGCTCGATTAGTGTACCGGTTCTTAACAGGACTAAAAATTTATTGAATTAAGGTTTTAAATTTTTATAGTAATGGCTAAGACCAAAGATTAGAGATTTACCGTGGTTGCGCTTGTCAAAACGGCTTGGAGCGGTCGGAGCGGACGATATGGAAGCGTATGCTGTATTACAGAGTGCTGTATTAAACATTTTTCTTGTATGACTTTACAGCCTAGAAGAATCAGTTCATCCAATTCATTATAAATCTTTCAAATTTTTTTTGCAGTGGATTCTTCTCTGTGTCTTGTAAAGTATCATGTATTATAATAGGTAAATTATAAATATTGTAACGTTGCAAATGCAAATCGACAACGTTTTAAATTATTTTTATTATTAGTGTGGACTTTATTACTTAAAATATTTTTAATAGTGGACTTTACATTTCAAGATATGAGATTTATTGGTGGTATTTGTTTATTTGTGAATTTATGGTTATCCAAAATGTAATCAATTTTCTTCAAGAGTTTATTTTTATAGGGGTTTTAACCCACTTCTTTTGTTGTTTGTAAAAATGTTTTGACCTCATGCCAACTTGTTTTGATTGCAGGTAAATAAATATATTGTGTGTTCTTGGCCGTAGACTTACATGGTAAAAAATTACTTTTTATCTTCGGATTCAAAACATTTTATTTAAATGTTTGAGTAACACTGTTCGAATTATGAAGCTTACATATTATTTAAAGTTTAAAATTTATTTGTTTTGTTTTCATAACCGCGATAACCATAATTTTGTAGGAACACCCTACCCTTATTATATTCGCATACAGAACGGTAATTTTTATCACAATATTGCGTTAATTGTCGATTATTATTACACGTGAGATGGGTACCTGCATTTTTAAGCGATTACTACACTTGACACAAACCATAAAATATTTAAATTGTAACAATTATTGTGTAGGATGTTCATAAAGAACCGCAAAAACATTACTGGAGCTAATTAAACTCTTAAGTATAATTAGACGATTGCACGCACTGCTTATTTCTTTTAAGATTGAAATAAATTATTGTTACGCTGAGCACATCAAAATTTATTATCTAACTTTTCTGAAACGTACAGAATGCAAGCTAAGCTTTAGGACAATTGCATCAACTTTATGTACGAATTTCTGAAATGCCCATTGTGCTGGAAAATAATGCAGTTGATTTTTGTGAATTGAGTTACTGTTAATTCTAACGAACAAAAGTTACTTTTCAAGTGACTACAAAAATATAATATGTGCACTATTATGAAAATTATGGTGACCTAAATTTTGTACTTGTCTTGTTAATTACTTTTATTGTTATAGAACTAGAATTTGCAGTGATAATTTAACACCTTATCGGAAGTCGTCACTCAGATGTTGAGCATCTTCATTATGTTTTAATTATTTTCTTTCAATAAATCTAATTATATTTTTTATTGTTTTTTGTATTCTTCATTGATTTCTTTGTGCTTAATTATATTTTAATTTTTATCAGATATTTAAACGATGTTTTCATCTTTTACAGGTTGGCATAGGCTTGTGGATGATAGCTTTGCTCTGCTTTCCTGATTTCGAAAGAAAATTTTTCTAAGTTACTTCATGATTTTGTGTTAATTTTAGTCTGCGACAATGACCCAAATCAATTGTTACTGAGTGCGTAATTTTTCAAAAAATGCGTAGATGAAACAATAGATGAAAATTCAATGGCAGAAGTAATGCGTAGGTAATACTTACGATACCATAAAATACACAATTTTTATGGTTATATTACATAAAACCATTTAATTGTATCTAGTGGGTGACCCAAGGCAATGGTAAAGGTGTTGACGAAGCTTGCGATCAAATTTAACCAAAACAAAAGCTTGAGTTTGGTAACCTAAAGAACTTAAGTGCTAAATACTAAATAAATGAATAAACAAGAACCGAAACCAAAATCTAGATAAAATATGCGAATCTGAGGTGCTTCTGTACCAACAAAAAATTAATTTGCACCGTTTCTATTAACGGTAAATAAGTTTGTGGTTTTCTATGAATGAACACCGAATTATTTTCATCTACTTCTGGTAATAGGTATGATTTCATCATCATAACATTTTCCTGTTTCAGTTTTGTGATTAATTTGTTAGTGCGGAGTAATCGCATGAGTAAGGCTACAAGTCTAGACAATTATCACCAAGTCGATAATCAATTTAACTGTTCTTGAGGTTATCCAGGTATGATCGTCTTTTAAAATTTAAAGATACTACCTTATATCAACGTCAGTTCTGCATTTAATAGGTATATATTTAAATTAATTGAAACTTAAAAATATTGCAAAATGTGCGAAAAATTTTGAGGTTTTTTTATTCTCGTATTATTTTTTCGGCAAGACCAAAGAAGGACAATTTATGAAATGAAAATCAAACAAAATAAAATTGTCTTTTTTTTTAGTCTCACGGTGAGCGAGACTCGTGGTTAGCTTAGAAAGCCAGTTTAAATAAGATAAATAAAATCGAAAACAAATAATTTGAGATTCTACTAACTTTCATTAAATCAAGATTGCAGTATTATATTTAAATTTTAGTATATAAGATAATACATTCAGCATTCAACTCAAAATCAAAATAAAATAAAAAAATAATTGCCAGACGTCGCAACCGATAGTTAAACGCAGTTCGAAATTGATGTTAATTTGAATATTTTGTTAAAATGTGACAGTTTTTCTAGGATGTTAGATTTTGTGTCCACCTTTTCAGTTAAATACAATTACAGAGGTAAAAGAGGGCAATCCACACCTCTCAGACCACTGGTTTTATAATCCAATAGCTTGGTACAGATTTTGTTATAGATTTTATTAAATAGGAATTGTTTACTCTTTCAGAACAAATGCAGTTCGTGTATGTCGGGGTGGGGGGGGGTACTCTCTAGTATTTTACTAATTTTAGGGTATGAAGATTAAACTTTAAGACCTTACAGATCCTACATTGCGCGGGGCCAACACTTTAAAACAGAAATCAAAATATACACATATTGAAGAATAATATTTTTGATTAGATGACATTTAGTTTAGACGTCTGTTAATTTGATCAAAAAAGGTGGAACTAGCAAAAAGATTATTCTAAATATTCAAATCCGCTCTTTCATCTTATTGGAATTTTGAGATTTTTATAAGTTTAAAACTTAGTAAGGCCAAGCTTTCGTTTCTTAAAAATTTTTTAATTAGCGGTTATTTGCATCAGCAAGATCATCTTGAAAGGCTTATGTATCATTAACTGATGATTTATTCTTGTTTTTAAGAAGTGTTCCAGATTTAAAGCACTGATAGATTAAAATATCCTTTGAGTCATAACGCCCACATTTCAAGTTCACAGTGAATATGAAAAATTTAACTGAACTTAAATTTAGTCTTTCTTTTTGCCATTTTATTTTAAGTGCTTTATGAAGAAGCTCTTTCGCGTAAATTTTCAAAATATGTAAACGATTTCCGTTCAAATGTTTGCCAGACCCATTGCACCTAACTGTTGTCAAAAACGAGAAATTTAGAGAAAAAGACGATAGCGATAATTTCTTTAAATTTATTCAAATTTTATCAATAAATAAACGTAACGGTTAATTGTTTACACGAAACAGGATTACAAATATTTGCCAATGAAAAATAAATAGAAAGAACGAAAAATTTTGCGTTGCTATGTTAGAACTGCTAAAGAATGGGACATAACGAAAAAAAGTGTTATGATTTAGAAGATTGCTTTTGCGTATTAGGTAATCCGAGCAATATCATAATCGTGAGTGTCACATTGAATATTATGTTGCGTTTGTCTACCAAGTGGAACTTGGTGATGGTAAAAGTATTACTTAATTTATGTTGTTGTACAAAGTTTCATGTAACATAGCGCCAGATGCAGAATAGATAGATTTTGTACAACTAATGTTAGCGGAACCTATTAGCACTGATAACGGTAATAGTAACACGTCACTGGCCGAACTCGCAATTCCGTCAGGTGCAATGAACCTGTCTCCCTTCTCCGAAACCCCCCATGTCCCCTATTTCATCAAGTTGCACGGCCAAGGTCTTACAGGTGACTTTTGCCACAAATATGCGCATCGCGAATTGGTCACTGTCACACCGAGCACATCACTTTTGCCGCGCTTTTAAAAATTCTCCGAAATTTTAAAAGATCCTGTTACACCGTCATTTGTTTACTTATAAAATAACTTGACGATAATAAATTTAACTTTCCCACTCGAAAAGGCTTATGAAAGTACCGCATAGTCTGGAGACTTCGACGGCGGGTTAGACGAGAAACCCGAAATTTTCATTACATATTTTTTAATTTTTTAGCAACAAAGGAAACAATTTTCGTTGATTACTTTAATGTCGTAAAATGAGCCCACCGAAAATGTCCACAGGCTACAATTATCTCAATTTACGTCTCGTTTGGTAACGATAAGTAAAAAATTTTTCTGCTCACTTTTTTACGACTCACGATATTACAATCAAGTTCAATTTGATTACATTTTCGTGATTATTAGTGACACACCTACATCAATCAAATGTTGAAAATTAACAACGCATAATCAGCAGTCATTAAGTTATCCATGAAAGTGTTGTTCTCGTTTTAATTGTTTGTTATGTCTTTGTATAACGCGATTGTATGGCTTGGTGGGCGTTTGAAGTGATAATTCGCAAAAAGTTTAAGTTGGATCTGCATTCATTCGGTTCAAGGTGAAGGATGAAAAAATTAAAATTGAATTGAGGTGTGGGAGATGTTTATTTTAGAATCAAATATTTGGAAGTGGTTTACTGTAAAAAAATGAGAAAAGAAAATTCTTGTTTTATTATCATCTCCAAAAATACACTCGATAGGAAGTTTTTTTGTCCTTTATCTATTTTATTGACGAACAACTGTTTTACGCTCAATTTCAAACGTCACCGGGGATTTATCTGTATCATTGACGTCAATAAAACCACAAGTTGAAATATGGTCAACGTAAGAAGAACGATGAACAACCTCATAAAAGTTTTTAGTTTTATAATTTTGGCTCTTAAAAATAAATAAAAATTCAATAACTTTATACAGTTAGAAAATGTAAAATAAAGCTATGATAAAAAGTGAATATAAAAACTAAAACATGAAACTGAAGAAGTTAATTTATTGCAATGAAGATTATTAACATCCTTAAAAGTTATGAATTTAGCAATATAAATTTAGCAATCATTTCTATTAGGCAAATAATATTTAGATTTTCTGGCACTTTAATACTCAGTCACGAGAGCTTGGCTTCGTAAGCTCTCAATTAATTCAAATGTAGTCGATTTAATATAGTAATAAATTATTTTTTAGCTTAGTAAACAATAAAAAAGTTGTTTTATTAGTATATTAAAGTTATAGACAAAGATCGAATGAAAATAAAGCGAATAAAGAGGTACCAAAGCACCAAGTTACTACGTTGCTCAAAATATTTACCTTTCCTTTGGATGTTGGATACATAATACATTTTTTAATGTAAAAATTACATTGTAAATTAATAGTAATTTACTTTTTTTTTTTCAATTAAAGATAAATAATGTAAGTAAAATTGAGAAAACTTCACGATGCTTTAACTAATTATTCGGTCCCTGTATACTGGACAACTTTTTACTACTTATATTCTCTTTATATTCTTTGCTTTATCTGCTATAATAAAAATAATTCAATTAATTAACAAAACAAATCAACGCCACATGGTGGCCAAATTGTGATTACGGGCAGCTGCCAGAAGGTTGTAACAAATTTTTTTGTAATTATACCAGTCGCATAGCTGTTATCTTTAGTAGCTAGCTTAATATTGCAGCTAGCTTAATATCTTATACTGATAAAAACAAATTTTAATGCAAATCTAGAAAAATGTTATTGATTTATATCACAAGTCCATAAGCTTACTATTTACTTTTTTGTGACAGAAGTTCACAGTACAAGTAATGAAGGAAAACTAAGAAAATCCAGGATGTACGTTAATTTTCCAAAAATATAACGTATGCCTTTGATAACATGTCAAACGTTGAAGATATTAATTTTTATTTAAGGGAAATATTAACATAATAAAAATAACGTAAATTCAAAATAGAATTACCATTAAAATAAAACCGCACATATTTATTTAACATTTTTAACGTTGTTTACACCACAGTACTGATCTGGAATTTTAAATCACACTGCGGAATTTCGCACCATAAAAACTAGGCTTGAAAACATTCGGTTTTTGAATTTTCCGTATTACAACTAGCAGCATAATTATGTTTCTCTGCATTTATTGAAGCAGAAGATTAGCGATATATCCTCGCGAAGTATGGATTTTAATTTTTTGCATGAAAAAATTGTCATGCAAGAAGTTCTTGTTTAAAGTGGCGGAGCTTAACTCCATTCTATTAACAGTTTGTGTATCTTACGTAATCATACGTAAATACTTAGTTACAATTGAATTTACCGCCACCCAACTTTAAGAAATAGTTCTAAACCTGGTGCATCGATGTAAAAGGACGACAACCCCGGTCCAAAACGAACGTCTTCATGTTCGAAAAGTCGATCTCCTGGATAACAACGACAACGTTACAAATCAGGGAAAAGCCGCTTTAAGCAAGCTTTACCCGATGATCAACTCCAAGAGTATCATGTCACCCGACAACAAGTTGTCACCAAGACAACAACAACAACAACAACAAGCGTCTGCGCGACGCGCCCCCCTTTTAGCAGCGAGGAACTCACGGAAGCGGTCAAAAGCTTAAAAAACAAGGCCCCTGGATCGGATGTGGTACCTGCCGCTCTGCTCAGAAACTCGATCGATTTGGTCCCAGACGCTTTTCTCCGGTTGTTCAACGGGTTGATGCAAAAAGGAGAGTACCCCAGAGAATGGAAGTCGGCCAGGCTTGTTTTAATAGGGAAGGTGATCTAACCCCCAGAGCTGCCTAGTTCGTATCGGCTCATTTTTTTTCTTCTTTCTTTCTTTTTTGTTTGTCTTCTAGACCATTGGGAAGTTATATGAGAAAATGCTCCTTCCCAGATTGGCACAAGAGATCGAACGAACTGGGGGGGCTCTCAGACAACTAATATTGATTCCGCAAATCAAGGTCAACCATCCAAGCAGTCAAGCGGATCGCCGAGCAAGTTAGGAAGGCCAATACAGGCACTTGGAGGACGAAGAATAGTTACCCAATAGTTACTCCATAGTTACCCTGGACGTCAAAATTGCTTTCGGCTCAGTAGCGTGGAGCGACATCATTGAAGAACTGCGCATTAGGAGGATTGCTCCATATTTAATCCAGACCCTGGATTAAAACGCGAGATTAAAATCCGAGAGCCTCTGCTCAATGAATGTGTGGAGGTGATCAGCGGGGTTTCCCAAGGCTCGGTGCTGGGACCGCTGCTATGGAACGTCAATTACGATGGCGTTCTTAGGTTTCCCATACCACCGGGGGTAAAAACAACCAGGTTTGCGGACAATATCATCCTGACGGCTACCGCAAAAACCCCAGACGAATTAGAAGCTAATGTCAATGAAGCTATCCAGCGAATATCCGACTGGATGAAAGTAAAACAGTTGCAACTTGTGTCAAACCGAAGCCGCAATTGGCAGAAGCTTAATAACAGCACGAGCTGGTATTAAGTGGCATAAGTAGGCGGAGGAGCAACCGTTGCCTGAGAGCGCCTGCGTTAGATGATAGTTGACTTCTCCGTGACTCATGCTGTACCACTTATCTATGTCCAGGACAAGCCTATGAGTCCACCGTCCAGTCGTGGCGTTGTCCCAGAACTGTTGACATCTTTCGATGGTAGTTTTTCTGTATTTTTCCGCTTTCTCCCAGGTTGCGCGGTACTTTTCTTGCCGCTCTTGTGCAATTAGATAGATTGGCACTGTGGAGGTGTGGATCATTACAGCATCTGATAAAATGGTCCTATATGCGCAGCAAGTTCTTATTGCATCTTGCCTTTGAACCCTCAGCAGCAGGTCTCGGTGGAACCGGAACCGCATGGCGTCCGTCCAAATTGGGGCGCCATATAGCAAAATTGACTCCGCGACGAAGCCTAGGAGTCTGCGCTTAGTTTTGGATGGTTCCTGCAGATTGGGCAGTATGCATGCTAAAAAACTTGTTAGTTTAGCAGCTTTCTCCGCCGTTCTATTGAGGTGCCTCCCAAAGTTGAGATGCTTGTCCAGGTCGATGCTCAAGACTTTTACACTCTCCTCGAATACGAGCAATTGCGACGAAGCAGACGACGTCAAACATACCGTCTTTAAGTGCGGGAAGTGGTCCGAGGTAAGAGTAAAAACATTGGCCGGCGTGAATCATCCGCTGACTCCTGAGAATCTGGTAGCAATTATGCTGCAGAGCACAGAGAAATGGAACATGGGAACGACATGATAATAAACCATCATGTCCACCAAAGAACGCGAAGAACGGGAGAGATAACTCTCACAACATTAGCAGACTCAGAAGAACAAAAAGCGAACACAAGTAGTAGAGCGGGTAGGCATGGACAATGCTATTGCGGAACCAAAAAGAGTGGGATTTTAGTGAGTAAGAATCTTACACTGCCACCCAAAACATCTGATGAATGGCGCCTATGCAAGGTTTCCCCACTCCCAACTCACACACAAAAAAAAGTCAATATATTAGTTTGGGAAATCGCCTATATTAAAAAGATGTAAGTTGTCCGAAAGCTGACGCCTTTCTGCTGATTTAAAGTTTCAAAATTCTCGACAAACATAATTTAGCTATATATCAAGAAGCAAGCGGAAAAACTATACAAATCCGCACAATTGGAAGAAAATTTGTTTATTTCTCAACTCGGGGAATACAAACCTGGTTTCAACATAGAATACAGCCGGTCAAAGGACATTCTCATTGCATCTGACTCTACGCCACGTCGCTCTCCAACCGAGGACTAATCAAAAACTTTGTTTTCTAAGCACCAAGTTCATCGATACTTAGGTACACACAACTACGAACTCGCACAAGGACCCACAAATCACTCCTCTGTACATCTGCGGTTTCCGAATGAGGTTTCTGTATTTAACATGCCAAGTACTAATACTCCTTTACCCTTTCAGGACTCAAGAATCCAGGTAGTTTTAGTTCTAACCAAAGAGGAAAATCACTTCTCAAATCTACCGCCCACCTCCAAAATCAGTTCAAAGGATATATAGAGACTGCCCTGGAATTTTATTTTAAATTGGATTTCGTTAATTATAGCCGAATTTTACTTAAAAACAGAGATTACAATCCTTATAGATCGGTTGCTTTTGAGATACATGTTGCATATTATAGGGAATATTATTTAAATTAGAAAGAGTTTCCTACCCTTTTAGACATGTACATTTCAACTTCGGTCGTTCTACAGGAATAGTTTTTAAACTAGAATAGTTCCTTAAGCTGCTTACCTAAACTTTCCTGTATTTCACTAAAAATATTAATTCAAATATAATTTTAGATGCAAAAACTACCGTAGAACGTACAAACTGGCGTGTGCCGCTGTTTGTATGGGCAGATCTAACCATACGAAACCAGAAAATTTTAGTTTTTGGCTCTTTTTACCAAAAGGTTTAAAAGATCCTTAAAATTTTATGTTTATATTTGTAATTTGGGTTTTTGTCTATAGATGAAAGCGCAATTATGATAGCGCTATCATAATTTTAACAGAAAATTTTCAAAATTTCAGGTACGAGTTATAGTGTTCTTCCTATAATTAACCATTTGAAAATAACTTTGGTTTATAAAATTTATAAAAAAACAAAATTAATAGGTACCCGGTTCAAATCCGGGAAGAGTCTAAACTTTCTTATAATCGTCTCCGTGCTTCAAAAGCCACGTAAAGCCGGTGGTCTCTCTGGGTTGATGATTTGTCTTCATCAACAACAAAAAGCAGAGTAACATGCACATTTAAGATAAGCCTAGCAAGCTACCTTGCATCACCTTCGTAACATCACTAAGGTTACTGTTAGTAAAAACAAGTTGCAGACCTAATAAAAGTTGAAGAAGAAGAAGAATATAAATCATACGGTATCGGTAAAATAGAAGGTTGTTGGTTGAACAGAGAGATTCAACAATAAAGATCATAGATGGATAAAAGGAGAACAGGATGATACTGCCTGGGGAACGCAACGAATGAAGACAAAAAGAAGAAGCCTATGTCCAACACCGGATTACTAAAGCTTCTTAGAGAAAGAAAAAGAACTTTATAATATTCTGATTTGGAGGAGAGATTACAACTTTCCATTATGACAAGGACCGGGGATCTCGATTTTGCAGTAGGCGAACTTTAGCCCTGTAATCGACCTCGTACGGTCCTGAATTACAACAGGAGGTTTAAAAATGCTTATATTTCTAATTTTAAATTCTCATGATATTTTCACTGTTTTGTAATGTGTCAGAATGTACATCAGTGCAAGAATTGATCCCTTGGGGGGGGGGGGTCATTTGTTAATACAACAACTGCTTCGTGTTTACCGATTTCGGTATATTATAGCATCATCAGAACATAAATTCCGTTTGTTATAAAACAAAAGTTGTAGCTGCTAAACAATATTTAACAAAATTAAATGTTAAACAAAACAAATGAAATACGCAAAGTTTATTGTTTTATTGGCAAAGGAATACCCTTAGTAATAAATACTAAGTTATTACGGATAATTGTTCATAGAAATATATTTTTACCACAGAAATATCATTTATTACTACTTTTATTAAATAAACATATTATCTCATAGTACAATTAAAACAATATTAATATAAAACACTTTAAAAAGTAAGGTTTTATACCATAATAATCTGAATATCACAAGTATTAATTTTTGATCGTTGCTACACATTATTATAAAATAAACAAAAAATAAAACACAATATAATTTGTTTCAAACAAAATGGAATCAAATGAATCAAAACATTTAGAAGTTTTATGAGCTAAAGCTAAAAAATGCTGTTTGTTATATTAGTACTAGATAACCTGAACCGTTTTTTGAATATTACAAATCTCTTTAAAGAAAACTCTTTTAACTCTTAAATTCGCATTTGTAAAATGTAAAAGAAATAAAATGTTTATTGTTTGTGTCGACAAACGTCTACATAATTTTATAATCTTTTCACAACTTTAAAACCATCTAAAAACATTGAAAAAAATGAAAAAATTCAACAAAGTTCTTATTACAAAGCAAAACCGGGTTTAGAATTTATGGATACGTTTTGCGTCATATGAGCCGTGGTTTGAGCCAAATCAAAATCATTAAAAATTTGTACTGATTGATAATTTTGATTTTCAAAGAGCTCATGTTTATTGTAAATTCTTTTTAGATTATACAGCAATTTTATTTTAAAAATAAATAATTTTGTGAGAGTAATTTTGAAGCCCCAAATCATCAACATTGAACGTCAAGCTCGTCTAATGGAAAATTTCCATTTTTTTCTGTTTTTATTCAGACAGTTATTCATCGAAAAAATTCGAACACACTGAAACATTTAAGAAAGTAAATAAATTAATAACGAAACAGGTTTTCGTACCTCATAATTAATTACTTAATTGTTAAAATGTCTTAATGGGAAATACAATCCGAGGAAATTTGAATGCGCATGAAGGCAAGAAACTCGTAGTCGTGCGTCACGAACCCAACGTTCTATATTAAATTTTACACCCAACTGTAAAATTAATTAAGATTAACACAAATTAAAATTTTTAGAAGCCCAACGATACATTTTTAATCAAGATTAATAACAATAAGAAGGGAGTGCTGAGGATTTAAAATACTTTTGTTGTGATGTAAGAAAACAGCGATCGCTACTCGCAATGACGCGAAAACTGAAAACGATTTTTTAAATTACCAGTTAAAGATCCTTGTACAGGCCAAGGTTGCCTTTTCAGTTCTTTATTATGGAAAATCTTCTTCGTTTGAGTCATGTTGAATCTAACGGAATTTTTGTTTACATAAATATTAGCCATACCAATTTTGGGAAACTTCCTTAGAAAATGTTTTTCGAACATTTGACGAAAAACCTGTCCGAACGCCTCGGCAAGCAAAAGAATTTTAACGCAATTTTTGTGTTAATTTTTTGTACCTTATAATGCTCTTGCTATACGAAACTTAAGTAGGTTGAAAAAAGTAACATTGGCAATGGAAAAGTTCAATATACACAATTTCCTCTCACCGCACTTCCATGGACATGATGCTTATTTTGACTGTGATGTAATGCGCCTCCGGATAGTCGGTCGCAGGCCTCCCACGGTTCCACTACAGGACCGAACTTAAAAATCGTTAGAAAATTATTTAACCATTATTTTTGTTAAAAAGTGAAATTATACAAATACATAAACGCTGGTCTAACGGAATCGCGTAATAATACAAATATACTATCAGAGGGCATTTAGAATGTACCTTCTTAAGTGTATTTACATATTTATGAATTCAACAGGTGCTTAAGAGCTCATCTTCCTTTACAATTTAGTTCCATTGTAAATTTTTACCTAAACAGCGGATTTATGCTAATGTGGATTAAAACGATAAAGTAAACATTTAATTAACGAGTCTATTGTTAACCCGATGTCTCGTCCATTGTTTGTTATATTTTTTCAAGTACAGAAAAACGCAAACAGAAAATTAGAGGTTAAAGAGTGTTACTGAGACATTGCCTTTTTTAATAGGTTTTGGAGTTCGTGCCAAAAAAGGAGTGGCATTATTTATACATCAATAATAGATCGCATAAGGATATTGGAAATTAATTTATTAAGAATTTATAATATGAATATTAACTTAGCCTCAAGATGACTTACTAGAGAAATGTAATTAATAAGCCTTTAGCCTGGAAGTCTAAAGAATAATAATTTAACCAAAGAAAATGTAAAATTTAACACTTTGAATATCAATGTATTGATAAAATCAAGTTGTACAAAAACTAGGTATTCGATCGTTGCCGAGGAATATTTTGGAAGATATTAGATCATATTTTGACACTACATTCGTCCCGAAAAAAAGGACCACACCGACCGATGGCCGATGATGCTCTCAGATTCAGGTAAAATGATATAGTAGCGAAAACATAGATTAAAATAACAAGTGACGCGTTTAATTTACCTAGAATTCATCTCTTCAGATTTGAATTGTTAAAAGAAAACATCAAGTTTCCATGTATAAAAATCTATGTATTATTTTACCGAAATTAATCTGATGAGATGAATTTCATGTAATCCATGTAAAATTACAAGGAATCTGTTTAGAATCTCTTTTTAGCAGCTATCCAGCTATCCAGCTATCCAGCTATCCAGCTATCCAGCCAATAATGGCAGACCTACTTAAAAAATTCATATTTTTTCATATAGATACAAATCGTGCGGCGGGGGGGGGGGGGGGTAATTTTAGCATTAAAAAATCACATCAATATAATTGGAACCTTGAATAAAACAATATGTATTCCACGTTGACGATTATCATTATTTTAGTTTACCCTAATATAATATTTATTCTAATAATTTATTATTATTATTATCAATTTGTAAACTTAACACAACTTCTGTATCTAAAAACTAGAACAGCGGTTCCCAATTAGTTTTGGCCACGGAACCCTTGGGCGATGTAAAAAATTTTGCGGAACCCCAAGCCGATTTGTTTACTGCATACAAGGTTGTGTATGCACACTAACCCCCCCCCCCCCCCCCCTATCCCCGTGACTAAGTAAATACAAGTATAAAAATTATTTATTATAGAATTATAAATTATTTTTATTACTATTATTATTAGTGAGAAGTATGACATTTTGTTTTCTCCTGACAAATTCTTTTAATATTTGGTTTGATTTCTGAAAGCTGGATTCTCATATCAGGAACTGCGTCAAGTCGATTTCGATACTTTGTTTTTGTTCCTGAATATAATGAGAATCCAGTCTTACACTTGTATGTGCTTGCAAATGGTAGCAAAATACGGTTTGTACGTTTGGACAACTCCGGATATTCCTCGCGCAGTTCATTCCAAAATACGCTAAGCGGAACCTTTTTAAATTTACTTTCCGATTGGAAATCGCACCTAATTTCAATTGGATTTTCGAAATCTACAGCAGAAAATTTGACTGGATAGCATTCCATGAATGAATTGCCATTGCATGGAATGGAAAAAAGTTAAAAAATATATTTTAAGCGGCAAAATTTATTTTTACGCCATTTTGAAATTATTTTTGGCGGAACCCTTGGATTTTTTTGCGGAACCCCAAGGGTTCCGCGGAACCCTATTTGGGAACCGCTGAACTAGAACATAATATACGAAAGCTTAGCATTACAAATCACAGGAAATTTTTCACTTTTTTATTCTATACCCTCGGTCAAGAATCCCATAATTTAGTATTATTGGTCTGCTCATTATTGATTGCCCCAGTGGAAACTTGTCTATTTATAGGATAAAGACAGGTATCTATTTTTTATTTATGTGAAAAAAAGTATGTTAAAAATTTTAATTTGTTTTGAGTTTTTTTATTTATATAAATTTATAATTTTTACTTTTAACCCACATATACCTGAAGTTCTATAATACAAAATATACGAAACTGGGTTTAAATTTGTAACTTCTTGTATACTAGAAATTGACTAGAATTTTATTATGGTATCTGCAGTTATGGAAATATTTTATATTGGTTATTGACTTTCTGGTTACTGTTGGATCATTCAAAGCTAACATCTTAAAAATAGCAACTCAATTTGTGATGAATTTTTAATTTTTTTTTTGTTTGTCATTTTTTTTCTTTGTCTACTTGCAATGAATCTCATTCATTATAGTGCTTATTAGTGACTATCCTATTGTATATCCTTCACATTATATTGATTTGCATCTCAAGAGAGAGGAATATCAAAAAGATAAATCTGGTAAGTTATTAGATATTCTATAACACCTCTGATAACCAGGGCCGTCCTAAGATGTACGACGCCTCTGGGCTACTAAAATTTATGCGCCCCTTTTCAGAAGAAGACACAAATACAAAATGGAAGAAGTCAATTTATTACTATTACACTAAACAAAAACATAAAATTCATACAAAATTCAAAAATTTTTTAAATACTGTGTATAAAAGAAAATAGATAGGATTTTGATTTTTATTAGATTTTGAAAAAAGCACGCCTGTGTGTAGAAAATAAGAGAAGCTATTTTGAAAATTTATTAAAATAAATTTTGTGAATTTATTCATTTTTTACCTATACCTTGTTTATTATTTTCAGAATTTCTGTGAAAACTGTTGGTTTCCTAAAAAAATTTATTTAACCAAAGTTGTAGCCCGTTAAATTTCCTATCCGGTTTGAGCCCTCAGTTTT
Source organism: Cantharis rustica (assembly GCA_911387805.1). Lineage (NCBI taxonomy): Eukaryota > Metazoa > Arthropoda > Insecta > Coleoptera > Cantharidae > Cantharis > Cantharis rustica. Next base: position 52,780,467 of record OU426878.1, on the reverse strand, counting down.
GTTCCAAGACGGATTTGCAAGAAAAAAAAAATAAAACCTGAATTTTTTTAACATTTTTTTCTTTAATTTAATTTATAACTCGAAATCGGATGATTCTGGACTATAAAGAATTATAACCTAATATGTAGATAAACGAATGGTCTTTAAAAAAGTTCTAATCCATTGAACCTAAAAAATCAATTATATCGGAGCCATGGCCGTTTGAAATCAGAAATTCAAAAAATTGCTTTAAAAACCGCCCAAGAGTTTGGACTTGAACAAACATTTTATTTAAAAATTTGTGTTAGAAAAGTGTCCTTTATTACTTGTCCTTCTCCACGGTCATGGGGACACTCGGACATCCGGTATATAGAATACTCATATCATTTAATTTGTTGTCCTAAAGAAGATTGTAAATATTTTGTTATCTTTTTAAGGCTCAAAAAAATCAAAAGAAAAATTGCCGTCCCAAAAGACTTGCGCCTCGGAGCTGTAGCCCATTTAGCCCTTGGGGTTAGGGTGACCCTGCTGATAACACAATCAAAAAGTGGATGTGAAGAATATAAAATTGTTGGTTAAAACTTCCTATCTTTTAGCTGATAAGAAAGGAGCTTAGTGGGTGTGTTATTAAAGCTTTTACATTCAAGCATGTACATTCTTAAGAGAATATCGCTACCTCATTTCCGAGGTTTACAAATTCGTTTGTTAGGGTGAATTATTCCCTGTATTACTTGATATTTAATTTCCTCTTTATTGTGTTCTTTCTGCTATTTGGTATATTTCTGAAGTTTTGGATAGCTTGCTGCCTTTACAATGATGTCCCTCTATTCTTTTCTATCGTCGACTCTTCTCTTTCAGCCAGTAATTCCTATTTTTTTCAGATCCCGTGTAACTTGGTCCCACCATCTGATTCTTGGCCTTCTTTGAGGTATATTTTCTTCAGGTTTCCACATTGATATTGCCTTTACCGCTGCTGTGTTTTTTGATTTCATAACGTGTCCCATTCATCTAATTTGCTGTGATTTCACGTGTCTGACGACGTCTTCACCATTTATTAAACGGTCGATTTCATAATTCATTAATTTTATGGGGTGTATATACCTTCCAAAAATTAGATAAAATTTTTCAATTTTCTTGTACAATGATTTAAATACTGCTGTGTTACAAAGTGATTCGGACCCACCCTGTACAATTTGGTGGAAATTTTATTTTAATAGTTTGGTTGTAAGATTGTAGATTTTGCTGGGTGAGGACGAATTACAGGAAATTGAAGGATTTTTGCCAAGTATGGCCGCACGAGCCAGTCGTGCGTGTTTAGGTTCTATGAGATTTTTTTTGATTTTGTTAATTGGAAATTGTGAGTAATATTTTATTAAATAAAGTAAATTTAATGCGTTTGCATTACTGCGTGTTTTTTGAAATTTTGAATTATTTTGGATTTTTTTTGATAATTTGCTACCCAGGTGATTTGTTTGGTTAATTTGAAGAAAGAATAGTTGGAATAATAAATTCAATTTGGATTATTATAATTTGGAAAATTAAAATTAGATTTGTAAGAGAGAACGTGTGAGATTGATAAGCCGACGATTTGATAGTTGGAAATCACAAGTTTAAACTCTTTAAAGATGTATTAAAATTTTACGTTAGATTTAAACTATTTGTGATTGAATACTAATTTGAAATCTCAAATTTGAATTTGAGATTAACAATTTAATTTTTTTTGAGAACCCATTCTGAGATACGACTGTCTCATCTCCCGTATTGAGAAGTTAGTCCGGAACATTTAGAAAAGCTTGGGAAATTAGTAATTCACTAATTATCATTGCAATACATAAAAATTATAAAATTAAGAGGTTTGGCATTGGTTGCACTCATATAAAAAAACTATTTCTATTTACATAAAAATTTAAAAATTCGATTTTGCACCTTATATTTGGAAGGCGTTTACACCTTTTAAAACCGTTTATTAGTAGCCAAAACAAAAGTAGGAGTTCTTATTTTGAATGCTTTCCAACAAATCAAAAATGTATACAAATGTGTAAGGAACGCCGGCAATTTCTTCCTTATTAGTCACAGAACGCAAATTTGAATAAAGAATATAAAAAGTATTTTATGAAAACGTCATAGGCATAGCTGAGTTAATTTCAGTAACTTGCACAGTAGAGATACAACAGAGGGTGGGGTTTGGCTCACCACTTCATTTTATGAAAGGTTTTCAAGGCAGATTACCTCGGTGCTTTGGGAGAGGGTCGGTCGAGGGAAAACGGTTAGAATTGGGAGCGGGTTTTTTTTTAATTATAGAAAAAAAATTGTAGAACACTGCCGCTCACGGAAGTATGGACACTTATAAAAAAATACTAAAATGGCAAATAAAACTTTAGCACAATAAATTTATAAATAACAAAAATGGCTTAAATACATCATGTTTTTAATACATTATATTATATAATGCAGTTGGCATAACAATTTTAAAAATTTTAAAGTATAGTCATAAATGAAAGTGTTTACGGTAATAAACACTCAGTAAAAATCTCATTTTTATTTACTAAAGCACTCTTTAAAATGCTGCCGCATGTTATTAAGACAGGAAATCTTAAAAATTCTAATCCAATCCAGTTTGTAGGGGTAGAACAATCTTAAAAAGAGAATGGCAAAATTTTGTCGCCTCGTTTTTGACCGAGAGCTAAGACCGAGAATGATTTAAAGCAGATTCCGAAACTGCTGAAACTTTTTTCAGCAGAAACTGCTGAAAAAAGTTTACTGAAACTGCTTTAAGTCACTCTCGGTCGAAAACGAGGCGACCAATAAAAATGTGTAGAGAAACAAAAATAAAAGGAAAGAAATTATCTACAAAAAATGTCTGAAAAGTATTTTTGTAAAAGTAATTTTTACATGACAAAAAGAGTTTTCAAAAAGCACAATTTACATTGCTAACATAGAAGCGTCCGAATACCTTTGTGAGTAACTGTATATAAATAAATATTGTATACAATAAATAAATATACTATATACAATAAATATTTTTGCGAAAGTTGTTTACTTGATACTTTATATCCAGCAACTTTTCTTCCATTTAAATAGGGGCGGCAAAAGTATAAATCCACCTCTGATCAAACCGTAACTATCTTCAGTATTTTAATTAACTGAAATATTTTAGTCCTTAAAAAAAGGTAAAAAGGGCAAGACGTAATGCGCCTAAGCAGTATTTTGATGCTATAGAAGAATTTATTAATTAGTGACTAAATAGTAATATTTGGCAGCATATATTTTAGTAGCAATACTCCTAAAATGATCCGCTCTTTTTAAGCAAATAGCTAGCTGTTAAAAGGCAATTAGTTTGCTGACAGCTAATAGCAAGCTATTTTTGAGAGCTATTACGTAGCTAATTAGCAGCTATTTTTTGAAATCGATCACCGCTGGTAAGATAGCATTAAATAGCTTGCTGTCTGCAAGCAAATAAACAGCTATTGAAATTCGCAGCTGCTTTTTAGCTAGAAATGCTACTTGGAGCGCAAATACTATATTGGCTATTTTCATATGGTTATATCCACCTATCCAGAAAATTAACAAACACTGGTGTAATGATCAGACCTACAAGACCTGAAGTTTAATGAGCCTCAGCGAAAAGTGCCTTTTTGCATCTTCCACCAGGCGGTAAGAGGAAAGAAGTGATTTTTTTGTTTAAATTCCTAGAAGGTTCCTACGCTGTACGTTACTCCAATCTAATAATTTATTTCAATTGAATTTTTTATTATTTTTAGTATTAACATTTAATCAAAACTGAATGCTAATAATTTTGATTATAACTGATTTTGACAAATCTGATAGCCCTTGATTTAAAAAAGCAGGAAGCTCTGTTTTTAAGAAAAAAATTGCCATTACGTATTGTTAATCCAATTCAAAATAAAATTATGCTTTGATGTTAATGGATGTTATCGTAGAACGGAATTACGGCGGCGCGGCGCTTTAAAAATTATAATTTTAAATACTTACATAATTTGCATATACCTTCACCAGAATGGAAGTAAGTTCTACATACTTTGATAAATTGGATATTTCTTGAATGAAAAATTTACTATGGATTATTTCATACGTTTGTTATGAATGTTAAATAACAGGATGAGTTTAATATTTAATATTAAACTTAAAACTTAAAATTTAACAATATTTAATTGATTCTGTATCTTTAAGGAATATTCTATGCAGTGAATCAATCAGATTACTTATGTTTACTATGTAATATATTATGTATAAATTATTAACTTGTAAAATCATTTAAATTAAAAACTTTTAAATTGAACAAGTTAATTAAACATTTATTATTAATCTTAATCTTTACACAGATTTTCTCAAATTTATGTTTTTTAAGTTATTCTACTATAATTTAGTAATAGATCTCAGTTCATGTATTTATTAAAACGAACACACGAAGTTCCAACAACACAAGAAGAAATATCAAATTAATAGTAAGAGAAATATGGTGATAAACTGCAGGTATGCAATGGTATCTTATATACAAATTAGAAATTTTTAATTAGTACATTAAATTTACAAATGATCTTCTCTCTGTGCATTTATATAGTATTAGACTTACGTCATGCAATAAAATCATTATTTCTTCACATATTCTTCTTAATTTAGAACTATGTCCTGTTATTACCATATGATGGTTTTTAAAATAACATTAAAATTATTTGGAATAGATTAGACATAGAATCTGTAACAAATTTAGGTAATTTGTTTTCCTTTACGTGCGACACTGTTTCAAATACTTTTAAGCGATACACCTATGGTGGTAGATTTAGTTGCAAATGTTAGACAAGTGGGGAAAAGATAATAGTAGATCGATTTTAGATATGGAAGTCATAAGCTTGAATTTATACAATTTCGTTTTGTGATAGGCGAGGGAAGTAATTTTTTTTGGTTAATTTTTCATTAGAAAGTAGGAAGCACTCATTAGCATCTATCTAAGACCTAGTGGTTCCCTTTATCTTATCTGCTGTGCGAATTTTAATTGTTATCATCACTACATGAACCTTATCTACACATCCCTATTATGATAGCTTTATACCAATATAATTGGTAGTTGTCTCGAGAGTTTGTTACAGAGGTTCCATGTGAAGAGTGCCGCAGCAATTGTAGTTTTCTGTTTGGACCATCTCTCCGATACTTAGTTGTGAGAGACGACGACGGTTGAAGCATTTATCTTATTGCTGCTGGACCCGTAGATTAGAGGTACACATGTATAAGTTGGAAAATTTGTAAGCTCATCGATAGTTATCTGGGTAAGTAGTGTTTATTGGTGTAAGCAGTTAGCTTCATTGTTTTTGGATCACATTCTCTCAACACCCTTCGACGGCGTGTTTGAACTATTGTTTGGGTTAAAAAAAATACAATTTTTTTACATGCGTTTCTTACTGAGAGCTAGACCTTTCTGAAGTTATTTTGGAACCTTGCTCTCATTTAAAAAAATAATTAAGTTAACAATTAATATTATATTAATTAATAGTACCGCATCCAAAGGTGTTGTACTCTAATCTTCTCTCTTAAGGTTAGATTGGGTTAAATATTTATTATTAATTTATTTATAGTAATATTTTGACAACAGTGTCCTGTAAGGATGCATTTTTGCCGGAATCGGGAGGTTTCAAAACTAAAATTATTAAACAATCCGTTGTTTTTTTTTTAAAGGATTTTATTATATTTATCGTTATTGTTAATTACTGAAGATAATGTTACATACTTTTTCGGATTTTGAATCAACAATTTTATGGGTTGATAAATCGTTAACACACTGACACTTAAATGTTAATGTCAAATAAAGGTGTGTGTGTTTTGCTTACTCTTTCAACAATTTTCATCTCAAATTGTTTTATATGTAATTAGCATTACCTGGAATAAATTTAATTTACTTATTACATCACTTATGCAAAAATAATCGCTTTACTGCGATTAATTTTAAATTACGATATTACTCTAATTGTGCTCGGTACTACCATTTGCATTCTCTGGTAATTGTTGAACTTTTTATTGTTGGTGATTCACGGCAAAATTTACATTGTTACCATTGTTCCTGATGCAAGCTATCCAAGAGCGCAAGTTTAACATAAACTAAGGAGCAAGCGTTTCAAAAGGAGCAGCAAAGAAAAGTTCAGCAAATTTTTAACAAACCATAAATATTACATAATTATTATGTAATGCATCCAATAATGACGGCAATTTAATACCAACTTAAGACTAACTAATTTATATCGCATTCAATTAGGGGAATAATAATTAAAATTCATAACTTCTTTTATTAAAAACGTTAAGCCGTGTAATGAAAAATTTGTGCGCATCTGCTTGATTACCTTTAAGCATAATTTTTTTGCAAGAACTTGTGCAAACTTAGAGGATTAACATTCTTATCTTTCATTGGTCGGCTACTTACGCAATAGTTAAATACCAATAATTATTTTTATTGTCTTCTAAGCGTAACAACTGTTGGTACTTTAATATAACCGTAATAAAAACAACCATTTGTGTAATGTAATTACAATATATTTTGAGTCATTATATATTATTTTATGACATACTTTATATTTCATGGTTTTATCCGGCTTGAAAGACCATATCATATTTCATATTTAAACAAATATATTCTAATTTTGTTAATTTGTGCATGAAATTGTGTCAGTTCTATTCAATTTTATAATTTTTCTTAAACAATTCAGCTCGAATTTATTTTTGGTGAATTAATAATTTAACTGCAGAAAAGCTATGTTTAATTTTTAACTACCCACACCTTAATTCTTTACAATTTTAGATTAGACCATTATTTATTATTCTGTGCTATTATCTGTGACAACGAATAACCACTCAACGTCGTATAAAAATGTAAGTAAAGGAGCATTTACAAATAACATACTATTAACTATACGTAATTTTTTACAAACGAAAACTGCGAACTCCACTTAACAATACAATGTATACAAGTCCATGCGATCCATTCTTTTGTTCCAATCTTGCCTATCAATTTAGCAGTCATCCTCACGCGGATGATAATTATGTACAAGAAGCTAGAGTTGATAAGCACTGATGGGTTTCTATATGTTGTAGATATGGAATGCATACCAGTTGACATTAAGCTAGCAAATAATTATCTCAAAATATGTTGCTATGGTTCGGATACCATATTAAACTGCTGGTTTTGACCATCACAATGAACATAGTATTAAATTTACTAATGCTAACGTTAAAAGTAACTCGTGTTTTTGAAAACAAAAGCCGCTAGTCTTGATGTCAAGATTACAGAAAAAACCAACAAAAGAATACCAATCATCTGTACAGCTCGCATGTCTTCAAATAATCAGATGAATTGATTACAACTTAATTATCTTTTTATTTATATTGTTTTTAATCTATCATTAACGTAAGATTATTTATTACAAATCAACATGCGGGCGTTTCATATAAAAGTACAAAATCAGAATCAAACGAAAAACAAGTACGGTAGTAAAGGCTGAAAAATATTTTTGTAAATGTCAAAATAAACTTATTATTTAAAAATGTATTTTAAACTGTGGGAAATAGATGTTAACATTTAGTAATGCAGTAGTTTTTTTGAGTGAGTTGGGAGTGGAGAAATCTTCGAAAGATTTCTTTAGGCGATAGTGTCGAACTTATTGACTAAAACCTCACTCTTTTGTATGACTGTGTATCTGAGATTTGTTCGTGTATCTCTTCCAAGTGCTTCAAGTATTACGTCATCAAGGTCTTCTATTTAGGCATCTAAGCCTCTTCCGCCTTTTCGGAACTTTGCTTCTCTTTCGTCTCGCTTTTCAGTGGTTGTAATCGTTACAGTCATTCCACCTATCTTCAGTTTCGAGCATTTTTTGTATTGGTGTTTGTGGGGTCATTCCCTCTGCCCCGTGCAGAGGGAATGCACACTTGTCCTATTTGTTGCATTCAAATATCGTGTGTTCGGCTGTGTCGTCTGCCGGATAATATCTGCATATTGAATCTGTCCTTATTGCAAATCGGTGTAGGTAGACGTTGAAATATCCGTGTCCAACTAATGCCTGCGTCAGGTGGTATTTTTCCATATTTACGCTGTAGTCATGGAGTTATTTGTGGAATGGTTATTTATGGCTGGTCTTGTTTCTTTCTTCATTCCTGCCTGCCTGGTCGAGTTGGATTTTATAGTTGTTCTCTCTTTCATCTACAAGCAGGTCTATCGGTGACATTGCAGCTAACATCAGTAGTAGTTATATATCAGTAGTAGTAGTTGACTATATCAGTAGTAGTAGTTGACGCTGTTTTGTACGCGAAGCACATTCCCAATAGCTTTTTTCTGGGCTTTTTCATATTGTTTTCTATATTTCGTTACTGGTATGGCTTTTCTCCATACCGGGGCATTGTACAGCAAGATGGAGTTCACCGCCAACGCCAGTACTCTTCTTTTAGTAGGTCTAACTCCCCTCATATTTATTTGGCATCAGTCGGATCAGTGCTCGCCACTCTGATCGCTTTTCCTGCCGTGTTTTCTATATGTTGCTTAAAGCACAAATATGTCAAAGCAAACGCCCAGAATGCAGATGGTTTTCCCGGGTGTGATCTTGCAGCCCTGGATTGTAATTGAGACCACTTTACATTTCCTTCTACCCAATACCAACAATCACTCTGTTTTATCTGAAACCAAGCTAAGTTCTCTGACCTTCATTCATGCGCCGATTTTATTTCAGAATTTCGTCGATTCTTTTGTAGAATACCTTGATCGTTTTTGCCGCAGTAACCAGGGTGAGGTAGTCGGCAAATCCAACAATGAACACCTCTTCTGTCAGCTCTAGGAGAAGCACCCCGTAATACATATTATTCCATAGTGTTGGTCCCAAAACCAAACTTGATGGTATTTCGCTGGTCACTTCTTTTTTGAACTGGAGCAGTTTTTCATCTCGATCTGGATTTTTCTGCTTATGAGATAGCTCTTCAAAACGTTCAAAAGATATGGTGGAATATATAGTCAGTTATACGTTGCTTTGGGATGGAACTGTCTGGTGTCAGCTCTGGGATATTGTCTTCGATAAGTTGTTTGGTGACTAGCTTGTTTCTCATTTCCCACATGTCCACGTGGACTTCTTGCAATTCTTCCAGCCAGCAGTCTTTTTCGCTGTTAATGATTGACAGTTGAAGTTCTTTCTTGGTGTCTTGCACCTCTGTTATTCTTAGGATGTTGCCTTTTCTATGGGCTCTCTGCATTGGTATGCACTTTTTTTCATTTGTCAACTTATTCGTTTAAGCAGTACAGCTTGACTTTTGCTTTTTTAGATTAGCTCGTTTACGTTTGCGAACGGGATGACCTCTTTAATTTTCTTCAGCAGTTCTTCAGTGTTGCTGCTTTTTACTGCTCATTCTTTTCTAATCTTGACTGCTGGTTTTGGGGGGTCAGCGATTGCATACCAGATGTATTTATAGTTACTGAGGTTTTCTAGATTTTCTAACACCCTCCATAATTGATCATTCTACCCAACACGCCCGAGGTAGCCATTATGATGTCAATGATAGACGATGCTGTCGCTTAGTTTTCAGTGGCTCTTCTAGCAAAAGTTACCCAAATAAATACAAAAAATAAACAGCACTAAAGCCGCTTAAGATTGGTCAAGTTAAGATGACATTTACAAAGACTGATACCATCATCCACAAAGGCGACAAAAACAAACCTTGGCAACTTTGATATCTATTCATGTTATATTTTTCCTAATAAATAGCAGGAGTCGTTCCAACTCGACATCAACTCACTCTCTTTTCGAATACGCCAAACAGGGCAGGAAAGAGACCAGCAGTCGAAGCAGATTTCAATGTCAATTCTCCGGAATGGAACATTAATCGTAATAATAACCGTAATCTGATTATTTATTATTACCCCTCCTCCCCTTCAGGATATATTCATAATTTTTCATAGAAAATGGAATCACTCGGAGATTAACTGTCCGCTGTATAAATCGCTGGAGATCAACCATGCGCTGGATCTATCGTCCGGGGACAAACGTCCGGATATCATTTTGTACTAATGTCAGTTGTAGGCTATGTAAACATTTTCTGTAAAATTCAAAACAAAATTTTATTTATAATGACAAGTTTAATTTAATTTAAAAATCATTTAGATAAATAATTAAATTAAAGATTAATAATGATAGCTTTAATTTATCTAACATCTATATTGCAATGCGCTCCTGTATAAATTTTGTAAAAATTTTTAATTTACAAATTATTTAATTTTTTTAAATTCTTTTGTGGGTTCGAGTGGATGGCATGCAAATATTTGTGAGCATTAGACTCTTATTTACATTTCAAATATTAAAAATCTTCAATCGTTTTAAAATATTTCGTTTTATAATTTATTTTCAGTTTTAATTTTCTTTTTTATCTGGTTAATAAATTTCTTTGTATTGTTAACAATTTTTCATTACCTTATGGTATCGTTTTGCACGTGACCGCCTTGTTATCCGATTTCGTCGTGAAACAATTTCACCAACAACCAAAAATTCTTAATCTTCCAAATTTTTATAAGTTAACACTTCACTGAATTAATTAAACAGTTGTTGTTTCAAACAAAATCAATTTATATCAAAAATCATTAAAATACCAAATTATATGGGACGGATACATTTTCAATCCGGCCCTACTCGGCACCTCGGAATGAAGCCATTCCTTTCCCTTCGTACGTTACGAAGCGACGTCTAGCCAGGACGAGAACAGCAACAAGGATTATTCTGGCCAAATGGCAATGAAAAAGACAGATAAAAAACCTGTTATTACCTGTTATTTGTCACTTTACCAATTCTTCATTACTGTTCGATCGAGGTAAATATTCATGAAAATCAGCGTACACAAGACTCCAAGAAATTCCAAAAGACCTGAAATCTTAAAAATTTGTATTTTCTATTTGAAAGCTTAACGTTTATTTTTAAGGATTTTCAATAATTTACAGGAATTTCTAATGACTTTTAAGTGATTTCCAAGAAATTCCACGGGTACGGGCATTACTATGTGTCCAATTGTTTTGGAATATTAAAAAATAAATAAAAGCTGACCTTAATGTCTTAGTTAGTAGGGAACTCATAACTTTTTCAAATGCAAAGTTTTAGGTTCTCACAGAACAAAATAACACCTTGCAAAAATATGTATTTTGCTAGCAGGTGTAATTTTTTGTCTTTGCATTTGGCAAATTTGAATTAATTGAGCTTTACGCACTAGAATAATAATACTTTAACGGAAACGTACTAGTGGGGATTTAGAAGTACTAATGACCAGGATTTAAGTCATCAGAAAGTATTTTATCCATTCACTATATTTCCTCGAACTACCAGAAGTAAAAACTCAAATCAGTAACTACTGGTAGTAATGCAATAAATTAATTATTACTTTGTTTTTAACAAAACTCTACAAGAAGTTAAACGTGACTGACTGAAGGTCCCAAAGGTTTTGAAGGTTAATTCTCATTGTTTCGTTTAGTGTATCTTGTCATCTTAAATAAATATTGCTATTTTAAAAAGTCCGCACCTGGGTGTAAGTAAAGCCAAGAATAATATATAAGAAGTCTTGTGGAATTATGATGGAGGACGGGGACGAGGAACGGGTTTGGTTCACTAGGCAATCGGAGGTCGTTGATTCCGTGGCCCTGGTCATAGTCTTCGCTGTTTCACTCACTCTAATTGCGCAATTGTTATGTTCCTCTTTGCTCGCTCTTGGTGTTGGTTTTGTAACTGGCGAACAACTTCTTCTACCAGACTGATAGTTCGTGATTTTCACACAAGGATTTCAAGCAGCTATTTTTTCTCATCTTTGATCAAATCGTAAACGATACGCCCAGCTTAATATTTATTGAGTTCCTTTATTGATGATCGTATGGATGTTTAATTGTAAGATTAGATGCATTGATTGATAACCATTGCGTGTTGTTAATGATCCACCACACATATATCAAATCTTTTCTTCGCTACATGTGGTCCTTTTCCAAATTGGATGTCGTTTAATGGTTAAGTAGCCGTGAACTTGGTTGGTGTACCTATAATTTTATTACACGTGGTTAATATGATAAAACGATTAAATTCACCACCGAACAGCGAGGTCGAAACAAACATAGGCACTAACAGACCAACTTGTTTGATCAAATTCCTGGACACGCTCATTACAACAATTTTTACATTGTATATACCATTTAAAGGAGTTAATTTTTTAATAAATCAAGACAGATTACTTTGTGTTGAAACGAGAAACGAGTTTTTCTGTAATTTTTAAACGGAATGCCACCATAAACTGCGGTTTTTAATTCAAATATTGCATTATACATATTCGTTGATTTAATTGGATGTGATCGCGATCCAGATTAATTTTTCCTATATATAGCGTTAAAAGATAATATTAAAAATGGAATAGAAGATTTAAAAATTGTTAGGCTGTAGGTCCCCTTTCTTCAAAGAAGAACAAGAAGAAGAACAGACGGTCAAAATAGCAAAATTTAAAAACTTCCGGATATTACAAGTTAGGCTCCCAAATTATCGGTGTCCATAGCAATTTTGAACTTTACTACCTGATTTAATTTTGGTTTAACTAAAGATTGTTAAAAACATATTTTACGGTCTAACAAGAAACTACTAAACAAGATAGATTCAATTCAAAAACCTCAATAATGGGCCCCTTAATGATGATTCAAATTTACTTGAATACAAACCAATTTGCTTTAATCATATATTATTAATGTATCCGCATTTTATTTAGTAAATGCATAAACCCTTAAACATAACGGACCGTCAACCACACATTTCGATTCACTTTTTTTTTAAAAGCTGTAATTAATTACGTCAGAACGATTTTCTCATATAAAAACGTCACCCGCTGTATGACACAAAATGCTAAATAATAATTAATGATTTTAATGAACTTGAATAGTAGAATATTGTAGATTAATTCGTGTTTACCGCTTTTATTTGACAAAAAACAGTCAAAGTGGAAACTTGACCTTCACCATCTAATATTTGTCATACTTTATGAAGACATTTTGACAATTTTTTAAATTAATATTTATGTAAGGTGATAATTTCGCAATAACGTTACAAAATTTTATATTCAAACACTAAGGTACATTCACACCGTATAACGCACCTTTAAGCGTTAATTTGTTTATTAAAGTGGAAATATAAATCATCTGATATTCATAAAATTGTTTCCTCCTTGGTAATTGAACAAAAATGTCGTTCCTTTAAAATTAATCAAAACCTGTTTACTAATTTACTTTACAAAAAAACGAAAAGCTACCGAAAAGTTAAAATTGGCGCAGTCGACTCAAGATTTTGAGTTTATTATTTTCATGTTTTCGCCAAACACACTCCTTCCAATTTCGAATATAAACAAGTTAATTTAAGAATGCAAAAAGATTCCATAATTGCACACTTCGTCCATTTAACAGGTTTTTGAATTATACAATGATTTATTTTATTGTTTTGAACTTTGCCATAAAATTTGAATATACTTTTCTAAGAATTTTGGAATAAGGGACGAACGTTGGAAAAACTTCCAGGAAAATAGAAATTTTTTTGGTGGTTCCAGTTCTTTTTAATAAATTTTTGGCGATCTTTGGTGTTATCTATTATAATTAGACAATAATTTTGCATCGATGTATAATAAATAATTCAAAAGGAAAAAGAAGAAAATGCGTGTGGTTTATTAATTGCGTAGGTCGTCGTAAAAAACAATTTAAAAGGAATTCGAATAATTTTGCCGTTGCGGCGTGGTCAAGTAACACACATTATAAGCAAGGCGATGGCGTTGTAACGGGTTTCGGAAAGTAACCGCTCTACAGTTAGATCAGAGTTACTTTTGTTGGAGATTTTGATTTCGTTTTGCATCTTTGAGTTACTACGTCACGACGCGGTGTTGTTTGTTACGGTAACGGATTTGTTTTAGCAAATCATCTTATCGCACCAGAAAATTGTACGAAACTTGTTTTTCTCTCTAGTGAATCTTTGCAAAGATAATCAGTTACAGCATAAATTTTGATCCGACTTTTTATGCGCCTAAAAGGCAATTAAAAATATTATAGGCTTTATGAAATGTCATCAAAATTTGACATGCATTAAAAATTTCATAACATAAACACTAGCACCAACTAACTGTTCTATGTGCATATATTTAATGCCACAACTAATTTTATATTTCATAATTTATTATTTTGCAAAATTTAATTTTTTGAAGCATTAAAATAATTATTTTTTTTTTGTATTTAAATTCATTTCATTATTGTAATTTTAATTTTTTCATTTAAAAATTATATTAACTGCCACAATTGCCAAGATGGGCTGACTTCCTTCTCTGACCCCCTGTTGTTGACCGAGTAATTCAGTTTTTAATTAATAATTGGAAGAAATCCGAAATTACCACAATAATTTTCTAGATGATCAAAATGAATTTCTTCTTCTCACGACTATATTTTAACTTAAAAGTGGTCTAATCATCTTCTAATTTTTCATTATACTAATGGATTAATGGATTTTCTTTTAAGTAAGAGTTTAATTTAATACATCATTTTTATTGGGCAATTATTAAAGTTTAAACCCACCTCTGTTAAAATTTCAAAACTTATGCTTTTATGTTAAAATTAAAAATATAGAATTTTAATTAATTTATTTGTATGTAAATTGGGTAATTATCTTGTTGATGTTTTTCATACTTATCGTTAACACAAAATAAAATTATGCTTTTTGATTTAACTTTATTAATTGAAAGTTTAATTTTTAATTGGTATGTAAATAGGTATTTTTTGTGGTTATTATAATTACCGCTTTTAATTTTAAAAGTTTAGCAAGAATAATAATTTTAAAAGTTCCTGATCATGTTGATAAGGTACGGGTCATTGTTTCTCCTGCCCGACTCGTTTATGATCAGTTATCAGCCTTCACTGTTGAACGGATTTCGGACATCTAGAATTACCATGACGCAGTACTTTCGGGGTCTCAATGCTCCCGCATTCTTCTCTTCTGTTAGTTATCTTATTTTGATCCATTCTGACCTGTGTCAATCTTTCGGTATCCTTCATTTGGGCTTGAAGTCTACTCAGAAACATTCGATGAAGCAGATGATGGAAGCTGGGATCATTCAATATTCTTTTGCCGATTGCACCAGCTTTGAAAATGTTTTATTTGATGCAATCTCCTTCATGAATAATTTGTATTACAGGTGCTAAACGTTCTGCGTTTTATTTATCTGCGCAGTTCTGATTTTCTTGATGTTATTCGTCGAAATTGTTTATACCAAGCTCTCACTACGCATAGGATTGCACCAGCTTTGAAAATGTTTTATTTGATGCGATCTCTTTCATGAATAATTTGTATTACAGGTCCTAAACGTTCTGCGTTTCATTTATCTGCGCAGTTCTGATTTTCTTGATGGTATTCGTCGAAATTGTTCATATCAAGCTCTCACTACGCATAGGATTGCTATGGTTACAGCTAGAATGGAAATGTTGAAGAACTTTTGATATTACGCCATTCTTCGGTCGATTGCGTTTGATCTTCATTTTATAGTGATCAGCTCTTTTATTCTGTCTGTAAACTCTTAAAAGCAGATATAATAGATTACGTCCTCTATCCTTTCTATTTTATATTATGTAGCCGTGGCCTTTCTTGTATGCTGAGATGTAACCGTTTTCCCACTGTTATCTTCCAGCCTGTCCGAGGATTCTGGGTGTTAGAGTTTGTCTCAGTGGGACCTGTGCCATAGTTGCAATGTATAAGTTTTTTTTTGATTTATGTCGGATTTTTCATGTCTGTCTCTTCCTTGTCTGGATTGCACTGGCACAGATTAAGATAACCTGGAGAGGATTGGCATTGTACTATTTTGACTGGGCATCTGATTTTATCTACATTTAGAGCAGTTTAGTCGATTAATGCAATTTGAGGTCTTGTGTTCCTCAGATTGTCTTTGTTGGTGTTATTCTTGCGTCTACCGGCCTTGTAGATCGGACTAACATGCTTGGTAAAGAAGTCGTATAAGTTTGTGAGGTCAAAGTTTAGGTGCGTCTTCTTTAATTTTTTCTCAGTTGTTCGATTGACCGAGATAGTGACTCTTTACATTATTCTAATCTAATGCCACAAGAGGTCAGCTTGCTTAGTGTGGCTATGCTTTATTAATCTTCTCAATTACTGTGTCTAACGATAGTCCAGATATCTTCATGAGCAGTCGCCTGGTCCTGACCTGAGCAAAAGAATGTCTTAGTTCGTATCGGTCTAAAGAAAACCTCTACGTTTAAAGACAGAAGAACTGGTAATCGCGGAAGAGGTAGAAAAAGATATGAAATACATCGCCCCAGAAGAAGATTTTACACTTTGCGATCTTAGGAAGTACTATCAGCGGACACAGATTGCTAGAGTGGGAACTAGGGAAGCAGTAGTGAATAAAATTAACAAACTGTTAAAGATAAGAATCGATATCATTAACTCATACCGAATACAAGAGGAATGAGTGGAGAAGTGATGTCACAGAAGCTGGCAACTGGGGTACACTAACACCACGTGTGCATTCGAAGATAGAACAAAGTACTGCAGTAAATGCGTAAAAGTAGGTCACTTCGTAACGAGCTGCACTATCGAAAAACTCTTTTGTCTTTCCTGTAAACAAAATAGCACAGGACGACCAGTTTTAACTGCCTTGCAACAAAAGAGCTTTGAGAAGCTTAGCTTAAGCTAAAAAGAAAACTAAATAGACAGAAGCATGACACGAGATTTCTCCAAGTCAACCTGAACCACGCTACTTCGCACCAAATGATGGTTTGGAAAACTTTGAGGAGCAATTGTGGGACCTTAAAGTTAGCCTTAGGAAACATACCAAGCTGATAGTTGTTGAGCTATTTCAACGCCAAGGCGGTGGAATGGGGTCTTCGCTTACGGATGACCCGAAGGCGAGATGAGAGTACTTCGTCCGTCTTGGACAACACGGCGGTCTTCTCGGAACTGATGAAGCGAGGGGCCTATGACCATCGCAACATCTCATCAGAATCGGACTACCCTCCGAGGTCGATACATCTGAAGAGTCCCGACCTGATGAAAGAAGTACGAAATCTAGAACAGGGGTAGTTGTTCAAAATATTTTTTGATACAGTTATGCCGAGAAGAGGCTCCGCGTCGAGAAGAGTTTACTGGTGGACGGAGAAGGTGCCTTTTACCAGAAGGTACTGCGTCAATGCAAGAAAGAAATATTTGAGATTGCGTAGAACGACACTATACAAACAATGCGAGAAGACCCAACTGGCTCTCTCACAACACAGAAAAGCTATGAAGAATGCCATTGAAGAAAGTCAGAAGAAACACTAGCTAAACTTAAGCGAGGAGGTAAATAGGAATGCTTGGAAAAGAGCGTATCATATTGTAACTAAGAAGATGGGATACACTCGGAACACTCCCCATACACTCGGAGATGAATTACATTCGTGGTGGAATTCCACTCTTCAGTGAGGTCAAACTGGTGGTTGTAGCAAAAAAATCAACAAGACTCCGGGACGGGATGGAGTGCTGACGACTATATACTATACTAGTTCGCGGGGGTTTAACCTGAGATTCTCCTGGTAGTTTTCAATAGCTGTCTGGAGGAAGGCACATACCTAGAAGAATAGAAGATAGTCAAGTTGGTGTAACTTAGCAAAGACAACAAGCCTTTACACCTTCCAAGTTTGTACAGACCGATTTATCTGCTGAACCATATGGGCAAACTCTTTAAATAACTGATCTTGCACAGACTACTGTGCATGAGATCGACAGGACTGGGAGATTTTCCGATAAACAGTTTGACTTTTGTAAGTAGAGATCCACCGTTGACGCAATTGATAGCATGGTTCAGCAAATCGTAACAGCGAAAAGGGCACTTAGTAAACGAGACAATACGTGGTTCCAGCGGCGTAGCCAAGAGAGGGGAGGGGCTGAGGGACCTTCCCCCCCGAAATTATTAATTCGTAATTTCACAATGACTTCAAACCATGTATAGATTTCTATATAAATGATTTTCAAGACATTAATGTACTATATTTGAAGGCAAATGGCTGATTTCTCATCAGAAATGAAAAAACCATGAAGAAGAGCTTCCAAAATATAGAATGAAAGAAATATCAGTTTAATATTGGTGTTTCCGAATATATATATTATTTTAGGAACATTGGCGGTTACTACTAAAACAAATAAAGCCAAATTTGAGAAATAGTACGGGCGAGAATAGATTAAGCGGTTTAGCTTTACTAGCAGTTCACAGGAATGTGCCTATATTAACGTAGAAGAGGTTATAAATAGTTTTGAAATAAAAAAAAAGTCAGACAGGATATCGACAGAGATTTGTCGTTCAAATCTCACATAACGAGAGTACCCAAGAAAGTGGCGACGCTAACAGAGATTCTTCAGAAGATCATGTCTAATATAAGAGGTCGAAGTGAGGCTAGTAGGAGGCTTTTAAGCTCTGTGGCAGACTTAATCGTGATGTACGCCGCTCCGATATGGGCTACGACCCTAAAAAAGAAAACATACTATCAGCTACTCAAATCAGTATAAAAAAGGTACCCTGGTGATCTGTCGAGCGTACAGGACCATTTCTACCATGTTAAGGCAGAGGTGCGGGACGCAAAATATAGAGCAGAATTCAAGGAAAGATTACAATAAAACAGTGGCAGACATGAACAAGAAATGGTAGGAGCTATGGGATGAGTTCAGCAAAGGAAGGTGGAAATACCGCCTCATCCTAGATATCACCCAGTGGGAAACCATAAAAGTAGCTATAAATTCTGGTATGTTTATCTTTTTTGTACCTTCAGTGGTTCGCGAGTTACGGTGGGGGGTTGCAGCTTTATATATCTCTGCAACCCCCACTTTCAAATAGCTGTAATTCGCGAACGGTAAGAACAATAAATTAGCAAAAAAGTAGCTAAAAATTCTATATTACTTTTTTTTTTTGGTTTTGGGAAGGCGGGGATTGTAGCTTTATTATAGGTCATAGAATAGATATTGGTGGAAATCCAACACTACTACTCAAACCAATGGGTGGTATCTTTGGAAGATTTCCCACAACAAATGAAATGTTTAGAGAACTCTATTTACCTTATTATACAAATATAATATTGTACTTATGTATTGCCGTAGATTTTCCAAAAAAATTGGTAATTTGTAATAATCTGAATTAATTTTTATAATATTTGTTTTAAATAGAAATTTTGTTAAAATTTGAGGTTGGCAGTAAAGTGGAGATAAAGATGCCTTTGGTCAAAGATGGCCACCGCAGCGGAAGTTTGAATTTTGTTCCGCTGATTTTTTTGTAAAAGTTTTGAATTTAAGAATAATAAATTGATTTTGTTTTTGATAGTGGTTTTGTTTTGTTTAAATTTAAAAGTGAGTAAAGATAGAAATTTTGAAGAGAGTGTGATGTTTTTGATTGCTTAAAATTTTGAGAATTGGAAATAATTAAAAAAATAATTTATATTACATCACATTTTCTTGGCATCCTAAATCGTGGGGTTTTTCAAGATTGGAACCTACTTGTGGACCCTGAAGAAAAAAGCAAGTTATTTAAAATTATAGATAAAACTTTTGATAAAACTTTTAAATCTAAAGTTTAACAAATGTTGGGAGATAATGAAAATTTGCACATGGTGAGAGGTGATTTTGAGAAAGACAGTTTTGCAAGAATAAAATATATTCGTAGTGAAAAATAATAAAAGAATAAATAAAATTATTTAAGTGAAATAACTGTATCAAAATGACATACAGACAAGAAACATTGGACGAGCAAAATAGTCCACTGTTTAACCCGGAACTATACAGCACACATGTGGCTATGACAGAACAAAAAGAAGAAAAAAACAGCGACATGCAACAGATGATTAAAATGATGAAAGAACTGTAAGATATGATGGCAAATACAAATAAAACCATTGAAACAGTAGCTAAGGACTGTAAAATAAGACATTCAGAGGTAAATGGTGGAATTAAAAATATTGAAGTACATGTACGAACCATAGCACAAGAAATGATAAGAAAATTGGAATTAAAAAAAATAATCGAACCTATTATAAAAGATGTGACGACACGTGAAATAAATGAAATAAATGAAAAATTAGAACAAAAGCTTAATGCTTGCAATGAAAATAATTTTAAGTTAGATTCAAAGTTGGAAAGTGGTAAAAGCACAAATGATAAAAAAGTTTTGAAAAAAAAGAATAAGGTGATAAAAAGGAGAATTAATAAAATGATGGATAAGGAAGAAAAGTTTGAAATTATTGGATTGTTTGCTCCGCAAAAATTGTTAAAAAAGTTAAAACGCTACATTGGGAATAACACAAAGCATATAAAGAAAATAAAAGGAAAAATTTGGATATCAAAAGTTGAAAAATTAACGTTGACAACAAGGAAAACCGAATTTGGCCGGAAAAGAGAAAATAAAGAAATTGAACAACTGAAAATTATAAAATTTGAAGAACCAAACAAAAAGAAAAATTCAACATCAAGGAAAACAAACAACTACAAAATGGAAAAAGAAAATAAGAAAAATCCAACATCAAAGAGGTCAAAATTTAATGAATCGGAGAGGTGTTTCAAGGAATGGAAGAGTAGCGGGTGGCTGAAGTTGGTGCCGGAAATGTGAACTCCCAAGAGAAAAATCTATCTATGGAAATACCGGAGAAGGAAACAAAAAAGAAAATTTAAGAATTAATTTGGAAAACATTATTTAAGGAACGAAGAGACGACAAATTTGTTTTATTTGATTTATTGATTGATTATTATTGTATTAGGAAGTTTTGAGTTTTATTTATGTAATTATTGTTTGTTTTAGGAAGTATTTAAAAAATTTATTTGTTAAAGCACGACAACTTGGTAACTTTTAATCGTGAACTTCTTGGTTCACTCATAAAACTTAAGGGGGGGTAATATTGGAATACATAAAAATATAATTTTACCTAAAAAAGTCAAGAATATCGGCCAATATAAAAAATTAGTAAAGTAATAAGATGACCTGACCAGTTCAAATCCAAGTACTCCAGTCTTTCTGATTTGGAAATAACCTAAATTTAAGAAATGATTCACTTATATTTTTAAAATACCCTTCAGGCTGAATCTGCAGAAATAATGGAGATTATAACTAAGTATATGTACAATCAGTGCACAAAGAATTGCTAATGAATAATGACCTACCCAATGAATTAAATTAATTTGATTACTATATTCTAAAGAATGTATGCTATATTTCCGGGACCATGATCTTACTAACTTTTTCATATCCACAAGAAAAATATAATAGGTACATATACATATAATCAACCCAAGATTAAAGTTTATTCCGCTTTATGTTGAAAGTTTGCATGAGTTGAATATTTATCAAATTAAATTCTTCATTCTAAGACCAGCTTTGAAGGAAACCGAATTTTTTCGGCCTATAGCTATCGAGCATACATCATAATATAATGTCAAGCCACAAACAAGTAATAATTTCAGAGACGTTTTATGTTTATTTTTTATAATATCACAAAATTACAACAAAAATTGCAATTGCACGACAGATGCATGATGTATAATTTTCTTGACGCAATTTTGCATTTCAAGTGTAGATAATTAGTTTTCCACCTTGGGGTTTGCTTTTGGGGAACATTTAACTTGTGATTATAGTAACAATAGGACAATAGCTCATATAGGAAAGCAATCACAACCAATTGTTAATTTTGCAGTATCATACGTGTAATATTGAACACTACTATAGCATCATCTATCATTGAAATAATTGCGGTCTAGTAGGTGTTTTTGTTGTACCATAAATGGTCACTTTTGTTGAAATAAGAAAGAAAATTTTTATAATGTATAATTTTATTATTACATATGCTGCGTCAACCAGCAATGACAAATAAATGTAGCTAGGGGTGGGCTGGCACTAAAATATTCGTGCAGAAAAATTTAAACGACAGTTTGAAATCAGCTTCGAACCCTGGAAGTTCAACAAATTTATTACCATTGCACCAGGACTAAGCGTATTGGCTCTCCGTTCAGACCAAAACTTTATTGGTCATTGTTAACCAACTTTACGCCAATTAATAATCAAATTTTACCAATAAATAACTACTCTCTTTCTATGACCCATTCAAAACGGTAAAAAGTACTAAAATTAAATGATCAAAATTTTTTTATCACACACTTGCTTGTCCGGAGTAACGCTGATGTACGGGAGCAGTTGGGAATTTTCAAGGTCGATGGTTCTTAGATTTAAAATAAAAATAAATAATTAATTCCTCGTCTCAAAAAATAAATTGTTTTCCAAAAATAATTCAATCGCTAATAATTCAAAATTAAATGTAAAATTTTACTACTTCAAAGGTTCGAACTTGTAATTTCCTTTATCTAAATCCACGCCAACGTTCGCTCTTACAAATTTTATTCCAATATCCAAATTTAATTAACCAATTTTCAAAAATCCAAATTAAAATCGATCTCAAGTAATATTCGCTTATGAAAAATAATAACTTCTTTATTAACAAAAAAAAATTAATCTTTCACTCACAATAATTTTTCCTACAGCCACTTTAGACCAATATAATTTTCAAATCGAATTAAATCACGGTTTCCAAAATTAAAAAACTCGATTGCAAAACAGTCGTGTAAAAATCTCACTAATTTATTCTCAATCAAAATTCACAGAGCCGAAAGCTTAAACAACCGCTGCGGCGGTCATTTTTGGCAAAAGCCATTATCTCCTTCTTTCTCTCCCCACCGTGTACTTTTCCATTTTTAAACTTTCGAAAATAAAATTAACAAAATTTACAATTAAGCACAGGGTGGGTATTTTGTTTTGCGACAATAAATTTAAATATAATTTTTCTTCTTCATCGTAAAATATTTAATTACACCAGGGGCGGTTCTACCATAGGAACTGCAGAGCTGCAGAACCGCCAAAAATAAGAACGAAGTATACCAAATTAATTATTACTTATTAGTATAATCACCAAATTTCAAATTATTTCAATAATTGAATAATCAATTTTGGTTTCAAAGAGCGCTTCTTATGTTGCCTTGAGTCAGTCAAATAAGTACTGTAATAATTAATACAAGTCCGTTACGCTTTCGAAATCACTGTTTAACTTCGATGTGCTGGAAATGATTCTGAACATGAAATGACGCGAGCTATCGGGTGAAATCGTATCCATATCAGTATACATCGTGGTGTTAGGACTATCCTAACATCACCACAACACCACGGTATACATTACAAATTGTGCTGCATCTTTTTGCAGTTTTACATGTCGTATTTTGTGATATAATTTAAAATTTGACTTATGAAAACAACTAGTAAGTTGATTTTTGTTCATTGATTGTTCAACAACATTCTTAAACAATAAAATGCAATAGTTTAATACTCGTAATATAGTGTAATTTGAAAATTTAGTACAAATTTTAATTTTACCAAGTCTCTTATAAATACTATTATCAAAATAGAAGTAAAATTATTTCTTGGCAGATCCTATATTAGAAACTCGAAATCAAATTACGTTTAATTATTAATATCAGTAAAATTAAAATTATGTAGGTTTTTTCTACAATAATGTTTATTATTAAACTCGCAGATTACAAGATATAGGAAGAACCCACTATGGTACGTACAACCGTTCTGCTCATATTGCAGTTCTGGTTTT
Source organism: Cantharis rustica (assembly GCA_911387805.1). Classification (NCBI taxonomy): domain Eukaryota; kingdom Metazoa; phylum Arthropoda; class Insecta; order Coleoptera; family Cantharidae; genus Cantharis; species Cantharis rustica. Next base: position 52,756,808 of record OU426878.1, on the reverse strand, counting down.
ACGAACATATACGATTTTATCTTAAACACATCTTGCGTTATGAACTTTAATTGAAATTATGAATATCGAAGAAAGTATCTTATACCTACTAGTACATAAAATAAATGCTTATGAATTAAATGAAGAAAAAATAAAATGAAATATTACTAATATTTTTAACACAACTTCTCTCATAAGCTGTACTTAATAAAATTTTTTCGAAAATTAGGATTGCAATTTATTGTAAAAATGTAAAATGATATAAAGTACTACATTCTAGATTAGTGTTGTACGTTTAATATTTAAAAATGTGCAATAAGTAAGTTTATTTTTTGAGATTGCCATTTTACTGATATCTTACTATTTTTATAATGCAGAACACCCAAAAATATTTTTCACGAACCGCCACTGAATTACACTCTCATAAAGTTTGACTGGATTCGTTCAAAAGGTTAAAAAAAATTCAGATTGCACTAAAAACAAACTGAAATAGTAGGAAATTTGCTAAATTCTATTTGGAGTATGTTCTTACTTTTGACTTCTTTGCAAAAAATTTTTTGATAATGGCGAATAAACGTTATTTGTCTATGATAAACAAATAATTTATTAAAATTAATTTAATATACATACCTTATTAGTAGTTAATAAAAATCGATTAAAAAATAGTAATTATTTTAATAATATTATCTATTTTAAGTATTAATTACTTTTAATAAAACTTAGATAATAAAAAGTATAATATGGTTTAATACTGTAAAACATTTAAATTTATATATTAATACAAGTAATATTAAAACACATATTTTAAATAATAATTATAAGAAATATTATTATTATTATTATTAAATAGCATTCATTCCTTTATGAAATCTATTTCTAGAGGGGAATTCGTCCTCGTACAAATTCAAAATTGTTATTTCACTGCTTCTCCTAAAGATTGCGATGTGTTCTTGCTTCATTGATTATTTCTCTCAATTTTTTCTATCGTTGACCAGCTGTTTTCACTCTTTTGTACCCACCTTTCTTTAATCCTCCATTACACAGTCCCACCATCGCAATTTGAATCTTCCGCCATTTCTTGTTCTGTCTGGCTTCCACATCGTCAATAATAATTTTATTGATTCTTTCTCATCAGTTTTCACGATGTGACCCAATCATTTTATTCTCTGGGGTTTCATGAACTTGATAATGTCTTCACCGTTTATTTCGTTTCTTATTTTATTAATGCTTTATATATCTTGATTTTTGTTGTTTTCTTTATCCTTTTATCTTTCAGCATAAATATATTTGCATAGTAAGCCCTATTTTTAGCTTACACTCTTGCCTTAACTTTTAAGTCTCTGCTGTGTCTGTTGTTTATTTGCACCCCAGTGACTTTTAATTCCTTTTTTCTCTTTAATTCCTTTCTGAATTTAAGTCCTTTCCTTTTTTAATTTAATTAAAGGACGTTTCGGGATTATTTATAGTATTCTCACTTCCTCAGTCATCATCAATCTTAGAAACTAAAACAAATTTAACAAATAAACAGATATCATCTACATTTTAATAATTTACACAAAAGTAAGGGTTATTAAAAGAGGCAATTCAGAAATTAAAATAAATAAAAATTCCAGAAAAGCGAAAGACGCTTTTAAATCTAAAAAAACTTGGGGAATGATTTCTTATGTTTTATAATTATTAATACAAATAATAATTAAAAACAATACAGAATGAGAAAAATAATAAATAAGAGCGTCAGTTTGTTCTTGTCTACACAAATTGGTTACTTTTTAGAAAATTTTTTGGAATAGAAGTGCCATTTTTTTTCCTGTAAAAAAATATAGAATAAAAAAGAGGGAAAGGGGGGAGAAAATAGAGTTTTTATATTTTTCCTTTTGTTACTCTTAGATCCCTAGATGATAAACTATACAAGAATATAATCTTAAAATACCTACTTATTAAATAAGTCATTTTATAAGCTGGTTTACTGGTTTAAAATTGAAAGACTTCTATATAATAAAATCAATCAGAAAAATCGAACCGATTATCATAATAATTATAAAAAATTATCCGCGTTTTTCACGTGATCATTAGCTTGCTCTTCTGGTAAGAACACAATTTTGTTGCAAGATAACACATTTACTTGACATGCTCTACAAACTATTATTCTGAAAAATTTTTCATATTTATGGTAAATTTTATTAGTCACGTTAATGCGACGCACTGTTTGGCCCACTTAATGCGCCCACAGGTTTAAAATTTACAACAAAAAATTTTATACTCAATTGGAATAATCAAGTGGTAAGAAAACATCTCGCACACTTTTTTATGGGTTATTTAATTTTTGCGATTTTTTCATAAAAAACGGTAATGAAATGCAGATAAGTAACAAGTAACCGATTAATGAGATTTATTTTCGAGTGACTGCGAATTCCAACATGCGATAAATAAAAATGGTTGTGAAAGGAATCGGTTCAACGACCGTGTTAAATTTGGTCAACCAGTCTCTGTGAATTTTAAACAGGTAAAATACAAATTTGGACACTTCACAAGAAACTTGTTTACTACCGCCTTTACACTCAAATTTATAATAATGGTCAGTCTTGTTTGCTTTGCAATAATAGTCCTGTCCTGGGTACATAATATCGGTTTCACTATTTGCAGTCATTTTGGTAAGGGTTATTCGTACAATAAACCCCTTTCCATTTTAATTATTACATTTTTTATTGTACGAAATTAAGAAAGAAGAGGTTAAAGCAATTCAAGATCCAAAATAATAGGCAGCGGAAGTGCGACATTAAAATAGCAACAAAATATAAAAGTAATGTTCGTTCCATAAAAAATTAAACGTCAATGCTCCTTGCATATCAAAATTTCCCACATCAAAATACATTTTTTGCGAATAATTTCTATTCTTTGACTTTGGTATCGATTTTGGAAATCTTATCAAGCTAACTCGGTCATGTCATGAATTTTAAATTAATAAAATTTTATTTTTAAGGATAATCGAAAACGTTCCACCTTTATAACCTACCGGATCTACATTTTTAAGAAAAAACACCCACCAAAATCAACATCCCTGGCGGATTACAATAATTCAATATTATCCAGGTAAAATACATACCTACACATATGAATTGTGAATCAAGAAATTCAAACAAATGTGTCGAGGGCGGAAGGGTTATGTCAGCTGCTTACCAGGGTGTGGGAACTTAACACAGGTGGTAAAGTGGCTGAGAAATTTTAAGATTTCGTAAACGTCATTACCAAGATGCATTTGAAGATAGCAACAATAACTCTTTTGTTAGACTGAATGTGATTTTCATAATAAACGTGAGATTTGTAGAAAATAGAAAAATATTTAAAAGGCAAAAAATTTGCTGATGATGATGGCTTGAACATGGATTTGAGGATTTACATAAACTTTTTGGATTTTATCATTTGTTTTTTTAAGGCAATGAAAACATTTGTTTTAGTTTAATTCAAAATTCGTCCAATATATTTTGTTTTATTTAAAATAAAAAATATTATAAAGTATTTTTTGTTAATTTGATTTTGGCTATGAGACAGATTAATGTAATATGGAAAGTGTTGATAAGCAGTCGTGGCCGAGCGGTTAAGGCGTCTGACTAGAAATCAGATTCCCTCTGGGAGCGTAGGTTCGAATCCTACCGACTGCGATTAATTTTTTGAAAACTGCTATTCTATAGTTTGGTGCAGCCTATTTTTCAATTCCAAGTAACTTCCGAATTATTCTAAAGTTCGATTTAGTTGAATATTATTAAACTTTTGCTTAACAGCAATATTATTTTTTTTCGAAATTATTTCAAAAATTATTTTTTTTAAATGCATATCTTAATTATTTTAAAACTACAACCGTTATGAACTTTCACCTGATAGCTTCGAGTTTTTTTTATATTACTTAAACAAGAAAATAATGCGTTAGTTTTTATTAATTAAGGCAATAACCTTATAATAACACTCTGTATAAATAATACTCTGTAATAATAACACGTGTAATAACACTCTACACATTTATTCTTTATATAAAGTTATTTGGAAACGTTTGATTTTAAATTGTAAATTCATTCATTCATTCAAAATTCATAGTCTGCTTTTAAAAATCATAATTAAAATGATTAACGGATTAATTAATTGGTGATGCGTATGATCACATGATAAGATTAACGAAGTGCTTCTTTTCTTAATAGACATCTATCTGGAAGTGACTTTAGGTTTAACACGGCCTTGCTTTAAAATGTTTTCGATAGTAACAGCACCGAAATGTTCAAAAGCCTGGGAAATTTTACCCAAGAGTAAATACTTTTAACATGAAATTCCTCGAGGACGAAGTCCGAGGTATTTCTTTATTTCACGAGAGCAATGCCACGTTTGAATTTTGCACATTTCGGTGCTTTTTGTTGAGCTTATTCTTTAAAGTAGTCTCAATTTTTGCTTACTGTGTGCTATTCGTCAGGGTATTTAATATTTTAAGCACCATAAAAACATTTAAAAATTTTCAATTGTAGAAGGTAAAACCAAACATGATTGTTTTGCAGGTAGATACCTATAGAATTACTACACCTTTTTATTGGTTTTTCGCACACGTATTTACATGTAGAACGCACCCTTACAGTAGCAGCTGATTTTCAACACAAAAATATTTTTGTTAAGCGTAACCGCAACAGGAACATAGAATTTTAGTTAATTTATTATAAACAAATTAAAGGCGACCCAACAATAAATCGGTTTCCGTTTTTATTTCTTCTAAAGCGAGTAAATGGGAAGCTAGCTTATCAAGAAAATTTTTCAAACCTTGAATAATTAAGGGGTAATGACACTCTAGAGATACAAAAAATAGCATAATTTTAACAATTTTTTATGGCTGTATCGTAAATGCAATACAAAATCTGTTTAAAGGTGTTTATTGTACATATTTTAAAGACAAACTTATAATTTTTTTTTTTCAATTTTTTTACAAAATAGCAGCGTCAAGTCTCCGCAAAGGAAACCTCTCGTTACAAATAGCGTTCCGCGGCCGGCAAGAATTCTCCTACAATTTTTGACTTTTAACAAAAAATAAAAAAGATTTCAATTCTATATAAGATTATCTCAAGAAGTACGTAGCGAAATTAAAAAATATTGTTTTTTGTAAGAACAGTGCATGATTGATTTCAAATTTCTGTTTTTGTTATAAAAATTACATGAAAAATTGCTTATAACAAGAAAAGTTTACAATATAACGTAAAATCCCTACGTACTTCTCTAGATAATGTAATTTTATAGCTACAGTTAAAATTTCAAAAGAATTGGTTAAGATTTGTTAAAATTATGTTGCCGGCCAGTTTAGAAAATGTAGTTTCTAGATAAAACGTTTTAAAGTTTTACATAGCATTATTTCATGGAAATCTTTTATTTACTTTTAATCTGCAATACCTGTATCATATAATTGGCTTTCTATATTGATGTTCTGCTCTTCTTCTTCTTCTCTGACTGATTTAAACAACAACCAAGCCTTTTTTGCAGCATCAGACAGCAATCGCTCCGAGAACTTAATGCGGCATGCATCAGCTTCCGCGCAGAAATTGAAGCAATTGGGTCCGATTGTTATACCCAATCCATCCATAATTTTTAAAATACCGCTCCATACCATCGTTAAATATACATACACTCATTATTTTAAATAATTTTTAAATACAACCGAAAAAACTCAAACTCAAAGCATCGGGGTTACTAAAATTGCAATACTGATACACTAATGCACAATTACAGCCGGATACCACCCTAGTTAAATTTTTAAATTTTATACTGTACATATTTAGAGATTTTTAAAAATAATAAAGATGCACTTTAGTTTATTATCTTTTGCCGACAGTTGTAACGCACTAGTATCATAAAGTTGAGTAATTTATTGCATACTTCCTACCGGGCTTTAAATGCTTATAGTTCCGAAAATATTCGGAATATCAATATGAAATTTTAACACGTAAATTTTAAGATATTGAACTATTAATTAATGCAAAAAAATTTTTTTGCATTTTAAGAAAACTCTAGAGTGTCATTACCCCTTAAAAAAACAAACTAAAAGCAATCTAATGATAAAACGGGGCGATTGACCTTTCAAGACCAAACGACGACCTAAGAATTCCATATTTTTTATATCAAAATGTTATACTTTTCTTATTTTTTTAGACCAAACTTTATATAACAAAATGTAGGCAAGAACGCACTCCAACATCAACTTCAACAGCTGATTTTCAACACACCAATATTTCTGTTTAGCAAAGCGCAATAGAGACATCGAATTTTAATTCACGCCTAATGCCTATTAGGAAACTTGCTGTATTCTTGAAGTTAATAAAAAAAAAACAAATTAAAGACGACCTATCGATAAACATAGTATGAGACCAATCCTCAGCAGTCGATTTCCTACCGGATTCTATTTTTAGTTTATGAAAAACGTGTACATAAATGAAAAACTAACTTACCAAGAAAATTTTTCAAAAATTGAATTTGTTTTTTAAACTAAAAGCGACCTAACGATTTCATACTTTTTTCATATCAAAATTAAAATTAGCTTCATTTTCCCAGTCCAACTTATTTTTTATTTATTGACGATTATTGCCAATAGTAAACCGCTAGCAAGAAAAGTTCTGTACACGTACCTTAATTTTTGTGTTAATTTCCAAATATTTCTAAAAATTTCCAAAGTTAAATCTTCCGAAAATTACAGTTTTATTCGGATCGAGGGGTGAATCGTAATTAAAAATAGGTGTATAATAATGTGAAAATATAGTGAAATTATTTGGAAGTTTTGGAAGAAACTACAAAATTTTTGATCGCGGTTTACTCCATATTAATTGAGATAAAATGGTAAAAGTTATTAACATGTGATAATATTTATATAAAAAATTGATTTTTACATGTTAGATGAAATTGAAAAATAATTAAAATCCATAACTTACATAAAATTGTGCAAAAACTATTTAAATGAATTAGTCTGCTTAATTATTTTTCAATTTCATCTAACATGTAAAAATCAATTTTTTATATAAATATTATCACATGTTAATAACTTTTACCATTTTATCAATTATCATATTCGTTATATTAACATATAACAAATTAATACGTAGATCTGTCCTGTATATTTCTCTAAGTTCATACACATGAAATTTTGAAATTGGGGCAATCTACAACTTTTGTAATTTTAAATTACAACTAACGTTTCAATTTAGGTTTTTTTTGGCGGTTAGTTTAGTTTTCCGGTTTAGAATTTTTCAAAATAAGTTTTTTTATTCATTTTGGCTTCAAGTAGGTATAATTTTTATTTTTATAAATGTCAAATAAATTTGACACTTAATCAGATTTGAATTTTAATTCAAAAGTATAACTTTTCGATAATTTCTACATTTTTCCAGGTTTGCCTGATGAGATTCCGTAAATCGAAACACCAAGTTATAACAGCGTGTCGCAGACTAATTCATTTAAATAGTTTTTGCACAATTTTATGTAAGTTATGGATTTTAATTATTTTTCAATTTCATCTAACATGTAAAAATCAATTTTTTATATACATATTAATTTAGATATACGAGTATTAAATTATGAAATTATTTGTATGAATGGTTCTTAATGACAAATTAAATAAATTTTCTAAATTTATTATTTGTTTCCACAAATCTTACGTCTTACAAACTTCTGATTACTTAGAATGATTAGAAAATGAGCTTTTCTTGTAGCTAGATAATATCCCACTAGGATCAAGCCGAAGGATATGATTTATTTTGATTATGATGTGATTCATTCACACACCGTTTAAAAAGAGCACGCCTGTGTGTTGAAAATGAGAGTGGTTATTTTGAAAATATTTTAAATGGATCAACCAAAAAAAATGTGAATGTGAAAAAGTTCATAAAACTTGGCATGTTTGTTCTATTTATTGATGTAAGTTAGCATGTCAATTTTTTTTCTCTATCTCTAACGGTATATATTTTACAGCCTCTTAAAATTTTTGAATTAATGCGATTTTTACCTTTTGGCTGCAGAAAACTAAATTTGTCTTCCGATGAAAAATTAATAATCTCTTTCTTAGTTGCCAACCAATCTAGATGAACTTTTTTCACGTATACATCAATATATCAAAAATAATTTTAAAAAATGAACAAATCTACCATGTGTTTATTTGGGACTAGAAAAAAATCTGTCATTTTGCAGGATTTTAGAATCAAAATTCAAAGTTTCAAATAAATATTTTTGGTGTTAAAGTGAGAAAAAATGATAATAGAGATAAAACCCACCACATTTTTTTGTTTCATATGGTAGAGCATATTTCTTAGAACGAAAACATACAAAACCTTTCATTATTATCCTTTTCCTTTTAGTCAATATTCTATTTATCGTAAAACTCTGAATTTTGTTTCAAAAATTGTTCAAGTGACATTTTCAGATTTTTTCTAACTCCAAATAAACACTTGGTAGCTTCGCTGATTTTTTGAATTATACCTGACATATTGACGTATACGTAAAAACAATTTTATTTTGATTGGCTATTAATTAAGAAAGATATAATTTATTTTAACATTGAAAGACAAGTATAGTTTTCTGCGGCCGAAAGCTAACAATCGCGGTAATTCGAAAACTTTATGAGACTAAAATCTAAACAATTAGAGATAGAACAAAAAAATTTGGTATGCTTACTTACATCAATGAAATGCCAAATTTCAGCAAAATCTGAGATGATGGGTATCATAGTGTAATGATCAAAAATAAATTTTGTTAATTTTTTTCGTACTTGCGTTGTTAATTATATTTTTATCTGTTTAGGTTATATTATGTAAATCGGTTTACTTTTCTTAAAATTTTACTAGACTGAAGTTTTAGCCCGGTAAATTTACTGTCGCAACTGTGCCCTTAGTTTGTTTATAAGATGTTTCGTCTAATTACTATATTATATAGAGTTTGTAAGAAAATTAAAAGAATTAAACTCGAGATTTTTCAACATTTTTTTTTTAATTTAATTTACCCGAAATCAGTTGTTTTTAGATAAAAAGTTATAATGTAAGTTGTAGATAAGCAACTGCTCTTTAAAAAGTCATTAATATTTTAACACTAAAAAATTATCAGTTTTGGTGCTATGACCATTTTAAGGAGGAAATTAAAACAATTACTTTGAAGAGGCTTAAATTTTTGCGAATGCTAATTATCGATATATTAAGATTATTTAATTTTATTATTTGTGTTATTCAAATCTTAAAACTATTTAAACAAAATATGAGTAAAGTGGAATCAATAAAAACAATTAACACTTAATTTATATGTATATTTCGTGGCGCTTCCCACGTAGCCCAGTCGTCAGAGATTTGAACTCGGGAATAGTTAGAGAAAATGTAGAAATTTTTCTGATCGCTTTGTATTAGGTTTAGAATAAACATGCTAAGTTTCCTCTTTTAAGAGGTTTGCGTTCGGCGCCATCTGAGAAAATTGGTGGCAATAAAGTTAGTTTTGCGAATATTTCATTTACCGTTAATTTTACGACAAAAAAATTTGTATAAATGTTATTTATCATAAAGTTTTCTATAAAAATATCTTAAGCACTTTCTGTCTAAAATAAAGTGTTTTCGAGTTATAGCTCGATGGTATGGTATTTTTCTTGTCTATTTTGATATTTCCTACATGAAATACTTGAAAATTTTAATGCAAAACTGTAATAAATGCATTTCTTACTAAATCTTAATATAATAAAAATTTTATTTCAGGCTTTTGGTGCAAAACCAAAAAATTGTCTTTACTGCAGTAAGAATATACTGTTTACTGTGGTTATATCGGCCTGATATATACGAAATTTGAATTTACAGTATAATTTCCGAATAATTCCATTATATCTACTTCCAAAAAATATTTTCACTATTTCCACCTGGTTGTACACCTATTTCCAGCCGTGATTTGCCTCTTAATATTGATACATTGTGTCAATATGATGTCAAAATCGTTTGTGCATGCATTTCATAAAGTTCAAGTGCCATTAATTTAATTTTAATTTTTATCGAGTTGTAGGCAAACGAATTATTGCAATCGTCCGAGCAATAACTGCTAATATTTAAAACTTATAGCAGATGGAGTAAGTATCTAACGAAATTCGCGTTATATTACTTGCAAATTTATCAAGATGGATTGACTTAAACTTGAAATTGTCTTGCATCACAAATTCTGAATTAAATTTATTAATTTAGTCATAATATTTATTATTATATAATACAGTAATATTTTTTTCACAATTTTAAATAAATTTCCAAATTTGTTTTTGTTTTGGGGAGCGCCCTCCTCCCCTCTCATTGGAGTGACAAATTTTTCAATTTTTAGTTTTTGGTAAGAGAAAACTTATATATTGCCATGTCCCCCGCGGTATTAATTTTTTTTAAATTGTTATCGTTTATCATAAATTTAATTTTTACGTAAGGAGACACGTAAAATAAGCCGGTAGAACATGAAAACTCTCTTAAATTTTTAATTTTGTTAAATAAAATTTTTAGTCTCACGAAAATTCCACTTTAATTTAATTCCCAAATATGATCATACAAATTTCTTGTTTATAATACATTATTACCTTATATAAAACTCGTCGTGGCTCAACAAATGTTTTCTAAAACTTGATAAATTTTATTTTTAAATCTTAATTTTTCAATTCTCAATTTAAATCGCTTCTAAATCAATTTAATTTAATAACACAATTTCAACTTTACCAATTCTTCATCCAAATCAATTTAACTGCTTCCCTATTCAAAGCAGTTTTAAAAATTACCAAAAAGCTTCAAAAAGCTTCAAACACGTCTACACTTTTGAAAGCTTCCAGCCATAACCTTGTACCGAAAACAAATAATTTACAAATCTTTAAATGTACTGTATGTAACCTAATAAAAAATCAAACTAAATAAACTTCAAAAATTCACAAAAATAACAAAACAGTTTGAACAAATAACAAAACACGACAATATATTGCGATGCCTCCCTGTATATTTAGTAAAAAAATTTAAATTTTTAAAATAATCCAAATATTATTTAATTTCGTGAGTTCGAGTGGAGGGCATGCAAATATTTGTGAGCATGAGACTATTCTTAATGATTTTAAAATGTTAATTTTTATTTGTATAATTTTTGTATTAATTTTAATTTCAAAATAGTCAACTAATAAAATGGTAATGCTAAAATTTACCTCATATGGTATCTCAATTGCGCCTGGCTGTTCACAGCTGATCTTCTATGGTTATACAAATTTTAATGTGTATCAATTTCACAAACAACCCAAATTTTCACAAATCTTCATCTAGAAGAACTCCTAATCAATTTAAACAACTCTTTTATTTAAAGAAAATCACTTTAATTATCAAATTCAATAAAAATCAAAATTTATTTGAAACGGATCGAACACTCGACCGTCATTTTACGCCACTCAGCATGAAGTACCTTTTTCCTACAGCACGGCTACCAACATAATATTATTTACAAAAATTCTTATTGACAATCCGTTACTAAAATTAAAATTAAAATAAATTAAAAATGTACATGGGTCTTTGCACGAACCTTTCCTTTAATGATGTTTAGGACAATTGACCATAGTCAGAATAACGAAGTTATAATATTGCCAGGATAAAATTCTGCAAGCTAAAATTTCGAAAAGTCACAATATCTCAAGCTAAGCGTAGCCATATCGCTACTGAAAGCCAAAATACTGCAAATATTTTATTCTCATTTATTAATACGGTTAGAACACATAAATTTCGAAATGAAATATTTCGACGCCACTATTTGACTCGGGAATTATTTTTGGACACGGTGATTTTTGATTCGAGAACTCGAAATACACAGATTTCTGAATTCTTGCAACCATGACATTTATTCCCGAAGCCCTGACAAGTCGAAAATTACGGGACTAAAAATATAGGATTTTTGATCTCACAAACTTATTAAAAACATTCCTGCAGCCGCCAGAAATCGAAAATTATAAATCTAGAAAGCCGAGTAAACCGATTCACCAATTAAAAACATTCTTAAAACCGCTAGAAGTCGAAAATTATCAAAACTGTTAGAGGTCGCAAATTACCCAATTTGTCGCGGGGTTTTTACATTCTAATTAAAATTATCACATTTAACTAAAACTATTTACATAGTATTTTTGTCTGCGCCTATCTTGCGATGTATCGGACTGTTAGTGAGTATTTTTGATCTTGCATATTTTTGTCATTTGTTTTTCTAGGAAAAAAATTAGTAGAAAACTCAGCATCCAACTAGAAATACGGGATCTTTGATTAAATTTATTTTTTTTTAATTTTTGCAAATTTTAAAACTGCTAAGTTAAAATATACAAAAAAAATAATTACCTTAATTAAACTTATTTTCTATTTTACTCAACATTAATATCCCAAGTACATAAAAATAACCCATTCAATTTCGACGTTTTGTGTTAGGAAATATATTGAGAAAGTTTATAAAGTAATAAAATCACGAGTGTGCAGCACGAGAGATTTTGTCTGAAAAATTTATGGAAAATATTTTCTAGCAAAAGAAAAATTTTAGAAAATTTAGAACTATGAACTATAGATTCTATAAATCTATGAACGAATGAATTATTTATTGGTAGTTACATTTTGACGTTTATAAAACTATCAACACTGCCATAAAACTGTTGATTAAATTTTGACATTGAAATTTAATGTAATATAAACAAAATGAAGCTAGATATTAATTAAAAAATTAATTCATTAATTCATTGATTAATTAAAAATTAAGTATTGTTATTTATTTTGGGAATTATTAGAGGAAAACCGGACCTATTTTTCTATATAACGTGATAATTTTGGATAATGAATACAGCAAAAGTCAGTTTATTTATTATAGTGCATTTTCTTGCTAAGATTAAAATTAAATAGTTTTGCCACATCTAGCAAAATTGTAAAAAAAAGGAAGAAATTGTTTTTTATTTTCAGTTTCCTCTATTTCAACATGTTTCTTTATTTTTACTATAATGTTTTTCACGTGAACTTTAATAATTTTATCAATTTGACGTTGTAATTTTAAGTTGTAAATTGTGATTATTATAATTTATTTATGTATTATGTTAAAATAAATCATTATTTATTTCTCAGGTTTCGTTGGTTATTTATAGTTTATTGTCTCAAATTATAATATTTCTAGATAACTAAAGCCCGCATTATAATGAAAGTTTTTTACTGTGTAATTATTATGCTCTCATACAAATATATATTTTTTATAGTTTTAAACTAAAAATAAGTACCTATACTGAAAGTACTTAAAAGGTCACTACGCTTACGTCGAGAAGAAGACGAAGAAAAACCTGCCTAATTTTAAATACGTCTATAGAAATAATTAAACAGTTTTATTAAAATAAATTAAGTGTGATTATATCAAGATTAATTGATTTATAATTAATTGTGTAATTAGTTAAGAATTAATAATAGTTATTTACAGTACTAGTGCGGTACAGATATATTACCCACCAAAGAAAATTGCAAAGTTACTTAAATTTTTGAGTTAACAACAGAAAATCCCTAAATGCGGCATTGAGGCCGCATAGCTTTAGAAATTATGCTCTATTATAAATATACCATTTATACCAAGCTTTTTTAAAGTTAATTTATTTTTATCTTGTATTACTTGGAATACCAATAGCATTAATTTGTAATAAAATTTTCAATTATCATTCTTAAAAAAAATTGCGTGTTAGCTTAGAATTTAGATTGGAAAAATTTATACATTTTCGATCTGTGCTATCTAAACATGCAACTCATATCCATAATTATTTTGTAGAAAAAAACTACTCATTTGACATTACCTATAATTAAGAGTTTTAAATAGAAACTATCAGTACAAATAACCAAATATTTAAATGTTTCGAATAATTCATTTAACGACTCAGCCTACCCTTAATTATATGATATGATAAATGGAGGCGGAATTAAAGCACAAAAATAATTAAGATGTCACGTGTGAAAGGAAAAGCTGAAACACATAATCGTAACGTGTCCTACATTATAGGGTTTAATGTGAATTTTTACTTTGATTTTAAACAACACTATGACTTTTATAAAAAATAAGAGATTTTTTGATATTAACATAACTCTTCTGAAATTGGCTGGATTATGGGTTCCGGATCAAGGCGAATCGCTGCCACTACAAATTTGGTATTGGATCTACAATATCACTATAAATGGATTTGCACTGTTGTTTTTCATGCCTTGTGAGTTTGTGGCTTTCCAAGATTCCAAGGATATTTTAGACGACGCTATAAAAAATGCAAGTGTTGCTGTTACGCATCTTTTGGCTTTAATTAAGTGTTACGTGTGGCTTAACAGTAGGAAAGACATCTTGAACATGATTAAGGAATTGGAACAGAAGGCTTCTGAATATGATGAGATCGATGATTTTAAACCTCAACTTATGGTCGAAACTGAGAAGTCGACCAAAAATTTTACATTAACCGTTTTTTTCTCGCTTTGCGCCTCGGTTTCCATCACGGCCTTTTCGGGTTCGATGGCAATTTTATTGACCGATCATGAAAGATACGAAGTATATGGTGTAGATGTTAATAACTTAACCACCTATCGATACACGCAAAAACTTCCTTATTGGGCATGGATGCCATTCGATACACAAGCATCTAAGTTAAATTTTTTTATTGGAGTTCTTTACGTTTGTTATCCTGCATTAACACAAGCTTGGACAATTTCGGGTAAGCCAACAAATTTTTATTTAATTTTTGGATGATTTTCTATTTCTTCCTTTCAGGTACCGACACTTTATTTACAGCTCTTGTAAGTTACATAAGTGTCCAATTAAAAATTTTACAAGGAGGATTCAAAACGATTAGAGCTCGATGTGTACGAAGTTTAGATTTAAAAAATGAACAAATGTTTTACGATTCTGCCGAACTAAATGAAGCGATGATGGAAGAAATGAACAAGTGCATCAAACACTTGCAAATAATCTTTAAGTCGGTGAAAATTTATTAGAGTAATAGAACAGCTAATTAAAATTTGGAGTTTCAGAACTTGCCAAAAGATGGAGAGCATCTATACCTACTTAACTTTAGCTCAAGTTCTGATGTCGGAAATTTTAATCTGTACTTGTTTATTTTTGGTATCATCCGTAAGTATTTGTTCTTGTTTGTAGCTTGCAAAGATAACAAAGAATTTTTTGTGCGAGGACGGATTGACCACGTCAAAGTGTAAATTTTATATAGATCAGGTGTCTTTTGTATTAATGCAAAAGAGCAAAATAAAGCACTACACTAACTCACTGATGGGTTCTAAGTAACTTGAGTGTATGATACAATAGAATGGTTGACCAAGCAGACACTTTGGAAAGGCGATCATAAAAAACAAGCAAATGTACTTATGAGAAAAATGAAGACAGTCATAAGAAATATGATTGGTTTACTATATCAAAATTTTTGTTATATTAAATGGTTTACAGAAATCATAGGAGGCAGTAAAAAATATGAAAGCAGCTTAACGTAACTACGTAAATTACGAAACATATAAAAAAAATATTTTACATCTTCAGCTCTTCAGTCCACTTCTGTACCATCAGCTTTTTTCTTAAGAAAGGTTTAAGCATTTAGACCGAGTTGGGGAATGCTTGTAACATTGCTTTTTAATAGTTGATGGTGACAATTGTGGCTGGCTTTACGTGCCCTCCGAAGCACGGAGACGATAATAAGAAAGCCTAGACTCTCTCCGAATACAAACCGGGTACCAATTATATATTTTTAATTAATTAATTACTTGACTTTGTGTGAAATGACTAATTATAATATGGCGGTATTATATTATACGTCAGAGTAGTCCGATAACCCTCGTATATTTATTTTTCTCCTTAAAAAATCTATTATTTCAAAAGAAGCTCCTATACAAAATTTAGACTTTAACTCAAACAAAATTTAGGTAATAGTTAAAAGAGAATTTTGAAACTAAAATTAATTAAATAAATTATGACAAATATATTTTAACACTAACAAATACAACAAACAATAATAAATATAAGCATAGAAACAATTTACTGCACAACACATAGCGAATATATCCATGTACTCATTTGGATTTTTATATACTTCGCATTGCTAGTGACAACGCGAGAATTTAGACAATTTGTTTATTTTAACAGATATTGGCAAAAAACTATAGCAATTTAGTTTAATTCGCTGTTTTCAACATCCTTTGCGATTGTTTGCTCCAACGGTGCCGGCGGCGGCTTGTAATTTACAATACAAGGAGGCACTGGAAATATATTGCAATGACCCGAGCTATAAAATTTTCTTAATTCCAAAATTACTTTTTTTCTCGGATTTATTCATTTTTTTAACAAGAAACTCTTCAAATTGTTTTTAAAAATTGTTAATTTTTGTTGTTAAAATTTATTACCTATCAATGTGGTATGGTCGTTGGCTTCGCATGTGGTATTGCAGCTGGCCACGCCGGTCTTGTAAATTTGTTTGTGAATCTCTACAAATGATCCAAATATCCTCTAAGTTCTTTAAATTCACAGTTTTCTTAACACTTGCACTTCAATAAAACAACTTTCTTTAAATAAATTAAAATGCACTTTTATTTTTTATACCAAACATCAAAATTAATATTATCAATTGCGGGAATAACAAACATCCGTTCGTCTATTCGACGCAAAGGCCTCAGCCCAAGTCTTCTTGACAACCTTCAAGTTCCACTCTCTTCACTTTATATTTCTCCCACCTTATTTACAGCTAAAATTTAATTATTTTACACAATATGATACAAATAAACAATAAAACAAATTCAAACCTTAAAATTATTTTACAAAACAATAAAATTAATGTTGTTATGGTTTTCGAAACACGACAATATAATTCTACCTATATTAAAAATATTATTTAAAATTAGCCATTATGATAATAATGTATTTAAATGTATTTTGCTTTTGCTCGTCATTGATCTGTTTGTTTGTCTCTCTCATTGTAAATATATTGTCGTGTTACGAAATGATTCTACCGCCCCTGCTGTTATTTCGAAAAATTTACTGATTTTATTTTTGGAAGTTGTAATTTTGGTTTTGCGAGATTGCGATTTAATTTGAACATTGTCGAGTATTTTGGTAGAACCAATTACCAAGCAAAATTTTAAATTTTGTAAGTGGAAGATTTTTTTTGATTAGGGTGATTTTTATTGGATAAGCGATTTTTTTAAATTAAAATTATTTAGTTGTAATTGATATAATTTTTTTTATTATTAAAATATTGATTAAAAATAGTTTGTCGAGGAAACGACAAAATTGATAAAAGGTCGACAGCTGTAACCTGGGATCGCAATTGTCATTTTATTGAAAACTTTTATTCCTGGGATAATTTTTACAAAAACAGCTTTAGATTTTTGGAAGTTAATTTTAATTGGATAAATCTTTAAGTTATAAAAAAGAATAGCGTGGGGATTAGAAAATATAAAATACCACACAGAATTATTAATTTAAAATCGTAAGTTCGATCCTTGCGCTAACATAAAATTTTTAAAATTTGTAAAATTTATTAGAGCGAATTATTTTTAAGCCAAATCTTGCTTCCCATTATTGACCGAAAATAGGCAACAGCAAAAACAATTTCTGAACCTACTCATGAGACGAGTTTTTGTTCTCCGCATAAGAGAAACAAAAATCATTTCAGTATTGTTATGTTTCATCATAATATATGATTATAATTGGGTTCCAATTAACTCTGGAGTTATTCCAATAACTCAGAAATGGAAAATAAAGAAAAAGACAGTGACATAGACAACACATGGAACAATATTGCACATAGTTTAAAAACAGGAGCAAAACAAATAATAGAATATAAAAAGAAAAAAAGATGGAAAACGTAATTTGATAATGAATGCGATGAAGCAAACAAAAAGAAGAGAGAGACAAAAACTTCATATGCCTATCAACTAATGAATAAAATGACTTGGAAAAATATAATAAGATGCGAAATCAAACAAACAGATTGTACAA
The DNA here is from genome assembly GCA_911387805.1 of Cantharis rustica. NCBI lineage: Eukaryota > Metazoa > Arthropoda > Insecta > Coleoptera > Cantharidae > Cantharis > Cantharis rustica. Next base: position 52,738,820 of record OU426878.1, on the reverse strand, counting down.
ACAAAAGAAGAATAAATGGATAGAGGCAAGAATGAGTGAAATAGAGACGAGCAATATTAACAACAATGTAAGAAAGTTTTACAAGCAGATTAAGAATAATAAGAGAAAATATGAGATAAAAAGTAGAGGAATAAGAAATGAAGAAAGATTAATAGAAGATAAAACTGAAGAAATCAAGAGAATATGGAAGAATTACTTTCGTGCGCTATTATATAAACATCAAGAATAGGAAACAGAACAACAGGGAGAAAATACACCGAACGTAAAGAAAATAGCAGACTTAACTAATGACGAAATGATGAAAGCAATACATCAGTTAAAGAACGGAAAAGCCCCAGGCAATGATAAGATAATAAGTGAGATGATAAAGAATGGAGGAGAAAAAGTGCACAATGAAATCTGAGAAGTAATAAAAGAAATATGGCGACGAGAGGATATTTCGCATAAGTAGAAGGAAAGAATAATTGTGGTAGTAAAAAAGAAAGAAAAGAAGGAAGAATGCAGAAACTACCGAGGAATAACACTCCTGAATGTGGCTTATAAGATTCTATCCACGGTTATACACAACCGCCTAACTGTTTACGCAGATGAAATAATAAGAAAATATCAATTCGGTTTTAGAAAAGGTAAGTCGACGATAGATGCACTGCATATATTAAAGCAAATCAAAGAGTAAAGCTACGAATATGACATAGAGATGCATATTCTGTTCGTTGATTTCAGACAGGCATTTGACCAAGTTAAAATACACCAGTTGTTAAACTTATTAACAAGCCAACTTATTAGTTAATTAGCTAAGTTAAACTTATTAACTTGTGATAGTGTCAAGAACAGTGAGGGGCATGACAGAGATACTAAAAACCATAAAAAAAAGAGACATATGGAATGGGACTAAGTATTAACGAAAATAAGACGAAATACATGAGATACAGCAGAAGAAGAGGCGATAATAATAGCGAATTAATCATTGATAACTGTGTGTTCGAACAAGTAGAAAATTTTAACTACCTAGGAGTCCTAATTAATAATAAAAAGGAAAAACAGACAGAAATAAAACAAAATATTCAAGCGGGCAACAGAGCTTACCATGCAAATAAAAGTCTTCTGAGAGATAAACAACTAAAAAAGAAAACAAAGATAAAACTATACAAAATGTTAATCAGAAGGGTACTCGCATATGCATCTGAAGTTATCTGTATCACTAAAAGAAACGACGAAGAATTAAGGGTTTTGAAAGAAAAGTACTCAGAACGATAGTAAGCCCTACGCGACTAAACAACGGTCAATATAGTATAAAAACAAACATGGAGCTTCGAGAAAAGATGGGTGACGAAGACATAGTGAAGTATATTAAAGCTCAGAGATTAAGATGGCTGGGACATGTTATAAGAGCCGACAACGAAGAAACAATAAATGCGATAATGATGTGGAAATTGACTGGAGAACATACCAGGGGCAGACCAAAAGCTAGATGGTGGGACGGAGCTATAGACGACCTGAATAAGATGGGAGTGAAGGAATGGAGACAGATGATAATGAATCGTACAACATGGAGAAGCGTTATTAACAATACAAAGACACACAAGGACTTATAATGAAATGTATTACAGCAAACATGTAAATTAAGAGGATTAATCCATGTCAATAAAATGGATTTTGAAAGTCTTCAGACAGCCAAATTCTAATAGAATGTAGCGTTATGTAAATAAAAAATAATAATTGTCTTCATGTATTAGATGTAAATTCTAATACCAGTTTTAAATTTTAAGGTTGCAAAGCTTATCGGTCAAAATAAGCTGATAATGCTGATAATCTACACAAATAAAAAATGTTAAATGTGCACTTTTCCGAACGTAGTAGATAGTAGATACAATCTTTTTTAAACTTACTTAACTTCTTTTACCTCCTTTTTGTAGTTGATGAGTACGAGTTTTGTCTAGCAAATTTAGTTCTCCAAAATTTGCAAACCTATATTGAAATGAATAAAGCAATAGCTTCAGGCATGGTGATAGAATTAACTAGATTCTTTTTGTGAAAAATAAATTTACCTATGGCCAACTTCAATTAAAATTTTTTTTGCGAGCGTAGGAGAAAAGGAAAATGCTTTATGCACTGACCCCGGTTGAAACCAGGAGTGTGAGACTCATTGGTGATGTTACCCACTAAAAACCTCTTCTCGTGAGTTACTGTGCTTCCGGGATTCACTGATATATTTTATTCGGTTGCAGCAGGTATGACGCTGATAAGGTGTTGGTTGGGCAGCTAGCCTTCTTAAACCCTTTCGGGTTTTTAGTCTTCCCTTCGTCTTTTTCTTTCGTTGTAATAATTTTCACAATCATCTAGTGGATGGCTTTCTACCTTTCTTCTGTCTCAACATCTTTCCTATTATATTTTGCGGGGTCAGTCCACATAGTGCTGTGCTCTGTTATGTACTCTAGTTAGTTGCTATATTCAAACAGCGTGAGCTCAGCAGTATCTTCTTTGTTGCAGCAACTACATTCTGAGGTGTCTTTCCGATCCTGTGTAGATAGGCATTGAAACACTCGTGACCAAGCAAAACCTATGTAAGGTGGTATTTCATCTCGCTGTGAGTTCTTTTCAGCAATTTTTCGATTTGTGAAATGAGGAGTTTTGTCCACGCTCCTTTTGAGCTATCTTTCCACCTGGCTTGCCATTTATGTAGTAGTAGCAGTTCTCTGTTCTCTCTACCACCAGCAGGTCTAACAGTGGCGTTCCAATCAGCACCGGCAATGCACACCCGGATGGCCATATTTCTTTGTGCCCTTTTATAGTTTGTGCGGTAGCTCTTCAACAACGCTCCGTATAGCAGTATGGAGTTCACCATCGATGCCAACACTCTTCTTTTCGTCTGCCTGGCACCGCTCATGTTAGGCATTAGTCCTATTATATTTCCTATTCTGGTCACGTTCTTGACTGTAACTTCCATGTGTTTTTTAAAGTGCAGGTGTTTATCGAAAGTGACCCCCAGTATGCGGATGGTTTTTCCAGGCTTAATCTTGCATTCTTTGAACTTAATTGGAGTGGCCTCGCAGTTTCTTCTGCCTCTCATGTTGATGAGAAGCCATTGGTTTTTTCTGGCACCAGGTGAAAGACTTCTACTAACCATCTATGTACCAATCTTGTGTAAATGCTGTTCAATCATATCGTGTAGTAACTCAACAGTTTGGCTTCGATGACCAGGGTGAGATCATCCGCGAATTCCACAGTAGACACCCCCTCCGGCATCTGTAGTCGGAGCACCCCATTATACATGATGTTTCAGAGAGTCGGTCCCAGCACCAAATCCTGGGGCACTTCGCTGGTCACCTCTTTTTCTTGTTGCAAAAGTTTTTTCTCGATCCGGATTTTTCTATTGCTTCTATTTCTAGTCACTATGACGATAATTTAATTTTACATTGTTTTTAATACCAGTAATTTACTTTTGAAAGTAGTACCTATCTACAGGCGTAGATATAGAAAGAAGGAGGGGAAGATCGGTGTAATTGCTCCTTCTTTGATTCACGACTGAAGCATTTTCACTATTGACTCATTTTTAAATTTTTAAATTGTTAAAAGAATATTGTTAAAAGAAAATCTTGTATTCGAGTCTGCCTATCTATAAGAACAAGTAGGGTTCTCAACTTTGAAGCATTTACTCTTAAAAATAATTAATAATTAAAATTGAATATTAAATAGTAACCACTTCAAACTATTGACAATAAATTCTTTTAAATTAAATTAATTAAAACGTCATCCATTTGCTTATTTCTGTTTTCTTATTAATTTTCGATATTTTCATATTTAACTTATTTCTTGAAATCTATTGATCAATTAAAATCTATCTAACAACAGACAAAATTAATAATGTACAAAATAGTACAAGATGTTTTAAGAATTAAATCTTATAGTTAAATTACACACAATGTAAGAAAAATATTCATGCTCTCGAGACTTCTCCAAAGATTTCTTAGATTACATAACTGATTAATCTTTTTAAAAGTCTGCTTTCAAAAGAAATTTTTCTACTGCTTCTGAAGATTAATTAGTAAATTTAGAGATTTAAATAAATATGAGTAACTTTAAATAAATAATCGCCTATAAATTCACTTTTAATTTAAACTTTTTAAAACGTGTCGTTTATAGAACGCTTGAATTGAAGTCCAGACGTCATTCAAACCGCTACACAATTATCAATTGCACTCAACTTATTTAATTGAATAATCTACTTTTTAAAAGAAGACATGGAAGACGGCTAAAAATTTTATTCGCGACAATATTTTATGAGCGCCAGTCCGCTCTTGTTGTAGTGCTTTATTTCTTTAAAGTCTTGTTTCCTAAAAGCATTGCTACTTGTAAGTAGGCGGATTTAATGGTTGAAGGTAGCATTATCTTGAACAATTAAAATCCGGTTCGGTTATACACCTCAACAGTCGATCACCTGAGCTTCCGGTTAGAAAAGGGGGTAGAAGGTCCTTAACATCCCACAAAAAGAGTAAACATACTGTGGGAAAAAGTAAACTGTCACAAATAATAATTAAAATTTCTTTAGCTTAATAAAAGTTAAAATTATTTTTAAGATTCCGATGACAAGTAAGGCATTCGCAACAGAACTGGTTTATTTAGTGGCTATAGAATTTCAAATTGCGCTTTATTGTTTTTTTGGAAATAAAGTAACCGAATCGGTAAGCACTGCACTTAAACTGTGATTTAAAGAATTATTTGTGAATTTAAATTTTAAGGCTGAAGGAATCTCTTTAGCTCTGTACGAGGGAGATTGGTTATCATCAAGTGCTTCGTTTAAGAAGAGCATGTTAATTACTATGACTCGTATGAAAAAACCAATATATTTAACCATGGGAAAATTCTCACCATTAACGCTATCTACATTCGTTACTGTAAGATTTGCAAAATATATTCAATTTGATTGGTTTATTATGTTAATTAATAGCCGAGTAACTAATTGGAACTTTAATATTTTTAGATTGCAAGAGGATCGTATTCCTTCTTCGCCGTTTTGAAAAACAACAACATCGAAGAGTAGCACTTTTATTTTATAGTCATGCAAATTATAAAAATGTAATGAGAGTTGTTAAAAAGTAATAAAAAAACTAAATTAGATTGCAAATTAAAGACGAGCTTAATTTAAAATTTAATGTTCTGGTTTTTAATTTTATGTTCGAATTAATAAAAGCATTAAAGCCGTGACTGTAAAACATGGGATTTTTGCCAAACCAATCTGAAATCACAGAAATCCGACAGATGTTTTGGCAATTTACCTGAAGCAAACGATTATTAGTAATCAATTTCGTAATTGACGTATGTATTATTGATGGATTGAAATTTGATGGTAGGCATATTGGCTTCCCGGAATGAACAAGATTGTATAGACTCGCTCGATTATTTTTTGAAGGTAAACCAATCGATTGGAGATTTTAATAAATCATGGCCCACTTTTAAGCACAAGTTTGTTGCCATTTTCTTGGTTTACCCCGTCACGGTCAAGGCTCATACCAAGTCGCAATATACAATGCGGAAGTACTTATCATGATACTTTTTTAAAGGTTCCACCGTGTTGGCCAGGTAATGACGGATTTATGTTTTAGTTGTAATCTTTTAACTAAAGTAAGTTTTCAAACTCAACATATTTCCTGACATGTTAGTACCTTCATTTTATTGCTAACCACTGTTCACACTTAAAGGTCTGCACAATGGGCATCCATCTTGCTGAAGAATGCTAATGCTTGCCTTGTGTTAGTTCCATAAATCATTAATCGACAATCCTGAATACTTTGCACAGTCCAATAATGTTTTGGAAAAAAAATGTTTTGACAAAGAAATGTGGGTTATTTAGTTGAAGAAGAAAGAAATTTAGCCCGGACATATTTGAGATCTACTGAGAATTACAGATTCCTTCCGGCAGAAAGCCGTCCAATTAAAATGCAAACTACAATTTGAGTGCCCCAATTCTTTTTGAATGTTCGACTCTAAACGCTCGATAGGTCAATCATCTCTCTTCAGTTGATAATCTATCCTAGGTAAATAAAAAGGTTTATACTTTTAAAATTTTGATATAATCAAAGAGATTATGAAGAAAATAGAGATTTATTTTTCTACGAGAATAGGAATTTTTATGTTTAAATGTATAACGGAATGGAAACATTAAAGCAAACTGCAACTTACAACTTTTCCACAAGAGAGAAAGTCAAACAGTTTGATTAGATGAGATAAGAAGTCATAAAGATCAAAAAATCAAAATAAAAAGTATGATACTAGCTATTTTTAGATAGTATACTAGAAAGTAGTAGGCATTTTATGTAAAACCTAGCAGCTTATAAAAAGTAAAAATTATCGAGAGGCCGCGGTCTGCTGAAGGTTAAGTCCATTGAAGCAGGGTGTTTGTTGATAAATGAATGTTTAGGCGGCGGCAACAGCTTGACCAGAAAGCTGTAATTAAGAAATAACATAGCACATAAATTAATAAAATTTAAAATGAGATGGGAGATGAAATTTCTTAGAAGGTGTGGTAATTAATGACTAGTTGGACAATACTGATTTTTATTTATGGGCCATATTGTCATTTATTCCTTTGCATTTTTGAATTTGGATTATCTTAAAAAATATTAACTTTTTGGCATATTCCCATTACCTCAGTTAGTTTAACTTTTCTGCTTGATCTGCTTAATTAATGATTCGTGTCTGTGATTGAAGTGTAAGAACATGATTTTCCGCTTTTTCGGGAATTTCGGTGATTTCCCTTGTGTTTCAGGCTGCTTGCTGGGTTTGCTGCCAGCACTGCTTAATTACTTTGGCCACAATTATTTTCTTCGCTAGGTTTTCCACCGCACTTCAGTTTTCCTTGCTGGCTAGCATGACCTTCATGATGTCTGGTGTTAGTGTGCACCCTAAATGAGCTTCCGCGAAATGACGCTGTCTGCTCTAATGGCGTCATACAAAGATGTCTTAACTTCTTCTTCGCAGTATGGGCAACTGCTAGACGCTGCCCTTTTGAAACAATGCAAGTATTCTCAAAAGCACCCGTGGCCCATCAAGATCTGGTATAACTCGTAGGTGATTTCCCCGTGGGTTCTAGAATACCACTTGTTTAGTCTGGAAATCAGCCTATGCGCCAATCTTCCCTTTTAAGTAGTCTATCTCAGTAATATATTGCCCTCCTAAATATAACAATAAAAAAGAACACTTTGAAGAATTCTACCATACATTGGGAAACAAATTCATTGCTGGCGGAGACTACAACGCGAAACACTCCTTATGGGGATCTAGATTAACTACGCCAAAAGGAAGAGAGCTGGTGAAAGCAGTAAAAGCAAATAACCTTCAACATATCTCGACCGGACAGCCGACCTACTGGCCATCAGACATGAAGAAGATACCGGACGTCATCGACTTCTGCATAACAAAAGGTATCGATACTAAAAAAATCACAGCGGAATCATGTCTGGACTTGTCATCTGACCACTCCCCAGTAATAATAACAATCTACAGTCAAATAGTAAATAAAGAAAAACAACCCTCATTGTATAGCAAGAAAACCGATTGGGACTTTTTTAGAGAAAACTTGAACAACCTAATCACACTGAACATACCGCTAAAAACAAAGTATGACATTGATAAAGCAGTCGAAGAACTGACCAAAAATATACAAAAAGCAAGCTGGGCTGCCACTCCGAACATCCACGCAACTAATAAAACAGAATTTGTTTCTTGTACAATCCAACAAAAAATTGCCGAAAAGAGAAAACACAAAAAACATTGGCAGGAAATGAGAACGACCGAAAATAAAGCAAAACTAAACAAATCCACCAGAGAGCTAAAAAACATGTTATTGGAAATTAAAAATCAAGGCATCCAAGATTATCTAGCGAGCCTAACCCCAACAAATGCCACAGATTATTCCCTTTGGAAGGCAACAAGAAAACTGAATACACCCCAAGCACATAACCCTCCAATCAAGGATGAAAGTAATAAATGGGCAAGAAACGACGAAGAAAAGGCTGTAATATTCGCTAAACATTTAGAAAAAGTTTTCCAACCATTCCCACTAATGTCAACAACGGAAGAAGAAGAAAAAATATTGAGCTACCTCGAAGCCCCATTTCAACTTAGTTTACCTATTGAGAAGATCAAAATTCAAGAAGTCAAAAATACCATACAAAAAGAAATAAATATAAAAAAATCTCCAGGTTTTGACTTAATTACTGGAAAAATTTTACAAGAACTACCAGGAAAATGCCTAAAATTGGTAACATACATCTTTAATGCTATACTACGAACATATCACTTTCCAAACTCGTGGAAGGTAGCTCAAATAATAATGATCCTCAAACCTGGTAAAAAACCTGAAGATGCCAAGTCATATAGGCCCATAAGCTTACTGCCAGTGCTCTCAAAGGTATTCGAAAAAATTTACTTAAAAAGACTAAAACCATTATTACAGGAGCAGAACATCATTCCAAACCACCAGTTTGGCTTCAGAGACAAACATGGAACCATCGAACAGATCCATAGAATTGTGAATGTGATAAATAATGACCTTGAGAGCAAAAGATTCTGCTCAGCAGTTTTCCTAGATGTTAGTCAAGCATTTGATAAAGTCTGGCACGAGGGACTACACTACAAAATTAAAAAGTGCTTACCTTACCATCATTTGCAAATCCTACAATCATACTTGAAAGATCGACACTTTTTGGTGAAACAACAACACTGTCACACAAAACTCTACCCCATCTCATCAGGAGTGCCACAAGGTAGCGTGCTTGGGCCAGTACTCTACCTGATCTACACATCCGATCTTCCAACTACTCGTCTCACAACGGTAGCTACATTTGCAGACGACACCGCTATAATGGCATCCCACATAGATCCGACAAGAGCATCAAAAAATCTTCAAACAAACCTGAATAAAATTCAAAAATGGTTAAAAAACTGGCGTATAAAAGTCAATGATGCCAAATCCTTCCATATTACCTTCACTATGAACAAAACAACTTGCCCACCGGTTGAATTGAATAATCAACAAATTCCACAGACCGAAGAGGTCAAATATCTTGGAATTCACCTGGACAGACGACTAACATGGAAGAAACATATAATAACAAAACGAAAACAGCTCGGCATAAAGTTCAGTCAAATGTATTGGTTAATAGGCAGAAAGTCAAAGCTCACCTTAGAGAACAAGCTGTTATTATACAAGGCAATCATCAAACCAATCTGGACCTATGGAATTCAGCTATGGGGTTCAGCATCCAATTCAAACCTAGAGATTCTTCAAAGATTCCAGAATAAGATACTAAGAGTGATGGTTGACGCACCGAGATATGTGACCAACGAACTCATACAAGGAGATATACCACTACCAACTGTTCGCGAAGTAATCCAAACATACAGTGTTAAATACAAAGAGAGACTGGAACACCATCCTAACACATATGCAAATAAACTACTCGTGAGTACAAGTGAAGTGAGAAGACTAAAAAGATACCAACCCAATGACCTAATCCAAAGATTTCAGTAACTACACTATAACTAAACATTGAAATTCTAAATAAACATAAATACTTTTTGGTTGATATAGATGTTATTCATTGGAATGATTTTCTGCACATGTCATTGTTATTGTCAAAATAGACGCCTAATGCCTACGGACAAATTGCTGTATATCATAGAGTTAAATAAAAAAAAAAAAAGTAGTTCTATAGGCTCTCACAACTCCAAAAGACAATCACAATAAACAAATCACAATAAAACCACAAAAACTACAATAATAAAACAATTCAAAATTTAACATTCAAAAATCATTCAAAAATTCAAAAATCAGTCAACGAATGTATGGGATATATTGTCCTGTATTTTCCAACAATTTAATATTTGTTATGTAATAATACTTTATTTGATAAATTTTTTTGAAATTTCAATTGAAAGGAATTGTAAGGATTTTGTTTCAAGATGGTTGGCAGTAAGGGCTAAAATGGCGAGTAGAGAAGATGTTTGATTTTTGATTTTGTTGGTTTTTAAAACCACATGTAATTGTTTTTTTTATAAAGTGTAAAATAAATTAATAAACACCTGAACGCAGATTTGACGTGCATGAAAGTTTATATGATCATATAAGGTAAAAATTTAACATTTAATACGAATTAATTTGACTGACCATATTTGGTTATTAATAGCAACAGAAAATTTTATAAGAACAAAAAAAGGTTTAACATGATAAAAATTAATTTGAAACTGAAAATTTATTATAAAAATTAAATTTTAAACATTCAGGCATATTATTGTTTTATTTAAAACAAACAAAATTTTTACAAAAAGTCTTATGCTAAAAAGATGTGCACACTCCAGCGAGGCGTTTTCTATGGTAGAGAATTTACAATTTGGATCGCTGGGGACAGCAATATAAAACCTATAATATTATTAATCGAATTTTTACATCAAATCTTCCAAAATTAAGCTGCGTATCTATTTTAACTTTATAATCAATAATATAAACTTTACAGTATGTTATATCCATTTGTCGGTGTATTTGAAGTTAAACTTAACAAATTGAAACTTAAAGTTGCTTTATTTTACTTTTTAATGCTTCAATCAATTATCATAAAAGCAGAAAATATTTATAATGCTCTGAATTATATTTAAACGAATTAAGCTATACAGATTTTATATTATTTGTTAGATAATCAGCATAACAGGTGGTAAACGTGCAATCATTTTATTTGAATGCATTTCTGTAAGTAAATCAAGTCAGATTATCTAAATAGAAATTAATCCTGTTTCTATAATTATATAAAGTTTGTATTGTATTTTACAAGAATATCAACAGTAATAACATTAGTGCTTTATAGGCTTATATTCTTTCTTGCTCAAAAGAAATTGCAATGCAAAAATTAAAAATTTCGCCAGTTGCGCCGATGCTTTTATGTCGATTCAGAGCAAAAACATGCATGTTTTTATCAGTGTACAATGAAGAATTTCTTATTTGCAATCTTGTGGGTTGTATTAATATCAACCTAATAGTAAATTTAGTGACAACAATGTAAAATGTAAATAATCCAGTGATTTAGCAAAACAAATTTGAAATCCCAAATCTTTTCCATTTTTTCTCACGTAATTTGACTAGAAAATTTAAATGCCGTACACAGATTTCGTATAACTATAATATTTTTTATTTAAACATTTGAAGTTTTCATTTGAAATTATTGCTCATTTGGGTTTAGAAAGATCCCGCTAGACCCAGGTGTATTTTTCCAGTACTAAGCATAGAAATGCATCGAATTAAGTAATAAAAAAATTATGTAAAATTTACAATTTTACAATTTTTGAATAAAAACTGAAAATTTAAAATCTCAAACTATGTGAAAAAATTGCAGTTTTAGAAGATGTTTGCTTTATTCATTACTTCAGTTTGCTTTGTTGAAACTGAAGCATAATATGGTTTGCTATTTATTTCTGAAAATGATTAATTATATTTTTTAAATAAACCAAATTTTAAAATATTAACATTATTATTGTGAAATATTTTGAATAATATTTAATATTTTTATTAGACTTTCAGCAAAGTTATCGCTTTGATTACATAAATAAATTCTGAACACCTACGCTGAAAACTCATTCGAACTCATTCCAATCGATGATGAGAGATCAATATTAGACTTAGCTAAACATAAACGTGAATTAACTCTTAAATTGCAACAAATAATATATTTTTCACTAAAATTAAGACTTTAGGAAAAGTAGGATTCTCGTTCTGAAGTACATTATGATATAGCCAGAACAACAAGAAATCAGGATGCTCTTTTGAATTATAAGAATTCGATTAAAAATAAAATTATTTAGATGTTGGTTGTGGAACTACAAGCTATCTTTTACTCAAAGAATAAAATTAAAGTCAAAGAAGGTGAGGTTTTTAAAAGCAATTTACAATGCAGAAGAATGAAACGTTACGTTCGAGGTTTCCGAATGACAATGACAATAGGAAGTCAAGTGCAAGACTAATTAATAAATTATATAAATTTATTTGTTTTGCTATTTTTAATAAACTGTACTTTTATTTAAAAAAAATTTGTCAGTATCTTTGCAAAGCTCTTTTATTTTTTCCTGTAGATAATCATTTTCTTAGTAGATGTCGTTTGATTGGATGAGATTAAGGTTTATCAGCCTTCAGGTATAGATTTTTGAAATGATCTGTTCATGTCACCACAAGTGTTTCAAAATGGAAGTTTATTATCAGCACGGAGCTGTTAGGCTATGAAACTTGACGCAATTGATCAATTTCAAAATCAAAGCTGATTTTTTATGTTTTTGGGAAATTTTTTAGGTTTCAGATTATTATGGCTTCTCCTGCTTAATTACTTTTTAAGTGCTGTGCTTTTTGTCTGAAATCTACAATTGAAAGTGGTTTCCCTAACCCTGTTCATAGCACCTGGTCTGGAGAGGTCAAATTCCAGTATCATTTTGTAAACGATGTTTTTTTTATGTAGAATTTAACCTTAAAAAATTGCACCATCAAAGAGCAAATTACAACTAAAAAGCACGCCTAGAGCAAATACAGACCTTACTTTTGTAAGTTGCGAAAATGTTTTTGCTGGTGTAAGGCAAATTCAAACAAATTTGTTCGTTTGTGGTTACATTACACGCAAGTAAAAATATAAGACAAATTACAACCAGAGTAGTAACAACCATAAGGAAGTTAGAATTAAATTTCTTACGCGGTTTACCATACAATTTAAATCGATTTTTTGCATCTCTGGATATGCAAGAGTCATTCCCAAGTTCACCAGATATCATAAAATGTTGAAATATAATTTCAAAAAAGAACAAACATTTCTGCAGATATTTTATTTGTTTTTTCCATAAAGAAAAGAAGTTAGAAAGCCAAAAGCTTTACTCGGACACTCCCAATGACCCAAATCAATGGAATATTCCTATGGGACATAAAAATACCAAGTGTTTCATCAAAGTGCCTATTAATTTTTTTAACTAGAATAATTTGGCTGTATCACCTAACAGTTTCCTGGTGTTTTACAATTTCAAGTTCACACAAGTTGCACAATGCTAAGGCTACCTCAATGTAGCATTAACATTTTGATTATGCAACGAAATACCATTCTTTAGAATTTACATAGCAGTCAAATTATATATTAATTGTATTGTAAAAAATTAATTCATACATCTTGATTATAATCAATGATTACTATGGTCAAATGACCACAACTGAATGTCCTGTGTAGGTAACATTCAGTCATTGACCCATGCAGATTTGACCAACATTATAGTTGTTATTAAAAATATCAAATTGTGTAAATACATTTTTCTAGCAAATATTTTGGATGCTTCTATCAACGATGATATCTTTCTCGATATTATCTCGTTTATGTTATTTTAAATTAAATTTAATTAGTTTGATGACAAGATAGGTCCAGGTTTGCCAAAATAGTAAAGAATTTTCTTATAACTTCTGTCAGCTCGATATGGGTAATTGTTTACAACATTCAAAAAATTATTTTTAAATAAAAAAAGAATAGATTACGACATAGAATAATAAATGACGATGTGGCGTGCAAGTTTGTTGGCAAGGCGATTTTGGGAGGCCAACTTGCAATAGTTGGATGAACTTGTTGAAAAATTCAATTAAACAAAAAGTTAGTAATTTTACAAAGTCAAGAACAATTCTAAACGCAATGACACAATGAGTAAGCAAGAAACCATAACTAGAATAGCGTCACTAATTATTATTGTTACTTCTTCTATTATTATTGAAGAACATTTTGTGCAAAGCCAAGGTCTCTAAAGATCAAGAACCGCTCACGATCTATGTTCGCTCGTGTATATACAGGTGGCAAATAGGTGGCTCTAATAGCGAAGGCGATTTATTTTAATAACATTATTATAACATTTTAATGAAATATTAGGGTATCTACACTAACATATTTTTAACAAAAATAGATCCACTTAACAGTAAGAACAATTCGCTTTTTGTATTTTTCGACGTGATGACGTAAAGACCTTCACCTGTAGGTAATTACATTTGTTCCAAAATTTATGCTACTACCAAATCTCGAGTTCAATTTCAAGGCTAAAATACCAAAAATACAACTTTTGATTGCAGCCCCCTCTCGAGTACATCAACCCAGCATCTGTATAACAAAAAATAAATTACGCAATAATGTAAGCGAGCTACATATATAACGGTTCATACGTATTAAGATATTGGGGGGAAACAAAAACGACGAATTTGTATTTTTTTTTTTTAATTAAAATATTCTCAACAGTTGTGCTATTTCAAATTCAGCCAGCCATGAAAATATTACTAAATATGTTTTAATAACTTTAATTACTTTAGTAAGTAAAAAATACCAACCATTAATTGGATTAAAGAAAAATGATACGAACTTGCCCAGCGGTTCCATATATGTATACGCGGCTAAACAATTACAGTGAAAAAATAATTTGCCAATCATCCTTAATAAAAATTATTTAAAGTATTTCATTCACACAATGAGGTTTGCTTATCTAGTATAATATAATAATTAATTACGGAAGACCGGAAAAAACGTTGGAGGATGGGGATAATTCTTCCCAATTTCACTAATTTATTCCACATTATCCATTAAAATTCTGAACAAAATTTTTTTAAATCTTTCATAGTTTTTATAATTTTATTGCAATTTTAAGCTTAAAGATTAATCCTTTTTTAATTTGAAATTAACGTAGGTAATCTGACATTTTATCAGTCGCACGGTGCAATTAGAATAAAAATATAAAATATTCGTAACCATCAATTTAACTTAGCTAAAAAAATATTTGATTATAGAGTTAAAAATTTTTATTAAATTTTTATTAGGTAGTACTACAGCAAAATTTTTATCATTATTGTTGTTTCCACCTAAAACCAAATACGGTTTCAACATCTGTTTAATAAAATTAGTGGTTAACAAACGTGCAATTAGTAAAGTTTTATTTAAAGTCGCTTCATTATATCCCAACAAAGGGTTTCTATGTATACCTTATGGTTAGTTTATATAGGTATACAATATTGTATAGTAGTAGTGTAATGGTAATTGTCTGCAGTGCATTCTTTACGTTTGTCTTATTGCTAACATAAGGTGTTAAAAAACTTCAAGTCACCTCAAGTTACAGTGACAAATTATAAAAATAGAAAGCAGCACTGATGCGATTTTATTCAATGTCTAAATTTTGGTGGTGTTCAAAATTGTAAATTTATCTTCTTCAACTGAATAAAAGATATAGTTATGCCCTTGTACGCATCCTTCATTAAACATGTTTTCACCTCGAAAGTTGACGTTGTATTGCTGTCTATTGTAAAGCAATGTAACCATACATGGGTTAATCACTAAGCAATCATGGTCAACAATATCACCAGACAAGACGTAACGCGTATCATTGTTATTTTAAATTTTTAATAAATGTTCTAGATAGACAATTTATATAATGCACACACTTACCACACATGGAAAACCGTCAGTGAAGCATAGATGATGTGAATAAATATAATAGAAAACAAGACAAGAACGAGTAAAATATAAATAGTAAATATTAAATAAAGTAATATAAATAAATACTGTCCATTCTAAACATTTTTATCAAGTAATTTTGAATTCAATACAAAACTATGAACCTAATGGAACGACAATGATGTTCAATTTAATTAAGGCGCTGTAATTAAATAAAAAAGTAAAATTTTAAGTCTTTGCGGTACTGCTAACCAACATTAAGCATATTTAATGATCGATCTGAATGTTAATAAGAATTTACCGCACGTTTGTTCTTTTTTCTCCTAGTCAAATTTTTTATTAATATTTGTGGTGATTTTTTACTATTATCACTGATTATGTAATTTTCAAGGTCAGGATTAGGCGGCTTGAAAAAGGGCAAAAGTATAAATTTTATAAAAAATGTAAAATTCATAAATTTAATTTAATGTTGAAAATGTAAAATTCATAAATTTAATTTTTTTTGTGAGCTGGAGGTGACATGCAAATATTTAGTAAAGCATGAGACTCTTCTTGATAATTTGTTGAATATAATTTTTGTTTAAATATTTTATTAAATATTTAAACAGCTGTCTGGCTTATCACGCTAATTATACGTATTGAAATAATTTCCAAATTCACTAAATCTTCACAGAACTTTAATTTTTATCTCTTAAAACTTTCAAATTAATTAAAACAACCTTTAATTTAAAACAAAATAACTTTTTTATTTCTAAAAACCATTAAAAATATCAAATTAATCGCTCAACGGACAAATATAGGTCCGTTGACTTTCACGCACTTCAGCGTAAAGCAATCATTTCCAACACGTTACCAACATCGTAACCAAAATAAAATAATTTACAAATTTTAAATGTACAGTATGTTACAAAATTTCAACTTAAAACAAAACAAACTCCAAAACAATTTACAATATAACAAAACGCAGTTTTGGTTTGGTTTTAAAACACAACAATATACTGTAGTGGTATTTTCTTTATTTAGTATTAAATTTAAAAAAAACCTTACTACACTTCAAAAAATTTACCTCGATTAGCTCTTGCTGCGGTAGAACAAAAAAGTTCTGTGTTAATACTAGAATTCGATTTTAAATTACTTTTAATTGAAATTATTTTAAACTTTAAAAATGTTATGCTTTGTTCAAGGATCGAAATTACAATGTCAAATTATCAGCAACGCCCCCACGTTCGCTCTTTTAAATGCAATTTTATTTTTCAATTAAACCAACAAAAGTCCGAAATTATAACTTCATCAAAAAAAATAGTTTATCCAAAAAATAAATCTTCTCAATAATCAATAATCCATCATTCAAAAAAATTAAAAATCAGACCAAAAACTTTTTCAAAACAAATTTAAATTAATAAGTACTCAAAAATAATCAATTTAAAAACACTATTCGCACAAAAACTTTCAAAATTTACGGAGTCAAAAACTTAATCGACCGCTTCGGCGACCATTTTGGCAAAAAGTCCCTATACTCTTATCAAACTTTCGTCATTCTCACCTTTTACAAGATCATCAAAATTTAAAAATAAAATTAAAAAATTTACAAAATATTACAGTGGCTGCCAAAATCATTTTGTAACTCGACAATACTTTTATATACCTAAAGGTGTACCTTTAGCGTACAATCGAAGAACCTAGTAAGTCCAATTACTTTAATTTTATAATCGAGTACCTACAGCTTCTACTAATTTTTGTTCTTATTTCTATTATACCTTAATTTTTATGTCTTATGTAGGTCTATGGTTAAAATTATACACAGTCGCAGAGGAGCCACAATTTAATGCAGTTTGTGTTTGTCCATCTCGGAAATGTCTAGCTATTACAGTTTAACTAACGGTTTTAGCTATTTTCTCTAATCTTATCTCAGTATAAATATATTATTGCCAACGTTTTCATCTTACTATAAGAAAGAAATAAAAAGAAGAATTTGGTAATAATAACGTATGAATAACAAGAGTGGCGGCGGAGAAGAGGAGAAATATTTTTGAAAAAGGTATTTTTTGTGGTGATTTGCTAGGGTAGGGATATAAAGAATATTAAGAAACAATTGCTGATTCGAGTCTTGTCAGGTTCAGTTAGAAGGGGGGGGGGGCTATTTTCGTATTTGTTAATACGAAAACATGAGGGTTTTATTAAAAATGTTTAATATATTTAAGATACTAAAGTCAGATTAACTGTTCAATAAAGAAGATGAATTAAAATTCAAAAAAAATTACAATTTTTTACATATTTTTGATATATAAAATTTTGCTTCCCTCCCCCCCCTCCAATGTTTGTAGTTTGTGTTTAATAGGTGTATTGCGAATATCGATTTTACGTCTGTAACATTGTGAGATTTAATGAACACACGCGATCGTATAATATACTTCCTGTGTATTTTAAGTGTGTGTGTGCATTTTTTGGTTTTTCTAAAGTATTAATATCGAGTTAGACTACTTAAATCTTTGAAGTAAAAAGCTTTAAAGTCTCATTGGGACTTTAGTTTTGAAGCTTTGATCTAAGAATGCTTAATTTTGCTTGGTTGAAGGTACCAATGAGGTATAGAATTAACTAATGAGAATACAAAAAATGTAGATCAAAAGTTTCTAAAATGACCGCCACATGCGCTGACGTCAAAAATTAAAATGTTATACTATCCCATTCTTTTGAATTTTCTTATTTTTGCTTAATCTGCCGATACATTTTGTGCATTTACTAAAATTATTCATCAACTTAATATTTAGTAACTCGACTTACTAGGTTTTTAGATTGTACGATGGGCTTACACTTATCGTAAATCCAACGATTAAATCTTTTTTGCTTACTGCAAAAGTGGTTTAAAGATTTAAAAATTTATTTATACTCGTAGGTAGTTTTTATTTACTAATTGATTTATATATACAGTGTGTTTTCTTTAAAGGTTTGGTTTTCAAATTAGTAACACTTTTTCCAGTGACAGCCAATTTGATAGCTGACAGGTAAATTGTGATCAGTTTGGTTTGCCATTTGACCATGAATAGATTTACGTCAAAATAACGCTTGCAAATTGTGCAAAGTTTTACCTTATTTTCATCGTAAAGTTTTATTCAGCACTGAAGCTCATTTTAGCACATGCAAAATTGCCACATTTGGAGTGAAGAAAATCTACAAAGTCTTTATGGATCCATATTTCTTCAAAAATGATTTCGGCCAAAACGTTAAGGAATGGAGAGACATAATAACTTTTTTTTTGTTTTTCAATTAAATGGCACTAATTTGAAAGAGCTGTGGTTTCAACAAGACGGCGCAATATATTATACACTGCGCGCTTCAATCGATTATTGAAGGAAACATTTGAGGAGCGCATAATTTTGCGTAAAGGGCCTTTAAATTGGTTTCTAAGATCGTGAGATTTCAAATCTTTGCATTATTTTTTGTGATTTTTTTATTTTAAAAATATTAATTAATAATGTTACGAAAGAACGTTTAATTATATTTGATGACTAATGTATGACGTCATGTATAATGTCAAACATGATGAGTCATGTATGATGAGTCATGTGTGATGAGTCATACATGATAACAGCATTAGTCATTCAAATATCGCTGAATTTACACTCCAGAAGTGTATAGAAATTCATGGAAGTTCCTGGAAGCTAACATTTACGTATAAATACAGATGCTTTCCTGTGACGAGTCAATTCCAGTTTTAACGTGCAAGTGTTAACATAAATAAAGTGAAGTGATAAACGATATACCGAGTGTTTAAATAAATCCGGACTTAGTGTTAAATATAAATTGTAGTGTAATTTAGTTTAGTGTTAATCTTAGTGTAGTAATTGTTTTTTTGTTATAAACTGTATCTGTAAATATTTGTATTAGCTCTTTAGAAATTAAATAAACGTTTTAATTTTCGTTACAATAATGTAATGAAATTCGAATCAATAAGCGGAAGAGTAGTTTATGTAAGGATTAAAGGAAAGCCTACAAATCTATCTATGTTTAATGTGTATGCACCAACGAAAGACAAAACCGATGACGAAAAGAACAGGTTTTATGAAGAACTGGAAAAAATTGTAGAAAAGGCATCAAAACACGATACGGTGATGGTACTAGGGGATTTTAATCCCCAAATAGGAAGGGAAGAATACCTCAGAAAAGTATCAGGCAAGAATACAATTCAGGGTTACACGAATGACAACAGAGAGAGTCTATGCAACTTGGCAGCATTCCTGAGCATGGTAATAAGTAGTACAAAACATAAACATAAGAGGATACACAAGGTAACATGGATATTCCAGGTAAAGTGAATGGAGATGGTAACCAGATAGATCATGTACTGGTCAACAAAAAAAGACAGAGTACAATAAGAGACGTGAGGTCCTACAGAGAAGCAAACGCCGACTCAGACCATTACCTGGTGATAGCTGAGATGAAACAAAATTTAAAGAGCGAAAAGCGAGAGATTTCAAGAAGGACGATATGGGCAGTGTAAAACTAAACAATAAAGAAACTAAAGTTAAACATGAAGAAAAAATTGAAAGAGAGGTTAGACAAATAGGAGAACATGAGAATGTAAATGAGATGTGGAGAAGGATAGAGAAAGTGATAAGGACATGTACGGAGAGAAATGTGGGTATAAAGAAGCAAAAAGAACAAAGGAGTGGTTTGATAAGAGGTGTAAGAGCCTACTAAAGCCTTTAAAGCCTACTAACCTCTCAAATAAAAATGAGAGAAGCCTAACATTCAGGAGTGAATGGATACAGGCTAAAAAGAAGAAAAAGTAAGAGCAGTGGGCCAGAACAGGGAAGCTAGAGAAAAATGGATAAGATCAAGAAGACAAGGTGACAAAGAGGAATATGCGAGAATATTCTTGATGGAGCTTGATGGAAGAAATGGAAAAAAGTAGTAAAGAAAAACTTGCAAAGAAGTTTTACTAAAAAGTAGAAGAACAAACAAGGAAACATAAAATTAGACCTAGGAGAATGAAAAACAAAGACGAAAACATAGATGACACTAGAGAGGGAATTAAAGAAACATGGAGAATGTATTTTAAAAAACTACTAAACAAAGGTGTGAGGGAGTATGAACAGTGGGAAAGGAAAAAAATAGAAAAAAATGAGCAAATGGAATTAGAGCCTTCATGGGAGGATGTAGTGACAGCGATAAGAAAGATGAAGAATGGGAAAGCACCTGGCAGAGACGAAATATGTAGAGAAATGTTGAAGAGTGGAGGGAAGAAACTATGCGAGAAAATACATGAACTGTTTCAAAAGATTTGGATTAATGAAGAGATGCCCAAGGAATGGCAGATAGGAAGGATAATTACAATACACAAGAAAGGAGATACGGATAACTGCCGAAATTATAGAGGAATTATACTACTACCAACTGTATATAAAATCCTGTCCACAATATTGAATAAAAGAATAAAGAAATATACGGAAGAAATAATTGGTGACTATCAGCACGGTTTTAGAGAAGGAAGATCGACTACCGACGCGATCCATGTTATAAAATAGATTATTGAGAAGTGTCAGGAGTATAACATGGACCTACACATGTTGTTTGTTGATTACCAACAGGCCTTTGACACTGTAAACAGAAGGAAATTGTTTAAAATGATCAAAAACTGAAAATTCCTCAGAAACTGATAAGACTGGTTAAGTTAACAATGGAAAACTCAAGAGCAACAGCGAAAACTCTCGAAGTTTGTCTGCAACTGTATTGGATAATGTCTGCAACATTATTCAATGTTGTGATGGAGTACATAGTCAGGAGATCCAAATGCGGCGGAACTATAATTAGTAGAGAAGTTCAGATAGTCGCTTATGCTGATGATGTGGTGATAGTGGCTAGAACAAAGAGAGGGATGGAAAAAGTATTCGATAGAATAGCGAGGAAGCAAGTCAGGTTGGCCTGAAAGTTAATGAAGAGAAGACGAAATACATGAGATATAAAATGAAGAAAAACAATACAACTTATGATTTGGTAATAGGAGGATACATTTTTGAAGAGGTGCCAAGGTTTAAAAATTTGGGCGTATGGTTGAATAGCGTCAACGAGAGGGGGGTGGAAATAAAAGACAGGATACAAGCGGGCACAAAGCATACTTACGGATAGGAAGATACTGAAAGACCGAAGAATCAGCAGAAGAACGAAGCTGAAAATGTATAGAAGCCTGATACGACCAGTAGTGACTTACGCTTCGGAGACGATTAGCATGACAAATGGAGAGGAAGAGAGACTAAGGGTCTTAGAACGTAAAATACTTAGAGCAATATTGGGACCAAAGAAGATGAGCAATGACGAAGTGAAAATAAGAAAAAATGGTGAAATAGTGTTGGAAACGGAAGGGGAAAATGTTGTAAGGCACGTAAAGTCGAAAAGAATAGGATGATTGGGGCATATAATGAGAAGGCAAAGAAACACATTTATAAAAAGCCTGACCGAATAGAAGTCAGACAAGGAGATAAATAGAGGAAAGCCGAGATCGAGGTGGTTATATGAGGTGAAAAGGGATCTGGGGTTAATGGGGGTGGACGGCTGGAGAGTTTTGTGCAAAGATAGAAAGGTATGGAAGAACGTGGTTGCTACGACAAAAGTACATGCGAATCTATAAGTGAAGAAAATATAAAAAGGATTGATCTACTTAGAAATGGATCGAGAAGGCTTTCGAAAGAAGGTGGTTATATTCCGAATGGAAGGAATGCCTATGAAGAAGAAGAATATTATTATGATGTTGCTAGTCTACACTGATAGTCCGCATTATTGCCTATATACAGCCCCAGCTGCTTTAAAAAATGCTAGAAAATTTTTAGCTGGTTTTATTCGAGACTGCCAATGGCATAAAATTATCTTTCCATCTGTTATCAATAAAGTCAATACCATGGTCGTTATCACAATTTTTATATGTTTTATTCAATTTTAAAATTTTATATCTCTTTAAAAAAGTACCATTTACAAATATTATTTTTTGTTTCTTATTTATTCGTTTATCAAACTGCATTTCATTCATTTGTTGTTGCGTTTGCACAGACGTATTTCCACCACGTTTGTAAGTACTCTGGTGCTACATAGCTTGAAGATTGAGCATTATTATTTTGCGATAGAACATTATCGGCTTCACCATTACAATTTTCGGAAAAATTTTAACTATTTATTGAATTTGATTCTTTTAATTGATTTTGGTCAATTAGTTGCTGTTGCTAATTTTCTGTTGTCACTTCTAGAAAGTTATTAGACATTAATTTAGTCAATCGATTTTCACCATCATCGGGTTGCATTACATGTTTTAGGTTTTCTTTGTGCTTTTCTACAGCAATTTCCTGAAAGAAAATTTTTGGATGAGAACGACAAAGCTATTTGCTTCATCGCCATGTTTTTCTTCCAAATCATCAATTTCAACAGTGGAAGATTTTTTCGGATTCTTTCTATATTTTTATGGTATTTTTCTCTTTGAATTTTCTACTGCGTTGTATTGCTTTATGCGACACGCTGTTGTCAAACTGTAATCAAATTTAAAATTTTTTAATTTTTCGTCTTAATTCATATTTTACCGGACAGTTTGCAAAGGAACTCTATTTTGACATGCTTTTTGGTATGTAGATTACGATAATCTTTGGATACGAAGGTTTTTTCACATATTAACATCGTAAGCTTTTAGTTACGTGTTCTAACTTTACATGAGAATTCAGATACCGGGAATACATAAAGGTTTTGCTGCATATTTTACATTTGAAAGGTTTTTCTTCCTTATAGAAGGATACATGTTCCATAAAATGCGTTAAAATGTCAAACACATGTTGCATTTATATATTTTTAAATTGTTGATGTCTTGCCTGCAAATAACTTCTTATTTTATGAAGTAATTAGTGTGTAAGCAGGCATAAGGTGCAACTGTATAATTTGTCTTTATTATGTGTCTGACGATGTTTTATATAATCGAGCATAATCTTAAACTTTTCATCACATGTATCACACGTATGTTGGTATGAATGCGTTTCCAGATGTTGTTTTAACAAGTTTTCATTATTGGAGCAAATTTCGCACAGAGAAATTAAGGATCCAGTTTTTCTTTCTTTCATTTCTTTTCTACACACTTATCTTTTTTAAAAGATAAGTTTTGATCTTGCCATATCCACATAAGTGATAACTATAGAGCAACTTTGTTACTTATTATGATCCCGAAGATATTTTATATATTCCATAATCGCTTTGAAATTTTTATTTCATTTATCGCAAAAGTATTCTGTGGATGATAGTGATGCAGTTTCTATATTTTCGTCTTTCACGTTTGAAAAATTTATTTAATTGGAACTAGCATGCAATTGTAAATTGAAATCTATTACGCTACATAAATTTTATAATTTATATTCTTATTTTGTTAGCGATTTATTTTTGAAATACTTTGTATTGCATTTTCAACGGTTCATATTATATTATAGTAAATATGTATTGAAATTAGTAAATATTTTATTATAAGTTTAAATAATAAACTGAACAGGTAGATACCTACTACTTTTAATAAATTTTATTTTATATTAATGCCAAAGAAATATTTCTATTTCTGCAAACAACAAGAATAAGACTGAAAATAAACGAAAATAAAACAAAATATACGAACTCAAACTAGATTTAAAACTTAGATAAAAAAATTACAAAATAAATAGCTAATTTATTAAAATGCAAAGAAAATTTTTTTTAATTTAAATTTTGTTATATTAATTTTTTCAATATAATGTTTGCAGAAAAGTGAGTTGAGGAAGGTTTTTTGCCAAGATGGCGAAAACGACGGAGGCCTAGATTTTGCTCCGCTGATTTTTGAGTATAATTTTGTGCAAGTATTTTTGAAATTAAGATTTTATTTTTGAGTACTGTTATTAGAAAATTTTGTTTGAAAGTACTTTGGCCAAAAGTTTCCGCAAAAAAATTAAAATTTTGTGAGAAAATTTTTTTTGAACGATTTTTCTTTATTTGAGTTCGAATTCAGAGAAAATTTCGATTTTTGTGAACTTTATTTAATGGTTGAAAATAATTTGTCGAGGGGGCAACAAATTTTGATTACAGTTCGACTTTCGGAGGGCGTTATCGCAGATAAAATTTTGTTTGTGAGTTGTGTCATATGATATTTACGTTATTTTTAATAAGTTTAAACTTATTCATAATTTAACTTTAAACTCTCTTGTAAAAAACCGTCTTTAAATAAAATTTTTTAATTTTAAAATTTGAATTAAAATCACTAACTCAATTCTTATTTTTCAGATGAAGATGGTAAAATAATGTCAAAACGAAGAACTAAATTAAACTGAGAGAACACTTCACAAATCTTAAGCAGATGTATACTTATAAATAAAATATAAAACAATTTATGGGTTTACAATGCTCATTCTAATTATTTATTGCGTAAGTGTTATTTTAAGCTTTGCTGCCGATGGTCATAAAATTCATGTTCTTCTTAAAATTTTTGGTAAAAGTCTGACTTTAGGAATAAAAGTAAGAGTCTACAAGATTTTGGTTAAACCGGTAGTTTAACCAAGTTTAATACAATATGCTTCAGAAGTATTGAACCTGACAAATAGAGAAGAAAAGAAACTCAGAATGTGTTAAGAATAATCATGGGCTCAAAGAAAATAAATTGGTAAGCAAGCGAAATAAGAAATAGAAAAGGAATCAGAACGAGATAGATTGATGAAGTAGTGGAAGATCTGAAAGCCATGGGAGTGAGAGAATGGAGAAAGAAGTGTGGAGAAAAATAAATAGTAAGAGCAGTGAAAACATGCAGGAAATTATAAGATATGAAAAGATCAGAAAATCAGGAGTGATCCACCTGGAGAAATGGATTGTAAAGACTTTTTTAGCGTTTGCTTATCCACTTTAATTGAATTTAGTTGTATTGCCCGTTAAATTTACTATCTAAAAAGAATCGAAAAATACAGGGTTAAAAAAGTAATAAAAAGTAATATTTGAAGGTTATTTATAAAACCAAAAATAATTAAAATGTTTGAATTTTTTAATTCTTGCATTTTAAAATAATTGATTGATAATCTTATTTCCTTGAAAATAAAACCCAATGCTTTATAATAAAAAATCGTTGATTTCCATAATTTCTATAATCGATTGACAATTTAAAGAAAAGGGTAGTTGCCACTGGCAAATATCTTAATTTGTCGTTGCTTCGTTATTCGTAACACTGGTACAAAACAAGTTGCAGAAAAAGAGTATCTTTTAATAACTAATATAAAGCAGTGCTGTATCAATTAAATTGCCGATATCATACCTTAAAAATGCTCCAAAAATTTCATTTCATGAAATCTGAAAATAAAATCTGATAAAAATGTCAACTCATCATTTTTTGTCTGCTGTCTTTTCTCTCTTTCCTGCTACACTACAATATTTCTATTAATAAATTAAAGAATACTGGAAATTATCTTACATTAAAGGAAATATTGGTGGTTTCCGAAGAAAACCAGAAAGTTTTGGGGACTTTCTTATGACCAAAGATTATCCCCGAAAACCAAAGACTTCGAGCGAAAACAAGAAGTTTATAAACTAGCGATGAAGAGATGGTAATTAAATTGTAAAAGCTGAAGGTACAATAAATTGTTTTAGTATTGAATTTTTTGCATTGATAATCGATTTATTATTAAACTTATTTATTTATTGATGGAAATACAAATCAGGACTGCTCCTAAAGCTTTGCGTTGAGAGAAAGCTTAATTCAGTGAAGAGGAGGACTTAATAATATGTTATTATATTTTTTAATTTAAAAAAAAATATTTTTAAATATTTGCTTAGATCCAAATAAAAAATTTGATAAAATTACGAAATAACAGAGAGATAACTACACCATAACAAATACGATAGAATTCACAAAATAATGTTAGCTTTAGAAAGAAAAATTAACAACAACAGTTTTTAAAAAGAAAAAAGTAATTCTACTAACTAGTTTTTTATATTCTAAACCTCAATTTATTTTCGCTTAATACAATACAAATACTACTAGACGAGGAGCTGGAAGCTGAGTCGAGAAATTTATTACAATTTTTTTTTTTTAATTTTGAAAGGTATTTTTGTATAATTTCTTAGTTAAATTAATATTAATGCTGTTGCAACCTTGCAGTCAATTATTTTAGTATATTTTTCTTATGTAGAGGGACTACAACGAATCTTTCAATTTTGGTTTGTAAAAAAACAATTTATTATTTTAATATTTGATTGTGAATTTGTATTTGCGCAAAAAAATTTTGGCTTTGCGCGGAATGGTAGAATTTCTATCTAAAAACGAAGAAATGAAATAAAATTGTTTAAATTGGTAAAGCCATAAAGTACGGCTTTTGTTAACCGCTCAGAAATTAATAATTGTAATTATTATAAAATGAATAAAATCGAAGTAGTTTTAAATAGTTTTAATTAGTAGTAAGTAGTTTTGATAAAAATGTGTGATATATCATTTGATTAAAAAGTGATAAGACTGAAAGAAGTTAGTAATTTTAACTTTTATTAGTAATTAATAAACAGCGCTAACAAAAATGTTAGAAGAGTCTCAGAGTAGACTCAGAGTAGAATTATTGTGAAACTGAACTACGCCAAGGCGAAAAGAAAATTTTCAAGAAGATAGCAATTTTTTTCAAAACCACAAAAAGGGGGGAGGGGGGAAAATTTAACGAAATTTAACACATTGAATAAAAAACTGGAATTTTTGGAAGCTAAGGAAATTAATAAATTAAAATATTCATTTTCACTGATGAACAGTCAATCTGACTTAAATAACTCACCTCTACTAAACATTTTTAATAAATAATACCTTTCCTCCCCATTTTCCTTATTAACAAAATATTACCCCCCCCCCCCCCCAATCTTCTAACTTAACCTAATAGACCTTCATCTGCATTATTCCTTTTATTTTAATTATACTCCTACTCTATAGTAAATTCACTCTAAAATATACTATTTCTTTAAAATACCTTCCCCCTTCCTTTTCTCTTTTTCTTGCAATTTGGACGATAAATACGGAAATTTTTTCTTTTCCCTTTTTAGTTCATCGATTGATGATGCCATAGTATGGTGGAAACATTTGCGATAATATTCATAAAAACGTGTTTGTGCATTTTGTGGTTTTTCTAAAATTTTTTTCTATATTATGTAGTTTTAAAAAATAACATTACTATAAAATAATTTAAAATTTTCAAAATTAATTTTTTATTCATTTTTTCCGGCTAACTTTATTATTCGCTACAATTAACAATCTCTTCAGTTTCCAAAATTTTCTACGCTAAATTTTTAAAATAGTAAGACTAACTTTCTGCGATATCGACGCAGCTGTCGGCCCATCAACAACTTTGTCGTTCCTCCGACAAAATTATTCAAATATTTCACAAATTTTTTAATTGCAATGAAACAACCTGTTGCACCAAAATCACTTTTCTATTTCTTAACTACTAAAATTTCTAACAAAATTCGAGGACCATTTTTGGCAAAAAGCCTCTACTTTCACCTTCTTACCACCTATCTAATTTTAAAACAAATGTTAATTTACAATTCCAAACCAACATTTTCAAAATTAAATAAATATTATTTTCTTATACAAGCTGCACATTGTGAGCAATCAGTTCACACTAATCAAGTTCTACTGGTAGAATGGAAGAGGGGGGGGGGGGCAAGACCGCCTGAGTTTTTAGTTTTTTAATATTAATTTGATGTCAATATTTGTTTAATATTTTTTGCAAGGGTTAATAATTTATATTATATTTTTTTTATGAACTCAAAAGTAATTTAATTTATTGTTTTACCTGGTTAACTTTTGTTTTGTTAAAATAAATTATATTGAAATAGTAATATTGTAAAAGTGCTCAGCTGTGCGCTCATAATTATATTTATTTTATGTTCTTTCAAATTTATCTAAATTAATATTTAAGAAATTGTCTTTTTAGGTAAAAAAACTCTCTCCAAACTTATTACCAACCATTTTGTTGTAATTTGTAATACAAATTTTACAAATATTCAAAGTTCAAACATGTTTTGTTTATAATAAACAAACTAAAACATATTATTAAAATAATGAATTTTAACTATTTAATAAAGAATACATACTTACATAGAAAAATAATATTTAAAAAACAATAAAAACGACAATAATTCACATTTAACTGGTCAGGACTTTAATTATTTATTTAAATAAACAAGAATAACAATACAAATTTTTATTAGCTTTTATAACGTAAATTTTTTAAAATTTATTTTCTTGTTTATTCAAATATTCTAAGTCCTGACCTGTTAAATGTGAATTATTGTCGTTTTTATTGTTTTTTAAATATTATTTTTCTATGTAAGTATGCATTCTTTACTAAATAGTTAAAATTCATTATTTTAATAATATGTTTTAGTTTGTTTATTTTAACATTACATACTACTAACTACCACACTATAGACTTAAAAATTCATTTTTTAGGTTAATTTTCTATTATGAATTGTTTTACAAAATCAACAATAAATTCATTTTCAAAACACGACAATATTATATAAAATGAAACTTTAAAAATATTTGAAACAAATATTTTTTTTATATATTCTATTTGAAACAAATATTTTTTGCTCCATAACATAGTCGTGAAAAGTTTAAGTACATCAGTAAGTCGGAGCTTTTCTTATTAACCATTAGTAGATTCTAATCCTATATACCTTATAATCTTGCTGGAAAAATATGTTTTTTTCCTGAAAATTCTAAGATTTCTGTGTACCATCGGGTTTGTTATTTAAAAACTGCAACAACATGTATAAACCCACTTTTTTGAAACCCCATAGCTGCTCTTCACATTCTGTTTGTTTGCTTCAAGCGTTGATTTTAGTAAAGTTAGTATCTCACAAGAAAGAACTTTAATATTTAATGATTCTCTTGGCATTGTCTTGGGCCTTTTTTTGAAGCCTTTTTTGCGCCTTGGATTTCTTGACTTAGAAGTTTCATCTATATACAAGGATTTTTTGTTTTGGAGTACTAAGGCTGCTGGTTGTGATACCCTATCTTCTGGACTGGGCAGAAGATGGGTTGTGACTATGGTTATTCCATATATGTGGACTTTCGTGTTTGGAAAAGTTTAATTTTATTGTAGTTTAATATTATTTGTTTTTATTGTATTTTAATATATTTTTATTATGTTTTATTTTATGTTAATATTATTTATTAATGAAAATAATAAAAATTAAAAACAATATTAATAAATTCTATTTATTTCCCAGGTGAGATAAAGAGTGGTCTACAATAATTTTCGTCGCTATATCAAAGGCATTATTTCCAGACACATGGTCAACAATCTTTCAAGAGATGGTTAAAAAAATTGATAAATTTCAGCAGATTGTTTAAAAGTAAAAATTCGGTAGCTTTCACTATTGCATTTTCGGCAGTTTATTTAAAAATACAGCAAAAATTAATAATACAATTAATAATAATAATGATTATTAATAATAATTAATAATAATAATGTATTATACAATGTATTATTAATAATAATAATAATGTATTATACACATGGGATATTAGGTGACAGAAGGAATAAACGAAGAATAATATTTAAATTAGTCATTATTTTCTTTATTCTCACTTTTCTTTATTATATAAATTAGAAGATGAAATTTTCAAAATGAAATTAATGTTTATCTCGACGTCAAAACAATTTCGTCTTCCCAGATATTCTTTAAAAGTTAATAAAGCCATTAATTTTGTATTTAATTTATTTCCTTGTTTTGTAAAGAAAAATAAAACAAAAATAAAATTTTTTAGATTAAATTGCGATAGATTTTGTCGTAAGTAAAATCGGTAAATCTACCGAGAAATCGGTAAATCTGGCAGCACTGATCAGAGGTAGTCGGGGAGGAAAATAAATTTATCAATATAATCACAAGTAGGTCTACATTTTTTTCAAATTTTTTTCAACCCAAAACCTCGGACAATACTATTTTGTTTTAATGATCCCTCGTCTCAATTATTTATCCACTATTAAGTTCTCAATATATAATTATTATAATTTAATTATATTAATATATTAAAAATATATATAATTTTTCAGATTTTAGCTTAAAACAATGTTCACAATTAATTATGATTCTCAAAAAATTTAATTTTTACTTTTTAACAACTTGATCATTTTTTTGCACATCATACTGCGACGAGACGCTCGTGGTAGGGTACTTAGGTGTTACCAGAAACAATTGTTTGAATTAACAATTGAATGACTTCAAGCACATATTATGTAAAAAATACACAAAGAAATAAATTCTAAAATTAATATTTTTTGTTCATTTAAAAAAAAAGGAAAAATGAAAGTTGTATTCATCGACCAGCATTTTTACCTGGAATTTGCACAAATGGTCAGGTAAAATTTGTTCGTTTAAAAACGTCGAAACTTGAAAGCTAATAGAATATTTATGCTTTTACATTATTTAGTTGGTACTGTTTAACCACGAGGTAGTTGGTATTCATATTCAGAATTAAGATAACCGAAAAAGGTTATAGTTTACGATAATTAGAAGAAAGTTATTGGTTTTACGTGTAGTGTTAATAAATTTACGTGTTAAACGATAGAATGAATGAGGAGAAGTTGAAGAAGTTGCAAGCCCAAGCGGCCCAAGTTAGAATTGGTGGTAAAGGTTCGATGAGGCGTAAGAAGAAAGTCGTTCATGCAACTACAGGACCAGATGAAAAAAAAATTCAATCGTCGCTGAAACAATTAAATGCTGTTCCAATTCTCGGTGTCGAAGAAGCAAATATGTTCAAATACGACGGTACCGTGATCCACTTCAACAATCCAAAGGTACAAGCTGTAAATTCATCCAACATGGCCGTTATTACAGGTCAAGCAGAAGAAAAGCGAATCACCGATTTATTGCCAGGTATTTTGAGTCAATTAGGGCGGGATAATATCGAACAACTTCAACGTATTCTGGTTGAAAAGTGGGGAAAAACCGGTGATTTAGAAGCAGATGATGAAGTTCCAAATTTGGTGGAAAACTTTGATGAGGTTGCCAATGAAGAAGCAGGTGAAAAGTCGTAATTTTTTAAAGTTCATTTGATGTTCAATTTAATATTTCATGAAAATAAATAAAAATTTTATGTTTATGTCTTTTCGATTTTTCTACTCGGAAGCTCCAAGTGCAATTTTAATATTTTAGTGTAATTCAATATTTATATTTCCCACGATGCGACCATCAAATCCAGGTAAACACCTACTGATGGTTTTAATGGTGCATGTATCCTGAATCACACTGCACAGTGGGACTACCCTTAATAAAATAATATTCAGGTATAACAAAAAAAAACATAAACTGACCTTTTGGTAAAATCACAGCTGCTATGCCGCTCTAGTATCTCATTGTCTTCCTGTTTAATAATTTTTTTCGATTGCTAATTGATTTTTAATTTAAGGTTTAATTGATAAAGTGGTTGTGAATAAATAAAAAGCTTATTTTTTAATTACATTTATTTAGATCGGCCGATTGACGTTACCGTCAATATGGTAATTTGAGAAAATTATTTAAAAATTTCGGAAGAATTTCTTTCAACTTCAATAATTTTAATTAATAATTTGGTTAAAAAAATCATTAAGATTTTAAGAAAACATCAAATTTTAAATTTTTTACATATTTTCGAGAATGAAGCGTAAAAATGTCGATAATCAACCATTTCTGCATAACTCGACGTTAATTTAGACGATTATTAATTTAACTTTAAGGAAGATTAAAAAATATTGCGATTGAATTTATTGATGACTTGAAGTCATTACGGACGGAATTTTGACATAAAAATATGAAATTAAAGATTATCAAGCTAAACAAATACAATAAAATTCCAATAAGCTAATCAATGGCGTACCCATAGATGGGGTATGAAGGAGTTAGATCTCTTTGCACTAGCCAGTTTTGTTGCAATTAGAATATATTTTACAACTTTTAGGAAATAACAAAACAGCTATAAACATTTGTAAAATATTTTATTTTCATATTGTAAAAGCTTTTAAAGTTTGTTTTAAATATTCACTAAGCTTCAGTGCAGTTGAACTTGGCGTAAGCTGTTATAGTAAAATTAGTCGTTACAAAATTAAAACTTATTTTAAAAACTCAACATTTTATCATATTTTTAGGCAAAACTACTTAGTTTTTCAAATTTACAATGCCGAAAACTGTATTTTAAAAATAATAGTAAGTCAGTGCGCTTTTGAAGATGGGAAATCTCTTTGCGTAATCTTGAAACCAATCATGCTTTAAGGCTTTTGACTTGGATTGATCACACATTCAAATATTTTTGAAAGTACTGTCCACTGATTGTGTACTATCCAATAGAATTTTGTAGAGAAAGTCCTAAGTGAAGATATTAGATATTAGTTTTCAATATT
The DNA here is from genome assembly GCA_911387805.1 of Cantharis rustica. NCBI lineage: Eukaryota > Metazoa > Arthropoda > Insecta > Coleoptera > Cantharidae > Cantharis > Cantharis rustica. Next base: position 52,705,945 of record OU426878.1, on the reverse strand, counting down.
TTTTTATTTCTATCTGAATTGAGATAGCCTACTTGACAAATTCAACTTAATCGTATTCTTTATGAATATAATAGTGGGGGGTTGGAGTATGGAATAATTCCTACCCCAATTTAAGCGAAGTAGTACATAGTAGTAGAATTAAATTTTAAATAATTACGTTTAAGAGATAATTTAACTCGAATAATACACGCGAATTCTTCAAGTGTAGGTGTTATTAGATTAACACTCAAGTGGTTTAGAAATTTGGGCTCGGACGGGGGGGGGGGGGGCATGTATAATTTTATTACATCGATTATATCGGGCTACGACTGACATAATTCTTGATTCACACGACTTTTTTATTGCATACAAATGCAGAAATCTTGTTGTCTAATTGGTCAAATAATTAGTATTAAAAAGTCAAGTAATTCCGTGAATAGAGCATCTTTAGGAATAATACCAACCCCCCCCTCTCTTCGGTTTATAACAATTTAAAAGGCTTGAAAACTTATTGTTATATCCCGACTCCTTATTTACTTTATATCCAAAAATAAGATTTTTTTCAATTTATTTCAGACCCTCTTTTATTCCTGGACACTGTCCAGCACATTAATTTTATTACTTGATTTTCTGTGATACATTTCTTATAGTATGGAGCCTGTCAGAGAAGTTACACATAATACAGTCTAATGCGGAGGTATAATAATGCATATTGATGTGATATTTTTATAAAAATATTAAACACTTGCTTGCTCGGGGTAGCTCTGTTAAGCGGGAGCAGTCGGACTTGTTCGAAAAAAAAATTAAATAATACCAGAATTCGATTTTAGAAACTTCCGATCGAATTACTTCGAATTTGAAAAATTTTTATACTTGCTTGAAGATCGAACTTATAATTTTATATGTAATTTTATAAATTCAAATATTCAAAATCAATTCTAATTATAAGAAAATCAAAACTCACAAAAATCAAAAATCTTAGCTGCGGCCACTTTCGACCAAAAAAACTTGAATTACAATACTAAAAGCCCGGAGCTAAAAATTCAGATAACCGCTCCGGCGGCCATCTTTGGCAAAACAGCATCTACTCTTCTTTCCGCCTAGCTTAGATTTTTAAAATTACGAACTTTTAAAAATAAAATTAATAAAATTTACGATTAATACCAGGGGGGGGGGGAGCAAATTCATTCTGTAATACAATACATTACATAACAAGAAGTTAAAGTTTCACTCTTCTTCATAAAGGGAAATTTATTTCATGAGCTATAGACGATGGCCAAAATTACCTGAATTATAAAGCTCTCGAGTTATATAATATACAATTTTTGGCAATTTCAATTGAAAATTTTATAAATAAGCAAATTTTTAATGCTCATTTTTAAATATTTAAAATTAAAATACTAAGATAACTAATAATAATATGTATAGATATAAATTATTAACTTGTAAAATATTTTAAATTAAAAAGTTATTAAATTGACAGGTTAATTTATTAATCATTAATAAATATGCTTTTTGCTCGTTTTAGCTCGAAGTTTTCGGAAGTAATTTTTGATTATAAGAAAGTCGCCGCAATTTTCAGGTTTTCTTCACGAATGACTATTTCTTTTTAATTTAAGATAATTTCCAGTATATTTAAGTTTATGAATAGAACAATTGTAGTGTATCAGGAAGGACAGAAAAAAAGCAAAGAATAGTGAGTTGAAATCGTTAAGAGATTTTATTAAGATTTCTTAAACGAATGTTTAAGAAACCTTAAGGTATAATAAAAATCTTAAGGTATAATATTGGCTATAGCCAATATGAAGGACTGAAGTGGAAATTTAAACTCTCTCTTTCCCACAATAACGAATAAAAGTAACATGTCAGCCAAGTAACCCCCCCCCCCCCACCCCCGAGACTATGATATATCAGCTCCATCCTGATGATTAAGATTACGCTCGATCATATAATATGATTTATAATTCATAATGAAGAAGCATAACAAAAAATAGTTTCTTTACGAAGAGTGCAGTGAAATATTTAGTGAGGCGAATAAATTAAAAAATCATAATCGGATACGTACTGGGCTTAAGCCATTCGTTTGCAGATATTACGAAAAGGTATGAGAAAAACAGGGAACTAACATTTGCTTTAAATTGTCAATTAATTATAGAAATTATGGAAATAAACTTTGTATTTACAGCACAAACCACATCATTTGATTGTTCTTACTAAGAACTAAACATTGGGAACAGCGACAGCGTACTAGAAAATCTGTTGCAATTGGAGAAAAATGTTGCAAAGAGCAGTTGAATAGTTAACAAATTACTACAAGAAGATCATGAGATTGCAAATGAAAGACTAAACATAAAGACCACACTGAAGCGGAAATTTAAACTCTCTCTTTCCCACAATAAAAAATAGTCAGACTATCTGACTGCATTACTATTCTAAGAACTAAATGATAAGAAGTTCAAAATAATTGTTTACACCACTGGAGGAAACGAAGCAAAATTATCAATGAACACTAAGATACAACTAACTAGCACCCCTTTTGATATTTTGAAAATAAATCCCGACAAAGTTATAAAAGTAAAAAGCAATGGAATTATTATTAATTATTAAAGTTAATCAAGAACTTGAAAAATTTAAGATAAGAGCTAAAGAATCTAAAGATAAAGAGCTAAAGAAAAGAAGAATATGGCTCTTATTGTTTATTCATAATGTGAACAAAAACGTGGAGAGGGAAAACTAATAGTCAAAGTAATCAAAGAAAATAAGAACTTACAATAAGATTAAAGGACAAACTCTCAACTAACTGAATTGAAAATCAAACATTAACTTTTGTCGCCAAAGCTACGATGGGAGCAGAAGAACCACAGATGCTTTGGAAAAGTTAACATAAGTGATTATATAAACCTCAGTTGATGGTATAAATGCCAACGTTTTGTACACCCAAGCAAATATTCCAATTCAATCCGGTATTGAGCTGAACATAGCTCAACAAATTACCTTATGCCAAAAACGAATCAGAAAAGCTCATTTGTATCAACTGTATGAGATTGAAGTATGTACAGTAGCACAGACCCAGCAGCAGAATCCAACGTCTGTAGAATCTATAAAATTATTTTGAATTGAATTTGAAATAAATTGATAAAATTAATTAATCAAACTACAATTTGAGTAAGTATACACCAATAACATGCAAATTAAACTCGAGAACTACTAGACGGCGACAGCTGACACTCTACGCTTTACTGACTTGCATAAAATAAAACTTTCCGTACTACAAGAAACGTTTTTTTATAACTCAAATGAAGAATTTTACCATCCGTATTACCTTAATTTTTCACTTCTATATTCCATAAATACATCTGTTCAGATTAAGGTAACAGTAACTTCTCTCAGCCCAACAAACAAGAACCAAATTTTTTTCTTTGGCCAGTAAATTTCAATTTTCGATCTTGAAAACGCCATCTCCAAATGTGCAAATATCCAAAGCTACATATTGTCGTGTTTCAAAGTGATTTTACCGCCCCTGTGGTTATTTTGTACATTTGTTTGGAGCTTTGTTATTGTTTCGTGTGGTAGATTTGTATGACTCTGTATGAAATGGTTGGAAATTTTTGAATGTTGTTAACAAAGTGAAAACTAGAAGCTCTTGGTCAAAACGTTCGACGCAGGGGACGTAATATTTTGTTCGTTGTAATATTATTTGAAATTTGAATGATTTTGGAAATAAAAACTTAGTTTGTTTTGATTAAAAGTTGTTTTATTCAATTGAAAGTGTTTGAAAATGAAATTTTGAAGTATTTGGTGATTTTGGAATTTGTTTCAATCGAGTTTTGGATGACAAGGTAGATAGCTGAGAGCACCTAGACACCGGTTTCATTTGCACGAACGTTTTGTGGTCATAAGGTAAAATTTTAACATAACAAAATTTTATGACTAAATTTTAAATAAATTTGAAACAAAAATTTAAACGATACGAAAATTACATTAAGAATTAAGAGAAGTCTTATGCTCTCAAAATATTTGCATGTCGCTTCCAATCCACAATTGAAAATTGAAATTTGATAAATATTTTTACATTTTATAAAATTATTACGGGAAGACATATCATCTAATTGGCTAATCGCATAGTAATAAAATTAATTTACAAAATTTTCACATTAAAAAAAAAATTAATACAGAGGGAATATAACAATACATATGGAGATTTCAACTGCAAATCTCTAATGTGGTATGATAAATTAACATAAAATACAAGAGCAAGGATCCTAGAAGACACATAGCATAATAACATTTCAAAACACAAATACCATAACTGATGAGAGATCAAATTCAATTCAAATAAATTCAATACGCAAAAACTCAAAACGAACTAAATGCCAGATGATGAGTTCCAAATAAAAATTTGTAAAAATACTAAAAAAGGCAAAGAACAATTTAAGGATAGATAGACGACATAAGAAAATTAGAAGAAAACAAAAACATCAAAAGGAACGTTACTATACCTCACGAACAAATCTTTACGAAATGATTAAACTACTAAAAAAAACTACTAAAAATTATGAGAACTGACTACAAAAGCATAATGCTGTTAATAGATTCGGAGAGAATCAGCAAAAGCCCTCGGATTTGACAATATCAAGGTGTCTTTTTTGAAAAAGATTTGTATCCCACTGAAACCATCTTAGTTGACTAACAGGATCAGAACCAAGTGGAAATAAAACGTCTTTTTTCAGTTTTATTTGACATTTTTGGAACTTTTCACAACTTGTGGTGATCTGCTCTCTTCTACTCACTATATCGTTTAGGCAGGTAACCCTCATATTAAACCGACTCTCCGGAATACACTTCTAGATAATTATTTGGACAACACTGCACATGAACCTAATAACTCCAACCAAAACAACTTGGTATGATATTGTATGGGTTCATAGAAACCCAGACGATAAAAATATAAGACCAAATGTACTCAATCTTTAGAGAATAAGATGCGTTTTAACAAAATGATACGATGATAAGCTCAATACAACCAAAAAAAAAAAACGCAAACAAAGAAACAAAAAGAAAACTAAGACCTATCCAAAGAACAAAACTCACAATCACCAATATATAATTTTCCGAAACACTAAAATAGAACTTAAAATTATAAAACAATTGCTTTTGGAATGATAACTGCAAAACAAATACAAGAGCCAGGAAAAATTCAAACTTCGCCGATAAGGATTAATTTAAACCAATAGTTAAACATGATTTGTATGGTGCACAGAGAAAGATATGGAAGATGCTTAAAAATAGAAAGAAACTAGTAAACAACTACATACAAACCAGGAAGATTTCCCTAGACAAATGGTAAAAGCACTTTGAAAATCTATATAAGAGCAAGGAAACGACTAAATAGTAAACTGAAAAATAGAAAAGCTCCTGTAGTGGACAACATCCCAAATGAACTCCTAAAATATGGCGGGTCAAAGATATGCGCAGAATTGACTCTTATCTTTAACAAGATCTTAAAAACTTCAACAACACCTAAGGAATGGCATTAAAGCATCACGATTCCTATCTTCAAAAAAGAACAAAAGACAAGTCCCGAAAACTACAGATGAATAACTCTCCTATGCGCAGCCATGAAGCTTGTTACTAGTATCGTGAAAACTAAACTCAAACAATACATAAGCAATAGAGAAGAACAGCAGGGGTTTAGAAGAGGCAGATTCACCACAGATGCGCTATTCGCGATTAGACAAATAAAAGAAAAATCCATCGAGTACAACAAAAAAGCATTTGTATGCTCTATCAATCTTACTAAAGCATTCGATAGAGTTCGGCTAGAAGATGTGCTAAATATGCTCAAAAGAAGGGGAGCTCCAATGAGTATTATTATAGTGATACAGACCTTAAACACAAATAATACAACTAAGATCAGGGTGGATAACCAGACAAGCAAAGATATAGAGACGCCAAGCGGCATCAGGCAAGGAGACAACCTAAGCCCTTTTCTGTTCAATATATTAATGGACAGAATCATAGAGGAAGAGGCCGTCATGAACTTGAGTTATACGATGAGCAAAAAAACTATCGGCATAATATGCTACGCAGACGATGCTACTTTAATAGCTGAGACTGAGGATAACTTGCAGAGTCAATTGCACAAATTTTATAAAAATGTTCGAGAACTGAATATGACTATATCCATCGACAAAACAAAAAGCATGGTTATATCCAAGGACCCGACCAGATGTAAAATGGTGGTAGAAAACAGGGCCATTGAGTAGGTTATGCACTTCAATTATCCTGGTGTAAGTGTGGCAAGCTACCACGACCCAATGAGAGAAATAACAGTTCAAATCAATAAGGCGGCAGTGGCGTTTGGATGCCTGAGAGAGCTAGTGTGGGCCAATAAATATATGACAATAGAAAATAAGACCCGTTTATTCAAAACCTGCGTAAGGCTTTTGCTAACATATGGCATAGAAACTCGAGCAGACCCAGCTAAAACAAAAAGCACATTAAGAGCGGCTGAAATGAAGACATTGAGATCATCAAGAAACATGACAATAAGGCAAGAGTACGGAGTGCAAGACATAGTTACGTGGGGGAGACAAAGAAAACGCTACTAGAACAAACACGTCAAAAGAATGAATCCAACAAGACTACCGCGTATCGCCCTTGAAGGAAAACCCGAAGGTAACCGCCAACCAGGTCGACCTCCAAAGAGATGGTGAGACAGCTGGCAGTCCATCTCCCAAGAAGAACAAAACACGGTTTGAAACAGATCGTCAGATCTTAGAAAAGAAAAAGAAGAAGAAGGAGAAGTTAAACACATTGATATGGGAATAATTAAACGGCCAATTTGCAGTTATTATGATTATTTTTCTAACATAATAAATAACTTAAATCGTACTAGAGTTTTTGCACTCATGAATCATAAAATTTTTTGTGTTTTGTTTTCCATATTTTATTTGTTGTTTTACCTTTTTTTACCTTTACCTCACCTCACCGTTAATTTCAAGGTCGATGATGGAGGTATGGGCAGAGGTTTTTCACGGTTTGCACAAAAATAGATTCTATTTCACGAGAAAACCCATATAAACAGAGATAGATTAATGTGAAAGTAATACACAACTCATTTTTTTACAGAAAACTCAGAAAGTTTCCTTACATTTCACAATGCTATGTGAAGTAAAGTGTGCCTTTAGTTGTTGCTTCTATTTTCACTTGATTGGCCGGGCAAAAAACTACCACTTTTCGTCTTTGGTGGATAAATAATAATTTTTATTTAAGTTACGCTTAACGTGGATCTAACTTTAAAAATATATACCTAACGTGACGATACATCCCGTTTTCAAGGTATGTGTCCCAGAATATTTACCTAAAAATGCCCTGCTTTGATAAAACAAAAGCGTAGCAATAAAATTTTACTCGATGAGTTAAAAAAAATCTCAACAAGCTTCAGAAGATTAGTTCTTATTTTACTAATACTGTCAACGACACGTAATAATTTAATAATAATTTAAGGATGTCCCACTCTGAAAGAAATACATGGTCACTTCTTTTGAACTGCTAAAAATTTTTTTTCTTGATGTTACTTAGATTGGCTGTTAGCCAATTTTCTTCCATTTATCATTTTACATTTCTATTGGAAAATCTTTTTTTACTTACATTGAGCTATAAAACTACAGAACAATCTACATTTTTGGTTGTTTGGTGAAAGGGGGGAGGTCGTGTTATTGGTCTTCTCAGTACCTCCCAGAAATGAAGAGTACTATCCACCACTTAGTAGAAACAAATCCAAATAGAAATTTGAATTAATTTCAAATTCCGTTATTTATGAAAAACAATATTTTATAATATTATGTAATGTGGTTCTAGTTTTCTGGTTTTTTTGAGAAGAGAAAGGGGTATATGTAAATTCAAAATAACTACTTATGGACGTCAGCAGTGGATGCGAAATCCCATTGCTGTTGAAATAAATACCCGTTAACACTGTTAACACCAGTGACTGATTGACTTTTAAGAATGAAATTATTACTAATAAACCACCAGCATCCGCACCTAGTTAATGCTGACAGAACTGGCATCTGTTTGATGGGTATGATTGTTTCATATATTGCAATTGTTTTTGTTAATTTTTGCAGATAGAAGAAGCACTTCGTCGGTAAGAGCCATGGTAACAATAAATACGAGTGGGTGAATTAAACGGTACTTCTAACGTAGGTCACGGTCATTCAGTTATCAAGAACAAACATCGGCCTCGCCAACAGCAACTTAAGCTTTACATTTACATATTTTGCCATTAGAATGCTAAAATTTTTTGGTAGGTACTTAAAGTGCGTGAGACCAACCTTCCAAGAGTCTACACACACATGAATTACTACAGGTACTACTGGTTTGTGGGTACTGGGTACCTGTTTCCATGGTGGCATGGTGGTCTCGGATCGGTAAAAGAATATTCACATGTTTGACAAGATTTCAAGTCACATTCAGAAGAATTAAGAATATATAATCCAACCATTTTTTTTTATTTATTATTAGTTAGAAGTTACAGTGAATCCTACTAAAACCGTCCTAATCTTTCTGCTGGGCAGACACAAATGGCCACAAAAGGCAGCTTAACTTCAGAATATTGAGAGAGCACTTCTAATGAAATACAAAACTGTGTAAATCACAGATTAAAATTAAAACTGACCGCACTTAATACAGCTATACACGAAAGCCAAGGGTACTCAATGCACAGTTTCAGTTTCGTTAAGAATTAACTGTACGTATGACAACATAAACCCGTTCTCTACATATTGTAAAAAATAACGGATCAAAGAAGAAAGTGATTTAAAATTTTGCAAAAATTTTTTAGCTTGTTCAAATTAGCAAACTTGATATCTGCAGCTGTTTATTTCTTTTCAATTATTATAGAATACAAAAACGTATTCAATTCATTCAATTGAGCCATTGTTAATAAATTAGAATGTTGGAAATATTTAAAACTAGATACCAATCTTCAAGAAAAGTCTCATCTTACGTTTTCGCTGTTGGCTCTGTTCAATCATCAATTTGCAAAGCAGACGTCAAGACTTGTTGCTTATTGATTTAAAATGCTAACAATGCAGCTTTGTCTCTCTCGTAGAAAAAATATCTCAATTAAATTTTAAAAATATATTGTGTAGAAAAACATATTTATTATCGCACCCCGAAAGAAGCTGGTCAGAAATGTAAAGTAAAATGTGTAATTAAATTTTTTAGTTAAACTTTTGATTGCACAGTGAACAATATCGGATTGCAAACTTTTTGTTCTGCTGTCCCCCAAAATACGCAGAACTGTCCCATTTTGGCAAAACAAAGCGTAGCAGAAAACAAGCAATTTTACTCAGTGAGTAAAAAATTCGACAGACTACACACGATTGGTTCTTATTTTTATTAGTTTTAATTTTCAAGAAACAAAACAAAAGAAGCATTAATTTTCTCGAAAAAACAGCGAGAACTTCTTTAAGCCCTAATAATTTAAGAGCGTCCGCTCTGAGCGAAAAAAATAAATGTTAGTTTTGTAAATACCTGGTATACTCAAAATTAGAATACCAACAGAAAAAACTAATAAATTTTTCGATTTTTAGAAATTCGACTTGGAGACTGATATTAACCATCTCCATTACGAAATCAACATTACATACAAATACAGGTACGAGAAAATAACACTCTTGTAAAATTTGCTTTTAAAAGTACGAAATTTAGCTTAATAAAAAATAATTTTTTTTATAATATATTTAAAATTATTTTAAATTACAGAATATTATCAACATTTATTCTACTGTATTATCTACTTTACACATTATCATAATTATACCTATTTACATATTACAAATTTAAATCATTATAAATAAATAACAAAAATATTTCATTCACATAAAACTACAAATTAAAAATTATTTAAATTATTTTCAAAATAATAATCACATGATATTGTTATGTTTTCTTGTATTTATTTATTTAAAATTTACATAAACATAATCACAAAAATAAAAAAAATGAATTAAATTGCGTACCTGCAGCCAGGTGTCTGTCTATCGATAAATTTCGTAGTTCCTTCTACAAATGATCAATTAACATATTTTATAAAACATCATTGTAAACAAATTAACCCTTTAATTCAGTAATTAAATATTATCTATCTTCTATAATCTTTCAATCTCCAAATTAACAATCAACACCTGTAATTTCTCAAATCAAATTCTTTCTTATCCAAATCACTTTTATTCCTATCATTAATTATATTTCTCAATAGAAAATTTAAATAAAACTTTATATTTAAAAAATTTTTAACTTATGCATTAAGTTTCTAGGTTTAACAAATTATACGTCTTATATTTTGGCCATTTTGACCAAAAAAGCTTTTTATTCGCCGTTAGTTGGCGGCGCTTAGTTAAGTCATCTGGCAAAAATTGTAAATATTTACAATTTAAAATAATTTTTTTTTTTATTTCATTCCCCCTTTTGTACATAAAAGGAACATCTACTCTCTTATATTAAATTTACTCGACTAAAAAAATTTTTTCTTTTCCTTTTAATATTTTAAATGTAATATTTTGTAGTTAGTATTTTGTTGTTTATGGCTTTTCTTCTGTGAGCTTTACTTAATGATAAATAATAAATGATAAAAGATAAAAATATTCTTAACTTTATTGGAAAAAGCACATTGGATGTACATTTATCACCATAAGCGTCAGCATAATTGTAATACATATACCGCAAAATGTGCACATTTTATATAAGATATAATATAAGATATAATTATATAAGATATAATTATTATAATATAAGGGTGTCCCCGTGACCGTGGAGAACCTTTGAAGTGGTGATAAACAACACTTTTACAAGTTTACAAGTTTAAACCCTTGGGGGGTACCTCTTTTTAAAGCATTTTTTTAACTTCTGATTTCAAACGGCCATAACTTCGTTATTCTTGATTTTTTAGGCTTAATAGATCAAAATTTTTTAAAAATCATTTGCTTATCTATAAATTAGGTTATAACCAATTATCGTCTAGACTCAACGGATTTCGAATAATAAATTAAATTAAGTGAAAAAATGTTAAAAAAATTCAGGGTTTATTTTTTTACTTTTCTTGCAAACTCCGCATATCTCTTAAACGAATTGTCTTAGAAAAAAACTGGCAACCTAAACCGGATAGGGAATTTAACGGGCTACAACTTTGGTCAAAGAAATTTCTTTGAGAAACCAACCGTTTTCACAGAAATTCTGAAAATAATGATCAAGGTGTACAAAAATTGTATTTGAAAATTTGTCTTAGAAAAGCGTCTTTTATCGCCACCTCAAAGGTTCTTCACGATCACAGGGATACCCTGTATAATAATAATAATAATGAGTTTGTTCGTTTGTAAACATTAAATCTTTCATCATTTCAACTTCTGCAATATGAAACGTAAATAAAACTGGTAAAACGTTACACTATTGTTATTAACAATCGTTATACCGGGAATAATGTTATATCAGGTTTATCCGACTATTTAAAAATCGGCCCTAAATTAATATCTTGTAAACCATTTATTTGTGTAGATACATAAATGCTATATATAAATTCTTCACAGTTTAATCATTCAGTAATACACAATATCATTCTTTATCCATAAAAACAATTAATTTAAAATTTCAAAATTAATTTATAATTATTAGTATACAATACAACTGGAAGGAAACAGAGCTTCCGGAAGGTTATGACGAAATACCGGAACCGTAGGTATACACTTCTTGTTTAACAAAATATAAAATGCGACAAAAGCTTACGCTTTTTTTTGCAATGTCTTCGTAAAAAAGTATCTACATTAAAAATAATTTTTTAATTATTTCTTAAAGCATGGGGTGGAGTCTACGCAAATCAGGATTATCTTTAACAATCCTCTAGACAATAATAATTTTTCTCTTGTACAGAAACAATGTAATCTGATTATAAACTACTACATCTAGCAAATATTATGAATGAATTAAAATTTTCACTCCAATTATTTTACGATTATTGTTGGGTGTTAATTGCCCCATTGTGTCTGATGGTATTACTTAATACTAGTAAACGATTTCTACTAGTGGGTTTTAATGTAAGGTCAACAAGAAAAGGTCACATTTAATTCACTTTTTAACCTCGTCTCAAGTTCGAGCAATACCGCCCATTTGTCAAAAAACTCAGTTTTTGCATTTGTAGTTTATATGAAAAACTTTCCGTGATTTAAACAAATATTTTTAAGACGGTTCTGCAACTTTTTTATTGGGAAAAAAATTCTATTTTCTATGGTACATTAGTCTGGTAAAACGAAAACGAAAGTAACTTGAAACGAACAAATCATTTCTACCTGCTGAAGAACCAAGGTAACAATAGCCACCCGAAATAAAAAAATCTGGATACTCAATTTTGCAATTTTTTCGATACAGGAAATCTCACGCCGTATTCTATGATAAAGTTATTAATATTTTTTAAATAGAATTTCAATTTTAAGTACCGGATATGGTATCGAAAGAATTTCCGTTTCAATAGCGTCTCCGTCATTTTATATCAATTCAAAGAAATGTTTTTCTATTGTGTGCAGAAAATAAAAGGACGACAGTTTAAATATTTCGAGATATATAATATTTAGGAAAGGATTCTAAAGTATATTGCTTATTGCAATTGTCGGTTTGAACGAATTGGATATGGTGGTTGTTACCAATGGTGCATTTCCGTAAGTACGAAGGTCGGCACAATCTTATTCTCATTTAACTTTATGACTTAATTTTATTAGGGCCATAACTTTCGGTTTCTTAACTTTTACGTTATATAACTCACAATATGTTTGGAAAATTATGTACCAAAAGTGAAGGCAGTAATTTGCATCCAGACCAATTTACTATTGTTAAAATTCCTGGAAAAGAGTTAACTTTGTGAAAACATTGTTGGGTAGGGATTTACTTTATTGGAACTTTAAATGTCGGCATGGCTTTAATCGACATACTGCCATACAACGAATAGTCTGACAGTGTGTTTAACAGTTAAATTTCGCAAAAGCTATGTAGAAGCTGTATAAGTATAAAAATATAAATAATTATTCCAGTTGTAATGGATTGGGTAGGAGTACCATTAAAATAATTTATAGTTTAGGGCAAAATGTAAAGACAGAAAATCAAACAATTACTGATTTAAAAAATAAACTAGTTAAGTATAGTGGAATTAATTTAATCCATTATAAGTTTTAACCTTTCCCTCCCTTATGGCTTAAACACAGTCAAATGTACATTATGATGTAATTATCACTAGCAACTAGCATTCGATTACAGTTTTTTTTTGCCTCACCTTGAAGATCGCATAGGATGCAAAATAAGTAGTATTTTCATAAAACATTTATTCAAGTTAACTACCCAAGATAATAAAAAAGCAAATTTTTTTAAGAGAAATTGCTCTGAGTAAAATTGGTTGGCATGCGTAGATAATTCGAGTATACGAAACGATGCAAACATAAAACATTAAAAAAATAAGAAAAACAAGATAAAAAGTCTAGTTTAAAACTGAAGGTTTAATGTTAATAAGTTTGTATTGCTCTATGTTGAAGGCAGTTCTGTTCTTCCAAAATCAAATCAAAACAGAAAGCATGCGTACTTAATAAAATCAAATTCGTTACCCATGACTGCTCGCAAATTAGTAACCTTGCGGATTCTATAAGGACAAACTCTCACTTAAAGAAATTTTACAATAAATTATCTCAAATAATAATTCGATGTTTCCACGCACGAAAAGAGTAAATCGTTAATTTCTTTTATCCTTGAATTCATATTTTAAAAAACACGAAGTCATATTAATAGGCCAGACGGCATGGCATTTCTTGCCTTTTTAGTATTTGGCAAATATTTTAGAAAAAACGGATTTATCGATGAAAAATTTATTGAAGTTAAAAGTTTATTAAAGTTCATAAAAAAATCTTTCATTTAATTCAGTAGTGTTTACATGTTGAATAAATTCGAAATATATAAATTCTAAATATTTTCTAAAAATAAATAAATGAATTATTTAAATAAATAAAAATCTTTTTTTAGTTCTAAATATTTTTACGTATGTTCAAAATTAGATATCAAGACAAAACTTTTAGGCGGTATTAGCTGTGATAGTATAATTTAAGAAAATATATCAACTTTTTTTCTAGCGTATAAAACAATTTTTAGCATTACTTTCAGAATTTTTAAATATTTTTCAGAATTGCAATTATTACAAAAGCAATAATAAAGATAAATAAGCACAATTGCTGTCATTTAGAAAATACTTTAATGAATTTAATTTGATAACATTAATTTGTTTAAAGCCATTTTAATACTAAAAAACGTAAATTTTCTTAGGTTAAAAATTATTTCTTATTATTTTAAGAAATACTTAAATTTATTTGTTTATTTATTTTAAATACTTCCCAAACAATGCAAAAACTAATTCTTGAATTATTATTTTGGGAGAATACAATAAAGTAACAAATAAACAATTTGCACAGAATTTTTAAATTAAAATTGTTGAAAATTAAATAATTTTTTTTTATAATCAATATTATAAAATTTGGTACACATACTGAAACAACTGACAGAGAAGTTCTATTAACATGGATTTGAGCTACACATGTCGTTGTTCATAGACTTCCAACAAGCCATCGATACTGTAAAAAGAGAACAACTAATAAAAATAATGAAAAAAACACAAAATCACAGAAAAACTAAAACGATTGGTAATTATAATACTGAAAAATTCAAAAAGTACAGTCCAAGTTAAAGAATGAGAGACTGCCACTTAAAAAAATATTGGTCATAATATTAATGATACTAGGTTCGTTGACCAAGTTCATTGAATTTTTCCAATAAAATTTAACACATTTTCATATTAATTATTAATAAAACTGCCGTTCATAAATATTGTAAAGTGCAGTTCATTGACTGCTGAGCAAGATTTATTCATGATATCTATGATTCAGTTCATAATATCTATGGGCGCCGTTTATTGCATACAATGAACCTGTTCATAAATGCTAAAAGTAGATTTTATTGATTGCTTAGTAAATATACTGATTCCATAGATACCATGAATTATTTTTATTAGATATGAAGTATTTTCATAGATATCATGAAACATTTTCATAATCACAATGAAACAATTTTCTTGATGTAATAAACCGATGTCATAGACACGATGAATTTTGGTTGAGAATGAATGAAGTAGTTTATTAATACTATGATAATTTTTATTAAATTTATTATTGATTTATTGTTTATTTTGTATCATTATATTAATGAAAGTGAGTTTATAGCTACAATGAACTTGATCATTGGTTGAGAATTAATGAAAAAGTTTATTAATAATATAAACTTTTTTATTATATTTATGACGGTTTTTGGTTAAGTGTGAGAAATTTGAAATAAGCCGGAGGGTGAGACAGTGAGAGACCTTGTCGGCAGTACTTTTCAACCTGATGATTGAGGATATAATCAGAAAAATTGGTTGCATAGGTACAATAACCATTAAAGAGGCCCAGGTGATAGAGAGGAAAATGAAAGAAATCTACGAAAAAATAAAGCTACATAAATAGGATGAAGATTAATGAGATAAAGCAAAATACATGCAATGGAGAAGAGGAAAGAACTGGAAAACGTCAAACTTAAGAATAAGAGTTCATAATTTTGAAGAAATGGATAACTTTAAGTACTTTGGAGTGAGAATCAACAACAGAAGTAGCAGAAAAGATAAAATAAAAAAAAAGGTTCTAAGCGGGAAACAGAGCTTACTGTGCAAACAGGAAGACACTACAAAACAGAAATATCAAAATGAAAACAAAATTGAGAATTTACCAAAGTCTATTCAGACCAACGATAACGTATGCAGCCGAGGTAATGTGCATGACATCCAGAGAAAAAGAAAGAGAAAAAGAAAAAAAAATAGTAAGAATGATTATTATGCGACCAAGAAAATACTGAAGACAATAAAGTAAAAGTAAGAAAAAACGATGACAATCAAAGCGCAGAGAATAGCTGGCTGAGCCATATCATGCGAAGAGAAGAGAAGGAACGACACGAATGGTGATGAACTGGAAGCCGGATAAAAAGAGAAGTTGGGGAAAACCAAAAGCAAGCTAGTGGAACATGGTCATGAAAGATCTAAACGACATAGAGATAGAGGACTGGAGATCAAAGTGCACCGACAGAAAAACATGGAAAGCCATAAGTAATCAGGCGAAAACACACGGAAAATTATAACGAAAACGATAACAAGGGAGGAATAATCCACCTCAGGAAATGGATCGTAAAGACTCCAAGAAGTGGTATATTATTCATTTATTTCGTCAGAAATGAAACCAATATTTATTCATTCATTATAAATTAAATTAAATCCCAGAAAATCGTAAGCACAGCGCACACAAATTTGATTTTTACCAAGAAACAAAATATGACTCATAATTAAAAAATCATATCTCCATAAATTTTCGACCGGAATAGACAAATTTTAATATTTAGACCTTAAAATGTATTTGAACTAATTTTCAATTAGTAAGTAGATTCATAAATTCAGTGAATTATAAAATGTGATTTATGCCTTTAAAAATGGCGCCGACAGAGGAGGTTTCGGCAGTTTTATTGAAGATCATTTAAGGCAATTTTAAAATTTACAATGTTATTTTTAGGTCAAATAATACTGAAATTCTTGGGTTGTAAATGGTTTATTAACCTTATCACAATCTTATTGTCATACCTTGAAAACCTTTAAATTTTAGTGATGTTTAGACGTTAATTTAATTTTTTTTTGTAAATATGTGAAAATACTTATTAATAAGTTTCATTTATAATGAAACTTTATATTTTATATTTCTGAAAGGTAATTTACGAAAAATAAATTCCTTCGGAAGCCGAAACAGATCACTTAGGATCAATAGTATCAAACAAAATAAACTTAAAAATGTAGAACAGAGGAAACCAATGGAAATGTATTCTTACCCAACCAAAACTAGCCGGTTAAATTATATTATAATTCAGAAAAAATTAATTTTTAAAATTACAATGTAGTCTTTACAATTTTTTAAATAAATATACGTTTCCATAATATAGATTCGTTGAGGGTTTATTTTTTGTACAAATTTTATTAGACATGCTTGTACGGTTTTTGTTCTGAATTTTTCAAGATTTCGAGCTCGACCGCTGAAAATGCAGTGATTTACAACGAAAGGACATAATTTATTGCGTAACATAATAGCTTAAGTTTTTCTAGACGTTCCAAAATCAAACAGCAGTCAGTTATTTTCAAAAGAAATTTAAATCGTTTGTGCTTCATCCAATTAAATGACGATTGCTTCATTACTAAAAAGTTGTAATCAGACCAAAAAAAATAAGCGATTGTGTGAGCACTCACGAAAAGAAGTTGGCACAATGGTAAAATTACCGTTATGTTTTGATAAAGTAAAATCACGATCAGAATTTTAAAATATGTGCACATTCTTGGGAAATTGATTTGTACCCGTAGACTTCGATCTACTTTATTATGTGATGGAATTTTAACAGCAAAGTGAGACAATATAATTGAATTCCCGAGGTTATTTAAGAAGCTTTAGTTTTTGAACAAAAAGTTAACCAGTCGTTTACTTTTTAATTTTTATTTATATAAAACTCTTGCTTACAGAATGTTTCTGTCTACTGGAGGCTGCAAAGTGGAGATAATAGATTCGTCAATACGAGCTTTATTGAACTAATACAATTTCAATCTAGGGACACTCAGACAAATAGTTTATCAAATTTAAGAAGACAGTTATTCAAGTAATTAATCAAGCAACCCTTTGATAAAATACCTTTTTTTAATATTTTGTTACGTGCGTACGCCTTACAAGGCGTAATTATGTAATCTTCTTGTAAATATTTTTTAATTATCCAGGAAAATACAAAAAGCACTTCAAGATTCCTGACTTGTAATTTATTATTATTATTAACAAGAATTGTTGCAAAAATATTTATCCACGGTTGGCAAAGTGGTCGTGCTACAACAAATGGCTACAAGAAACTCAAGCAAAACCGGGAAGTAAACCTGAAAAGGCCAATAACCTGAGAACATCGTCGGTCAAGCTTATTCCAGTTTGCTCATTTAAATTTCAAACTTGCTTTATCTATTATTCATCCTTTCACAAATTTAGTTTAAGGCAAGTGCTGCCAAATATTCGATAATTAAATGTTTTATATTAAATTTCAATACCAATTGAAATTCCTGGTCCTCGCCTTTGCTTACGACAGCAAAGTTTGAACAACATCTCGATATCCTTGTCCAAAATAAATTTTGATAAATTTTTGAATTGAAAAGTACGAATAACCTAAAATTTAGGGTTTAAAAAGAATTTTAAATAATTATATGAAAACTTTTAATTTTCATAAATTTAATATAAAAAAATTTTGCATGTAGCAATTTTACTTTTCCAAAAAGCAAAGAAATGTAAAGGATGTAATAGTAGCGACATCTTTGAGACGATTTAAAAGCAAGAACCTTATAATTATAGTTTTCTAACTTAAATAAAAGATTATTGTAGTTGCTGCTAGTTTTCTGTATAAGCGAAGAAAATTCATCTTGCGAAGAATTTTTTGCGTTTAGGCAACCCAAAATTCAATTAATTAATATTTTGAAGATTTTCTGATGTGTTTCTTGTTGTTCTTCAACTAGAACAACTGCTTGAATCCTAATTCTCAGTTGCCCCCCACATTCAGTTGATGTAATAGACATTGTTTATTGTTTATTCTTCTCAATTTTATTTTGAGCAATTTAGGCAACCTTTCGGAAGCAGAAGCTTGCGATTGGTTCTCGCTATTTTCAAGATTTTCTTCCAGATTAGTAAGTAATCTCTATCCAGGCAATTAATTTAAACATTATTCTTATTAATAATTGATTTGTTTTAAAAAGTGTGTGTGCATTTTTGATTTTTGCTAAAATATGATATGGTTTTATTTTTATTAACCTCATTACAAAAGCTTTTATTTAAAGGTTTATTATGTTCACCCTAAGGAATTCATTTTTAACTTCATTAATACACATCAGAGTATTTTTTGTAGTGTTTCAAACTTTAAATGATCCTGTTCTCAATTTGATACGTAACTTTAAATTCTCCGTAATAAGATTTCTGGATTGTCTTTAAATTTTTGTTTGATTTGCATACCATCGATCAACTTGCCCAAAATGCCCAAAGTCAAGCTGACTTACTAGGAAATATAACTAAAGTATTATAGCAGTATTTTTTTAAATCTTGCAGCAACCGACAAAAAAAATCATTTAAAACTACACTTTAAAAAAATTACCTGGATTAGCTCTTGTTGCGGTAGACATAAAAACTCTTTTTAGGGGTAGGTTCTGTGTTAGTTAAAATTTTAAAGCTGATATCAGAATTTGATTTTAAAATTTACTTGCAATTGAAATTTATTTTAAACTTCAAAAATATTATGCTTTGTTCAAGAATCGCACTTACGATTTTAAATTATCGACTCACTCAGTTTGCTCTTTTAAATTTAATTATATAAATCCAAATATTTAAAATTAATTACCAATTCTAATTAAATTTTCAATAATAAAAATCAAACGATTGTCCAAAATAAATAAATTTTAATCGGTTCAAAAAATATCCAACTCACAAAAAAATTATCTATGCGGCCACTTCCGATCAAAAATACTTCCAAATAATATTCGACTTATTAATTCACAATTGCAAACAAATCTATTTCGTACAAATAATCACCAAGGCCCCCACTCTTCTAAAACTTCCGCCAACCTTAGATTTAAAAATTCTACCTTCTAAAATTCAAATTTCAAAAACTCAAAAACTTTACAAAATGCTGCAGGGGCGTTCAAAATCATTTCATAACACATCTTATATACTTTTGTCGTGTTACAAATTAAAAATATTAAAACAATTAAAAAAATATAACTCAAATTTCATAAGCGCTCATCTTATCCAAATTTTTTATTTTCTACCCATTCAAGTCTCTTGATTTGTCACACTTTTCTTTTCTTATTTGGCACAGAATTATCTTCGCACTAGAAATCCATTTCTTTGGCATATCCTTCTGCCACCCTTCATTCGTTAACGCCTTCAAGCTCTTCTTCATATTTTATCCTTGTTGGTCCTCCCCGATAAAGGATTCAATTTTCATTTTCATTCCTTCTAATTGTCCAATATCCAACTTTTCATTTTTTTTGTCCAAATTTTAATTTTCTAATATTATTAACTATATTTTGAGTTTTGATCTTGTTTCCATTCTCAATGCAGCGTTTTATTTTAAACAATTTACTTGGACCAATCAACCCAAATTCAAATTTTTCTTTTTTGACTTTCTCTTCGATTACTCTATTATTTTCTTGTTTTGCATTTTCATTTCTTTTCAAAAATTTTAACTTTAATTTTAAATAAATAAATTTTAAAAAAATGATAACAATTGCCGCTACCGCCACGATACTTTCTATAGATGTCAAGTCTCCGCTGTTCTGGGACAGAACAGCTTTAAGGAGGGGGCAGTGTTACGAAAGAACGTCTAATTATATTTGATGACTAATGTATGACGTCATGTATGATGAGTCATACATGATAACGGCATTAGTCGTTCAAATATCGATGAATGTACAATCGAGAAGCGCAAAGAAGTGACTAGAAATTCCTGGATGGTTATGGAATTTTCTGGAAGGCTGCATTTAAATATAAATGCAGCGCGATTTCCTGTCACGAATCAATTCCAGTTTGAACGCGCGACTGTTAACATAAATTAAGTGAACATAAATACAGTGAAGTGATAACGTTATACAGAGTGTCAGCCACGATTATTTGATGGTTGAATACCTTGCTTTCTATTTCCATGTCCACAGAAATCTTTCCATGCGTAGGAATTTCTTCGCCCGTTGCAGTTCAAAGATGCATCGCTACCGGTGTTTTTTTTCCACATTCTCGCACTACGTCGGGCCGTACAATTGTTTTTGTTGCCCCCGTATCAATCAGTAGCTGGAAGAAGATTTTGTTATTTATTTTACCGTCAATATAAATACTGTTTATTGCATCAGTCGGTGATGCAGCACAGATGGTAATCTCCGGGGCACTGTTGGTAGAGGTCGGCGTTTGCCCCTTCTGGCGGACCCATTCTAGTTTTCCTGCTGCTTTCTTGGTTCTTTTCTTGGCTTAGGGCAGCGGCGTTGAACGTGACCCAATTCATTGCAGTTCCAACATCTAGGTCCTGTTCCTTGCGATGGACGATCACAAAGGATACGACGGAGTTCTTCTAAAATTTCGCCGGATTCAGCCAACTTTTGTTCCGGTTCCTCCGTAACACCTCGTACTCGGTGATTCCCTCGTTGAGATGTCTGCTTTGCGGTCTCGAATTCCAACGCGTGCGCTAATGCGTCATCTAACCTATTGTGCCGAGATAGCTTTAGCGTCTGCTGCGTTTCACTGTCTCTGATACCATCTATAAAGGTTTGCACTGCCAATTGCTCCAAGAAAGTATCTGGCGCGGTAGGGTAGGCTAGCCTCACCAATCGTGAAATATCGGCTTCGAACTCTTGCAGGCTCTCAGCAGATTTCTGACAACGGTTCTTTACCTGTGCGTGGTAAACCTGCTGAAGATGGCCGTTTCCGTACCGTTTTTCTAGCCGCGATGTCAGCTGTCCATATTCTTGTTGTTGACAATCGGGGATGGTTTGCAGGATGTTGCAGCGAAATAGCTTTCTCCGAATCGTTCCATCCATTGGCACTGGCTGCCGCTTCAAACTGTTTATGGTACGTGGACCAGGGTACCTTTCTATCAAACGTTGGTGGTTTTACTTTTATCTTAGCAATATTGGCTTCATTGTTTGATTTTACCACCGCCGTTAGGTTCCTTACAGTAGTTGTTGTTTCTTCGTCCGGGCAGATGCTTCCATTTATTATTGTCTCGAGAAGTTGTATTCTCTCGGCAGTTTTTTTATTTTCTTCTTCCAATTTCTTAACGTTTTCTTCCGTTTTTGTGGAATTTTCTTCCATTTTTAGTTCTAGAATCTTGGAGTTATTTAACAATTTTTCTTCAAGTTTTTCTTCCAAATCTTTTAACTTATCTCCTAAGATTTCTCTAATTTCTTGGGAGTTTTCTTCCATTTTCCTAGAATTCTCTTCCATTTTTTCTTCTAGAGTTTTTGAATTAACTTCCATTTTTTTTAGAGTTTCCGAATTGTCTCTTAAAAGTTAAAGTATTTCCGTCTCCATTTTAGCACTTTGCGACCGGGTAACCGGCATACACTCGCGAATACAAACTAGTTAATCACTACTGTCTTTTAGCCCTTTACGCGTTAAACCTCACACCTGACACCAATGTATTAATATTGATTAATAATAGATTAATATT
Source organism: Cantharis rustica (assembly GCA_911387805.1). Classification (NCBI taxonomy): domain Eukaryota; kingdom Metazoa; phylum Arthropoda; class Insecta; order Coleoptera; family Cantharidae; genus Cantharis; species Cantharis rustica. The sequence continues at coordinate 52,683,592 of OU426878.1, read as the reverse complement.
TTACTGATACGATTAATAACAATTAATAAACTAAGATTAACACTAACACTAATTACACTACAATTTATTTACACTATAATTTATATTTAACACTAGGTCTATATTTATTTAAACACTCGGTATAACGTTATCACTTCACTGTATTTATGTTCACTGTTCATTTATGTTAAAACTCGCGCGTTCAAACTGGAATTGATTCGTGACAGGAAATCGCGCTGCATTTATATTTAAATGCAGCCTTCCAGAAAATTCCATAACCATCCAGGAATTTCTAGTCACTTCTTTGCGCTTCTCGATTGTACATTCATCGATATTTGAACGACTAATGCCGTTATCATGTATGACTCATCATACATGACGTCATACATTAGTCATCAAATATAATTAGACGTTCTTTCGTAACATTATGATGTCAAATTTTCAACTCAAAGAGATATCAGCAACGCCACACGTTGGCTCTTTCAATTTTTTTTATTATCCAATTAAAATTTATTAAATAATAATAATAATAATAATATTACACATCATGAACCTGGAGGTTGCAGATTATTGTCGAAAATGTAACGTCCTCAACGAAACAATAGAGCACGTGATAGCTGGTTGCTCGTACTTGGCTTTTACTGACTACCTCCGAAGACATAACCAAGTTTGCAAAATATTGCACCAACAACTTGCAAAAAAAGTTGATTTGTTAGACAATTTTAAACCCTATTATGATTATATTCCTGAACCTGTTCATGAATCTTCCCTTTTATACTTGGACAGGTTAATACTAACAGACAGGGAAGTTAGTCATAATAGACCTGACATTGTTTTAATCAATCAACGAGACCGAAATGCAATCATCATTGACGTTGCTGTGCCTTTGTCAAAAAATGTGTTAAATACAGAAAAAGAAAAAATTCGCAGATACGAGGTATTAGCGATGGAAATGATGAGTGTATGGGGTCTAACAAAAATTTTTATAATACCAATAGTAATATCGGCTACTGGTATAGTATCTTCAAAATTTAAAACCCATCTGTCTCATTTAGATCTCTCTTCAAAAGTATTCCTGGAAATGCAAAAGGCAGTAATTTTAGAAACATACCGTATTGTTAGAAAATTTTTAAATGCTGTAACGTAACAACTAAACAACTTTTAAAATATTTAATTTTTTCTCTAAATTATATAAATGTATCTAATAATAGTTAAAAAATATGCAACACATAATGTAAAATATAGAATGGTTGAAACTAATTCATTCCACAGTGTATGAATGTGAGGTTTAAAATAAATAATAATAATAAATAAAATTTATTTTCGTAAATACATCAAAGCAGATATATATGGTAAAAACAGGCGTCACAAAAGAAATGAATTACCAAAACACCAACAAAAATCACAACAAAAACCACAATAATATATAATAATAAATCACAACAACAATAAATCACAATAAATCCACAAAAACTACAACAATATTATAATAATTCAAAATTAAACATTCAGCGATTTTACCAAACAATAAGGCTCGATCTGTATAATAAACCGATCGAGCTCTTTCTTGAATATCTTTAAATCATTTATTTCTCGTAGGCGCAAAGGCAAGAAGTTATAAAGTTTCAGGCACAAATAATGCGGATTACTTTCGGTGTTAGTCAGAGATTTTATATGTACCCCATATACATATAAAAATTATTCCTAATAGGGTAAACACCCTTTTTAACACAACTCAAAAACTCTTTCTTGTGCCTCTATAAGAAAAGTATACACTTCCTGATGGACATGCCCGGCAAAATCAAGAAATTGTGCTTGACAGTAACAGCCCCGACCCGAGAAAAAATTTGAAAACACGAACTTTTCCGATTTTTTCAAAAAATTTTTCTAGGGAAAGTTATTTTCTAAAATTTTCCGTCGGAATGGAGCTGTTTTTAGAATTACAACGCGAGAACTTCCAATTACGCGTTTCCGAAGATTGCCGAAGAGCGTCCAACAACCGAAAAATCCAATATGACTTCCGCAAAGGTTGTTATTTCTAAACAAACCCCTACATGATACATTGTGAGAGAGACCGAGTAACACTCTAATAGCTAACTTCTGCAGGACAAAGATCTTGTTTGCTGACGTGTCACCGCTTCAGAAAATAACTCCAAAACCCATCAAAGAATTAAAATTCGCATAATACAGAATTGTTAGAGTTTCGGCATTCAATTGTTGACTCAAAACACGGAGCGTATAAATTACAGAATTCAGCTTACTGGCCAGTGCATTAATGTGATTACGCTAATTGAAAGTACTCTCTAAATAAACTCCGAGACATCGACACCAATCCAAAACCACCACCGCCACAAAGACTCCCGGACACCGCAGTTCGACAGCAACTAGTCTTAAATAATCCACATTCTGTCTTATCTCCATTCAAACACAGCCTGTTCAAGTGCAACCATTTCTCAACCGATGAAAGATGAAAACTCAAGGTGGTCTCCACATCGCTTAAATTATTACACAATAACATCAAAGTAGAGTCATTGGCACAGTTGAGAAATTTATGAGGATAGTTTGCAGTAACCAGAGGCAGATCGTTCATGTAGATTATGAACAGGAGAGAACCAAGAATGTTCCTCTGGGGTAAACCAGGGCTCACAGTGCGACTACTCGAAGTAAAAGACTCTCCACAGCCAGTGATACGAGTTGATGGGGAGCGGCCGAAAAGATAACTGACAAATCAAGATAAACCTCTTATACCGTATTTGTGAAGCTTCTTAAAGAGAATTGAATGATCCACACAATAAAAGGCCTTAGATAAATCTAGAAAAATCCACAGGGGATCTGCCTGCTTTCCAATTCTAAACATATAGATCGAACGAGTTGGAAAAGGGCCGTATCCACCGATCTGTTCCTCAAAAATCCGTTCTGCGAGCTACTGAACAGCTTGAACGTGTCAAAAAAACCGGTCAATCCTACCACCGACAATCTTCTCTAGCAGCTTAGAAAAGGGACTGAGAAGACTAATGGGCCGATAGTTGCCAAAGTCATCACAATCACCTTTTTTCCATCAACATCAACATCGCAACTATAACTTGATTTCAAACCACGAGTCGCCTTTAGCACGTCAGATTACGTGCAATCAAAAAAATAAAAAGATCTACTCAAAGGATCAATAAAACAATTGAAATCGACGGCAGGACTCAACAGATTGGGAGCAATTCTACAAAAATAGTTATTAAATTCATCGGCAAGTGCATCTGAATAATTCAGACTGGAAGAGCTACTTGACTCATCTTTTGGTTTCCGGGATAACTCCTTGATAATTTTCCATGCAGTTTTAGATTTATTCTCAGAATGCAACAATGTGATTGTGAAAATGCACCTGTTTAAGAGATTTTAGGGATGAATTATATTTCTTTTTTCAAATATCTCTCCATGAGATAATACAAATTCTGATATTTCAGGACAGTTATTAATAAATATTAACAAAGTTCCTTATGATTATTTGCGACCACGTATGAGATAATACCAATTACGATATTTAAGAACTGTTTTTAACAAAGTTCTTTATGATTATTTGCGGCTACATAATAGTTTAAGATGATGACGCTAGCTTTAAGTATGGGGATTTATATTAAGTGACGATCTTAGTTTTAAGACTGGGGATGAATGTACAAAATATACGCTATATCGACCCTTCGGAGTTCATGGTTTTCTCCCAAACTAAATCATATATAACATTTAAACTTTCAATAACTTGTAGAAGAAACTGTTAGCTATGTTTTTGTAGGTTCATAATTTAAATTAAACTGTTAATTACATTATGAAATTAAAAACTGTAAAAAACAAAAAAAAAATTTTATACCGAATTTTTCTCTACAATAACACGCGGATATATGCGAAGTTTACATATCAATACATGAAATTGAAAAAAAGTTAATTAATAACAACAAAATGAATGAACTCGTGTACTTATCATTTTATGCAGATTTTGAACTTTCGAGTTCTAAAATAGTTCAAGCTTTTTGAAAAAGATGGAGCTTTAAATTAACGGCTTTTGCCAGGTAGATACTACCTGCTCTGCTATATAATATTATTGTGAAATAAATAAGTTTCATATACCTGGAGTTTTGTCAAGGATTACCTGAAGGGAAATTGCAGGAAATTCTACATTCTATTAGTTTGGCGATACATTTGCATTATGTAGTAACAGATGAGGTGACATCTATTGGATTTTAGCACAATCACGTGAAGTGTGTAACTTTGCTAAATTTTAAATATTTATTTTTTTTTCGCCAGTAGCGACGCATGCGGATATTTATAAAAGTTTGTCAATCCCCGACCTTAAGTTGACGACATGTTTTTTAATTAAGTGACGATCTTAGTTTTTAAGTTGACGAGGTAATAGTTATAAGAGCGGATAATTTAGCATAATATAAGGGTTTATTATTTAAAGATCTTACATAATATAAAAATAATTGAGTTGAACATCGAAATACATATCTGCACTTTTTTTACAAAGTATTATAAAGATTGTGGTTGGTCATTAAATATGAATAAACAATTAGAAAACATTACGATCAGGGGCATTAACTATCAAACAGTTATTAAATCAAATTTCAAACTAAAGTATTCTGAATTAAATGATATCAAGGAGATTAACTTTGCTGTTAAATTGGTTGTTGGACTACCTTTTTCTTTTCGGTTAAATACATATTTATCGTTAAACCGAATCCTGTGTTTTATTTAATTTGTGTGTACTAATTATTCCTTCAGGTGTCCTAGCAGTAGTTACGCCACTGGACATATAAGTTTAGGTGAAGTTTGAGGTTAGTAAATATGGTAACGACGTTAACATTCAAAGAGCTATCCGCAGATTTAAAAGGACTTGTAAGTGTTACTACGAGGGGGATCAAAACGTGCAGGGTTTGTTTGACGATCACAGCTTTGGTTTGGTTTGGAACTTTGATTTGAGAAGGCGGTAATTCAAATTGAAGAACCAAATATTACAAACTGATTGAGATTAAAATATTTCAAATTCTTGCAATTTTCTTTCTTATTCGTTCACCACTGGAATAGTTGGTGTATTCAGAGGTACATTAAAAAGGTGCTTCCTAAAATTATCAAAGGATAAAAAACCGATGTAAAATTCAAAATATTTTACATAATTCAGACGAGATATTACCTTAACCGTGTCAAACGTGTTATCAAAAACCAACCTATAGTCGATCTAAGATATGAATAATATAGGTGGCGCGTCGTTTGCAAAGTCTAATTTACATTGGGAAACTTCAGATAATTTAAAAAGTACTTAATCTTGTAATAATATTAAACATTCACCACAAAAAAACGAAATGTTATAACCAAATAACTACGTCTATTCGATATTACATTTAACTCTGTTCAAATCTATCTTATTTATGACTTTACCTGGTTCAGTTTAGGCAACACGCATAGCACTTCAATCGCAAAAATTTCGTTATTGTAATAGCGTCTAACTTCAAAGCAATTTCATTGGTTTACAATTCAAGGTTGTCACTTTAGTACAAATTCCAATATTTTTCCTAAAAAAAAACAGACTATAGCAAATGCGTTATCGAACTTGCTGTTTTCGAAAACCATAGGCGTCGAGCTACACCTGAAAGCAGTGACGTGCGCAAGGTAAAAGAAAACAAATTATTAAAATTTGTTACAAAATCACTTTGTAAGTATATGCGCCCCAATCGGTTGGTGTAGGCTAGTAGGCGTGACAATGCTGATAATTGATCATGATTGATCGTCGTATCAAATTCGGTCTGGAAGACCGTACCCGACTTCAATTTTAGAGTATACTTGCTCCACGGTTTCTATAATGTAAAGGTCGACTTTAAACAGTTCATCAAGACCGGGATATCGTTTAGAATATTGGTTTGTAAAAAAATTAGTTTGTTTTTTTCTGGTGTTCGTGAAAAATTTGATTATTCTGGCCTGTAAACAAAGTGTTCGTTATTATGTAACGTGGAACATTTCTTATTTTCTCTTTTAATGATCACGTGAATAAGAATTTTCTTTGCAGATACCTCGGTGGTTTGCCATTGTCTGCCGACAGAAGAAGATCAGAATAAAATTCTTATTCCACCCGGGATCGAACCCGAAATCTCAGCTTAGCAGTCAAGGTATCTAAGCATCAAATCGTGATCGTTTTTTCAATTTTCCAGTAAAAAAAAAGATTTAATGATCACTAGAGAAACTAAAATAAAAAATGATCTTTGTGCTTAGTGACGCGTGTTGATGCCGCTAAAAGTTACAAGAAATTTCTAAAAAATTAAATTTTTTAATAATCTTCTTCAGCCGTTATTCGCCCACTTCTGAACGTAGGCCATTTCTCTTTTGAAAGAAGGTTTGACAGTTAAAATTCCCCGCTTGCCGAGCGTGTTAGCGAGTTTATAGCCCATAGATCAAACTTGGGCTTATATCACAAGAGTGATATAATCGATATAGTATATGTGATATTATATCGAGTGATATATTGAACCGGGATCTCCCGCATCTGTAGGATGATCATTTAAACCTTATACCACATTGCTAGTGCTTAATAATAATATTTAATAATAATTGCAAATTAACTTCTTTATTATTATTATTTTATTAACTTATTCATAAATTCTTAATTTTTTAAATAAAACCAATTTTAATACCATTTTCAAATTAATTTTCAATTCAAATTAAAATTTTTAATACAAAATTAATTTATTTATTGGCCTAAAGCCAATTTTATATTTTTGTACAACTTTTGCATCTATGGTGTTCATTATATTCATATGCACATCCATCTTGTCTTTTTGTTCTCTATCAGCTCTGGTAAACCTGGAAGCATTGCGCCAGAAATTCATCTCCATAGCTTTTAATTTATCAGTCAATTTTTTGTTAGAAAATAAAATTTAATTTAACCCAAATGAAAAATGTTCAGAAAGAAAATAACAAAATAGTTAAAAATATAAAACAAAATTATTAAAGAATGAATAAGAAAACTAAAAAGAAAAATTTTGAAATAAAATTATTTAGTGCAAGAAAAATATAAATAAAAAATTTAAAATTAATAAAATAAAAGTAAAAATTAGAAAATTTAAAATAAAGGTAGTGGTGGTTACGAAGAAAAATTGAAGATGCAACGAAAGCTTAAAACCTTAAAAGTTTTTAGTATAAGTAAACAAAAATGTTTGGCTATAAAAAAATTAAAATTAAAAATAAAATCTGAACATGGTAAGAAATATTTTGCAATATTGAACAAGAAATTTAAATTAAATTAAAGAAATTGAAATTTATTTAAAAAGAAATTTATGAAGTGTGTTAATTTTTGTAAAGTGTGAAGATGATTTCTAAATATTTGTTAGGGATTTTGAAGGATATTATGTATTCTTTGTCTTTTTAGCTCTATTCGTTGCTGGAGAGGATCGGTCACCTTTGAACATATTCGGTCTTTTTCTTATAGAGAAAAGTTTCAGCATTTAGATCTCACGACTGCTCGGCAGTTGATGGGTTGTCTAATGACGGTTCTTAAAGCCCGATTAGCCGATTAAAAACCGATTATGTATAAATAACTTATTCTTCTTCAGTTGGAGGTTAACAATAAAAAAGTCATAATATTTAAATTTTTATTAACAAATTTTCACACCATTAAAACTTGAGCTTCGTTTTATACAAAAATGAGCAGTGCTGACTAGCAATTTTAAAAGTTCTGAACAAAATTATGTAGCCCATTTTAACAATAAAAAATAATTTTAACACTATACAGAGCGACACACTAAAGCAAGTCATTTTGGGAATATTTTTAACATTATAAAATTTGGACAAAAAAATATATACATCTACCAGGTCAACAAGTCTCCCAACATGTCTAATTTTAATGTTCCATTTAGTATAATAAATAATAATACAAACAAATATTTACATTTTTAAATTTCCCTTAATACTAATCAATTTTAATTTCTTTTTTAAATATACTAAAATTAATCCTTATGGTTAAAAGTGCATAAATTATAAATAAGATAACTTTCAGTGTTTGCCACGCAATCCACGCCAGAAGAAGTAAAACGATCGCTACATCGATCAAGTAATATTGGAAAAAGTTTAAATCTCTTGCAGGAGACTGCAAGTGCGCCGCTCCTCGATGCCGCAAAACATATTCCGTCCAAAAAACAGCCCGTTCGAGCGGCCCCTCTTTTTGGTCCCTAAACAAAACTTGCCTTCTCATAACTTCTTCTTTGTAGGTGGGATCGTAAATAATTTTTTTGATTGCTCTCAATAACATTTCTGACGTCAAAGTCGAAAGTTCTAATTTTAACGCGTAACCGTCTAATTCAGCTTTTGCTGCATTGGAATCGTGATCGCAAAACACCGGAAGAGATACTATGGGAACACCGTGGTAAACAGTTTCAAACATACTTAATAGTCCACCGTGGGTTACAAAAGCGCGAAGTTTCCGATGACCTAAGATATCCTGCTGAGGCAACCATCGTCCAAGTCTTACGTTTGGTGGTAAATCAGGCATGTAATCCGAAGCTTCCCATTTCCAGAGAACTCGTTGGGGAAGCTGTCTGAAAACGTGCAAGAACAGTCGTCTCAATTTTTCCGGCATGTTCGCTGCTTTCACAGAGGATCCCATACTGACAAAAATAAAACCGGCGTCTCCACTACCTTTAATGAATTCTTCCAAATCCTGAAATAAACAAAAATGTTAAATTTGATCAGAGCAGTTGATTTTATTGAATCATCATTTAAAAAAGTTTCAATGCTTTTGACCTACACAATTTAAACAAAAAATGTCAACAATATCAAATTTAATATTCTTTTGAATAAATTAAATATTTTATTTTCAATAAATTATACATTTTTACTCCGAAATTTTAAAGGTTAGTCGGTCATGTTGATCTACTGAGTTTATATTAACCTTAGTAATATTTTAGTTATCTGAACTGAATTCAAACAAGGTAAGTCAGTTAAATAGATAAAAAAATTTTTTTTACTTACCGCAGGTAATGGCTTTGCTGGTTTACAATGTATGCAGGCAATTTCTGCAACATTAGGTAAATAAGATCGTGGATATGTAACAGAAGCATAAGAGTTTTGAAGTATGAAGCTGACATTTTTTGCTGTCTCATATATTGGAGGAATATCTCGTCCTAAATGTTGTCTTAGTATTCCCTGAACAAATCCTCGCACCATTACAGAATGCAGCATCAATCCAGCAACGTGCCACAAAGTGTTGATGGTTTTTTGAATCAAATTCATATTATCTGTGAATGGAAGAGCCAAAAATGGGGTAACACTGAATGGGGTTGGATTTCCAGCTAAAGATAAAGTGACGGCATAAAATCCCACGGTGTTGATGTACATAAATGGAGCTTTGAAGCGATGAACAAATCCATACGCACATTCGGGATAAGCTCCATCCAATATTAATAGATCAAATTTTTGGTTGGTATACAAAAAATCTTTCGTCTCCGGATCAGACAGTAGCATATCGCACGCCTAAAACAAAGAACTTTGTTAATAATTTATTATTACATCACTGTCTAATCGCAGTAATTAAATTTACATGATAACTCAATTTAGATTCTTTAGTAATCCAGCAAATAATTTCAAACTTGGAAAGTCAATTAATTTATTAATAAGAGGAAAGTAATAACAATAAATTCGATCATAAAAACAATCCGGATTTTTTACATGGCCAATTAAATTTTATAATCGATGTTGGTATGAATTTATAATTTGATTATCCAGAAATAGAACAACATTAAATAATGGTTTACATAATAATTATTTATTATCAATTTAAATTTATTTATGGGATATAATGTTATAAATATTTACTGTTCTAAACTTTTGCTGAACAATTGAGCACTTGAGTTTTTTCTAATAAATGTCACGTAGAACGCTGCAGTATGCAAAGAAAAGATGTATTATAAAAAATTTATATTAGCTATCCTAATACTCGGAATTTGTTTTTTAATGGTTTTTAAATATATTTAAGAACCTTAATATATCTTAAATACATATATTTAAGATAATATGAGATCGAAATTTACATAATATTTTAAAATATAAATAAAATTTTCTGTGGCAGATTTTTAGGTTCTCATATTTAATTTTGTTCCTTGAAATAGCATCATAAAAACAAGTAGAATTGTAGCGGCCTAAAGGATAACTATTTTTTGATTAGTTTATACATAAAATATTCAAAAAACTGTTTAACTCTATCAGCATACTGTTAACTTACCATTCGGTAGGTTCGCAACCACTGGATTAAACATATTAGGCTTAACTTTTAATAAAATTATATAACAAATTAAAAAACAAAAACAATTTGTTTTGTTACATTTTTATGAAAGTTTCTCAGTATTAATGAAAATGTTTATTGTATTTATAAAAGTTTTATGAAATAAATGAATTGAAACCGGAGTCATTGATATTATGAACATTATTTGTTTATAAATTGTAAGCATTTTTTTTCGGGGGTTTTAGACACTACCCCCCCTGTTAAATTTGATTTACTACCGATTAACTACCGTAGTTTATCTTGTGCATTAAAAAAAGAGTCCATCATATTCTTGAAAACATCATCGAAATTTATATAATTGATACACATATTTATAAATTCAATGATTTTAATTGATTTTATTTCAGTAAGTTACATCGGGAGGTCTGAAAAGTATTTTACCCCCCCCCCCCCAAAGCTCTTATACAATTCAATGTTGTATTTCTATAATAATACTAAGATTTTGATCTCTTCAATGTATTAGATGTTTCGTCGTTTTCGAGTTATTCCAGAACTAAAACATTGAATGGTATAAGAGCTCTTACCGTTATTTGGCGGGGGGGGGGGGAGGGTGAGTAATATTCTATACTTTGTTCCTTGAAATAACATCATAAAAACAACTAGAATCAAGTAGTCTCATGAATCAAAATTCATTATATTGATGAACAAATTTATAAATTCAATAATTTTGATTAATCATTTTCTGATCTTTCAATGATCTACCCGCTCACCGGGAGGTCCGAGAAGTACACGATAACCGCCCTGCTTCCCTCGGTAACGACAAGAGCTCTTATTAAAGTCAGGGTTTTATTTATATAATAACTTGAAAATAACGAATCATATCAAATACGACGAAGAGATCAACAGTTTTTGACATATTAATCGTTAATTTTATTTACGAAAATTTCGAATAATTCGCGTGCAATATTCAAGTTAAAAAATTCCTTAAGCCAAAGATATACATTTAGCAGTTTTTAAATATTCATTAATAACTTGATTTAAATTCAATCTATGTTTTATTGAGAGGTATTCTCTCAATACTGAGCAGAGTATTTCATGATGAGTTTAGAAAACTAAAAATTGTAGGTAATATTTCCGGAAGAGTTAGCCGCGTTTCGTATTCCTGTGCTCTATGAAAGAGAAAAATATCAAATCTTTTACGCAAGAATAGCTGGGTGAAGCGATATAGAAAACGGAAAAGTATAAAGCACCTGGACCAGACGGAATATCATCAGCGGTAATAACAACTTTGACATAAGTTTATAACACTATCGAACACTTCTGGATCTGCACTGGCCGAAGGTAAAACACTCATCGACGTGCTAGGGTTGCAAGTTGAGAATACCCCAAAGCTTTAATGTCTGAAATAGTAATATTTGGGCAAAGACCTCCATTAAAAGATATAAAGAACTATTACGACATTGAACAGCATATGCAATGTAATAAAATATAAAGAACAAGATGAAAGAATGGAATAAAACTCTGATAAGGAAGCATAAATGATCTTACGTCAAAGCAAAATGTTCTAAAAGGATAAAAATAATGGAAGAAGAAAAAATGAAAGAAAAACAAATTTGTTGAGTTTTGTTGAAGAAACTTTTCATGAAAATCTGAATAAATTGGATTATTATTGAATATTTTAATATTTATTTTAATCTAAACTATTCAATAATACGCGGTGTTCTTAAGTAGGTCACCCATTCAATTATGAATCGCTAGTTACCTTGCTTGACACTCGTAATTTACACTGTGTTCCTGTTCTCCTGCTCTACTGTTCACTTAAGTTTAAAAGACCTTTTAAAATGCCCTGAATTGTTTTATTTAAAATTTAATTTATATAAATAATATAAAATACAAAGTTTCCGCAATTTCTTCTCAGCTGTAAAACCAGAAATACTGCAAGATCAAACAGACATCCTAATCGATTTAAATTTGAGGGTCGCTACTTTATAATTTTACCAAGCATGCGGGCAGCATATAATTATGTCACGAAAACTAAAAGAGAATCAACTGTTTAATTTAACCTTTTTGTTAAAGATAACAAAATCTATTTAACAAATTTAAAAAAAGAACAAAAAATTATTTTTGTATTATTTCTTCCTTTGAAATTTAGAATGCAGAACACAAACAAGCTGCGAGGAGATAATGAAGACTAATTTATGGAAACTTCTAAATCCACCTCATTTAAACTAAAAGTCATTGTTAGTAGCCGGTTAAATACAATGTGTTTTCGAAAACCTTTTATTTTCACCTAGAGCTTTAATGAAAGCTCTATGGTTCTGTTTTCAATAAGCTCTTTGAACATTTTCAACGATTAGTATTAATAAGCAATATGACAACGGTTTAATTTTTTTTAACTTTTGTAAACTATTTTTATGTTAATTAATTGAACTATGAACAATGATAAATTGATTGTCATGTTAAAATTGATAAGTACACCGTTTGTGAGTTGCTGCTATCAACTCTTGTCTCTTAATTGACCTGTACTTGTGCACTTGAACAGTAAGTGCAATATCAGTGATGAAATAATAAGAACGAATGAAACAACAATTTCATATAAATTCCTACTTTATGTGCTTATGCAATCCAAAAAACTGACATTCCAATACGTAACACTTAAATCTCAATTTCCCTTTTCTCATTCAAGTTTAACGAACTGATGGATTAACTTTGGTCCGATTAATTTTTGTTCTAGATTAATCGAATACCCTTAAGCTATATTTTAACACCAAACAATTGTAAGCAACGTGCGTTTGTAATATGTAATTAGAAAGTTGTTGATAATTAACGTTAAAATTTGTAAATATGTAAACGATTCTTCGAATGAAATATTTGTATTTCATATCCACTTGACATTTAATGGAAATTGTAATAGGAAATCCTTTAATGTATTATTTAACTTATTACGTTTTTTTCTCTTTGAACGTAGCGAAATGAAAACTTTCTGATAGCTATTTTAATTTGGAAATGACGCACGCATGCAGGGCAATTTAAAAATTAAACTCATATTTTGATTGTTTTTCGTTCTTTTATTTAGTAAATTAAAGTTCAGTCGTTCAAAAATTTGTTTGAATTTAAACCCTGCGATGCGGAAGCCAACAATAAGAGAACGCCAATTTTACTGCTTGTAGAAAACTTAAAAAAAATGTTTATAGATCTAGAAGTAAGTGTAAAAATATTAGATGAAGACGATTTCAAAACAAGTTTCATAGTATACCATTACAAAATTAGTTATAAAATTAAAAGACTTTGTACAGACATTATCGTTAATGAGATGCAAGCATTTTTGTACTTTTCTTGAATTTACATTTAGCTAAAGATTTATATAGCTATTCTCTATAGCTTTTAGTATGCTTACAATGTTTTCTTTGTCAAATTAAGATATTACTCGTATACGCAAGGTAATAATAATATAATTATATTTAATGGAAGATGATACGTTGCAATTTAATTTTAATTTGAGGATAATGTTTTAAAATTAAAAACCTTTACGGATTCATCATTTCCATTTTATAATTTCTCAGGATGGAAATAAAAAATAAAATTAAAAACAAATAAAATTTTCATATGAAAAGCAGTTCGGCAGAGATATATAATATCACTAGGGGATTTTCCTTGTCTTGCAAGATGGGTTAAAAGACTACCATGGAAAAATAAAGATATCAGAGTTGATGAGTCATATCTAAGATTTTTCGATAACATTGTCTTGATAGGTGACATGAACAAATTAGGATAAGTGTTCCATAAATTTATTCCAGAAAAGGTTTAGATTATCTATGTAAATTCGACAAAAAAGTCAATTTCCGAAATAAAAAGACAAACAGGCTTAACAAGGGTAAGCTAGGATATATCCCATGAGATTCTAGTATATCTATAAATTCAAAACGCAAAACTTACCATATGGAGACCACGATGATCACAAAAAAATGCAGACAGTATGATAAGGATAAAATTTGTAACAAGAAAATTAGAAGTCGTCGCAGTAGCTCAAGATAAAGTAAGCCATAGCACCAGCCATAGCACCAGCCATCACTGCCAACTTTAATCTTTTAATATGTATTGTCGTATGAATTTATTGCTTGTGGTATTAATTTTGTAAAATGTAAGGTTGGCAAAAAACTGAGAGGAGTAGAGGCTTTTTTGTCAAAAATGGCCGCCGGAGCGGTTCTGTGAATTGTTAGCTCCTTAAATTTTTGAAAAGTAGTTTGAAATAGTGAAATTTTTTATTATTGTAATTAGAAAACTGTTTGAAAGTAGTTTTGGTCAGGCCTAGCCGCAGTTAAAATTGTTTTTAATTTGTTTAGTTTTTGGAATTTATTTTTGATTAATAAAGAAGATATTTTTTTGATTAGCGATTTTGTTTTGGATGCGATTTTAATATTAGAGTTGATTTTAATTTGAGTTAAATATTGAAAAATAAGCTGCATTTAGAAGAGCGACGTATGGTCTGGCTAACATAATAATTTGAAATCGTACGTTGGATCCTTGCACAAAGTATAAACATTTTTAAAGTTTAAAATTATTTCGATTGGAAGTTTTTAAAATCGAATCTTGGTATTTTTTGTTATTACTTTAATTTACTTTAAGCAAGATTATCTGCTTAAGCAAGCAGATTTTGAAATATTTCGTAGAAGTAAGAAGCTAGACAGAACTCCAACAAAGAAAACAGACAGCAAGATTGACAACAAAATGAATGAACTGAAAGAAATGATGAAGGAGCTGCTGATTGAGGTAAAGAGTATCAAGTCGGGGCAAAAGATATATGAAAATTATATCCGGATTTTAAAAGATGAAAATAAAATATTGAAAGATCGAATCGTTATCATGGAGAACAGATTGAATCAAAACAAAAAAGAACAGCATGGTATTAAAGAGCGTAAATATAAATAAAAAAACAGTAAAGACGGAAGTACAAATATTTTTGAAAAATGAATTGGACTTCAAGGTAACAATCAAAACAACAGAACTAATAAAACTGAAATCTGGCAATTCATTTGTGTTAGCAAAACTAAACTCATGGCAAGATAAAGTAACTGTGATAAAATCAAAAACTAGATTGAGGAGCACAAAAAAATACATTGATGATGATTTGACGCAGGATGAGCAAAAACTGCAAGCAAGATCGATGTAAAAATGGATGCAAAGGTAAGCTACGGAAAGATATTTATAAATCGAGATCGATGGGAGTGGAACTATAGAACCTGCGAAATTAAAAAAAATGAAACACCTCACGCACTAAAAAACTAATAGAAAATTGCCCAGGACGGAAAACAAATATGACGAAAAATGCAAGAAAACAGGATAAGGATGACAAACTGAAATGTGAGAAGAATAATATAACGAAAACGGCAAGGAAGAAGAAAAATTAGAGAGGTTTATCAGAATGGAAGATAAGAACATGGAATATCAGAAGTATAAACGGTAAAAAGCCGGAGTTGGCAGAAGAATTTGCAAAAAGTGGTCTACAAATATTGGCTTTAACCGAAACCAAAAAGAAAAGTTCAGGTATGACAGAAATTGAAGATGGACAAATATTAATTTACAGTAGAGTACCGATTACCGATTACCGAATGGTAAGTATATTAAAAAACAAACTTCATAGCTGGCTTTTTGTTTCAGAAAGAATATTGACAGTTACATTGACTATAGATCAACTGACAACTATCATAGTTGTATATGGACTAAATGAAGATGCCAGTAAAGTAGAGAAGGATCGCTCCTGCGAGAAACTACAAGTAACATTAGAAAATGCGCTGGGAATAATCTATATGGCAGGTGATTTTAATGGTCGGATGGGAAAAAATATGAAGGGAAGAGAAGAGATTATGGAACTCTTTGGTGAAACTAAAGTAAATGAAAACGGTAAACGATTAATTGATTTTTGTATTTTAAATAGAATTATGATTGGCAATACATTATTTGAACATAAGGACGTTCACAAATACACACGAGAAGAACCAAGTAGAATGAAAAAGTCCGTTATAGACTATATATTGATCGAGAGGAAAGACAGAAGAAATCTGCTGGATGTCAGAGTTCGCAGAGGGTATGAAATTGGAAGCAACCACTATCTTTTGGTAGGAAGAATTACAAGAAATGCGGTTGAAGAAACAAAAGATATAAAGAAAACTGAAGTAAGTTGCCTGGAAAGAATCAAGACTTACAAACTAACAGATGAAACAATCAGAAATACATATCAGGAGATAGTAAGAGAAGAATTAGGAAAAGCTAACGAAGATGATGGTATGGATATAGATATACAATGGGAGACATTAAAGAAAACGTTACAAATGGCTGCTAAACAAGTATGTGGTACAATAAAAAACCAAATAAATAAAAGACAAACAGCATGGTGGAACCAGCAAATCAAGAATGAGGTTAAAGAAAAGAAAGTTAAGTGGCAGAAATATATGGAACAAAAAACCGAAAAGTCGTATAAAGAGTACAAAAAACAGAGATTGATAACTAAACAACTAGTAATTGAAGCAAAAAGAAAAGCATGGGAAGATTTCGGTAATAAGATGGAAAAGAATAAAAACCAGAACCAAAAGCTGTTCTATAGAGTAATAAAATACTTGAGAAGACCCAAACAAGTTTCTTTAAAACAGATTAAAAATAGTTAGGGAGAAATATTGAGTGCCAGAAAAGAAATAATAAACAGATGAAAAGAATATTTTGAAGAACTTTTGGAAGCTAATCTGGATGATATGGCAAATGGGATAAAAGATGCGGTATCCTAAGAAGAAAAATTAGAAATTTCATTAAATGAAACAAAAATGGTAATACAAAAACTAAAATTAAGAAAGGCAGCGGGACACGATGGGTTGAAGCCAGAAGTGTTGAAGTATATGGGAGAAAAAAAAGTTGAAAAATTACATAAAATTTTTAACTTAGCTTCAAAGAATGAAAGAATACCAAGTGACTGGGAGGTGGCAGTGCTTATGCCTATTCATAAGAAAGAAGATAATTGGAAAGAAAACTTCAGGAAATACTTGAACCAACTTTGGACGAAGTACAAAGTAGATTCAGAAGAGGACATAGTATACAAGACCATATATTTTCAACAAGACAAATCCCAGAAAAACTAAATGCATACAATAAGTTGACATATAGTGCTTTATAGACTTGGAAAAGGCTTTTCATAGAGTACCAAGACAGCAAATATGAAAAATTTTGAAAGATAAAAAAGTCGGTAAGAAGCTGCTCCAAGCAATCAAAAGCGTTTATAGAAGAACCAGTAGCTATGTAAGAACGGGGAATTGAACTTCTTAAGAGTTTACAACACTGGAAGGCCTGAGACAGGGTGGAGTGCTTAGCCCGATTTTGTTTATTGCACTGATGGATGAAATAGTTAAAGAAACAAAAGCGAAAACGAAGAAAACGACCATTGGCTACAGAAATATGCAATCAGTAGAAATTTCTGAACTCGCATTTGCAGACGACTTGGTGGTATTGGTGGAAAATGAGAGAGATACATGCAAAGCCTTCATTTTTAGACGACTAAACTGAAAATTAAATAGATGACGACTGCCTCTCTGCGGGTGCTGAAGAAAGAAGCTGTATTGCTGCTCTAAAAGCATTTTGCCAATGAAACATTTAAAAAAAGAAAAAATTTTAAACTGCACAGAACAATGCACTTGCGAGTACAACTCTTGCAAGCAGAATAAAATATGATTACTTTATTTAGATCCGACTATAATATAATCGGTGACAGTTTAGTTTAAAATAAAATTTAAAATGTCAACAATTAAAAGTAAAATTTCAATTTTGTTAAATGAGAAAATGAAATATGATTAGATCGTAGCACATTGTGTAAGCGACAAGCAAATTGATCGATTGCATTAAAAATAAGTTAATTTAAAATTTATATTAAAATTAAAAGTTGGAAATTTGTAACTACCCTAAATTAAAAGTGTAGATGCTAGCTACATAATAGCTGATGAGATATAACTAAAGTTCTCTACCTTCCCGGGGGATGTAAAAGCATTCACTAAAATCTCAAAAAGAGAGTCACGCTCAAGTTGCCCATAGCAATTCATCACTAATTCTGCATGTCTACGACCATGTTCAATCTTTATAAAGGCTTTTTCCAATAAAGTCTGAAGTCTATATTAAAATTTACTTTAATCATAAACCGCGGATTTAGGCGAACATTTTGATTTTGTTAGAAAATACAAATAGTTCAAGAATTAGCTTTGAATAACACTTTAACGCCTAGGCATTAAAATGCTTTACTGCCGCCTGTTTTACAATTACTACAATTTTTAAGAAAATTGGATTCAAAAAGTGGATTTTTAAAATTAATGAAAATCCGAATTTGCTTCGCTTACCTCGTATCCATATCTGAGAATATCCATCGGATGTACAGGTTCTTCTCCTCTCATTTTAGCACCAACTAAATCCCAATTAGTATAATTTCTCACATAGAACACCAAACCGGCAGGTGTAATTTCTTCCAAGCCCGATATCACAAAGTCAGCAGGAAAAGCACTAATGAATGTTATATTGTGACCCCGTGGTATCAGTCCTTTTGCTAATTCCCAAAAAGGAATTTTGTGTGATTTTGTTCCACCCATTGTCACCATTAGAATGTTGGCGCACGTACACATATTTATGAAAAGCGATGCTCCGATTATCACTTGGGTCACAAGTTGCACTGAAACAAAAAAATTGATAGAATTATTGACGCAATCAACTTGAGCTCAATACAATCAAGGTTTTCTTTAGTTTCAAGTTTACTCTTCCTGCGGGAATATAAAAGTTTCGCGAATTGCCAAAAAAGCAGTTATCGCTAAAGTGCAAACACGGCGAAAAATAATGTTTTTTTATCCTTTTCAGATGAAACCTTATCCACATACAGGATGTTCCAATGACTTATAAACAATTACAAATAAATTGTGAAATGGGACGATCTAATAAAGGGAAATTTACGATTCAGGGGTGAACCGATAAAGTAAATTGGTTTTTCAAAAACTTTTGATTCCTGACATTAAAAAAATATAATTTCGGGTTCTTTATGAAAAAATTGCACAGATAACAATAAAAAATCAATACTTTGATGCTATAATATTTTTAATGCAAGAATAAGATTAATTGATTTCAAGGTAGTTTATTGGTATTGTACCCTGTATACTACCTCAACTAAACTAACAAAAGATAAAAAAATAAACTAACTGAAACTATACAAAACTACTTTGATTTTCAAGCTTGGGTGAACCGCAAATAATACAAATATTAAATGCAACTGTATTTTAGTAACACAATACAAATTTGCATTATAATTTGAACACTATGTGTAAGAAATTAAATTTTGATTGACTTTTTTAACGTCTAAATAATTTCAATTTTGCAATAATTAAAAATTTTGTTAACTTTTGCAATTTAAAACTTGTTCACCTACTTTTTATTTTTGCAATTTTAATTTCCATTGCAAAAATAGACAATTTTTAAAAGTGTTAATGCTATTTTAAGTTTGCAACTTATTTTTTTATTAACTTTCTATTCAATTGACTAGTTAAACACCAATTCCAGGGTCGATCTAAAAAATTTTCATTGTAGCTTTCAGGAAGATGTAGGCATTTTTTCTATAGTTTAACCTAAACAATTTAAATGAAAGTTATGAAGATTCTTCTTCTTCATCAATTTTTAATTTAGTTATTATCATCCAAGTTAATAAGCGTAACGATATGGAAATTAACATAAATAAACAACCAGGCCAATCAGAGATAAATCGAAAATGATTACCATAAATGATCACGATTTTACAGCACGCACATGCCAAGAAAGCTACAATTAAAGGAATTTCTCTTAATAGGTCACAAAAGTTTCTCTTACCTCACCAGAATCACCTATAATCTACCGAAGAACAAAGAAAATGAAATTTTTCTTTGATATTCTCCGGTATAAATACTACCGCATTATAAAAATATATAAAATTTAAATTAAAATGTTTTTGAATTCGGCACAATAAATAAAATTAAATTAATGCGCTTCTGCAAGTGAAAGTAATTAAAGAATTTCTTTAAGATTACGTAAAAATGTACGGAAAACCCACCTCGTCTTGGAAAATATTTAAAACTTCATTCTTTGTATGTTATATAATATTACATAACAGGTCTTTAAAAGTTTAAATCATAAACCACACAGAGCCTTTACAATAAAATGTTTACTTCTTGCGTTGGGTTCTCCATACACGAAAGTAAACTTGAAAATGAAAGTTAGACTTTCTATAAAAGTATTATGAAAGGTTGTTGTAATTATTATTATTACATCAATGTTAAGAGTAAATTATGGGCAAATTAATCTAACGATGAATCGTATAATAACCGCTTTGTATTGTTTTAATTTGTTTTTATCATCCTGTATATAATTGGATTATGAATACTGCCTATCGTAATTATTATTATGTTTCATGCCTAATGAATAAAATTGTCTCTAAAAACTAGAATATCAGATTTTGCTAGCAAACAAAATTTATAGGCTGTACCGCTTTTTATTTACTATATTAATTACAATAAAGCTCCCAAAATTTTGTTTGTGAAAATATTAATTTCATTTGCTTGTCGATATTATTTTAAAAATAATAAAGGTTTAATTAAAAAATGATTCGGTTACTAGTCGAGAAAAAAAGCAAAATTTTTTTAATTATGTAGAAATTAAAATACAAAATGATAATAGTAATTAATAATTAACATTAAAAAATACAGGTATGATTTTCTACTTCTATTAAGTAATTTGTTATTACACTTGCATTTATTATCAATTATGGGTATTATAATTCATTACTCCATCGTATTAAGATGTGAAACTTGGAGGAGTAAACAATTGTTCTAGTTTACCAATCATATTTCATAATAAATTATTTATTATAAACTGCCAAATTAAAATTTTCAATTTCATGCAATCTGAAATGCAAACGAAATCTTTACTATCGTCTACAGTATTAACACGAATGCACAAATTCGTTGCAAAACGAATTTTTTGGTAAATAAGACTTTTAAATTTTCGATGTTGTAATTATTCACTAAATCTATATTATATTTTATAATAACTAAAATAAAACAAAAAGGTATAAAATAATTAATGTTAAAAGATACTGCAGAATATTAAAAAATATATAGTATATAATATTTATCGATTTATTTAACAAAGAGAAAACAAAATTTAATTTAAAAATTGCATATTATTAGGCATTTAATATTATTTATATTTTGTAATATTACTAACGATGTGTCAACAGTTAATATTAATAATTCCACATATTTTTGCAATTTCAATAGTTTCATCTAATTGTTTCAGTTTTGTATAAATTTTCAAATAGCTTAACATAATAACTTTGTCGTTAATTTGTAAACAAACAAATAAATTCGGTGTTTTAAAATTAAATTAAATTGATTACGCTTACTTACGCAGCTATTAATATACTATAATTTCTTGCAAAACACTAATAAAATCTTAAAATATTTTAACTACTGTTCGTATGTACCAATAATAATTATTCAAAATAAAAAATTATTTTGTTTTTTGTTTTTCGCACAACTTGAACACTTTTTTACACTGAAGTTAATGCTACTAATAATTATTATTAATTATATCATTAGCGGATGAGTGTTTAAAAATGAAAAGTTTAATTAAAAGAAGAATTAAGAAATTTCCAATGAAATTATGGTATATTATAGCGTAAACTACAAAATTAAACGTTAAAATTTAAGAATAATTAAAAAATTCGGACGATAAAGTCTAAAAAACCATAAAATTAAAATTGTCTGGTTTCATAAGATTAGCCCCGCCTATGGTGTGTTTTTGTTTTATTAAAGTATTTTTGAGCATATTTACACTGGGAAATTATAGATGGGGTAGATTATAGAGTAAACCTAAGATTTGTAGTGGTTGCGTTTGTCAAAACCGCAACTACGCAGTCCTGGCTTTGGTCCACTCCCCTCCGGACATTTTGGGCCGTTTTGACAAATGCTGCACTTTCTAAAATATCCTCCTAGATCAGTCCTACTCGGCAAAGACGCAGATCTTCGTTTTTAAGTTAAATTTTCATATTAAAAAAAAAACAGCACCGATACTACGATCTATTTGTGGGTAGTCTCGTTCACTAAGTCAAGTCAAGTTATGTAATCTTTGTTGGAACACCATGGCATGGCCATATACTTCCTGTCATGTGATTGAACAATGTGAGCTGTTTTTAATGGATCCAGAAACCAAATGTGGCTGATCGGTTATCTTAGAAGAATAATTTTGAAATTCTAGCCTTCATAGAGCCGGCACGCGCGTACTTACAGCTTAAGTGGAATCCGAACCACGATGGAAGTTATTGTATGGTTCTCGACAACAACAAATATTATCTCAGCGTCACCTGATGCTAGGAAATGAGTACGAAGTAAGCCAGACAAGAAGCCGCGTCGCCACAGCTAATGTCTGTAATATGGCGCAGCCGTCAACTAAATTTTCTTTAATTTGGCCGGTGATTGAACCCGTGGTTACCAATCACAATGCCCTCAGCTAGGGTACACATCTAGCTTCCCCGTTCCGTCCAGTAAATCAAGCGCGGTGCATATTTATGTAGAACACACGTACCGCCTACAGAATGAGCTTTTTACGAGTTTTTGATGTGAAAATTAAATTCAACATTCGAATTCGCTCATAGTTAATCGCTTAATTTTAATGTTATCTATCAAATGCTGCAAGACTTTAATCGTATCTATAAAATCTTCTAAAAAGTATTAAAAATTCAGAAGTCCGAGAATAGTAGATACTCAAATTTTTTTAAATTTAAATCGTTGTTTCTAATCCCTTTGGTTAGATTCTGAATTGACTGAGGAAGACGCGTAGAGCGAGTTGATATTTAGCCTTCATTGTTACCTTCAGAATGTGATTTCTGATCTCCCTCTTGCATACCGTTTGAGTCAATATTCTGTAGAAAAGCCGTATATCACCTTTAAACTGGCTCCGTCGTTCCATTAACGATAAACGGTTAATTGTTAAAATTACTTAAGCTTCTATTTAAAAAAAAAATTATTAAATTTTAATATTTTTTCAATTACTTTAATTAGTATTTTTTTAAATATCAAAGCTTCTCTTTAAGTATTTTCTCGAAAACCAAATAACGGTGATCGGAAGCTCAGCAAAAAAAGGAAATGAAGCAAGAACTATGTAATTCACTCAACCACCAATTTGATGTTATTGCCACACGGCGAGAAGCGGAGGGGGGAGGGGACGGTTAAAAATTTTTTAAAAAATTCTTACGAAAAATAAGTTGAAAATATGTATCAAAATTGATTTCAAGGCAGTTCAAATTAACATAACTTTGTATTAAAATAAAAATAAAAAAAGACGAACTGTCAGCAATTTATTAAACGGGCTGCATTTTAATGTAAAAAAATATAATTAAATAAGAATTCCACATAGTGCAGTGATGCTTCTTAAAAAGGTAGTTTCTCACATACACTTCAAAGTGCTCCTGACCAGCATCTTAACTGCGGGAGATGAGATTGTCGTATCTCAGGGTGGGTTCTCATAATAAAGGGATGCCAATTAAAAGATGCAATTGTTAAATCGCTTGTCCAAAATTAAACTAATATCAAATCCAAATTAAAATTTCAATGCTTCTCAAAATTTAAACCAAAAAAATTTCTTGTCAAAAATAAATAAATTCTTCAAAAATATTCACTTGCATATGATAATCAAGAATAATATAATTAATATCCCAAATCCAAATTAAATTCAATGTAAAATAAATGTAAAATTTTATAACTTCTTAAAAAGGATTGAAGTTTCAATTTACTACTATCAATTCGTCGGCTTATCAATTTTGCACATTCGCTCGCTCTTTCAAATACAAATTTTACTTTCCAATTTCAAATATAATCCAAATCTCAAAGTTTATTAATCGAACTATTGTTTTTCCAAATCAATCAACCAAATCAATAACACTACCGCTCTGTAGCAACTCATCAAAAGATATCCAAAATAATTCAAAATTTCAAAAAAATAATTACGCAAAGATGTAAACGCATTCAAATCACTTTATTAAACTAAATCAAAATCTTACTCACAATCTCAAAAATAAACTTCATAAAGTCAAAATTAACGAGCCAAAAGTCGTACCGCCTACTCTTACGGCGACTCGTGGCAAAAAGCCTTTAACTTCGTGTCATTCTCCCCCACCTCTCTAATTTTTCAATCTTACAACTTAAAATTATTAAAACAAAATTTTCATCAAAATGTATAGGGTAGGTGTGAATCCCTTTGAAACACCACAATAGGTTTTGAGAATTTGTTGGATGTGCAGACGTTCGAATGGTTATGATAATTGCAAAATATATAAAACCAACGGTTAGTCAAATTTTATTTAAAATGCTAAAGATAAGTAAAATAGTATTTTAAAACCTTTGAAATTTAATATTTTAGTATAAACATTTAAAAGTTGAATTTTGAAATTAAAGAATTAAGAATCATAATATGAAACTTTCAATTTTTCAACAGAAATCAAAAACTGAAATTAATTATTAATTTAAATTTTGTGCGACTTTATTTATAATAATTGTAAATTAGTGATCAAATTCATAATACATAATTTTAATTACAATACAAAATTTAATTTTTTCGATTTAAAATTTTTTCTGTGTAATTAATAAGTTTCAAAGCGAATCATCTTCTATAATTAATTCTTATGCAAGCTTCGTGATTTCAACAAAAAGAAATTATTAAACGCAGTTAATGAAAACAAAAATAGAAGAAAGTAGAACTTTGAATTAGCTGTAACAGGTTTTTCCAAGTGCACCAATGGTGACAATTGAGAGAATTGGATTCTAAAAACTGCAATAATATCCAAGTGGCGGAAATTTTATATCTCTACTTCCTTACTAGTGAAACTCTAAAACTTTTCAATACTGCATTACAAATTTTAAAATTTTAACTCTTTATCTAATTATTGCAGTATAAGCTCGTACATATCCAATCAATAAAATGTAATTATAACGTTAGTCGATAGCATTCAATCATGTAATTATTAATTTTTTTTCTAAAAAAAAATTATTGCGAAGGGCATCAACTTACAAATCGAATCTGATGAAAAAAGTGACTGTTTGTCCTAATTTTAAAGCAATAAACATTGATTTACAGAAGTAATAATTAAAAGTTTAAAATATAAACAAATTGACGTCACTAGCCCCAAGGAGTGTTTCGAAATCTGAAATGGATATCAGTAAATTGTCAATATTTTAAAATTAAAAGCTAAAGTAATTAGAGCTATAAAAAGTTCGGAGTTTACAAAAATACCTTGGCCAATATATTTTTCTGCGGATTGATTAGAAAAAGTTTCACTTTTAAACCTGATTTACAAATTGCATCAACACGTGAATACAAACGCTTGAATCTTTATAAAAAATAGTATTACTGGTTTATGTAATTACCTTTAATAAGGAAAACTTTACGCGAAAGGTGTCTTTGGGGTTAGACCGTTAACTTGCTCTTAAGTTTTTTTAAAAGCTTTTAGCGTATCAAAATTGTCTGACGTAATATCACCAAGTTTATTTACAAAATTTATTATCGGATAATTTTAACCCTGGATTTGCAATTTTAAGTTTGCCTTCTTAATGTAAAACATATGATTAGCCTCGATTGAAGTAAATAAACCGTACGAGAACATTTATAAGTTACAACATAATAATATATAATTTAACAGTGGCTTTAAGACAAAGTTGATGTTGTGGTTAATTGATTTAAGTGATTTTAATATGTTAATAGGAATGTGATAATTATTACAAAGGTTGTTGAAATGTGAATGACCGAGAAAATGCGATATTATTTAATTTTTAAGAAAATATTCTGATGTATTTAGTTAACAATAAAAAGTATAACTGGTGAATGAGCCAAAATCTGCTTGTTATTATTCCTAATATCGGAATTACAATAGAATATTAATTTAAGATCACATAGCGAGAAACAAAATACCCACAGCGCCAAGAAAGCTTTCAAACTCCAAGTAGATAAAGGTATTAAGTCGTTGAGTATACAATAAGATAACTAAACAATTTTGCATGGAAATGAGTTACTGTGCATTCGAAGTCGAGATATCTATGTTATATTACATAATATACAATTTGCGATGCTGTAGATGTCTAAGTAAAAACCAGCGATACAAATTTAATAGAGTTATTAAATTTCATTATAAACATGAAGGTGTGTTCTGGGGGGTCACCAATTTACTATAGCACGTTTAGCTACACATTACTCGTTACTCGTTATCTTGCATAATATATGATGTGGAATGAAGTTCAGTAGTTGGAAAGATAGCAATAATTTGTAATATTGAAACAAATAATATAAAAAGTTCAGAAAAGTAAGAAATTTTAGTTAAATCGATAATTTTTCCAGTCGTTAAGTATTTATCCTTTATCTATTTGGCAGTTCCTTGAAATTCCTGGGAGGTTTCTAAGTGTTTTATTGGTTAAGCATTTGGTATAAAATTAAATTATTTTAAGGATTAATACATTCCTATCATTACAAGTATGTGACCCAATATAAATAGTTTGTGCAGGCATTATAATATGCATCACGCATATATTAATATTAACGACAATGCTTAAATTAAATTTGTCTATGGGATTGATTTGATGTGATCACTAGTTGAATTACAAAACGGATATTCCGGGTTCGAATCACGGACTTCGACAAATTTCTTAGCTTGACGCCCCTAGGGTGAATATAAATAA
This sequence comes from Cantharis rustica, assembly GCA_911387805.1. Lineage (NCBI taxonomy): Eukaryota > Metazoa > Arthropoda > Insecta > Coleoptera > Cantharidae > Cantharis > Cantharis rustica. The sequence continues at coordinate 52,656,601 of OU426878.1, read as the reverse complement.
ATATTTTTATTGAGTTACGTTATGTCATACATTAATCTTCCAGTGCAGTCGGGGTTGACATTTTACTTTTTGATTGACTCAAATCTGATTTCCATGCTCGAATTAACAGATGGCAAAAACCGCTCACGCTTCAATTTCCGTAATTTATCGTACCCCTAATTCTCGAATATTGTTTTTATTTGAAAACAATTTTACTACATAAAAGTCAAAATCTGTTGTAATTTTTATATTATTTACAAAATCAATGTTTTTAACTTTATTTTGTAAATAAAAATTATGTGTTGTATTATAGCAAATGTTTGAGCTTACGAAAAAATAAATTTTTCAAATACATTTTAAAAATCGAAAACAAAATAATATTGTAATGCAATTTTGACAAAATAATAATTAGTATTAATAAATTATTGAAATTAGAATGGTACTTTTTTGATATAATGCTGTGTACGTAAAACTCAATAATTTGAACTATTTAATTATTTTCTATTTATCGAATAATATTGTATCATCAAAATAATAAAAGAAATTAATTGCAAATAAATAAATTATGTAAAATATGAAATATTAGGAAACAATGTTTAGGCCGAAATAAGGACTAATTTGAGATTCTCGTGGAAATCTATTTAGTCTTATTTCCTTGATTCTTTTCTCTTTCTTTCATACACTCTTCTCACTCTGTTTCCATTTTATAATTCATGTAAAATTGTAATTGGTAACATAAAAACTTCTAATTTGAATTTACCGCCGCCGTGCCAAAATTATTATTTGTAAGTTTGAGTTAAACTTAAAGATCAACATACCAATGATCTATCACTTAGCAACAAGAGAATATTGAAGTTGACAAGTACGCTCGTTGAAGGCATTTTTTAACAAGATTTTCTTTGTTACCGTTTGTATCTTTTTTGCCCTTCAGCGAGTAAAATTTTGTATTCCGTTATTTAATATACAATTGTTATATTTGTGTATTTGTAAATCATTCATCAACATCCAACGCCATTTACCTCTTGAGTTTGTCAAGAGGCGTCTTAGACAACATCGGCTTACAACCGAAAACGTTGGAGACCACACCAAACTACTGCTCAAGCCAGCGAACGAACAGTAATAATTGCTAAATTGCTATTTTATAAATTTTATATTTATAAAAAATATATATTGTAATATATTTAACGTGAATATGCCTATTAAATTATTATTCATTAAAAAAATCTTTTAATGTATTCAAGAAAAAAAATTAAAAAATTAAAATCCTGACCCTAGTAAGAATCAATCGTTTGATTTTTATATTTATCCTGTGAAAGTAAACTAGTCAATAAAGCATAAAACGGAGAAATTTTGAAAAAAATATCTGATAGCCGATATAAAAACAAATATAGAAATGCAGATGATACTTGGATAACGAATGTGTATAATTATAGAATTAATTATAATTTTTTTAAACGAACGAATAACGTGAATCTAACAATGAAATTTAGTTTCAGAAAACTTATTAATTTATTAAAAAACTTGAAAAAAATAATATATTTTCTAATTTTTCTTGCTTCATAAAAATTTAATTAAAAATCTTAAGTTTCACAGAACATACACATAAACATTCAGACTCACATATGCATAAAAATATTACTAGGTAGGCTTTCAATAATGTTAAAAAATATCCTGAAAATGAGGTACACAAATTTTCATATAGGATAAAGCAAAGATCATAGAATAACATTTAGAATGAGATGAGGTTCACTTTATTGTTTTTAGGGCCACCTGTACAGTGTGAGTTTAATTTCAAGTTTTTTCGAGTAAAACGTAAGTGTTTTTAAAATATTTTAATACCAACCATACAAATTACTGCTAAACTAGTAAAATTAAACAATAATTTGTACGGTTGGCATTAAAATAATTTAAAAATAATTTAATTTTAATTAATCAAATTAGACAATAGACTCCACCCCTGGTCAGTGGCTAATCCGTCTTTCCAAAATGGTCAGTGTCGGCCACTAGTAAATTTCACCGCTAACCGTAATTAAGGATTACAAAGTATTAGTATAGGTGCACAATAGATAGATTAATAAAAAAAATCTTTTTGGAAGAAACGGCGCAGTGTAAACTGTGTTAGTTTTGAACATAATTTGCATTCAAAATACTGGTTTTTAAGGTGGATCCGAAATTTGTCATAGTTGGCAAATCATTCACCAAAAATATCCCCCTAGATTGGTCCAACTCGAAAAAGTGTGCTACTAGGAAGAGGGTGGATCTCTCAAAATTTTTATGGTAGATCGCATACTATAGCAGCATAACATAACGCAATTTCGTAGTGTATGAAAAAATTACATAATATTAATAAAAAATATAAATTAAAGTAAATTATTAACCTATCCGAAATCTTAATATTTGATCAGTCTACCTGCCCAGTACGCCGGTGAAATATACATATTATAAGATTATGAGACTTTTTGACCATCAGGGAAAACTAAAATCGTCCAAAATAATAGAACTTAAACCGAAAAGTAAAGAAATACCCAACTAAAAAAATACATATTATTTATAAAAGCAATAGAAAAACATTTATTGACCACATTTGGCAGGATTATAATTAAGTACTAGGAAGAAGAATTAATACTAAAAAGCATTATCTAGCTTCACTAAATTTTATATTGTAGTATTGGTAATACATGATAATTATGTATTGTCGTTAAATGGAGATGCATTTAAGTGGAAGAACAGCGATATAAATATGTGATGGGTTAGTGTAGTGTGTAAATTATCGCTTTGAGAAAGCTCGATATTTTGATAAATATAATTTAAATATTAAAGGGCGTACGAGTTGAAAGCTCGCTTACACGCGCTGACGAGGAATTTCAAATCAAACGATGCATTTTACATAAGAGAAGGGCGCATAAGTTTAAAATTTCATACTAACAGTTTGAAAATAAAATCTAACTAACTTTTATTGCAGTATAATTTATTATTCTGTAACTTTTAGCAATTAAAGCAATTAACTTTTCTGCTGTTTTCTTTAAAATTAAGCAATTCTGAAATTACTTATTTTACAACTAAAATAACTAAACGACACCAAAAACCGATGTATTTCTGAATGCATTTTGTTTCAAAATTTTTTGTATATTTTGCGATGCTATTACATTTGCTATCCTTTAAACCTATTTTGATAGGGATAATAAAATCTTTAATTCTATTGTAGACCCTAAAATAATTGTATCCTAAGTTTAATTAGCCTAAGGCGGAAAAACCTCAAACGCTACTGAAACCCTTTGACGATCTTGCTTGGGCGGCAATCGACTGGAATGCACAGTCGATTGCAAGCAATCTTTCTTGTCTTTTGATAATTTAAATTATGAGTATGAATATTATGTAAGATTCGAATTATTTTAACATCAATTAATGCTTAATCGTGTTTAATGCAATTTAGTGCACAATTTTAAGACACAAGATCAATTTCAGTTCAGAGTTTTATAGTATGAAAACCATCCCTTTGCTCGTCCATCTTGATCGCTGAGTTAAATTTTTTATCATTTGTCATTTCAGATCTAGATCGAGATCGATCACTTTACAACTTGTTACAAGAAGATTCACTTAGTAATTTTACACTGCAACAAAATTTTGAATTTTGTTAGATTCTTTTGGCTACACCTCGTATTTGTATTTTTAATAATACGAGAAGATTGCGAGCCAAAACGTTTGAAGCGCATGACAGGAGATAAGAAAAAAGGTGCGGGGAGATTAGAAAGAAGACCGGATTTTTGGTTGGCAAAAAAGTTGGTTTTGGCTTTTGATTGATTTATTGGTGATTTTTTGTGTAGTGAGAATTACTGGAGATACCACCGCTCTTTCTTGCGGATTTACGCCAATTTCAAGGAAATTGTGTTTTTTGGATTTTTTTTCGCCATTGGCTTTCTTGAACACCTGAAAGATCAAGCGATAGTCACCATTCAACAACAGCAATAAGATAAGTTTTTTTTTTCTTATTACTTTTTTTTCGTTTCTTTCATCTGCAGAGCTGTACAACACCGACAATATTTTTTTATAATTGTTAGCTGCGTTCGTCAATATAGCCGACGCTCGTTTCAAACATTTTTTTGATTTTTTTATCTAATTTTGAGCTCAAGCACCGTTTTAAAGATTCCAATTGTTGGAAGTTTTCATTTAAAAATTGCTGGGTGAATGTTCAGAGCGTCGGTCGTGGCGAACGTTCCTTCCGGGTTCGCTCCCCATTGTAGAAACATTTTTTTTTGTTACCAGAGAAAGTGCAAACTTGTTGCGGCTACGCCGGATGCATCCCTTGCTTCCGCAAAGGAAACAGCTAGTTTTTCCATCTTGTATATTCTCACGAAATAAAAGGTTGGAAATTTTGATTTTTAACCGTGTGAGAAGGTAGAAATTGCTGGGCCTTCTCTAAAGAGTCCCAGCCATCCATTTTTTTTTATAACACTCTCAGTTTCAGTATCTCGTCACGGTTATTTTGAAAAGCAATTTTGGGGTTAATTCCTATAACTTTTCGATCCATAAGATTAGCGACCCTTTGTATAAGATATATTGTGTAAACTTGCAGGTGTTTTTATACTTTAATTCCATTGTGCCATTTTGTGTGCAGTGTTTTGTTTAATTATTTGACCATTCTTCCACAACTTCTGCAAACGTTTGTTAAATTACCTCTTCAAACAGTATAATAACAGACAATAAAATTTGTATAAATCTTTCATTATTACGTTAATAAATAACATTTTTACAGATTCGTGAGGCCTTCAAAGACCTTGCTATCGCTTCACCGCTAACATGCAGCTGGTTGTTCCATTTCTTAGAGCTTTACACAAGAAATAATAAACTGAGTTTATTCAGTATTTGACTAAGTTTGACTATAATTAGTTTTTAAATTGAACAACTTAATTAAACATTAATACTTAATACCTATTTTATATATTTTTATTAAGCTTTCAGTGAAAGCATTGCTTTCATTCGCTGAAAGCTTAATAAAATATAAAATATTATTATTGCTTAATAATTAACTTGTTCTATTTAAAAATTTAGAAGAACTTATAATTAGTGTGCTTTATATAATTGTTAAATAATTTATGTTATTAATTTTTTGATACTTTAAAGTGAAAAATTTATATATTACTTAGCCATAAGAACAACATTCGTTAAATTAAAACAATAAGTAATCTGCAGCAATAAAAATTTTAAAGGTTATTATTTAAAGCCTCACGAAAGCATAGTAAAAACAATAATCATCTGAATAATAAAGTAAATAAAGTGACGACGAATCGACGAAGATAGAATTAATATTCATAATGTATTGCTGATTTTGTCACATGTCATTAAAATAATAATTGCAATAATATCTAATCCGAAATCTAAATAATCAATAGATAAGTGATTTCGGTAGTGTAACTCGATATTGATCATATATAAATACACCGTATGTATATTATCGCAAACGGTTTCATTATACTATGGCATCATCAGGCGATGAACTTGAAAGAGAAACGAAAATATTTCTGTATTTATCGACCAAATTGCAAGTGAAAGAGAAGGGTTAAAAAAGGGGTATTTAAAATAAATGGTATGTTTTTGTGTAAATTTACTAGAAGGTAATATATTTAATATAAAAGAGAAATAATGTAAGTAGATGTAGGGTAAGTTGGAAGGGGAGGGGGGGGGGTAGGTATTATTTAATAAAAATGTTTAGTAGGGGTGAATTATTTAAATCAGATTGACTATTTAGCAATGAAGATGAATATTTTAATTTATTAATTTCCATAGCTTCCAAAAATTCCAGTTTTTTACTTTTTTGTTCAATGTGTAAAATTTCGTATCTCCCCTGTTTATGGTTTGTGTCTAGTAGGTGTTTTGCGGAAGTCGATTTTCCATCTGCAAGTCTGTGGGATCGTGTGTGTTCATCAAATCGTGTTTGGAAAGGTCCACCGGTATGACCAATGTAATTTTGAAAGCATTCACAAGTGAGCTCATAAACCCCTGATTTAGTTAACATGTGTGATTTTGATTCCGTGTTAAGTTTATTGTCCGTTTTAAAAGCGATGTTATAATTTTTATTTTTTAAATATTTCACAATTTTGTTTGACTTGTTTCCGAGAAAAGTAATGACATTAAAGTTTGCGTTAGTTTTTTTTTTAAATTATTCGATAGAATTTTTTCTTTAATTTGGCATACTAAGTTATCAATAAGAGTGACTTGGTATCCATTAGAGATCGCGATATACTTAATTCTGTCTAATTCTTTTGTAAAATTTACGTTACTTAAGAGAATTCCAATTAAGCGATTGAGAAAAGCGCGAAAAGAACCAATTTTATGTGTAAAAAGATGCGCAGAGCTATTACGTATAATTATATCAGCTTCCGTAGGTTTATGGAAAATATCAAATGAGTGTTTATTATTGTCTTTAATTATTGTGAGATCTAAGTAATTGATTCTATTGTTTACTTCTATTTCTTGAGTAAATTTAATATTATTATGTTTGTTAATAAAGTTAAAAAGTTGATCTAATTGTCTGAGAATAAAAATAAATAAAAATTTTTTTCTCCAATTCTCCAAAATTCTTTGCTCAGATTTCAAATAAAATATTTTTTGGCGACATTATTATTTGTTTTAATGGTTTCCCTAGAACCAACTAAAACCACATATAAAGTTTTAAATGTCAACGTTACTTAAAATGCATTGTCATTGACGTTATTGGCCGGCCGTTAACGTCAATGTCTACATAAGTAGGGTATTGACGTCATTGTCTGGCCATTGACATTATTATGCAATTTGACATTTGACATAATTGACCGTAACATATAAATACATATTTACGTTACTTTTACATTTGATTGCTCTTAGACAGAAAAGCATAGTTTGCCTTTAATCTTTAGATTGCTTTATCAAATATATTTGTTTTAGCCATTATTTATTAATAATAACAATATAAAAAATTGCCTAAAATATTAGTTGTAACTATGGTTATAACTTCAGCTGAATCTTAAATTTTAAATTACTTTTGTAAAATTCGTCATTATAATCTGTTTATATAAAGATGTACAAGGTTTTTAGTTGATTTTAGTTGCAGCCGGAAAACTATTTATTTCAAATATGTCGATACTGAGTAATTTTCTTTAAAATTTACTATTAATTTTATCTGGCGCACATTACGCTCGGTTTTATTTATAGTTAGTTAAAAGATTACCACCTAGGCTAAAGAACTTTTAATGATATAAATAATGTGGATTTGAGCGAACGTTGTTTCTACGCGAAAAGGTACTCTTTGCTTTACTTGGTACATAGATTACTATTATATAATTTAAAATCCGACAAAAAAAATTGTTTACATTACAGACTCGTTTTGTTAATAATATAATTTATTGATTAATTTATAATAACTCAGACATATTGCTAAAGAAAAAATTAACCTAATCAAATCTTTACAATAATTTTAACTTATACAATATAAATTAATTTAATTTGGATACATTTCGCGCATTTTATTTTGCTTTCTCTTCCTTTTATTTCTTTAAAAATAAAATTCTCCTTTTTGGTATTTTAAATTAAAAATTATTATACGTAATTTTAATTGTGTTTTGTTTTAAATAATTTTGGTGCTATTTTTAAATTGGTTTTCAAAAATAAGTTAAAAATAAAATATAATTCGTGATTTTTGTGAATCAATTAAGGTATAACATAAATACATTATGTTATGATGAAATGATGATTGAATAAATATTACTTCTACTGCCGACGACAGGTATGGCTTTTTATTTTGTTTTTCAGAGGAGAAAACACTGTAACATCTCGAAAAATAGTGGAATTTTTATAAAAAACTTTATAGGAAAGTATACAACCGATCTTTTTCAAATCTTCAGTACATTTTATTGATTATATGATACACTTGAGATAAAAAATTTAGATCATTTGTAGCTCATATACTGGGTGTACATGATCCTAAAGTTACCACTCAAAAAAAAGTGATTGCTTCGTGGACAACAATTTGTCTGAAATAAAAATATCAAAGTTGTTTACAAAGTATGTTATATATAATTTTTGAAAGTTTTACAGTGTTCTCCTCCCTTAAGTTTTCATGTAAGTTCAAAAGCTTTTGCTGCTTAAGCGCTGACGTTTTATAGGTCACCTTTAAGTATTTCAATTCTAAATAAATTTTGACTTTATGACTTTCAGGAACTAGCTGCTGGTTATTTGCTTTATACGTTAGTTAATGATAGTAGTATTAAAAGCTTACAAACACTAAATGGGGCATTTACAGAACTGTATAGTATCTCTCAAACCTTAAATTAAAGGAGCTAAATCATTTATTAAAGATGACAGCTTTTCTTGTTGAAAATTGGATTGAACATGTTCTCAAGAATTTTACCTTAAATTATACATCTTTTGCTTTATAGATTGAGCTAATATTTAAAATCCCGAAATATTAAAACCTTACAGCATATTGCAAAAGTAAGGATTACTATGTCAGTTACAATTAACAAAAACAATATAATTATTTAACAGATATTGAACTCAAAAATTTTACCGACAAAACTCTTCGGTGTTTAGCATTAATATGTCATTAGTTTCAGAAGATAATGGACCGATTCAGGCAGGTGATGCTGTCACGGCACATTATCTTTATTGATTTGCAAACTTGGCTTACCGATAAAATTATGAATTTATACTAAAATTTTTCAGGTTTTTTTAATTTAAGAAATTAATGAAATACTAATGAATAATAAAATTGAACTAAATAATTTCGTCTTAGCTTATTTTGTTAAATTTAATTTTCATAAAATGTCATAAACATCCAGAAAAGACATCATAAACAATAAAAGCAGGAATATGAAATAAAATTTCATTATTTTTGACAGTTTTCAGGATAATTCTTTGAGTGGTATTATCTCTAAAATTTAATTTTTATTGTGTTATTGAGAAAACAATAAAATTCTTTGAAAATGTCTTTCAGAATGTTGCTATTTTTATTTTTATTTTTATTTTTTTATTTTTTTTTACTTTGCCTGGTGTTTCAAATTTTGTAATAAAATAAAGTTAATCTCATTTTATATCTGTTGTTTTGATGATCTATACTTAAGCAGTTTCTGTTTCTGTAAAAAGTACAATTTTATTAATTTGTATATTAATTATCGTTAAATAATTTAAAAAAATTAAACAACAAAAAATTATTGATAACTGTCAATTTTCTTCATATCAATAATAAGTTATTGTAAACTAGAAAACCAATTCTTGACTATATTTACGTTAGTTGAAATTTAATCTAGAATCAAAATTTTACAACAATATGACAACAGTAACATTTTAACTAATACAGCTCCTTAATTTTGATTTTATTTTAAAAATTAAGTTAATCCACTGTACTCTGATATTTTGGTACAACCTATACAAAGTAAATTAGTTTTATTACGATAAGTTTTTAAGCCGATCAAGATCTTCCTTGTAGAGAAATAGTAACGTAAGCTGAAATACATAATAAATTTATGATTTTAATGATTGGTAATTCAATGAGAGTGTAAGATTTCTGGTAATGTAAGACCTGGCAACACTTTGAATTTAAATTTGGCGTTACCTGCCTGGTCATACTGGCACCGCCGCGCCACCTAGTTGACCTCTTGAACCCTTTGACTAAAATAGGTAGTTGAGTTCTTACGTTCAAGGAGTCAAGTCATTTTACTCAATAACACTCGCTGACGGTAACTAACACGTTTTGGTTGTTATTTTTATTTCTACTACTTCACCGCTTCAGCGAGTTTACGTTGTTTATTTATCAATTAAAGTGTTTTGTGCATCTAAGGCATTTTTAATCGACAATACCAACACATTTTGCTTTTTGAGTGATTCTCGAGAGGCGTCTTCATACAGCAGCGCGGAAATACAGCCGCATCAGTTGGAAGACTACAAAAAATACAAGTTCCCGCCAGCGAACTAACATTTTGGTCCTTCGAGCCGGATTGTCGAAGATTTTCCACCTTGGTCAACGAGCTGATTGAAAATACCCACGCTACACGTGGGCGACACGAAGTTAGGTTGCAGCAGCATCGAGCACTTAAGGTATTTATCCTATTTTATCTTTCCAATCCTTTATTATTTTATGCTGATTCAATTTGGTACTATTGAAATTATTACTGTCGATGTTCTTGTGTTAATATTTTTAAGTATTTTTAAATTTTTACCACGTGACTAAAAATAGATTTTACCACGTGACTAAAAATAGATTTTACCACGTGACTAAAAAATCTATTTTTCCACGTACACAACTTACCAATATTATTATTTACCAAATTAATCATTAACGTTTTTACCACGTGGCTAAAAATCGATTTACCACGTACATAACTTATAAACCTACTGCTACTTATTTCTAATTTTTAACTTTTTACAATATTACCTCAATTAATTTTGTACTATTTTACAATATTTTACAATTAATTTTAATACTTGATAGTTAAACATCTCGCTCTTTTAACGGTTCATCATTTTATTATAATGGCAAAGGCCCAAGTTAAGATGCTCTTGGCAGAAGCCGACTCACTAAACAATCAATTAAACCGATTTGAAACATTCTTAAAATCTATCGAAAGTGAGTCCAGCGTTACAAGCGTCATTTTAAAAAAATTAGAGTTGAGGCTGGAACAATTTTCCCCATTAAATAAATTGTATTCAGACAATACCACGCAACTAAAAGCATATTCGGTTCACAATGACGAACTTATGTCATTTGAAGATTTCGATGATAAATACATCGAACTAAAGGCCACATCGCTAATGTTATTAGAAAAACACACGACCAATAATACTCCTAAACCCCTAAACGATCATTCTAATCGAGGTTCTAATGTTAAATTGCCTCAAATAACGTTACCAACCTTTTCGGGCAACTATGCGGACTTTAAAGGATATTTTGATTCGTTTGAGGCATTAGTTCATAACAACAATAACCTTTCTTCAATTGAAAAATTTATTTATCTAAAATCAAGTCTCGATCATTCTGCTCAGCGTTTAGTGAGCGATATTCAAATGTCAAACGAAAATTATGATATAGCACTCGACATATTGCGCGAAAGATATGATAACCCCAAACTAATAATTCAGAGCCACATTAAGGCAATTTTTGATTTGAAACCTCTCGCCAAAGATTCCCATATTCATAAGCTGTATGATGAGTTGGCAAAGCATATCAGGGCTTTGGAGAATTTGGAAGTACCTATAAATCAATGCAATGCCTTTATTTCACATATTTTAATGTCTAAACTTGACGCTCATACAAGAGTAGAGTTTAGCAAATTAAAGCCTCGGGAAATTCCTTCTCTTTCCGACATAGAAACATTTCTCAAAGAAAAATCTCAGTTAGTCGAAGAATTAAAAGAAATCAATCACACCAATTCGTTTAAACCAAATAATAAATTTCGAGATCAGCGCATTGGGCATAATATTCCAAAAGTAGCATTAGTAAATGCAAGTCAGCCGTTGTCATGCGCGATGTGCAGCGGTAGTCATGCTATCATAAATTGTCCTACATTCTTATCGCATTCCATTCAACAAAGATACGATGCTATTACGCGCTTAAATAAATGTAAAAACTGCTTAAGTCACCCCAATAATGCAAAATGCCACTCACGCTTTACGTGTAAGCACTGTCATAAACGGCACCATTCCTTATTGCACTTCGAGCAAGTTTCGAAAGACGCATCACCACAGTCAAACACAGTTGAAAGCGCTCCCAGTTCTCTTTCTCCTTCAACTGAACAGTCACAAGTTTCGTTAACATGCTACGGTAATTCTAGCCAGGTTCTTCTTTCCACAGCGTGTGTGAAAGTCAAAGATTCCAAAGGTAAATGGATTTCTGCACGGGCCATTTTGGACACTGGTAGTATGAACTGTTTCATTACTGAGTCGCTCTCTAAAGCGCTCAATCTTAAACACGAACGTGTAAATACTGTGGTAAGTGGAATTAATGCTGCAACAACTCATCAAGTAAATTCTACAGTCAAAGTTCATATTTCGTCAATAACTAATAATAATTATAAAGATCAAATCTCTTGTTTAGTGATTCCAAAGATAGCTGGAAATCTTCCTTCTATATCATTTAATAGTAATTGCCTAAATATTCCTAAAAATTTAGAATTAGCTGATAAATGTTACAACAAGTCCGCCCCCATCGACTTGCTTTTGGGGGTATCTATTTTTTATAAGTTGCTATGCATTGGCCAAATTTCATTAGGGAAAAATAAACCCACTTTGCAAAAAACCTTACTAGGCTGGATAATATCTGGCAACATAAACACCAAAAATTCCAATCATAATTCTATTATTCCAAACATTTCTATTTCAAATTTATCAATTTCAAATGAGCAATTAAACAAAGGCCTCACTAAATTTTGGCAATTGGAAGAAGTGAATCCTAAAAGTAGCCTATCACTGTTATCCAAGGAAGAACGTTTTTGTGAAATGCATTTTAAAAACACAATAACTCGTAATGCTTCTGGGAGATTCTCTGTTTGCATCCCATTTAATTCACGGTTAGCTAATCTGGGTGATTCGAAATCTCACGCGATCGACCGATTTCTAAGACTAGAGAAAAGATTGTTAAAAAATGCAGAATTAAAATCAAATTATGCTTTATTCATTCACGAATATATTTCGTTGGGACACATGTCCAAAATTAATATTCCAAACAACGTCCTGCAAAACAACAATTACATGATAAAGGCTATGAACTTAGAAATTCCATCGTCAAATTTACCTCATTATTTTTTACCAAACCATGCAGTACTCAAAACAAATTCATTAACGACTAAACTTCGCGTAGTGTTTGATGGTAGCGCAAAATCAAATTCCGGAATATCTATAAATGATACTCAGCTAGTAGGTCCTGTTGTTCAAAACGATCTATTTTCAATTTTATTAGGTTTTCGTCAATACAATGTTGCCCTAACTGGTGATATTGAAAAAATGTATCGGCAAATAGAGATCGATCCCAATGAGAGGAAATTCCAATGTATTCTGTGGAGGGACCATATCGACGATCCCATAGATACATATGAGTTAAATACCATAACTTATGGAACTGCTTCCGCCAGCTATTTAGCGACCAAATGTCTAAACTACTTAGCAGAACTGAATGCCGAACTATTTCCCACGGCATCCAAAATCTTACAATCAAAATTCTATGTTGATGATTTGCTTGTCTCTCTTCCGAGTTCCGACGAAGTGAGGCAGATCAAAACTGACATCTCAAACATATTGTTATCAGCAGGTTTTCCAATTAGGAAATTTTTGTCTAATTGCCCTGACATTCTCGAAAATGACATTGGCGATAATTCGTATCACACCATTCCATTAGGTGAACGCGAAAGTGTAAAGGCTCTTGGTGTCTCTTGGAATGCCATCTCAGATACATTGCAATTTGAAATCAAATCAAACCCTACTTTGAAAACTATTACAAAAAGATCGGTTCTTTCGATAGCATCGCAGCTGTTCGACCCATTGGGTTTACTTGCTCCAATTACGATAAGAGCAAAAATATTAATTCAAAGGCTATGGGAAGCCAATTTAGACTGGGATGAAAGCTTACCTCAAAACTTTCATTCAGAATGGGAAGCATTTAAATCGGAACTTCAATCACTATCTTTACTAAAAATTCCAAGATGCGTAATTCCAGTAAAATCTCACTCAGTTCAACTTCATGGGTTTGCAGACAGCAGCTCTATTGCTTATGGAGCCTGTGTTTATGTTAGATTGCAAACCTCGTCTAACCAAATCATTTCGCAATTGCTATGCGCCAAGTCTCGCGTGGCTCCTTTGAAGGGAGCCACTATACCTAGGTTAGAGCTATCAGCTGCCGTTCTCTTATCTGAGCTTATGCAAAAGGTTCAAGTCGTATTTAACGGATCTTATTCGGAAACCTTTTTATGGACAGATTCGACCATAGTACTAAATTGGATAAATTCCGCACCCAATAAATATAAAGTTTTTGTGGCCAATCGAATTGCTACAATTCAGGAAATATCAAATCCTCGTGATTGGTATCACGTCCGCTCGCAGAACAATCCTGCCGATTTAGTGTCTCGCGGTATCAGCACTCAGAATATTGTCACAAACAAACTTTGGTGGAATGGTCCAGACTTTTTAAATAAACCTCAGTCCGAGTGGCCTAAAACCTCTCTGAACTCAAGTGTCGAAGCTACCGAGATAAAGTCAAGTTGCTTATTATCATTGTGCACCTGTCCCGCGACATGTTTGTTTAATTCTACGGAATCTGACTTAAACTCTTCAGAATTTGATATCACATTAAAATTTTCTACTCTGGCAAGATTACAACGAGTAACTGCGTGGCTACTTAGGTTTAAACGTAATTGTAAAATTTCTAAATCAATGAGAAACGTGGGTCCACTCACTGTGGAAGAATTAGAACATTCACTACAAATTCTAATTAAAAGGTGTCAAAGGCAATTCTTTAACAAAGAAATTCAGTCGTTGCAACATCATCAATGTATACACGGCAAATCTACCATCATGTCATTAAATCCATTCTTAGATGACAACGGCCTCCTACGAGTAGGAGGCAGATTAAAAAATTCGAACTTTCCGTACGATAAAAAATTTCCCATACTATTACCGAAACAGCATCACTTGACTAACCTAATTTTCTCTGAGCTTCATTTAAAATTGCAACATTGTGGTGCTTTACAACTTTTATATTGTATCCGCGAAAAATATTGGCCTATTTCGGGAAAAAACACTGCAAAAAAAATTATTCGACAGTGTGTACGATGCTTTAAAGCCAATCCTTTATCTTATAATCCACTTATGGGAAACTTGCCCTCTAAACGTCTTAAGGCTGAGTCACCCGCCTTCTACAATACAGGTCTTGATTATGCCGGACCTATTCTAATACGCGATCGTAGTACTCGCAACCACAAAACTATCAAAAGTTATATTTGCCTGTTTATATGTTTGACCACTAAAGCCGTTCATTTAGAATTGGTCACTGATTTAACTACTGAATGTTTCTTATCGGCTTTAAAAAGGTTTATTAGTAGAAGAGGCATGCCATATTCTCTGTCCAGTGACAATGCCAAAAACTTTGTTGGCGCTTCTAATTATTTGAGAGAGTTGTATGACTTTTTACGTATTAAAACCAATCAAGATGATATACAAAATTACTTAGCCTTCAGAGGTATAAAATGGGAATTCATAATTCCACGTAATCCCCATGAAGGTGGAATGTGGGAAAGCAACATAAAATCGACTAAGGCACATTTAAAGAAGGTCTTAGGTAACACATGCTTAACATACGAGCAATTTTCGACAGTTTTAGTGCAAATTGAGTCAGTTTTAAATTCTCGTCCCCTATCACCACTATCCTCTGATCCCAACGACCTTAATCCGCTCACTCCTGGTCATTTTCTTATCGGAAGACCTTTAAGTGCCATTGCTGAAAAGGATCTCGCTAACTTGACAGAAAATCGTCTATTAAAATACCAGCGGATTCAACAGATCACCCAACACTTCTGGAAACGTTGGAGTTCAGAAGTCGTTCCCAACATGCAAAGAAGAACAAAGTGGTTTCAAAATTTGCCCGACCTTGTTCAAGTGGACAAGCTTGTTTCAGTGAAGGAAGATAATTTACCCCCATTATCTTGGGCACTTGGACGCGTCGTAACAGTGCACGTCGGTAATGACAATGTAATCCGTTCTGCATCTGTGCGAGTAAAAAACGGTTCAGTGATCAAGCGTTCTGTGACAAAACTATGCGCGTTACCTGTGTAATTTTGTGTTATCCGTTTCTTCCGCGCACCAAAACTTTTCCAAAAGTGAACCTTTTTATGTATGAACTCTTGTAAATTAATATAGTGATGATTCGAAAAACTATCTTGCTTATAAATTTGTAAATATTTAATTTTTTATTGTATAGTGTAAATCCTGTGTATATATTATCTGTAATTATCTTAGTTAGTTTATTGTTTGTTCTGTTGTATTTCTAATTTCTTGAAATCTGTTTTATTTCAAGGCCGGCGGTAATGGTAATGTAAGACCTGGCAACACTTTGAATTTAAATTTGGCGCTACCTGCCTGGTCATACTGGCACCGCCGCGCCACCTAGTTGACCTCTTGAACCCTTTGACTAAAATAGGTAGTTGAGTTCTTACGTTCAAGGAGTCAAGTCATTTTACTCAATAACACTCGCTGACGGTAACTAACACGTTTTGGTTGTTATTTTTATTTCTACTACTTCACCGCTTCAGCGAGTTTACGTTGTTTATTTATCAATTAAAGTGTTTTGTGCATCTAAGGCATTTTTAATCGACAATACCAACACATTTTGCTTCTTGAGTGATTCTCGAGAGGCGTCTTCATACAGCAGCGCGGAAATACAGCCGCATCAGTTGGAAGACTACAAAAAATACAAGTTCCCGCCAGCGAACTAACAATTTCTTCTAGTAATCGTTGCTATAAGAAATATTGAATGTCAATCCTAGATATAAGAATTGATTATTGTTCACTAGAAAATAACTAGACAAAAATTTGAGATTGATAGGAAACGTTGATTTTAGAATAAATATGAATTTTTGTTTGTAATTTACTATATCGTATGTTAAGTAGCTGCTTCTGAAGTAACCTTGTTGTTGTTGATTGTTGAGCTTTTTGACTTTGATATGACTTCTTAATGTACTCTCTTTATTTAAAATGAATTTTTGGTGTCCGTCAGTTAATTACTATAGTTAGGTAATTATTATAGGAAAGAAGAAAATTTTCTGAGCATATTAAAACAAAACTCCAGAAGTTGTCAAAAACGGCATTTTAAAGTTTCAAATAGCATGGAGATGTAATACGATACACCCCGATGCCACCAGTCGCCCGACGATAACTCGCACGTTAAGCTCCTTGCTCTTATATCTGTTGACGGTACGTGTGCTTAGATATACTCTTAATGTTCGCTGTCACTTGCGGTCGACAACCGGGTGAGTTCTATGACTTCGAGTTCCACCGTTGCCGAGTTCTGTCATTCTACAGGGATATTTTTAAATTCGTCATGTGTTTGTCAAAACAGACCGTCCGGACGCCTTCGGCGCTTTTCGGGCCTGTATTTCGACAAACTCAACCATGGTATATCGCACATTTATGTTAAAGCGAACATTTCTCTATCTGAAATTTTTGATTTTTAAATTTGATTTTTTCGACAACTTATGGAAATTTTTTCGAAATTTTTGTTTTCGAACAGATGGAAAACTTGAAATCGTGGGAGTACTTGCCTGACAGACCCCGATTTTTTATACCCTGTTGAAACTTTTAGAATCTATCTTTCTATTAATTACTTTAAAAAAGAAGAAAAATGAGAAAGTTAAATGATTTTCAATTTCAAAGTAGAAATATTCTATATTAAAAGATATGTTAATTGTCGTGATTTTTATTTAAAAAATATTTAAACTTAAATGTATCAATGCAGCACGAAAATGTGTGATTAAAAATGGCTGGTTAATTAATATCTTTTGACTTAACTAGATGTAGAAAATCAAGTGTCAAATATTCTTTTAATAAGTTTAACGGTCCCAGGGATCCGTTTTTTTTAGATTTGTTGATTTGGGTAAATGTTTTTACCAAATATAATAAAAACTACAAAATAAAACTATAGTGTATGCAACATGTACCGTAGTAACGTATAAACTGAGAAAATTCGCGTGGAACTATCTGTATATCTATCTACAGTATTTGTATTATATTTTTAGGGATTTTGGTTCATTTTAGAAAAATTAAAAAATTTTTAAATTCATTGTACCGTATGAAATTTCAAATTAACCTGAAACTAAATAGAAGTCATAAATAGCGTGGACTTATTACCATAATGTACAGAAAAAATGCAATTTTTTTTGGTTTTTTTTCTTTACTAGGTAAACAAAAAAGTAATTCATATCTGACTGTATAAGACTAAGTCTGAACTGAAAGTTAAAGTTACTGTGTAAAGTTAATGATGATTAGGGGTCCGTAAATACTTAATTTTCACGAAAATATTTATAAAAGTTATGTTACAGAGGAGCTGATGCAGACTCGGATTTTTATCTAGTATGAATTAAACAAAAGCAAGAAGTGACCAAAAGAAGAATAATAAAAGAAAAGTGGTTGCGCAATTACAAGAAGAAAGTACACATAATAAATATATAAAAATGACAGAAAGTAAGTTGGATATATAAAAGAAAGAGACAATGTTAACGGAAGATGGAAGGAAATGAAACAAAGTTAAAATAAACAGAAAAAACTGGTTTAACGAGGTATGTATAAGAGTAATCGAGCAAAATATAAAATGCAAAGAAAACATGATAAGAAATTACACCGAAAAGAATACAAAACGCTACAAAAACAAACGCAAAAAATCAAAATGAATATTCAGAAGAAAGAAACGGGAACATAATGAGAACGAAATAAAAATGCTGACAGACAAGCTAAAAAATAAAGAAATCGGAAACTTCTACCAAGTAATGAAGAAAATCAAACTAGGTTACAAGAGTAGTACAACAGTCTATACAAACAAGGAAAGTGAATTATTATGCGGAGAAAAGGAAACTATAGAAAGGTGGAGGGAGTTTTTCAGTAAACTATTGAATAAGGAATATAAAAACAAAAATGAGGAAGATGAAGATGAAAATAAGACTAAAGGAAACAATAAATGGTATGAAAAACAATATAAACTCAGGTGAAAATTAAGTTAGACTAGAATTGATCAAATATGGAAAAGAAAGACTACAACTGGAAATAGCAAATCTAATACAGCAATATGAAACAAAGATCAAATGAACAAATATACAGCAAATAAGACAGAATTAGCTTTGGGAATTACAGAGGTATAGCTTTGCAAGACTCCGTATATAAAATCTTAGCAACATAAATAAAGAAATAATAACCGGTTACACTAAAGAGATTATTGATGCTTATCAAACAAGATAAAATTGAGAAAGATGACCCTGAACAGAACCGAAAAGTCTTAAGATAGGACAAGATAGGCACCAGCAGAAAAGAAAATCAAGAAAACCATGGCTGGAGGCGGTCGAGGAGGACCTGAGAACGATGAGAGTGGAAAACTGGACAGTGTTAGTGAAAGACAAGAAAAAATGGAGGCAAATTGTGCAAGCCATACTGGAAGGCCTGTAGAGCTAATATTTTATTTTATTTTTATATGTTAAAAAATAGTAGCTACGATAAAACAATGAAACGTAAATCACATCTTTATAACACAAATTAATTAATTTTTGTCATAATTATGCATTATGTACGTGCACGAAAAGTTATCATATCAATAATTATGATAAACTCGTTCTTGCCGTTTCTTACCGCATGATAAATTTTATTTATTTATTTAAATTATGCCGGTTAAAATTTACTTTTTTTTGAGTTTAATCGTTAATTTGTTTATCCATTTAATTCTTTTTAATGTAAATAAAACGTTAAAATATTAAATTTTAATTATTAAAATTTAATATCCCAATATTCAAGTAAGCCAAGTTAGAGATTGTGCAAAGACCTGCGAATAAAACCCATGCTCTCCGCTAAACAGTTCGATTAACGTTAACTTTTCTATTTTTATTCGTTACTCGTTTTAAAATTGTCCAGCCGGAGCCAGTCCAACCCTGGCTTACTAAAATTACATGTCAATAATCGTGAATTAATAATGAAAAAAAGAACAGAATAAAAGTGAATATTAAATTTTAGGATATAAATTTGTTACTTATCTTAAAAGACGAAAGAAGATTTATAATGAAATTACAAAACGTTTGAAAGAATTTAAGAAAACCACTACACTTTGATATCATCATAGGAAGCGCTTTCACCAATTTATAATATTTAGTATAAATTTTGTAAAAAATGGAATAATGTTCCATTTGAAAAACTTCAGTCGATATTTGTACTTAACGCTTTCTTGGGTTCTTCAATATTTATTCAAAAAATTAAAATATGTGGGTATCTAATTTTTGTTTATTTTCTGAGACTTTCTAAGTTTTTATTTCTTAATAAACGAAATTCTATCTTGTTCTAATATGATTTTGCAATCATAGTTTTCATTGCAATATTTGATCTTAATTGTTTTTGATTGCTGTCATGCCGAACTATTATCAATTTTCTGCTGTGTGTTTATCACAGTATAATTTTAGGCACTTAAATCTCTTTCGATGACTACAACCCACAAGACCATATAATTTTTATTATCAATCTTTCACACAATCAAAGAAAACTTTCTTTCAAATTTGGCGAAATTGGGCAAATGCAAAAATAATTTAAGTATAGTTTACTACTTATTTTTTGCGTCGAGTAATTAATTTTTAGTACATTGGTGCAGTAATAGCGAAAACGTGAGTAATAAATCATACCAAATATTGGGAAAGATAATTTATGATTTAGAAAGTTCAGATAAGAAAAAAAAATTTTTGATATGCATATACTAGTATGTAATATTTTGAGATTCACTATTTTTTTTATTGCTGATGTAATTTACGTGTACAATTAGTAACAGCTCATTTAACATAGTGCATCGCATAAACTACATAACAATAATTGATGTTTTTCTGTTTGCATCAGTAATCTGCGATAAAATTGAAATTAGATTTTTATGTATGAATAATTATGTTTACGCGGTTTTTCTAAATATGTAGATGTTTTTTTTAAATTCTTATCTACTATCTAATTTCCTACTATTGCATCAGTTCAGTTTCCGCACATCGTTTGTTATATTATGATCATTTAGAGAACCTAAGACTTAACGTGGATTCTAAACCACGACAACAGTTATATCGGAAAGATACCTTAGGTTATCAGGTAGACATTCCGTTCCAACAATAGCTCTCAATGCCAACTTAAATGTGTAAGAAAGACGGGAGATGTCTTGGATGCCACATGACACACTTCAGATGAATAATTTTGATATTCAAGGCAAAGCATTGCCGATTGACTCTCAATGTTTATACCTAGTGGTAATTTTCAATGTCAAGGTTGTCGGCTTCTTTTATTTCATTTTGAAAGCCAGCATAAACTCTAAATTATATACACACGCACGAACAAGATTAATATAATTGAATTAATTGTTATGTTTTCTG
This sequence comes from Cantharis rustica, assembly GCA_911387805.1. Taxonomy (NCBI): domain Eukaryota; kingdom Metazoa; phylum Arthropoda; class Insecta; order Coleoptera; family Cantharidae; genus Cantharis; species Cantharis rustica. The sequence goes on along the minus strand of OU426878.1, from coordinate 52,635,521 downwards.
GTAGAGCAAACTAAGAAGAAAAGTGTTAAGAAAATGATGAAAGATTGTTTCAACATAGTTTTTAACGGTAGACGCAATATTTTGGTGATTTTACTTTCTATAAAGGAAGTGAAATTTTAAATGCCATAACAAATATGCGGTGTTTACATTAAAATCGGGAAGAGCTCAAATAAAAGGGAAAGCGGAAGTTATTCGATTATGTAAACGTGACATAGAGATCAAAGCCTATTACATAAAAAGTTATGATATTTTATTTTAATATTAATTTTTTTATGATTTAAAATATATTTTAATTAACAAAAATTATCATAATTACTTTAGACGTATAAATACAGGATGTTCTCGCTACAGAACTCATAGAAAACTATTTTCTAAGAAAAATTATAACAGCAGCAATTGAAAACACAAGCAACTTTTTATAGAGCGTGAAATTATCTACAAACAAGATTCTAACCATTTACCGTCTCAAATCAACAGCTTTTTAGTTATATAGTTTTAAGAAAATAAGTTGAAAAATTAAGGCTATTATTTTGTTGGTATTTTTAGAGCTTGATGGTATTTAAGCTAAACAGCTTTTTCCGATAGCAAATTTAATTGGCTAATCAAAGTTTTAAGGAGACAATTAATATCATGAAAAAATCGATTAGGCATCGAAAAATTACATATTATTTATTTTAAAAGTTCTGCAAATTAAGGTTTCTCACCTTGTTATATATTCACATCTCAAGATAAAATAATCAACAAAAAGATAAATTTACAATAATTATTGTCTATCATTGGTATAAATAAAGCAATTAGAGTTAGTAGTCACATAAAAGGTCAGTAATTAAGCTCTAAATTATTGATTCTTCTACTAGTCTATACATAACTAACAATAACGAAGTACAATTATTTATTTTTAAATTCAATTTAGATTTTAATTAATCTAGTGGAAAATGAATAGAAAACTTTGGTATTTGACTGAGCGAATTGATTGTTTATTTATTTATTATAATTACCTATAGTTAATTAATTTAACTAATTCAGATAAATATTTATTTCATCTATAACAAGCTATAAATTAAAAAATTGCTTTAAAATCATGAAAGCACTAATTATACTTATAATTTTGTAAACCTATAATTAAATTAAAATAACCTCTTACCGACAAGTAAATACAGATTACTAGAGTATCATTTAATAAACCGCTCTGTGAGCACAGCATAAGCTACCCTGCGCTTATGTGTAGCAGCTTTTCCGGATAATACGAAGAGCATTGATAATTTTCTAAGAATTATTCATAAGTGATCCAATTATCTCTCCAAGGTATTAATTGACTCTACAAGGCCTGAATTACTTTTAATTAGATTCCGTTTTCAATTTTTTGCAATGCCAAACAATATATTTTTTCAGAATAACTAAGGCCAATCAAGACATAAACTTGCAAATGAGATTTATACCCATTTAAATAAGCGGTTACCAAAGCTCAGTTTCTTTTACTGGTTCCTACACAAAAATAGAAAATTCTGATCACAACACTAACTGCAATAATTAATAGTTTTCACTTTCAACTAAATTAATCGATCCAATTTTGTAATTGGCTGGGTTCTTAACAAAGTGAAAATTAATTATAGAAGAATTTTAAATTAGATTTAAAGAAACTTTTAATTGGGTTCAAGTTGAAAAATAAATTTAACTCAACTTGAACCGTGGTTCGAGCGCGTCAACTTATAGTTAAAGCGCTAAAGTGATAAAGAGCTAAGAGAAAATTAATTATAACAAAAAATTTTAAAATTGCACCTAATGGAACTTTTAATTGAGTTCAGTTGGAAAATTATTTTAATTCGAACTCGCAACTCTGGTGACCGTTTAACCGAGTCAACTTTCGTTAAAACTTTTTTACGTGTTTCTAATTATAAAAAATTACAATCTCTATTTGATGTTTTTATGTCGCACTTTATTTAATGCATTAAATTGTTAATTTTTCAGGTTGTGCACCATGAAATTGATAATTGTTAATTGTTTTCCCGATCTGCTAGACAGCAAATAATTATAAATTAAATAAAATGGCAAAAGAGGACGACTAACAATGGGTATTTAAAATGTTAAACATAATTAATAGCTTTAGGGAGAAAAATAAAACTTACTCTTTGAAAAGTGTTTGGTTCAAAAATAAAAAAATAAATCCCAAGTAATAAACGTAAAAAGTTCACAAATTTTTCGTAGATCAAAATTAGCACATCACTAAAACACAATAACAGAAATCACCTATAATTTTTCATATTTAAATATTTAATCGGAATACCACGTGAATTAGTTTTCAGTAAGCGCAGGATCCGCGACTTAGTCAAGTTTTCACTCTTAAATGTGCGGTTGTAGTTGCACTCGAAGTAGCTCTTGGAGCGTGGGACACTATTGAAAGTAAAATAAAATGTAAATGGAGTTGGTTTAGTTAATTCGGTTCGCTTTATTTCAACTGTCGATTCTCTACGAAACTTTCCCATCAGATACCAAGAAGACAGTTTAATATTAAACATTCAGCCACCATTTTAAATTTCTGGAAGAAAAGCCGGATTTTTGAAATTTTTTCAACTGGAAACATTTGTTTTTAGAATGTATGCAATATAATAATTATACCTATAATAAAAATTATATTTTTAAAATTTAAGAAATTTTTTCTGGAAAGTTTTGTGACGTTCATTGACTAAACAGTTTATTACGAAATTATTACCAGGTCAATATTTTGTATTATATAATGTGTTGTATTTCATTGAAATTATGTATAAAAGTTAGCACCTTTTATTGACTTTATGATTATTGTAACAAGCATCGGTTGAAATGATTCAAATTAACCGCTTTCTTCTTTTAATCTTGTATTATGTGCAATGTAAAATTTGTCATAGTACATATACCTTATACTGCAACAAAAAACAACTTAACGTGGAATCCAAACCACCGGATTGAAATCTAAAGATTATTTTAACTCTGTTTTTTTCTATTCTTTATTCTTTTTCACTTTCTGTTTCTTTCTGTCGATTTTAGAAGTTTACAATTTGATGTCGATTTTGAACAACTATTTTAGAAATACTATTTAGACATCTAAAGCGGCTTGAGAAACTCTATACCGTTGTCTGTGACTTATATAACAAATATTTTAAATTTTGAATAAAATAATTAATTTCAGTATGTTTCCAAAAATTTTCAATTCTTCATTTAAAAATTGCATTCAGATTAATTCGATAAGTTAATTCTTTTTAAGTTCTTATTATAAGTTATTGATCAGAAATCCCTAGAACGGCATATAGAGTGAGAGAGGAAAAAGAAATGTATGGAAGTGGTAAAAAAGAAATATAAGCTAGTAAAGTTGCCGGAAAGGAAGGTATATGTTGATGATGACTTAACTTACATGAAGCAGAGAATTCAGAAGGAGATAAAAAAACATGCGGAAGATCTTAGAAAGTCGGGAAAAAAGGTTAAGGTGAGTTATCAAAAATAGATATGTAACGGCAGGTTATTAAAATGAAGTCAAAAAAATCCACCATCGCTTTTAAAAAACTGAACGGCTCAAATCACGAAAAAAATACAAAGACCACCAAGCGATTAAAGGACAACGAAATGAAGCAACGGCATATAAAGAATAAAATATACTTAGAAAAAGCTGTTTTTAGCCACTTGAAATGTAAGGGGAATTTATATAAAGAGAGCTATTAAACAGATTAATGAGATATTGAATAGATACAAAGTAAATATGATTGCGGTTCAGAAGACAAAACATACGCACTCTGATATACTAGATATAGGAAATTACACCTTCTTCAAAAGTAGTAGAACAGGTTTCTTCGTTAACAAGAAAGCAAAGAAAATAGTTTTGGGATTTAAATCAATATCTAATGCACCGTGTAAGCTACGACTAAATGAAAAATACAGAAAAATTTCAATAATGCTCCGACAGAAGAAAAATATCGGTTTTACGATGAATTAGATAAGTCTGTACGAGAATATTTCTTATTATGATCTGAAGTTGTGGTTGGCGACTGGAATGCAAAAATAGGAAGAAAAAAAATTTATCAGTCAACAATAAGAAGATATAGTCTGCATAAAGAAGCCAATGGTAACGGAAGGTTTCTAGGTGATTTCGCTATAGGGAAAGGAATGGAGTCAGTGGGGGATTTCCCATAAAGCACAGTAGACACGTGCCTAGAGCGGCAGAATTTAGAGGACGGCAAAAATTTGAAGCAGAAATTTTTTTTTAAAATTGTATTGTAGAATATGTAGTACGTACACTGCGCTCACGGAAGTATGAACAAAATACAAAATACAAATAAAACTTAAAATTTTAGCACAATAAATTTATAAATAACAAAAATGGTTTAAATACATGTTCTTAATACATAGTGTGATGATATGTGAGTTATCTTCAAACTTATAAGTATCTCACGGTCGTAATGGGTCCTCGAAAGAAAATGGTTACATGTAAAACAATCAAACATTGAACGATATAAAAATATATTTATTTGCAACCTGATATTAACAATAATCTCATCAAAGCAGGACTCGCGCAACTCGTAGGCCAGCACGTTTTTGTAGAACAATAAACTTTCTGTCTTCACGGGATATCTTCTTTTTCACTCTTTAACTAAATCGTTGGCTCTTTATTTAACACTTGAAACTGCTCTCAATGAAAATATTCTCGTTCACCTTCTTTATTTTAATCATCGACGCTGAAACTCACTGTATTTAAGTCGCATGCAGATAAAAATTTCCACAATTGGAAAATATGGCCCTCGACTTCTTGGGTAACTTCCCAAACAAATACAATTCTTTACAATACTTTTTGACACGCGCTAAATTACTTTTATGGAACACGACTGCTCTCGAACGCGCTTGAAATATAACTGCCTTAATCACTGTTGTTTATTATTCTTATATCCAACGTTTCATACTTCTAATCCTTTTGATTGGCTCTACTATCTTTCCTTTTTTCTAAATTTAATCTAGATTTGTTATTTTTTATGAAATCTGTATATTAACATTACTGCTGGTCGATTTACGCTGCCTTGCTTGTTGGTGAGTCATAACGATATCAAAACAATATAAAAATAAAATTACAAATACAATTTCAAACACTTAAAATTAAATACAAATGGTAACAAATTAAACTAACAAAAATCTTAACATAACGAACACAAATACTAGTCGCGCATCATAGTTGTACATACGAAGACGTAACATAAAGTCCTGCTTTATTGTTCTTCAGGTTGCAACGTCAATCGTTTAATTTTTAAAGTACGCAACCCACCTCTTATCGCTTGAAGTAGACACAACAATAGGTATGTAATGCAGTTGGCATAACAATTTTGAAAATTTTAAAGTATAGTCATAAATGAAAGTAAAAATAAACAAAACAAACAAAATATTAAAATAATCAATTTTAACTGTTAAGTAAAGAATACATACTTACATAGAAAAATAATATTTAAAAAAACAATAAAAGCAACAGCAATTAATATTTAACAGGTTTGGACTAAGAATATTTGAATAAACAAGAAAATGAATTTTGAAAAAATTAGGTTATAAAAATTATGAAACTTTAAAATAAAAACTTTGTAATATGATATAAACAATTATTTCACAATTATTTATTAATCATCAGTCGTATTTAACACGAGAAACCAAGAAATTAAAAAAATTACTAAAATTGAATGTGACTTACCAAAAGAACCAAGCAATGTCAATGACATTTTTAAGATCAAACGAATAAAATAATTCTTATCACGGTACAACCGGATTTGAAGTGGAGAACGCACTGCGCCATCGTGTCACTTCTGCAAATTAAATTTGAAAAAGATTGTGGTAAAATTTGAAAATTTTATACTTTTCTGAGTAACTGCATATAAAATAATTATATAAAAATATGCACAATAAATATTTTTGCGAAGGTTGTTTACTTGATACTTTATATCCAGCAACTTTTTTTTCTTTTAAATTAGGGCGGCAAAAACCTCGGTACCTATGAGCGGCAAAAGTATAAATCCGCCTCTGAATGGAGTTAGTGAGCACTTGCAATAAATATAAGAATATCCACAAGGGTACATGGATAAGCTCAGATTGTAGGAGTATACATCAGATTCATTATGTACTTATAGAAAGAAGACACGAAAATCATGTAATCGACGTAAAGTCTTATAAAGTGGCGGACGTAGACATTTTATGGTTGGCATAAAAATGTAGGAAGTAATACCCATCAGTGTGAAAAAACGCAAAAATTCAAAGAATCCACATAGGGGAATACAATAACTCGATAGCAAACAGGATCAAAAGACGTATAAAGAAGAACCAGAAAAAGTGCTAGAAGAAACAGAAGGAGATTAAGATGTCAATAAGTTAATGTTAAATAAAATGGATAAAGAGGAAATAAGTGTAAGAAATAAATAGTAAGATGATCAATGTAGAAAGTAGATGAGAAATTTTTAGGTGAGAAAAATTAAGAGAAATAATGCTAAAAAGTTGACCCAAAAAAAATAAACTTAACTACCTGAAACAGAGTAAAACTTGTAAGAAAATAAATAGTTAAGAACATACCAGAAAAGTAAGTTACAGTGAAGACGAAATGCCCAGTGAAGAGGAGATATTGAAGGTAATCACAAAACTGAAAAACAATAGAAGAGCGGGAAATGATAGTATTCAGTCAGAGATGATTAGGTATGGTGGTGTGAAACTGTAAGATGATGGTGACATTGATACAGAAAGTTTGGACCAACGAAGTAATGCCGCAGCCATAGAAAATAGCCATCATCTGAAAATGTAAAAACCGAATTCTAAAACTATCGAGAAATAGCATTCCTAAATGCCGCATACAAGATATTAGCAATTTGTATAAAGAATATTTAAGCCAAGAACGTACACAGAAAAGACATTGAGAGAGTATCAATGCGGTCTTAGGAAGGATATATCAGTGACGGAACAGATATTTGTATTGAAATAGATCCAGGCAGCAAACCACGAATTTAACTTGAAAAATGACTGACGAGGATGACTTGGAATAATACTTAAAGTAAAGTGCGAGCAAATAGTAGAAAGTCACAAGAATTTGAGATAAAGGTAGGGTTAAAACAAGAAGACCCACTGTTGTCAGTGCTGTTTACCGTCGCACTTGAAAAGCAGTACAAGAAACAAAATTAAATGGAAGAGAAACAATCTATAGACAGAGACACCAGTGCCTTGAGTTTGCTGATGGCTTCACTATACTCACAAGATCAAAAGAGGAATTGCAACAGAGAACAAAGAGATTAGTAATAGCAACAAATAAAATAAGATTGGAAGTTAACGAACAGAAGTTAAAACACATAGTATATACACATTGCAATGCCCTCAGATTTTAAAATTTGTATAATTTTTAATTTAATCCAAAATATCATCTCGCCTGAGTACATTCATTATTAATTGATCATGAGACTCTTCAATTGAATTAAAAAATTTATAAAATAAATAATCAGGCCAACAGTAACGTAGGCCTATGGCTTCAATGCAAATGTGAGGTCTGGACAATGAGGAAACAGGAACATGCAATGTTGGTAGAGAAAGATATTGAGGAGAATTTACGGTAGGAAATGGGTGGAACAATGGTGGTTTAGAAGATCAAATAACGAAGTCAAGGAACTCTATGAAGAATGAAGATCAAAGCGTAATAAAGTGTAATAAGCGTAAAGCGTAAGTGTAATAAAGACCCAGAGAGTTAAATGGATAGGCCTTTTAGCGAGAATGAGTAGAATGCGAACTCAGAAAATGATATGGAAATCGGAGCTGGGGGGTACCAAGAGAAGAAAAAGGCCAATGAATAGATGAAGTAACCAGGTACAGTAAAATTTTGACAAAATTCGTACAAAAGATTGGAAGTTGGGACAAGAGACAGAAAACAGTAGAATAAAGTAATAAATAAACAAACTAAACAAAATGTTAAAATAAAGAATTTTAACTGTTAAGTAAAGTTAAAAATGTTTAAAATTCATTTTTTGTTAATTCAAATATTCTTAATCCAAACTATTGTTTGTTGTTTTATTGTTTTTTTGACGTGATAATGTCTTATAAATTGATATACCGGCTGCACGCACGAAAAAACATGACTTATTGTCACGTTCCGTATTGCATCATACATAGACATCATTTGAATTATAAAATGCCATTAAAAAAAACTTGTCTGGCATGAAGTTCGATCTCGCGATCACCAAATGATGCAATTATGTTTCATGCACATAACGCACTAGCCTATTGAGGGTTAATGTAATAACATAGTTTTAATTCGTATTATCTGTTACATAAACATAATTCAATTCAATTCATAAAAGTATACAATTTTTCATCAATGTTTTCTTATGATGTTATCACGTAAAATTATCGTTTTTTATATATTATTTTTCAATGTAAGTATGTATTCTTTACTTAACAATTAAAATTCATTATTTTAACATTTTGTATAGTTTGGTTATTTAAAATTAAATACTACTAACTACCACACTATCGACTTAAAAATTAATTTTTTAGGTTAATTTTCTGTTATAAAGTAATAAACCAAGCCACGGGCCTACTAGGCTCGTAATGCTACCTTTGTATAAGTATTACTATGTATAAAATTTTCTAATTATCTAATTTTTAAAATGGTATTCCAAAATCATCCAATTTAAAAAATTGGTTAAATTTTAATTTTTATGAAAGGAATCATCCTGGTTTATAATTTTCAAAAAATCGATTATTTTCCTTTACATTTTTTGAAAAGACAGAAGGCATTTTGTATGGTGCAGGCATCGCTGATTAAGTTAAGGTATGACGTATTCCTAATTTTTCATAAAAAAGCTCTATTTTTTTCTTGAAAACCTAGAAGAACCTTTTTTCGGTTTGCGGCGGCGATTTCTCCGGAACCACCGAACTGATCTTTTTGAAATTTTAACCACTTATTCTACACATAAATTGCTTCAGCGCATTCTACCAACCGTATTAAAATGTTAATTTTTACTATTTTTTTTGGTTAAAAATAGCGAAAGAAAAACTTGTTTTCTTCTCATTTTCTTTAAATTTTCACAATTTTGTTATTTATCAATAAATATTAATATCTATAGAATACGCAAGAACCACAGTCATACTGAATCTAAATATTTATGATTTTCTTTGTTTTTGATCAGCCGTTATCGAAATATCAACGCCGCTAGCGACATATCTACTTTTCCAGGAGTTACGTTTGCCTGTTATTTTAGTGTATAAACAATGAATAAAATAAATTGAAAAAAATTGTTTTATGTAGTTCGAGAGTGTATTTATTTAACTCAATAAATTTTATGTTAATATCTATAATAATAAACTTATATTATTTAAAAAAATTATAAACTTCTCAAGTCAAATTTATCGGACTTACAAATTAAACACGTCCACTACGTCGGTCATTTTTGGCAAAAAGCCTTTATTATTCTTTCCCAATTACCAACATTCAAAATAATTGCAAAATTTCAAACAAATTTAACAAAATAATTATTAACAAAAAATATTATAATTCTTAAAAAAAAATTGATAAAATACTGAAGGGTATTTTAAACTTTTAAGACACCTTGCTTTAAAAACCAAAGGTTTGCGTGTTCTGTGATTGATTTGATTTTATCGGAACAGTTAATATTTTAGAAAATACTTGGCGCCCATATGCAAAAAAAATTTTGGCATCCTTCAAAATATATTTTTTAATAAACAACATAAATGATAATAATTATAATAATGATAAAAGTTATTCGCAAAATAAAAAATGAAACTGAATTTTAAAATATTTTTAAATTATTTTTTATTAGAATTCTGAATTAATAGTATTTATTATTTATAATGCTACTGTCCGAGTTATTTTCTGAGGTATAAAAAACAGATTTTTAGAAATCAAATAGAAAATGCATTGATTTGCAAATTTCTTGTGATATGAGGCGGAGAGCTTCAAAAATAATTTATAAATTCTTCAAGTTGCATTACAATGAACGAGTGCAACAATCCCATAATATCAGTTTTGGTTACCTATTTGGTACAAATGCATTTTACTATTTAATTTCACTTTATGTTTTACTGGTTCATTATTACTTAAACCGGAAGATATAAACAAATTGCAATGTATGTTATATGTATATTTAAAAAAAATTATGTGTTTATTAATATCTATATTACAATAACCCATTTATGTTAACCGTTAATTTTATTGCTTTAATAAAAGCAATAATAAAAAAAACTATTGTTCCAAAATTAACAAAATTTTGACACGCTGTGAAATTCTGCAAGTATTTGAAATGTAACACGCGATAGAAATTGTTAGTTTAAACCTGTGTGAACCAATTTTAAATTTTAGCTTAAAGCGCAAGTATTTAATAATTTTTGGAAAAATTTAAATATGTTGAAAATATTTATTTATTAAGTTTTTGACAGATTACAAAAAAAATAAATCTTCAATTAATTTTTAAATATGACTACTGAGCTTCGAGCACGATGGAGCGCCTGCTGATATCTTCAAATGACAGTACCCTACCATTTTATGAATGCAGTGTGCATACTGTGCATTTACCAAAAAAAATTATTAACATTGTTCCATCCGATTTGTTTCAGAGTTTTTTGTTACAAAACTCACATCTATGACAAAGATGTAAGAAGTCGGTTTGAAAATTTAATATTTTGACAATTGTCAAAGTAGGTTGTAAACCGCCTTCGAATACCAGCAAAAGCTAATTCTGAGCTTTTTAGTGTATAATCCTCAATTTAGCACAAATAGGATCGCACTTGGTAAACCTGATTCTATAATGTAAAAATTCTGCCAGTTTTGGAATTAAAGAAAAAGTTTAAAACACAATTAAGCAGTCTCCATAAATGCATGTTAATTGGGTTGCATACCTAACTGTTTGATTTTCATCATACGCCATCATGTGACGACTTATCTTTGCGGAAAATGCATGTTAAATCTGCACAGAACATTATAAAACTGCTTTATGGGTAAGGCTGGTAAGGAATACCTGCTATTCTTGCTGTGTAGATACAAAATGTTAGGCATTTGTTAAGATTACCAAGATTGTCAAGATAATTGGTCTTCGTATTGGCAGCTTAATTGTTGGTGCGGTTTACTTACCTCCGGATGCTGACTTGGTTGCCTATGAAGAATTCTGTGGTATGGTAGATAATATTTGTGAAAATTTTCCTCATTCAAAATTTATCATTGGAGGTGACTTCAACCTTCCTAAAGCCAAATGGTCTATCGATGGCTTATGTTCGGTAAGTTCCGATATTACTTGTAGTAAAACTGATGCAATTGGTGATTGTATGTCACTTCACAATCTGGCTCAAAGTATCCAAATACCTAACAGTCGTGGTGTATTGCTTGATTTGATCTTTTCTAACATAGACGATATTTCCATAACCACTTCAATGGACCAATTATCCAATACATCTATCCATCATACTGCTTACTCGATTAATGTTCCTAGTATTAATGCATCCCAATTCAATATGGAATATGTTAATTATATCTTTGATTACAAATCTGCCGATTTTGATATCATAAATCAATGTTTATTAGAGCATAATTGGACGGAGATTTTTGACTGCAATAATATTGACGAAGCTGTAGACCACTTTTATAAGATATTAATAGGGCTCATCATCAATGCCCATGTTCCACAAAAAAAAATAATGGTTTTAAAGTATCCAAAGTGGTTTTCCAAGGATTTGATCAACTTAATTATTCAAAAAAAAGTTATACACAAGAAATTTAAGGAATCTCGTAGACTAGATCACTACCACCAATTTTGTGCACTTCGTGAGCAAGCCAAGAAAACTCACCATTTGCTTCATCAAAAGTACATTAGCAATATAGAAGATTTAATAGTTGACAATCCCAAATCGTTTTGGCGCTATATTGATGATTGCAATAAAGTTAAAGGTTATCCAGCATGCATGTTTTTAGACGAAGTCGTTAGCTCCTCTAGGCAAGAATGTGTCGACCTATTTGCAAAACAATTTTCCACAGTCTACTCAAGTAATAAGGCTGCCAACTGCAGCTATGAACAACTCAACGAGGTTAACTGCAATGCATTTAGAGTCACTATTGAGGAAGTTTTTAATCTCATCTCGGAACTATCTGACAGTTTATCCTGTGGACCTGATGGAATCCCAGCGTATTTCCTTAAAAGATGTCAATACTCGTTATCCAACCCAATCTTCAAATTATTTGAACTCTCATTATCGAGTGGTTGTTTCCCAAATATCTGGAGAAAGAGTTTCATAACTCCTATTTTCAAAAAAGGTAACCGTAGTGATATTAGCAATTATAGGGGTATTTCGATACAATCGACCATTCCTAAGTTGCTCGACAAACTGGTGTCCAAATAAATATTACTTGCTAGTAATAAATATGTAGTGGAATATCAGCATGGGTTCTTTCCTGGCCGTTCAACAGCCACCAACCTATTAGCCTTCGTCACTCAAATTTTTGATGCTTTCGAAGATCATAATCATGTAGACGCGGTGTATACCGATTTCGCTAAGGCTTTCGATCGAGTCTCCATTTCTACCCTTCTGGCTAAATTAACTTCCTTGGGATTTGGACCTGATGTTATTAAATGGTTAGAAAGCTACTTGTCAAATAGGATTTAAAATGTGCGAATTCAGAATTTTCTCTCGACAGATATTATGGTACATTCGGGTGTCCTACAAGGCTCACACTGTGCACCTATTTTGTTCTTACTCTTCATCAATGACATCGGTCGTTATATTAAGCATTGTTCATACTTATTATTTGCCGATGACCTAAAAATCTTCAAAACAATCACATCCGATGAGGACAATATTTTACTACAATTAGACTTGGATAACCTTCATCAGTGGTGTACCAATAACAATTTATTGCTCAATCTCGATAAATGTTCAGTCATTACATATAAAAAACATAATTGCGATCAATTTAATTATAACATAAACAGTGTTCTTTTAAATCGTGTATCCGAAATAGATGATCTAGGTGTTAGACTAGACTCTGGTTTATTGTTCAAGAGTCACATCGCAATAATATGCAATAAGGCTCTTCGCACATTAGGTTTCATACGTCGACAAAGTAAATTTTTCTCTGCTAACACAGTCAAAATACTTTACTTTTCTCTAGTTAGGTCACAAGTGGAATATGCGTCTAGCGTATGGTTCCCCTACTATCAAGTTAATATTGCTAGGTTAAACCGTGTCGAACGCAAGTTCTTAAAATACCACTACTTCAAGTCTGGCAGAGCAATGGATAAGTTCTCTTATGAAGCAAGTCTAATCCAATGTAGGACCAAATCCTTGGAGTACAGAAGAACCATAACCGAACTCTGTTTTGTTCATCGCCTCTTGCATGGGGAAATCAACTGTAGCTTTCTTCACGATCGCTTCAAATTTCGTGATGCTTGTCGTAATACAAGGCTTGATGATGTATTTACAATCCGTCATCACCGTACGAATTATGGTCAATACAGCCCCATTACAAGAATGTGTCGCTTAACAAATAGGCTGAATAAGTCCCCGTATTTTGACATCGTCCACAGCTACTATCACAGGTTCAAAGAGTGCATTATGTGGAGAATAAATGCACCTGAAGCTATTTAAACTGTTATTTTGCTCTTTATGTATTTCTTGCTACTAAAAATGTATATTTCAATTGGTATATCCGTATATATATATTAAATAAATAAATAAAAATTAGCTTTAAGACTTGGCAGTGTTTGTTGCCTTACAGTACCTCACCGTTATATCCAGCTTACATTACAAAAACATAAAAAATATTGTACAGTTTTAAAACAATGATGTTTTCATAATCGTATCTAAATTATTTACAACCTTTCTAAATGTCTAAAGCATGTAATAATGACGCATCACGCATCATTATGAGTAACCAACATAACTTAAATGACTCCAAACAGATTCTTCAATAGACATTTTATAATTAACCTAATATTTACACTGGAAATATTATGACTTGTTGTTCAATAACAATATTACAAAGCAGTAGGATAAACAAAGCATTTAAAAAAAAATTACAAACACAAAGAACTTGATTCTTCATTATAATTTTTAATTAATTAAGGACATTAATAAACTTGGTCGGTGTTCTGGTATAACTTTAGTTTTTTAATAACTTTTCATTAATAGGATAATAATTGTTTTTGAGGCTAAAACTGATGTTATTAATTATTGATAAGAATTGATTGCGCACACGTGATGACGTAAAACTTAAATTCGATTAAGTGATAGTCATCGAACGATAGTTTCGATTCGGCAATGTGCCAGAGGCATTCTGCCCAGCATTTAGACTACTACAACTAATTCAAGATCAACTTCAATGAATGATTAAGAAATATTTAATTCACCTGCGGCTTCTGTTCTGTAGTACCAATCACTTTATAATTAGAAATAGTCACACTAATAACAAAAGTGACAATAAGTTCAATTCGTGAATATGATGATGATGAAGTTGATGAGTCACACCAGTCATCTTCAACGACACGATTTCTTTTCATGTACTATAACTTCTGTACCTGCTTCTTTCTTTCTGTTGGTTACCATTACACCACTACGAAATTAATTGAACATAAACCACAGTAAAGTTTACTAAAATTAGTTTTTTGTTCTATTCTCGCATTACATTCCTTTGTAATTTAAATTAAATACTTCAAAAGTTTGTTAATAGTTTACATAATTATACGAGTAATACAGAAAAGGATCATTAATTGCTTCAAATTCCCATTTCTCCTTCTCAAATTGTTTGCTGTTCAGCATAAGTACGTTAAGAGTTTAAATTAAATTAAATAATACGTCAACATATATATTTCTTGAGATACAAAAGCCAAATTAACAATTTAAATATGTTATAAAGTTATAAAGTGTGATAAAAAAATGGAAGTTTATACAGATGCTGTTCAGAAAGCAAGTTTGAGAAAAGAATAAAGCGTAAATTAACTGTAATTGTTAAAAAATTTAAAAAATTAACAATTAAGGCAAAATTTTGAGAAAAAATATTCCAGGCCCAAAATAAAAATAAAAGTTTATTTAATAGTATAATATGTAAATAATTAAAAGTTAAAATGTGTAACTACACTAACAAAATCATTTCACCTTCTATGTCTGTAGCGAATATGTTGTAGCAACAGACCTAACTTTAATTTTACAGAAGACATATATTGCGGTGTTATGTTGAGGCAAAAGCATAGAAATCACTTTGAGGTAGGTACTAACACTGTCATAAAACAAAAAGTGTTTTATAATTTCAGTAGAACACTGAGAACTTTTCATCAATAATTAAAATTAGTTACAGTCATTATTTAATATAAAAGTCTAATTATTTATCTATCCAACGCTCTAACTTCCAGTCTACGATTGAGGTTTTAAATAACTAAGCTTAAATGCTTATTCTTTCTTTCAGCCTCCCTATCTATTGCTGGACAGGATCTTTCAGCTTTTAACATGGGCCTCTTTCTGATAAGAAAAGGTTTCAGCATTTAGACCCCACCGCTGCTAAAACCGAATTGGGGTAAATACTACTAAATAATATTTAAGTTTAATGTAAATGAAGGTATCGATACAAGATTTGGATTACATAGGGGTTAATCATAAATAAATCTCATTAGTACTCTAGCTCTGTGAAATTTATTTGTTCAGATTTGCATTTGCATACTTCGGCTTGTATGTAGCAAGCCAAATTTAGTTTATCTTCAAAGTGAGTCCTTCAATAAAGTTCAATTTGACTTCAACATAATTCCGATGTCTAAAGTACTTCGAGCTTGTCTAAACTATTATCGATCTATTACACTATGATAATATTAGAAAATAGACACGTGTTTATAAAATTACGTGCCATGAATATTTTGATCACACAATTTTTGTTGCAGATATAACCCGAAAATGTTAAAATTCATGTTTGTAAGAATTATTCTCTTGTTCAAGCTACTTACAATTTTTCAGACACAATTAGAAGAGTTAGAGAGAAAATATTTTGACCACTTTAACAGCCCTAAAGGCAATGAAATATTTGCTGCTTGTAATTATTGTAATTTCAAATTATCTAATCCAATAATTAGTACAATTTAATATTATGTTAATTGGATCGAAAATTATTATTAATTGTTTTGTTTTGCTTTTGTCAGGTAATGAGTAAGTTAAGCAGAATTTCTAATAATTAAAATTATCAAAAATAATTATCTATTAAGTGGAAAAATTATTCGCTCCGCATAGCATAAACAATCAAAGGATGAAGGTGCATTTTCTTTAAAGCCAATTGTGTACTATCAATCAATAAAATTAATTAATATATCTCAATAAATTTAAATAAATAATAAATTTATAAGTAAGCACTACAATTCCTTTTCAATTAATGCATCCTTATTTATATTTATTAAATTAACTTTTATCACTTGAGATAATCACATAAAAATAATTAGAAATATTAATAAAATAACAAAAATCGATTCAATTTAAATAAATAAGAATATGTCTAAATTTTAATGCTTTTATTTACAAACTTCAACGATTCATTTCTATATTTACATTTTTCAACTTTTTTTATGAAAATATGTTGGTATTTTCTTTTATAAGATTCGTACGTTATTACTTCTGGCTATATAAAACTTCGATATTTTTCTGATTGAAAACCTTATTTCATGATACAGGGCAATACATTGCAATACCTTTTACAATTCGGTTCTTATTAAACCAAAGCGTATCAAAGGTACGATACCCTCGAGAGTAACCCTCGGTATTAAATTTGATACAATTTATATTAAAGTTACCAGAGGGTTACTCACACTCAAATTAATGTAATTTACTGTATTTAATCTCGTCAAAATTATTTCAATATAGCATACGTTAGGCAGTAAATAATCACAATTTAAAAATCATTGACTTCCAAACATCCAATCAATGAAGCAAAAAAAATCGCTAAGAGGTAAATTTGGAGATCTGACGTAACATAAACTGGCTATGTTACTACATTTTATCGCAATTCTTCTAATTTTTCCACTAGTTACTCTAATTTTAGGTTTTTAGTATGGCATAAATCTACTTTCGCAGATTTGAAAGCGGGAGACCGCGTCAGATAAAACCAAAAATCGATCTGAGCTATAGAGAAGGCAATGGAAAAGCACCCTATTATTTATATTTCCTGGTAAGTCATCTTAGCTTCTGTTAAGTTGATCACAAGTTAAGTTGATGATTAAGAAAAAACCTAAAATAGGAAAAAAACATACTGCATGGTACTGTGAAAATTATACACTCTCCCGATGATGTAGCCGGTATTTGCACAAATCATTCCTGCCATGCCGTATCCGCTTAATTGCTTCTCGAACCTGCATTTCGTCACGTTTCTGGTTTTTTGATTTTTATTCTCCTGGTGTCGTTTTCTCTCTGTATAGTTTTATGTAGAAAGAAAAACTTGCTTCTTAAAGGGCAAGGCACGTTATCTTTACGATTATCATCTCACGTTTTTCTCTTAATTCTTGTCCTGACTATAGTAATCGTAATAGTACTTCCTTGCCTCTTTCTTGTCCTTTTTTGAGACGTTTTTCTCTATATAAGCACTTTGTTCTAATTAAGGAAATAGCGCTTCATCTTTCCGATGTATTCTTGGTTCCACTTTACCTAGGGCAAGAAGTAATATCCTGTCTCTTGTTTGAGTTTTCAGAGTGAGTTGGCTTTAGATTTTTTGCTACCAAAAGAAAAGTACAATGCTCAGTTTGGAAGCCCCTGTACGCCTGTCTAAAAGATCGAATGATGATGTGGTATCTGTGTAATTAGTAGTCTTAGTAGTCTGCTATCTCTGACAGTTCTCGCGCTGAAGTTTCTTTATGATTCTCTTATGATACTTCTGCACTGTGCATTGTACTTTTTCTTTCTTACGCTTCAAGCCTACGCTTGGTAGCCGTAGGCTTAAATAGAGTTGTTATTAAATTGATTTTCTGTTCTTTCTCACCTGACGTGGTTTCCTCCGTTTTGTACTGCTTCTGAGTATATCTAGAAAATTGGCTTGGGAGGCGTACTTGTGTCTAAATGTATTTGTCTTTTCTTAGTAATTTGGGGACTTGTAGGTAGCCCAAACTTTGTATTTTGTAGTTTGACCACCTCTTACTCTACTACTTCTAATCTAGAAGTAGTTCTCTAGTCTCTATTTCTGTCTTGTCTAACCTGTGTGCCAGCTTTACTCTTCCGTTTCTTGCAGTACCAAAAAATGCCAAAAGATTGAGATTCAATTAGTTTTATATAACTCTGGTTTGAAATATTAAGTCTTCCTCCTGTGATATCTCTTCCCATTGCTTTTCGGTGATTATCTTGCAGGCCAACGCATTTATTTGCAATGGCCGTCTTTCAGAGCCCTTCTTTGCATATTATCTAAGCTTTTTTTATTTGTGCTAGAATATGAAATCTTCCTGTTCTTTTAAACAGTTTTTTGCTATTCTTTATACTATCTGGATAGTAAATCTAGTTTTCTGAAATTCATATTAGTTTTCTAAAAGTTTCCTTCTCCTTTTTATTTCATGTGCTACTCTGTAGGAAAAAGCATTCTAGCAAAAAGGCAGATCAACTCTAGAACCATAGTTTTCTAGTGTCATAATAAGTCTTACCATGTTATAGCTCGAAGAAGCGACGAAATTAGTGATGATGTGGAGACCTAGCGAAACAAGAACTAGGGGACAACCAAGGATGTGATGGTGGGACAAAGTAGTGAGCAACCTGGAAAGGATGGGAGTGATGGATTGGAAACAGATAGCGATGGATAGGAAGGCATGGAGAACTGTAGTTAATGATGCAAAGAAGCAAAGTGATCTGTATAAATGATTAGTAGATAATGTAAATGAGCATAGGACAAAGATGAGGACTAATCCATCTCTAAAATGGATTTTGTAAGTTCCTAAGGGAACAGCTATATTCGCAAGAATGTAAAGCTATTATTATTATTATTATTATGTTATAACTGCTTAAGTATTTATTATTTTTATCATTTCAGTCGGTGCCATGTCTTCTTGCGTATTGAAGAGAAGTTACTCAAAACTTAACTTAATCTTTCCTTTTTATTTTTTTAATATAATCTTACTGATGTAATCAAAAATTGTGTTCCAGCAGCTGTCCTGTGACGTTTTTGGGGAATTCTTTGCTGATATCTGCCTTTAAAGTTGTTTTCATAGTTATTAATTTTTTAAACTATCATGCGTGGTAATAATAAAATGTTTATAATGCCGCTTTCCGCTGAATGTAAATAATATTGCAACGTCAAAGAGTTTTCTTATGCAGTGAAGCACATGAAACCAATTTATTAAAAATCATTCCAGGGCATTTTAAGATATCACTTCCAGATATCACATTCCGGATCTGAATTGAAATCTTACTTACAGTTGTAAGAATTCCGATTTGTTTTTTCCGACACAATCTCAAATTTTTTACTTTTCTTCTTTGTTCTTCAATACGGTTCGCTCGGACTGATCCATTGCTGATGTCTAACAAATTTATTTTGTTCGCAAAGCCAGCAACGATGCAAACCCGATGCAATTACAATCTCTGTACCGTCATGCGTTACTTTTCATAGTAATAGAATAAGCATCGATTCCTGCGATACTCCTCATGTAAACTCAAAGTTTTCACATAACCGAAAGATAACCAACACCAATCCGTTTTAGATATCCTTCTTTCAAGAGATGTTGGTTCTCTCACTTCAGTAAGTTGATTAACGCAAGGTAATCATCAAATATATTTTGGCGTCTTTTCAGCAGTTCTTTTAATAATTATTTTTGATACCAAGAAAAACTCTAAAAACCTCAAGATATCGTGTTAGATTACAAGAAGATTACTAGAAAATTGAAGAAAGACTGAACTTTAAGACTGTGCCATTGAGAACGACCTGAACATCATCCTGGTCTGCAAAACTCTCTGTTGGGCATTCATAAAAGCAAAGATCTCTAATCACATCGTTCACAGAAATAATGGAAAAAATAGAAGAAGAAGAGGAACAGCAATACTCAAAGAAATTGTACAGTAATACAAAGAAATCAATCCAATACCAAGAGCCGTCAACCTGAAGATCAACTCAAGATCTCAGAAATAATTTTAAGTCTAACCACAATCTTCTTTAGATTTCCGCAGTACTCTCCTACCCCCCGACCTCCTACCTTAAAAAGACATTAAAGCACTTTTACTGGAATCCCACCAAAGGTTTATTGCTGGGCGACTTTAACGCTGAGCACTCCAGCTGACATTTGCACAAAACCAACGCAGCAGGCTCAATTTATGTTTCCGTTTAAACTTCATCTTAAATCCAACAAAACACAGCTTCAGTACCAGCTGACTGGAAGTAGCTTGAACGCAGATCACTATCCCGTATTTTTTCATCGAGATGAATAGATGAATCTAGAAGTCGAGCAGCGTATTGCAAACCGAATAGCATGGACTGTTCTTCAAGATAGCCTACTGCAAACCATGGGCAAATCCTGATAACCGAAACAATGAAAAACCTAGAAAGTTATGTAAGTATTTTTAAAAATCCGATTTGTTCTTTTTTGTAATCAGCCAACCATTCCACTCCAATCTCAGACATATGTAACCCACCTCCCACTATATTAAAGATTTACTTAAGAAGAAGCGGCGCGTATTACTCACCGCTAGACAGAAGTAGAATTCAGATGATCAAAATCGTGCTCATTTATTGAAGAATGAAGTGACAGCCGTATTGAAGAATTTTCCCAAAGAAAGTTGAACCAAAAAATATGACAGCTTATCGTGCAAAAATAACTTGGTATGGCGGATAATGAAAGCAATTTGAAGGACCCACGAGATGATTTCACAATCCACGGCCCCCAAGAAATGATTTCATCAAACCCAATTCAGCCCCAACGACGAGCAAGTGGACTTTGACTACATTGACAAGATCAATAGGCAGGTGAAGACTTTCTTTGAAACTCTAGATCCAAATCAAATTAAACCTGCTTCCTACGAAGGAGTTTAAGATGTGCAGATGTTAAGATCTCGCAAATTGCACAAATCCAGCAAGAGCAAATCGTTTCCACAAAATTATCGACTAATTAGCTTTCTCTACAAAATTGGGAAAGTAGTCAAACAATGACTTGTTTGACTTTACGCATCACGATAAAGCTCTCAAAATTCACAAAGTCATTTTAGACAAATAATTCGGATTCTGCGCCGGACACTTCTATCATCGGACCGTCTATCATTATACTGTGATTTATCGATTAAATCAGGTTATCCTAAACAAAAAGGGATGAACAGCCGCGTTATTTCTAGACGTGTCAAAAGCATTTAATAAAATTTAGTACAACGAATTAATCTTCAAAATTCAACCCGCACTGGGGCAACTAATAGCCTCCTATCTGTAGAATAAGAAGTTTAGAATCAAATTGGAAGGCATCTGCTCCACGGAACAAAATATAACGGCCGGTGTACCCCGAGGTTCCTTGCTGTCACCTAGTCTCTTCAACATTTTTGTGAGCAATCTAGCCAAGACAGAAGAAAACAATCGCTGCACTTTATGCACTCGATAACGCCATTAGAAAGAAGATTCCCTGGCCATTTTAAGGTCCAAGTATCTTGAAGTCACTGTGGATAAAAATCTCACCTGAATCGAGCACAGACGTCATCAATGACGTCTTACAAAATTTATTGCGAATCTATTCTTCTTAAAACCACGTGTGCTTTTTAGTTTTTTACAACTTATCTTGTACTTCGCAACTCATACGTCAAAATCCAGTTTCTCAGTATTTTTCTTCCAAGTTTATCGCTGACTGTTTGTGATGGGTCTAGTGAGCATTTTTCTGGAAGTTCAGAGCAGATCTCTGTGTTTTACATCTGCCGCTTTTTCTATTTCTTTCATTAACTAAAATTTTTGTGTCTTTGACTCTACTGTTGCCTTTTTGAATATTGACCTTCTCGGATTTTTATCCTTTTCTCTAAACACGCTTTTGTAATTCAATGTCATCCTCTTAAACATTTTTTTGTTTAATATGTTTTTTAGGCGACTGTTATCAAACTTCACACAAAACAAATCTTTCACTATATTCAAACCAACGTCACTGTAAAATGTTTAGACCATAAAAACTCTCTCTCAATAAGTAATTATTTAGTTAACTTACTTAGAAATTGCTTGCATGTCAACAAATAACAAATTTGTACTGAACTGCCAACTGCTTTGAAAGTTATAGCGACTTATTTTTTAGGTTAAGATTAAAGGTAATAATTTATTAAAGCAAATTCTGTGTATAAATTAATAATAGCTATTACCCAAAACGAAGTTATTTTTAATATTAATGTTTAATCCATTCAATAAAGTAATTCTGTGCAATACTATCAATAGTATTAGAAAAAAAAAAAAATTTGAAATTCATATTCAGTGTTCGATTTTAATAAATAATATCTTATATAATTTTATTCCTCATTATATGTTACGGTTTAACATTTTCCGGCAGAAACAACAAACTTCCTACATTTACATATTATTAATTTTTAAAAAATTTATTCGTGTAGAGAGATGCAGGGTGTGTTTTATCTCTCTTTAAAAAATTAAATCATATT
Organism: Cantharis rustica; assembly: GCA_911387805.1. Lineage (NCBI taxonomy): Eukaryota > Metazoa > Arthropoda > Insecta > Coleoptera > Cantharidae > Cantharis > Cantharis rustica. Next base: position 52,612,949 of record OU426878.1, on the reverse strand, counting down.
TAATAATGTTTTCGTGGGTTATTATAATTCATGGTGTAACAAAAATATTTACATATCGTAGAAATTAATATTCACAATCGGCTTTGTAAATACGTAATACAATTTCTAGTATAAATAATAAAAATTTAATGTTGTCTAACTTATTCAAAATTTGTTCTACTTGTATTTTAGTATTATTTGACATTACTTCCATTCCATTTACGACCGGTAAAATAAAGTAGACAATAAAATTAAAATAAACAAGATGAATATTAGCACTTGTACGTACAGGATGATAAATATAAAACACTTTAAATGTTTTAAACAACAACTTCCTCGTCAGATTTTAGATATTGCAAAATCCTCGTAAAAAATCTAATCTACACTTTCTTCGAGAAAATTACTCTTTGTGTGCAGTTAAAAAATGTCGATGGCGCCTAGTGAAAGTTCCAAATAAAAACTTTAATTGATTTTGCTCCTTAACAAAGAAACAAAAAGTTAAAAACAACAAAACTTTAGTAAAATTGTTATTACAAAATACTCTTCTGGTCTGCCTGATATGTTTATTTCTCCGGAACGAATTAACCTTAATTTATTTAAACTTTCACCTTGTGTGGTTAAATGCTCGTTTTATAATATCCCGATTTGTTATTGTTTTGTAGAGCATCTAAGTTGTTTTAACCGTTGGAATTTGATTTGTTCATGAAATGCAATTTAATTAAAATGCATGTGTCGGTACATGTTATGTAAGAACAACGATTATACTTCTGGTAGCGTAGTGGTTTGGTAAATTCGATTGCGATCTATTTAAAATGTGAAAGTAGTTTAGTGTAAAAGGTGTTGTTATTAATTATTACAACCAATACGTATATGTTTATAATTTTATTTTACAACCTTGTAACAGGTGGAATTGAAATTTTTATTCCTAGTTATAATTCAATACTAGGCATTCAGGGAAATATTATTTTATAGTACACAAATGGTATCGTGAAATTAATAGTTCAGACGTGAAGGTAAAATGATATGCGGTGTACCGCAAGGTAGTAGTATCCTAGGACCACTTTTATCTGTGCTTTATAGCAACGACCTTTCGGAAAATAAGTAATGACTGCTTTCGTAAGTATTGAGCTTCTTCTATTTTATGTGCATGTCTGTGTGTTTCAACATCATGGTCTTCAAAGACATCTGACTGGTAATTTCAACACAGAAAGTTGATCATGGATTCTTGTCGTACGACGGCTACTTCGAAATATAATAATAATTTCAAAAATAATTCAACAAAAAATAAACTATAAGTGCCAACGAATCAATTTCTGAAGAAAGACAAAAAAAGATTCGAAATAACTTTTATAATATACAAGACTAATAGGTAACATCAAAACTACATAAGCATATTAAGAGTAATAAATAATAACCTATCGCAGTTGTATGTAGAACAGCTACATTTGAATCAACCTATGCAATTTTTATTTTTAAATTTTTAAATTCAGTTTAGATTTAAATATAAATATTTATTTAGAAAATTTATTTCTTACCTTGGCTAAGCTCAATTGTAAGGTTTTTTTGCATGCATGCAAAATCAGATTATAGTACACACAAAAATTTTATACTGGAATAATTTTTTGTAGTTCAAATGTATAAAATAATGTAATCTTAATTTTTTTATTATAAAAATTTAACTACACCTGGATATTTATCATGTTTAAGGTCAAACTAAGAAATGTTGCTAATATGCAATTATTAAATGAACAATTAATAATTATTTCAGATTAAATTTATTGCGTAAAATTTTTATTAATGTTTAATTTTACTAAATGAATTAAATAATAATTATTATTAAATTTTGGCTTGAAAATTTTATCTTTTCATTTAAATAAAATTTTGAAATCACTGATTTAAGTTTATTGCCTATTATTAGCAGCACACATTCGTGTAAATCGAATGTTTATCTTTAACTTTTCAAATTCCATCCTCATCAACAGGTAGGGCGCACTTTATTATAATTAAAACTGTGCAAATTTATGCAATCCAAATTTCTATATCTTTTTTATATTACAAATAAATTTTGTGTTTTACAAAAATTATCGCTAATTAGCCAAGACTCAAGCTTTTAACGCTTCCCTTAATTTTAGAAAAGCCACAACATTTTCTCATACGTTTTAGAATTAAAATGTTTTAAGTTTACATAAATAAAATACACTTGAATATAATAATTAAATATACAAGTTTAATTTTTGTTTGATAATATTTGTAATAGTTTAATAACAAAATTTATTTGTGAAAACTCAAAACATTTTAGTTCTAAAGAATGTTTTTCTATAAAACAGATATGGTTGTTAATATCGAATTTTACTATCTAAACTACGTATCTATCAAAAAAAAATATATATTTTATTAATAGCGAAATTGTTATGAATGTTCAACGAATTGAATTTAAAAAATATTGTACAAAAACAAATCGTTTCAATTAGCAAATTCAAGCAAAACAAGAATTTTCAACGAAATACATTACATTACTGTAATAACAAATTTATAAGAATTTTTATAAAGTCATTCAAATAATTAAATTTAAACCAGAAAATTAGTTTTACAAAGCATTCAAGAACGCAAAATATTTTTTAAACCAAGAAAACAAATATACAGACTTTCCAAAAAAATAGATTTCAATTGGATAACCAAGAGTAAAATATGGTTACGTAGGCAACACAACGTACAAGCGAATAGATGAAGTTCATTATGTGGTTTTTGTTTAATTTGCTAATATCAAATAATAACATTTATACGTAATGAGAATACGAAATTTTAAAGAGTAGGAGAATTTTTAAGAGTAGGGATTTTACATCACGCTAAATTAATATAAGTAGCTCTCACCGTAGTTTATCAGTTGTAGACTTGGGAGCTCTGAGATGAGATTTTGTTGGTATTTGAAAGCGGTTTATAAACCTTATCGACAACCTTGCTAAAAGCTATCTCAGCGAAAAAGGTTATTGTTTAGCCAACTCTTTTAAAGAGCGTGATAAGAATTGGTTTGTCAGTATTTTTTTGGAATCTGGAATACTAGAAAGTTTATTAGTAATGTAATCAACGTCTTAATAAACCCTAAAATAAATTTTATTGTGGTAACTAATAGAACTACGATGCCAGTGCGTAAAGCCTTTCAGAAAAAGTTCTCTTTGATAGTAAACTGTAGTGTAATAAACGCTGTAATAAACGCCATAAAAAGACTAAAAAATACGAAGACACTGACAAAATAACAAAAAAATTATTGAAATATGGCGGTGAGGCATTGAGACATGAAATACTAAAACTGTTCCAACACATCCTAAGACGAGCAGAAATACCAGAGAATTGGATCTTGAATTCGCGAATTCCAATCCTAAGAAAAAGTAAGAAGAACAACCCCGCAAATTACAGAACCATTACACTTCTAAATTCAATCACAAAACAATTTACAAGTATTATCAGAGAGGAAATTTCAAAAACAGTAGACATAAGCAAAGAGCAACAGAACTTCCGAAAAAATAGATCAAAGACTGACGCGATTTTCATCGTTTGTCAAATCATCAAAAAGTCGATCAAGTTCTGTGTGCCCGCTTTTATGCGCTTTATGGGTCTGACTACGGCCTTTGACCGAATAAAACTAAACGACGTTCTCAGTATACTGCAAGAGAAAAAGGTTCCCAACAACATAATAAAAATAATACAAGCTCTAAATACTGATAATAATACAACTTTGCAGATGAACAACATAGCAACAGAATACATACTAATAAAATCGGGTATAAGACAAGGAGATAGCCTCAACCCAATATTATTCAATCTGGTTTTTTGATCCAGTGATGGTTTGTATAAAGTCTTGCATGTGGGAGATAGGATACCGATCGGGTGTAGTAATGGCAGTCAATCGTCTGTAATCTGTAATCTCCAATCACCGTTCTTTTTCTGTACTAGGTGTAAAGGACTTGCGTAAACACTTTTAGAAAGACGACAAATTTTATTTGATAGCATGTATTTAAATTCATCTTTAACTACTTTAAGTTTTTCAGGTGTTAGCCATCTTGTTTTTGCTAAAACTGGTGGATCATATGCACTACTCAAGTAACATTTTGTGCTGAATATCAACTGCGAGCACGCTGTGTTAGCTTAAAATTCAGCTATTGAGCTGCGTCAGCTGCTGATTTTTAGCAACGTCAGAATCTGAACTGCTGATAAATTGTTAATTTGGCGACAAAGAACCAGCTAAAATTGCGCTACGTCAGCTGTTTAAAATGCTGAATCAGCTGATATTCAGCGCTAAATCAGCTAATATTCAGCTGAACTTCAGCTGAACTTCAGCTGATATTCAGCGCTGAATAGCTGAAATAGTAAGGATATACCTACCGTGTTAAATTTGATTACATTGAAATTTAAAAAAGCAAAAATTGTTTTTTTTTGGTTAATTATTAACACAAAAATTAATAATTTTGAATAAATTGATTATAATCGGTAACATTTTTAAAAATTGTTTTACTATGAAAAAAAACAAAAATAAAATTAATATAAATATGTCTGCACTGGGGATCGTAAATAAAATTCTGCAAAGTCCGTAAAAACGTGCATAAAATTTTTATAAAATATTGAAAAATATAATTACCACGCGAAAGTATATGACTTACTAATGACAAAAATTAAAAAAAAATGTTATAAGATGACCGATATTTCTGCGAATTTCTATTACCATGCCGTCGTATTTATGCGATTTTGCTTTTGTATACAACTTATATCTTAAAGCAAAAGCCCAATATTGCATTTGTAAATAAATTATAGATTTACATTAAAAATCATTTCAATTTTAATTAACACTATTTTTATTTATTTTTAAGTTTGCACTGATGAAAATTGATACAAATTTTGTGCACCTTAAATATTTTGTCCATTTTTTAAATTACTAATCAATTGACAATATAAAATACAAATAATATAATTAGTATTATAAATTTGTAAACAAATTTTATAAAGAAAAATGTTTGCTAAACAACAAAATATTAATACTTTGAAGAATGCTTTAGAATAGCTTCTAGCTCTTTAATTATTTTTCTACGCTGCTGTGTTTATAAAATAAACATCGACTGTGAAATTTTCACCAATCAATCGATTTATAAATACACGTGTTCAACTGAACCGTAAATCTATCTGAATTAATTTTAATTAATTAATTAATTATACTTATTGAATGTATACTTGTAATAAATATAATAATCTTCAAATTTGACGTGTGACGTACGACATAATAAAGCATCAGATTAAAATTTAGCTAATTTGCTGAAGCTGAAAAACAGCTGAATTTAAAGCTGAAACATTGAAACGTCAGCTTAAAATTCAGCTAATTTGCTGAAGCTGGAAACCAGCTGAATTTTAAGCTGACAGACCGCAATGACAGCAAGTAATTTGCTGATCAAGCTTTTCAGCACCAAAATGTTACTTAGGGCTGGTTAAGAATGCTACTTTCTATATTTGATACCAAAGTGTTATATGTATTTGGTTCTATCATCTGTGACACGGCTAATTGCAAATTGTTCCTCCAACTGCTTAAACTATAAGTGCGGATTCGCTTGTCAAAATGTTTGTACCCTAATTCGAACTGCATTTAGCAGATTCAGGTTTAGGTTCCAATGTAGTAGATTCGATATTTTCTATTAAATAATTTAATTCTTTTCAAATATGTTTTTATGCAGTTCCGGGGTCGCCAAATGTGGGCTTAGTTGTAGTTTTTGTTAGCATTAAAATATTTATATTTTTGAGTTCTGCACATTGTTTGTTTACGTAGCTTGGTAAACTATATAAAAAATTGTCAGTGCTGCTGTGCCACAATCAGATGGGATGATCTTGGTACTGTGGCAGAGCAGCACCATATAACTTTTAATTTTCATTATCTAGTAATTGTAGTATTAATATATAGTTTACCTAGTTACGTAAACAAGTAAAAAATAAAATAACTGAAAAATATAAAGTATTTAATTTTTAGTTAAACCGTAAGACAATAATTTAATAGTACGCTTAACATTAACAAAACCACAACCAAGCGCACAGTGCTAAAATTAAATTTCGTCTATTTTACTAATGTCTAAAGTTACTAATGTTAGGAAAATTATTATGTTAATTCGCTATATGTTTTTGTGTTTAGGGGTTTACTCATTAATATTCATACATATTAATAAAAACATTTGGTTTTTAGGAATATTTTAATTAAACTTAAAATTGGTTCATTTCTAATTAAACAGCATCGCAATAAGACACAGGTAGTCAAGGTCATCTATAAAAGACAAGAAAACAAAGTACAAACTGGAATTATCATGTTTAACATTGTGACTACGTTTTAGGTTATTGATTTAAAATTAAAAGCACGTTTAAATATAAAATTTTTATATATATTAGTTTTCAGCTACAATCCTTTTGTGAATTTTTTACTCAAGAACACATGAAAACAGCAAAGTGTTTAAAAAAAATTAATGGCAAACGTGGGGAATTTAATTATAAATTTTTTAAAATGGTTTAAGTTGTCTTGATGTTCTAAGATAAGATTTGATGTCTAACATCAATTTATGTAAAGTTATAATAATTGCTAAATAAATTTTATTTGACGTGAAAATTAATTAAATTTATTAATATATTATTGGTTGATGCATTATTGCTTCAATAAAAGAGTTTAATGTATGCAGAAAAAAAATTGAAAAACAAAATCCTGTCTCGAATAAGAATCGATCGTTGGACAGTGCAATTATTAAAAGTTAAAAAAAGTTATTTTTTTTTTAAATATCGATTTTTATATTTACCCTATGAAAGTAAACTAGTCAATAAAGCATAAAATCAAAAAAATTTTGAAAATATATTTAGATGCTAGGTGGATAATGAGTGTGTAAATAGAATAAGAATAAAAATAAAAAAAATACATAGAATTAACTATAAATTTTTTAAGATCTATGAATTATGGGGTAAATCAATAAAATGCAGTTTCATAAAAATATTTTTTATTATAATATTAATAACCATATGAACAACAACAAATTTTATTTTTAACTTATAAAAAACTTATAAAAAATAATACCTACATTTTTAACTTAAAATATTTTTTTCCAAACTTTCTTTTCGGGAACTTAGGAAAGTAAATAAAAATTTTAAGTTTTACTGAACATACACACAAACATTAACGCCCGGTTTTTCAATCGTTGGTTAACTTTTTAGTTTGGTTACCTTCACTTGCAAGTTAACCTATAGTTAGAATTTATTTGCGTTTTTCAATTTATATTTAGGTGTTGGTAAGGTAACTTCTAGTTTACAGTACATCTGAACTATTAAACGTGATTATAACCCTAAATATTTGAGTGTAGTTGACAGTAGGTTGACAAGTGTCGTTGTATGATTGCATTATTTATTGGTGTTCATAATAATAAATTATTGTTTTTCATGTTTATTAGAATCTGTTACAAAACTATAAGCAATGATAATTTTAGATTTTTATTAATAGTTATATTGAAATATTTGATATAAACAAATACCTATAAAATAAATAATTATAATGCTATCTATAGGTGACTGTATTTTCACATGTGTGCAATCCAATGCACCTACGCGTTTGGGAAATTATTATTATTATTGACTAGTATAAGAAATTAAATCCTTCATCTCCTCTAGTATATTTTCTAATGTTCTTGGCGTAAGTCGAAATCTATTAAAAAAGTCAGTAACATTGTATTCTTTAAAAAACTTAGGCCTGTAACGAATTATTTTTGGCCTTATTTCTTCATCAATGCAATACGTATTAATATCACAATCGTAATAATTCATAGATAATAAAATTAATAATTTCAAATATTAATTAACTTATTAAATTTTTCTGAATGAAAACCACGAAAACTGTCACAATTTACGGTTATAAAGTGTTAGTAATTCGCTAACCTATAGTTAACCCACACCCCAAGTGTTGGTAAACATAATCACGACGTAACCAACACTTTACGTTAACCTGCAATTGAAAAACGTAATTTTTAACCTAACTAATAGTTAACTATGAAATAATAGTTAACCAACGATTGAAAAACCGGGCGTAAGACTCACATATATTTTTATACACAAAAATATTTTTAGGTAGATTTTCAATACTGTTGGAAAAATATCAAGTAGGTTATCAATCAGGTAAATATATCAGGTATATAATTATCAAATACAATAATCAAATTTTGAATGTTTTAATTTGTTATTAAAATTGATTAATATTTAAACAAAATGTACATTAATATTAATGAAGTATTTTTAGTTAACAACTAATATATATATTGTATGAATACATACTTCAAAAAACCATTAAAGAGAAAATGGACGTGGAAAAGCCCCGACGGGAAAACAAACAATGAGATAGACTTTATAATATCCAATAATAAGAAGATGGTAACAGATGTATCAGTCTTAAATAAATTCCATACTGGAAGTGACCATAGACTAACTAGAGGAGCAATACGTATAAACACAAAACTTGAAAGAAGAAAAATAATAAAAAAAGGACCACATCCAACAAGAGAAATCTTCTAACAAAACCAAGAACAATTTAAAAAAGTTCTAGACAGCAAGATTGCAGGGGTCAATCAGGAATCAATCTGAAAAGCCTAGATCTGAACGATACCTCAGAAAATATCACAAAATATATACAAATAGTGGTGAGAAAAATAAGCGCGAAAGAAAAACAGAGTAACAGAAACAGCAAAAAGATCAGTAAAGAAACAAAGAACCTTATAGAAAAAAGAAGAAAGCTGAAAAGAGACTCCGTGAAATATAATAAAATAAATAAAGCTATAAAAACATGCATTAGGAGAGACATGGGGAACTATAATACCAAATTGATCAAAGAAACAATAGAAAACAACAAAAATATAAAGGTGTTAAGAAGAAAAATAGATACCAGCAGACAGCGCATGTACTGTATCAGAGGTGCGGATGGACATATAGCTACGGGGAAAGCAGAACTACTAGAGACAATTAAAGATTTCTATATGAATCTGTGCTCTTCAAGAATTAAGAAGCCAAGTACCGTCAAGAAGAACGAAGTTGTCATGAACGTGAATTCGAAGGAAATACCCGAAGTAACAATCGACGAAATTAAGGCATCACTTAAACAAATGAAAAACGGACGTTCCCCAGGAGAAGACCGTATAACTGCTGAAATGCTTAGATTAGGTGGAAATACACTAATAAACGCCATTAAACTCCTCCTGAACCGCTGCATAGAAGAAAGAAAAATACCAAGAAATTGGAGAAATGCGGAAGTAATTCTTATACACAAAAAAGAGGACTCTGCAGATATTGAGAACTATCGACCAATAAGCCTTCTGTCGCACCTGTACAAGCTGTTAACAAAGATAATAACCGGACGACTCACAAATAAGCTAGACTTTTCTATTGAAAAGTGTGAGGAGTACAACGTGCATCTCCATCTAGGATTTGTTGACTTTAAAAAAGCATTTGACACGGTAAAACTGTAGGCGGTATTCTAAGTCTTGAATGACGCTCGGGTGGACTCGCAATATACTACCTTGCTGAAGGATATATACAAAAATGCCACAATGCACGTAAAAATTGATGAAGACACCATAACAAACAAGATTCGTATACGAAGAGGTGTTCGACAGGGGGATACAATATCCCCGAAACTGTTCACATTGGCCCCAGAAAACATATTCAAGGAATTAAAATGGGATGAAAAAGGAGTGAACATCGACGGCATACTATTAAACCATCTCCGATTTGCAGACGACATCGTTGTTATTAGCACAGACGACGACAAACTGGAAGAAATTTTGAACAAACTGGATAGGACATCCATAAAGAAAGATTTGCAGATGAACATAAACAAAACTAAAGTCATGTCAAACAGCGATAAAAAATTTAAACTAGGCCAAAAGGAGATAGAAACGGTAAACGAATATGCGTACCTGGGACATTCAATGAAGCTAGGAAAACAAAACCAAACGGCGGAAATCTCAAGAAGAATCAGGCTGAAATGGGTAACATTCAGAAAGCTGGGATGGATCCTAAAAAACAACGGCATACCTATGTGCTTAAAAAGAAAGGTATTCGACTCATGCATCTTACCAGTACTGACCTACGAAGTAGAAACAATGGCATTGACGGTAAAGAGCGCAAATACACTGCAAATAACCCAACGGGCAATGGAGAGACGAATGCTGGAAGTGAGTCTGCGTGACAAACTAAGAAACGTTGAAATTCGAAAACAAACAAAGATAACGGACGTCATGAAAAGAGCTGCGGAGTTGAAGTGGAGATGGGCTGGACATGTGGCAAGAGAAGGGTCTAGAAAGTGGACAAGCAGATTGATAGAATGGCGCCCGAAGACTACAAAGAGAAGTGTCGGTAGACCCCAAAAAGGTGGTCAGATGATATAAAACAAACAGCAGGTAAAAAGTGGCAACAAGTGGCACAAAATAGGGAAGAATGGAAAAATATAGGAGAGGCCTATGCCAGCAGTGGGCGAAATAAGGCTGAGAAGAAGAAGAAGAAGTTACAACGACTATTTTAAAATATAATTATTTTAATATAATGCGTTAGTTTATTTTTTATTTAGAGTTACTCTTATCCAAGAATTAATTTGTTTGTAACGCTATTTTATAAAATGAATCAATCACTTGCAAGTTTGAATAAATTAATGAAAAACTACTTTTATTACAAATATTAATTTCAACTTTTTTTTCTCAGTGTATTGCACAAGTAGTATAAGAGAGTGACTTTTCAGAAAAATTTACATATTTTAAGGTTACAATGTAGAAGTAATTTGAGCAGCATCACATATTGAATATCATTAAATATTCTGATAAAAAATTTGCTTAAAAAATTTAGCTTTTAGTAAGTTGCTTAAATATCCGATTCTCTGATAATACAATGCCATCGTATTAAGGATTTAAGGATCAAAAGAAAAATGATGGCCTAATTCTAGGCGTTCTAAACGCATTGGTTTATCAATCCCTTTGACAAAACCAAAGATAACTAATGTCTAGTAGTCAAGGGTTTCTGCTTTAATCTTTTATGTCCATCCTTCTGAATTGTCAGACTGAATTAGTTTTTGTTTAATTTTTAAGCAAAATTAATTCAAAGTATAAATTTTGCTGAACTTTGCCGTAACACATATTTAGTACATATAGATAGATAGTAGTTATTCTGTCTCGTATTATGAGATTATTTTACCAATTCACAAAAAAACCTGCTTCTTACGTTTTCATATACAAATTTAAAATTTTTGAATTTTAAGAAATTCAAAAGTTTTTAATACCTTTTCAGTATTAAAATTAGAATAATGAAAATATAATAATTGAGATAGCGGTCGTTTTTAATCTACTTAGATACATATAAAAAAAGAAATACTCACAGTCGAGTAAACATTTTTAATAACGTGACGGAATGAAATTTATACGATATTGTAGACGTAACCTGACAGACACAATTATTAGATTATTACTAACTGCCGAATGCTCTAATTGAGGTGATGTAATTAGAAGTTTTTATAAGATCAAAACATGTAATTTGCCTGATTATGAACTTAATAATTTTTTCGCGCTTTTCTTTTTCATTTCTCACTGATTCTAAAGACGACCTGACTACCGGTGTCTTATTACAATGTTGTTTAATTAGAAATTGATCAACTTACTGGATTAATAACAATTTTGATCTTAACTATTATTTTTATTATTTGTCTTGAAATGTCATTCATTTTTACAATAAAATGTAAGTATTTACATATTTCTAAAATTAATTCATCATCACCCAAGGAAAACATATTACGGACGAATCAAAATTTTGATACATTAAAAAAAGATACTTCAAAATTATTTAATCGGGCAGATGAATGGCGTCCACAGGAGTCTCGGTGCGGTTCTAGTCTCATTTAATAAGTTTGAATTTAGATTATATCTAATAATAGGTATATAAAATACGTAAAATACTGTATTGGTATTCTCATTTTTATGAATTAGGAGAATCCTTTACTATTTTATAAGTTTACATCGGTTAGCGTTATAGTCGGAGAGCATTGGGCTCTCTCAGGAGTGAGTTCCCGTGACAAATAACTCTATTGTCGGTCAAAATAAAAATACTCTTTTTATGTTTAAAATGCTCAAAGCTAAATTAAATTTATTTTTGAAAGCTGTAGTTTTGGTTGTCAACAGATTCACCTTTAGCAGATTTAAAAATTGGGTGTATATTGTGTAGGCTCGTAAAATCTGATGCACATTTATTGTCAATCCAGTTAGTACTAGCATTTAATTTTATTAATTTCAAATCAAATCAATCAATCAATTCACTTTATCATCAAATCAATTCACTTTAAATTTTATAATTGTTTTCATCTATCTTTCGATACGCCACTGGCGCTGTAAAATGCGGCCCCTACTCGGTACAATTGGCAGTGGAATGTTTCAAGTGCTAACTAAGACATCCGTTGCTCGCTACCATTATTAAATCGAAACTCAGCTCCCAAGTTGTCTCAAAAATCGCTAGACTTATGCCCGTACCTATAGTGAATGCTTGGTTGAAGCAAAACTTGAGCACGGCTTAACTATGAAATTGTTGATCATGATTGGTTGATTTCGTATTTAAGCCGTGCTTAAGTTTTATTCCAGCCAAGCATTGACGGGCATAAGATCCTCATAAATTTCCGAGTGTATCGTGATTATTCACAATTAACAGCTTTTGCAATTTATAGGTAAGCAAAAGCACTTTCTTAAATCTTGGCTTTTTAAGCTTCAAAATGGCAGTCGCGTATTATCGCAAATGTGAAAAATCTAGACTTTCTGAATAATCGTAATTTAATTTGACTTTTCATAAAAATGTGAAAACGCTCACTCGCATAACTAATTGTCGCTGACCAAGCAATACGCAAATCGACCGGCTTAGACGACGTCTGCGCCTCAAAACCTCGTTCTTCCGTCCACCACGCCAATTTTCCAAAATTCCTTGCTTTAAACTTGACAAAACCAAATCTTAAACGTAAATCAAATTTTCTTATATACACTCCCGAACATTTTTAATCACTTGTTTTAGGGTCACTGCACTTCATACAAATAATCGTGTTGATAGTGTCTGTGTATTATCGTTTATATAAGATAATTCTGCCTACCCCACTCTTCAGTAACGGTTGCTTGTTTCAAGGCAAAGCGATAACTGATTATCAACCCGAAAATGAAGAATTTTTCACAAAAATTTATGACAATATTATAATCTAAGGTTTTAATAAATTTGAACATAAATTTAGATAGGTGATCACAGCTCTGCAGTATGGCACAAAGCCTACTGCACCTCCGGATTACAAAGCGGATTATTCGACAGGGATTGTAAATTTACCAAAGACAGGGATCAGGCAGGTACTAATTAGAGCTTGTTTGACAGGGCCTGTAAATTTACCTGTGACAGGTACGTGGCAGTTACTTATTAGAGCTAGTGTGACAGGGCCTGTAAATTTACCTGGGTCAGGGACCTGGCAGATACTTATCAGAGCCAGTTTGACAGTGCCTGTAAAGTTACCTGAGACAGGAACCTGACAGGTACTTATTAGAGCTTGTTTGACAGGGCTTGTAAATTTACCTGTGACGGGGACGTAGCAAATATACACTACTGTGATCTAAAGCTCAATATCAATTTGTGGGCTATTGAAGAGGCAACGGGAAACCACTTTATTAATAATTCCCTAGTATGTCACCTCGGCTTTTGCCAAGTTGATCGTCTACACACTGCATAGTGTATGACACTCAAAAAGAAATAACATAAGTTTAGATAATTGAATTTTAAATTCTATTGTTAGTTCATAATTCCAATAATTTGTTTATTTAGCGACACTGTCTCGAGTACCTTAACAGAGCGTTATAGAGTTAAACATAGTAGTCGGAAATAATCGGGCATAAGTACAAAATTAATATTTATTAGTTACTTATTACTTATAAAAAATAATTACCACTTACATGGCCAGCCTGATAAATAAAAATTTTAACAATTACAAAAACATTTTGTGACCTCTTAAGTAAAATAATCAATAGATAAGTGGTTTAGGTAATGTAACTCAATATTAATTATATTAAATTTTTTAGAAAAACTAAGAAATGCACAAACACTATTTAAAACTAGATGAAATCTAAGCTATCTAAGCTAGATGAAATCTAATGATCTTCTGATTCGTAGATTCTATTTTTGCATTTATTTTTGTCTTTCATATTTTTTTCTCTAAAATAATTAAGAAAGCAAGAATTTGCTTAAATAAGTTTTTATATGTTAAATTCCTATGTTCGGTGAACTCATTCAGCACCCGGTATTATGCATGGTATACAGAGAGAAAATTAAATAATTTTAATTTACAAAATGGTTAAGGTTATTAACATGTGATAATATTTTTTTTTATAAAATTAATTTTTACATGTTAGATGTTACAATTATAATTTTTATCTTTCCAGTGAATCACACAAAATACGTTCGGTTGATTAGAACGTTCGCATGGGATTCCTCTTTCATCAATTTTTACCTTTTTAGTGAATCACTCAAAAACACTTTTTGTTAATTTGGACGTTCGCAACGATCTCCTCTTTCACCAAAGTTTACCTTTACGGTGAATCACACAAAACATGTCCAGTCGGCTTGGACGCTCTTGCTGTACTCTTCTCTCACTTTTCAAAGTTCCAGTCTGTAAACTTGCGCACTGTCCCTCACTCAAACATTTACAATTTTTTAGTTTTACGCTTCACTATACCAGGCTATTTAAGTTCACCACCTTATAAATTTTTATAATCTTTTAACATTTATATTTTTTATTTCTATTTTTATTTATTTTTATATCGCCTGTAATAAATTAATAATATTAATTACATTACAAATTAGATTAAACTCAATTTAGAACTAGTCAAATACCTGTAAATTACACAAACAAATGCCTTTGCCATAACAAAAGCAATGCGATACTCCTTACATTATCAATGTTTACCAAACAGTTTTAAAGTACTGTAAACCACACAATGTTAAAAGTCGTCTGCGACTAATACATCAGGAAAACTTCGTTTTAAACTTGTTTTGAAACTTTCGTTCTGTTTTTTACCATTAATTTACACTTGGTACTCGTGATTCTGTGAGCACTTCCCATAACATTCTGGTAGGGTGCTAACCTTGCCAGATACATAGCTTCTAGATCAAACAACAACAGTGCAGTCGGCGCGACTAAGCGTTGAACCGCAGTCTTCCGCTCCGTAGCATGTCGATTTAAGCAAAACCAACAGTATAATATTATACGAAGAAATTCTTTTATAAATCTCAATTTGCTATATAAGAAAATAAATTTGGCTGGCGGCTTGCTAAACAATATTCATATTTACCTAACTTTCCTGCGTCGAAAAAAGCACGAAATTTGATCCTAAAAAGAATAAACTTCTTCAAAAAAAGCACAAACTTTTTTAAAACAATTTTTAATAACGTTAGAACAATTTTCCAAAAATATCAGATAATTAAATCCAAGAGAATTCCTCCTACTTTTAGCAGATTAAGATATGCATCTTTTTTGTCCTTATCGGATTTGATAAAATAATTCATAAAATGATATTAGGTTATGATATTAATACAAGTATAAGTAATTGAATTTTTAATATAAATTTTATAAACCATCAAATTTTTATAATCTTTCAAATAATTTTAATTAAAACCGAAAAGCAGAAAAATCGAAAAAGCACAAAAAAGCATAAAAATTGGAAAAATGCGCAAAAACTTGAAAAAATCAAAATAAGGGTAATAAAGTTGGTGTCAAACAATTTGTTTTTTTTGTATTGAATCGTGCTCCTTTCTTAAAATTTTTTAAATGCTTGTAACCGTCGCAATTAAACATAAAGCTTCTAGTCCGTTCAGACTATAAAATTTCGCTTAAAATTTTCGATAAAATTTTCTTAAAATTCCATAAACTTTGTAGATTTACAGATTTGTATTTACACCTTTATCACCAAACACACCATAAAACTTACTATATTTTTATTGTAAACACAAATCTGTAAATCTACAAACTTTAAGAAAATTTTAACGAAAATTTTAAGCGAAATTTTATAGTGTAAATAGGCTATTAGAAATCCGGTCCCTACTTATAAACCTTGTCTTATATTATGTAAATATTATGATAATTACATAAATTAAATCTATTATTTAATATTCACAAACTTAGTTTAGTTTTATATACATAATTTGCTATATAATTGTTATCTTGAAAAGTTTTGCACCTGTATAGTTTTCCATTTAGTTAATTTTTTACTGTTAAATTGTATCTGATCTAAATTGCTGTATTACAAATTGTTTATGTTCATAATAATTTATGTATTTTAGCTATTTCCGTTTTAATTTTGTTGTAAAATAATTAAGCATCTCTATTATATGAAAATCCTTTAATTGATGCATTTGAATCTAGTATTGCTAACTCCAGCGCTAACCAAATAGTTTTTAACCAATAATTATTTTAATCAATAGATAAGTGGTTTAGGTAGTGTAAATCGATATTAATCATATAGAACTTTGTTAAAAAACCAAAAAAATTTAAATATAAAATAATTATTTTTATAGAACTCAAAAAAATATTTACAGTATCGATCTGGAAATATGAAAAAAGATTGTAATTTATCCACTCGATGGTCTGGTTTCCAATGTAGTCATTTGGTAGACAGGTACAGGTTCTAACAAAAAGTTTTATTAAAATTCATTTTAATTGAATTAATAAATTTTAAAATTTATAGTACTTATGTGGTTTATTTTAAAGATCCAGTTGCTATTCTTGACGTGCAGAATCCGAGTTAAGCTGTAAAGAATATCGACGTTTTATTAGGTAATATTATAGTACGACAGCTTACCCATCCTCCTCCACAGAGAGAAATTCTCGTACAAAAAACGTAAACCAAAATTAAAAATATTAATAAAAAACAATATTAACGTTCATTTTAAATATTAGTAGTATTTGTAGCAATCACTGCTCAAAATATTTTGGAATATAAAACAAATACTTTCAGAATTACTTATTGTTCACAAGAAAATAGAAAAAAACTTGTGAGTGCAGCAGCTCTGTCCAAAAATTATGTTTTCATTAAAACAGTTAATGCAAGTACACCAATTTTCCGTGTTTTCAACGTTATAAATACGCTATCATCTTTTTCTATTTTCGTTATATCAGCCACAAACAAGTAAAATTTTTTTTATAAATAACATCAAAATTCTTGTAGAATTTAAAAGATGAAATTATACTGAAGCGAATAAACAGAGAATCTACATACATTTTTTTTTTAAATTTCAAAATAATCGAATTTGAAATATCGATTTTTTAACGAAAGAGTAGCAAAAAGTGCCATTGTGTTGACCGTCCGTGTACTCCATGTAAATACGTACCACGCTTGTTTTAAAGCGCGGGGCATCCACAGTTAGATTTCAACATCATGGATGTCAAAGTGGGATGTTCATTGTCAGATAGTCAAGCAAGTTAGACGCCTGTTATACCATTATAAGTGATACTACCATGATAAGATTAAAGTTCAAGAAAACCGTTAAAACGGCACAAGTAGCGAAGAAAACGAGGATTCGATAAATCTTCAACATCGTGAAAACAAAGAAACTCGGGAACAAGATACACTCCACTAGCGGTTAAACCTGGTACACCATCATTATCAGGTATTTCAGCAACCACAAACTCCATCACCCCAACTCGCTTCTGACTCAATGCGCCCAGCTAGCGAAGAATATGTAGGCCATGTTGTCGGAGGTTAGCGATTTAGACAAAGAAATTGCGAGCCTTTTGAGTGAGTGTGCCTACCTCTCTCAACCCATTATCGAAAGAAGCCAGTACCAGCTATGAAAGTGTTTCTAGGACGGCCGTAGAAGAAATTTTTTAACCAGTAAGGAGGAAACGTGCAAGGTGTATCACCCCATGCTCATCAACCGAGAAATTGCACAGGGACACCGTTTTAAGCCAATGTTAGAAATCCCAAAACAACATACTGAAGATAAAGACAGCCTCAAAGTGAAAGCTGTTGTCGAACAAACACCAAACAAACCCTAATAACCACGATGATGCCAAACCAAAACGTAATCAACCTAAGGGCAAAATCAAAATCGCCAAAAAAGACTCCGGCAATACAGGCTACCGTCTCCCATTACATTAAAGGAAGTAGCGCATGACCCACGCTATTGACAAAGATAAAAAGCGATGTAATTAAATACAGGGTCGGCAACCTAGCAGTCGACAACGCAGGCTTCTTCACAATTCGATTGGAACAAGAAAACACCTTAAAGTGGTGATTTGGGGTATTCACCAATCGATAAGCCCAGAAATGATTATGTTGGAACCTGGGGACCCAACTTCTTTAAATAGATAAAGTAACTAGGATGAATAGATGTCGAGATTGAAAGCTTCTCCCACTACTGTTGGTCATCTTCCTGAAAACAAAATAAAATAAAAAAATCTTTGAAATAGAGAAAATTTTGGAAATTGATTCAAACGCCAAACAAGAAGTTCCGATTGGGTCAATGTCAAAGGTGCCAGAAGTTCGGCACTCACGTCGCAAGTGCAGATTCGCGAAATGCGCAAGACCCCATGTGACGAGTGCAAATGAGAAGACCACATCTGCGCCAACTGCGGTGCTCCACCCCCCAGCTACAGAGGTTGTACTAAATTCCCGAAACCATGAGCGGGAACCCAACTTACCGAAGTAAACAATAAAAATTCTAAGACCAATACTAAACACTATTAGTTTTCATCAAATATGGAAAAAATGAAGACAATAAAATCACTCCTTGACTCCTGGCAACATCCGAATGTCATAGCTGCGATAGTTAGTAGCTTGAAACTTCGGGCAGCGGCCAATTAAGTTTAACCAAAAAAGAACTGTAAAATCACCATTTAAAGGAACAACATCGAAGAAGCACAAGTATGTATGGTTGTGTTCCAAAGTGGTTTGGACCCACCCTGTGGATCGTAGTAAAATTTTTGTATTGTGGGTTAAGTCGTATTTGACTAGGTTGGGGTCAATTACGGGAAATTTAAGGCTTTTTGCCAAAAATGGACAAGCCAGTTGTACGTATTTTGGCTCCTGAATTTTGATATTTTGATTGAGCATTTATGTAATTGATTTTGATGCGAATGTAGAAAAGTTGTAAATTTAATTTTCAATTATGCAATTTGAATTGTTTTGGAGGTATTGCTGGTTTGAAGTTGCGCAGTGCAAATATTTTTGTTTGTGGAAGATTGATTTTGTTTTTATTAAGAAGATAACATTTTTAACGAGCTGTTTTTTTTTAGATTGAGATTCAAATTTATGAAGTTAAACATTATAATTTAGATAGTAAAAGTAGAATTTGAGAGAACAAACGTGGCGTTGCTGATATCAGGTCGATTTGATAAATTAAAATTATAAGTTCAAACTTTGAAGCAAACATAAAATTTTTAAATTTAAATTATAAACGATTGGATTGAATTATTTTCAAAGGCAATTTTTTTATTGAATATTTGGATAAACGACGAAAACGAAATCGTCACGGAAACCGACTCCCGAAAAGAGTTCTTGCTCTCCGACAATTAACGTTAGCCGAGGTAACTTTTTGTTTAGTAAAGGGTTATCGCTTACCACAACGAATACTACAATAATATCATCCGGCCCAATAGTTGCAAAACAAGTTATGAAATGGGTGAGTCCACTCAGAGGGCCCTAAAAAAGTGGAAAAAGAAGCTTTAAGACAGCCTACGGCTGCCACGTGATTTACAGGACATTTATTATGTTTACGTCAAAGTGTCTCTACAAAATTTTAAGTTTTCTAATGAAATTATGGTAGATTATGGTATAAATTGCAAATATATAAACATTAAAATTGATGTATTATTCAAAAGTTCAGGAAACAAAGCCCAAAAAACCGTAAAATTAAAAAGTGGTTGCTGTATTGGCTGTTTCCATAAGATTAGCTCCGCCCATCATGTGGTTTTATGTTATTAAAGTATTTTTGAACATATTTTTCCGTAACATCTGAGATTTATCGTAGTTGCTAATTAAAAAATATTTACATATTTAAATTAGTAAAAGTTACTAATTAAAAATATCCTTAATGGCTCTATCGTCCTGCTCGGCAAAGAACGAGTTTTTATTTTTAAATTAAATTCGGCTAAAATTAACAAATTCCTATTTTAAATAAATTTATTATGATGTTAACAGTTGCAACGCTTATCATTAACTTTTTCAGGCCAGAATTATGAGTTTCTGGAGGTACTCGTAATCAAATTAGCAAGTGGTAGCGTGATAATTCCACCAATCCACTAATGTAACAAAATTTCAAAAAGTGGTATTAGCATGATACCACTTTTAGCTTGAAAGGGTTAAGTAATGCCGACTTCTTCCACTAAAAACACTACACAACAAAATGCATTTGCAAGTAGAACAAAATTTATTATTTATAATCAAGAATACATCGCTATTTCACACAACAAATCTACATTACTTGCCAATAATACAAATAGATAAGTTAAAACAACTACATATTTATTCCTGTAAATAAATTATAAAAAATATAAATAAATCAATACAGCAGAAAGCGGTAATCAAATTATTAAGATCTAATAAATAATAGGGATTTCATAAAAAGCTATTATTAGAAAATTGTGGAACATATAAAAGATCAATATAGCAATGTGCCTCGATCACTTATTTATAGTATTTAAAGTATATAATAAATATAATCGATGTATTTTATACCTATAAAATCTGACGATGACACAAATATCGTCAAATAAGCTAGAGTGGCTCTCTCAAATAAGTTATTAAATGGATAGTGATCAAAATAACTGTTAGAGACAGAATTGCAAACGTATGATTAAACAAACTGCAAAAGTATCTCGACTAAATAAGTTTTATGAATTATATTTACTTTTATATATTTTTGTTCATTATTGTGTATTTTGAAATTTAATAAACTTTGTTCTCAACCTTTATTTAATTTTTAATAATAATTTTAATAGTTAGAAAATTATCAAACCAAAACATGAAAATTCAATAATCATTTTCAAATTCAAAAAACTCAGAAACTTAGCAAAACTAGGTAATATTTTCAGATCAAGTTAGAGTTAATCTATGAAGGGGGGGGGGGGGTTGATTATATTTCGTACTTAATACGAAAAACTGATGAGCAATATTTTTATTTTTATGGATTACAAAAGCTGCATTTTGTAGAGAGATGAGCGAGAGCTGCAGACTCTGAGATGATTTCAGGATATTATTTGTAACAATTCTTGAGAAAACACAAATAATAATAATAATAATAAATAAAGAATTCAAAATGCAAATTTCAAAGTGATTTGTTGCCAATAAAATCTTTAAATAGAAAATAACTTAAAAAATGAATTTTTAAGTAATTTGTGGTATTTAGTAGTATGTGATGTTAAAATAATCAAACCTAACAAATGTTAAAATAATAAATTTTAACTGTTAAGTAATCGAGGTGTGCTACGAAGCGTGTTAGACGTGTTTCAAAGTGCTCCGTTATCGTAAGATTAATAATACCTGGCCATATACAACTTGATAGAATTATTCTTTGAATATTCAATATAATTAAATTATAATCAGGACTAACTATTGAATTTTTTAGACATTTTAACCGTACCTCGGGCGGTTAAGTAGAAAAAACTAGAAAAATATGACATCAAACAGTACCGATGCAAGTCAACCTAATTTAAACCAAGAACAGTTACAAACAAAAAACCTATTACAAGTAAATATTAACAATATGGAAATATCAGTAAGCAATGATCACCCATGGCAAGTAGTGACAAATAACAAACGAAAACGAGTTATCAGTCCAGACACAGAGCTTCCGCCGCTAACACTATCAAGAAGATACCTACCACTTGCTAACCTCAGTGACAAAAGTACAACCGTTAATAACTTAGAAATTAATAATATAGAACCAATACAACAATCCAAAATTGATAAACCACCTCCTATCTTTGTGCACGGCGTAATCAATTACCAAGACATGATTAAAAATTTTAATGCCGTAGTGGAACAGGAACAAATTACAACAAAATCCTTAACAAATAATGTCGTCAAAATCAATGCCAAAACTGTAGATAGCTACCGTAAACTAATAAGACATATGAAGGATGAAAATATAATTCATCACACTTATCAATTGAAAGAGGAAAGAGCATATCGAGTAGTAATAAGACATCTTCATCAAACAACACCTATAAACGAAATTCAAGATGAATTGGAAAGTAAAGGCTACAAAATAAGAAACATTGTAAATATTAAACATCGTTCAACGAAAGAGTCATTACCTCTATTCTTTGTGGATCTCGAACCAGCGGAGAACAATAAAAGTATCTATGACTTAAAATATCTACAAAATAGAACCATTCGGGTTGAACCACCGTACAGAAATACTGACATAGTCCAATGCACAAGATGCCAGATGTTCAACCATACCAAAACCTATTGTAATCGTCCTTTTGCATGTGTTAAATGTGGTGGATCACACGATACAAAATTTTGCAAAAAAGCAGAAGATATACCAGCTACTTGCTACTTATGTAATGGACCTCACCCTGCAAGTTATAAAGGATGTCATGTATATCGAGATTTACAAGACAAATTTAACAAAGACCAACAACAAAAAAGTAGACAAACCACACCTAGCTTCTACAGTGCCAGACCAAGAGAACCCATTCGAACAAATGAACCTACAACTTCACAAACTTATTATAACTCAAATAACCAACAAACGTACTCAGAAGCAACAAGGAATAAACAACATGATCCAACAAGTCACCCCGAAGACATTCCGTTATCCAAATTTCTTAACGAATTTAAAGAAATGTTCCAACAACTCATGCAACAGAACAACATGATGATAAATTTACTCAACACAGTCATACAAAAACTAATACGATAATGGCAGACTTTCTACGAATTGCCTTATGGAATGCTAATGGCTTCCACACATCAAAAGTTCGGGAAACTGAACTATTCATAAAAACTTATAATATTGATATCTTACTCATATCCGAGACGCACTTCACTTCAAGATCATTTATAAAAATTCCTCACTACAAAATATATTCTACTAATCACCCGGACGGAACGGCTCATGGAGGAACTGCCATAATAATTAGAGAATCCCTAATTCACCACGAACTAAACAAATATGAAACTGAACATCTTCAAGCTACTACAATCCAAATAAACAAGTTACATAACTCACTAAAAATTGCAGCAGTCTACTGCCCACCTAGACACAATATTAAGGAAGATGATCTGAAACCCTTCTTTGAGTCACTAGGCAACAAGTTCATTGTAGGTGGGGATTATAATGCAAAACATACACACTGGGGATCCAGATTAATAACCACCAAAGGTAGAGAATTCCTAAAGATTATTAATGCGAAAAGCTACCATACAGTTTCGACAGGCGAGCCAACATATTGGCCTACTGATGTAAATAAAATTCCTGACCTACTGGATTTTTACATTACCAGCGGAGTCTCTACTAATTTTATGGAAATTCAATCAAACCTTGAATTGACTTCGGATCATACTCCAGTTTTATTGACGATTAGTAATATGGTTATTAAAAAACGACAAAAAGTATCTTTTTACAATAGGAAAACCAACTGGGACCAATTTAAAGATCACGTAGTACAAAAACTGGAATTTACGCTACCTATTAAAACAAAACAGGAATTAGAAGAAGCTACAAACCACTTTATAACAACAATTCAAGATGCTAGTTGGAAATCGACTCCCACGCAAGAAGAAAAACCAGGTAATGAGAACAACATACCTATGCACATAAGACAAATATTAAAAGAAAAAAGAAGAGCCAGAGCTAGATGGCATTTAAGTAACAATCCTCGAGATAAAACCGAATTTAATCGAATAGCGAATAAACTTAAAAAACTAATTAAAGAAGCTAAAAATTAAACATTTAATCATTATCTAAGTAACTTGTCGGTGAAAGATAACTCTATTTGGAATGCTACAAAAAGCTTTAAAAGACCTCAAATTACCATTCATCCTCTTCGTAATCCCAACAATTCTTGGGCAAGAACAAATATGGAAAAAGCTGAACTGTTTGCTCAACATCTAACGGAGGTCTTTCAATCTTATTCTGACGAAACAGATGAAGATGTCGAACAATACCTTGACGCTCCTCTACAGATGTCCTTACCAATAAGGAAAATCAAGCAAACTGAAGTCGAACAACAGATAAGAAGACTAAACAAGACCAAGGCTCCTGGATATGATCTTATAACGGGTAAAGTCCTCTCTGAATTACCTAAGGTAGGAATAAAATTTTTGACAATCTTATTTAACTCTATCCTAAGATTATCGTATTGGCCATTACAATTAAAATTTGCCAAAATTATACTTATTTTAAAACCAGGAAAACCACCCACGGAGCCTTCATCATATCGACCAATAAGCTTGCTGATAATAATATCTAAGTTGATGGAAAAAATTATCCTAAAACGATTGAATGACAACAACCTGCTAGATGATTTAATACCAAATCATCAATTTGGATTTAGACGTCAACACTCAACTGTTCAGCAATGCCATCGAATAGTAGACACTATCTATAGAACCCTAGAAGGAAAAGAATTTTGCTCGGCAGTCTTTCTGGATATAAAACAAGCCTTTGATAAAGTATGGCATAAAGGACTTCTTTTCAAAATCAAACACGCTTTACCAAACCATTACTATCAAATTCTGAAATCTTATTTGGAGAATCGAAGTTTTCAAGTTCAACAAGACGAAGATGTTTCTGAAATTTATACCATATTATCAGGAGTTCCACAAGGAAGCGTACTTGGGCCAGTGCTGTACTTACTGTTTATTGCGGATTTACCCACCACCTTGTTTACAGAATTGTTCACATTTGCAGATGACACTAGCATACTAGCAAGACATAGCGATGCAAAGCGCGCTTCCGAACTGCTACAAATACATTTGACTGAACTACAAAATTGGTTATCTAAATGGAGAACAAAAGTAAATGAAACCAAATCCATCCACGTTACATTTACTCTAAATCGTTCGGAATGTCCACCTGTATATATCAATGATGTAGCCATACCTCAAAAGACAGAAGTAAAATATTTAGGATTGCACTTAGATAAAAGACTTACATGGAAAACCCATATTAAAAAAAAGAGAAAAGAAATGGATATAAAACTAAAAAAGATGTATTGGCTACTTGGAAAAAAGTCTATTCTATCGATAGAAAATAAAACACTGGTATACAAGGTTATCATCAAGCCAATCTGGACGTACGGAATAGAACTGTGGGGGTGCGCCAGCATGTCCAACATAAAAATTATACAAAGATTTCAATCAAAAGCCCTCCGTATGATGCTAGATGCACCATGGTATATTACTAACCAAACTCTCCACACTGACCTAGGCATTAACTACATCCAAGATGAAATACGAAAACGAGCAGAGAAACATGACCTAAGACTTCAAGATCATCCCAATCCTAGTACGACACAACTTTTAGAAGAAAATATATTCAGACGCCTTAAAAGAAAATACCCTCGGGATCTGCTGTCATAAACTAACTGGATATGGGTAATGCCGATGGGCCTATTCCCCTGCATGACAAGAGAGAACAAATCAACTCATAGGAAACTTTATAATATTTATTTGTTGTAAATTATTCTGATTGTTGATATAAGCAATATAAATATAAAGAAAAAAAAAACTGTTAAGTAAAGAATACATACTACACAGAAATATAATATTTAAAAAACACTAAAATAAACAATAAATTTATTGTCATTTCAATGTTTTCAACATTATTGAACAATGGTTGTTATCTTGATTGATATAAGTAACCATACCAAATTGTTTTGCTCTATCTCTAACGGTTTAGATTTTATAGTCTCTTAAAGTTTTGGATTATTATTGAGATTTTTATCTTTCGGCTGCAGAAAACTATATTTGTTTTCTGATGAAAAATAAATTATATCTTTCTTAGTTGCCAACCAATGTAGATGACATTATTTAGTATACATGAATTTGTCAGGAATAAGTTAAAAAGTAAACAAACTTACCAAGTGTTTTTGTTGGGCCAGAAAAAAATCTTAAAGTTATTTGTAGGATTTTCGAAACAAACTGCAGGGTTCTGCGATAAATGGAATATCTCCTAAAGGAAACAGACAATCATGAAATGTTCTATTTTTTTGTCCTCAGAAATATGCTCTACGACATGAAAGAGCAAA
Source organism: Cantharis rustica (assembly GCA_911387805.1). NCBI lineage: Eukaryota > Metazoa > Arthropoda > Insecta > Coleoptera > Cantharidae > Cantharis > Cantharis rustica. The sequence goes on along the minus strand of OU426878.1, from coordinate 52,586,674 downwards.
ATTAGTTGTTTTTGCTCTTTTATTACTTTTTCTCACTACAAAACCAAAAATTTTGATTGAACTCTCTTTTTATATTACAATTTTGAGAAGATTATATGCAATAAAACATCCAGGGTTCAAATCTTCTAATTTCACGAGAAAATTTTGTTGATTATTAAATAAATTAAAAACAATAGCCGCTTTTTCGTCTAAAAATTTTATTATAAATTTTTGTAAGAAATAAAAATTGAATAATCTACAACATAAATTTTATTATTAATAAAATGGTTAATTTTAATTTAAAATTACAAATTAGAAAAAATCATATCAGAATTTGTGTATTTGTTTATAAAAAATATTTAGATTAATTAAAAATTATTTTAATTTTTGAAATTGCAAATTTTAAATAAAATAGTTAATTTAAATCTACAATCACAGAGAAATCGATCAAATAGCATCGGGACTCCTGAGGAATATACCAAAAGAGGAAGAAGCGAAACTACAGAAGATCTTACCGCGAGGGGAGGGACATTTAAGAAAAGCAAACTTTTGGTGCGAACTAAGGTTAATATTAACCCTAAGGATAACAAAGACAAAACTAAAAATACAAAGAGCTTTCCGGTATCCCAAGAGTCATCAGGAAGCGAAATGGAAGAGCTAAAAATAATGATCATGAACTTGACTCAAACAGTCAACGAAGGTTTCTCTGACAACAAGACTGAAATAAGAGATCTCAGAAATGAGATTGAAAGTAACAAAAACGTAGTGATAGGGGTAAAAGAGGCAATAGAGAAGGCGGATAAGCAGTTGAAACAGGAAAAGCAAGTACTGAAGACCGAAATAGAGGGGCTTAATGAAAAGGCTATAAAACAGAAAGAAGCAATGGCTAAACTGGAGGAGAAGATGGAAAAATACGAGAAAGAGAAAAAAAGAGACAACATTATCATTAAAGGAGTATTCTCAAACAAAATAGCAACAAAAGAAAATGTCGAAGACTTGTTACAGAAAAAACTCTCAGTTCAGGTAAATGTAATTAATCATATCAAATTTTTAGCATAAACCAAAAAATGCACAAAACACTTTTTCGAAAACTAAAATGTTTAAGTATTTAATAAATTAATTTTTTAACTTGTGAAATATAATTAAATAATCTTGAAATGAACAAGTTAATAAAACGTTTAATAATATTGTTTTTATTAATATTGAATTATTCTGACGAAGACGTGTACCAAACGTTGAAAGCTCAATAAAAACATTATTATTAAACGTTTTATTAACTTGTTCATTTCAAGATTATTTAATTAAAATGTTTAAGTTATCACAATATATAAATACACTCGTGCGTATAAATACACGCATGCAGCATCTCAAGCGGAAGCCCCGAATAATAACAAAAATGAGACACATATTCTAAATGGAATATACAAACGGAAAAACGATACTGAAAGCGGAACAAAGATAAACAATCTAGTACAAAAAAAAGGCGAAGGCAACAATTACTTAAAATTGGAACATGAACGTGCGAACACTGCTAAAACCCGGAAAAATTAATGAAGTAGCGAAAGAGGTTCTGAGGTTTGGGTTGGATGTGACGCAGGGCTGAGCCGCGCATATGTGCGAAGTGTGCGGCGCACATAGGCGCCAAGGCAATAGGGGCGCCGGATGAAATGCCAGCGTTCATCATTGAAATAATATCTCAAATGAAGTATGTAAAAATTTAATTCGCGTATAATCAAAATTTGAAAAATAAAAAAAATATTTATGTTAAAACACAACGACAAAAAAAGAGGCGCGTCGTAAGTTTTGCACACAGGCGCTGCCGGTGGTCGGCGCGGCCCTGATGTGACGGCACTGCAGGAAGTGAGATGAAAAGGAAATGGCGAAATAAATCAAAGTAAATACACGCTGTTCTTTTCAGGAGAGAAACGTCAAGACAGAAATGGCACCGGCTTCATTGTAACAAATAAAAACATTAAAACCTTTTAACATTGTAATGTTAGTTTCTTCAATTTAAATTACCGCCTTCCCAAATCAAAGTTCCAAACCAAACCAAAGCTGGGATCGTCAAATAAACCCCGCACGTTGTGATTCTCTCGTAGTAACACTTACAAGTCATTTTAAATCTGCGGATGGCTCTTTGAATGTTAACGTCGTTACCTTGTTTACTAACCTCTAACCTCACCTAAACTTATATGTACTAGTGGCGTAACCACTGACAGAACACCTGAAAGAATAATTAGTACACACAAATTAAATAAAACACAGGATTCGGTTTAACGATGAATATATATTTAGCCGAAAAGAAAATGGTAGTCCAACAACCAATTTACCAGCAAAGTTAATCTCCTTGATATCATTTAATTCAGAATACTTTAGTTTGAAATTTGATTTAATAACTGTTCGATAGTTAATTCCTCTGATTGTAATGTTTTCTAATTGTTTATTCATATTTAATGACTAACCACAATCTTTGTAAACTTTGTAAAGAAGCGCCTATATGTATTTTAATGTTCAACTCAATTGTTTTTATATTATATAAAATATTTAAATAATAAACCCTTATATTATGCTAAATTATCCGCTCTTAACTATTACCTCGTCAATTTAAAACTAAGATTGTCACTTAATTAATATGTCGTCACCTTAATCTAAGTTCGTCCCCTTATTGCTAATTGGTCATTTCCTTAAATCTAAATAAATCGTCTGTACTTAAAACTAGCATCATCATCTTAAATTATTATGTAGCCCCAAATAAGCATAAAGAACTTTGTTAATATTTGTTATTAACAGTTCTTAAAGATCGTAATTAATATTATCTCATATGTGGTCGCAAATAATCATAAGGAACTTTGTTAATATTTGTTAATAACTGTCCTGAAATATCAGAATTGGTATTATCTCATTGAGAGATATTTAAAAAAAAAGAAAATCAAGCAGCTTGTTCACATAGCCAGCTATCAACTTAGAGGTCTTATTGCAGAACTAATCATCGATCGTTTATGCTATAAAGATACCTCCCAGGTCAAATATGAATAATCAATTCTTTTCATTACATTATCCCACTCCGCTTAAATATAATAATGTATAAATCACAATCTCAAACCAATAATTAAATCTTAAAACTGAAGATGAAGTAATTTTAAAATAGTTTTAAACTCTTACCCACGTGGTTTATCACTTATTACGTATTCACTTGAAAATTCTAATACCACATCTTGTCTTTATTTAAAAGATTATAATTAATAAATTTATTTAACTTACGTATTTAAAAATTGTCGATGGCTACGATTTTTATTACAACAAATTTAAATTTAAATTACTGAATAAGATTGTCACACTTGTTTACACTAAGAATAACCGTCCGGTTTCAATGCCAAAAGAATAAGAAGCTTTACCTCGTACAGCAAAACCACCCTTAACCTTGTGTCATAAAACTAGTAGGTTTATTTTAACCAATTAACTTCTAGTGTAAAATTAAATGAACTTGGATTTAGAATTCGCGCCGATTATATTTAAATTCAAATTTACAATATTACAGAACGCCCCTAAAGGTTTACGAAGAGGAATCTCCAATGCTGATTTGGAAACCTTTTAAGATAAATTTGTATTCGTTTGATATCATAGGATCTTAACCTGCTATTAAATCGTAATCTGGGATCTCTCAGGCTTGCGCAACCAATATAAATACTGATTCAGATGACCCAAAACCCAGTAAAAGGGTTACCTCCGAGAGTGTTGGCTCCTGATCAAAATAGTACATTATAAACATTACAAACAAATACTAATTGAACACAAAACAAATAAATATCAAATACCCTAACGTTAACTGATAATGACTGGCCAGTCGAAAAAAAAAACATTTACAATAAAATTATATACCTAAGATAATTAACAACCTATAAATCTTGTATCTACATTAAATTTATCATCATACCATTTATAAATGTTATACATTTATACATGTTTCTTGCTTGCAATTATAAATGTGTCTTGCTCTATTTGAACCCTTGTTATAACTTTGAACCTCCATGTCTATGTTTCGTACCCAATGAACTGTAAAATAAAACAAAACCAGAAACTTGTCTCAACTTATTACTTACATCCCGCCCCCAAACACGATTAATTAAAAAACTAACTCCGTACTAACCTGTTTTAATAATGCCCAACAAAATACTCTAAAACTTTTGTACCCCAAATTAATTTCAAAACACAACTGACAAACCCGTAACCACCATACTTTTCGCCCTTATTTAATAATTGACAAACTACCTATCTTTCCTTCTCCTCTAATTAGCCGTAGATTAATTTCTCGACCAATCGTCTTCCTTTCCCTCAATATTCCTACCAGTGATTGCTAACCTACCCTCCCCTGATATCGTATTCTCCTCCCGCGACCATCGATACTGCCCGTTGCCTACATTATTACCTCTTGAATTCTGATACGGAGTGTATCTTAAACTTCTAGCAACTACCATACCCCTGTTTGACTCCTCCCTCTTAACTGCAATGCCGAAGCTATCGTTTTATCTCCTACCATTCCCCATAATGAATTAATATTCCCCGGAAACTGTCGCATAATGCTATTTACATTTAAGACAAAAAAGAAGACAGTAACAACAATGAGAAAGAAGCCTTTTACAATGAAATAAAGACACTCTGCGACACAATTCCCTAACAGGATGTGATGATCATACTGGGCGATTTCAATGCAAAAATCGGCAAAGAAAAACGCATTAGGTCCATTGCTAGAAAATACACCAACCATGAGAAAACAAACAATAATGGAGACAGATTATTATGCAACCTAGCGGAAGCAATAAACGCTCCGATTGCCAGTACTAAGTTTAATCATAAAAAAATACATAAAATTACCTGGATATGGCTAGGAGGAAACGCAGAAGAAGGTAATCAAATAGATCATGTTCTAATATTAAAGATGAAATAAAACTAGATGATAGATGTAAGAACCTACAGAGAAGCTAATGCAGACTCGAATCACTTCTTAGTGGTGGCAAAAATAAAACAAAAAACAACAAAATATAATATTGCAAAGCAAAACAACAAAAAAATAGCTACAAATGACTTAAACAACACAGAAATAAGAAAACAGTACGCAGATAAAGTTAAAGCAGAAATTAATTTCAAGGAAAAGGCCACAAATGTAGATCAAGAATTTAACATTACATAACATTACATCGAGCATACACACAAGCGCAAGAGAAGTGATTGGATACAAACAGAAAAAGAAATCTAAAGAATGGTATGACAACAAATGTGCATTATACAACAAACAAAAAGCAGACAATAGACTGAAGTGGTTGGAAACAGGTGAACAGAGAGACCGTGACATCTATAAAGAAAGCATCAGAAAAACCAATAAACTGTGCAAGCTGAAGAGGAATACATGGTTTGCAGAAAAAATGGAAAAAATCGAAAGGAACAATAAATACAACAACACGAGAATATTTTACTATCTATTGAGAAAACAGAAACCAACATACAACGTAAAACCAAGTGGTATTAAAGGGGTATATGGAACAATAGAACATGACTCGGAAAGAGTTAAGCACATCTGTAAGAACCACTTTCAGCAGTTGCTAAACGTCCAACAAACACAAGAAGAAGAAGAACTGAGACATACAGTAACAAACAATAACAACCAAGAATTAACGACACCTACAATAGAAGAAATCATGACAATAATACATAAAATGAAAGATGGCAAAGCACCCGGAAAAGATATAAACATAGAACTGATTAAGCATGGAGGAGATGAACTATGTAAAAGACTGAGCTTATTAGTACAACAAGTGTGGGAGAAAGAAAAGCTACCAGAGAAATGGAAAAAAGGTGTGATAATACCGGTAAAAAAGAAAGGCACATTTGACGATTGCAGAAACTACAGACGCATAGGTAATGCTCCTCAACTCAACATACAAAGTGCAGTCCACGCTGATCTACAGAAGATTGAAAGAGTTTACAAAAGATATAGTATATACCAGTTTGAGTTTACCGAAGGTAAATCTACGATAGATGCGATACACACGGTAAAACAATCAATAGAAAAAATGCATAAACACAATATGGAACTACACATGCTGTTCGTTGATTTCCAACAAGCCTTTGACAGCGTGAAAAGAAGAAAGCTGTATAAAGTAATGGAAGAGATGAAATTTCCACTCAAATTGATTAATCTGATAAAGATAGCGATAGAGGGCTCCAAAATATGCATTAGAACAATAGATGGCATGACGGAGCTCTTTGAAGTAAACAGCGGCGTAAGACAAAAAGATGCACTGTCCGAAACATTGTTCAACGTAGTTCTAGAGGCAGTTATAAGCAAGTTGGATACCAAAGGATTGATAACAACTAAAAAAGAACAGATACTCGCATATGCCGACAACATAGTCATCCTGACAAGAACCCGAAGGAAAATAGAGAAGATCTTCTCGAAAATGAGAACAGCTGCAACAAAAATGGGACTGTCTGTGAACGAAAATATATGAGATGCTGCAAGGACAATGCAGACTGCCTAACATCATTAACACCTAATCATAGATAATCTCACCTTTGAAGAAGTGGACAACTTCAACTACATGGGAGTGCACATAAATAGAAACTGCGAGAGAGACGAAGAAATAAAGAAAAGAATTTAAGCTGGGAACAGAGTATACTACAGTAATAAAAGGCTCTTCAAAGATAAAAAACTAACCAAGGAAAGCAAGATCAAAATATATAAGACATTAATCAGACCGGTAATTGTATATGCGGCGGAAACAATTTGTTTTTTACAACGAAAAGCCGAAGCATGAAGAGTGTTTGAGAGAAAAGTGTTACGCACCGTCATAGGGTTAAAAAAGGAAAATGATAATGAAGAACCCAGACAGCTGATGAACTATAAAATTTTGAAACAGATGAACGGGGAAGATATAGTGAAGCATATGAAAGCACAACGAATCAGATAGATAAGACATATCATGAGAAAAAACGTCATGGTAAAAAAGATAACGCTGTAGAAACCAGCAGAAAGCAGAACAAGAGGACGACCTGAAGATCATGGAAATAATGAATTGGACTAAAGAGACCCAAAACAGACTGCGATGGAAGGAAATTGTAAGTACCGCTACAATTCATGCTAAACTGTAAACAACAACATGGAAACAAAACATTACTGTACTAAATTGAATTATGCTAGATGAGGACTGATTCCCCTCTATAAACAGATCTGTAAATCCGGAAACAAATCCTCAAATAAATAAATAAACTATAAAATATTTACTTCAAATTATTTTTTACATATTATTTACAGTCGTTAATAATTTAAAAATATTCAAATAACCTACTTAATACTTACTATAATTTAAAATTTTTATTTATGTTATTTAAATTATGAAGTTATACTAGCGTTAAATTAGTATTAATAACTGCACTGCTGATGCACACAATTAAAAAATGTTTTTTATTTTGTATCTGAAATTTAACAAAAAAAAATCGTTTTTTTGTGATAAAAGAGAATAATACTAGTAATTTAATTAATTTATCTTACTAAAATTTAACATCGAACATTTAATTCAATTCAACATTGGTGGGAGTGTATCAATCTCCACAGTTTTAAATTATAAAAACTTTTAATTTCTAAGTTTGCTGAATTTCAAAGTTCAACATTTGAATGTTTTACTGTTATATAGAAAAAATTGCTTTTCTAGAAGTAAAAATAGTTTTCTACACACCAAGTTGCCTTGGTTTAAGTTTATGAAGCATAGAGCCTGCTCTGATGTATCAGCTTGTAATATTGTAGAAGCTATAGCACAGATCTCTTCTGTAAGTAATTGTATTATTTAACTTTTTATTTAATTTTTTAGTTTATATAATTTAATATAAAAGACTTTATTGATACAAGCACACTCATAAAGATACAATTACTTATAGGAGTTAGGAGAGATCTCATCTTACTCCCATCACTTCTGCTACAGTGTGTAAAATGTAAACAGATGTTAAATATTTTACCAATAATAAGTATAGAAATAAAAAATATTTTACTATTCTTACTATTATATATCTTACTATTAGCTATTCAGAAGCTTACATCAAACGCTATATACTACAAAATATTTCAACTCAAGTTGCTCAATTATCTTAAAACTGCAACACGCTTCCTAAGGTGCTAAACCTACAAACGACAAAGAAACTGCTGAGGTTTCTTGTAGAAATTTTAATAATATTGCAAGTTATCCAGATGTGTTGTAATTTGTAAATTGTCAATTTGTAATTTTGTGTTATTTCAATTTCTTGAAATTTATTATAACAGCTGTTATCTTTTCATTTAACATTTGAAATATAAATGGCACATGACTTCGACTAAAATAATGGCTGCCCGATATTGTAACCGAGATGTAGCCCACCTCTTTATTTTTTAAGTTGTTCTTTTAACAATCGTATAAAATTATCAATTAATTAATTCCAAATAATATTTTTTTAAATTTTTATTCGGGTGTAGGACGATAAAGTATACCACAGAATTTAAGTTTTACACTAAATAGAACCTCAGTTGACTGTTGACTAGACTACTAAAATTTGTACCAGACACCTAGCACTTAATGTATTGTGGCGTCATCTAGCGTCAACTTTGTCAACTTTTATTTTATTTGCCGCCTTTTTAATCAAACTTGTCTGTGTTATTATAGCCTATCAAAACAAAGCAAAATTATTTTATTGTTATTCTTATAATTATAAAAATCAATAGCAATTTTTATTGCTAACTATACAAATAGCTTATTTGTAGTGATACTAATATTTTCATCTAATTTATATAACTTAAAATAAACAGCAATATTTATTGCTACGATACAAATAACTTAATATAGGCACTAATAATTGTATGCTATTTTGTGTGTTTTAGATAGTTTTAGGTATATATATATAGGTAACATCGACAACAAGTATGATGGAGAGGTAAGTTTATTTTTACATGTACCTGTTATCATTCAAGTTGAACTAAGAATTATTATAAAGTGTAATATGGTTAATTGTGTATTATAATTCTTTCTTTTAGCGCTACTTGTCCTCATTGCTTCAAAACTTACAGTAACACTTATTCGAAAAATAGGCATATCAGGAAGATTCATACATCAGAAATACAGATACAAAATAAAACCAGCCAGATGTATTGTCCACTATGTCCCGATGAAAATAAGCAAGGTATGGCTAGTTATATTGCATTAATTCAACATTTTAGGGATCAACACAATGTAGTTATAGAAGAGGAAAAATCAACATTCTCAAACCTCGAAGAATTTGAAAATTGGATGAAATTGGAATACCGAAATGTTGATTACATCACAGATAGGACATGGAACGAAAAGTGTAAAACTATAAAGAATTATAACTGCAATCGTAAGCAATACACGTGGTTAGTATTACTTACAATAATATACTCGAACTGTGATGATGATAATAATTATAATTTCATTGCAGCATTTAAAAGTAATTGTACCAAATATTTAATGAAGAAAGGAGGGAGTATAAAAATTAATGGTATTTGTCCTTCAAGAATAACTGCACAATTTTACACCGAAGGTAACTTGGTCTCATATTTTAATTTTTTATTATTTTTTATTTACATTTAGGTAAAGTCGAAGTTCGTTTTATTAAAACACACGTTGGACATGAAAATGAACTTCGAACTCGACGTTTGACACCTGAAGAACAAAATGAAATTGGTGAAAAATTGAAGGCTGGTGTATGTTTGGAGAGAATTGTAAGAGACGCTCAAAAAGTAAAGAATGGCAAACTGGAACGAATAAATTTATTGCAAATACATGACCTACAATATCAAAGAAAAAAAAATGGAATTGGAATAAAAAGAGACTCGAACGATGCTATAGCTACATATATTAAAGTGCAGGAGTGGAATTCGGATGGCAAGAACTATGCATTTTTATTTAAAAATATTGGTAATTATAACAAATTATACTATGTCGATGGCTTATATCTGTAAAGGTTTTCGTTGGGGGGCTTTGGTGTATTATTAATGAGATGGAACTTTTTTTTATATATTTTCTAATTATGTAATTAATGTGTGTTATTGGATTGTGTAGTGGTGTTGGGCTAAACAATTTATTAAAGCAGGTTGGTGATGGTTTTTCGTAGGTGATTCACATCCGTTACTTAAAGAAACAGATTTTGCTTTAGGATTTATGAACAACACGATGGAACAGAAACTTAAGCAATTCAGTCGTATAATTTGTATGGATGGAACCCACTGTACAAACTATAAAAAATATGACCTTACTGTCATGATGGTGAAGGATAATGAAGATATGGGTTTCCCTGTAGCCTTCTTTTTATCGAACAGGTAAAGTGTAGGTACTTAAATATTTTCAATTATGTAAATTATTACCTTCAAAGACTTAAGAAGCACAACAACCACTCTCGAAAGCTCTTTTCCAATATACTAGAATTGACTTTACCTTGCCAATTTTTTTATTGTTAAAAAATATACTATTAATTTACTAACTTTAATTTTTTAAATTTAAGAGAAAATTTATAACTGTAATTATTTATAGGCAAGACCGCCTTATTCAAGAGATATTTTTAAAGGCATTAAAGAACCGCATTGGAGAAGAAATTACACCGGAATATTTTATGAGTGATGGCGATGCAAAATACCACGAAGCATGGAAAACAATTATGGGCAATTCACCAAGAAGATTGTTGTGTACGTGGCACGTTTTGAAAAATTGGAATCAACGAGGGAAACCAAAAATTAACGACAAATCCATTCAAGCCAATATGGGAAAGGACTTGAGAGAGATTATGACAGCCACCAAAGAAGAACGTTTTATATCCTTGAAGAATGCTTATTTGAAGAAACTTGAAGACGAAAATGAAGTCGAATTTTTAAATTATCTTCAAAAGTAAGAATTATTACATTTTAACAATATCTAAAATTTTCAGTTTTTATTTGTATTAACCCTTTCGAGATGGTTGCCGTAGATGTACGATTTGCAACTGCTACTTTGCCATACTCTTACGTTATGGACTGTAGACGACAAAATCCTACCAAGTACCACTAATTTAAATTTTTAACCATCTTGAAAAGGTTAAATCGACACATTATTTTAATTACTTCAATTTTATATCCCAAAATATTAATTTACACAATGTTTTCTTTTAGAATGTATTTTAAAGACGTAGAAACAGAGAAGAAGTGGGCATATTGTTATCGACTCCATGCTGGTATTAATACAAACATGGCACTGGAAAGTTTTAACAACTTTTTAAAAAGTAATAATTATAATATAGTATATTTAGCTGAATCAATTATTATTTAGAAAATAACTTCCATCAAATTTAAAAGTGCAAGTTTTTGGTCACGATTGTGCTTTCCTTAATAATTTATAATATTATGCTTCTTTTTAAATTCAACTATAATAATGTTTAGTAGTTATTAATTTATATGTTTATTCTCAATTTTTAAAGAATTACTAACTCGCAACGCAACAAGTTCGATAGAAAGATTGTGTGATGCCTTCGATAAAGCAGTGGATAGAAAAATGTGGAAGACAATTGTTAATATGGAACGTCCCAATTCAAATAGTTATCAAGACAGACAAATTGCCAAAGCACACAAGAAAGCGGAACAGCGAAATTTGAACGATGATGTGAAGGTAACAGAATTTGGAAAATTTCAGGTAAGATCGTCAATGTCAGGTGAGAACTTTTATTCCGTTGTGTATGGAGAAGTTGGTACATGTAGTTGTGTGAGTTTATTATGTAGGGTGTGTCACATTTGCAAGCATAAGTAAGACAATGTATGTGAATGTCCAGAGTATGCAGTGAAAAATGTCATGTGCAAGCATGTGCACATGGTATCTTTGTATGAAAGAAGAGTGCTTGCGGAATCTGTTTTAGATAAAGAGGTAGAAAATGAAGAACCCGAGAATTTTTGTATTAAAGAAACAAGTGAAGAAAAATTAAAATTAAGAGAAGCTGCAAATGAATTCTTAGAAGAAAGATGTCAAGATTTGGACAATAAAGAAAATGTTATGGACGTTGAAACTTATAAGAATATTTTTTTTAAAAACTTAGCCAACGCTATTAAATTAGATCTCTTAGATTTCAAGAAACTTGCTGCTCAATGGACATTAGATGTTAAGGAATTTCAAGGAAATACTTTCACAAAAAGAAAAATGGAGAAGCAAACATATTATCCTCAACCGCAAAAGAAGCAAAGAAAAGAGTAGATAGTATCCTTTTTATTTTTCACATGTATTTTATTTTGTTTTTGTTTAATAATTTTTGGTATTATTCAATGTCGATTTCAGATGAGACTCTAAAAAAATACCTACTCCGGCCTCCACGTGGCGAGTCTTGGTAATACAATTTAATCTTCTAATGCCAAGTGAAAAGAACTAGAGTGAAAGTGATTAATTTCGTTTTGTACTGTTAGACTTCACGTTCGGTAGAAAACAAACTTAAGACTTCGGTCCTTTTTATTAGGCACCAGAAAATTATTGTAGCTAACAGGAGGGGTTTGCTAAGAAGTAAAATACTTACTTTTATAATAACGAAAGTCTACCTTTCAATTAAATAATTTATGTCCATTATTGTAAATACATAAATTCTGCCAGTTGTTGTAAATAAATTATTCTTATAAATAAAAGTTTTAAATATAAATCCTTTCATTTGTACCCAACGAAGATCTAAAGTGATTATGTGATATAATAATAATATCAGGACGAGGTTTTAAATTAATAGGAGAAAATCGGTTGTTTTCAAATTTATTTTATTTTGAAAAACGTACTACGAAACCTGCTTATTTATGCTCTGTAATAATAATTGAACAAAATCAAGAAAACAAAAAATTACAATAGTCAAAAATATTCATGCCAAGGCCTTCGTATAGTTCATAAATCAAGTTAAAATCTTACTCGTTCTCAATTTCCGAAGAAAAACGTTCCTGCACTTCTCGTACAGGTGGTGGGTGTAAATTTGTGAGCGTTCCAATCAATCAAACTATTATTCCATAAGTCTTAAGAGTGTGAGATGTAAAATCAAGAATTTTGTATCACCCCATGCGTCGGATAGCCCTTGCAACATGAATTCCAGTCCCGGCTATGGAATCCGTTTACTGCACCTGTTCCGGTGTCACTTCCCATATTTATTTACCTTTATTTGCAACTGAAACGTTTATAACATTATCCAGTCAAATTTTAAAAATCTATTACCTCTACAGTGGTTTATATTCATTTGTAGACACATTTTACCACATTTAAAGACAAGACTGTGTACCGTTTATCAGGATGATCATCTGTACGATGCACTGATTTTAGGTTATATATAACCTATAAAATAATGTCAACAATAAACAAAAAATTATTTAAAATAAAAATAAAAAAAATTAGAGCTAGATGACGCTACAATACATTAAGTGTCTGGTACAAATTTTAGTAGTCTCTGTTGACTATGCAGCTGTTAACAACATTTAATAAATCACACTTTGCCGAATTAGACCGGTCTAGGTGGATATTTTTAATTAATATAGCGGTAATAGAAAATTAACCTAAAAAATGAATTTTTAAGTCTATAGTGTGGTAGTTAGTAGTATGTAATATTAAAATAAACAAACTAAAACATATTATTAAAATAATGAATTTTAACTATTTAGTAAAGAATACACACTTACATAGAAAAATAATATTTAAAAAACAATAATTTACATTTAACAGGTCAGAACTTAGAATATTAGAATAAGCAAGAAAATGAATTTTAAAAAAATTTACCTTATAAAAACTAATAAAAGTTTAAAATACAAACTTTGTAATACGATATAGAGGCCCCTATTTCACAATTATTATTGATCTTTAGTCGTATTTGACATAAGAAAAACGTAAAAATAAAATAAAAAGAAGCAAGAAAACATTATACCAAACAAAATTGAAAAATTAAAATTGAAAAACAGAAAATTAAAAAAAATTACGTTAAAAATACGGCTGTACCGTTAAGGATCAATATCTATTTATTTAACCTTAAAAATATCATTTAAACACGTGACATTGTTCAATTTAGTTATTTGGTAAGTCACATTAAATTTTTCTAAATTTTCTGTTTTTCAATTTTAGTAATGTTTTCTTGCTTCTTTTTATTTTATTTTTACGTTTTTCTTATGTTAAATGCGACTGATAATCAATAATAATTGTGAAATAGGAGCCTTTATATCGTATTACATAGTTTTTATTTTAAACTTTTATTAGTTTTAATAAGTTAATTTTTTTTTATTAATTTTCTTGTTTATTCAAATATTCTAAGTCCTGACCTGTTAAATGTGAATTGTTGTTTTTTTTTATTGTTTTTTTAAATATTATTTTTCTATGTAAGTATGTATATTCTTTACTAAATAGTTAAAATTCATTATTTTAATAAAATGTTTTAGTTTGTTTATTTTAATATAGCGGTTGTCGAAACGGCCCGGAACGGAGAGGACCGGAGCGTAGGCTGAGGGAGACCACGGCAAATCTCGGATCTACAGTATTAGCCACTACTACAAAAATTGATAACCTTAATTCAATAAATTTATGGTTCTGAAAGATCGTTGTACTAATCGAGTGCAAATTATGCTCAAAAATAGTTTAACAATGTAAAATTTACCATGAGCAATGTCAGGCCCGTAGCCAGGGGGAGGGGCACATAAAAGCACGTGCCCTCTCCTGAAATGTTCAAAACAAATATTCTTTGAAAGTAAAAATTTGAATTTCGAATATAAAATAGGGTTATTTTAAAGAGGAAGTATATCCAGCAATTCTTGATGAAAAATTCGATTTTTCAATGTTTTGAAGAATTTTCTTCCAATGTCAGATCCCTATTAAAAATATTATCAATATTACCAGTGACTTTAGCCACTGCCGAGAGAAGCTTTTCTAGTTTAATACGAATAAAAACTTATTTAAAAATTTTACTGGTGAAGAAAGGCTAAACGGTCTAGCGACAATGAATATAAGCGGGGTTAATTTTATGGTAACAACTAATGGAATGTATTGTTGTACATTTTGGCTCTTTGTATGCGTATTTTTAAATGATTCTAAAGATTTCATTTATAAAATTAAATATACGTCATTTTTTTATTTATTAAAATATTTTTAAATTCTTGGTGCACTTTATCGTCCTACTCCCTACGATTTAAACTAAAAATATCTTAAATTTTACAAACTTAATTCTATTAAAAACTTACAACAAATGGCATTAATTGTTTCAAAATAATATCTATCCTAACTTCAAAAATTAGAGTCAATTTCAAGTTCAATTTCAAAATTTTAATTTTCTAAGGCGAGTTTTCTAACTTGCGTATCTTTATATCTTAAAGCACGTGTTTTTATAAATCGATTCATTTAAGAAAATTTCACAGTTTAATGTTTATTAAATTATTTTGGGAAACCCAAATTTAATAATCTTTTATACTAAACAACTAATGAGATTATACATATAAGAAAAAGGATATTTAGAATTTGTAGTAAAAACTTTTAGTGAATTTATTTAAAAATTCCAAAGAATTTACAACACGAAATTAGAGATTCTTAAAATATTGTTTGAAATTGTTTCAATAGTTTCGTTTCATAGCAATGTCATGCTTTGTAATTTAACTTGAAAATCTAACATTTTAACAAAACTAACTCGTGCGAAGGCGGGTATTCAGCTAGTGGATAATAAAAACGCAATCTCAAAGATTAAAAATATTTTTTTTAAAAATCAAAAAAGTTTCATATAGCTTAATAGCGTAGGCAGTTAAGCTTTCAAGTTCCAAGGTTCAAATCACACCTCAGGTTCAAATCCCACTCGAAGCGGCAGTCGTAAAAAAATGTAAGTGTAAACTTAACTTTAAAATATTATAGGATATACTTGGTTATACATAATAATATTATAAATTTAAAATTACTGTAATATTTCAGATTCTATTCTAGGATATCGTTAACGATATGATATTGCGACTAATATATAATGATAAACAAATAAATGATGTAATAAAGATATAATATATTTATATTATTTGATGTAAATGAAAATAAAAAAATAGAATGAAATGTTCTATAAATTATGGTCGATAATTAAATAAATATAATTATGAATTTAAAAACTTGAAATTTTTTAGTTTTGTTACTCCACAAAGTAAAGCTGATTCAGCGCTGAATATTAGCTGAATCAGTAACCGAATACCTACTGAATTGCTAATTTGGCGGCAAAAAAACCAGTTAAAATTATGCAGCGTCAGTTGTTTAAAATGCTGAATATCAGCTGAATCAGCGCTAAATATCAGCTGATCAGCATTTTCAACAGCTGACTCAGCGCAATTTCAGCTTGTTTTTTGCTGTCTAGTTAGCAATTCAGTAGCAATTCAGATTCTGACGTTACTAAATATTAGCAGCTGACGCAGCTCAATAGCCGATTTTTAAGCTGATTCAGCGTACTCTCAGTTGATATTCAGCACCAAATGTTACATGGGATTCTCTCCTGTTTTTTTGTTTTTTTTATCTTGCGTATTTGTCGTTTTAGGCTGTAATAGATTTCAATTAGAAAAAAAGTTGTTATATTAATAGTTTTCATGTAGTAAACTACATGAATACTGCATGCATTTATACTGCATGTATAGTAAATACTACTGTATAACTAAACAAATTTTTTGTACTTTCTACTCTATAATGTTGTTTGTTACTTTGACACTGAACAAATGTAGTTGATTATTTTAAATTATCAACAATTGCAGTAATAAGTTGTTTTACAACAATTCGTGTATAAATTTTACTTATTTTTGATGTTGTCACTTTATTCACAATTTATTGTAGTAGATTGCACTGTATTTGAAGTGTTTTTTTTTCGTGTAAAAATTTATTTTTTTTAATTATAAAATTAAGTGAGTATTAATTTTTATTCTTGATTACTTGTCACTCTTCTTAAATCACAACTTTACAATTTTGCTAATTTACAATTTTAATTAATAATTTGCTAATAACTAAATCCTTTTCTCTCTACGATAATACATTTATTTAAATATCCGTTTTATTTAAGGTTTATTCGTAGTACATCCGGTAATTTACAGAGTTAAGTCTTATACTTCTAACTTAGTGGTAAGGCGAACGTAAATTGCAAGATTTAGCTTAAAATTAAGTTATGTCTCAAATTATAGAAAGACAAAATACATAATATAAAAACTGTTATGGTATTAAATTAAGTATGTATGGATTTTTAATAATTTATTGTTTTAAAGCCTGGTTGATGAATATTATTATAGCAAAAATAATATTTTGCTGCGTTTTATTATTTTCTGTCAGGCTACTAGCATTTCCATTTGAAGTATACCTTAAGTTATTCTGCATATTTAAGTTATGTAAAGTATAAGACAGCAATGCAATATAGAGCATACATCCTTAGAGATCGGAGTGCAGATTTTCAATTTCAAATTTCAATCCTTCTAAATGCATTACTGCATTCTAAACATTTAGTATCAATATGTTGATTATCAGAAAGATAAAGAAAACCACATCATAAATATTCAAGGGTAAGTCCCATGAATTTGATGTCTGAAATTGTAATGTGGTTACTACAAGTCCTTCAAGATGACAAGGCTAGAGGAAAAACATGTCTGTCGTACTTGAAGGTAGTTTATAAATTTACAAAATATAGTACACAAGATTCGGACGAAATATTTTTAATCTAAAATTTCAAATTGAGCAACGTGAAAGATAATGCACCCTTTAAATTAAAAATTTCATAGTTAAAGCGAAAATTTAAATATCTTCTTTTTCAAAAATGTATTAACAAAGTTAGATATTTTGTATGTGTACCAATTTCGTATAATAAGTTAGTATTAATCAATCGGTTTCATTAAGAATATGAATCAACATCAAATCCTTCAGCTTTGTTGAACAAACAAATCATTATTAAAAATTATTAATCTTTGTCGAAACAAAATTTAACTTTAATTTATAATTGATTACATTTTTGCTGAAAAATGCAAAAAGTATAAAAGCATTTCGTACAGTATTATTGATTTGTTACAAATTAATAAAAATCTAGTACAATTTACAGCTTTTATTTATTCAAAGGCTTGATTTATTTATGTGTGACGAAACGAAATGCGCAAACAGCTTTTATTAAGATGCAGTAAACAAAACTGTAAATTTTTCTTTTAGAGCACCTTATATTTGAATAAAAAATAAAATGTTTGCTCTGCTACCGTTTCATTAAAAATCTAAACATAATTAGGTTGTTATTAAAATTATTAACTAATAAATAATATTAAATTGTATAAAAAAACTTTTATATCTAATAAAACTTTTTATTGCACCTTCAGGAAAATTCAGTACTTTGTCAGGGATCGAACCTACAACTGCAGTATGGTAATTCAACACTCTAACTGCCGGTTAGAGTGCATTTGTAGAAAAACTTTCCGACTAGATTTATTAAACATTTGTTCCTGTGTAATTTTTGCAATTGGCTTCCGGTGAGCCTGACATTCATAATAATTACAACATCCTTCAAATAAACATTTATTTAAAAGAAACTGGAAAGTCGGAGATATATTTAAAAACCTCTTCGGTATTATACTTTTCTCCAAGAGTATATTATTAGGAATAGATGCCAAAGTGTTTACCCGAAATTAAAAATTTTCTAATAAATTATGGTAGATTATCGTAAATCACAAATATAAACATTACAATTTAAGGATCATTTAAAAAAACGAATGAAAAGACTCAAAAAACTGTATTAGCTTTAGTCGTTTCCTTAAGATTATTCCCGCCAATAGCGGCTTGTTTTTTTATTAAAGTATTTTTGAGCATAATTTGAACTAAAAAATGGCAAATCTAGAAGACACAGAACTCGGAGTACATCTAAAAATTAAAAATCTCCCTGAGCCCGACCGAACTCAAAAATTACAAATCTACAAAAACGCAGATTTTTGTTATAGTTAACAAAATTTTATTATCTTCGGTGGATATTTTGACATTTGCTTTCTATATAATATTATGTATGATCACATTTTATATTTAGAAAGAAATAAAATTTTATTCTGTTATTGATCTGTTATTGTATTATTAAAATGTAACTATTTAAATATTATTTAAATTCGATATGCAACTCTGTAAATTACATTTAAGTAACTTCTGAAACTTAAACAATTTAAAATTTGTAACACGAAATACACTCAATTTTACAATTTAAGTAGACACTTAGGATACAATACATTGTATGCTATTCGAAATATCAATAAAACCTATAATTACAATACAAAACAACATAAATTTTATTATTTACTCCTAAATTTGTTCACGTACATATTTGTACTATATCTGGCGTTTGTAAATAACTTCAGTAAATATCTGATGATGGTTGATTTCGCATCGTTGCTTTTGCATTATATAATAATTTTCATTATACATATAGTAATTAACATGAGAATTAAGTACTCAACTCGTTTTGCTTCTCTGTCCACAACCACACTCTGATTGGTCAACTTTACCGACCTAAAAACTATCGGTACAAAGACGATTGATCTGAGCGAAACACAATAAATTACAGAAAACGTTTATAGCTTGAACTTGTCTATATAAAAAAGTAATCTATTATTGATTAGAAGATAATTTAAGTGGATTCTCCATTATCAAACAGCCTTTTTATTTAACAAAGTCATCATAAAACCAGTACACGCAAAGAAATTTTGCTTTATAAATAAAAAAATTGCAAGTACAATTAAAAGATTTACTTTTAATAATGCGTCGACAGCATATTCTTTTCTTTTAAAAGCAGCACTACTTTCAACAGATATGATAAAAGTAAATACTTTTATTTTAATGGCACAGTTTTTAATTTATATTAAATATATAAAATTTTATTTTAAAAGCAAATACTTTCAATTCCAATATTAAAACAAAAACCAGCTACTTTCAACTTGATTTTTAAAAATTTTAAATTAAAAGCACCATGTTTTCAATTTGAGAGTTATTCGATTTTCAAATTAAAAGTTCTATAAAGCAGGTACCTTTAAATTTAAAGTAAAATGCTTTTATTTAAAAATTAATGTTTTATTGTTATTTACTACAATTTATTTTTAATTATTATTAACTTAAAACTAAAATAATATAAAAAATTAAAAATTAAATATAATAAATTAATTTATAAAAACTTATTTCTAACAAAGTACTTATTTTGTACGTTATATATATGTACAGGTGGACTCGTAAAATATTTTACAGAATTTATAAATAAAATTTTTGAGTTAGTTCCTACCTCAAAACACTGATAATGTTCGTTAAAACACTTAATATTAATTTTGTGAGTTATTACAAATAAATCGTTATTAGAATTTAACAGAAAATTTTGAACTTTATGTAACTCTAGGATTTCATTATTATAATGACACAAATAATAATTTACTTTATATATTGTACCTCTGTATTGCACTTCTTTTAAAGAAGTGGCATTGTCTGTGTTAATGTTATAACTAGGATCAATATATAACGAATTGTATTCGTTATGTAAGTTTTTTTTAACAGAATCTCTATAAAATATTTCAGCTATACCATCGTTATTTACTAGAAAGTTTGAGAACTTTAAACAAAATTTTACACATAATGAATAAATAATATTTTTTCTAGAATTAATTGAATTTGTGTACATTTTAGCTTCGCGATGTTTTGATTCAAATCTAAAACTCCATAAATGTTTAAGAGGACCACTCGCTCTTATAGCATTAGGATAATGAACCAAAAAATGATGCTTTGGTTTCAACTTATCTCCAAAAATTAATATATAATTTTTATTATGTTGTTCAATTAAATATTGAAGAGTATCTAAATCAGAATTACAAATTTCAGATTTAGTAATAATATCAATAATTTTAAGCAGACAACACAAAAAATGCCAAACTCGACAGTTTGCAGAAATTAAATCCCCCACTAAAAGTGGAAAAAAATGTAAAAATGACCATGTTTCCCTCGCAGACATTTTTAAATTATAATTTTGTAATCTAGATTTTTCTAAAATTGTAGATAAATTTACATTACCAATTTCTGTTTCACCATACGAAAACCATTTTCTTCTGTTGTTCAATTGATCCAAAGAAAACGTGCCCTCGTTCAAGTAATGTAAAATTATATGACAAATATCGTATACACAAACACCCTCAAATATATCATGCATTATGTCAAAAACTACATTGCTTGTAACGTGAAATGATGATATCTTGTTAAATGGGCATATTTCTTTAATTCCCGTTGTTCTAAAATCATTAGCATCTATATCAATGTCATAATTATTTACAGTTCTAAGAGAATTTTCAATTTCAATAAAATTTTCTTGCATCTGTAATTTGTTTTGTTTACAACGACGACAATAATAGTACGATTGAAATGATTTTGTAAATCCCAAAATTGAGTTTAAACCTAAGTTATCACCCAATATTAAACCAAGAACAAATTTAACATTAATAATTTCATTTTCTACTTCAATATCTAATCCAATATTCTCCAAGAATATTAATTCATCAATCAATGCATTAAATGTTTTTTCATTTCCAAAATCTTTTGCATTTGCAGTTTTAACAAACCCAGCTACAAATATATAACTTAATTTTGATAATAAAAATTGTGGAACTGTTGGAAAATTATAATAAAGAGCACATACTGAATTTGTTTTTGTGTGACCACCTAATGGATTGTTTATTTCAAAATCATCTAGATATAGATTGTACGGAATTATAATTTGATCGGAAGTAAATTTTAGAATTTTGGTGTTATAACTTGAACCATTAATGTAATTACAAATTAAAGACTTTTGTTTCAGATTTACCATGTTGTCTATTGTTAATTTCAACATATTGTTTAATTCAAAGAATTTTTTGAATTGAAATTTAAGAGGCATTAAATATCCTCTGAATTTGTTATCATCTATTGTACATTCACCATTTTTCATAACTTCAGAATAAAAGTGATCAATGGTAAAACAAACTGGATCTTTATAATAATTTTTAGTACGTAATAACTGCAAAAATTTATATTCGGATGTATTATCTTCTAAAATGTTTTTAAAAAGCGAAAAAGCATTAGATACCTTATTTTTGTCATCTTCATTAACTACCGATAGAACTAACAATTCACAGTTATTTATTAATGTTGTAGTAAATGAAGACCAATAATCATTAATTTCATGTCCATCCTTTCGAGATAAATTACTTTTCGAGTAAAATTTCAATTTTTGAGCTATAAAATCAGATTGAAATTTATCAATAATTTTTAAAGAATTGCAACTTTCATTGCTTGTTTCAATATTAGGAGTATTTGTTTTTAATGATAAATGAATTTCTTGAGTTGTCGATTCTTGAGGAGAATTGATTAAAGTATTGGTATTACAGTTTTGGAAAGTATTATGATTTATTGCAGTATCTAAAGGTTCGTTAATGTTCAAATTTTCAAAATCATGATTTTGATGAACGTTTATTATATGACGCTTATACGATTTTATATTTGAAAATTTTTGTAAACAATTTACTTCCCCACATTTCACTATTGAATAATTTTGTAAGTTGTGACTGGTTTTCATGTGGTGAAACAGAGATTTAGCATCTTTATAACCTTTTTTACAGGTAAAACAAATCATTTTAAATTAATTTTTTAAAGAAGCTAATAGTCCCGATACTTTATTTGGATAAGGTAAGTCATTAGCAACTTCAATTTCATAAAAGTATTTTTGTATAAATATCCACGAAGAAATGCAAGGTGATGGATATTTCAGATTTAAAGCAAAAAATGTTTTAAAACATGTATCCAAACAACTTATAAAACTAGTAAATTTAAAAACTATACCATCTACATAAACGTATTGTTCCGTTACAAAATCTTCCGTTTCAATTACTATTATAGTTGGTTGGAGCGATGATTTTTCTTTATGGTATCTATCTTTTAATTTTTCAATAGTTTCATTAAATTCGATAACACTGTTCACTTTAATCGCAAAATTTTCAACACCGTCCTGAATAGTGTATCTGCGTTTTCTCTTCTGCGGAGTTTTTGTATCCTCTCTAGTGCTGTACCTCCCTGTAGGAACTAAAATAGTGTTCAGGAGTTGGCAAATAATAAAGTTTGTAGTATCTGCACAAAAGAGTTAAAATATTAAGGTTTAAAATATAAAAAAAAAATAATATTAAATTTACTCTCGTTCTTATCTTCTTTTATAATATCTAAAAACGTGCGATACAGTTTGTCTTTAATGTTGTCCACAAAATATTGAATAATTTTTAATTTAAATGCATCCCATTTACTAAATAGCGACAAGTCTTTTCCGGGGTACATTAAATTAAATTCAGCATTTAACTAAAAAGCAACAAAGTATAATTAAAATTAATACTGCATTATTTATTTGAAATAATACTTACTAATTTTGCTCCATGAACGGACTTGATGATGGGCCAATCTTGAAAATATTGAATATTATTTTCATATGTAGTTTTTTTTCGGTATTCAAATGTCTGCTGCCATTTCTCCAATACAGCCTCAAATGGCTCCAAATTATATTTTAACCACTTTTTACAATTTTCGCTAACGTTATCGTCAATTTCTTGATCATTAATTTCCAAAGTATCACTTGAAGAGATTTCTGAGGAAGTCGTACTTGCTAATTTTACTCGTTTGTGCCTACTGTTAATGTACCTGTAGTACAGTGCCCCACTTTGACGTCTTTTATTACATCCTTTGGTGTAATAATAGTCCTTAAAAAGGGTAATACATATGTACATAATATCAGATCTAATACTATAAACATATTCGAAATATGAACAAACAAACAAATAATTTAAACAAAAATAATATTTGTAGGTGTATCGAAATTTTAAGCTTACCAAATTTTCATCTGGAAAAATAGTACAAATTTGTTTACTTATATTAAGAAACTCTCTTTTGTCTAAAAGTTTGTTTTCAATTGTTACGTAGTTTATTAAAATTCTACATATTTTTAATCTTTCCTCACTGGTTAAGTTTTTCTTTGCTAGTAAACGTTTTCCCATATAGTCACCACCAAGTATTTCTTTTACATCCTAACATCAAAAATTGTATAAATTAATATAAAATTTAAAAATATAAAAATTTATTACAATATCTGAAGACTTATTTTTCACTTCCGTGTCACTTCCCACATCAGGTCGATTTAAATTAATCCAATTTGTAATATTTGCTGAATTGGTGTCAGTATCGGTAAATTCCCCAAACTGAAAAATTTGAATTCAATTTATTTATTACTAAACACTACAGGTATAATTTCTTACTTCTACAGCTCGCCAGTGCTTCAACTGACGTCTTAAAAAAACTCTAAGACCGAAATTTGACTCTGGTATTAATTCTTTTAAATCAAATTCATTGAGGTATTTCAATGTCTCTGTTGTAATTTGTTTTCCTAGAAGAAAATTAACATGATACAAATGTAGGTACCTTAATTTCGTATGCTCGCAAAAATACAATCATAATTCCTTGATATGTAAGCAAATATGATTTTCCTATTATCTTACAAAGGGGAATCACTGAAGTGACAAATGCATATAGGTACATAATGTATATTATATTCTGATTATTATATTACTGATGCTTTTAACTTTTAAGTAGTCGCGTGACGGCGACATAATTATGGCGCCAACTGATGTTCAATATCCATAAGATCGTATATGCAATTTTTTTTTGTGAATTCTATACGCGACTCCTGAAAAGTTGAATGCATAGTACGAATACTTTATAAATACAATAACCCATAATGCCAATTTTTTATTATTATATCAAAGAAAGTACATTGTGTATGTTTTAAATATTAAAATTGATTTTTACATGTTATATGAAATTGAAAAATAATTAAAATCCATAACTTACATAAAATTGTGCAAAAACTATTTAAATGAATTAGTCTGCGACACCCTGTTATAACTTGGTGTTTCGATTTTCGGAATCGAAACAATCGAAACACATGTAAAAATCAATTTTAATATAATATTATCACATGTTAATAACTTTTACCATTGTGTATGTTTTATATACTACGTTGTACATAGTACACAAGTTACTTTAGCTAACAATAAGACATTTTCACTTACCTGCTAAAAATTTATATGCTTCTTCGACATTTAAATTTTTTAAAACTTGATGTAACTCGGGTTCACTAATTACTTCTTCAATACTACAACTGTCTAGATCACACCAATAGCTAGCACCTGGAGAACTATTCATTATTTTTAACACAGAAAATATAAGTATGAAAATAATATGTAACTTCTTATCAAGACGCTTTTCTTGTTGCCAATGGTACGCAAATTCAAAACGTTGCAAGTTAGTTCGTATTTTATAATGCTACCCGCAACAAATTTTTGCTGACGCAATTAGTCGTTTTTCTTTTGAAAGACGCACTTTTAATTTAATAGTAAATGATATTTAGTTTTTCATTAAGAGCGAATAGCATTTATTTTAATAGTAAAACTCTTTTATTTTAAAATTATTTTTATTTCTTCTAAAGTTTATAATGTCAATTTAAAAGTAATATGAACTTTCAAAACAAAAGCATTTTTTAAAAGTAGTAAAACTACGATTCTCTTAATTTTACCTGCATTTTTTTTGTTTTTAAAGTAAATACTTTCAATTTTCTGTTAAAAGTAGAGGTTTTTAAAATTTGCTTTAACATTTTTTTGCGTGTATAATTTACAATCGAAAAACCTAGTAGAGCAAGTTACTAAAAATTGAGATAGGCTTATACTATGATTTGAGACAATTAAGTTTTATTAATAATTAAAACAATTAATAATTAAAAATTATTGTGGCCAAATGTCAATGCGTAAAATTGGAGAAATAATTAAAAAATAAAAGTTAAGTGTTCATACCGTCATTAAAAGTTAAGCGATCCCATTGATGTATTGATACATTAAGTGATGCAACAAACAGATTCATTTTATTGTACGAAAAGTAAAAAAAAATCTTTAAGAGCTGCTACAATAGAGGATGATTTGCGAATAAAGTAAAAATCAATACTAGTGACAAAACATTCAGAAAAATTTTTCAAAAAAATCAATTTTGGCACAAATCTAATGAAGAGCTCAAAAAATAAAATATTAATCTTACAATAAAACATGGAGGTTTGGGGGTTTCGACCGCTTGGAATGTAAGAAAAATACATTTTATAGACTCAATTATAGACAGAAAAAAAACTAAAAAAGTTTTAGAACTTTTCTGTAAGTATTTTTGTGGTATTTAGTAGTATGTGATGTTATAATAATTAAACCTAACAAAATAATACAGTGTAGGTGAAAAAAATTCATTTTGATTTACTTAACCTAAAATTTCATTTAGACACGTGAACTCTTCTAGTTTGGTTATTAGGTAAGCGCAACATTTATTTTAAAGTTTGGTTAATTTCTTGCTTTTATGCCACACTATATTTTTCACCTTGCACGTACTGCTGCTCAGCGGGTTTTTTTCTCCCGACAACTCACGCATCATCAAAATGTGTTAAGCAATCCAGAATTGAAAGCAAATTTAACTTTCATTTAGTGTCACTTCAGATTGTAAGCGATATTATAATATTGTTCGAAAAGCAGCGAATCGCTCGATTTGGCAGAATAATTTAAAAACGCCACTTCTAACATCTCAGGACAAGTTGGGATTACTATTAAAAAAAAATTAAAGGTGGTTTTAGATAAAAATGTTGGTTTAAAAATATAGGACGATGTATTCAAAACAATATCCGGAGAAACCATTGCAAATTTGGAATTGGATCCCTCGGTTGTAGCTAAATTCAAATTTGCACCAATCACTAGTGTCGACGTTGAAAGAAGCTCTTCAGTTTACAAAGAACTTGAAGCGATAGAACGAACTTTACTCTAGAACATTTGAAACTATTTTTAATAATCAGTTCTTTTACAAATTAAATTCAAGCTGTTAATAATTTAATTTTTTAATTTTTTTTATAAAATAAACGAGTTAAAAAAACAATAAAATAAGATTTTTTAATCTGTTTATTTTATAAAAAAATACATTAATATTAACATTTAGGGTCAATAATTTATTATAATTTATTATATTATCAGTAATTCTTTTATTAATAAATTTGTTGCTTTTTTTAATTAAATTGATGCTTTTTTATCCGGACTCTAGTGATAATATTATTAAAAATTTAATTAAATCCATTTCGAGACATATAAAAGCCATTGTAAAAACTAAAGGTAATTCTACAAGAACTTTTAGTACTAATCTTAGTAGGTTTATTTATTTTTATTGTTTAATAAACCAAATTTAAATAAAATTGTTTTTCAATGTTATCTATAAATATCCTTTCTTTAGAAAATGTAAATAATCTGAAAGAAAATTTAAAAAATCAGGTGTAAAAATAAAATATGTAAAAATATTAAGTAATTTTTTAATAACTTGATTTCCTAGGTTTTTAGATTGTACAGTGAGCTGAAATTTATAAACTGTTCAGCAAATATTTAGCTGCAAGATAAAGAAATTTGGAATTAACATTAACATTTATCAAATCATTAATTGACGATATTGATCCCGATACAACTTTGGTAAATTAATTAAACTTTTATTAGCACTTCATTAATTTTATTTATTCATGTTTTAGCATCGGCGGGACAATTGTTAACTCAAGACTTACGTGAAAAACTTCCTATTTAATTTTGAGAATAAATTTTGATTTGATTATGTTACATTTATTTTCAAATGGCATTAAATGTCCCTGCCAAATTAACACACAAATCGCTGTTCTTTTTATCTTAAATTTTTCTACCACATACTAAATTTTATTTAAAATAATTTTAAAAAAATTAATCATTTCTAACATAATATTCCATAATTAAATTTCAAATTAAATCTCTCATCCTATTTATTAATTTGATATTATCAACTTGTAAATTATAAAAAAAATTATTATTTGTTTTTAAATTTTATTTAAAATCAAATATAATTAAATGTTATTTGGTTATATTAATTTTGGTTAATTAAATTATTTAAACGTTATTTAAACGTATAGTAAAATTTTTGCAATTCTATCATATATTTTGTTTTATCTTTTTAATTTTTTTAATATTTTAAATGTTATATTGATTTTATTTTATGTTTTCTTTTGTATGTTTCCATATTATTCTTTTGATTTTTTGAGTTATTATTGTTGAAGATAAACTTTTGTTTAAATCTCCCGCAGTTTTTATTTTATTTTTAAAATCAACCTTGGTTTATTTTTACAATATTATTTGAAATTATTTCGTGGTGTCTGTAATGGAATCCTTCAATTACGTTTTCACTGATTTTTTTCATTATTTCATAAATTTCATCTATCACTTTATCTTTTTCTCTCAAAAATTTGTCGGCTATATCTTTATTTCCAATTATTTCTTCTTTGGCATTAATGTCCATCTTGACAATTTTCTCTTCACTTTTGTCTATTATTGCATTATACTTCATTAATTTCTGATTTTAATTAAATATTATTTTTATGTTTAATTATTGTTTTGTTTGCACAAATAATATCAATTTGTTTTTCAATATTTTCATTGTTTTCATGAATTCTTTTGCAAATGCCTGATCTCTCAGATTCTTTATAAATTGATATGCTTTTCAAATTGCTTTTTAATTGTTCCTGTGAATCATTTCACATAGAAAAGATACAGACAGGTTTTCATTATTATTTTTATCTATTTTTTTAATTTGCTTTCTCTTAAGTTTTGTGTGTTTTCAAATGTTTTTTCTACCATTTCTTATATTTCTGTAGAAAATAAACATTTACATTTTTTTATATTAAATATTTACATTTCCAAGAAAAAGAAATACCGGCAGTGTGGTATAAGGCTTAAATGGGTATTCTACGAAGCGGGAGACCGCGTTTCATTGCTTGATCGCGCTAACTGCATTCTTGGGATCTAAATCCCAAGTTTGATCTACGGGCTTATAAACTCGCCAACATGCTAAGCAAGCGCGGCATTTTAACTGCCAAACCCTTTTTTACAAATTTTTGATGTTTGGTATAAACTTAAGTCAAAAATTTCCGTTTTGGGTTATTTCAGTATATCGTATGATTCTATTTTTTTTCTTTCTAATGGTATAAAAGGCTTAAGTCATATCGCAAAAATAAAAGTGTGAGAGAGAAAATATAATAAACGTTATTCGAAATTTATCTTTTTTAAAAGGTGAAAACAACTTAATTTGCTGCTATTGTAAACTTATGTTTTTTGACTTAAGTTTTTTTTACCAAACATCAAAGAAATAAACTCTTAAGAGAATAAAAAGGGATGAGAGGCCTACGTTCAACAGTAGACGAATCACGGTTGAAGAAGAAGATTTCTAAAAATATAAACAAATAATATCTTTTTTCTAGCCAGAAAAATTCCAATTAAACTTTCTAGCAAAAAAATTCTTAATTTTTTAATTTTTACTTTAATAAATTTAATCGAAATAGAAACATTGAATGTAATTCGATGCTGATGTACATGTGTCAGCTATCGCACATAAATTTAATGCACTCGTTCATTAATAAATTTCTAATATAAATATTATAAATTTGTCACCATAAATCCAAATATCAATTTTTTCTTATTTCTTACCTTTATCTTACTTCTTATCTTTAACCTTTTATTTTCTTATCTAACCTTCCAAATTTAACACCTTGTGATAGCAATTATTTATTATTTAAACTTGTAAAAAAAATTAATAACGTAAACAAATATTTGAAATCTATACAGTAAACCACACTCGCATTATTAACGTACTTGACGTCCTTATCATTATCGTCGTAGCCGTTAATTTGACCTTATCACCTAGTGCCGTCTATTAGTATATTAGGGTTACTTTAATTTATTTGTTTAGTGAAACTATACGTATGAGAAGGATCAATGCGAAGAGATAGATCTGTCAGAAGGTTAGTGTTAGTTTATGTTGTTTGTTTAGAGTAGTGAATTCTAAAGTGGTCTATATCGACTTCCAGAGGTCGACAATGCCATGCAAAGAGTCTATGTCAGCAAAAAAGAAAATTGGAAAGTCAATGGGGGTCAACGATAGTGGATCTCACTTAGTAGTAGTAGATACCTCACTGGTATCACTATTACAGAAACTATTATAGCACCTGCACCAGTACCAGGTTTATCCCTCCCACCAAAAAGATTAATTTTTTGCTTAATTATTTTATGTAACAGATAATAAATTTTAATTTGAAGAAATCAACACCAGGTAAGTAGTGAGTCTTGTAATGAAATAAATTAGTTTTTTTTGTAAATTTCACGCTCACAATTATATTTGTTAAATTCAACATTTCTAAAATCGTGAGAAAGTAGTTTTAAGAAAATATTAAGTTACATTGAGCGGGTAGTTTTCAAACTTTAAAAGAAACGTTAGAAAATCTACCGCCTCAATGACATTTATGGGTATTGATTAGTTTTAGTTAATTTTAGGAATAGTTGCAAAGGGTGTGAACCATTTTGCGGGTCTGATAGAATTTTTTAATTGTAAGTTTGAGGGGTAAAGAAAAAAGAGTTCCTTCTTTGCAAGGAAAAGAAGCGCATCGTGGTAGTTTGACCACGGGTGGTTTCAAAAAGAAACCACATATTTAATAAAGTTCGTTGTTATTTGGCAACAAGTGGTGCCAAATAAATTATTACTTGCTGCAATTAAAGCAAGTACTATATTACTATATTAAAAATTTTGTCAAGTCAATCTTGCCAAAACATAGAGGGATTGTGCGAGTAATTTCTTTCTTTTTTAAACGAAGTGCATAGTGGAGTCGTAGACTCAATTTTGTTTCGACATTTTGTTTTCTATAGAAAACGAAATCTTTCATCCCTTGGATCGTCTCCGTACATCAATAGAAGAAAGAATAATTTTGTGTACCGGGTGAAGTGCGTGAACATTATTTGCACCCAAAGCCGTTGTTAAAAATTCGTCAGGTCTTTAGATTGCTAAGACTTGTTAATTGTATGTAAGTTAATGTCTATAGATTACTTTTCATTAATAAATTAAATATATATAATTTGTATGGTATTTCTTTGTTTATTCGCTAATTGTATAAAAATACTCAAACCACCCCTAGGTTATTTATAGAGTCATCCTAGCCGGAGCTCAGAAAAAATTAGAAAACAAAGAAGTTACCATTACAGTCTAACTAAAACCGAAAAACATGGCAAGTGATCTACAGACAAAAAAGTTTGGAAACCACTGCTTTAGCAAAATTGTACTTAAGAGGTATATCCGTGCCAAGACATGGAATTATCAATGTAGGTTAGTGTTAGTTTATGTTATTTGTTTTGCGAAACTGTACGTAAAAGGTTAATCCATGAAAATGGATGGAATGAAAAATCCATTAATCTTAGTAGAAACTGCATTTAAAAAGTAGAACCGCGCAAAGACATAAATCTGTCAGTTATAGCTCTGGTTATTTGGTTAGGTAAACTGTACGTAAAAGGTAAATCCACACAGACAGATCTGTCAGTAGGTTAGTGTTAGTTTATGTTATTTGTTGAGGGTAATTGTATTTAAAGGTAGAACCGCCCAAAGATATAGATCTGTCAGTTAGTTCTTGTTATTTTGTTTAGCGAAACTGTACGTAAAAGGTAGGTCAACGCGAAGACAAAGATCTGTCAGTAGGTTAGTGTTAGCTTATATTATTTGTTTAGCGTAACTGTATTTATAAGGTAGACCCGCGCAAAGACATGGATCTGTCAGTTAGTTCTTCTTATAATAATAAATTTATTATTTTTATTTTTTAAATTTGTTTTTTTTGTGACTTTTTGCTTACGCATTTTAATTTTTTCAATTTTAGATACACCGTATACCTTCTTAGTACTCTTTTCTTAATACTCAAGAATACTTTTCCCGTACTTAACCATCGGTGGAAATTATGTCTCCGAAAGACATTGACTTGTATTGGGTCTGTTAGTAGGTTAGTGTAGTTTAAGTTATTTGTTTAGCAAAACAATTAAGACCGTTTAAAGAGATACGCTATGTCGAGCTTAGGTTAACTGTTAAGTGAATTTACCAAGAAATCTAATTACCGGGTTTTATAAATTGTTGTGTTTTGGTCAACCATATTTAAAAAAAGATTATCATTTTAAGTTAGTAGTTCGATTTGTCTATTCCACAACTAATGTATTACTTTCTGACGTCTATTTTTTCGCCTTAATTAATCAATTAACAAAAATATGCGTCCATATAACGTCCATTTTTACAAACTATCAGACTGTCACTGCGTGCGCATCAAATCTTGAAAACCATCATGCACAAAATCCGTGTGCACTCAACCATGCACAGAAGCTATCATGCTAGGTACCAAGCACAGAAACAAGCAAGAAAACCATCAGCAAAACAAGCATCGTGTGCGGCGGGCTTTACATACGAAAAACGCACCCAATAAAGTAACAGAATATTGTTGGTAATCAGTAAATAAAAAGTAACAAAAAAGAAGTAAAAAAATGTCGGCTGTGCAAACTTTAAACAGTAGAAAAACATGCAAAGAACTGAAAAACTGTAGAATGACGAAAGACGGCATATTAAAATATTCTAAATGATCACGAAAAAACTGGAAATATATAAAAAAGATGCAAATAACAAAGAAAAAAAAAAAAGAAATGGAAGACCAAGTAAATGTGATATAATTATCATTTTGAAGTTAAAGAATAAAAAGTTCAGAAATTTATATAGGAAACAATGTGATCCAGAGAATTACGAAGTAAAAATATAATATAAAAATTTAACAATGTGAGGTGCATTTTTTTATTTATTATAGGTTTTTATTTTTTATTTATTAAGTATTATTAGTAATATCTTACCTCCTTATCTTACGTAGTTTCAGGAATAAATAAAAAAGTAAAAACAGCAATTGTTTTATTATAAACAACATTTTATATTGTACGATAAATCACAAAAAGTTATTATTGGTATATTTTGATTTACAATTCGGTTGTTTAAAATTCTATATTATCTTAATAAATACTCAGTGAACCGATCAACACCAAGAATATTACAATGTTTAAATGTATTTTTCTTCAGTTGTTACAATTTGTTTCTCTTTGTTATCCCCATTACAAGAATTTACAATCAATGAATTAATATTATCGGTCACATTATCTGACAAATCAATTAATTCATATTGGACGTTATCAATATCACCTTCATTATTAATTACTGTAGTTTGAAATTGGTTATTGTAAAATTCGGATTTAATATATGTAACATTTCTGACTGATGTGTTGGAGAAAATTGTGTGTAACATTGCGCCGCTTTTAGTTTCACTTTGTTCAGGTCTTCCAAAGACTTGTTTCCACGATTGACGAAACTAGATATCACAAAAAATAAATTATTAGACGACATAATATAATAAGATCAAAAGCAAATAATAAAGTGTTATCTGGTTACCTGTGTATTCATTCCGACGTAGATAATTGGGTTATAACAAATACTACTTTTTGCAAGTAAAGCTGGTATGACACCTAACACTGGGGTTATTAGTTTCGCATCACCAAATTGAATTATAAGAGATACAATTGCATAAGGCGACCATGCAATTAAAAATGTTATTATCATCACAAGTATCATTGTTGTTATCCTTCCTTCTGACTTTGACACTCGTCCCGTTCGCAAGTTGGTCTAAAATTAAAATTAAATTAAAATGTCAAATAATATCTAAATAAACCTTATAGATTTTAATTAAATTTTGCAAGCAAAATTATTTATGCGCAACAATTTGGTATATAAATTTACAAACAAGTTACTATATTTTTTTAAACTATAAATAAACTTTAATTATTATCTTCTTTTTGTTGAAATACACATTTGCTCATTATTAAACATGAACATAACTTACTTCATTAGTGTTAATTAATTAAAATATATTGTTTATTCGTTTTATATAAGTAGCCTGGCGAGAAATTATAAGTTGAATAATAATAAATTATCATCTCTTGAAGTTCTCGTAACCTTAACAACCCTTCAACCTGTTGATGAAACTGACTAGTTATGAGTAAGCTGCTGTTTACATAACATTTTAACAGGAGAAGCAAATTGATGCAAAATATTTACATATTATATTTATATTATATCAAGTTTATTTATTTTTTTCAGTAGCAATTTCATATTGGAAAATTCCATATACTGAAAATATTCAATAAGAATTCACCGAATGCCATTAACTTTGAGATTTTTGTAAAAATCTTATACTTATTCAATAAATTGAGAAACTTCAATCCGGTGTAAGAAAACCTCTTTTTCTATTACATAACTTTTCTGTATTGAGAGTTAAAAGCTAAAAGTTATCGCATTTACAATTTAGTTACGTTTTTAATAACTAACTCGAAACTTGAAATAAAACTTGAAGAGCTTTATTATTTTTGTTCTACATAATTTGGAACAATTCTACATAAATAATATCTTTTCAATTATTGTTGAAGAAAATCAATAAAACTTTAAAACAATAAAATATAAATTTTCTTTCTGTTTATAAATAAAATTTTACCATAATTAATGAAATCCAATTTATAATAAAATTATATTATTATTTATTACGTAAATTAACCACTTGGTGGAAAGTGGTTAATTTTGAAATTTATAATTTTGTTACGTTATTTGGAAATGCTCGTGAAGTCTCTGGCGAGTGCTATAAATTATGTTGAGTGCTTAGTTTTTTTACCATTAATGTACCAAGTTTTTACACTTTGCACTGATAGTTTTGTGAGCACTTATATAATATTCTGGTAGGGTGCTAACCTTGCCAGATGCATTAAACTCGGGCTTTAGACCATAGCAATGCAATCGGTGCGACTAAGCATCGAACTGCAACATACAGCTCGTATTCGTTAATGGTAAAAAACAATACGAATGTTCTAGAAGTAAATTAAAGTAGAACAAGCTTAGTTTTTTAACTTTTAATTAAGAAAAGATGGACCAACTCAATGCAGCTTCTCCGTTTTGATACTTTTAATTTTTTTTTCAATTTATTCAAAAAATTCTGTCATTTATTTTATACTAGCTGATGCGACATAGCAGCAGTAGACCCAGTCTGCATTTGCCTGTTACAACATTAAGTTTTAGGGTTTAGGATGATCAAGTGTACTACTAAATTAAAGCTACACA
This sequence comes from Cantharis rustica, assembly GCA_911387805.1. Lineage (NCBI taxonomy): Eukaryota > Metazoa > Arthropoda > Insecta > Coleoptera > Cantharidae > Cantharis > Cantharis rustica. The sequence goes on along the minus strand of OU426878.1, from coordinate 52,551,572 downwards.
CTAAAAATGATTATGTATTATGAAAGAGAACATTATTAAAGAGTCCATAAACTGCTAGACTAGCGGGAGAGAGCTTTCAGCGAAGCACCGTAGCCAACTGCCAACTGTCCTCCGATCATCTAGGGGGATATTTTCAGTAGTACTCTATTTGTAAAAGCAGCTCGTAGCAACCGGAGCGAATGGGACGGGAGCGAAGGGTGCGGATAGTCGAATTTGATCATCGCAACCACCACGGAAATCTCGGATCCAATCAAATCATTTTTAGATGCCAATTTTTTGAAAACTAATGGATAATCCTAGGAAATGTTTGTTTTAATATGCTTAGAAAATTGTTCTCTTTCAATAGCGCATAGAAAAAAGTTTAAACCGTGGGGTAAATTGACTAAAGGTTCCCAAAATTTCTAATCCAAGTATAGTAGGTTATGGCATAAATTACAAATTACATTAAATTTTAGGAATTATTCAAAATTTGGGGTAAAAATGGCTATATGCGATTTTTATGCGTTATGCATACGTGTTTATGTCCTATGCGTTTTGCATAAGGTTAGCTCCGACTGGTGTTTTTATTTTTTACATTATTTTTGACATAAGTTGAACTAAAAAAATGATAAATCTTGTTAGAGAATGAATCTATGAGCCACTCCAACCATTACAAAAATTTCTAAAGCGGTCTCAATTTAAAAATTATTGATCTAAATTAAATAAATCTAATAAAAATAAAATAATAATCTCTGGAGTACCCAGAAGTCGAAAATTACAGATCTTCAAAAGCCTAGTAGATAGCGAGTTAAATTTGGCTATAGCCAAATTTAACTATTTAATTATAATTAACAAAATCCAATTTAAATTAAATTTAATAAATGTTAACAACTGCACAACTAGAAGTGAACTGCCACCACCTGATCCCATCAACAGAATCAGCTATTCACTGAATTTTATGTAAAAATTGAAATTCTAAAGTCGATTATTTTCGAAATTAAACGCAATATTTAGGTTTATCCCGAAATGAATCGCTTCATTTTAATGTCATCTTTCAAATTCTTTAAAAACTTTAGTAGTATCTATAAAAGCATGTGGGCCCGGTTATCGTATACTACACGCAAATTTTCTTTTACAAGATTTTTGGAGGACATTTTAAAGATTTTTTAAAATTTACTAATTTCCTGGGATTTCTGAAATGTTTGTTTTTTGAAAAGTTCTCAAAAAACTTTGTTTTTTGACTACTTTGTTATTCTCCTCTTTTCTTACTAATATCACATAGGTATTGTCGTGTTTCGAAAATAATTGAAAGAGGTTTTATGTTATATATAATTTTGAAACTGTTTTAATTTTGAAAATTTAAATTTCAATTGTAAGTAATGTTTTGTTGATAGAAGGTTGACAATAGAGATTGCAGAGTTGGGGCTCTTGGTCAAGAATGACCGACGCAGCGGACGTATTGTCATCTGTTTTTTAGATCATAGATCGTTCAGATGACAATACGTTATTTTGCGGTTTCCATGTATTTTGCTTGTTATTATTATTCCGACGAAGGCGATACAACTCGCCGAAAGCTTATAAAATAAAAAATTTTATATTTTACGTTTAATTAACTTGTTCACTTTTAAATTTACTTGATATATTAAGTTTCTGTTATTTTTGCAATAAATTTATTAGATTTTCTAATCTATTTTTCTTTTATTTAAGTAAAATACGAAAGAAACCTTTGTTTGTACTCTAGACTTCCTTTTAGATTATTTATACAAATTTTCCGGATTTCCTCCTAGATTTCCACATAATAATAATAATAATAATAATAATAATAATAATAATAGCTTTATTCATCAACTCTTACTTACAATAAAAAGAAAAAATAAATACATTTCATAAGAAAAAAATAAATACATTTCATAAACCAGAGTCGATGAAGGGGCAAAACAATCAGCAAAGCTGCTTTTCAGTTCTACCCTAGCACGCATTTTGTGCAAGCATCAGAATCTTCTTGATCCCGCTTCTAAAGGAACAGCTGGTTCCGCCGGTCAAGAACACGTCCAGATACCTATTGTAGATCTCCGCCGCTCGGTACTCGAAGGAGCCCTGAAACTTAGTTGTCTTGTGAGACGGGATAGACATGTTCCCGCTATAAGGAAGATCAAGTTGATGGCGTTCAGATCTTTTCACCATCAACTCCAACAGATACCCCGGGCTACCACGCTTATACAAATTGTACAGAAAGGAAGCGAACAGAAGTTCAAAGCGAGCGTGAATCTTGAGGACACCAAATTTATTATAAAAAGGAGTAACGTGACTGCCAAACTCAATATCACAGGCAAATCTCATGCAAGAGTTCTGAAGAACCTGTAGTTTGTGTTTTAAGTTGGCAGTAAGGTATCCGTAATAAACCACACTGCAGTAGTCAAGGTGACATAATATTAAACTCTGCACCAGCTGCAACTTAATCGTCGGGAGAAGAAGATATTTGTACCTGTATAAGGATTTCAGTTTGTAGTATCCTATACCACAAATCATAACAACGTGCGCCCCAAAACTCAAGTTACTGTCGCAAATTACGCCAAGATCCCTAACATTCTCACTAAACTCCAGTACGGAGCCATCAAGTTCAACGTCAAGAGAACGAGTGCTGTCGGCTAGAGTACAGCAGTATGTACTTCCCACACGTAAACAAACCGTTTTATTGGGGTTAAGGATTAACCCATTGTCGCCAGACCAGAGCTTAATAGAAGTTAAGTTATTATTCAAAGATTGAACAACACTGTCAACTAAGGTTGGTTTGTTAGAGAGATATACTCGAGAGTCATCAGCATACAAGTGTACACCGCAGTCGGAAGAAAGAACGCTGAGAAGATCAGCAGTAAAAAAAGTAAAAAAGTAATCATCTATAGTAATACCAAACTTTCTTAATTTCCCAAGATTTTCTCAGATGTCCTAGATTTCGTAAATTTCTTTGGATATCGTACAATTTTTTAAGATTTCTCAGAATTTCCTTGAATTCACTTGTACACCAGATTTTCCCAGCGATTTTTCTCTTGGTAAAATGTAATATTATCTTTCTCAAGTTTAAAAAAAATTGTTATAAAACTAAAAGTACTATCTAACGATATATTAATAAGATTCTAAAAAATGTTCAGTCTTTTTATTTTTAATTCCCCCTTTGAAAATTTCAGAATTACTCTACCATTTAAATCGTTATTCCATAAAAAATGTATTGGTTACTAAATGTAGTGTAGTCTGTAATGATATTAATGTAATTTGTATCTCGCGCTTCATGTATGTAACTACAACTTAAAACTACCACGAAATATAGTATTTTGAATTTCGTGCCAAGAAAGGCGTTGAGATAGACGTCCTGAGTGAGAAATCGTCCCGAGAAAAGAGAAAAGCACCATATTGAAACTCTCTTGCAAGCCAACCATGAATTGGAAAAAACACGTGTTTCAAAAACTTGGTAGAAAATGTCTTTGTTATAAAAGTTGTAACTGTGTTCTGTCGCAAAGTAACCTACTTGAATTAAGGTAAACTATATTTAATTTACAATTATATTATATTCAACAAAGATACGAATTCTCGTTATAATTGAACTCAATTATTATGACGATTTCTAATAAGTTTTAACGATTGTCTGTGAAATATCTGGCTGGCCGATATGTGTATACACACTTACCATAGCACAATAAGGACATTGGAGATCGCAACTACCGACATGCTAGATCCGATGATGTTAAAGTTCAAACTTGACTAATCTAACTTAATACGCGAAGACTAATTGATACAAAAGCCACACAAGAACTCGATCTTTCGGTAGGGTTAGAAATTTGCTATTTACTATGTATCGATGTTAGTCAATGTATATTTATACAACAAATATGGCTCAACGGGATTTCAGTCCGGCTGGATTTTGGTTCGGCGTGATTTTGGTTTGGCGGGATTGTGCTTCGGCGAGATTATGGTCCGGCGGGATTGTGGTCCGGCGGGAATATCAGTTGACAGGATTTTGGCGGCGAGATTGTGGCGGCGGGATTTTGTCCCATCCCGGTATCTATGTAACACAACACTATATTCTCTTGTTATATTTGATGCAAATAATGCAAATATTATACAATAAAACTGCGGAATGCTATATGTGTTTTGAACATTTAGGAAAAATTTACCCATGTATGTAATTTAACGGTCCACGTGACCAATAACAAACAGAACCCGTAAAGGCAACAAATAACAATATTATAAAACCTACAAGGTAACACAAAACAAATCTACTAATATGTCGAAACCGGCAATGTAACAAATATAACAAACAAATTATAAAACCATCTGAACCAACTTAATGTGTATTATTGTGTCTAAATTCGATTTCTCTCTTGACTCACCAGTTACCTTCAGCTTTACTGCTTTGTACAAGACTCATTTACAGATTTGGTTTGTAGTAGAGACTTTCTTGTGTACACAACGTGGGACACCTGGTGTTAGACAATACAGTATGTTTGGGTTGATGGCCATCGGGGTTGCGCTTAGGTAATTTGAGCATGTTTAGGTGTATGGAAATGGAGAAAATTTAATTTTACGTTTTACTACTACAAGTCTAAAATCGTAGACCGTGTGCTTAACGGTAAATTCTTTAATTAAAGGCATTAAGGGAAATGTTTTACCTAAAGAAAAATTCTTTACTAAGAATCTTGGAGTATCCTATATTTATAACTAGAGCCCGGATTCTAAGCTTTTTGCTTATTGCTCTAAATTATAAGCAGAAGATATTCCTTTTGGATCTTGACGTTTCTTAAAAATTGCAATGATTTGACCTAACGTTGATAGTGCTTTTTTTGCTTTTTTCTCAAGATTTTGCTTAAAACGCATGTTAGTGCTTATTAGAGCTTTTTTTAATTTTTTTTTAATGACTGACGAAGTACATGATTAAAGCTGAAACAAAACTCAAAGTATTTTATGAAAATTTAATTTACTGTACATGTCTGGCACATGGGCTATCCCATATTGTCGAAACAATTTGTTATAAATTTTCTTTGATTAATAATTTCATTTCAAATGCAAAAAAAATTTTTGTAAAGGTGCCTTTGAGAGTGTAAGTTTTTAAAGAAAATTTTCCCGATTACACCTCTACTTCCTAAACCAGTGCTTACAAGGTAGGGAACGTGGTTCAATGCTGTCATATATTATGGAACAAATTTTGAAAATTTTCTAAGATTATTGTTTCTGAATTGTCGGAGTTATCGTCGGCATCAATAAAAAAAATGTCAAAAAATTTTTAAGAATACATTAATTCGAAAACAATTAAGTTATACTATTAAAGCTAACTTTTCATACGTTCCATCATCCATCAAAAATTTGGAAAAAATGTATTTGCCTTTAGTGAAATCGGTAAAAATTATAAATAATCTCAGAAAGAAAACTTTGGAGGTGCAAGGGTGTGCAGGACATCAAAGGACTATGTCAAGTTTTACGCGTCCCTTGAATTGCAAATTTTAAAATGCCGATTTTTCGAAAACTAATGCCTAATCCTACAAAATTTTTGTTGCAATATGTAAGTATCCTCTTTTCAATAGTGCATAGGAGTTCAAATCGTGAGGTGATTTAATTGACAGGGCTCCTATTACGTCGGTTGATGTTGAACAAAGTTTTTCGATTTATAAGCAAGTGTTAAACGACAGACGACAATCTTTCATAATGAAAAATTTGGAAAAATATATGATAATTAATTTTTTTTATAATTATTAAGCGAATTACTAATTAATATTTAATAAAAATTACAATTTGATGTTTAATTTTTAGTGCTTTTATTCAATTTTATAGGACTCTTTTCTTTGTTTTTTGAAACTTTTTAAGTTGCCTATAAATCCGGGTTTTATTTATAACATTACACAATTCCCTCTGAAAATCCTAAAATTAGCAGGAATAAAACTTTACTAATAAGTAGGGATTGGATTTGTAGGCATTTGCATGTTTTTTTTGCGTACAAGCACGTGAAAAATTTTAAAAGGGAAACATGATTTACGCCTTTCTGGGTCGTTTTATGTAGTTTTTATTTTGCCTATAAATGAATATTTTGAGTTATAGTGCATATTTGACGGTTTGTTGCTTATAAATGCTTATTTGCTTATGTTGGCATATATATTTTGCAATTAAATAATATTTTGGGTTTTTCCAATGGTTTGAAACGATTTAAGCGTTTTTTTAAAATTTTCAATTTTTTTTAAATTCTTGAAATAAAATGGAAAAATTGAAATCTACGAGAAGAAAGGAAGAAGATAACTAGTAGCTGAAGAAGTTTTACTTTAAAAATATTTCTTCAGGCTTGTAAATATCTCTGGAAATCTATTTTACATATATTTGTGTATTAAAAATGTCTAAAGCTAAAGAAAGTTTATTATAAATAAAAAAAAGAATTAACAGACAACAGACGCCGATTGACACTCTAAAGTTTAGAAAAAATTCTTGTTTGTAACATTGATTGGAAGTTTAAAAAATAAAACATAAAACAATATTTTATAATTCTTTATTATTTTATTTGATTATGTATTCTCGTATTTTAAAGCATAATAAAAATTTTTAGCGCATATTTAAATGCTTATTTTGAAATTCTTAGAGCATAATTATTTGCCTGGATATTTTCAAGTTTTTAGTGCCTATAAATCCGAACCCCACTAATAAGCTTTACTACGGTTTAATGCTTAAGTTCTTCGACGACCAAGAGAAAATCATTAGTTCGAGCGCGAATGAAGCAAGAACTCTATTCTAACCGTTCTCCCTCGTCGGGCAATGGCAAACCACCGAGGTAATCCACCTTGAAAAACTCTCCATAAAATGAAGAGGTTATAGTCAAAGAAAATTAATTATTTTCGGCACACATTATTAAAAATATTAATAAAAAAATTAAATTCGAATATCTGTCAAATATTATTTACAATATTACTGTAAATTTACAAATTAAACAACAAAAATTTACTCTAGTATTAAAATTTCCCGGTAGGCCTTATTAGTTTGCTCAAAAAATATGTTGGAAATTCTGTAAATTAATTTAATTTTGTGGTATATTTACATAAGTAATATACCTACCAAATAAATTATAACGTAAATTTTAAATAAGATGGTAAGAAATTGTGATAAGCAAAAAATTTGGAAATAAAGAGTTGTGAAAATTTGAGAAAATCGTTTGGTGGTATTCGAAGAGTGATTTCTTTAAAAATGTAAAATGTTATAAATATTTTGCCTAATTGCAATACGTAATTTCATGAAGTTCACGTTTAAATTAAAATTGTAAAATAAATATTGTTGTAAAACCCTATGGACATTTTCAATCCAACGACCGAAAGGAGTACGAAATTGGCAGTAATAAAGGTAAAAACATTAATAATCAAAGTGAGCCTATTGAAAATAATGTCAATCAACCCAATGTGTCAGGTCTATTATAGCTATTATTACAACTAGGGTAATATGAATAGTATATTTCCCGAGGTTGGCTAGTTACATCTCGAGGGCAAAGCCCGAGAGATGTATAGACAACCAAGGGAAATGTATTCATATTTCCCGTGTTGTAATCAATAGTTTTCTTCTGATTGAAAAATATATTACTAAATATATCAATATTTCATCAATAATAAAATTTGAGATTTTGAATTTGCAATAACTCGAAAACGGCGCTAGATATCGAAAAACTGAGCAAAAAATTTACCCCCCTTTGCTCGTTCTCAACCCCCCCTAGCAATTTGTCGAAGGAAGCCTTATGCAAAATTCTAGATCAATAGCGCGCAGAATGCGCGCACAATAATTCAGGAAAAGTTAGGTTGGTTTTTAAAATATAAAAATAAGTAGGCACATTTTTTATTTTAAACGTCACTTAAATGTCACTTTTTAGCAGGGATGGCTTTAGTATTTTGTTTTGTATGTTTGATTGTCCAATCACCGTGCGCAAAGTATACTTTAAAATGACGTTTCATATTTCCCTAGGGACAATATGATATGACGTTTCATATTTCCCTTGGGAAATATGAGTGTGTTATGACATATTGTAACTAAGGCGATATTGCTCTATATTGTTTCAATCAGAAGAAAAAACTATAAAAGTACGAATTGATGAAAATTATAATTTAATCCGGTATAAATTATATTTCAAAACATATTTTCAAAATGAATTTAATAGTATTGCGTAAATAACTGTAAATTCGAAATAAATTTTGTTATGTAATATGAGAGTACAAAAACGATCAAAATCAACTATTAACATCAAAATATAAAAAAGAACGTACAAAATTAATAATTGACGTGAGCGGAAGGAACGAACGATTTATCACAGAAATCTGGAGGAAAGCGAATATAATTTTACATGCAAAATTTAAAAAAGGTCAGGCGATGAATGAAGAAAATTATAAGCGGATTCAAAGCAATTAAAAAATGCTAATTTGCAGAGCAGAAACAAAAGAGAAAAACGCCAATGGAAATTGACGAATTAAAAGAAATCAAAATGGTATAGCCAAATTGAAGAGGGAAATGCAAGCAGGATAAAATTAAATTATTCAAGAGCAAATCCCAAAGCAAACAGATCTAATTAAATTAAAATAAAATAAAAATTATTTTGAAGTTAAATAAGTGAACAATGGTGATCGAGAATATTAAGTTCGTGAAGTGCCTCGTGTGTCAAAGTGCAACGCAAACGTTATAATATTACCAATTCTTAGATTAAATTTATTTGAACATTTTTGTAACTGTACTGAAAATGAATTGTTTCTTCTGCTGGCATATTTTAAGATTTACAAGTAGGATTATGTCATGTTATGAAAGCATACAGAATTTTTTTTTAAGAAAATTGAATTTCATTAAATATAAAACTAAAAGTGAATGATTATCAAGTCTGGTATTTATAATTTAATTCGTATAACATAATTATAAGCCCTGCATCTTAGTTGTTAAACTAATAAGTTTATTAATAAGCAAATAATAATTAATACGGGAGATTCGAAAGTGGTAGCGGCGAATAAGTTAAGCAACAATCAAAACACTTGGAAAAACAAATTTAGTACATTCGAATGGAAATAATTTGAATTACTAACTTTGAAAGTATATCTTAAAGTTAAGGATAGGTTACATTTTACAATATATATTTTTAATAATGAATTACAAATAATGCTCTAGGGGTAGCAAAAAATGAAATGGTTGTAAATTCAGAACTGAAAGTTGTTTCTAGGGAAATAAATTTAATTGTAAAAGTTCAGAATGAAAAACAGAATAACGTTGAAGAATAGATCAAGTTCAGTTATTTAGTAAATGCAAACAGAATATTGAAATATTAGTTACAACATTACAAGCATGCAGTGTAAATTGAATAAATTAATTTTTAAAAAAAATTTATATATTTTTGCAATACTTCCTATTGTCCATATTGCGGCTTTAAGATATAAAAAAACTTTATAACTGTCCAAGATAAATTTTATTAGATCTTTCTATCTAAAAATATGTGTTCAAACGCAGCTGCGTTGCTGTAAATAATTTGACAATTTTATATTCCATTAATCAAAAGTTTGTTTTAATTTTAGGAATTTTGCTTTTTATTATAATTGCCTAAAGTTTCTTTTTGCAATTAAGAGATACAGTGTTAACAAGAAAAGTAAAACAAATAAAACCTGAGTTTTTTTAATATTTTTTTCCTTAATTTAATTTATAACTCGAAATCCGTTGATTCTAGAAGATAAAGGGTTATAACCTATAATTAGTAGATAAGCAAATGATCTTTAAAAAAGTTTTAATCCAATAAGCCCAAAAAAAGCAATAATATCGGAGCTATATGACTATGATTTGAAATCAGAAATTCAAAAAATTGCTTCAGATGGAGGTCTCCCAAGGGTTTGGACTTGGACAAAAATTTTATTTGAAAATTTATCTTAAGAAAGTGTCCTTTATCACCACCTCAAAGGTTCTTCACGGCCACGGGGACACCCTGTATATAAAAAGCGAAATAGTTGCTTTATTTTGTAGCGAAACTGTTTCTGAGGGTTCCCATGATACTAGTGTTTAATTTTGGGGGTCCACAATTTCAAGACATTTGGGAAACACTGCTCTATTCTTTTAATTGGCAATTTTAATCTACTTTGTAAACATCTAAATTATACTACTATTTATCATAAATTTAAACTACATTAAATCTGTAAATTAAATTTAAAATTAACTAATTCGCAAAACTAGTATATCAACTCACTTCCCTATTTAAAAAACCGTAACAATATATTATATAAATTTAACATAGTATATGCATTTAATTAAAATAAAAGAACATTGAAAAACACACCAACAACTAATGGCGCCTTTAGAATTAGCTATTATACTGAAATGCCCCGTAATTCTTATAAATCTTTATTTCAATATCAAATAAAATGGTAATGTTAAATTACACGGTACCCGTATCGCAGTCCGGCTTATCACCAACAATTTGTTGTTCCTTGAATAAATTTTTAATTTATAAATGTAAAAATTTTACCATCTACTAAAATTAACAATTTTAACAAAATTAACTTTTGTAAATCCCATCCAATTCCAATTTTCTATCCTTTTAACTTTACTTAGCTTCCGTTTAAATTCTATTTTCTGAACTTCTCCAAAATCCTTCTTCAAAATCAATCCAATCCAATTAATAATATCAAATAAAAACACTTTCATCGAAAAACTTCTTATATTTTCATAATAATACTACACTTATTTAATTAAGTGTTCGGACTAATAAATCACACGTCCATCATGTCGACCATTTTTTGGCAAAAGGTCTCGATAAGAACCTCACTTCTACCAACTTTAATTTTCAAAGTTCTACCTCCCAAAATTCAAATTCAAATATTTCATAAACTTAACATCAAAATTTATAGCTAATTAACAGGGTAGGTAAAACTTTTGTTTGGAACATGACAATACCTACAATGAAGTAATTATCTGATTAACGGATAAATTGTTTCTGAAACTCTCCCTGTTCTTTGTCTGGAACTGCAGTTTTGTTTGTATCAGTTTTGTTTTTAATCATCACGATCTAGGTGAGGTGTTAGAAGGTAATTTAGAGTTTGCCGTGGTGTAAGAGTAGTAGATTCATTTTCACTTTTGAATTGAAACGATTTATGAACTACTGTTTTATTATATTTATAATATATACTACACTACGCTCATGGAAGTTCTGACACTTAATGAAATGTACAAAAACAGTAAAACAACCAAAACTAAGGAAAGTCAAAATTTGATTATATTTATTCACGAAAAGCATTAAAAACAACAATAATGAAAATAATTTTGGTTTTTCCGACCGAAACACGATTTTCAGCCGAAACCAAAACCGAATATTCGGCTTCTCTTCTAGTTTCGGCCGAAACCAAAACCAGAGCCGTAGCAAGCTCATCTGGCAATATGCCTAAGGTATATATTGCGGTGAAATATGAGGTAAAAACTCGAGTATAAAGGGACCAGGGACTTCCACGACCCTGCAAAAATGTGCAGAAGTCTTGGAAGTCAAGGAACAACTTGCAAGGAAATTAAATAAGATAAGCAACCCTTGTGTAAATAATTTTAAGTCTTTACATTTTCCTAGTTTTAAGTTTTACAATCACGATTGGACATTTTCAAATTATTTAACATTTTTACGAACTTCGGTCGGAATCTTCAAAATTTTACCACAGAAGCCACAAGTTCTCTGCACAATTGAAGTCACACCAGAAACAGTATTCATGAAGCATGGCGGAGCCGAATTGGCGTTTTTAGTAATAAATTTAAAAACTGACTGCAGCATTGGGGCTTTTGCTATACCGGCTAAAGGAAGAAATCGATATTGGAATTTTTACCACCGAAAATTCAACCGTAACGATCAACAAATTTAGATCCAAAGCAAAAGGAAATCTAAGATCTTCATATTTTTCGATCAAGTCGTGATTAGTTAAGTAGCACAATTTTTATTTAAAAAATTTAAAAAGATGGATAGCGTTAGGACGACGGTTCCTAAGGAACAGGAAAAAAAGGAGGAGAATAACAAAGGTCCTAAAAGGAGTCTGGCAGAATTTTTGGCCCAAGCCGGTTGACGATAAAAGTTGGTCCGTAGAACATTTTGTTCCAGCGGTTCTAGTGTTCGATAAGTTCGAGGGTGCTTCAAGGTGAATACGAAACCACACAAGGGGGTTCATTGAGTGAAATTCCAACCCTTGCTGGTACTGTGCTCCGAGTTTTTGTGTTACTAAGTTAGAGTTCAGGCAAAATTCTCACCATACGAAGAAGATCCGACCGAAGCAACACGAATTAAGGTCGTAACCATTTAACATTTATCAAGTTTATTTTCATTGTTTATATTTTAATTTATTGTTATCACGTTATATTTTGTGTAGTTAGTTTAATAATTAAGGTAACGCACTTACACGCTGGAGTTGCAGTTAATAGTTTTGCAATTAATTGCAGTTGCAAGTTGTTCGTTTTGTTATCGTTATCCAAATAATTTATTAAACCGTTTACAAAAACACCATTTTTTTTATTTTCAATTTCATTTTTAATTAAATTTTTACAATCAAAATTATCACTTCGATTGTTGGCGCCCAACTAAGAATATCCACGGTAAGAGGAAAGGTCTCTAAGTCGAGGATAACAGAGATCCTCGGGACGTGGCATATAAAATTGGCAACCCAACGTGTAGGGCTTGAATATAGCGAAACAAAGATCTCTAGACTCACGAATCCTGAGTTTTTAAGTAGTCTCATGCGCTAAGAAAAATTTTAAAATTTTTTTCAAATTAAATCAAAACCAAACATATTATTTCGAGAACGCTTACTTTGAGCATGGAAACAAGAAGCCACACACGTGCGGAAGGTATAGAGAAAGAGGAAGAAACAAGAAATCCACTTGTGAATGTAGGAAGCGGAGAAACGGCAACTACCGCGCACCAAGCTCGTGCACCAGCAGGCGATGACTACATGATAGAATTCTTAAGGTGGATGAATGAAAAAATGTGTCGAGGACAGGCAGAAGCAAAAGAGATGAATGAGCAAACAAATGAAAGAATGCGTCAAGGACAAGCAGAAGCGAAAGAGATGAATGAGCAAACGAATGAAAGGATAAGTCAAGGGCAAATCATTATGAACGAAAGGATGTGTCAGGGTTTCAGTGCGATGAATGAAGGAATGAAAGAATTGAAAGCGGAGATAATGTCTATTGTGAATAAGCGTTTGGAACTGGCGGAAGCAAAAAACGAACAAAGATTCGAAGATTAGCAGCGCTAATCTTATAGATTCTTTTTCTTCTTAGCCTGTATCCATCCACTCCTGAATGTTAGGCCTCTCTCATTTTTATTTGAGAGGTTAGTAGGCTTTAAAACGCCACGCTTGCCAATGCGTGTTGGCGAGTATAGCCCCAAGAAGTAAGTTAGACTTTTTAGATCACAGCAGAGCAGTTGGCGCGACCAAGCATAGAACTGCGGTCTCCCGCTCCGTAGCATGTCGATTTAAACCTTACACCACACTGCTGGATTACGAATAATAATTAAAAAAAAAAAAGAAAGCTTCTCCGCAAGTGAAGTGCTAAGAAAAGAACTTGACCAGTTCCCTTCCCAGCTAGAAGACGGGCCAATCATTCCTACCCCTCATCATAATTTGTATATAGTAAAAATTAGACTTTTAAAAAATTTGATATGATTGTAGAGAAAGCCGTGTCTACAATCTAAGACAAAGACTCCAAAAGACTCAACATACGGATCTATCTGATTGTTATGCTAGAATCACAAGAAACCCTGGCTCATAAGCAAAACTCACCTAAAGACTATTTGGCAGCTTTTAAATCAGCTCCTCTTAGAAAATTCAATGAAGCTGCAAAGAAAAAATTCAAGATATTCAGATGAAGAAAATTTTCCACACCGGTGTAAGAAACAAAAACTCAACTAAACAGCCTGAGTATCAGAGAATTGAACATCAAACCCGATAGGGTCTAAATGACCCTATCTGGAGAAGAGTGGAGTGGAGTCTGCAGAAATAACTATTAAGAAACTCATAAACTATTCGTTTTTCAAGCAGAAAAAGCGGAGTCCCCAGATGACTTGTGACGTATGATGAAATACTGCAAGTATAGTACCAAACATAATATGTGCATTCTGTGTATGCACAACATTCCTTCAAGAACTGTAACGTCCAACACAAACCTTCTAAACATGTAAACGTAAACTGTAACAGAGTGAGTCACTACATCAAAAATCATAGTACAGTATCTAATATTTGTAGAATATACAAAAAGATGCTCATAGATCAGGCAAACTCAATCATCAACATCAATCCGGTGAATGGTTACGTTGAAAATTACTCATAAATTAATCTACAGAACTTTGAGGCAGCAGGTGCCCAGAATGAAGCTCACATTGACTTCTTTCAAAAACCTTATTGACTATGTAGGCTTTCTTTTTATCTAAACCCCAGACAGACGGCCTTGACTCAAGATCGCTTTCTTACTTCTACTTTCATTAATGATCCAATGTCAAAAAACTTGACCATCAAACACATCTCTTCAGAATTCGTAACCGTTTCCTTCAGAAATTCAGATCCCGTCCACATTATCGAAACATAGTTTCCACCTTCAGGAGATATCGTGGATTTAGTTCTATAAGGTTAATAGTAATCAGAAAGCACTCTGCCCAACTTTATTTAATGCACGAAAAACTAGGAAGTTCCAAAACGAGTGGTCATGACTAGCTACAAAGTCGTAACCTACGAGTTTAGCAAGGAAACAACCGATGTTAAGACCCATGGAAGAAAAAATCCTGAAACTGTACCTCTTGACAAGTTAGAAGAAATACTCGCAAAAATTAAGTGAAGAAAACGTTCTCACCACCTTTAAATACAATCTTTGGCAAGATACTCTAACACTAGCAAAGACCTTTAGCTTCCTCATAACAAATTATTTTCAGACGACGATCAAACTATGATGCCGGGCTTTGAAAATTTCAGGAAGTACCAATTTCTGAAAAAATTTCTTATCTAACAGTAGAAGACCTTTAAGAAGAGCTTATTATATCCCATTTTAGATGCGAAAACGCTGATTACAAAATTCAAAACCGGTGTAGCCTCTCATTTGGTGATAACCCTGATATGGACCATCAATGGACCGAATAAGAAAAACCATTTTCGCAAATACAGAGTAGAACAAAACTCGAACTCTAGACTAAACGGATGAGATGTCACGTGCATCAATTGAAGTGGTGACACGAGGATTTTAGGTTAAATGCAAAGTGGTTAAAAATCTGTATGCATTTTCTGGAATGCTACAATTTGGTAGATGGCAGAAACATGGTGTTTTGTCCACCAATCCAAATGTGTACTAGGTTGCCTAAACCTCAACTGAAGTATAGCTGAACTTACCAGTACAAACGCTATAATACAGAGTCACTTTTTTTGATATTTTTTTTAAACAATTATGGAATAAATTTACAGTAAAAGTGATTCGGACCACACAGGGGATCCACCCTATGCATTTTGGTGAAATTTTTAATTTAAAATGTAGTTGTAAGATTGTAGATTTTGCTAGGTGAGGACGGTACACCGGAAATTGAAAGATTTTTGCCAGGGGTTGCCGCACGAGTCGGTTGTACGACTGTTGGTTCGGTAAAGTTTTTTTGAGATATTTTTAATTTGAAATTGTGAGTAGTAATTTAGATTTATTTTAAATAAAGAGAATTTGATGCGTCGTGTGCATTTTTGCGTTGCTTGGAGGTTTGAATTTTATTTGGAGTTTTTTGATAATTTGCTACCGAGCGGAAGTGATTTTTGAAGAGAGTGCAACAATTTTGGATATTTAAAAGTGAAAACCAATTGGAAATATTTGGAAAATTAAAATTAAAATTTATAAGAATCAAACGTGGCGTTGTCGATATCGCGTTAAGTTAATAAGTAAAATTTATAAATTCGAACCTCGAGCAAAGGAAAAATATTTGTATTAAAATTATTGCGATGAATATATTTTTTGAAGACCTTAGAATTGGATTAGAATTATTTTGAAAACGCTAGAACCCTTTACCTTAAAATTATCCCAACTGCCCGCAATCCAAAGCTATCCGAGAAAAATAAGTGGATAGTAATTGTTTTTAGTTAAAATATCATTTCAACTTTTGGCCCCCGTGCAGGGACATTTTGGGGGCTGCGATTTACCAATATCCTTTTTATTTGACACGCATACGTTTAGTTTTCGTATTTTCATCATTTCATTTTTTTGTCGCCAGAATGTAGGGCTAATACTGCAATTTTTTTGTATTAAACAAGCGTTGCGAAAATGGAAATATCAGAGAGTGGAATGTGCGGATGTGAAGCAGTTATAAAGGAGATAATTAGGATGTTGCATGAAAAAAGTAGAAATAGGAACAAAAACCACGAAGAGAAAATGATAAAGTACTATGCAAAAATAGAATTTCTGAAACAAAAAAATACGAAGGTAGAAAATTAACCGATCAAACAAAAAAAAACAGAATTATTCGAAGAAAAAGAAATAATGGAATCTGAAAAACTATAAGCAGAAAAACTAGAAGCTGTAAAATTAGAAGCTGAAAAATTAGTAATTGTGAAACATGAAGCAGAAAAACAGGAAGCTATGAAAAAAAAGAAGAAGAACTGGAAGTTTTGGATGAGTCGAGGGTGGAGAAGAAAAAAGATCCCAGCGAGATGGACGCCCTAGAGAAAAAACAATTTGTGGAAGGTTCAAAAAAAAAAGTAAAAATAACAGAAGGAGATGAAAGCACTAGATCAAGATAGATGAAAATTTTTTTGAAAAGATTAGCCTTTTTTTTATTTGTTTGATTTTTAAATTTTATTTTATTTTTTGATTATAAATTGCTGTTATGAAAATATTTTTTTAGATTTATTCTGATGAAACACGCAGTAATATTTGCAAATTTTGTTTTGAGCTGAGCGCATAACTGCAATGAGAAACGGGGGTAGAAGATGTGGTGTTTCAAAGTAATTCGGATCCACTCTATGCATTTTGTTGGAATTTTTATTTTCATTGTTGAGTTGTAGAATTGTAGATTTTGCTAGGTGGGGACGGATCACGGAAAATGCAAGGCATTTTGCCAATTTTATGCAAATATTATTTTGCGAATAGTTATGATATTGATTTTGTGAATTGTTGGAAATATTTTGGTCGGATGTGGCGGCCTCTGAGATTGGGCAATTTTGTGAGTTGGAATTTTGGATATTATTTTTGGATTAAAGTTTTTTTTGATAAACTATATTTTTTTTGATTACAAGTTTGGTTTGATTTTTGGATTGTTAGCGGTTTAATTTGATTTATTTTTGGAAAGTTAAAATTATATTTGTAAGAGCAAACGTGTGGCGTGATTGATAAAGCCGATGATTTGAATAAAGTAAATCATAAGTTCGAACTTTTGGAAGAAGTAGTCAAATTTTACATTTAATTTAAAATTTTATTTTTGAGTTAAGATAATTTTTTTATGAGAACGATTTAGTTTATTTTTTCTGAATTGGAATTAATTTTATTTAGAAACGCTCAAATCCTCAACCCTAAAATTATCGCAACCATCCGCAATTCAGGGCTATCCGAGAAAAATAAGTGAATGGTAATTTCTTTAGTTAAAATATCATTTAAATATATTAAACTGTTATAGACTGGGAGATCGAAGGGTAAACAATAACACTCGGTATGGCCAAACAATCAGTTAAAAAATAGTATAAATTATTACAGACTGAAATGTTTGATATAATAATTTTCTACCTAATCTGTAGTACCGAATAAAAAGTTCATTCCAAATTTTGTTTAGATCTAAACTACAATAAATTATACTACACCTATTATATCGGGCTGGGAGATATTCTAACTCCCCTCTGTCCAGTAGGGTGTGTACGTGTAGCGTTTCATGACTACTAAAACGCCATAATAGCTGATGACATATTTTGTGTCGCTAACGCCATAGAACGAAAATGGTAAAAATTCCATTATTGAACATCCCTAATACTCATGAATGTCTACTTTTGCATGAATTATTAGTTAGATTCTCCGGAAGCGTATATTTAATTAAAAAAAAAAATTTGCTTCTGGCAACGATCATCCAAACTCGAATACAAATCCTTATAGAAAACTGCCACGCATTAATTAAATTGATGCCCAGAAGGACAGTGGAGGTTTTTTTATTTAAATTACATAATTATATAAATAAAATTTTGTTCTGTGGCGTTAATCGAAATAATGCAATTAAATCTCTAGAAATATTGCATAATCACATTACATAGCTCTATGATAAATTTAGTTTTTACAATTTTGCTTAAGAGTTCAAAACTTCCAATATTATGTACTAGACTTTATCTAATTTTAAGCAGATGTCCCTAAGGTTTTGTTACTTTAATGAAACGTTCAAATATGAAATTTATAATTTAATTTAATTTAGTATATAATTTAATTACGTTAAATAATTATTCACAAAAGAGTGGTATTCCTAAGTATTCGTCGGAAAGTTCATACTCAAAATCAAGTATCTTTTTTATAAAAAAAAATATTAGTTATTCGTAGGTACTGAAGAAAATGTTACACTTTTTAGTTTAATCAATACCTTAACATTTTAACGAAATTAATCCCAATTGAAAGGACTTTTTAAGAACCGATTGAAACATTTTCGGAACAAAGCAGAAAATTAAATTTTGTAAAGCAAAATTTTATTATAATGTGTTTATTATTTCAGCACTTTACCAACACGTAAGTTTTCCTTTTCAGCCTCACTTTTATGTAGAGCTTCCCAATTTAATTTACTTATTAATATAATTTCTTACCTTTTTCATCGTTAAAATGATATTCACATAACTAAAGGTGATTATGAAGACAGGAATAGCAAGTCCAAAAATAAACAAAAAAACAATGTACGTCATGGTATGGTAAGACTGATCTTCCCAATTTACAGAACAACTGAAAAAAAAATATAAAGTTAAAAAATTACAAGGCTGTTTTTAAATCTTACACTTAAATTTCTTGCAAGAGAGAGTTCAGAAATTGTTTGAAGCCTACAAATCTAACTCAACCGATGAAGCGACGTTCCAATCTATTGTTGATGTGGTAAGTATACATATTACAGTTTAACCAAATAAACTGGGTAA
The DNA here is from genome assembly GCA_911387805.1 of Cantharis rustica. Classification (NCBI taxonomy): domain Eukaryota; kingdom Metazoa; phylum Arthropoda; class Insecta; order Coleoptera; family Cantharidae; genus Cantharis; species Cantharis rustica. The sequence goes on along the minus strand of OU426878.1, from coordinate 52,532,487 downwards.
GGAAATCAGAAAGTATATAGTTGGTTAATTTATACCGGGTGACCGGTCAAAGAACTGAACATAGGGAAATAATAACAATGGGATATTGATTTTTCTAAATTCCTGCTTCCCATTATAACGGCTAAGAATGAAAAAGGTATCAAATTAAAGAGATTTTTATTCCGCATTTAAAGATACTCAAGACTTGATATTTTATCCGTTACAATAGGAAACAGGAATTTAAAAAAATCAATATCCCATGTTATTTCCTTATGTTCAGTGCTTTGGGCGGTCACCCGGAGTATAAAATTTTTAGTTCTTAGATTTATCGATCTTTAAAATTTATACACACGATAAGTCCAAATACTGCATATATTTGTACCCTAATATAAAAATTATTTTATATTTTAAATTTAAATTAAAACAAGTTAAACTTATTTAAACTTTAAATTACTAACTAAAAGTTTAAATAAATTCTGATAAAAGCGATAACCTTTGCTGAAAGCTCAAAAGAAATATTTAATGTTATTAATGCTTAATTAACTTGTTCAATTTAAAGCTTTTTAATTTAATATAATTTGTACCATATAAAAAAAAAATTTCTTTGTATCATCATGATGTTAAATTTTTATTAATATTTTGATATAGATTTTTAAAACATTTAGATTATATCACTATGGACTAAAATAGCTTATTTATTGCGAGGTGCACATTAAATGCACATAACAATGCTGTACTTTCTTTTACCATTCATATTATCTTAACCTCATGGTGATATAAAAATTTGTATTTCGGAAATACTTTGGTTAATTAGAAATTTATAATTTAATTATAATTATAACATTTGCATTTGATGCTAAGGTTTTATAGCGCGAAATTTGTTTTGAAAATATATAAAACAATTGAAGAAATTGAAATATAAAAAATTAAGTTGAATTTGATTATAATAAAAAGAAAAGTTCGTCGTTTAAACTGCAAAGGTAAAGTAGAATAGTTAGAATGATTAACGAGATGAAAATTAGTAATGTTGATGTTAAAAATGAATTACAAATAATACAAAAACAAATTTAAAGTAACCAAAAATTGCAACTCAAAACTGTTTTAAATATCCTGATTAAATTTAAATTAAATTAACTTTTTTTAACAATTTTCAAATTGGTGTTATTCAAAATTATAGATTTGTACTTTCCACACAATTTATTGTTAGTCCTAATTAATAAATGAATGTTTGTTAAATCTATAAATAAGCATTCGTGGGTATTAGCACTTTAGCGTAAGGGCATCCATCAACAGGTTTCGTATTACATAAAAATTGTTTACAAAATTGTCCGAAAGGATTAATTTAAAAACAGCTGCAACCCGGTTTGAGTCTGGGTGTAGTTAAAATTGTACTTTGCTTGTCGCCCCTCAAAACGTTATGGTAAATCCAGTACTTTGTATACATTAAAACGAGATTTTTTATTGCTAAAAAAAAATCAATAATTAATTTTCTCTCTTCTTTTAAAAAGTACCTCGGCTTAGCCCCTAAATGCGATGGATGAAGTCCGCCTCAGGATGGGTTCATGCAAAAAATTAATATTAATACTAAAATTCTTCTTTTTAAAATTTGAAATCGAAATTATTTTAGCTTCAAAATTTTATATTTGATATTTGCTTCAAGGTTTGAATGTACGATTTTAAATTATCAAGTCGAAGCGATATCTTCACGCCCACCCGTCGTCTTACAAATTTTAATTTTAATACAAATTGTCCACATAAATTTTACCATTCCAATTTATTATTGTAATTTCAAAATAAAAACAAAACCATCCATCCAAAAATTATCACTTTAATAAATTCAAATTAAAATTTACAAAAATGAACAAATTTTATCGGCCACTTCCAACCAAAAATACTTTCATAAACTCAAAATCAATAATATTCAAAAACAACTCACAATTTAAAAAAATAGTGCTCTCATATAAAAAATATTTACAAAACTATCTCCAAAATTTAGAGCCAAAAATTCACTCAACCGGCCCGTGCAGCCATTTTTGGCAAGAAGCCTCTTATTCATCTCTTCCTTCCCCACTCTGCACATTTTCAAAATTATCAAATTAAAATGCATACTTACAAAATTTTACCAAAAGAATACAGGGTGCGTCTACATAAAAAATTATTTACAATACTAAACAGTTATAAAATAAAAGAAATTCAAAATCTAAAAAAAATATTAGCTTATCTCGTTCAATTTTTTTTATTTACTTTTTATCTAAATTTTTTTGTTTATTCATTTATTTCTTCTCACCTTCCACAAGATTATTTTCGTACAAGACATCCATTTTGCCAACACCTTCTTCTCCAACCTCCTACTAGTCCAAATTTTCCAAACTTTCTTTTTATTTCTCTTTAACCTTGATTTCTTTTCCTTATAATTTTAATTTCTTGCTCTGTTTTTAAAAGCAGATCTTTTTCTTTTCTTCCTTTACTAATGGTTCATTTTCTTGTTCTTCTATCAATAATTCTGTTTTTTTTTTCATTTCTTTTTATTACTTCTATTTTTTCATTGTTTTGTTCCATTGTTTCTTTTCTTTTGAATAATTTTGTTTTTTCTTGTTCTTTTTTTGTAATCTCTATAATTCATCTTTTCTATTTTTTCATCGTATTTTTTCATTTCTCTATCTATCATCCTCATTATTTCCTCTATTATTACTGCACATTTGGACATTTCATTTAAGTTTTTAATTTTTTTACTTGAGCGTAATCAAATTGAGTCAACAAATCGAGAGAAAAATTAAAGGTAGTCTTTTTCGAGTCCCACGTTTTGGCGTCAGAAGATAATATGAGATATTTAAAAACATGTCGTAAAAAAATTAACTTTCTCACTTCTCCCAAAAATTACCTCGGCTTATGCCTTGAATGCGGGAGATGAGACAATCAGCTTCAGAGTGGATATCACGCAAAAAAAATTAAATTAATACCTTCCAAAATAAAATTAAAACCATTCCTCTAAAAATTCTTCTTTTTTATTTCTTTAATTAGGTCTGCGACCTGTTTTTACTTCGGTGATGTTCCAAAGTTACTATTAGTGCTATGAGCATATTTATTGTTTTACATCCAAGGTAGCTTGCTAGGCTTATCTCAGATGTGCCAGTAACTCTGGATTTTGTTGTTGATGAAGGCAAGTCATCAATCCAGAGAGACCGCCGGCTTTACGTGCCCTCCGAAGTACGGAGACGATCATATGAAATTTTAGACTTTTCCCGAATTCGAACCGAGTGCCTTAATGTCAGTAATCAATGTAATTTACGGTAATCAATGGGAAAAGAAATTTTAAAACAAAATAAGAAACAAATTTATTGCAGAATATCTCATTTGTCACTTTGCAACGTTAGAAATGTAATTTTGTATTATTCAAAACTTTTTAAGTTGTAAGAATTGATTAAATTTTGTAATATTTGAATTGTCGTATTGTAAAGAAGTTTTAGGTCACGTTCAAATCTATAAGTACATTGTTCACTATTGCCAACTCCTGAAAAGAGCTGACCCAAGTACAAGAAAATCTTGCAAAAACTCTTGCAACGAATCGTCATGCACCATAACATCTGCAAAAACAGTATGGCGCCGAAATGACTATCCAGCCACTCAGACATTAAAATTTACTTTAAGCTGAATTTTTTATCGGGATTAAAATTAATTTATTTATTTTTTGTTGGTAATTTTATCACTGTAAATTATTTTAATTAGGGTATGTAATTTTAACTAAGATTTAAATAAATGTGTTTATTTAAATTTCCCCACAATTTCGCTGTTTAATTTAGAAACTGAGGTTTATTTATAAAATCTTATTAAAATCATCTCGTTGACTTAGAATCTCGCGTACTATAATACTCCGTGAATTACTTCTTAGATATACTAGAAAAATAATTACGCTAACTTTGAAATTATAATTAACAATTCTAATCATGTTGTGCAAGTAAATATATGTATGTATGTAAAAAAGTGCACACATCGAGGTTTTTAAAATTATTCACTTTTGGATCCATCTGAGCATGCATTATTTTCTCTTCTACATGAGAAAATTATTGAAACGTTAACTTTAGAACTTAGATAGTGTAGTTGATTACATCTTCTCTTGCATAACTTTGGTTCAAGATAAATGAATCGACGTGGAAAAGTTTATTCATCGCCACTATTTTCAGTCCTTTTGTTGTGGTGTAACAAGAATTTTCATTTAAATTTTCAAACTCACGTTAATTGCATTTTTACATAAATTAATTACTTTAATTGAAACAAGATGAAAGCTTACCTAATGTTAGCCCCTTCGGCAATGTAATCTCCCCAACCTACTAAAGGTGGAATTGTTAAAATTGAAGAGTAAATCCAAATTAATAAAATAGAGATTAGAGCTTCACGTGGTGAAATTTTGAAACTGTGAAACGGCTGTGAAATTATGATGTATCTCTCGAAAGCTAAAACTGCTAAGGTTGTAATGGACGAGATTCCTGAAAGAAATTTGCGGAAGTTCATTAAATTTCTTTGATTTACAGCTTACCTAATAAAGACATAAAAAATCCATATATCTTACACATGGTTTTTCCAAAAATCCACCGTCGACACACAGCTGCTGATAAAGTCCATGGATTTCCTAGAATGGACACGGAAAAGTCGCTACACACTAAATTGAACAAGACCATGTTTAGAGGTGTCCACAACTAAAACAAATATAAAAAAAACTTGAGTCGGCACTGATATAAATTAAAAATCAAGGTGGTAACAGTTTTGCATTAGAAATTAATGTAGTTTGTTATAAAATACTGTAAACTCTAAACAAATTAAGGTGCTGATGTAATATTTTTAATTGTGATTGCTTTTCATTGCAAAAATTATTGTGTAAATCAAAGTTGTTGTACATGATATATAAATATTATGTGGGTAAATTAAATATTGGCTCAAGTTTACATTTTCCAATTTTTTTACAATATAACAAAAAAGTTATAATGGAACGAAACTGTAAGCTTTCGTTAATTTGAAAGTAATTTTTTTATAGAACTTTTTTTTTCAATTAGACACATTAAATTTGTTTTGCTTGTTATATTATACAAAACTTTTTTTTAAATTCAATATAAAATTATTCATTGAGCTAGATTGCATTTCAACAAATAATAAATTTCAGGTCAGTGCAAATAAACACACGAACCTGTTGTGTGTCTTCAAATAGGCAGCCTGACAAGTTTATATTGCATACGACAGCGAAAATTGTATCTAAGTACAAAACCTGAATTGTCCCTCTCCATACTATGAAAATAAAAAATAAAGCGCTGATAGACGTCCGTTGTACTAAGTCCCGCCTTTTGTAACAAATTTTAAACTCTACAACTTAAAAAAAAAAAATAAGAATCTAAGGTCAATTTCAAACAATTTTCAAGCTCCAACTTTGCTCCAAGTTTGCCGGTCCAGTCTATTCGGGAGTTCAAACTTAGTCTCGTATACTGGGAGCGCCAATTTTTAAAATACAACTTTTTATTAAAGTAATAATTTGTTGTTTAGGGTATAGGACGTTAAAGTTTGATGCTGTAGGTATTATAAAACAAGACATTATTACAAAGCGAATAAACTGAGGATCTATATACTTACTTTTATCCTTAAAATTTCAAATATTGATTTTCACGTAAGATTCGTTTGAAAGTTGCATCGCATTGGCGGTCCGTATGTTTAACGTATATATGATTGGACTAAAGCCTAAAGAAATTGTTGCTAGAAGAGCAGAATGTGAAACTCTGTATATGTTTCTTAGTAGCATTAAAACAAAACAAAATAAAAAAAAATTAGAAGAAATAGAATGACTAAGGAAAATTACGTGTTGGAATTACACAATAAAATGTTAATTAGATCAATGACCACTTTTGAAATACCAACTGGATAAGTGGCTGCCAGCAGACAGTTAAGCGGAACAAGAGCATACCTGATTGTAGAATTCATCAACAATTACATCAATATTATCTAATTTGCATGTTATCAACCATACATAGTATATTCATTAAAGATGGTCTCTGTTTTAGCCGAGATCCTCGATTCGATCCCGGGCGGAGTGAATCTTTATTCTGACCGTTTTTCTTCAGCAGGCAATCGCAAACCACCAAGAAAAGTCTTTATGGTTCATGATTCATAAGTCATGGGGATACGACCACAGCAAGAGAGAAAAAGAGATGGCGGTTGGAAAGTTGATTGACCTAAAATAATCCACAGTAATTCAAAAATAATGCTTTAGTGCATACGCTTACTGAAGAAATAACATTGGTTTTATCAAAGTACCGCTTGGTTTTAGGAAGATAAGAATCGCCGCATGTTTCAAGTTTTGATTGAGGAGAATAATAATAAATAATGTAACAAAACTAATAAATCTAGAAACATACGCCTATTGTGTATTTACTTTAACTGCAGCAGACAGACTGCTGGAATTGCCGGCATATTTCGCCATAATTTTCCTAATAATTAGTTTTGAGGAATTAGATACAGAAACATTTGACAAAGATTCCTTATCACAAATTTCTTACCATCACATATGAGTAACCCGTATATGAGTAAAAAATCCAAGAGACACAGATATAAAAGAACAGGGGAAACTGTCACCAGTCAGAATACTGTCACCACGATTTGAACTTCTTCCTATACACTATTGGAAAAAAAAACAATTTTCTAAGCATATTAAGGCAACAATTTTTGCGGATTATCCATTAGTTTTCGAAAAAACAGCATTTTAAAATTTGCAATTCAAGGGAACGCACTGGACGCATCATAGCTTTTCCAGGTGCGACATTATAAAGGAAATCGACTCGGTTATGCAACCCGGTCTGCATTGCAAACTTTAATAGTTGTAATTTTAATTACGCTTGCAGCCGATTTTGAATTAATATTTAGAAATACATTAGTATTTATAATAATTAAATTTATATAAATACATCCGTATTTATAAATTATTTTAGATGTTGTAAATAATTTTTTTTTATTAGCTCTCAGAAATATTACAATCTACCCAAAGGTATTCAGCAATCATTTTGACATACAAATTCAAATGACATTCAAAATTTAACATATAGGAGATTGGCTATCCAATGCTCACATTACAAATCAATTATTTTATTGTTATTGACTACTGAGTTTTCAAAAGTTTACTGAAATCAAGTAGTTAAGTCTGTAGGATTAAATCTTTTCAGTCTAATGCTACTAAATGGACTCTTGTAAAGTTTTCCGCAAGTTCATTGGGATGAACGCTAAGGCGTTGCTCGTAATTAACACTGTAGTTCGAAATTTCCTCTTTAATAATTGACATTTTCAGATCGCGGCGAATAAAATCGTTTGGCGCATACCACGGCGCATCCACAATCATTCGTAGCACTTTAGACTGGAATCGTTCTAGAATTTCTATGTTTGAATTAAAAGCTGACCCCCATTAGTTTTAACATCACTTTATATAACAGTGTTTTATTCTCGGTTGTTAACTGCGAACCTCTACCGATAATCCAGTATAATTTTCTTAATTTGATGCCTAGTTATTTTCTTTTCATGAAGATGTGAGAGCGCCATGTCATGCGTCGATCCAAGTGCATGCCTAAGTACTTGGCTTCTTTGGCTTGAGGTATTTGCAAATTATTAAGATAAACAGGAGGGCAATCTTCTCTGCGCATGTTAAAAGTTACTTGTACACTCTTCGTTTCATTGGCTTTAATTCTCCATTTCTTTAGCCATTTCTGCACTAATCTTAAATTATTTTGAAAGATGTTAGACGCAACTGTCGGATTTTCGTGTGTCGCCAGAATTGCAGTATCATCCGCAAATGTAGCAGTCATACAATTTGGAACTGTTGGCAAATCTGCGGTGTAAAGGAGATAAAGTAACGGCCCCCAGCACACTACCCTGAGGCACACCAGACTCAATCGGTTTTATTCTTGTGTACTCTTCTTGAAATTTTACTAAGAAGTGCCTATCTTGCAAATACGATTTCAGGATCTGGTAGATGTTGTCAGGAAGGACCCTTCTGATTTTATATAATAGTCCCTTGTGCCAAACCTTATCGAAAGCCTGACTAACATCCAAAAATGCCGCCGTGCAGTAATTTTTTTCTTTAAGTGCTTTACTGATCTTAGATGTTATACGATGTACTTGTTCAACTGTGGCATGTTCGTGTCTGAATGGTTGGGACTAAGTTGTTTTTCCTTTAATATTGGTTTAATCTTCTTTTTCAAGAATAATTTCTCAAACAGCTTAGACAATATTGGCAACAAACTGATAGGGCGATAAGATTTTATATCCTCTGTTGGTTTTCCTGGTTTGGGAATCATTATGATTTGAGCTACTTTCCACCGACGAGGGAAGTACAGCTTGTTCTTAGGATGGCATTAAACAGCTGTGTTATAAATCTAATCGCCCCGTCTGGCAGCTCTTTCAAGATCCTTCCTGTAATAAGATCATATCCGGGGGCTTTTTTTGCACTTAGCTCTTTATTTATGGCAGTTCTTATTTCTCCAATTGTAAAGTTTTTAATAGGCAATTCCAGTTGTCCCGGTGCCTCTAATATTTGCTCGATTTCTTCTTCTTCTGTTGCTATTTGAGATTCGAAAAGTTTAAACACTTTCATCAGTTGTTCTGCAAACATATCCGTTTCTTGCGCATCACTTTTTGCCCATTTTCCGTCTTCCCCTCTTATAGGAGGTATTGCTATCTGAGGTATTTTAAGTTTTTTTGTGGCTCTCCATAGTGAGTACTCTGTAGCTTCGGTAGCAGTTAGTTCTTTTAAGTAGTTTTGAATCGCTTAATTTTTTTCGTCATGTAAGAGGTTTTTTAGTTCTTTTGTAGCTTTGTTTAATTTAGCTTTGTCGTGAGGTGATTTGGAGTTCTGCCACATTTTCCTTAGCCTTCTTTTTTCAGTTATTTTTTGTTTGATTTTTAAAGAGCAGGCATTTTCATTTTCGTGTTCTTGTGGATCAGGTGTTAATTTCCAAGCTGCTTGTTGTATGATGTTAGCTAGGTATTCGGTATTTTGTTCTATGTCCATATTTGTTTTTAATTCGACATCCAGTGTTAGTAAATAATAATCAAATAATAATAATAATAATAATATTGTTTATTCAAAAAAATTAAAAAGAAAAACGCTAAACTTGAAAATAACAGATCTACAAAGCCACAGAACTCATCTGGGTGTCGATCGCATCTAACAGCAAACACTAAGAGTAGTTCAAAACACACGGACCGTCAATAGAATGCCGCGTAACGTACTACGCGATCAAATCCCTATCTAAAATTCCTGAAAAATTTTAAAGTTTTAAATGCTGTTTTCTCGAAAACTAATATAGTTAATCTGCAAAAATTTTTGTTTTAAAATACTCGGAAAATTGTCCTTTTTCCAATAGTGTATAGGAATACTGTCAGCCTTCTGACAGTAACTGAACAGGGGCTCAATTTTTAAATAAAATTAGACTATAATTACAGAAATCCAATTAAAAATAAAATTATTGTATAGTATTCACTGTTGCATATAGATCTTGACAATAAGTTTTACCTTTAAGCAATACTGCAAGCTGTAACTATTTAATATAGTGATATCGAAATTATGAAAAGAACTGAATCAAACATTATAGAAATTAATTCAAGATCCAAGAAATGTATCCCAAAATCAATAAAAAAAAGTCACAATATATGAAAATAGCGGGGACCGCAAATTATGCCAGCGGTCAAGGGGTTTTCTAATCCTACCCGTAAATTACGTCAAAAATTATTAAGGTTGAACGTAAATTGAGTAGAAAAAAAGTTGTTATATTTTAATCCTATTTTAAACCATTTACACATCACATTGGTAGGATTACTGCTTAGTTTATAGTCTAATTTAAATTGATTTTTGAAATCGTTTCGTGTAAATAAATAGTGTACATAGAGAAAAATATCAACTCTTTTGCTAGTAGCGCAAATAAATTAGTGTGTACGTCGAATAAGATTCGCTCCTTGCTAGTAGCACAATTTTCCGAGTTTAACCATCTAGAGAGATGTTTTTAATGGTATAGCGCTTGTTAAAATGGTTTGGAGCGGCCGGAAGAAAGGGGATCGAAGCGGAGGCTTAAATTTGACAAGCGCAACCGCGGAAAATCTCGAATCCATCCTAAAATTTAGTAATATGACATGAAATAATAATAAAATTTTGGTAATATTAAAAAAAAGTTGGTCGAAATTGATGAAATACTAAATAAAGATTCGGAAGATTTTGCTGACACTCCTCTTCATGTCCTCAAAACTCGCTATATCGGTACGGAATGAAAATAATTACAAGAATTATGAAAAGCACCAATCTACTTTTTCGCCCTAGAGCTCAAATGTATTTTATTCGTATTTCAAGTCGTAAAACTTACGCTTTACGACCGCCAAAACGGACTAAAAAGTAACATTACGCCCGTTTAGACATTTTTAGTGAATTAAAAAAAAAATTTCCACCACACTACTTGTTTTGCTTTGGACGAGGTAGTTTTGCGGGAGTAGATGTATAATAGTATAGCGCTTGTTAAAACGACCTGGAGCGGAGAGGAGTGGGTTCAAATTTCAAAAAAAAATTGTTATTAATACTAGCATTCGTTTTCAAAAACTTTGAATTGGTTTTATTTTGAAGTTTAAAATATTTATATTCGCTTCGAGGGTAGAACTTATAATTTCCAATTTTCGTTCCAATTTTGTAACTTTGAAATTCAAAATAAAACAAATCTTATTTGGAGAATCGAAGTTTTCAAGTTCAACAAGACGAAGATGTTTCTGAAATTTATACCATATTATCAGGAGTTCCACAAGGAAGCGTACTTGGGCCAGTGCTGTACTTACTGTTTATTGCGGATTTACCCACCACCTTGTTTACAGAATTGTTCACATTTGCAGATGACACTAGCATACTAGCAAGACATAGCGATGCAAAGCGCGCTTCCGAACTGCTACAAATACATTTGACTGAACTACAAAATTGGTTATCTAAATGGAGAACAAAAGTAAATGAAACCAAATCCATCCACGTTACATTTACTCTAAATCGTTCGGAATGTCCACCTGTATATATCAATGATGTAGCCATACCTCAAAAGACAGAAGTAAAATATTTAGGATTGCACTTAGATAAAAGACTTACATGGAAAACCCATATTAAAAAAAAGAGAAAAGAAATGGATATAAAACTAAAAAAGATGTATTGGCTACTTGGAAAAAAGTCTATTCTATCGATAGAAAATAAAACACTGGTATACAAGGTTATCATCAAGCCAATCTGGACGTACGGAATAGAACTGTGGGGGTGCGCCAGCATGTCCAACATAAAAATTATACAAAGATTTCAATCAAAAGCCCTCCGTATGATGCTAGATGCACCATGGTATATTACTAACCAAACTCTCCACACTGACCTAGGCATTAACTACATCCAAGATGAAATACGAAAACTAGCAGAAAAACATGACCTAAGACTTCAAGATCATCCCAATCCTAGTACGACACAACTTTTAGAAGAAAATATATTCAGACGCCTTAAAAGAAAATACCCTCGGGATCTGCTGTCATAAACTAACTGGATATGGGTAATGCCGATGGGCCTATTCCCCTGCATGACAAGAGAGAACAAATCAACTCATAGGAAACTTTATAATATTTATTTGTTGTAAATTATTCTGATTGTTGATATAAGCAATATAAATATAAAGAAAAAAAAAATAATAAAACAAAACATTCAACCAAAAATAAATCACTTTAATTAATTCAAAAAAAAATCTCCAACCCACAACAATATAATCAATTTATGCAAAAACAAATCTTGATTGCAAAATATTCGTATAAAAAAATCACAAAATTATACTAAAGAATCGGAGCCAAAAATCAATCAACCGCTTGGTCAAAAGTCTATACTCCGCGAAACCTTACTGCCAACTTCCATTTTACAAAAATATTACAATCCAAAGTTCAAAAATAACACAAAATTTTAAAAACACCAAAACTTAATTTCGTAATACGACAGTACATTATATTGTCGTGTTTCAAAGTGATTCGCACTCACCCGGTATATTTTGATAAAAATTTTATTTTAATAATTTGAGGTTGTAAGATTGTAAATTTGAGAGGTGGGGGCGAATGATATAAAATACAAGGCTTTTTGCTAAATATAGCCGCCCCAGCCGGTCGTTGATTTTTGGCTTTGTGAAATATTTTGAGATTTTGTAATTTGAGATTGTGAGTAAACATTTTGTTTTATTATTGCTTTGGTTTAGATGATTACTTTTTTGATATTTGAAGTTAGGAATTATTTTGGATATTTTTTTATTTGCTGCCGAACGGTGGTAATGCGATTTGGTCTGGTTAATTTGGAAAAAGAATAATTGGAAAATAAAGTTGGTTTGGAATACGTAAATTTTAAAATTGGAAAGTTAAAACTAAATTCATAGGAACGAACGTGCAAAAAGATAAGCCGACGTTTTGGATAAGCTAAAATTAACACTGCAATCCCTTTAAGAAATATTAAACTTTAATTTTGGATTTAAATTATAATTATATTTGGAAAATTTTTTTATTTATTTTTTTTTTGAACAAGAAAAATTTTTTTTATTTTTTTATTTTCAAAACGCTAGAACCCTCGTCCTAAAATCATCCAAAGTGTCCGCAATCTAGGGCTAATCCGAGGCAGAATAAGAGATTGTAGATTTTCTACGGAGATTCTACAGCAATATATTTTAAATTTTATCTTTTCTTATCTTATCTTTCAAATTCGTATAACTCGAATAATATATTGGGTTTAGGCGTAAACTGGCTGTTAATCACTTGTGACCTATAACGTTTCAGGTTATCGTAGTATATTCACTTTTCATTTCCAGTCAAGCAAAAATTTTCTTTTTTTGCCGTTGAAACAACAATGTTCAGGTCCAGGTCTTCAAAAAAAATCTTCCAGTTTGTTTAAGAATCTTTTCATTATCAAGATATCATCTGCATAAGCTATTAACACATACCCGAAAATACCTACGAATACATGATAACAACATAAAGGAAATAGAAAGAAGTAGTTACCTGAGAGTGCATGTAAACAGAAACAGTAGCAGGCAACAGGAAATAAGAAAAAGGTAATAAAAGATACCATGCAATCAAAGACTCTTGAAAGGCAGCAACCCGAAAATAAATACCAAGATGAAATTTTTTAAAACGCTAATACAACCGGTTGGAATGTATGCAGGTAAAATATTGTGCATGTGTAAATCAAAAACGGAGCAAATGAGAGTATGAGAAAAAAAAGTGCTAAGACCTATTCTAGGCTTTAACAAAACAGAAAACGGAGAGCAGAGGGCTTAGATGATCTACAAAATAATCGAGGAATTAAAGAGTAAAGACATAGTGAGGTTTGCTAAGTTGCAAAAAATCAGATGGCTAGGACAGATGGTGATCTGAGCACAATGGGTGTAAGCGACTAGATTCCAAGAGTACAGGACCGACCAGTGCCTTTTTTAGAATTTCTGCCTGTGGGTTGCTGTTTCATTAACTGCTTAAAACATTTGCTTCATTAGTTTCAATGTAAGAATAAAGCCGTAGACTGGTAGTTACAGCGTTAAACTCGTGTCGTGTTACAAATATCTGCGCCTGTCTAAAATGGGGCTAGAAATATCTTTGAAGACCCAAATGCCTATATTACTTTTCTAAATTTTACTTACTAAATTTAAAATTTTAGTACCTACCTAATGAAAAAAAATATATATAAAGCTTCATTATACTAAATATATTTACCCTGAAATTCGGGTAGAATATTAAAATACTTTTTTATTATAGGAACATTATTTCAAATAAATTTTATTTAGGGGAAATCGTAACTAAATAGCTATTTGTATTCATTGTTAATGCAGAGAGTGAGACGATAAAGTTCACCACAAATTTGAAAATATTTTAATAACATTAATACAGTAAATGGCATATATTTCAAATAAATATATAAATACAATTTTGCGAATTATTCAAAAATACGTATGCAGAGAGCCAAAATGTACAACACTGCATTCGATAGTCTGTTACTATAAGATTATAGCCTCGCCCATGTGGAGGTTTTAATTTGCTAAATTATTTTTGAGCATAATTTGTACTCGATTAGTGCACCGATCCTTATCAGGAGCAAATATTTATAGAATTACGGTTTTAAATTTTTGTAGTGATAGCTAAGACCAAAGATCAGAGATTTGCCATAGTTGCGCTTGTTTAAATTGATTCTCCGCAGTCTACGCTTCCGTCCCGTCTTCTCTGAGCCGTTTTGTCAAGCACTGTACTACTAAAAACATTCCCCTAGTTGGTCCAACTCGACAAAATGTGATTTATTATGTGATGTTGACATAGTCATAGTCACCTGAGGTGCTTCCCATTTTTTAAAACCCACTCCTGCTCGTATATACGTTGAGCACCCGGACTGTCAAGTTAATGTGAAAATCGATATTTCAAATTTGACTATATTTTAATTTTAACAAAAAAAGTATATAGATTCTCAGTTTATTAGCTTCGTAATAATGCTCTCTTTCGTATTATATAATAATCTTTTGTGTAAAACTTAAATTCTGTAGTGCACTTGATCGTCCTACACCAGTTAAAACATTGAAAAGTCTTCATTTGTATTAAGTAGTTTTAAAAAATAAAAAACCATGAAGGATACATAAAGTACTATTTCAGAAATAAATGATACTGCTTTTCTTAAATTTAATAGCGACTATTATTTTAGTATAAGTTTCCCCTTCTTAGAAAGTAAAATATCAGGTTACACTTTTATCAATCAAATTTATTTTTTTTATTTTTAATCTACATCGGCATAATCTTACAAGAAGCTCAAAAATAACAAATCTTAAAATATGTATATCAAATAATTTAAAGCTAAACCACTCCAAAACTTTCGTGTTTCATGTTACTTCTACCTTACATCTTGACATCATTAAATAAATTGAAATATTGCTTTCGACTTATATTTCTCATGAAAAACTTTTCACCTCGTCAAACTTTCCAATTTTTTGTTTGATTTTTTTGCTTGTAGCCAAGTGATCATTATCAGCAAATTATCTGGGTTAGATACTTCAGCAGTTTTCCGATCAAACCAATTAAAAATTGTAACCAACTAATAAATAATTTTTACGCTACTCGAGTAAGAAAATTTTCAGATGAAGTAAATAAATTTTTCAAATGAAAACTAAGCAATAGTGAACAAGTAAACGACTTACATACCCGATTATAAATTTGCACTGAAAAATTAAATGAACGTCAGTTTCCGCGTAAAAATACAATAGATTTTTAGAGTATTATTTATACGGTTTTTATTAATCACAAATATAGTTAAATTAAATTGAAGGTTAAATTAAGCTAAAAAATGTTCAAATTTATTGAAGTGATAGATCAATTAATAAGTTTTGAAATAAAGCGATCGACATGTCGAAGTACTGGGCGACAATTTAGATTTCTCAACAAGGAAAAAATTTATAATTGAGATTTATGGATAAAAAAATTAATTTAAGTTAAATTGTGTTGACAGCAATTCATTACAATATATTGCTATTTACTCAGCCAAAATTTCGTATGAGCGAGTAAGCGAGTAAGCATATAATACCACATTTCACGAAACTGTTCGAATTGCAAATTTGTACAAACATTGATATTAGATGATTTAATTATTGTCTTCAGTTGATTGAATTTACTTTTACTAATTTATTATTATTAATTTTTTATTAGTAAATACTTTTAAGGCAGTTTAAGTGAAATTTTATTACAATTTTGAATTTTAAGAGTTGGTTTAAATGCCCTACTAAAACTTCCAAAATCCAAGACATAGCTTTTTGATAAACTGCGTATGTCACACGCAGAGTTATAAACTTTTGGTCAACCTCGGACATGTAATGTTGACGTAAATTGAAAATTTTAGATCAAACACATCTAAGACTTGCTGAATAATGAAATTCGTTCGATTCAGCCAAACATTGTACGAGATAATTATTACAGTATTAATTTAAACATCATTTTCTGAAATTTGTTCAAGATATAAGGGTTTTATAAAAAAAGCTGGTAAGTACACTATGAGATTTTATTTTTTCTTTATTCCTCTATTATAAAAATTTGTTATGTTATGGCTATTTGTTGTTAAAAAGATGTATTTTTGTGAAAATCGAGATTTTTAGTTTAGTTTCATTTCATAAAAATTTACTAACTACTTTTGCATTATAAGGAAGATAAATTAATAAAGTGACATATTTTTTTCATTACAAAAATAAAATGTTATGTGAGGTGTAAATGACAAGTTACATTTCTAACTAGGAAATGTAACGAGAAAAAATATAAAAAATAACCAAAACTTTAATTTAATTAAGAAGCTTTAAGTTTAATTCTGAACACTTCACTCAAATTACAGGAACCTACAAAAGCAACCAGCAGCAATCCTCGCTCCGGTAATTTGATTCTAGCTGGCCGATGCGTAAATACCACCTACGATCATTCAATAAAGCAATGGTTCGAAAGTTATAAATTGTTGGCATTATATGAAATATTAAATTTTAAGAATTCTCCATAAAATTTTAAAAGTCAGAGAAGCTACTAAGACCGAGTGAACGCGTTTATGTCGGCAAGATTTGCCCAAAAGGCTTATTATTTGTTACCAAATTTTAGCTTAGTGCTAAACAAGAGGTTAGTGCCTTTCCAACCCAGCGACCAGCTTCCAGCAGAAAGTGCAAAAATTCATCATTTAATGTAATTAAGTCTGAAGTCAACTTAAAGTCCCATTAAGGTGAATGTTTACAGATTTTATATTTTTAAAAATGTACCTTAACCTCGTTTTTATCCCCAGAAGCAAATACAGTAATTCATAAATGATTGTATTAACAAAATTTTGCAACGGAGAAAACTTAAGTAGTTCGCTAAATGGAATTGCAATACAAATCGTTTTAAAATGTAATATCATTCAAATTATTTTATTTTTATATACTTCCTCTTTGTAAGTTTTAATCAAGTGTAGTTACGAACTTCAATTTGTCCGTTATAACGTCGCTATAATATTTTAACCTACAGAAGCCTTTATTCTAGGAAATTAACGCTCGACATCACACGATCTAATGAGAGGTTATATTTAATTGATGCTGTAATATACCCTAGGCTTCGAGATCTTTATATTTTCAGTTGTCTTCTTAAAATACCTCAAATTCTCTTTATTTTATCGTATCTGTGGTTTCTCGGCTTTAACGTACTCTAAGTATAGCATTACTTTAGTTAATAAATAGGTTACAAGAGCAATAATTATAAATTAATTCATGATTTTACAAATAAAGTGTCGTGAAACAAAACGATTTTGATCCACCCTGTGCTGAATTGTTATTTTTCTAAATTCTATTTTTAAATGTCGGAGGTTGAAAAGTACAAGGTGGGGACTAAAGGAATAAGATAATGCTTTTTGCAAAAAAAATGGCCGCACGAGCCGGTTGTGCGGGTTTGGGCTCTAATTTCTTGATAAAGTTTTTATGAGATATTTAATGCGAGTATAATTTTGCAAATGTAATATTTTTTGAAAGAGTGTTTTAGAAATATTTTAAATTTTGTGAGTTATTTTCGATTTTTCTGGATTAAGACGATTTATTTGGATGAGCGAGTTTTATTTGATTGGAGGTAGATTTTGTAAGAAGATATAAGAAGTGAATAAAAATTTAAATTTAAAAGACCGGCGAGTGCATTAGAAGATAGCACGTTTGCTTCATGATAGGAAAGTTCGATCCTTGAAAGAATTATTAAAATTTTATTTTAAATTATATGCGATTGGAAATTTAAATTATAAACGAATTATTTTAGAAAGCGATTTTTTTTCTTGATTGAATATTTGATAGACGACGAAGACGAGATCGTCACAGGAATCCGCTCCTGAGGTCGGATTGCTCCACCGCATTAAAGAGCTAGTCGATGTAACTTCAAGAGTAAGTAAAGGATTTGGCTAATAAAAAATTGGTCAAAAACCACTATAATATAATAATTAAATATTTTTTCTTCTTATAAATAAGTTAATTATTAAACCATAAAATTTTAAATTTTGTTATTTCTTACTTTTTGACGAATTAAATACATTTTAAAAATATCAATTTTTCCTAAATTTTTATCAAGAAATAGGAATAGGATCCTCCGACTATGCTTGCGTATTTCTAGCTATGCAACTGACCACAAAAGACTACTATAAATAATGTAAAACTAGAAGTGAATACCTGATTCTATTCTACAATAAACAATTAAAGAAAGGCGACGCACACTTTATACTTCTAAATCACCTATTAAATTCCTTTTTAAAATAAAAGAAGTATACAGCACTGACAATTAAAATTTGGCATCTGTAGCTGAACAAAAATAAACGTTATTTTGAACAGAATATTTTATAGCAAACAAAATATAATTAATTTTTTTTTTATACAAAAACTTGTATACCGCTCGTGTACTTAAAAATTAAGTAAACAGTAAATATACGCCACTGTAATTAGTAAACCAATCAAAGAAATCGTTTGAAAGATGATAAATCGTGGTATTAATCTTAATGTTTGATAACCTAAAGAGGTTGATAGTACGTTAATACCCAAATTAACACATAAACGGTAATAATGTTGCTGGTGTAAATACAAGAAGGTTCTCAAGTCAATAATCTCGTACAAAAAGCTCGATTTTGATCCAATCCAAGTAAATTAATTACCTCGTAGTCGTCCTAATCAAACACAATGGATGTCTTCATAATTAACAACGATTACATTCAAATATTACGTAATCCCAAAAGTACGTTAAGGAAATATAATTTATTTTCAATCTAACAAAATTAATTTTGCAAATCTTGAAACTTAAAAACAAATTCAAATTTAATAGTAATAACAGCATTACAATTGTCAGTTTTATAATACTGTTATCAATTTAAATTTAAAATTAAGGTTTAAAATTTTAACCAACGCGTAAAAATGTATTAATTTATAACAAAAATAGTGAAAGTTATTTTATTTAGCTGGCTTTAAGGAATTTTATATATTACCAAATTTGTGGGATAATATTTTGTTAACTTTTTGTGTACCTACTCAATTGTAAACAAAAAAAAATTGATAAAATTTACGCTGCGTGCTTTTTCAACGCTTTTCGCGGTAATACTACAAGATTGTGAGTAGACAATTTTGTGGAGTATAAAATTAACTACAAAAAAGTCGAATGTGACACATTTTTATCTTAAACACTTAAATCGTTCAAAACGTTCGAAAATGAGCTAAGATTTTTAGTTTCCACAAAACCTTTCAAATGTAAAAAATGCTGCACCTTGTCAATAGCAACCATATAAAAATAAAAGACAATAAATTGTAAGTAGTGATCATTTTGAACTATCAAAATGTTAGGCTGATTACACACGAAGAAAATAATATTTTTTTTATTTTTTATTTTAATATTTGCTCAGGTTATCTAAAGCTGTAAGTTAAATTATGTTTGTGAACAAAGAGTGCAAGCTTGAGTTTCAATACCACGTTGACCAAATTTAAATCTAATATCATCTTTTTGCTATATTTTTCTCCTTACTGCTATTGCTCTGATAAAGGCTTGGTGGGAAGGGTGCTCTTGGCAGATATGTACCTTGGTGGTTTGCCATTGCTTGCAGGAGAAGATGGTCAGAATAAAGTCTTTACTCCTCCCGAGATTACATTAACCATGAAACCGCGACCGTCTACATATTTACTATATATTGCGATGTACCTTCAGTATTAATTTAAAAAAGTGTAAAATGTATCAAATTTCAATTTAATTTAGTGGGTTACCTCGAGGGTTACCTCGCAAATTCTTAAAGCATGAGATACTTCTCTTTTTAATTTAGAAATTTTTAATTTTTATCGTTTAAAATTTTTCTGTTACAACTTAATTTCCAAATGTGGTTGTATAAATTCTAATGCTTGCGAAATCTGTGATCTCTCTATAGCTGTCCGCCTTATCAAAAAAATTCGTCTTGGTTTTACTAATATCTTCAATTATTTAATCCTAATTTTTAAATTCCAATTTTTATTCACATCCACATCAATTAAATTTTATGATTTTCAATTTTAGCATACCATTCAATTTCATTCAAAACTTCAATTTAACTGATTCTGTATTCAAAGCAACTTCAAAATCACTAAAAAAATTTAAAATTCTAATCTTTCACTTTCACATAAATAAACTCACATTTAATATCAAAATTAATCAAAAATATCCAATTAGCAGATCGGGGAACAAACACGTCCACCGACCTTTACGCTCCCTGGCACGGTTTAGAACAAAATTCCGCGGCCGCAATCTCGTCGCCAAGATTCTGCCCGACCATAATCCCGCCGGACCTAAATCCAGCCGGACCACAATCCCGCAGAGCCAAAATCCCGCCGAATCACAATCCCGCCGAACCAAAATCTCGCCGAATCAAAATCCCGTCGAAAAAAAATCCCGTCGAACCAAAATCCAGCCGGACTGAAATCCCGTCGGGCCATATTTGTTGTATGAAAGATTTCTTGTGCGAATAACATTCGGACTTTACGTATCTTACCGACAGAAATTTGATAGAATAAAAAGGTGAAACAGAAATGGTAACGATTGACCCAAAAATAATAGAAACAAAGATAGTGGTGAGACGTATGGGTGAAAGGCCCATTATACAAGGGTGAACTTAAAAATTAAATTCTGAGGTATTTTTAAACCAATGAAGAGTAGCCCTGCATATTTTAAATTTTATTGTATTAATCTTGTAAAACTGACCAATTTGTCGGTTGATATTAGTTTTTCCTGTAATTTTATTACATGAATAAAATACTATTAAATAAAATAGTAATAAGTACAACGAAGTGGTAAGAAGTATAAAAGTAAGTAAATAATGATGTATTGAAATGGAGTGCAAACTTTTTTTAAGCCAGAAGAGAAAAGAAAAACTTGCCTTGGATGGCTATACGTATGATTTTGAAAAATTCAGCGCGTGCAATTAAAAAAAATTGTAACCGTGGGATTTTAGGTAGTGTGGCGGGATTTTTGTGCGGTGGGATTTTGATTTGACGGGATTTTGGTTCGGCAGGATTGTAGTCCGGCGGGGTTTTGGTTCTGCGGAATTGTGGTTTGGCGGGATTTTGGCGGCGAGATTATGGTCGCGGGATTGTGGCCGCGGGATTTTGTCCCATCTCGTCCCTGGCATATAGCATTCTTAGCAACCTTGTAATGAAAACAAAATTTTATGAATTTTTAAATGTACGCTAGGCTACACAATTTTAAATCAAAACAAAATACATTTTAAAATAATTTACAAAAATAAAGCAGTTTTTCATGAAGATTTCAAAACACGACAATGTTAATTGGTATTTATTTAAAATTTATTTTAACAAAATCGCAAAAATGAAAAATTTGTATTAAATTTACCTGCACCCAGGTGTTCGTCTATTGATAAATTTCGCAGATCCTTTCACAAATGCTCAATTAATGATTATTGTATTATAATAAAAAAATAACCTAAAAATGAATTTTTTAAGTTCATAGTGAGGTAGCTAGTAGTATGTAATGTTAAAATAAACAAAGTATTAAAATAATGAATTTTAACTGTTAAGTAAAGAATACATACTTACATAGAAAAATAATAAGTATTTAAAAAAAAAATTATTTTATTTCTCATCTATATTATAAATACAAATCTAGTAACAAATTAAAGTTAAATAACCTGGCGGGAATTACAAATATTTACAATTTTAAATAAAATTTTCAAAATTAAACAAAATAAAGATTTTCATACTAATACAAATTCAGATAATTTACTCATCCCCCCCCCCTCCCCCGACGTACATACATCATGCAGTACTAATGTCGAGTAACGGCAAATATTAAGAAAAAGTTTCGGTATTTAGTCGCCACATCTGCTTTGTCAAATCGCAATTCCTTCCTCAACATTAAATATCACGACCGTTTAAATCTAACGGCCTTTCCATAAACCCATACAAAATGTAGTCAAGATCTTCTTGATTTTGTAAAATAATAAATTTTGGTGACTTGAATTAATTAAAAATTCAGAGATCCTGAGCCAGTTGAAATTGATTTCTAGTCACCTTTCCCACGAGTTTTGATGCACAAAGAACGACTTTTATTATATTGACTATTATTCGTAATTTGAAATAATGAAAAGAGAGAAGTTTAGATTTACAGTTTTTGAATTTTTAGGAAATTGGGTGTGATAAGAAAAAGAAAATAAACATTCAGGATTTAAAAATGAATTACGGCCGAATAATTGATGAAATTAATGAAACCCTTAAACGAAAAGTGGTTGGCACATTTCCAACCAGGAAATAATTCTTAAGACCTGCACATTTGAGCAATTTTTGTAATAATAAAGTTTTAAAGGTTAACTAGAATATTTATCACATCGTTCATAAGCTGTTGGTGTACTATTCTTCTTATGAACTATTCCCAAGGCATATATTTTTATATTTTATATGGAAACAAAAAGATTCCGATAAATTAAAACATTTAAGCAGAAAACCTGAATTTGGTAACATTAATTTGTCAATTTCAATAAAATTATATTTTAGTTCCTGTATAATTATGATTCAGTAGGTTGCAAAAAGGAGAATAGGAGCATCACAAAATATTGTATTTCTTGTTATAAACTAACGATTTTACAAAGTTGATATAATATCTTATTACAACCTTGAATAAGAATATAAATCTAATCCGGCATAAACAAGATGCCAGTCAAAGTAAATTATTTTTATTTTCCGGTACAATTTCAAATATTTTTCTCAAGCATTTAATGGAAACAGACAGATAATAAAATATATACTTCTTGATGAAAAATAAATAACTTTACAAATAACTTCCAGAATCCAGAATCCAGAACTTACAACTCGCACGTCTTAGATGTGGCAAATTAAAATCCGTTGCACGTCATCGATAATTTTACTTTTTTAACTTTTTTCACGTGAAATTTAGTACAGAAGGCTGGTAAAAATTTTTTAATAACAAAATAAGAAATTTATAACATAGATAAAATAAGAAAATAATTCGGCTACCATATAAAAGATCTGATGTGCCCATCGATTTTTCAAATGTCGTTGTATATTTTCGATTTTATTTTATTCGAAGGAACTCATAACAGTACCAAAAAATTACAAAATGCAAAAGTTACTTATGAGATCAATTTTAGAATTTAGTAAAAACTTCAGTATGAAAAGTGTTGTGATTGGTCTATTTTCAGTGTATAGTTTTTCTTCAAAGATTGTACGGTTACAGCTTTCCACGAGTAAAAAACATATCTCAAATGGTTTCACTATTGTAATTCAAAAATTGTATACATTCGTACAGTTTTAATTTAAATAATTTATTCGATTACTTTATACAAAATTCTTTACGATGCAAAGTTCAATTCGCAATTCGTGACGCGTAGTTCAAACAATCTTTGGATCTTCAATAATAATACAGTAATAGTTAATTTAGCGCATTGCTATTTTAGTATACATAATATTACAATGTTGACTTCATCTTGGTATATTGTAAGATTCGCGCACACATTCTACAAAGAATAATACAGTAATAGTTAATTTAGCGCATTGCTATTTTAGTATACATAATATTACAATGTTGACTTCATCTTGGTATATTGTAAGATTCGCGCACACATTCTACAGAGAAGCCAAAAGAAAATTTTTAAATGAATAAAAGCAGTTACAAAGTTAAATTTCATCATTTCAAATGCATTAAAAATAAAATGTTTAAAAGTATCAGTAACTTGGCAGAAGAATAATTATTTTATTGAAAAGTTTATTTTTACTAGATTGTGATAACTGTCATCGCAGACATGCTCGTTTGTGGCTGCGTTTTTGAATTTTTTGTTTTCGATAAGTATATAAATCCCATTTTATTTTGATTTTTAAAATTATCAATATGAGTTAATCAGTACCGTTACAATTTCATTGCAATACGGCTGGAACATTTTTTTCTAAAAAGATATTGAAGATAACTTTATTTACTTAATTACTTAATAAACACTAAGTAATAACAATTTAATAAAAAAATTTGTAAATTAATTGCTCAACTTCTAACTATTAACAAAATTTAAGAAAAGAAATTTGATTTATAATAATTGCAAAACAAATATTTTTAACTATTAACAATTAATTAATATTATATTTATATTAAAAAAATATTTATCAAAAACAAAGATTTAACTAATCAATGATACCGCACAAAAAAAAGTTTCCACATTAATCAAACACCAGAAGGTCAGTGCGGACGAAGGCCGAAATAAATTAATTTTGTCTAAATGTAACCAAAATGTAACGTCATAAATCTAGAGTATTTTTTTCAAGGAATGAGATGGGTAATATACAGTATAATATTATAACATATTAAAATTTAAAAATCAACTGATCAATTTTGCATATTTATAAGCCTGTATAATTTTTCATGTAAAATGATTATTTGGGTGTTTTAATTCAATTACAAATACATTGACAACAATTTTCCTACTTCAATTATTCAAATTATTTAGTATTTACAGATGAATACATTATTGAAATTTTTAAATTGAACAAATTAATCAAGCATTAATAACATTCAATATTTTTAGTGAGCTTTCAACTTAGCTAAATGTAAATTCAAAATTTGTACAACACTTTTAAAAATCAAAAAAAAAATGAAAATTAATATTTAACTAACAAAATTTTATTTTACACAAAGTTTGAATTTACATTCAGCAAACCTACATAGCAATATTATATGTTATTAATGTTTAAGTACCTTGTTCAATTTAAAACTTTTTAATTTAAAATATTTTACAAGTTAATATTTTATTGAAATTTTTGTTCCAGAATTAATTTTGTTTTGATATTGTACGCACGTGGAGAATTAACACGCATGAGAAAAGCTGCTAGTAAAATCAACTTCAAAGATTTAAATTATTTTTATTATTGCGCCCATAATAAGTTTATTTATGTTGTACAATCGCGAATTTAAATCTCTCTTAACTTAAGGTATATTAATAAAAATCTACATTTCCTACAAAAAAGAAATAAATTTAGTTTTATAGCTCATTGAAAATATAAATAATAATGATAAAAATTATCGTTCTCCATCAAATTTATTATTTAATTTTTGATTTATTGTGTATTTTAAAATTATCTATTAACCTATTGTGGTAACAAGCCGACATTTTGAATCTTTCAATTTTAAAGTTTGTAATATTTGGTTCTTTAATTTGAAATAATAACCTTTATATTCTAAATTATCCGCTTTTATATAACTAATACCTCGTCACTTAAGCTAAGATTGTCACCTTATTAATATATCGTCATCTTAAACTAGTACGTCCCTCTTATTGCTAATTGGTCATTTTCTTAAATCTAAATAAATCGTTTGTACTTAACTAAATAAATTCCTCATACTTAAACTAGCAAATAATCATAGCCGCAAATAATCATGATTAACTTTGTTAACAAAGTTCTTTAATATTGTTTTTCAATTGGTATTACCTTTTATTTGGTTAAATGTTGTAATTTTAATTATATTCAATTTTTATTAAGTTAAATGTATTCAATTGTTACTATTTTATAAGTGGTCACAAATAATCATAAGGAACATTGTTAAAATTATCAATAACTGTCCTGAAATATCATAATTTGGTAGTACATCATTTAGACATTGAAAAAAGAAAGGAGCGACATCACAGCATTTATTCTGAGTGCAACAATAAAGACAATTCAAATTTACGTAATTGTTAAATTAATCCATTAATTTTTAAATGGTAGTATATTATACTGTACTGTATATTAAAACCGGAACGACGACATGGTGAAGGCGAAATGTCCTAGACCGATCTACCCTGAACTTATCAAAAAGATTAGCTAGCTGTTCGATCCAGATTTGAAATATAATAAATATGATTGTAAATTATAGTATTTTTCAACCCTCGTTAGATGGTTTACTCCTCAAATCAATAACAGCCGCATAATTTACCAAATAAATAAATAAAAGAAGTTTAAACACATAAAAAACAATCAGTGCACTGACGTTGTCATTAATTGGTATTAATGACATGAATGAATTTATATGACAGGTATGAATTGATTTATGTATATCTATATAATACTTGATGCATTTAATTTGAACTTTCAGCAAGTCTCGAGAAATTTACAAATTAAAGCTTACAGGAAGTTATAGTGCCTCAATTCATTAAAATTAACAAACTTCATCCAAGTAACTTAACACACTGAAAAATTACCGTTGTGGATTATTTAAAATTAATGAGATTACGATGATCTTTTTGTGTTGCCGGCAATTTTACTCGAGATTCTGCAGAAAGTACATTTCCTCGATAATTAACAAAGAGGATAAATGAAGTTATTTAACGTCGATCTGGTCACGGTATATTACAATGAAAAATAATTAACTAAAATTTACGTTAACGATTTTTCAATAAACATTTTTAATGTACTATTATAACTATTACGAAATAATTACACAATAAAACTTAAAAAACAAGATGGGTTAAACCGACAACTTGCATTAGCTAATTAATGTTAACCCGTAACTGCTACTGCCGGTCAATTTGACCTGAATTATTGCGTTGCAAGTGATAGATTTTAAAGTTATAGTTTTGTTAAATGTTGTAAGGTAAAGTTTTAGATATGTAACTTGTGTAGCAGTTACGGGCTAACTAACTCGAAAAATTTACATAGTATTTATATTATCCAACTTTTTAATTTGTTCTTCTAACAACTGTTTTGTAGTCCAGATAGAAATTGTTTCATTTTCTAATTTTCTTCTGAACAAACAGGAAGAATGTAGGTCATTTTATAATGTTACTTTGAAGCATGTAAATATTTGGTGAGCAATCAGTGAATTTTGGCACAAGAAACCAACGCTGACCGCTTGGATATTCACTCACTATTCCAACTTTAATACAATATTTATAAATGTATAACTTACAGAAATTATATATCTTTTTACCTTTCACCTTAATATGATTCATAAAATTTTGTATACAGAATTTATATCTAATATTAAATATTTCTAAAAGTTTTTGGTGCATATTTTAATGCGGGCAATTTGAATCACTGAAAGCTAACGTATACCTGAAGAATGTCTGTTTCCGAACTGAAAAAATCACTTCTTCAGTAATGGATGTGTATTGCAGAAAAAGTATCTATCTATCTTAAGTTTAAATTTCAAGTTTTAAATTATTTCTTTTTTAAATACTTTAGAAATAATTTGAATTTCGGATGAGTAATTATTATTAAAGATTTAACCAAACCCTGTTATATAATTCATATAAACTATTCATATAATTATTAAACTATCGCATTAGTGTACATGTTGATGTATAATTTGAAGAAAAACTTTTAATCCATTTTATTATAGTAAATTATTTTTGTATCTTTAATATAATAAATAATAACTTCTGATGGAATCGATAACATTCGCTGAAAGCTTAATAAAAATATTAAATATTATTAATGTTTTCTTAACTTTATTCAGTTTAAAAACTTTTTAATGTAAATTATTTCCCGAATTTTATATAAGAAATCTAATCTGAGGCTTGCTTATATTTTAAGGCATTATAATTAATTATATTATATACATAGGTCAAGAACGTTTTATAAATCTTACCATTTAATTCATCAATTACGAAGTTGCAAACAGTGCAAATGTTAAATTAATAATGAAACTATTGATGAGTTTGTAACAAACAAAAAAGTAAATAACCTGATATTGGATCTATTTAAATAGCAACTAAATAATTTAATCAATAGTTAATCTTATTCCTCAGCCAAGACACATAATATTAAGGTAACCGTGGATTAAATTTAGAGAAAATTTTTTTATATGAATTTAATATTTCATCAAACCTTCATGTTTTTTATGTACACACAATATTAATATAATACGTAATTTGGAATTTAATATAAGGAGCAATATTTTATGTCAACAACTTTTTCTTTACAATGTAAAGTTGTAAAATTAACTGCAAGTTTTTAAAACTTTTTGAAACAAACCAATAAAAACTTTTTTAGGACAATGAGGTAAAATATAAATTACTTTTAAAATTTTCAATTAAATTCTGTTCTTCTGTAACTCACCTGCTTATCTTTCCACATCAAAATAATCACAAAAAGGTTCAAAGTAAAACCAAACACACCAATCAGTATCAATATTATTGCAACCGCAACGTAAGCTTCAACTTTCATAGGTAACGAAACTTCTGAAGTTGTGTAATTAAAATCATTTATGAAAAATTCAGTTTCATTCATAGTTTTAATAAAATTTAAACAATGCAGTTGCAAAAGCATTCCATCGTATCAATAACAAAATTTTATAATAACCAATAAATTAAAAAATATTTAACTATCACATTTTAATAGTCGAACTTCCAGGACGAGTAATATTGCGCTCGCAGAAGGATACGAGTGCCTGTACTCGACCGAGTCTCGTTTGAAACTGAACCATTTCACATGCGGAGTAAATTTATATTCCAAAGTTTTCCGGACGAAGCAACTCCTGATAATTAAGACTTTTATAATTAACGATTTTCACTAAATTTATGTTGTCGGTGTTCATAATTTGTAACAAATCGCTTTCTTTCCTTTTTTAATTTTTAAACCAATTTTTAAGATACAATAAAGTTCTAGTCATGACAAAATTTATTTATTCAACAAATTAGATTAATTAATTAAATTCAACTTAAAATAAAATTGCACAACAGTCTCAAACACTCTAAATATAAAACTTTCACGACCAAAAAAGCAGAAACCAACACCCTTGGGATTTTCTACTGAAAGATTCCAATTTCAGTTTGATTATAAATTTAAACTGTAAGTGTGTCCTTAGGTTTATGCCTTTATGAGCCCACCTAGACAAGCACAGAAATTCAAGTTCAGACGCGGACTGAGATTTTTGTTACTGTCACTATTATGGTTGCATACGTAATGAAAATATATTGCTCAACTGGCTACACAAAGTGCAACGTTGTCTGACGTAAAAAGTTACAATAAAGTGATACTTTCTTATCATAACTAGATAGCTCTAATTACATATTATTTACATCACGTAATATTATGCGAAATTTATTCCTACAGAATATAATTTATACATAATTTTATGAAATTGAATGTCGACAGTCATTCATTCAACACGATATTGCTACACTATAAATAATGCAATTTGTAATAATGCACACGATAAAATATTTTTCGTTTTGATGTGGAATAGTTTTTATTATTCATACAAATTTATGATATGCTTTCCAATAGGAGTATTTTAAATTGTTTACTTTAATTTAGAATTTTTTTATATAAGTGCTAGAGGTTTTATAGGCCCAGGGATGAGTAGTATTTGGAAACTTAACATCTCGAAGATGTTGTCAGTAACTTGTTACAATAACAAAATATAATAGTGTTACAAAAGAACGCTTAATTATATTTGATGACTAATGTATGAGGTCCTGTGTGATGAGTCATAGATGATAATATCATTAGTCATTCAAATATTGCGAAACTTACACTCTAGAATGTATAGGAATAATATAAAAGTTTCTGGAAGGTAGCATTTAAGTTTAAATACAGATGCTTTTCTGTGAAGAGTTAATTTCAGTTTGAACGTACAAGTGTAAACATAAATGAAGTGTAAATAAATAGTAAAGTGATAAACGATATACCGAGTGTTTAAATAAATCCGGACTTAGTGTTAAATAAATTGTAGTGTAATTTAGTTTAGTGTTAATCTTAGTGTAATAATTGTTTTATTGTTATAACCGTATCTGTATAATATATTTGTATTAGCCCTTTAGAAATTAAATAAACGTTTTAATTTTCGATACGATAGCCGGAGGTATTTGGTTGGGGATCGATTATAAAACGGTTTATTATTACAAATTTTGATTAAATTACTATTAAAAATAATTATATATGGAATTTGATGTGATTAAAAAGAAAAAAATTAATAAATAAAAAAATTCCAAGCAAATGTTTAAAATCGAGATTTCAATTTTGAAAAAATTATATATTATTATTGTATATAAACAAAGGCTGCCGCCGAAATATCTGACTTAAAAAAAAGAAAAAACACAATTAGTGTTTCGAAACTTAAAGTATCATATTTGATTTATTTTGTAAATTATTTTGAAGTTTGTTTTTATTATTGTAAATTTATAAATAGTCTGTACATAGGATTTTAAGTGAAAAATGAAGATTGGCAACGTGACGTTACAACCCAGCGTTAATAATTTAAAATTTGAATTCAATTAAAAACAATGAAGAGTCTCTTGTTAATAAATAATGAATGATTCCAAGCAGAATATTTTAAACTTATTTTTCTCGGGTAGCCTTGGATTGGGGATAAATTGATACAATTTTTGGGCGAGAGTTCTAGCGTTTTCAAAATAATAAAAAAAATTTCTTGTAAAAAAAATGTTAATCTCAAAAATAAATGAATTGTCTTCCAAAAATAATTTTTCAAGTTAATATTAATTGAATCCAATCGCATATAATTTGAATTCAAAAATTAAATGTAAAAATTTAATAATTTTTTAAAGGATCGAACTTGCGATTTCCTATCATGAAGCAAACGTGCTTATCTTCTAATGCACTTGCCGGTCTTTTAAATTTTAATTTCAATCTTCATTCGCTTTTCATATAATTAAATCAATAGCTTCCCAAAATCCAAAATACGATGTCATAAAAAATACACAGCTCACCTTCTTTAATAACAAAAAACAAAAATATGCTATTTACCAATCAAAATTCAACTTTCGATCAAAATTTATTCTCAAATTAATCTCTTCAACAATAATCCTAGTGCTGGGCCAGTGTTTGAACTAGCATTGGTCCAATATTAGCAGTACTATTGAGAAATGATTGGCCCAATGCTGTAAAGATATGCTCGGTCCAACGGTTGGCGACCAACGTTGGTGCAATATTGGATGCCAGTACTGGTTCTGTGTTTGAACCAGCATTGGGCCAATATTGGCAGTACCACTGGGAGATCATCGGCCCAATGCTGTAAAGATATGCTAGGTCTTACATCAACGTAGGTGCAATATTGGATGCCATTAGTGGTCTAATATTGGCAGTAACACTGGGAGATCATTGGCTCAATGCTGTAAAGATATGCTCGGTCCTACGGTTGACGATTAACGTAGGTGCAATATTGGCTGCCAGCAGTGGTCCAATATTGGTAGTAACACTGAGAAACCGTTGACACATATATATATATATATATATATATAGATTTAAAAAGAGGAAAAGTGAGATCCTTTTGTGATAAATATGAACAAGACGAGATCACTTGTGGAAAGTCGAGATCCATTTTCGGATCTCGTCTTTTTTAACGTGTATATCGAATTTTTCCGATAAATGTTGGTAAACTAGATCTCTCTTTTGAATTTTAGGTTGGATCTC
The DNA here is from genome assembly GCA_911387805.1 of Cantharis rustica. Lineage (NCBI taxonomy): Eukaryota > Metazoa > Arthropoda > Insecta > Coleoptera > Cantharidae > Cantharis > Cantharis rustica. The sequence continues at coordinate 52,501,081 of OU426878.1, read as the reverse complement.
GTTTTTTGGATATATTTCGAATTATATACAAAAGTAGTTCAGGAGTAGTTTGGTGGAGCGCTGCTATCGGCAAAGCGTATATGTGTATATCTGCAATTGTTTTTAGCCACGCTGAGATCCGACAAGTTGGCAACGTAGCAAAGCTCAAATTTCAAAACAAGTCGGCAATTTTAGCTAGCAGATATTTTTTCAAGTTTATTTATAGTAAAGAAAATTATAACTAAATATTTTTGTAAATTTATTTTAAATGCATCTTTTCTTATAAATTACTAAATTAGGCTATTAAATTTGTTGCACAATTTTACTAAAAACTTATGCGATACTATTAGCAAGTTAGAAAATTGAAAATAATTCTTAAATGTAGAATCACCAAACTGGCGCTTCAAAAATTTGACATTGCGGCAACCTACGTAGGTATATGAATTATTGAAAATTTCTTATTTTTGGACATCCGAGCAAGTTACGTATGTGAAAAGTAAACATTTATTCTGCGAAAAATATTAATTTATTGCACAGCATAATATATTTTTACGTAGCTTACTGAACAAAACTAAGATTCTTTATGTAATTAAGTTCAATTGGTAACCCGATTTACGAAGTTTGAAAAGAAGTAAATTATATAAATTCTTGATAGCAGAATGATCAAAACCGCGCTTCAAAAAATTAGACGATGTCTGAAGATATCTGTTTTGTTTATACCACATGTTTTTTGGTTTAATCAAAGATTTAAGAATTTGTGTTATATATATTTTACTTCATCATCAATTTGCTTTATCAGCGCAGTGTGAATGGCCGTGGTTTACTTCTAAGTATTTATCACTTCGTCAATTAAAAAAGTTTAGGTTATCGTTAAACCAAAAATTAACTGTGCTTGTATAGTTGGGTTAAATTAATATTTAATTAAATTTATGTTTTATAATTACATACAAGTAGTATGAAATGTTTTTGACCTCCGAGCAAGTTACGCGTGGGAAAAACGAACATTTATTCTGTAAAAAATAGTACTAAATTATTACACAGCAATATATTATTGTGTAGCTTACCGAACAAAAGTAAGATTCTCAATTTAATTAAGTTAAATCAGTAACCCGATTTACGAAGCTTAGAAATGAGTATATTTACTACATAAATTCTTTTAAATTTTGAAATGTAGGATCATTAAAACCGCGCTTCAAAAAATTTGGCAATGCGACAACCTATACGAATTATTGAAATTTTCTGTTTTGCTTATATCTGATAGTTTTGGTTTAATGAAAAATTTAAGAATCTGGATTATCTTATAAACTTTACTTTATCGAGAAATTGCTTTATCAGTGTAATGTTAGTGAGCGTGGTTTATTTCTAGAATCATCAAAAAACATTGGCGTCTTGATTGCCGATATGCTAACCAAGGTGTACCTTTCTTGATAAATGGTTTAGAAATTTAGTTAATAGAATGAAACTTGATTCTTTTACAATAAGGAAGGAATTATAAACAACAAAAAAAAAGCATTTTTTACTTGTGAGGTTTTTGAATAATTAACTTCTAATTATTGGTCAAATTTAAATAAGTAGAATACAAAATTTGATCAATCAGATGTTACTCATTCCATAACTTCACAAATAAATATTTATTCGTCGTTTATTATCCCTGCCCTATGAATATTTTTAGGATAGTAGAAAACCCAAGTGTAAAAGTTAAAAATTTATTCGTAAGAAAATAATTAATAAACAAAATAAAATAATTAAATAAACAAAATATCAATCAATACAAATGGTTTTACAATAGCTATTGTTTTTTAAATATATTGTAAACAAACACTTTTATCTGTAGCCTATTTTTGTCTTTAAACAAAGATTTATGTTGATTTTGCAATTTTTTTAAAATTTAAAATTATTAATAAAAAATTCTTTTTTTTAACAATAGAGCACAAAAGAAACAAAGTTATATGCATTGCACTCTAATAATGCAAGCAACAATAATTTTTATGCAATTTTGCAAAATATTTTTATGCTTGTACCGCTTGTACACTTGGCAACATTGCATGATCTCGCCTTGTCCTATAGATAACAATTTATACATTAAAGGATCTCAACTTGTTCATATTAGTTTAAGGATCTCACTTGTCATAATTTTTAACAACAAAAATTAAAATGGGATATCCTTTCCCCTCTGTGTTGACAACATTCAAAATTATTGCTTCTAGATTATTAATGAGAATATATATGCCTAATTTGTAATTTTTAATGGGGATCTCTGGTTGTCTTAGTTTTATAAGGATCTCAACTTGGATTAAAAATATATATATATATATATATATATGTATTATGTGAATCCACTAGCATCTACACTTAAAATTTTGAATTCAAGTTTGCATTCTAAGAAATTTTTTTAGGTTTCTGTTGTACTTCGACATTTGTGTCTTCTAAATCTGTAATTTTGAGTTTAGTCGTGTTTTAGAGATCTTCTTAATATTTTGATATACTCCGAGATCTCGGTTTCCCTTGATCAGTAATTTTAAAGTTCTTGATATTGCAGGGATTTTTTATATTTTGAACAACTTACAGATGTACTGGCTAACTAGATCTGCCCTTTTTTAGTGCAATTTATTTTCAAAAATATTTTTATAAAATAAAAACGCCCTGAGCGGGAGTTATCAATAGCAGCTTTCTATGTTTTTACGGTTTTTGGGTTTTTTTGACCAATTTTTTGAATAATATATAAATTATAATGTTTATATTGATTTGTAATTTACGTCATAATCTACCATAATTCCATCAGAAAATTTTTAAATTTGCGTGCTTCTCCCAAAGTTTCTTACGACAAATAAGTTACGTTAAATAAGTTTTTTCTAAAATGTACAGAATGGACAAATTTTAATGTTTCTGTACAGGGATCTATTAAAAAAACACCAACTCATTACTTTAGATTTATATGATAATATTAGACAAATTTATCTATGTATTGAAGTGTAATTCACCCTGCTGGTAATTTTTTTTACTTTTTTAATTACATCAAATTTTGTTTTTCAAAATTATAAATTCAAATCCAATTTAAATTCAAATCAAAAATTTCTTCAAGGGATCGCAGTTTTGGTTTTACCGTTATCCAAATCGCCTGCTTATCTATCTGGCCACACGCTCGCACTCGAAATTTTAATTTTTAACACAAATCGAATGTCTTACTCGAAATGCTCGTTCTGCAAATCAATCAACCAGATCGAAACTACTATCGCTCAGTAGCCACCCAATAAAAATTTTATCCAAACTCCAAATTTCAAAAATATCATCCAAAAAAAAAGGCGCAATAATGCATTCGCATCAAATCACTTTATTCAAATCAAATCAAAAATATTACTCACAAGTTCAAACTTATATCAAAATCAAATAATCGCCTCGAGCCAAAATAGCACAACAGGCTCGGACCGTCGCTATCGGCGAAAGACCTTCAATTCCCTGTGATCGCACCCCACCTCACAAATTTCTCAATCTTACCAATTCAATAATTAATACAATAATTTTACTACATTGTACAGGGGGGTCCAAATCACTTTTGAAACATGACATCTTATTATTAAAAAAAAGATGTCGATGACGAGTTCAAATTTTTTAATGTTTTAAATTGAACAAGTTAATTAAACATCAATAACATTTAATATTTTTATTCAGCTTTTAGTGAAGTTTACCGCTTTTGTCGGAATTTATTTATACTTTTATTTATTTAATTAATTTGTTCGATTTAAACTTTTTAATTTAAAATATTACACAAAATTGTTAATCATTTATAATATTGTCATGTTTTGAAATCCTCATGAAGAACTGATTTGTTATTTTCCTAAATTATTGTGTTATGTCTTGTATTATAAAAATTTTGTAAGTTATTTTATTTTGTTGCGATATTAGTGATAAAAGCAAAAACAATGTTCTTGTCCAAAATGGTCGACAAAACTGACAAAAAATTTGTGTGTTCGTTGTGAAATTTCAAAATGTTTTGATTTTTGATATTAAAAGTGTGTGTAATTATAACTCAAACTTGTTTTTATTAATTGAAAAGTGAAATTCAAAATAAATTTTGAATATTTGAAAAGTTTGTCAAAGAAACAACAAATTTTGTGTGATAAGCCAGACAGCTGCGCAACGGCATGCGTAGTAAATTTAACGATATCACCTAAGGTAAATATTATTTGAATCCAAACAAATTTGATTGTCAATATTTGGAAATTAAATTGAAACTGAAAATTTTTTTTAAAAAAATAAATTTATTTACAAATTAAAAGAAGTCTCGTGTTCTGAAAATTTGCATGTTACCTCGAACCCCCCAAATCTAATTGGGATTTAATAAAATTTACATTTTCTTAAATTAATTGCTGGAGAATATCGCAATCTATTAAGGTGTTATCAAGTTTGATACAGTTTCTTTAATTTACTAAATTTGTTTGTATTTTGAGTAGCGTTGAAAATGTGAACAAAAGCTCATTTTGAAATTTTATTTTGAGCGTTACCTAAATTTATAGGTAAAAGTTCCAAGTTTTTGGTTATTTTATCTGTACTTTTCCATATTTATAATTAATATTATCATAAGATAGACAGGCACAGGTCCGTCCTAAGATATACGACGCCCCTGGGCTACTACAGTAAATGCAAAAAGGCAGCTACAAAACCAAAAATTAAATTCAAAAAATTTTAATTTTTATCAAAAAATTATTTTATTAATAAAGGTTAAGCTATTAAATTGTCAATGTTTGAAATAACTACCTTCGTTTTCAATACACACAGTCGTGATTGTTTTAAAAGTTTTTCGTTTTGTAGCTGCCTTGTTTACTATTTTCTGATTTTCTGTCAAAGAAATTGGTTTTTCAAAAAATTTTACTAGACAGAAGTTGTAGTCCGTTAAATTTTCTATCCGGAATGGAGCGTCCGAATTTTTGTAATATAAAATGTTTCGTTTAAAAGTTACAGAGTTTTTAAAAATACCAAAATAAAAAATCTCGAATTTTTCAACAATTTTTACTTTAATTTATAACTCGAAAACCGTTAATTTTAGACAATAAAAGGTTTCAACCTGGTTTGTAGATTATTTTACGCTTTTTAAAAAAACACTAATCTATTTCTACCCAAAAATCAATATTTTCTAAGATATGGCCACACGAAGGTGGAAATTTAAAAAAATGCTCTCGAATAACTCTCAAAGGCTTGAATTTAGAAAAAAAAATTTGTTATAAATGTTTATTAGAAAGGTGTTCTTTTTCAGCACCTACGTTTTGTAAAGTGTATCCGGGGACACCCAGTATAAACAGAAACAAACCTTAGAGTAAACAAAAAACAAAAGTAATTTATATATTTATTTTCCTAGCTTTTTCTTTAACAAATTGATTAATATCACTCGTATTTAAGTTGTTAAATAAGTCATTCTCTACATAGTATATAAAATACTCATATCATTTAATTTGCTCTGTCTCAAAGAAGATCGTAAATAATTTTTTATTTTTTTAAGGCTAAAAACGATCAAAATAAAAATTTCCGCTCCCAAAAGTGGTTAAGGTTGCCCTGGATAGGCAGCTAGTTTTTATTACATTATTTTTATAATTATTCAAAATATTTACTACAATACAATAATACATTAACAATTTATCGTTAATTAATTGCATAAACTCTCATTAACCAAAACCTAATATCAAATATTCTTGTTAGGTAAGTACAGAATATTATTAACCAAGCCACTTAATTATTCAATTAGTACCTTTAATTAATTATATCCACCAATTTAGCTTAAAATCAAACATGCAGTTTGAAAATCAATCTGTTGTCATTAAAATTAAACTATAATGGTCTACCGGGAGATTAGAACTGTAGAGCATTGTAATTTAAATGCTACATTCAAGTTATTCATATTTACAACTCAATTACCACAGAATAGAAAAAACACAATTAAAAGATTTGAAAGAAGATTATAACAAATACTCAAATAATTAAAGCTAAATAATATGAAATAAATTAAAAACTTTAAAAAAAGGCAGAATTGCAATTTTAATAAAAATTAACATTTAAAATAGGTATGTAAATTACGTAGATATTCTAATTAAACTTCTTAGTTGCACATTAGCTAAATGAATAGTTCTTAAAGCAACAACCTTAATTAAGATGTTATAATTTAGCGCTAAATTTGTTAAAACAGTTATAAATGCAAAAATAAATTAAATCTGATTAAACATAGCTTCTGCAGGTACTGGGATGGAGAAGCCGATCAAAATTTATTCTTTACTATTAAATTATTTAATTCGTATAAAATTTTGTAACGGATTAGGCTTACACAAAATGGTAGTGAAAAAAAATTGGCTTTTTAATAAGATTACAGTGGTTAGATGGATGAAAAGTTCAAATATAGCAATTAGCTTAATTGATCGAAGGGAATTGAAATAGGAAACAGAATTTAAAATACGCATTAAAAGTACAATTTTTATTAATTGCCCGATGATAATGACAAAGGAAAGGTTAAAAATAAGTGCTAACCAATTCATAAAATTATAAACTAAACAATACCAAAGCTTGGATCTACTCCTATCTAAATAAATTTTTTTTTATGACTTTAGTATTGTAGTGGCTGCTCGTCGAGTTGATCATCAAATATTCTGGACAACGATACATTGTAGAGACACTAAAGTTGTTTTTATTTATTTTCCACTTGTTATGTCGAAGGTTAACACTTAACTGTCATATTCTTAAATTGCTCTTAGATTCAAACCTCATGTTTTTTAAATTTTTCGAGTTTAAATTTTGTATTTCGTTAATTATAAAAGTTATTTTCTGTAAGATTGCTTTTAATTTTCATGTCTTCAAATCTTCTATATGTCGACTGGTTTCGGTTTATTATACCATTTTCAGAACACATAACATTATTAACTTAATTAATTATTTAATTAAATTAAAAGAATGCTTGTTTTCAATATTTTTTATTTATGTAATATTTATTTTATATCTCCTAAAAATAGTCTAATAAAATGATTTCTATACATAATTTATATTTTTTAATTTTATACAATATTATGTTATGTTAGTTATCGGGAAGCAGCAGCGTGGCGTAAAGTAGACACGGGTTGTCCTGGGAAACGGAAAACCGCGGTTCTATCCCTGGTTTACTGTGATCCAGTTGCAATTTGCTATTTATAGAGTTTATTAAATACATCCTCGACTCTCTTAGCATTAAATAATAATAATAATAAAATTGGTTGAATCTAGATGGGAAATCTAGTTTTCCATACAACAATACTTTTAGAGCAAGGTCCCATTTATAATTTAATTTAAAATTACAAAATAGCACCACGAGAAAATAGGAAATTGTTAAAGGTCAAAATTTAATTTGCTCTGCGCAAGCTAAAGACATTGCTGAAATAAGATAGTGACCATTTATAATTTGATTTTAAATTATAGAATTGCCGCTTGCGCAAATTTGAAATTTATAGAAACTGCAGTTCAATTTACATAGTATGATAGTGCCAAAATTTAGCTTTAAATGCGATAAGGTAACATTGCAATTTGACATTATTCCAAAAATGTGTTAGATTGATAACTCGTAAATTCAATTTACTAATCTTACTTGTCGGCTGCTGTTTTGTGCGGAATCGTTTCAGTGAGTTTTCTATGAAAACTATACGCCCGTGTAATCGTGTCAATCTGAAATTTTAATTTCGTATTTGTAACGAGATTTTTACTTCGCCGAGAATTCTTTTAATATTCTCAATAAAATCTGTTAGGAGTAAGTAACAACGTAACATTGTCACAGTGTCTAATGAAAGTATTCAGCAGAGACAAATTTCTACAATGCAATCACAAAATGTTACTACCCAAGAAACTTTCCAAGCAATAAAAATGCGTAAATATTAAGTTAGCGAAGAAAATGATTTGATAAAAAAATAGTTTATGGTTTTGGGACCTAAACGACTGATTTTGCAAAACAGAGCTGATTCTGCATTATTCTGTTAGAGCGTCTTTATTAATCTAATATAACTTACTGGAACGTTCGTTTGCTCTTCTGTGAAAGAGGGTAATGTGTAATGTCACGATTTGATTCAGCTCAGCAACTGAAAGTTATCAAACAACCCTAATACATACAACTCAGTTTACAAGACTGTTTTTGAAAATAGGAAGAATTATGCATAACATAAACCCTATGTTTTGTGTAATCCTTTATCGCTTTAAGCTTTTCATCGAGTTGTAAAAGCTATTTGGCAAACATTTGAACAAAAACAGTTTAATCGTGGTATCTCATTTTGTAAAAACAATGGGTCGTCTTAAGCGATTATAAAAAAGGCATCATAGAGGTAATGTCGGTTCCAATAAAGAAATAATTCTAAGGGAAAGCTTATGATCGATTTAATTACTTGTACAAAGTTTACAGGAGTTCTGACGCAGTTCTTCGATTAAAAAAATAAATTTAGAAATAAGTACCTACCTGATTATTTTTAATTTGGCTAAAAGGTTTATACGTAGATTCATAAAAAGTTTAACAAACTAAAGGATATTGAATACTAGTTCGAGATGTGTAAGGAAGTATAATAGCAGTCTTGATTGAAATGGAGCACAATTTAAAAATGAACATAACGAAAGAAAAGTAAGCAAACAAGAACTATTAGGTATTATTTGAGATTCCAACTTTGTTACATTTTATTTAACATTTTTGTAATAATACATCGCTCCTAAATAACAGCTTATATTGATGCTCTTAAATTGTTTTTAAATTGAAAACCTTTTTATTCAAACCTTCTGAATTTTAAAAATTAATGTAAATGTAGTAGATTACTATATTAGACAAATAAAATTTCTCAAATGCATTGCAGAACTGTTATTTGCAGTTTCACAAATTTTGCTACATTATGTCGATTATTAATTTGCTGATTATGATGGTATACTAATTTATAATAATTAAACCTAACAAAATTTTAAAAAAATAAAATTTTTAACTGTTAAGTACAGAATACATACTGCAAAGAAAATATAATATTTAAAAAACGCTAAAATGACAATAATTCACATTTAACAGAGTTGAACTTAGAATAAACAAGAAAAAAGAATTTTGAAAAAATTACGCTATGAAATAAAATGAAAAACTCTGTTACATAATATAAAGGCCTCTATTTCACGATTATATTCGATCTTAAGTCATGTATAACAGTAAAAATAACAAGTGAGAGCAAATATACCAAACAAAATTGAAAAAATTTAAAATTTAAAAAAATCAAAAATCTTGATTTTTTAAAATTTTAAATTTTTTTAGTTTTGTTTAGTATATTTGCTCTTACTTGTTATTTTTACTGTTATACATGGCTGAGGATCGATAATAATCGTGAAATAGAAGCCTTTATATTATATTACAGAGTTTTTCATTTTATTTTATAGCATAATTTTTTCAGTATTCTATTTTTTTGTTTATTCTAAGTTCAACTCTGTTAAATGTGAATTATTGTCATTTTAGAGTTTTTTAAATATTATATTTTCTTTGTAGTATGTAATTCTGTACTTAACTGTTAAAAATTTTATTTTTTTAACATTTTGTTAGGTTTAATTATTATAACATCACATACTACTAAATACCACAAAAATACTTACAAGAAAGTTCTAAAACTTTTTTAAGTTATTTTCTATGTATACTAATTTATTCATCAAATGTTTGTCGTATGATATTTTGTCAAATATTAATGTTTAGAAAACTTGTTTGATAGGATAATACATGTCATTATCAACCTTTTGCCAAATAAGGTATCAACGTTATAATAAAGACGGAATCAATGATCCATTAAACCAATAGCGTCATGGAGAGCCATGTTAGTATAACAATTATAAATTCTTATAATAAAGCTAGTCTTACTAACTTGACTAAACTACATCTGAACTATAACCATTAATAGTTTATAAAAATAAAATTAAATATTTTGTTTTATAAAGATTGTATATATTGACATGTTTTTTTATAATAATATATTGAGTTAAAATTATTGTGAAAATATAGTAATTTTCAGTTGTTCAAAATTGCTCCTGCTATAATAAGATTGGAATTTTACAAATAAAACAAATTTGTCAATTAAAAAAATAAAACACAGATTTTGGTTAAATATTTCAAAATATAAATTCTCACCCGATATAATTTGTTTTGCGTTCATTCCGTGTTCGTTTAAAAATAAAGATGATAATAAGTAATGATGGTCAAAAGTTGAAAATGATAATGCAATTAGGGCTTAAAAAATTTTTAAATAAAGGTGTATAAAAAAATTAATAAAAATAAAAGTGCAATAACAATGCTAAATTTGCTCACCGATTAAATTTCGCGTCATTATTTTAGTTTAAAGGATTAGTAATTTTGAAAAATAATAAAGATAAAACTGCGTAGTGGACATCGAAAGTACATTGCGGCATAAACAACGAAACAGAGAAGTTGTGAAATTTATATTATTATTATTATTTGTTTGAGACGATCGTCAGCTAGAGCAGCTAAGTGCGTTGCTGCTAATACTGAATGCCTGGTTCGACTCCGGGCTAAGTAAAAACATTATTCTGACCGTCTCCCCTCGGAAAGCAATGGCAAACCACCGAGGTGTAATCTGCCTAGTACATCCTCTCTGGAGATGAAGTGTATAAGTGTAAAACGCAGAACAGCAAGAAAAGTAAAGACCCGAAAGAGCGAAAAAAGGAATTGACGAGCGGAAAAAATGTTGTAAAACGAATCTCATGGACATCGGGGAAGGGATTTTTAGTGGGCTGACCCCACACTACCACCCAGCACGGGCTGGTGGAGTCTTGTTTAAGATTTTTCCTCTTCCGAAAAAAACTCTATAAATTACAAAATTAAGACACATTGCGATTTAGATATATAGTCAAATTTTTTTTAACTCGCGTATGACTAATCTCCAAATGCAGTGAGATTTAACGTATAACATTTGGTTATCTTTGTCATATTTAAAAAAAAGTAACTATTAGAAAAAAGACAGAAAAAAAGAATACGTCGCCGTAACTTTGTAATGAAAATGAATTAAACGTATGTCAATTTTAAGGATTTTAACTGTCATCTCCAGTGATTGTCATCTCGTTTGATTTTTGACATATAATCTCGTCATAGATTATGACATTTGACATCTCGCTTAATATAAAGAACCCTAAGACATACGTTTTGTAAATTTTGATTCATACAATTTTTATGATAAGTCATACGCGAGTTAAAAAAAATTCAACTATAGCACATAAGCAAGTGAGCATACAGAGAAACTATTAAAAATATAAAACAAATATCCAAATTAAACAAATTAAAAATAACACAGATTTAAATGATACACAGAGATTAATCCCGTCGTGAAAGACCCAGAAGATTCAATCGATTCTTAAATGAGTTAACAGATATAGCGGTCACGACATCATCAGAAAGATCATTCCAGACACCGAAGATTCGGTTTGATAGAAAGTGCTCCCTGGCTCTGGGTTTGAACCTCTTGCGGAGCAACTTCAACCGATGTCCACATAAGCGTTTATCCATATTAAGTGCAAAAATTGAAACAGGTGGTTAAGTGCCCGAAACGCCATTATCAAATCTTCTCTCAAACGTCGAAGGTGAAAGAGCGTCAGATCGAAACTGCGTAAACGTTCGGTATAACACGGTACGGTACGGCAATTTTGTTGCCGCTCTCTGCACAGATTTAGAGCATGTTAACGTCACGCACCAACTCCGCACACTACACCGGACCAGCAAACTCAAGGTAAGGTCGAATGTAGATCATGTACATTTTTTAACAACCGCAGTCTCTTAAAACACTTAGAAATAACACCATAGTTTTGACTTTTCTGCAGATTCTGTTTATGTGACTACTCCAAGAAAGATTACTCGTTATTGTCACGTGGAGATCATTATATGATTCTACAACTCTCAAACACAAGCCGTTAACTGTGTATTCCAACCAAAGATTGTTCTTAGGGAGATGCATGATAACATACTTATTAACGTTCAAAGGAATCAACCATTTAGAGCACCCTAGCATCACTCTACCCAAATCATCTTGCAGAATATCATGGGAAGATAAGGATTATTGTAAATTTTGGTATCGTCTACATAAGAGGAGATCGAGGACAGAATTAGGGACGGTAAATCAGCACAGTATATGAGAAATAGTAATGGACCAAAAACAGATTCCTGAGAGACACCACTAATAACAGAAGTATCACGAGAAAACGTTTGTTCAATTCGGACTCTAAACGCTCCGTTACTAGGAAAAGCGGACAACCACTGCAGCAACTGTCCCCCAAAACTAAAATGTGCCAATTTCTTTAGTAGTCTTCTTTTGGGTACTCTATCAAAGATTCTTGAAAATTCAAATAAATTACGTCTCCTCGGATGCTGTGATAGAGACCAGAATCCCAATCGTAAACGCATGCAAGCAAGTTTGTCATGATGAAACGACTTCGTAGAAACCCATGCTGCGCCTCAGGTATTACGTTGTTGTCAATAAAAAATTGTAGCGTATCTTCAGCTATAATAGTTTCCATCAATTGGGCTGCTATTGGAGTAAGGCTAATTGGACGATACTTGTTAGGGTCAAGTTTGTTATCTTTTTTAAAAATTGGCGTTATAGAGGAAAGACGTCAAATATCCGGAAGTTTGTGATCAGCAAACAAGTTCAGCGATAGAGGCAAAGAAATAGTGTGCTTGAAAGTGCTTTAATAAACAAGCAGAAATTCCGTGTAAACCTGGAGATATTTGACTCTTCAGTTTATCAATACATCTCTCAATTCGATCCGGTGGTAAATTGATCACCGAAAGTGCTCCGAGAGAACAAAGATAATCAATTTGCGGAAGTGACCTATCGGGTTCTTGCCAAAAAAGACACGAATTTCTTACAAGGTAGATTAGCGGTTTCAAGATCACCGCCACAGATCACGCCATTTGGCCGCATTAGTCGTAGACCTGATGTACTTGTAAAATTTCCTTAAAGAACCAGAATGACGCGCAAAGTTTTCGGGTGTTCTGTTTCGTGTGTATCTCTGCCATAAATGTTTCTTTTCCCTAATCAGCTTCTTTTGTTCAGCTGTGATCCAGAGTTTGCTAGAATTGTATAATATTGTTTTTTGAAAAGAGTTGGATGTGATAGAGACGACAATCTTCTTTTGTAACTCATGCCACTGACTATTGATAGGAAGACCATCCAACACATCAACCCAATCAACGCCACTCAGTTCATCGGCCATCCGCCGCAAGTTTGTGAAACTTCTGGAGAGGGTTATGTTATTTTGAGGCTTGGGGATAAAACCACATGATTCGATTTACCAATAGGAAGGAGGAATTCGATAGATGACAATAAATCGCTGTCGTCCGACATAATCAAATCAGGAATGGATGGCTTCTGACCTACACGGAATCGTGTAAACTGTTATTAAATCGTAAAGCATATCACTATAAAGAGATCTTGAGTCTGAAGCTCTATTGTTTAAAACTCGGCTGAAACTAGCCATTCTCGGCTAAAGTTAAAATCACCCATTATGACACATTATAACATATTATTATATATTAGAATGCGAAAAAGAGTGTACATTTTTTGTAGCGGAGATAAGTAAGTCATCATCGGAAATCGCTTTAAAAAAATTGCGTACGTATTCCGTGTCCTCGCTTTTGCGATCAGCAGCTGAATTCTTTGAAGATTCGGGGCCGCCATGTTCTATGATGTTTTTAGCACGTTTAAGGCGCTCGAGAGCCTCACTTGTAACCTCCTCGAGAACCCCCGGAGACATTACCGAGCCGACGATTTTACTCTCCAGTAAGTGGACAAAAATTAAGCTTGTCAGTTCGTCAAGCTTTGCACTGTTAGCCTCATAGTGTCTCTTCATCTCCCTACTCATCAAAGTTGCCACTGTAACTCTTGCAGAAATTTTTCAAACACTACACTTTGATGCGAGTTATTTTCTTACCGTCATCCTCAGAAAAGCCACAGCTTCCTAAATGAATGGAGCCAACACAACCATAACAAACAATGGTAGGTGAATTTGGCTTAATGTCAACATTACAATTTATGCAGACCGGTATACTGATATCTAAATTATTCGCTGATAATAAAATGAAGGTCGAACAGGAAAATATAAGAAAATAAATAAAACAAATGAAGGAAAAGAAACAATCGGGAGATATTCAGTTTGTCACACTCACCAGGGCACCAACAATCGAGTACATAGAGCTGAACTGATTATTGTGTAAAAATTTTTAACAATTAATAAACGTACATCAAAATTACAAAGCTTAATTAATAAATTGAGCCATTAAGTTATAATTTTCGATAGTAGGTTGAAACAATTACGATTTAAATAATATTTAATAAATTAATTTTTTAACTTGTGAAATATAATTAAATAATCTTGGAATGAACAAGTTAATAAAACATTATAAAAAAACGTTTTATTAACTTGTTCATTCCAAGATTATTTAATGATTTAAATAATAGAAAATTTAAACTAACGGTTATTTTGCGATTCATTAATTTTGATTTTATGTAAGACGAAAACTAATCATTTTACTAAATGTTATCGGTTGTAATAAGAATTTATTTTAAAATTAAGAATTGCGTTAAAAGATTAAATTTTTAATTTATGCATGTCATTGTTTTATTATATTTACGATTTGGACATAAAAGTGTCTTATGCTTAAAAGATGCGTGTGCTCCAGCGAGACGTTTTTCTTGCGTAGATAATTTTTTTACATTTTGGATAAGAACATAATAAGAACACAACTGAATTTTTAAAGAGTTAAAAAATGTATTGTTATGTATTGTGTTCCTTTGGTAAATGTTTGTAAAAAATTTTAATTTTACAAAATAATTCAATTTTTTAATTGAATTGTGGGTTCGGGTAGAGGACATGGAAATATTTGTGAGTAATGAGACTCTTCTTATTAAATTTTTAATACATTTTTGTATGGTTTAAATTATTGTTTCAATTTTAAATGTCGAGATAAAAAACTATTCTTCTTGCGGGGAAGAACAATCTTTCTTCTACAGGCTGGATAAAACTAACCAGTTTCTCTATGGTGTAGAGAACCCTATAAGTGATGTTATAATAACTATCTGATTTGATGCGGTCGCGAGAGCGAGGTTAGATGAAATTGTTCCTGGCAAGCCCAGCTCTTTAGAAAAAAACACCCATAAGAATATCAAATATTTATTTAATTTAATATCAAAGATCTGTTACGAAAAGTTGATTTCCGTAACTAAAAAATATTTTTTTTTATTTCAGAAAACATTACTTTAAAACAAATGTCACGCTATAATTTAAATTACAGGAAAAGGCGTTAGAGTTATAAAAATATCAAATTCACACAGTCAGAATACAAAGTATTAATTCATATTTTTAAATAGTTTAATTTTTTGAGACCCTTAAGAGTGGTCATAAAACATATAGGTTGACAGTTTTGAATAACACTACGCTTGAAACTGGCCTGAAACTTAAAACCTTATTGATTTTTTGACCATTTTTAAAAAAACAAAATATGTTATGAGTTAGTTTCTCACGATAAAAATAATTTTAATTATTAAGGGATTTGAAATACTAATTTATCTTCAGAGCATTCTGAAGATTTAAAAGGAGTTCTCTTCCAACTTTTAGAGAAAAACGGTTCAAAATTTTTTTAGTTACAGTACATATAAGAATATAATTTAAAGTTTCTATAGTTTAATAATAAATTAAGTTAATAAAGTTCGTTGAGTTTTGTTTAGATATAAAATTGTGATTTACTACAATTAAAATTTTTTTAAAGTTAATACAAATTATTACGCAATTAATTATAAATCTTTTTCATAAATAATAAAGTTTTTTATAATAAATGAATTAATCACAATATAACAATAATAAAAAACCAGACTTACTGTAAGCAATTAGAAAATATTATGTATTAGTATATTTTTATAATTTAATTAGTGGCGGATTTTTAAAATTAGAAATATAAAAACTTTAAACCAGTGTGCGTTTTAGTGAACTAAATAAGAGTGCGTTGTTAAGTAACATTTTTATGGACTAAACCTTTAACAACAATCACCTTTCAGTCAGCAACAATCAACTTTAATCTGCCAACAACATTTTTTATGGCATCAAAGGTAGTTTTTTTGTGAACATTAAATTAAAGGTGAGCTAACTAAATAAACTTCCGCTCATTGAATATATAAAAATTAATTTTTAAGTTTTGTAGTTTCTAACTAGTTAAGATTATAATTTTTTTTACGTTGATAATTAATTTTAAAATAATTGTAAAAACATTTTTTATTCATTTAATTAATTATATTTCCATTAACAATTTTAAATGACTATTATTTACTTCAGCGTTCGGATTCCATAAGTTTCGTAAAATCCACGACCAGGGGTAAGAATATTTACATCTCATGCTCTCCAGTAAATTACCTCAGAGCAATTTGCTAATAAAATGGTAACAGATCATAAAAAAATACAAAGGTGAATTGTGATCATGCTGGTAACAATTATCGGTATTGATGCCCTCAACAAGCATACGCAAATATAATTGAAATAAACTCAAACACTTGTTCGGGCACGTCGCAGATGATCCTGAAGGTCACTTTACAAATGTGACAAAAAAATTGAAGCAACTGCTTTAAGCCATAATATGCTGAAGATTTTTCTGAACTTAATGGATAAGAGAATCTTTCGAAAAATTTAAGAACACCTAAGTAAAACTTGATTTGAATTCTGTATGTAAGTACTGGTTTAGAGAACAAGCAATGTTGATTGCGACGTATACGCATTAGTTTCAAAAGAACTTTCGACAAATTCCAACATAGAAAGCTAATTGAGAACTTATAGAAAACAGCGATAGAAGAAAAAGACAAGCGTATCATCAAAAATCTGTACTGGAGACAGACGGGAACTATACGGATTGAGAGCAATATATCAGAAGAATTAATAGAAGAAGAAAGCTATAGAGGAATACGATGAGGGCATACTAGTAAACAGAAAAATAATTAACAACCTTATTATGCCGATGACACAGTTCTCTTAGCGGATAGTTCAGAAGAACTGCAAAAACAACTGTTGGATTCAATAAAGGAATTCAGTGAAGCATGCGAAATACGGCTTAATATAACAAAAAAAAAGTCATTGTGATCAGCAAGACACCAAATCTCGTCGTCGAATGACATGCATATAGAGAGACTATAAAATGTAACATCATTCACTACAATCAAGCAGCTCACTAAACGTAGATTGAGATCATGTCCGAGAAATTAAGAACAGAATAGAAAGAGCGGGATCCACATTTATGGCAATGCTCTGCAACATGAATCTGAATTCAAGAATGAATCTGAATGAAGAAGAATGCTGAAATCCTACGTATTTTCTATCCTACTGTATGGCGCCTCGGTCAGCCGCCTAGAAGCGTTAGAAATGTGGTGCTACAGGCAAACGGTATTGCAAAGAATAAGAATAAACCGAGAAATGATGAAGACAGATAAAAAAGAAAACTCCGTTATTTTGGTCATGTGATGCGCAACGGCAAGTACCGCATACTCCAGCAGATCTTACAGGGTAAGATTGAGGGTGGAAGGAGACCTGGACGACGAAGAATATCTTGGCTGCAAAAATTGAGGCAATGGACCAGAATGATATCTTCGGCTTTGTTTCTATCAAAAGCCAACAAAATGAGATGGGCTATCGTGATCGGCAACATCCAAAGACGAAAGAAGAAAAGTTTAAAGTGTGAGAAAAAAGTAGTAAACTTTATTACAAGAATTCATAATTAATCAGTATAATTGATATGGCTCTGGCATGGACATGATGCTAGTGGTCTAGTAGATCATTGGTGCAGTTTTTATTATAACGCCGATACTTTAACTTGGAATATTGGAAATAATAAAATTGATATCTACCAAGATTATGATAATTCAGTAATGTTGGTAAAGTATAATTATGTAGATACTGAAAGATTAAATAAATTAATATTTAAATCAATACTGTAAAGAAATCTTAGAGCAAACAAATGAACTCACAAACGTGAACGATCATGAAATAATTAGCATTCTTAAACTATTAAGTTTAGTTAAATTATTAAACAAATAGTTTTCTTTAATCGATCAAGTTTCTAATTAATACACACAAAAAAGACACACAAATTTTAATAATTAAAATTCGTATAACCAAAATAAAGCTAATGTGAAAATGTCCGTTTCCGACGGAAATACAAACTTATAAAAGAAAAAAACAGAGCAAAACAAAGAAACTCTTTGAAAATTCTTAATTTAAATATTCAAAGCCTTTGCAGTAAGCATGTCCAATTGAATGCTGTAGTAAATATTAGGAAAATTGATGTTGTATGCCTGAGTAAAACATAGACTACTTCAGGATGCCTTTCAAGTCAGCATACCGAGAGTTTAAACATATAACACAAAAAAACTATTTAATACTTTTTCAAACTCTTTAAAGGAAAAGTTTGTAAATATTGTAATCAATAATAAAGTTTTTATACAATTATTTAACAGATATTAATAATTTTTCGTTTATAACTTACGAGGTCTGCACTTAGACCCTCGAATACAAAATTACGCTACCTAGTGCAGCAGTATAAATATTCTTGGTATGTACTTAATTTCATAAATATTTCATTAAATCAAATAAATCTAAGTAAACGATTTTTTTATTAAAATCGAAAAATAGACTTGTTAAAATAATTGATATTGGCATGCATGTTCTTAGTTATCAACACGAATTTTATTCATTTACTTCCTTCTAAATTCAATATTTTGAAAACTTTTACCATCACTTAATTAATTTTAATTTTATTTTTTATCCAGCCCTTTTTATAATTTCTCGTATCTCCTAATTAACACTGTTTCTGTTTCGTTTTTCTTTTCAAAACCATTAATTACCATCAATATTACATTCTTCAGTTTCAAATCCTAATTACCTCATTTTTGTCAAAATTACCTTGTAATTCTATCAGTCGTCAAAGACATTTGCGAAATAAGAATTCTTTCCATTTTCACCACTTTAGAAAGTTCCTATATTAAGTTGATTGAAACCAGAGCAATAAATCCAAAGAGCATCGGTTTACGTATTCAGGGGTTGGAGAAGATTGGAAGCCAATATCGGCTAACGATTGCTTAGATCGAGCTTTTAGCAGAATTTTTGATAAAAATAAAAATTAAAAACCATCGCAAATCTTAGAAATACATCGGATGCATGAAAAACTACACAACTTTAATCAGAAAATAGAGACAAGATTTAATAAGAAGAAGAACAAAAGTTGAAATAAAACTGATATCTAAAATTAAATTAATTTATTAAATTTAAATTATTGAAAAGGTTAAAAAATTTACCTTGTGTACGCAGAAGTTAATTATTTGATTTGAGAATATTTGTCAATTAGTAAAAGTATAAAATTCAAACGTTAGAATTTGGAGATTAACTTCATGAAAGAAATAACATTTTAAAAATTCGATTGTATTTAAATGATTTGAATAAATTTAGATAGTTTGACTGTTTGAGTATGAAAAATCAGTAGTTTAAAAACGTTTAAATAAAAAATAATAATAAACTTTAAGCGTATAATTTGGATTTATTTGTAAAATTTATTTGATGAAATTAATAATTAATAAAGACGAGATGCAATAAATTTAGTTTGGGATAATTGACTTTGCATTTTATAATTAATTATTGAATATTGTCGGCATTTCAAAATCTGCCATCGCTTATGACAAAAATATTTTTCCATGTCTGTGTTTAAAATTTAATTTATGCATGCAATATGCAATGAAGTTGAATTGAAGGTCTATGATTTTAATCCTGCATTTTTTTTTTTATTGAAATTTTTTGATAATAATTTATTCAACAATAAAATTTTTTATGAATTTAAATCAATTTTTTTATTGATTTATCTTGAACTTAAAAATAAAGAAGCCCATACACTAAATAATTCATCGCGCTTGAATACAGCTGGGAGAAACTGAAATTTTCCAAAAGTACAATTCAAAATTAATTAGTCATTAAATCTTTTGTAAATTATTTATAATTTGATTTTTTATTTTCTTTACTTAATTAGAGCTCATAATTAAAATATGAACCATCCCGCAAACAATTTATGGGCCCTCCCATAAAATTGTATTTTTTTGGTTTATAAAAAATTAAAAGTTTATTATATTACTTTTAGATACTTATTATTTTTTGCATTTTTTCAAAGTCAAAAATTTTTGAAACAGAAATTTTTCTTTGCACTTTTCATGTTAGCAAAAGATTATTAGGTATAATTTCATAATAAAAGTTTACCTGAAATCGAATAGTCGAAGGTTTTAATTGATTTATATTAGATGCTATAATTCTTCCAATAAATTGTAATGTTACCTTAAATTTTTTTATGAAATCAGTCCTTAGACTTGATTTAATTGTAATTTTTTTGTAGAACCTCTGGATTTAATATACTTTAAATTTGTAATAATTATCGGAAATTAATAAATTAATTTATTAAATGTTATCGGTTTTTCGTATTCTGTGCAAGATTTAATATTTGAGTTATAAATGTTACTTTATAATTTAGCAAATACAAATGATAAGTTACTAGTTCTCCAGATTGGGTTTTTTTGATCCATCATCTCCGATTGTTCATGATGAGAAACGAGGATTGTTGGTGTGCTTAACCGGAAAGTGTCGGACCCATAGGTTAGAGGTATCTCTGTATAAAGATTATTTTGTAAACTCATCGATAGCTATCGGAATGAATAATTTTTTTACCTTTAATATGTAGTCTGTGTTTGAAGAGAGCAGTTTGATTCATTTTTTTGGTCAAGTTGAGAGGTGACCCGCGGCCTCGCTTTTACAAAAATTTAACTGTTTTTTTCTACAAGAAAAGAAACACTTTAATCTCAAGCTTAACAATAAACTAGTTTACTGTTGTAGGTTGATGCTGCTTAACAGTTAGAGCAATAAATCACTCTAATGCACTTAAATGCACATTAATTAACAGACAACGATAAATTAAGAGAAATCTTTTAACTAGTAAAACTAGAATATTCTAGTTTGGAACGGATTTGCCCCCCGAGGCAAACCGACTACAATGGAGGTTCAACCTCTGCTGACGGTTGCCGAAACCAATCCCGCTATAGAAAAATAGTTTTTGGCCTGGCGTCTCATCATGAGGCTCAAACTGCCAACATATCGGTTGATTTTTTTTCACAATTTAAAACCCTGTAATCGCTACTGGACGCAAACTTGACCGCCAACAGGACCGTACTGGCCCCAAAGCTAGTCCGCACAGACAGTGATAGCGAAAAGGAGGGAAATTTAAAAAACCTCCCAAGAAAATTGCGCGTATGGTGTGCCTGAAGGAGAAATTGAAACAGATGAATATTTCCTTCACCCCTGAAGAACATTCCCTAAACAGAGTAAGAAATCGGACAAACCAGTTATGTCACCGGCTGATCCCCCCCCCTCAGAAGGTAACACCTAAAACAAACAGTGGCTCGCCCAAATCCCCCCCCCCCTTTAGGGAGAGAAACAAAAGCAAAAACAAGAGCAAACCACACCCAAGTAGCCCCAGAAGCCCAAATGCGACCAGCGCCTGTGGTGTTGGTAGAAAAGCGCAAATTGTGTAATATCTCGCGAGAAATGGACGCGAAAAGAATCAACTTCACAAAAGTCAAAGACTCGAGGGAGATAATATCCCCCCAACTCAGTGGCAAGACTCAAGGAAACTTTTAAACCTCCTCAAGGTTCGAAAGATAAATCATTTCACGTACAAAAACCCAGAAGATTCACCGTTGAGGGATGTTCTCAAAAGACTCCTGAGCGGGCTGAAAGCAGACCGGATCAAGGAGGACATCAGGAAAAGCGGGTACCCGGTCCTAGATGTGCAACCTATGATCCATGGCACCTCAAAAACACCGATGCCTCTGTTCATGGTTAAATTAGAGAAAACAAAAAAGGGAAAAGAGATTTGCCGCTTAAAAGAGGTCCTCCGACTAACAGCTCACTTTGAGCCCCCACATGCACGCAAAATGCCTACCCAGTGCTTTAAATGCCAGCAGTTTGAGCACACTCAAGCACTTTGCTCTTCTAGACCAAAGTGCCTCAGATGCGAAGCAAACCATCGCGCGGCAGACTGTAAAAAGCCAAACACAGTCCTCGCTATTTGTGCAAACTGCGAAGGTCCAGATCCAGCAAATTTCCAGAAATGCCCTAGCAACCCCTGGTTAAACCGGATAAACGGCGGCCCCTCAGGTCGACCATCGACCCTCCTCCAATTCTAAATCACTAAATACAATACAACACGCTACTCCATCGGCGACAAGACCCCCCTCTTCCAGTGAGGCGGATCAATACGAACTGGTAAACACCTTAATGCAGCAGACAGCCGAGCTCCTCAAGCAAGGCCAGCCTACTGCATCAAGAAAAGCCAAGAAAAGGAGTAAGAAAAACAAAGTCATCTACATCTACATCGTTGACATCTTTGACATCTTAATGTACAGAAACCAAACTCACTCCAGCTCGCTTACTGGAATGGAAACGGGGGTGAGAAAACAGCGAAACCAACTTGCGGCTTTCGCAGTCGATCATGACCTGGATGCAATCCTAGTAAGTGAGACACACCTCAAAGAGAGCCACACCACACAGATTAAGTTACCAAACTATGTTCTATACAGGAACGACAAAAATGACGGGCAAGGCGGAGGAACCGCCATTTACATCAAATCCTGTATAAAACATCACGAACAACCACTCCCGGAGATGCTGCAGGGAATAGAAGCAACCTTCATTAAAGATGGTTGCAATTAATCTCAGCTTATAAATCACCTCAGCAGCCTCTCCTGGAGCAAGATATTGTCACACTGATGGGAGACAACGGCACGCAGGTAATTCTCGCGGGAGACCTAAACGCCAAGTAACGGGTTTGGAACAGCCGCAAGGCAAATCAATCCGGACGTCGTCTCCTAGCTCTCTCTGAGGAAAAACATTTCACGGTGGATGCTCCCACAGAGTACACACATTTCCAATTGGATCAGAGAATATCACATGATCTACAGGCAGATCGATACTCGGATAATTATCGTCACGATATCATAGTGTTCAAAAATCTCAAATTTTTGCACCATCTGACCTCTATAAACAAACTTGACTCAGACCATAACCCAGTGCTCTTGAAACTGGGGGATGCCGACCAAGTTCACAACTTAAAAACTAACTGGGACGACTTCGCATCGTTTCTCACAAGTCATCGCCCTCTCCCCGTCCTTCAGACAAAGAGGGACCTCGACAGGTATGTTAAAACCTTCGAGGACAAAGTGACGGAAGCGTACCGGCGGATAATAAACGGTTCGGTCTTTCCCGAGACATCAAGAAGCTTATTCGACAAAAAAAACCGGGCAAGGCATCGTGCGCAGCGCACAGTCAACCCGGCGGACCGCCAAGAATATACCTTCTTGAAAGAACAAGTTAGGACAGCCGTTTCGGAGTATAAAAACACCAACTGGAGCGACATGCTGAAGGAACTTTCCTTTCAGAACCCATCAGCATGCGGGTTAGTAAAAGCACTCCGATATAAGAGAAACACCATCGCTCCCCTAAAAGGACTGCACAGTATAGCAGTCTGACGTCTCCATTCCCGATCACACCGCAAGAATTGACGCGGAGGTCGAGAAATGGCTAGAGGGGCTACACACATTCACACAGACACAAATCTTTATCACGACTTTGACTGTAACAAAATAAGCAGCACCTCCCATCACAAGGTGAAGAGCATAATCAAGACACTCAAAAAGAAAAAGGCGCCCGGTCCAGATGGAATTACAAACAGGGTCATCACGGAACTGCCCAAGGCGGAAGTAGCAGCAGTGACGAGCATCTTCAATGCCGTGCTGCAACTCGAGCATTTTCCATGTCGTTGGAAAGTGACCGATGTCACAATGATCCGAAAATCTGAGCATAATCCGAAACTCCCTGTTTCGTACAGACCTATCAGCCTGCTTCCCTCTCTTGGAAAACTTGCAGAAAAAGTCATACAGAAAAGACTAAATACGGCCCTGGAGGAAAACCAATCTATTCCGGACAAACAGTTTGGCTTTCGCTCAGGGCACTCAACTACTAAACAGGTCCTGAGGTTAGTGGAGCACATCACGTTGCACTGGAATAAAAAACAGGCAACGGGAGCAGTGTTCCTCGATGTCGCCAAAGCATTTGATAAGGTTTGGCACCAGGGATTAATCCACAGCGGCATCAACTCAGCACTAGTACGGCTGATAGCGACCGTCCTGATAGACCGGAGGTTCTGCGTAGAAGTTGATGGATTTCGCTCATCCGAGAGATCCATCAAGACCAAAGTCCCGCAGCGCTCAATCCTAGCTTCGACCCTGTACATCTTTTACGCCAGAGACATGCCAACATCTACACCGACACACACAACACCAAACGCGCAGCTCATGCTGTACGCGGACGACACCGCCTACTTTGTCAGCTCGCGAAAACCAAGACAGGTAACACAAAAGCTACAGGTAGCACTAGACGACCTGGAAGTATGGTGCCGTACTTGACGCATCGGGGTAAATGCGCGAAAAAGCATGGCAACGCACTTCACCATATCAACGGCAATAACTAACCGAACTTTTTGCACGGAAATCCCCTGGAATACCACCTCCACATACCTGGGGGTGACACTCGACAGGAGATTTAGGTGGGGGCTCTATATTAAACAAGTAACAAACAAAGCAAGAGAGGCTATGGCGGCTCTGGCTCCCTTACTAGAAAACACAGCAAGCTTAGTGTGAAAAACGGCTTAATGCTGGTTAAAACCATCATTAGGCCGATTCTCACATACGCAGCACCAGCCAGGACCTTATCAAATGTAGAGGATCCAGGTGGAGCAAAACATAGCTATAGGAAGGGCTATGAAAGTACACTGGCTCATAAATAACAAAAGATTACAAGAGGGTGCAGGTATCGAATCAATCGAGGAGTTTATTCGTGGTATGGCGATTAAACTCTACAAAACAGCGGCGGCGTCCGAGGTACCTGAGGAACAAGTCTTGTACATGAGGAATAATTTTTATATGTATCCCATACATTCGCTGACTAACACTGAAAGTAGCTCGCATTATATATGCCTAAAACTTTATAACGTGTTACCTTTGCGCCTACGCGAAATGAATGATTTAAAGATATTCAAGAAAGAGTTCGATTATTATTATCGAGCCTTATTGTTTGGTGGAATTTTTGAATCGTTTTATTGTTGTAGTTTTTGTGGTTTTATTGTGATTTATTATTATATTATTGTAGTTCTTGTTGTAATTTTTGTTGATATTTTGGTAATCTATTTCTTTTGTGACGCCTGTTTTCTCCATATATCTGCTTTGATGTATTTACGAAAATAAATTTGATTTATTATTATTATTATACAAGCAGGCGTACCACAAAGTAGCATTTTGGATTCAATATTGTTCAACATTTTATGAGTAATGTAACAAACCACCCATAGATTTGCAAGCTTAAACGAAGATAATTTATGCAAATTTAGCTTAAACGCAACAAGCGACCAATTAAAATCATTTTTTTTCCATAAGTTATCTTTTTCAAATTGCGAACATAAATAAGTGAAACGTAATTAGTAGAAAATTATACAATTAAAACAATAAATGTAAAAAGTTTGGGAAACGCATATTTCAATATATTATATCGAAATCGCTATAAAGTTGAGTGGTTAAAACTTAACCAAGTGGCTAAAAACTTAAGTGGTTGACAAATTTTAAGCTAAGGACTTGAGAGGGAGTCATAGAACGTCTGAATTATAGGTCAGATATGTCTTTTTAAGAACTAATTAGAACTATCGAATTTTGACCTTATTGACTCTAAATTCGAGCAAATCGGTTATGCAGAGTTCAAACTTACACCAAAAAAAGCATCATTTTTTTTGCTAGGAAAATCCCATGTTATATGCTAAAAATTTCACGAAACAAGTAAGGATTACGTTTTTAAACTAAAACCATTTAATTGAAGTACGACGTCAATAAAACTATAAATTAATTATTAAATAAACACATTTTAAACCATAAAAGTTAAAAAAAATCAGCCACCTTAAAACTTTTCTAAAAACTATATAGTAAAAATCTGAATTATAGCCAACGATTGGAGATCACCGGTTAAACTTAAATTAAAGGGGAAGATAAGAGTAAATTTATTAGATTATCAATTTGAAGTGGTCGTCTTGATAACTAATTAACACATGTTAAAAGAGTTACATTCACAAACAGTGACTCTCAAACATTCCCTAATACGTACACTAAAACTTTTGATTGCAATCAAAATACATGTTAACCTAATTTTGGGCGATGCAATGAAAATGTCATTCGCGATGCAAAAGTCAATTAACTGCGAATATTCGCTAATTTTTCAATTAAAATCAAATATGATTATTCCCTATTCGTAACAACAATTAAAATCGTTAATACAAATTTTTCGTATAAATAAAGCGGGATCCTTTAAGGCAGTAGTCCATCTCCGACAAGACGCTCAGTTCAACCTGTCAGTTCGTTCCGGGGCGTTAAAAAAACTATTGTGCTAATTTACATAAAATAATTATTGTTTTTAAGTATTCATAATTAAATTTTAATTTTCATTTTTTTTAAGTGGTTCAAATAGTTTCTTTTTTTTTAAATCTTTTTTTTTGTGCGCTTCTTTAACGACCGAAAGGTAATAACCAAATTTATGTACTTGAAATTAAAATTATTTTTTGTATAGATTGAGTCCCAACGATTTAAATGTAATTTTATCTTTTGTAACAGAAAGTTAACTTAGCAAATTAATTCTCAGCATTTATTTTTTCAATTATATTTTATTATGTAATTATATTTTTTTTTGTACTGTTTCATCATTATTCTTTTGTGTTAAATAAATTAGTTGTGATTTACATGTTCTCATTGTTTTCTTGCTGTTAAAAAAGCGATCGACTTGGTAATAATCCTACGTGTCCAATCTTCGATTAAAAAGTTTGAAACTGGCTATAAACAGTCTCTGGTGGCAGCGACTTCTACCTTTAGTTGAGAAACGACGGCCTCGATTATTCAATTAATCAACCGTTGAAAAGCAACTGTAAAACTAAATTTCGTAATAAACACCTTATGCGAGCGATTCACGCAATGGAACATCAAATTAAATGAAACCAAATGCAAAGTAAAAATATTCACACTAAAAAGATTTGAAGAATCTCCAAATATTAATATTAACAACAAAATAATGAATAAGATCTGGATCGAGCAGTAAAATATTTAGGAATCTACCTAGACTATCGTTTGACATGGAAATATCACATCAACACAAAACTGCAGCAGACCCATACAAGACTAACTCAATTATATCCAATCTTAAATTTAAAATCATCTTTGCGCGTCAAGTGCGCCTTAATGCTTTAAAAATCACTATTACGTCCGCTTTTGATGTACGGAGGTGAAGTATGAGGAAATGCCTCTTCAACAAAATCAAAGAAGCAACAAGTTTTTCAAAATAAAGTTCTCCGAATATCAGTGGGCACTCCATGGTTTATTCCCAAGTACATGTTTATTCACAACTACATGAAGAACTACAAATACAGACCATCCACAAATTCATCAAGAAAACAACCGTGCGATTTTACGATAGATTGGTTTGAGCGAAGGAGCCACACATTACAAACTAGGTAACGCAAACATCCATTCTCGGTTGAAGAGAAGAATACCAATTAACATTTATTAAGTAAAGTTACATTATTAGTGTCCATGGAAGTTACTTTTCCAACAATATAATGTAAGCTATGCATTATTAACACTACTGTGGAAAACAAATGTATTGTTAAACCAGTAAATAAAATATAAGAAAAACACTCGAGTTGTCTGTAAAGTCGGTTTACGGACAATAATTTTACGTTATAACGTCATAAGAAAACATTGATGAAAAATTGCATACTTTTGTTAATTGAATTGAATTATGTTTTCTTATGACGTAAAATTATCGTCCGTAAACCGAGTATTAATTTAAAAATTGAATTGAATTATGTTTGTGTAACAGATAATACAAATTAAAACTATGTTATTACATTAACCCTCAATAGGGTAGTGCATTATGTGCATGAAACATAATTGCATTATTTGGTGATCGCGAGATCGAACCTCATTCCAGACAAGTTTTTTTAATGGCATTTTATAATTCAAATGATGTCTATGTATGATGCAAAGCCGATCGTGCCTCTCTCGCTTGTTCCGCGCTCTCGCTTGCGGAACGTGACAATTTTTCGAGCGTGGAGCCGGTATATCAATTTATAAGACGTTATCACGTTAAAAAAATGTACGCTCTCTTAAAAGTCCACAACCAAACGAAACAGTGTTTAAAAGCTAGTTAGATTTCTTCATAGATTTATTTTAGTGTTGATTAGACGTACAAGCGAATTCGAACTCAATAAATTATTATTATATTGTTTTATAATAAGTTTCCAGTTGATTATATAAACATTATGCAGAGCTCCCATTTGGCTAGCCGATAATTAGGGGCGAATGACAGTTCAATTTAATAGTAGAAAGCAAAAACTGCACGTGTTGCCAGATTTGATTGTATCAGTAGTTTAATAAAATTAATTTAATTAATTAATGTACGTAATAAATGCAAAAATAATGTTAAAAATTTAGAACATTCCCATATCTAATAATAAATTTTTGTTCTACATTTTTTTAACGGTTTTATTTGTTCACAATTTGTAAATTAAAAACAAGATAATGAAATAATATCGAGCGAATAAGTTAATGGTAAATTGATTTTGCAGTGATGTACAGACAGTAAGTTTTCGTTTATGTTCAATTTGCAATAATTAAAGAAAATGTTGCAGCCGAAGAGAATCCGAATTCACGTACACGTTAATTTAAATTTACATCAAGTACAAAATAAAAATTAATTACATAACGCGCTGTAATTAACAATATTTTTTTATTTAATAGTGGAGATTAAAAAACTAAACATACTACTTGTAAATATCATTTTCAAAATTTAATTCAATTTTTGTTTTAATTAAAACTTTTAACGAACATTGTTAAATCTGATATGCATAACAATATCGGTTTAAAATACTGCAATCGGATTGTTGCCCGTTAACGAGAAGGTTTAAATTTATATTACCTATTTTAATTAAAAGTTACAGAAATCAAACGCTTAAAAACGTAGATTTAATATTTAGAAGCGCTAGAAATTGACTAATGTAAACTAACGATCTCAAAATTAACAATTAAAACGAAAACTTTATATTCATCATTATATTATTATATTTGATATTTGCATTTTCTTCAAAAGTTGCTCCTTTTAAGTAATTTTTGTGCTGTTTTTTTTTATTTCAATATCCTAGAAATAGTTTCGTAATAATTTTGAAACAGTGAAAACAAATAAGATTATTACTTTTCAATGGAAAATGGCGAGCAAAACATCGTAAGAAAGTAGCGCTTAAAAACGGCTAAAAGGTGCAACCGTGCATTCCATTGGCTGTTTGTATAAATTAACCCCGCTCATAGCGTATTATTTTTTTTAAGTACTTTGGGCGTAAATTACAGTCAAAAATGCAGATTAGGAAACACAAATCTCGGAGTATAACCAAAAATTTATAAATTTCCGCGAGCGCAACTAAACTTGAAAATTACGGATCTACAAAGACGAAGATCATTGTTTTTAAGTTAAATTCGGCGATAATAATCAACAAATTCATATTTTAAATAAATTTATAACATGATGTTAGCAATAGAAATGCTGCAATCCAACTATAGGTGGCCCCACCCACTAAAAAAAGCGCGGTACGTATTTACGACTCATGTGTTAAAATTCGTTTAAATCTCCAAATTTCACAAGTTAAAAGTTATTGATTTTTAATACTTTATTCTTCGGTTAGGCATTATTTTCATTGGGGAAGTAATTGGTTTAATTTGGCTTAATTAAATTAATTTAATTTTAAGTTGACAAGGAAATGCGAATTGCACCATAATTAATGGACAACTCGTAAGCATTTGATCTTCCTCAATCTTTTAAGCACTACCTTAGTAGTTGTGGTTCAAGAGCTCACATGAAACACCACAGATCTACTGAAACATTAGAAATAATCAATGTAATTAGTTGAATTTGGCGGAAAAAACAAATTACTCAAGAATAAATATTTTTATTTTTAAAAAACTAGATACAGCAGTAACATAAAACTGTAAAACAAAACTTATTATTCCAAAATTTTTAATAACGTCTTTTTCAAATAACTTTTCCACCCAGATAGGCCTTTTTTAAAATTATGTATTGCACACAGAAACTTTATTGCACCTAAGATAGCTTTTGCACGATGCAGTTTGTGGAAAACCTTTGATAATATGTGTAACACCCACATTTAATCCTATCAAAATAAAAAATAATATGTACACCTGATTCACTTTTAATCGTAAGTAGTTGACTTTGGCTTCTGTCATTCCATGAATGCAAAATTAGAAATAAAAATTATTTACAAAAACTAAGAAGTGATGACAAAACTAACTTGTCTTATTTGTTAGAAAAACTTTAGTATCAAAATAATTTTCAGTGTCAAAATAACAAAACACCTTAAAATTTTAGATACCTACGCATGATTTGTAATCCACCTCTCTCCAGAGTGATTCAAAATAGGCAGTAAAATTTGCTTTGTTAAATTTACAGTCTTAAAAATTGGAAACAAATTGGCCAACCCAATGTCATTAAACTAAATTTTCTTAAAGTAAAAAAAAAAGTCCCAGAGAAAAACTCAAGGGGATATTCACTTTAAATTTTGCGTTTCAGACTTTATGAGAATAAGAGATTTCACAAGACTTTCCAAAGATTTCATGACACTGCACAAATACTTCATTTGATTTTATGAGACTTCACCAAGACTTCATGCAGCCTCATTTTTTCTCGTTCCAGACTTCATTTAGTGATTACCCCCTTGGAAAAACTACAATTAAAATATATACGAAAATGACCCCAAAAAAGTAAAAGTTTTTGACTTGAGACTTGGACCACAAACCCTACCATTTATCACACCAAGTAGTCCTACTTCTCAAGCTACACATAATTCGGACTCACTTTACAAAAAATTTAACTTAATTTTTATAGCACATTAACTATCATCCACAATTTGACTATTGTCTATTTCAGCATAAGAGGGAAACTTTGCTATTTCCACTTTATCCTTCACTTTAAAACTAGGAAACAAACCAACTTGATTTGTTCTCAAATTTCTACCCTTACTATATCCGTTCCAATGATTACCAGCAATTCCTATTAGATCACCAGGCACAAAACTAATTTCTCCTAGCGTTTTGGAATCGTGCGGTAACACTGCTACCCTGTTGTGAGCCGTTTGACCTCCGTAGTAATAAATATCGTCTAAAGATCTAAATCGTGTGGTGGCATCAGGAAAATATACTTGCATAATTTCGTATGCAATTCTGCAGACCTGAAAATTATTTCATATGTAAATCAAGTTAAGATTTTAAATGAAACCAATTTCAATCCCAATCAAACTTGAACTATTCGACATAAGAAAAGTTGACATAATTAATAGGAAACCAACCAACATTTCGGTTTATACATTTTACCAGTTTCTGTATAAACTAAAATGTCGGTTGGTTCCCTATTGCAGAAAAGGCTCAAATTTCTTGGACTGTTGACCTTTACCTAAAGATTTTCTTGATAAATTGCCTCGGCTTAGTGGTAGTAAAATCAGTCTACTTTGGTTTATATTTTTTATTCGCCTGTCTTATGCTTAAATTGTAAATATTTAATTGAGCTTGGAATTTAGTTCCATTTCAGAGCTAAATTCAATTTAATCGACTGATCTACTTTTTGAAGAAAAAAATTTATAAATAAATAAAGTACCTGAGAGGAAAACGTGCACACCAAGAAGTCGCTCATCGAAAGCATGTGAATGTCTAAAATAATTCCTTGTAGAGAAGTATCCGAGTATCGCGTTGAAACAGCAGCAGTTTTGGATATTGTAGGATCCCCTAAAATCTCATAATGCGGATATTTTTTGCGAGCATCTGCTATAACTTTAGGATCATCCGTCGCCAAATAAATGCGCCTTTTATCAACCTTCTCTTTTAATTCTAACTGATCGTAGTATGCATCAACCGCGCTCATGTACTCTTCCACACTATGGTAAGAAGCTTCCGTTCCGACTTTATCGGTCCTTCTCACATGAACACTTGAAAAAGAATCTTTTTTTTAAATATATTTAAAAATAACAGACTTACCCAACAATAGGACGCTTAAATCCCAAGTTCGTGATGGCATTCTGCATTAAAGCTGCAGTTTTTTCTTGTGGTTTTAGAAGATACTTCAAGAATTGACCCACCCACCAAACAATTGGGTTACCGTGCAGTCTAATCAATCGAGGTGCTAAATCTTCAGGGATTGATAAAGGCAAAAATGGAGGTTTAGGTGAAACTGCATCAATAATGGGCAAAACTAAAACTTGAGTGTCGACATTTCCGGGCCAGTTGCTAATACTGTCACCATCTGGCTTTGTGCAAGAATCACTGATAGGTTTAAAAATTTCCTCCCAACCGTTTTTGTGATACCTCCACCCTTTAGATTTTAATACTAGCGTTCGTTGAGTGCCATAGGCCACCATGAAACAGTACACTACGTGATGCAATTGGCAGCCATAACCGCATCCCTTTAAAAAAAATAAAAGTATGTTAGCTGAACGAATCTCAATCAACAAATCATTTTTTAAAATACTTCAAGTAGAAAAATTACAAATTAAATTAACAAATTCTTTGCGTTTTAAACAATAAGTATTATTCGTTTAGTTAATTTGGCTTCTTAAAACTTTCTTCCCTTAATGCTATTCTCCAGCTCTGCTTCTCAAACCATGGAGTAGTAATATTAGTAGTAATACTACTAAAATAGAAATATTTGGGTGCAACATCTAAAATAAACTATTTTAGTAGTATTTGGTAGTCGCTTTTTATGAAGGGGGGGGGGGGAGAATTAATTAGGTAATAAATTATTTATCAAAAATTTTTGTGCATGCCTTACAAAAACTTAAAGAATAAAATATAAATAATACAGAATTATTAAGTTTTTAGAAATATTCGATACATCTAGATAAGTAATTACAATAATCTATACCATTTATCCAAGTCATTCATCGCCA
This sequence comes from Cantharis rustica, assembly GCA_911387805.1. Taxonomy (NCBI): domain Eukaryota; kingdom Metazoa; phylum Arthropoda; class Insecta; order Coleoptera; family Cantharidae; genus Cantharis; species Cantharis rustica. Next base: position 52,467,945 of record OU426878.1, on the reverse strand, counting down.
ATTGTACTTCAAGAGAATTTTTGAAAGCTATAATTAGGTTCATAACTTATTTATCAACTCTGCTGGACTCCATTGTTTAAGTCAAAAATCGTGTACCTATTGCTTTCCAGAACCAAACTGCGTTTGTAGAGTCGTGCTAATTTTTCAAATCTTGACGTAAATAAAAACGGCATTCTTCCCTTTAAATGTCGTTTCGTAAAATTTCGTTTACAAAGAAGGTATAGTTCCTTTTAAATTTAGCAAGCATCATTCGGTTTGTGACAGATAATAAATTTTTTTTACTACTACCATGAGAAATCACTATTATTTGCTCCATTTCTCTAATGAGAAGTAATATTTCTCATCCTAGGTAAATAATGATAATAAAAAAAATACCTAGATAAATAATAATGATTTTATCATGGAATAGTTTACCCACAATGTTGATACTTTCTTGCAGCCAGCTTTTTCTTTGAAATATGACAATAAAACATTTTCTGATATTTTAACAGCTTTGTTTCTTTCAAACCATCTTTTTAATTCAGTGTATGTATTCATGTACAATCTTTTCGATTTTTCGCATACTTCCATCTCTAAATCACTATCACTAAAATTTTCACCCATTTTCCAAATTTTATTCACACTTTTTACCTAAACTTTTAGATAATGCATATTTGCAGGAAAATTACATATAAAATTGCATTCCATTAGTTATCTTCATAATGCCCTTGATACATAAGGACGCCCTAGGACGTATAAATCATAATGCTCGCTTATTATGCCCTCAACAAACAAATCGTCATAAGATACAAGCCACCGCAACAAGCAACTGCGTAAAATCAAATTCAAAATTTTTAAAAATTTTTACGTGTTCACAAATTCAAATGTAGTGAAATATAAAACGTTGTATGTATCACGGGCAGTACTCTATGTTTAAGCTCTCGAGCAACTTAAAAACTCTCCGGCCTGGCGGCCCTTGTTCTAGACTGGTTGCCCTCGGCATTAACATCTTCATAATGCTCTTGAAAACATAAATAACTATTATGTCGCAAGTGGACAATTAAATAAACATTTTGTACTTTACAGCTAATAGTTTAATTTTGTTAATTTAAATTATTAAATACCATTTTTATTAATTTTTGATTTGCACTCATTCATTTGTTGATCTAGGGAAATTTTCCTCATTTTCGAGTTTTTTTGTGAGATTAAAATAATTATCAATAACTGTTGATATTTTATCAGTTTGAAAATAAATGCGATTTATAAAATTAAAGATAATAATTTGAACAAGGTTGAATCCTAATCAAATGCTCGAAATTGCAGTTTGTCTCCTGAAAAGTTTAAATATTGTAAATAAATTGTGCAATTATGCTATCTATAAGTATGTGTGTTAAGTGTGTGTTAATATATCGAAGTGTTTTTTGTTTATAATCTCTAGTAAAAGTTTAAAACTTTATTGTGTTTGTTCTATAATGTTATCATAGTTATCTATAATTAGTCGCTCTATAAGTAGTAAATAGGGGAATACCCGCAGTCGAGAAAACATTTTTAATAACGCGAAGCAATGAAATATATACGACATCCTGATGTTTTATAGTCGTAACGTAAACAATGAGTAACAACTACGTATTAGTTTACACCATACGAAAGATCAAAGAGATCCGTCTGTAATTGAAACATATTTGTTTAAAATACTTTTTTCGCATTTTGACTAATAATGTGCTGTTTTATTAAATTCAAAATCATTTAATAAAGTGACACTTTAGCACATAGATATGTCACTTTACTACATAGTAATGTCACTGTCAATAAAAAAACTATTGGATAGAAGATTGTTTATTTAAATATTGGAATCATTGTTATACATTTATGTATATTAAAAGTACAAAGTTATTATTCAAACTAGAAAACTTAACAATCTCACTTTTATAATTAATATTATGTAACTTACACAAAATTCAAATCAAAAAATAAAAATTAACTGTTGTTATGTAAATAAATAAAGCCGTGTCTGGTTACTAGATTACGAAAATTTTACACAAATATCTATTTAGAAACTTTTTGAATTAGCAATAACTCAAGAACGGCGCTAGATATCGAAAAACTGAGTAAAAAATTTGCCCCCCTCGTATGGTACTCACCCCCCCTGAATTATCGGTAGGAAGGCATACGAAAAAATTTAGACCGATCGCGCGCAAAAAAAATTTACTCATAAACGTCTAAATTCATATTTTAGATTAGATTTTCACAAAATACGAAAAAATTGTATAAACAAACCTCGTAAGAAAAGTAGTTTTACTAAACTCATATAGCTTTTAAGTTACTCGCTCGCTGTGCTCGCTCATACTTAAAAGCTATATTCGTTTAGTAAAACTTAACTTTTCTAAACTTGTTGTTTAATATACTATTTTAAGATGATTATAATCTTCTCAGTACCTATACAAAAATGATGAAGCTCATTTAATTTCAAATGAAATGAACAATTTTGAACTTTTATTACAAAATTTATTTTAATTAATGATTATAAATTAATTATAATTACACATAATTATATTATAAATCAACTATTCACCAAAAATTAAAAATACCGTAACAGGGTGGATCTTAGGTTTCAATTTATATAAACCGAACAACTACACATGAATCAATTTGATAAAGCGGTGCGTATTTGAGCAGCGCCGTAACTACAAAATTTGGGCTCGTGTTCAAAGTTCCTCGTGGAACCCCTTTCCTAAGCGTTAAAAAAAAATTGCGCAATACAACAGCGCTTATAATAATTATTATAAATACCTACTATTTATATTTTACTATACGGTACAAATTATTTAAACAAAATTTTCAATTATATTAAAATATTAAAAATTACAAATACAACTTATTTAAAGTATTCTAATGAGGTGCAATTTGTGCGCAATTATTGTCTTTCAAGCGGTGGTTCCAGGATGATATTATAAATTTTAAGACTTCTGTTATAGAGTTATTGGATTTTATTTTAAGCAACAATTTTTCATCATTTTTCAGTTCTACTGAAATAATCCCTACATGTTTCTTGTTTTTTACAATCTCAGTACGAATACAAAAATTTGGAATGATTAAGGGTAGGAATTTTGCAAGTACCTACCTCTTTTTTACCTTAAAAACGGCTTAATGGAGTACTTTAAAATTTGGAAGGTACATGCGGAATACCATGATGGCACAATAAGACATATTTTATATTTTGGTATTATAAAAAAATCTCCAGGTTTGCCTGATGAGATTCAGAAAATCGAAACATCAAGTTATAACAGGGTGTCGCAGACTATATCACTCATTTAAATAGTTTTTGCACAATTTTATGTAAGTTATGAATTTAATTATTTTTCAATTTCAACTAACATGTAAAAATTAATTTTATCAAAAAATATAAAAAAAATCTGCTAGGATTTTGCAAGTTGTTTCACTAGGGACGGTTTAGTTCAAAAACGGCTTAACGGATTAATTTCAAATTTGGAGAGTACATGTGGAACACATGAGGGCACAATAAGACATATTTTATATTTTGGTATTTTAAAAAAAAATCTGTTTTCAGTCAAAAAATTTACTTTAGTTTTTTTTTTTAATTAAACTAAATCATAGTTTATAATGATTACTATGATAAAAGAAAATAGTATAAAATATTTAAATTTTATATTCATTAAAAAGTTGAAAATTTCGGGACGGTTGTACCCTGAAAAATTATAAAAGTAAATTGCCAACTAAGTTATCACCAGAACTTATCTCAGGGATTTTTGTAACTCAATGGGTACAAAATATTTCCCTGGGCTAGCTCAGGTGCTCTCTGGTTATACGAAATAGTTAGGTAGGGCGCCAAGTAATTAAATATCAGGATTCCAGAGAACTTATTTGGTAATTACTAACCACTGAGATGTAAGCCAATTTACGAGAAAATAAAATATTAAGTAAATAAAAGAAACCACCACAGATTACATCGAGCACAATAAGATTTATTAATGGACAACAAAAAAAAAGAATGATCAACAATGTCTTACAATTATCACTGATAATAATAATATAAATTAACTGAATATGAAGCCAAAAGTTGTTGCGCACCATACGAGATCAAGTCACAGTTGTCTATAGTTCTACGCAAAGTTTATAATTTTGAAATTTCCTAAATAAACTCTTAGGTAAAAAAAAACTCTTCAAACGATTGTCATTAATTAGAATAATATAAGTGTCGCTCAAGACCCGGAGAATTGCAATTCTTTTGAGTCGCGGTAATTTCACACTAACATAGGTGTGCCCCGAATGTTTAAATCAAAATCCGAATTTTGCGTATCGCTTCACAAAAAAAAAGATGTTACGTGATGGCAAACTTTAACTTTTCCTAAATAAAAATAAATTAATTTCTGCTCGAACTTAATAATACTGATTATATATAACAATAAAATTTACGCAACAATCAATAAAATAATATAATGACGAAACGAAATAGATAAACGTAGTATAAAACAAATAGATAATTTCGGGTGTTAACCGGTAACCAATTCCAAATCCAAGAAGTTGATGGTCCGGATAATATATAAAATCAGAAGTTGAAAGCGATAATACACAGGACGTCAAATGGGTAGGTACGCAAAGATTCCGAAGGTAATAATATAACGGACCCTTACCTATGCTGGTTATCATCAAAATAAGTTAGTAACTGATACGTCTAACCTTATACTGGTTGCTGTGTGGAAGTTTGATGGAATATTGGACGCTCCAAGTCTCAATCCTCGTAGATCCAACAATACGAAAGAAGGAAGAACCACTATTTTAGGAATATTTCCAATCAAAATTAATTATTCCAAAATATATATCCCACGTGTGCCCGTAAAGGTGCAATAAAGAAAAATTTCCAAATGAAGCACTCTTCCGAAATAGAAGCTGTCAGGTCACACAAGGCTATCGTGATCCAGAGAATTTCAGGAGAACTCACAACAAAACTGCTACCTTTCTTTCAAAAACGCTTTCCGTTCTTAACTAGAAACCCCGTTTTTATTATCTTATCCATACGCACATTTTTCCAAAAATCAAACATGTTCCCAAAGAATCAAAACTTAACCCAATCGCCATCTAATATAAATATATCAAACTATACAAACTTAAAATTAAAGAATTCGGCACAATAAATTAAAATAAACTCCAATAACATAAAATTCATGTAACACGGTTTAGACTCAAAACGGCTGAACCGATTAATTTGAAATTTGAGTATGATATATATGCCATAAAGGCCTACAATAAGACATAATTTTAAAATTAAAAGTTTTTAAAAAAATTTATAATTATAAAATATTTAAATTTTATATACATTAAAAAATTAAAATTTTCGGGACGGTTTAGACTCAAAACGGCTGAACCGATTAATTTGAAATTTGAGTATGATATTTATGCCATAAAGGCCTACAATAAGACATAACTTTAAAATAAATAGTTTTTAAAAAAATTTATAACTATAAAATATTTAAATTTTATATTCATTAAAAAATTAAAAAATTCGGGACGGTTTAGACTCAAAACGGCTGAACCGATTAATTTGAAATTTGAACATGATATTTATGCCATAAAGGCCTACAATAAGACATAATTTTAAAATTTATAGTTTTTAAAAAAATTTATAAGTATAAAATATTTAAATTTTATATACATTAAAAAGTTAAAATTTTCGGGACGGTTTAGACTCAAAACGGCTGAACCGTTTAATTTGAAATTTGAGTATGATATTTATGCCATAAAGGCCTACAATAACACATAATTTTAAAATTAAAATTTTTTTAAATAATCTATTATTTTAATTTTTATATTTCAAAAAATTGTGTTTTTTTTAATATAGTCATATATTAGTGATATAATATGTACCATACGGAACATGTTTACCAAATTTCAAATTTTTCTGATCCGTATTTACATCATTTTTCATTTTTGATATAATTAACTAGGAACAAACCCATACAATTTACGGTTAGGATTTTGCAAGTTGTTTCATTAGGGACGGTTTAGTTCAAAAACGGCTTAACGGATTAATTTAAAATTTGGAGTGTTCATGTGGAACACATGACAATAAGACATTTTATATTTTGGTATTTTTAAAAAAAATCTGTTTTTAGTCAAAAAATCTACTTTAATTTTTTTTTTTAATTAACCTAAAACAGTTCATAATGATTACTATGATATCATAGTATCATAAAAGAATAAGAAAAAATAGACGTAAAATGATTGCATTGGATGGACAGTGTGGGACCTTCTTAACATGTACTGGGTCGTGTTATGTCAAATATTTGACAGTATGGGCCGTGTACACCAGCAGTGTGGTGTAAGGCTTAAATCGACATGCTGAGACACGGGAAATCGCTGTTCTTTTCTTAGTCTCGACAACTGCACTGTTGTGTTTAAAGTCCGATATCTATCTGTGGACAATGAAGAAGGAAAAGAGAAACCATTCCATTAGTAATGGCCTAGTATGTCCCCTTGGCTTTTGCCATGATAATCGTCTACGCACTGTTTAGTGTATGATACTCAAAAAAATATAGGCCGTGCGAGACTTCAAGAGTTTTGGTTCGTTGAACCGTTTTAAGATATCTATTTTCATAAAAAATAAAAACGTACAATATCATTAATTTTATATTTTTGTAAGGTACTTAAAAATATAATTTTAGTTATAAAACTCGTAGTATGTATATAAGTGTAATATAATACCTACATTATAGAAATATAGCGCCTTGTCTCGCCTATTTATTATATCAAGCAGACATGCTTGTTGAATTTTTTTTTTTTTCTATAAATTATTAACTTGTAATAATTTTTTTTAACTTTTTTCTAAATTTAAAGTTTTATTAAAAAAAGCATTGTATTATGTTGACCTAAATACAAAAGATTGTAATTCAGGAAATAATTACTATGTATAATAAGAACGTGTACTCATCTACATTAAAAACTGCTTTTCTATCAAATGATATTTTTTATTTAGAATTACCAAAAAATATTTGACTTATTACTTTATAGATTAACAAAGTTACGTGTAGCACCTCATAATCATTATTTATTGAATAAATTGTACTCGTTTACAAGTAATACCTATTACAAGTCTGTTTTGTTTTTAAATTATATGATATCAAGCGTAGCGTAGCGGATTGGCAATGCAAAGCGTTTAGCGCCGTAGGCGCTTTAATCTTCTTCGTCTGGTGCGTGGATAACGGGCGTTGGAGATCTTAGATCAAAATATACGCTGACGCGGGTTTAGCCGCGTCGATCTGAGTGGTGAACAAAAGTTTTACAAGGGGAATTGAAAAATTTTGAATTTTGAACTTTGAAGAAGTTAAACCGAAGTTTGCCAAAGTGTGTCGAAAACTAACAAAAAAGGGGTTTTGTGGGCGATCAGCGATTTGAACATCAAAACGTCAAAAAGCGCACGCGTCTGTGTCGTCTTGTACCGTCTCGGATGACTCGCGGGTCGTGCAGTGGTGACCAGAAAAGGGGGTTGAGAAAGGATGTCCCCGAACGGGAAAAGACAGTTGCGCGATTTGAAACACGATTATCAGTCGAGTTTGGTACGTCGCTGCTGAAATGTTCCGTGTCGTGGAATTCCAATTTCATTTTCATTATCGAAAGGTCGTATCGGCGGTGGTAATGAAAAATATAGTAGCAGACGCAGTATAGAAAAAATAAAAACGCTTGAGATTTAAAAATAAGGTAAAAATAAAATTAAGTTAATTAACATTAAACTGGCGCGTGTATGGGGAACTTTATCAGACTGTTAAAATGGGTCGTCGAGATAATAAATGCCGTGCTCGTGGAATTTGCTGAGTTAATATGATATCGAAACTTGATATAATTGCATTATTATTAAACATAAGAACATGAGTAATGCTATTTTTCTGAACGCCATCTAAATTCCGAACGTCAGACTATAAATCTGCTATGGAAACTTGTGGTTCGTTTCTAGCTTGATTATTTCAAAAATGAAAAATATTGGTAATATGCATCAGAAAAAATTGAAATTTGGTAAACATGTTCCCTATGCTAAATATATCACTAATATATAGAATATATTAAAAAAACACAATTTTTATAAATATAAAAATAAAAATAATAGATTATTTCAAAAAATTTTAATTTTAAAAATATGTCTTATTGTAGGCCTTTATGTCATAAATATCATATTCAAATTTCAAATTAATCGGTTCAGCCGTTTTAAGTCCAAACCTTCCCGAAATTTTCAACTTTTTAATGAATAAAAAATTAAAATTTTTTTTACGATTTTCTTTTATCATAGCAATCACTATAATAGTATATTATACATCATGGGACTAAGGTGCCCCTTTTCATCCCGCGTGTGAAGGTTTTTGCACGAGGCTTTAGCCGAGTGCAAAAATCGCACTCGGGATGAAAAGCCACCTTAGTCCCAAGGTATATATACTATTTTTCACAATTTGTCTGCAAATGATAAATTGCATAAGTCAATCTACTAAATTTGAAATTTTGAATTTGCAATAACTCGAAAACGGCGCTAGATATCAAAAAACTGACCAAAAAATTATCCCCCCCTTAGTTATACTAACCCCCTGCAACGATTTTTTGTAAAAATTTATATGCAAAATTTCAGACCAATCGCACGCAGTATTGCGCGCAAAATTATTTAGTAAAATATGAGGTTGCTTTTTGAAATTGTTGTTTTTTTTTGAAGCGATACCTATGAATCGTTTCTTATGTTCCGTTGTTTCAATTTACCTTTTGACATATTATTACACCGTGCGCTGTGTTTAACATAATTATTCTTTATTGGTGCCTATATTTCATAAATAAGTTTGATATATAAAATACTTAGGGCCAATTTCATAATAAAATCGTTAACGTTCCGTTAACTAAAAGATCTTTTTAGCTAACGAGACACTTAAATGCTCTGTTAAGATATTGCATTTCATAATAAATTTAAAACTATAGTTAACTAATTGAGCACTTAAATTGCAATGTGCTATTAGAACTACAAAAAATGGTGTATTTGAACTTAAAAATATAACCTTAATTTATGCACCAGTCTCGTATTGGTTGGCAGTAAAATTACTTTGAAATTTTATTATTTTATTGCTATTATAATTGTAAATATTTAATAACAATAAAAAGTGAAATTAAAGACACCGATCTCTAAGAAATTGCAAATCCAATAAAAGAGGAATATTATAAAAAAAAAAAGATTGTATATGTATATGAAAGAAGTAACAAAAATAAATATTCTCCAACAGCAAGAAATTCAATAAAAATGCAAGCTGAAGAGAGAGAAATTGTTTTATTAGATTTAGAAATAAAATTAAAAGAAAAAGAATTGTTAAAATGAAAATGTAAAACCTAATAATATACCTTAACAGTTACAATATTCCATATGATAATTAATAATGTTCCGTCTAGACAATTGACTTAAAGGTTCTAAAATATGGGTTTCTTCCTCTATTTCGTCCACATTTTCCTTTTCTTGCGGCACTTGGCATTCCTCTATAATTTTTTTTCCCTCTGGTTTTAGAGCTAAACCCTTTTGCAATACTGGAAAGCAACGTTTCCAAACCCTACACTGCCTCTCGACGATATTTCTTGTTGTGATGTTTTAATATTTAACAGCTTCGTCATAAATTAAGATTTTAATTGATACCCTACTTGATACTACTTGATCACCTACTAGTAAATATTTTCCGAAGTGTTTTATTGCAAAAAATATCTTTTAACTGGAATTGTTAAATATAGTCTGATCATAGTTACAGTCAGGCCACCTTGTAAAATATTTCTAATGTAGAATTTACTATCAGAGATAGTTTAAATATTAATCTCAAAAAAATTCTTCCTTGTCTTGAATATTTCTGCATCGTTTACTGCAGGCGACAGAATTTTTAACAATGTTTAATCTATTGCATCTATAGCCCTTGGAAATCGAGAAATTTGGTGAAACTCTTCAGCAATTTTTGCCATTTTTTCTTGGGTTTCGGACGTTTTTATGTAGAGCGGAGCTAACAAAGTAATAGAATCAGACACTGTAATAGATCTGAAATAGATGCAGAAGATGTAGATACCCTACAAAAGTCTGCTACTGATTTTTACATATATCCTGTTACAAAGGATGTAAACTATAATAATAATTAATTTACAAAATTAATAGCTGTTTATGAAAAGTATTTAATTGAATGCGCGCGGTAGTATGTTTAAGTTCAAACTTATTTTTTGAGTTACTTTCTTTTCAAAATTTACTAATACGAATTACAAATAAAGTTTCTTTCGTTAAATGAAACCGTTAAAAAAATCTACATCGTCCAAGAGTTTAACATAATTTTGTCTTCTACTGTACCATTTTTTACGCCTAACATAATTATAATTCTTTTTCTGAAGAACTACAACTACTAAAATCTACATCTACTAAAATGTTCATTTTAATTCACAACAACTTGTCAATATGTCAACTAAATATTTGTAGGTTACATTTAACATAACTTTTAAAAATATTAACAAGCTAAAATCGACTACTTAAGTTAAGGTTTCGTTAAATATTAACAGGTCGTTAAAAGTGATTATGAAATTCATTTTTGTTTTAAGTCGTCTTTTAAATTTTAATGCCATGTTAACTTTTGTTATGAAATTGGCCCTTAATCAAATTAATGTAAGTGATCGTTTATAATTTGTTTCTACGTGAAAATGAGACAAAGTGAGGAAAATTCGGATGTTGAAGCGGCAGCGACAATGGCAAAAGTTGAATTGCTGCCAGCGAAATCAAAAACAATTTATAAAAAACAGTATGATAAATTCATAACCTGGTGTACGCAAAATAATGTTAAGCATTACACCGAAGATGTTATGCTGGCTTACTTCTTTGAAAAGGCGAAAGAGCTAAAAGCTTCTACTCTTTGGTCTCAGTATTCCATGCTGAAGTGTATGTTAAATTTTGAAAAAGATATAGATATTGGAAAATTTTATAAGTTAACCGCATTCCTTAAGAGGAAGAATGTGGGTTACAAGGCCAAAAAATCAAACATTTTAACTACAAAGCAAGTGGAACAATTTTTGAGCGAAGCGCCAGACGAAACATTTTTGATGGCTAAAGTAAGTAATTCTTGTATAAACATTTTATTATAATACTAATACAACTTTATATTTTAGGCTGCACTTATCTTGGGCGTAGCAGGGGCATGCAGAGGAGATGAATTGGTTCATGTTGGCGATCTCAAAGAAATAGATTCTTTGACAATGTTGTGTACCATCCGCAATACAAAAAATGGTAGCGATAGAAAATTTGTGATCAACAATTCTGAAGGCCAGTCGGTGGATTTTTTAAAATTACTTAAAAAATATATGAATTTACGGAAGGAGGATACGAATCATTCGCGTTTTTTTGTCCAATTCAGAAGTAACAAATGTACTTCGCAACCTGTAGGAAAGAACGCGTTTGGGCAGCTGCCACAAAAAATAGCTGCATATTTAAAGCTTCCTGAACCATCATCGTATACAGGCCACTATTTTCGACGTACATCTGCGTCTTTGCTCGCTGATACGGGAGTACATATAGATGTGTTGAAGAGCCATGGTGGATGGAAGTCTTCGACTGTAGCTGAGGGGTACGTGGAAAATTCGATCAAAAATAAAGAAGAGATTGCGACTAAAATTTTTGGAGGTGAAATTTGTAGAACTGATCGGTCTGTCGGTGATGTAAATCAGATAGATAAAACTTTAAATTTAACCTCTTCTTCCACCAGATCGATGGATCGTCTATTTAATATTGTAAGTTGTGCTAATGTAAACGTTAATGTTAATTTTGTTTCCAATAAAAACGATTGAATGGTAACGATTCTTTTATATTTACTTTACTCCCGCCTTTCATTTGCGGGAGAAAAAGTGATACTTTACTCCCGCAAAAAGAGGACTAAAGTGACCACTTTACTCCTGAAATTGTGAAAACTATGTTTTAGTTTAATTTAAAAAAAAATAATTTTAAAGTAGATTTTTTTACTAAAGCAGATTTTTTTTTAAATATCAAAATATAAAATATGTCTTATTGTGCCCTCATATGTTCCGCATGTACCCTCCAAATTTTAAATTAATCCGTTAAGCCGTTTTTGAACTAAACCTTCCCTATTGAAACAACTTGCAAAATCCTACCCTTAACATGTTTTGTTAATTTATCTTGCTGTTTCTTTCCTACGTCATGTCCTCATTTGCCCCTACAGCTTTGGATGTATTGCCGCCTCTGTTACAATTACTCTCCATCCTTTTCTGTCTTGAGTCTTCGTCTTCCAGTCGTTCATTTCCATCAGTCTGAGGTCCTGAATAACCTGGTCCCACCATTTCTCTCTGGGCCTTCCTCTCGCTCTATCCTCTTTTGGCGTCCATAAGGTTAGTTTTTTTGTTATTGAATTATCGTCCTCTCGCATAATATGGCACAACCATCTAATCCGTTGCAACTTGATGAATTTCACTATATCTTCGTTTTCAAATTTTTCTTTTAGTTCATAGTTCTTCCATGTTTTACACTTGCCATCCTCAGTTTTTCTTGCGCCTAGAATGGTTCGGCACACTTTTCTTTCAAATATCTTCAGTTGTTTCTCATCTCCTCTGGACATGCACAGTGTTTCTCTTGCGTACGTTATGACCGGTCTTATTACTGTTCTGTATATTTTTAGTTTTGTTACCTTTTTTAGATTTTTGTCTTTCAGCATGGATTTATTTGCATAGTAGGCTCTGTTGTCTGACTGTATTCTTTCTTTAATTTCTTGTCCTCGATTATTATTTCTATTTATATTTATTCCCAAGTATTTGCAGCTTTCTATTTCTTCTATGATTTCGTTATCAATTATAAGATCACTTCTGGTATGTAACGTTTTCCTGTCACACTTCATAAACTTGGTCTTCTTATAGTTCACTAGTAACCCAATTGTCATTGTTCTCGTTTCCATGTTTTTGAACATCTCCACTAGTTTTTTACGTGTTCTGGCCATTATGAGAGCGTCGTCAGCGTAAGCTATCACCTGCCTTTCTCTTGTTGCTAAGGTTCCCTCTGTTTCCATTTCACTAATTACCTTCTCCATCATCAGTGCATCACCCTGCCTTACTCCATTATTCACCTCGAAGTTGTCCGTCTCACCTGATATTGTTCTTACACAAGCTGTTGTGTGTTCGAGTGTTATCTTTGTCAATCTTATGATCTTTCCAGTGATGTTCATTTCCTTCATCGCCTTGAATAATTCGTTTCTATTCACTTTATCGAAGGCTTACCTGAAGTCAACAAATAGCATATATAAATCCATATTATATTCGCTGGTTTTCTCCATTGCTTGTTCAAAAACATGTATTGCCCCCACCGTCGATCGACCCTCCGTAATCCCAAACTGACAGTTTCCTATTTTGTGTATTCTAGCCTCTTTCAGTCTTCTGTGTATCGCTGTTGATAACACTTTGTATGCGGTATTAATCAAAGTGATTCCCCCATATTTGTACACTGTAAAAGAGACCCGGGTCTCCTTTTCAGTAGGACTATGACGCTTTCTCTCCATGTAACTGGCATAGTCTCTTCTTTCCATACTCTTTGTACCATCTTGCATATTCTCCCACGTAGTTCTTCTCCCCCGTTCTTAATCAGATCTATCTCTTATTCCGTCCTTACCCGGTGATTTTCCATTTTTCATTCTTCCTATTATTTCCATCACCTCTTCTTCGGTTGGTGTTGGTACCTGCTCTTCACCATCTATTTCGCTTATTTCACATTCTTCTATTTCTTGCTGGTTGTTCAGTACCTTGTGGAAGTTTTTAGCCCATATCTGTTTAATTTTCTCAGGGTCACTTTCAATGTTTCCCTATTCGTTCTTCATGTTTCTTGCCTTTACATTGCTTTCTTTGAAAACGACATCATCCAAAATGAACAATTTGGCCACAGCACAGTGCAACAAGTTCTCCGCCTTGTCGAACACATTACCCTCGGATACAACAAGAAAGTAATCATATCAAATTTTTAGCATAAACCAAAAAATGCACAAAACACTTTCTCGAAAACTAAAATGTTTAAGTTATCACAATATATAAATACACTGTATGTATATTATCGCAAATGTTTTCACCATACTATGGCATCATCAGGCGATGAACTCGCCCGATGATGCGAGTCTTGTCCGATTCTCAAACGACTCTGCCTACAAAATTTCATACACCTAACCTCTCCTTGCAAGATATCTTAATAGTTAAACGTACCATATTCACATTATATGGTTGAGTTCTTGTAGAGGCGGAAAAAGCGGATTTGTAAAAATTTGAGATTCAAAACACTGGGAGACTTGCAGTGATTAATTTAATTTAATTGGCACAAGAGAGGGATGTAGATATACGCTGCAGAGGTAGCACCTTTCAACCAGAACGCTCACACCGAGCGTAATAATGGAAGGTGGTCCTTGGTAACTGATACTCGCGAAGTACTCAACTCTCACTTATGGCTCCACATGCCAATCCGGACAACTGCGTTGATCTGCAGGCTAAACTAAGTGAGGGTAGCCAGATATGGTGAATAAATATGACGGCGAGCAGCAGTAGTCATCATTACTGAATTAAGGCGAAGAAAATAGCTCTAGAACGGCTTAATTTCAAAATATCATAAGCAAAGACCAAAAGAGAATCATATGGTTATGATACTGCAATGAGGAAGGCAACGTGAAACCACCTCATTATTCTCCCAAATCTAAACGGCAATTTAAATGGCTAGACACGACAGAGAAAGGAAAGCGGCTGATCATGGAACTCGGATACCAAAATCTGGCAGGGGAAGACATGACAGAGCTTCTCAGATCGTCATCAAGCGAAATCCTTGCCCATAGACACAGATAAGGAAGAAACACGGAAAGTACAAGAGTAACACCAAATACACTGAAGTTATGCAAAGAACAGATTGGAACCTGGAACGTACAAGATGAAAAGATTGAAGATCGATATCATGTGGATAAGCGTGATGCGATGGCCGGGTGCTGGCGAATGCACGGTAGAAAACCACAAAGTAAATTACTCCGAAAGAGATAAAGGCAGACATCAGCATAGAATAAGAATGATTCTGAATAAATACTATTCTAAATTTGTAAACAATTATGTGCAAATATCAGAAAAAATACTGCTAGTGCAAATAAACACCAGTCCCATCAAACTAAACATACTGCAGGTGTACGCGCCAACGGCAGAGAAGGAAGAGGAAGAACTGGGAAGGTTCTATGACGAGATAACCCAAACAATACAGACAAAAAATTCTGATAGTGATGGGCGACTGCAATACCGAAATAGGAAGAGGAAGTTAAAGAGAAAGTATAGAAGCTCGCCGATTCGGAACAAAAAACGAGTGAAGAGACAAACTCGAAATACAGACAGAAGTGCACAAATTACGTACTAATAAACAAACGTTTCAGAAACAGTTGCCTTTCAGTGAAAACTTACCCAGGAGCAGACATAAACTCAGACCACAACTCCCTCAGAAAGATTTAAATTAAAACTGAAATTATTATTCCTGAGCCCGACTCTATGGAATATCAGTTACGATAGAGTACTGCAACTGCCCATGCCTCCGGGAGTAGAATTGGTTGGTTTTGCTGATGACCTCACCGTGGTAACAGTTGCGAAGACGGAAGCAGAACTTATGAAAAATACGTAAATAGCGATATCAGATATCTGCAACTGGATGAAAATCAAACCAACTTGAAATAGTTCCAGAAAAGACCAAAATGGTCCTTGTAAGCGGGAGGATGAAGCACACCCCTATCACCATCAATGTAGAGAGCAGCACTGTGCTCTGTACAGATACAGTTAAAATTCTGGGGATACGCATAGATCGCCAAGTCAATTTCTGTGAGCACATACAGACAGCAGCAGAGAGAACGCTGACAGCGGCAACAACAATATCTAAACCTTTACCAAACATTAGAGGACCAACGGATCCTAAAAGAAAACTGCTCGCCTCGGTGGTTAAATCCATCATGTTGTATGGGGCCCCCATTTGGGTGGAAAGTTTGCAGTATGCGAGCTATGCGGAGATGCTCACTAGGGTGCTAAGAAGAATAGCCTTAAGAGTGGCAAGAGCATATCGGACGGCCTCAACCGACGCATTGTTGATGGTATCGGCGGAAGAGCACAAATCAAAGTATGAAAAAATTCCACTAACACATAAGGAGTTACGCAGGCGTTCCCTGAACATGTGTCAAACTAGATGAGACGCCAGTGTGAAAAGTAGATGGACGTATCGGCTAATCGAACGACTGGACCAATGGTGCAACAGAGAGCATGGCCATCTCTCCTACCAACTGACCCAGGTCTTATTAAGACACGGGTGCTTCCGACAGTACCTCCATCGATTCAAAAGGTCAGAGACTAACAGCTGCCCATATTGTGCTGAAGAAAACACGGCCTACCACTTTCTTTGTATGCCATAAGTGGCAAACAGAACGGCACCAACTACAACATAATATCGGAACGAATTTGACTCCGGAGAACCTTGTCGAGAATATGCTGGAAAGTGCAGAAAACTGGACAGCAGTAGAGGCATTTGTTAAAAGGATCATTTCGTCCAAAGCGATTGACCAGTAGAACATGAAGTAAGAAAATAGTGGTGAGATGCACGGAAGTAATGCGTAAGCACCTCAATGGATTGGGGTTTTAGTCAGTAGGAATCTGAGAATCCCTCCCGCCCATAGGGAGGAGCCTATGCAAGGTTTCCCCACTCTCACCGTATGCAAAAAAAATTAAAACTGGAAAAAATAACAAGAAGGAAGCACCCAAATGGAACCTGGAAAAACTAAATGATGAAAATACTAGGTTGCAAGCAACACAAATGCTTGAACGGAGAAATACAGCAAACCAGGGAAAGCTGGAATATAGAGGAAGAAGTGGAAACACTAAGAAAAGCGATGTCAAAAATTAAGGAGCTACACTTGAAGAAAGAAAAAACTAAACAAAAGAAACAATGAACAAACAATCGCATAATGGAACTGATGGAGAAGAGAAAAATGGCAAAACAAGAAAAAGAAAGCGAATACAGAAGATTTCAAAGTGAGATACGGATAGAGATTAAAAAAGCAAAGGAGTTATAGCTGAACGAAAAGTGCAGAGAGATAGAGGAATTAGAAAAAAAGCACGACAGCTTTAATATGCACTAGAAAGTCAAGAAAGCGGCAATTTCATGGTTGAAAAACCTAATAACGTGGTTTGCAACAACAAAGAGACTTTTCAGAGCCGCAGTCAACAAAGACTTAATAAGCCAATATTATCGCTAACATCTGGTAACAGATAGGCACGCGAAAAAAAAGAAGGCACAAGAGGGACTTAACTAAAAGAAAATTGTACCTTTCAACACAAAAGAACACAATTTGAATTATACCAAAAATTGGTAAATCATGAGGTGTGGAGCTCGGATAGAGAAGGGGACAGTGCCATAGTTGACAAGCGTGTAAATTTTTAAAATTAGAAAAGAGTCCGAACTGAGCGTCCAAGCCGACTGGACGTGTTTTGCCGTCTAAGAAGAGTAAACGTAATATTTTGAGCCCTTCATCTGTTAGGTGAAAATTTAGTGATATTTTTACATGGTAAAGTCACATTTTGGATAGTCGACAAGGTGCAAACTTGCGATCACCTGTATTTGCATTTGGATAAAACGAGTTGCCTACACAAGTCGATTCCGCAGGGAATTAGGAAGTTTTGATTTGTACGACCAGTGATTGAGGCCGGTACATGAAAATATTTCAATTGGAGTAGATCCACACATTAGTGAAGCAGAGAAGACAACAGAAGCTGGTAGCAACGGCATCACCAGGAAAGAAGACAACGAAAGGCGTGTGAATTGGTATGCAATATTGTAATAAATTACAATGTGGCAAACAATGCAGAGCAATCGTTTTTATCAGCAACGTAGATTATTTTGAAAAAACGATTGTTGTGAAATTTATAGACGAGTATAATCTACGCGCTAAATAATAATTAAAAATTGTTATAATTAATATTTTAACGGGTGTGCCAATATTTATGATAAGATTAAATTATTTATTTATTTTTTTAATTCAATAGTTTTTATCTGAACAGGTTAACTACACAATATTTATGTGCAAACATTTTCACATACACGAAATAAATAATACTGAAAGTAGCTATTTTTAGTACAGACACGTGATATTTACTTTCTAGTACAGATATATCACCACTTCAAATGCTTTTATAGATATTTATGTATCAAGAGCATTATGAAGATGTTTATGTTGAGAGCAACCAGTCTAAAAGAACAAGAGCCATCAGGCCCGAGGGTTTTTAAGTTGCTCGAGAGCATAAACATCGAGTAATGCTCATGATGCATACAGCGTTTTATATTTTACTGCATTTGAATTTGTCAAGATTTAAAATTTTTTATAGATTTTGAATTTGATTTTGCTAAATTTTCTAAAATAAAGAAACTAAACAAAATATTGCAATAATGAATTTTAACTGTTAAGTAAAGAATACATACTTACATAGAAAAATAATATTTAAAAAACAATAAAAACAACAATAATTAACATTTAACAGGTTTGGACTTAGAATATTTAAATAAACAAGAAAATAAATTTTGAAAAAATTACGTTATAAAAATGATAAAAATTTAAAATAGAAACTTTGTAATACGATATAAAGACCCCTATTTCACAATTATTATTGATCATCAGTCGATCATAAGAAAAACGATGACGCTGTGAGTTCTCCACTTCAAATCTGGTTGTACCGTAATAACGAATAAGAATTATTTTATTCATTTAACCTTAAAAATTTCATTCGGACACGTGACATTGATTAGTTTAGTTATTTGGTTTTATTTGGTAAGTCACTTTCAATTTTAAGTAATTTTTTATTTAATTTAATAATAATTTTTTCAATTTTGTTCGGTATATTTTTGCTTGCTTCTTTTTATTTTATTTTTATCGTTTTTCTTATGTTAAATGCGACTGATGATCAATTATAATTGTGAAATAGGGGCCTCCGTGCCCAAAAAAATGTTTATACAGCATGTGATGTATTAAACTTTTCCTACTACCGAATTCAAAATTATGCATACTTATTATATGACAGTACTTATTATTGAGTAGACCAATTTATTAATGACCACCTTGCAATTTTTTAAACTGACTCGTTAATTGAAATAATTTTGATTAAGTTGGAAAATGTTTAGTGAAAGTGCAAATCGATAAGGCTGTAAGTATTGCTTGCGCCTCACTCCTGCCAAAAAAATCTAAAATTAGATACAATCAAACATTCTAATTATTCGTGAAGTAGTGTGCGGCTAGATAATGTAGTCGAAATAACTGAAAATGTTGTTAGCTTATTTTCTCGAAAAATCCAACGCTGT
Organism: Cantharis rustica; assembly: GCA_911387805.1. Lineage (NCBI taxonomy): Eukaryota > Metazoa > Arthropoda > Insecta > Coleoptera > Cantharidae > Cantharis > Cantharis rustica. Next base: position 52,448,588 of record OU426878.1, on the reverse strand, counting down.
GGAAACACCATCAAGTCATGGTGTAAATATTCCATGCCGAAATTAACAATTCGCATAAACAAAAATCAGAATATTTCAAAATTTAAGCGTTTAAAAGCATTTTTTAAAAGAAAGAACGATGGATTTAAACCGAAAAAATCGAAAATATTTACAAAAGAGGAAATTGGTGATTGTGATTTGACAGATGTCGTTTTAATTATTGATGTGTAACATCTTTCCGCTCGCTTATGGGGGTAATTTCGTGAAATGGGACGGAAATGTGTAACAGAAAGCCAGAAAATCGCGCGCTATTTGATTTAACTAAAGAGCGCCAAAATTATTTTATCGGAATACCTAGACATCATTTGTATTATAAAATGTCATTAAAAAAAACTTTGTCCGGCGTAAGGTTCGAACTCGCGATCACCGAATGATGTAATTATATTTCAAGCACATAATGCACTACGCTATGAGTTGGTACGCTATGGTTCATCTAATAAAAATGTTTTAATTCATATTATCTGTTACAGATTGGAGGTTACGGTTACTGGTAACGTAATGCCGTTCTATATACTTTGCTACTTTTAAATTATTTGTAATTATTAATTATTTCAAATAATAATGTTGCTTACTACCAAGGTGAGATGTTACACATCAGTTCCGAGTACTGTTTACTGTAAGGCTCGCTCGCTCGTTTTTTATACAATTTGTTAAATTAAGTGTAACAAAATACTATCTACTTTACTGTCCAGGCCGCGGAAGTGATCACTTCCGCGACTAGCAACTGGATCTTCGAAAGTTTCACTTTCGTTTACATGTGTATTGTTAGAATATTAATAGTTACGGAAGCGGTAGTAGGAAAAATAACCAACTGAATATTTACTTTCTTATTATGTTAAGACGTTTTGATACCAGATGTCTTGGTCATGGTGCATGAGATTTTATAATACGTTAGAACTAATTTTTAAATTTTATGGTTATAGCATTGACTGAGGTTAAATTAGTTGCTAGATTTAGTTCGAGCGTAAACTATTCGAGCTTTATAATACCTAGAGACCGGATTTTAAGCATTTTTGCTTATTGTCAATTTTAAAAGCAGCTCTTTGAAATTTGAGATCTGGACGAATTACATAAAAAGATGTATTTTAACGTAGTTTTTCCTGCTTTTTTGCGATTTCTAGCTTATTTGCTTTATTTGAACTTATTTTCTACTTTTGTGCTTATTTTGAGCTTATTTTTGAATAAAACACGGAATGTCCATTTTTTTACTAAATGAAACCGTTAAACCCATTTCTTACTTCTTTGTAGTACTTTAGATTGGTAAAGCATGTTTGTAAAAAAATTAAGAATGTTCACTGTTGATATATTTATATTATTATTTACATCTGGTAGCAGGTTGTTTTTGGTGCTATACCCTCATACTCGTTGTAAGACTAGGGTAAGCATAAGTAATAAAATAGCGAAACTCATTATTACTTATTAGTAAAAGAATATGTTAGGGAAAATTAAGTCACCGCCTAATTAAAAAAAAAAAAAACATTCATAACTTTGAAATTTTAGTTTTGTTACAATAGTGGACACGTCACAATAACTTACTTTACTATTATTTTGTTATGCCTAATTTAAAGAAACACATAATTTTGAAATTTTATAGTTTTGTTTGTATGATATGATAAGAATATTTTTTTAAATTATTCTAAGGTATTCTAAGTTGATTTTTTTCTATATTTTCTATTTTCGCTATATATAATTATTAACTTTTGAAGAATTAAAAATGTTAATTATTATTTATTATGTTAAATAAATTTACTTATTTGACAATCTCACAAGTAAATTACTTATTTATCGTTTATAATCTCGGCCCTTAATATATTTCGTCGTCAAGATAGAAAAAATAAATAATGATTCAGTAGTGCAATATAAATAGATTTATATTCATTTTATTTTATTGATTTTCTGTGCAATAGAAATAACTATTATATTGCACTGAATCATTATTTGTTTTTCTTCTGATTGAAACAATATTGAGCAATATCGCCTTAGTTACAATATGTCATAACACACTAATATTTCCCAAGGAAAATATGAAACGTCATATCATATTGTCCCAAGGAAAATGTGAAAGGTCATATTTTAAAGTATACTTTATTCACAATCAGTTAGTAATCGACACATCTCTGACTTTTAAAAAGTTGGGAAGCAGTTTATTATTGGAACGAAGTTCCTTATGGGAGGATGCGAAGAGGGTACCCTTATCGGAAAAAAACGTCCGTAACGAAAATTTAAAACGTAAAATTTTTATATTGTTCGATAATTACACCATCTGGTGGTCAAAAGTGGAACATCTGCACAGCATTAGTATGTATTCGGAAACCACGAGTCATAGGTTAGCAAATTTCTCTAGAAAAAAAGTTGCCTTCACCGGGATTCGATCGCTCGGCTAAAATGTGTGGACGGAGCCCTTTGCTCTACGCCACAATGAGTATCGTTAAAATTAATAGATACGCTATATTAGATACTCTTTGCGTATTGCGAATTAAGAACGCGTTAAAATTGTTAAACCGACGAATAATTTAAAAAAATGTAATTTAATAATTTTAAAAATTTTCAGCCGAAAATAAAACCCCCAAAATTAAAAAAAAAATCGGTTTTGAAAAATGCCACTCAAATGCAAAAATTTATCTAAAGCCGAATATGCAAAAAAAAATTTCGAAAACTTCAAAGATGACCGCGATGATTGCGGATTTACATCGACTTTGACACATGCCGAAATGGCTATTTTGGCAATTTTGTAAAGTAGTTTTTGGCTTTTATCGATAAAAAAATCATAATAAAATATTTATATCCGAATAATTATTTATTTTTTACCTCGACTAGAACTTGAAATTAATATTTATGTAATAAGGTACTTCGTTCCTATCTGGTGTCCCACGACACCACATTTTATATTTTATTCACAATCAGTTAGTAATCGACACATCCCTGACTTTTAAAAAGTTGGGAAGCAGTTTATTATTTGCTTTCACTTGACAACCAATCAGAAAGCTATTTTGTTTTACTTCCCAACCTTAGGGTGGGAAGTGGTCACTTCCCGACCTGCAATGTCGCATTGTCGGTAGGCAAAAAATGGAACTAACAAAAAATGTACCTTAATAAGATATAATTTAATGATCTTTAATTATTTAAAAACTGATTGTGAATAAAATTGTATACGTACCTCGGTGTCAAACTTCATTCCAGCCTCGCGCTTACAGTTGACTTCGGCGCTTCGCGCCTCAGTCAACTAACTTAGCGCTCGGCTGTAATAAAGCATTTTCCACCTCGGCACGTAATATACTATTACTTTCACTTGACAACCAACCAGAAAGCTATTTTGTTTTACTTCCCAACCTTAGGGTGAGAAGTGGTCACTTCCCGACCTGCAATGTCGCATTGTCGGTAGGCAAAAAATGAAACTAACAAAAAATGTGCGTTAATAAAATGAAATTTGATGATCTTTAATTATTTAAAAACTGATTGTGAATAAAATTGTATACATACCTCGGTGTCAAGCTTCATTCCAGCCTCGCGCTTAGAGTTGACTTCGGCGCTTCGCGCCTTAGTCAACTAACTTAGCGCTCGGCTGTAATGAAGTATTTTCCACCTCGGAACGTAATATACTATTGCACACGGTGATTGACAATCAAACACGCAAAACAAAATACTAAAGCCATCCCTGTTAAAAAGTGACATTTAAGTGACGTTTAAAATGAAAAACGTGCCTACTTATTTTTATATTTTAAAAACCAACCTAACTTTTTCTGAATTATTTTGCGCGCATTCTGTGCGCTATTGATCTAGAATTTTGCATAAGGCTTCCTTCGACAAAAAAAAACGAAGAAAGAGAGGTAAATTTTCTGCTCAGTTTTTCGATATCTATAGCGCCATTTTCGAGTTATTGCAAATTAAAAATCTCAAATTTAATTATTGATGAAATATTGATATATTTAATAATATTATTTTTCAATCAGAAGAAAACTATTGATTACAACACGGGAAATATGAATACATTTCCCTTGGTGTCTGTACATCTCTCGGGCTTTACCCTCCAGATGTAACTAGCCAACCTCGGGAAATATACTATTCATATTCCCCTAGTTGTAATAATAGCTATTTTATACCTTGACAACGAGATATATTAAGTAACCTATAATGCCCTAGAGCGTATAAATCATAATACGCGCTTATTATGCCCTCAACAAACGAAGTTATAGCAGAAATACGAGAGAGCTTCGTAATTGCGATCCGCTAGCCATACCGCTGTCGTAGTACTTTATTGTTCTGTTCTCTTTATACCTGTGTTTTATATATTATAATATCTGTACGTTTCGAGAACTAAAATAGTACTAGAAGTGTGTGTGCATCGAGTAAACATTTGTAAACATGCATCGCAAAGAAAAAAAGCGGCATTGTAGAAGCTCAGGATAGTCTGATTTTTTAAAACTTTTTATAGTATATTATCTACGCGGGAGATATGAGATGCATTACCGGCGAAAGATTTAAAAGCCAGAGGGCCGTAGGCCCGAGGGCTTTTGAATCGTGAGTCCGGTAATGCATCGTTATCTCACAAGTTTGATATACTATTTTATCTATTTCCTTGTTTAAATAGCAGTTAATAATAAATAATAATTAAAATAATTTACACTTGACAAATGAAAACATAAAAAGCTGTTTATCTCGAAAACGAGACAAGATATCGAAAAAATAACTCAAAAATGTCCCCCCCCCAGCCTTCACACCCCCCCGCCGAGGGAAATGTTCTCGCTACCAGATGCATTAATTAGCGCGCCCTAACTCCAAGAAATATTGATGAAAACTCGATTGAAACAAATAAAGTTATACAAGTTATGAGAAATCTAGTGATTGAAAAATAAAACAAATGAGTAATTTGTCAAAAAAAATTGTGTAATTTCATTAACATGGTTGAAACTTTTGATGTTGATGAAGCCGCGGCAAAGCTTGTAGAACAACGATTGCCGACGAAATCAAAAAAGAAATATGAAATACAGTATTTTATTTTATTTTATTCATGTTTATGTGCTTGTCGTGTAGTTATTGTAGTTAGTGCCGGTATTACATATGTCAATATTGTTACGAAAGAACGTCTAATTATATTTGATGACTAATGTATGACGTCATGTGTGATGAGTCATATATGATAACGGCATTAGTCATTCAAATATAGATGAATGTACGCTCTAAAAAATGCGTGGAAGCACCTGGAAATTCCTGGATGGTTATGGAATATTCTGGAAGGCTGCATTTAAGTATAAATGCAGCGCGATTTCCTGTCAGAATCAATTCCAGTTTGAACGCGCGACTGTTAACTTAAATCAAGTGAACATAAATACAGTGAAGTGATAACGTTATACCGAGTGTTTAAATAAATATAGACCTAGTGTTAAATATAAATTATAGTGTAAATAAATTGTAGTGTAATTAGTGTTAGTGTTAATATTAGTTTAGTAATTGTTATTAATCGTATCTGTAAATATTTGTATTAGCCCTTTTAAAATAAATAAACGTTTTAATTTTCGTTACATTGGTGTCAGGTGTGGGGTTTAACGCGTAAAGGGCTAAAAGACAGTAGTGATTAACTAGTTTGTATTCGCGAGTGAATGCCGGTTACCCGGTCGCAAAGTGCGAAAATGGAGACGGAAATACTTCAACTTTTAAGAGACAATTTTAAGACTCTAGAAGAAAAAATGGAAGAGAATTCTAAGAAAATGGAAGAAAACTCCCAAGAAATTAGAGAAATCTTAGGAGATAAGTTAAAAGATTTGGAAGAAAAACTTGAAGAAAAATTGATAAATAACTCCAAGATTCTGGAACAAAAAATGGAAGAAAATTCCAGAAAAACGGAACAAAACGTTAAGAAATTGGAAGAAGAAAATAAAAAAACTGCCGAGAGAATACAACTTCTCGAGACAATAATAAATGGAAGAATCTGCCCGGACGAAGAAACAACAACTACTGTAAGAAACCTAACGGCGGTGGTAAAATCGGACAATGAAGCCAATATTGCCAAGATAAAAGTAAAACCACCAACGTTTGATGGAAAGGTACCCTGGTCCACTTACCATAAACAGTTTGAAGCGGCAGCCAGTGCCAATGGATGGAACGACTTGGAAAAAGCTATTTCACTGGTCGTCGCTTTACGGGGAGAAGCACTCAACATCCTGCAAACCATCCCCGATTGTCAACAACAAGAATATGGACAGCTGATATCGCGGCTAGAAAAACGGTATGGAAACGGCCATCTTCAGCAAGTTTACCACGCACAGGTGAAGAATCGTTGTCAGAAATCAGCTGAGAGCCTGCAAGAGTTTGAAGCCGATATTTCACGATTGGTGAGGCTAGCCTACCCTACCGCGCCGGATACTTTCTTGGAGCAATTGGCAGTGCAAACCTTCATAGATGGTATCAGAGACAACGAAACACAGCAGGCCCTAAAGCTAGCTCGGCACAGCAGGCTCGATGACGCACTGGCGCATGCGTTGGAATTCGAGACTGCAAAGCAGACATCTCAACGAGGGAATCACCGAGTACGATGTGTTACGGAGGAACCGGAACAAAAGTTGACTGAATCCGGCGAAGTTTTAGAGGAACTCCGGCGTATCGGAGCTTATATTTCATCACAAGGGAAAGGACCTAGGTGTTGGAACTGCAACGAATTGGGTCACGTTCAACGCCGCTGCCCTAAGCCAAGAAAACAACCAAGAGAGCAGTCGGAAAACTAAAATGGGTCGGCCAGAAGGGGCGAACGCCGACCTCTACCGATAGTGCCCCGGAGATTACCATCTGTGCTGCATCACCGACTGACGCGATAAACAGTATTTATATCGACGGTAAAATAAATAAAAAAGTTTTCCAGCTATTGATTGATACGGGGGCAACAAAAACAATTGTACGGCCTGACGTAGTGCGAGAATGCGGAAAAACATCACCGGTAACAATGCGTCTTCGAACAGCAACGGGCGAAGAAATCTCTACGCATGGAAAGATTGCTGTAAACATGGAAATAGGAAGCAAGGTATTCAACCATCAAGTAATCGTGGCTGACATCACTGATGACGTTATCCTGGGAATGGACGTTATAAGAAAATATGGGTTCCATTTGGATATGAAAAACGATGTACTTGGAGTTGATGGTGAAGAAATTCCATTCCATTCGTCAGGGGACGCAGCGGTACGAGTTTTGTTAACAGAAGATGTTATCTTACCGGGAAGAACAGAGAGCATCGTGATGGGAAGCCTGGATGGAAATCTCCGGAAGGGCTATATTCGTGCCATCGAACCAACCAATAATGGAGCGCTCGGCAAAGGTTTGTTGGTTGGTAAGGCTCTAGTAAAAGTTATGAAGACAGTTCCAGTAAGAATTCTTAACACCAACCCTAACTCGGTATCCTTGAAGAAAAACACGATGGTGGGACAATGTACGGTGGTATCTCACATTGCGAGGTGTTTAGGAAATACCGAAGAGAGTCCTAAAAATAAATGCCCCCAACAATTATTAAACATGCTGACTTCTTCGTGCAAGAATCTCGACCAAAGCAAAGTGAACGAGGTGAAGAAGTTAATCCAGAAGTACCACGACGTGTTTGCATTGGATGAAACTTCTAAAGGACGAACTCAGGTGGTAAAACATAAAATCAATGTTGGAAGTGCCCAACCCATAAGACAACACCCGAGACGGCTTCCATTGGCCAAACGTGAAGAAGCCGAAAAGATCATTGAAGACATGGAAAAGCAGGGGGTGATCGAACCATCACGTAGTCCATGGGCGTCTCCAGTCGTCTTAGTAAAGAAGAAGGACGGGTCTACAAGATTTTGCGTTGACTATAGACAGCTGAACGCTGTGACAAAAAAGGACAGCTACCCTCTGCCCCGAATTGACGACACCTTGGATACCCTCTCCGGTTCAAAATGGTTTTCTACTTTGGATTTGAAGAGTGGATATTGGCAAGTGGATTTGGAACCCAGTGACCGCGAGAAAACTGCGTTTACCATCGGAAATGGATTATGGCAATTCACTGCAATGCCCTTTGGATTGTGTAATGCTCCGGCCACCTTCGAGCGTTTGATGGAGACAATCTTGAGAGGATTGTCATGGAAAACATGTCTAGTATATTTGGACGACATAATTGTGGTTGGGAAATCGTTTGAGGAACACATGAGGAATTTGGAAGAAGTGTTCCAACGATTGAGAGGGGCTAATCTTAAGCTAAGCCCAAAGAAATGCCACATTTTTCGGACAGAAGTGAAATACCTTGGACATGTTGTATCCAGAAGCGGTGTAAAGGCTGACCCAGACAAAATCAAAGCAGTAGAAGAATGGCCAATCCCAAAAGACCAACATCAGCTCCGCAGTTTTCTCGGGTTGTGTACGTATTACCGACGTTTTGTACCTGGATTTGCTAATATTGCCAAACCTTTGACCAAATTGACCGAAAATGGACGCAATTACACCTGGACTGAAGATTGTAGCAAAGCTTTCAAACATCTGAAGCAATCCCTAGTCAGCGCGCCTATTTTGAGCTACCCTCAAGCAGATGGTAAATTTATATTAGACACCGATGCGAGTAACTTGGCCATAGGAGGTGTCCTTTCACAAGTTCAAAATGGACAAGAAAAAGTTATCGGTTACTTTAGCAAGGTTTTGTCAAAACCGGAAAGAAACTACTGCGTGACCAGGAGGGAGCTGTTAGCCGTTGTCAAGTCCGCCGAACACTTTTACAAGTATTTGTACGGACGGAAATTTCAGCTAAGGACGGACCATGCCGCGCTAAAATGGCTTCTACAGTTCAAAAATCCAGAAGGACAAGTGGCAAGGTGGATTGAGCGATTGCAGGAATATGACTTCGACACCGAACATCGTGCAGGAACAAGTCACCGCAACGCAGACGCTTTGTCAAGACGACCATGTCCAATAAACTGCAATCATTGCTCGCGGCTGGAAGAAAAAGTTAATTTTCTACGAAGAACTACGGTAACCGATGATAATTGGCAACCTGAACAGTTACTTCGGGAGCAAGAAAACGATCCCGACCTGAAATTTATTTTGGACTGGAAAGTCGAAGGACAACGGCCGACTTGGGAAGAAGTAAGCGCCTTGAATAGTGACGTCAAAGCATATTGGGCCCAGTGGGACTCCTTGAAATTAGAAGATGGTCTTCTGAAGCGATCCTTGGAGAACGACAGTGGCACTGAGTGTAAACTTCAGTTGCTAGTGCCGAGAAGCCGAGTGTCGGAAGTGTTGCAGCATTTGCATGATGGAACTTCGGGAGGACACTTCGGCATAAAGAAGACCCTAGGAAAAGTTAGGGAAAGGTTCTATTGGGTGAACTGCAAAGAAGACGTCAAGGAGTGGTGCCGTAAGTGTACGCTATGTGCATCGAAAAATGGACCATTGGGAAGGCGCAAGGCACCTATGAGACAGTATAATGTGGGAAGTCCATTTGAGAGAGTGGCAATTGACATCGCGGGTCCATTCCCTGAAACCGACGCCGGTAACAAGTACATTTTGGTGGCAATGGATTATTTTACTAAATGGACCGAGGCCTATGCAATACCTAACCAAGAGGCTGTGACTGTTGCGGATGTACTTGTTAAAGAGCTCTTTTGCCGATTTGGAGTTCCTCTAGAGCTACACTCCGATCAAGGTCGAAACTTCGAGTCTGCGTTATTCCAGAACGTCTGTCGCATGCTGGGCATTAAGAAGACCAGAACAACACCTCTTCATCCTCAATCAGATGGCATGGTCGAGCGAATGAATCGAACAATGGGAAGGTACCTGGCTAAGGTAGTCTCAGAACATCAACGGGACTGGGACCAATATTTACATCTGTTCCTGATGAGTTACCGGTCATCTGTTCACGAAACCACTGGACAAACGCCAGCGTGTGTAATGTTTGGACGTGAAGTACGCTTGCCATGCGATCTTCAGTTTGGAAACAAACCTGGAGAAGAAGTTGCTGGGGATGATTATGTTGGAAAATTGAAGAAAAAGATGCACGACATTCATGATGCCGTTCGGAAGAATATTCAGTTGGCCAGCGATCGGATGAAAACCCAGTATGACGTGAAGGCAAAAGATGGTGGTTTTCAGCCTGGTGATTTGGTGTGGCTCCATAATCCACAAAGAAAACGTGGATTGTCTCCAAAATTGCAAAGACAGTGGGAAGGCCCATACGAAATCGTTAACAGAATCAACGACGTCATATACCGAATTCGAAGACCACCAAGAGGCAAGCCAAAAGTGGTTCACGTCAACCGATTAGCCCCTTATGCCGGTGACAACAACAGCGATTCCGAGGATGATGCCGGAATAAGAATAATAACCAACAGATCTGGAAGCTATTCCCAAGAATCAAACTTTGAGAAATTTATGTCCACCTACAAAGGTACCGCCAAAGCAAGATTTGGAGTTACAACTGAAGTGCAACAAGATCTTTTTGACGTACCAAAGGACTACTCTCTCGCGCACTGCGTGGCACAAGATCTTCGCATGTCCCGCGGGATTGCCGTTGTGTTTAAAAAGAAGTTTGGACGTTTGGATGAGCTTCAATCACAGGAACTTGCTGTCGGTAAAACCCTGAAGCTACGTGACCAACAAAGATCAATTTACTATTTGGTAACCAAGAGGTTTTCTCATCAAAAACCCACCTATAAGGACCTATGGACGACTTTGTTGGAGCTTCGCAGAGATATGATAAGCCGTGACATCAAGAAGCTGGCGGTGCCCAAGCTTGGCTGCGGTTTAGACCAATTAGACTGGAGGACTGTCCGTAACATGCTAGAGGTCGTGTTCCAAGGAACGGAAGTTAAAATATTGGTCTGCAGTTACAATCCAAGCAGTACACCAAAGGAGCAGAAGAGCGTCGACTGTTATTTCTACCGCCAAGGAGTATGCAGAAATGGTAACAATTGCCGCTACCGCCACGATCCCTTCTATAGATGTCAAGTTTCCGCTGTTCTGGGACAGAACAGATTTAAGGAGGGGGCAGTGTTACGAAAGAACGTCTAATTATATTTGATGACTAATGTATGACGTCATGTGTGATGAGTCATATATGATAACGGCATTAGTCATTCAAATATAGATGAATGTACGCTCTAAAAAATGCGTGGAAGCACCTGGAAATTCCTGGATGGTTATGGAATATTCTGGAAGGCTGCATTTAAGTATAAATGCAGCGCGATTTCCTGTCAGAATCAATTCCAGTTTGAACGCGCGACTGTTAACTTAAATCAAGTGAACATAAATACAGTGAAGTGATAACGTTATACCGAGTGTTTAAATAAATATAGACCTAGTGTTAAATATAAATTATAGTGTAAATAAATTGTAGTGTAATTAGTGTTAGTGTTAATATTAGTTTAGTAATTGTTATTAATCGTATCTGTAAATATTTGTATTAGCCCTTTTAAAATAAATAAACGTTTTAATTTTCGTTACAATATATAAACGTCAGATAATATTACCTCCCTTGGGAATTTTACAAATATTAATCAATGCAGTAAGTAACCGCGATCATATCCACGCCATTTGATGGAGATAAGTACGCATTTATTTACCGGAAGTAGATAAAATCTTGAAACGCGTTTTTCTCGAAACAACATTTTTTAGATCGGCCCGAGGGGTTTACAAAATTCTACCCAACCGATTTGGCTGAAATTTTGATATGTTATTCTACATATGAGTGGCTTTCGCAGGTAGTAGAATTGTATATTTTCACTCAGAATTTCTTATTAATTTTCCCGATTTTCCACAAAAAAACACGATTTTTGAAAATTTAGTTTGAAAGTCCCTCATTTTGTTATTTTTCAATAAAAATGTTTAAATCTACTACCTGCCAGAATGACAAGTCTACTGAACAATAATCAATTTGAATTTTTGATTTCAAACTACTACAAGTGCTGGAATCACCCGGGCCAGCCATCTGCATTTTTTTTTGAACCTCCACTTTGACAGCAAAAAGTAGTAATAAAATATTATTAAATAAACTAAAAAAAATTATTTTATATACCTTATAGTGTCAATAATAACATATAAAATTTTTAAAATAATTGGATATTATTTACTTATAAAAAAAATTCTGGAATGTAAACAAAATATTTTTCCCTTGCTTATTCTTAATAAATTAGACGAATATTGGGTGTAAAGAGGAAGCAAATCAGAGCCAGCAGTTAATTTGTTTGATTTGCTTCCCCTTTACACCCAATATTCGTCTAATTTATTAAAAAAAAATTCTCGAAAAAATCTTAAAAATTCGGTCGGAACACGAGAATACATCCTTAAGAGATAACCAACTTTCATCTATCATTTAGCATTTAAGAAATTTTGTTCACACTGCGCAAGTCTAACTGCGCGCGAAAATTTATCGTGTATTTTTTAGTATTAATGTAGTAATTCGTTACCACAGCAATATCTTTTACTTTTCTCATTACATAAAACAAACTAATATTCACACAAATAAAAGTTTCACCAAGATTTACTGATGTCAAATGAGCCTTTTGCTTAAAGTGCCCTTTTGGTATTTGCGTGGTTATAGACTTCGGCTACGCCTTAGTCTATAATTTTCCATGCTCATAACAAAACATGCACTTTCGGGACAAGATTCATAAATAACTATTATTAATATTTTTATTAACTCTCCGCGAACTTTTTATCGCTTTTATCAGAATATTTTCTATTTATACTTGTTCAGTTAAAAACTCTTAAATTTAAAATATTTCACAATTAAAAATTTTTTATTTCAACACAATAAATTTTTACAATTGTTTTACTACCGAAATTACCAGAACTCACCCCGCTGAATGATCTTATGCTTCCAACATTTGTGAGCTAGTCGAAGTCTTTTTAAAAGTTAGTGAAAAAAAAGTAGAATTGATTAAATCACTACAGTATAATACTAGGCGGCTAATAAGTCCCTGAAAAATTAAACAAATTGGCCAAATTCAGTTTTATTTCTCAACATAACTACTCTCCTGTTAGGTCGATACAAGTCCAACGATTTTCTAACTTTTTTAAACCGTTCAAATAGTAGTCGGTCGTAAGTTTCTTAAAATGGGCCTCACTTTCAGCTATGAGCTCCTTATTTGAGTAAAAACGATAAACGATTTCAGGTTTGGAAACAGATAAAAGTCGCTGGGGATCAAGTTTGGCAAATACGGTGGTTGGGGAATCAGTTCAAGCCCGAATTGGTGAAATTTTGCTTGTGCAACTAACGCTGAATGTACAGACGCATTGTCGTGATGATCAAAGACTTTTTTTTTAATGTGGCCGTTTTTGCCCATTTTACTTTTTAAACGATTTTTAAATGATGTATAATATGTCCCAATTATGGCTTTACCTTTTTCAAGATAGTCAATAAAAATATTATTCCATGCGCATCCCAAAATACGGAAGCCATAACCATTACAGTCCATCGTTGCGTTTTCTGACGCTTTAAAACACTTTTACCCGGATAAACCCATTGTTTTGACTAAGTATAGTAATAGATCCAGGGTTCACCCATGGTTATGAATCGGTGCACAAAGTCTTTCGGATTACGCGTAAACATGCTTAAATTCTGCTGGAAAGTTGTAACGCGAATTCGTTTTTATAGTCTACTGTAAGCAAACGCGGCACCCAACGCGCGCAGAGCTCCTTCATGCCCAAAAACGCATGTACGATATTTCCTACACGTTTCATTGGCATGCCTACAGCCTTAGATAGCTACCTTAATTTCGCTTTAGATCATTCAACATCATATCAAGGATTTTTTCGATGTTTTCTGGTGTAGTGACCTCATTCGGGGGTCCAGAATGTTCAGAATCAAGAACATATGAATCGTTCCAATCGACGCCGACGGTGCAGAGTCCGGGTAATACTTATCCAAAATTAGTTTTATTTGGTAAGTCATATTCAATTTAAAGTAAAATATTTTTGAAATTTCTTGTTTTTTTTTAATTTAAAATTTTTTTCAATTTGGTATATTGTTTCTTGCTTCTCTTTATTTTTACGTTTTTCTTATGTTGTATGCGACTGATAATCAAAAATAATTCTGAAATAGACGGATCTTTATATCGTATTACATAATTCTTATTTTAAATTTTATTCACATTTTTATAACGTAATTTTTTCAAAATTCTTATAACCTGTTTACACTATAAAATTTCGCTTAAAATTTTCGTTTATATTTCCTTAATTTTCCTTACAATTTGTAGATCTGTGTTTGCACCTTTATCACCTAACGCCCAAAAAAAACACTATATTTTACGTAAAATTTTAAGGAAATAGGTGCCGCTCTATTCCATAAAATATCTCTTTAAAGTTCTTTTAAGGAAAATTTTAACAAAAATTTTAAGGTGTAAACAAGGAAAGTTTTGGCTTATAAAAATTTTAAGCAAAATTTTATAATGTAAACAGGCTATTAGTCATTACTTAAAGTTCTTTTTTGTCAATTTTGATTTTTCTCGTTTATTCAAGTTTATTTATGTTTTTGTTTATTCTTGTTTATTACACCTTGTTCATTATTTTCTGAATTTCTGTAATAACGGTTGGTTTCCTAGAAAAATGTATTTGACCATAGTTGTAGCCCGTTAAATTCCCTATCCGGTTTGGGCCGTCAGTTTTCTTTAAGGCGTTTCGTTTAAAAGATACGGGGTTCATAAAAAAAGTGAAAAAAAATAAAACCTGAATTTTTTTAACATTTTTCACTTAATTTAATTCATAACTCGAAATCCGTTGATTATAGACGATAAGAGGTTATAACCTAATTTGTAGATAAGCGAATGATCTTTAAAAAACCTCTAATCCATTAAGCCTGAAAATCAATAATATCGGAGCTATGACCGTTTGAAATCGGAAATTCAAAAAATTGCTTTAAAGAGAGGTATCCCCCAAGGGTTTAGACTTGGACTAAAATTTTATTTAAAAATTTGTATTGGAAAAGTGTCCTTTATCGCTACCTCAAAGGTTCTCTACGGTCACGGAGACACCCTGTATATATGAACGAGTGTTTTACAGACGTATCCGTTTCTCGCATCGCACTCTCCAAGCCTGTCTGTCGGTCCAATCATTCTCGTGAAGTCCTCTATTCTTCATTGCTTCCTCAACCTCTTGCGCCCAAGTTTTAGCAGGTCTTCCACGTTTTCTTCTGAAGTGCGGCGTCCATTCCCATATCGTCTTTGGCCGCCTGTCGTTATTCATTCTTTGAACGTGCCCGAACCACCTCAGTCTTTTAACTTCCACTGTATCCATAATTGAGCCCTCTACTTTCATCCTTTGTCGAATAGTCTAGATCCACCACAACTTCGTCTTAAGAAGTCCATTTCCAATTCTCTTAGCTTGTTTTTATTTCCAGCGCTCATTGGTCCACACCTCTGACCCGTAAGTTGTTATTCTTTCAATAATTGATTTATAGGGTGATCCAGACCACCTGCTGAATCAGTACTTTTTTTTCAAAAACGGTAAGTCGTAGAGAGTTGGACCAAAAAAATGTATTACAAAAGCCTTAATGACGAATCTAATGGTGATATTATTATTTCCGGGAAAAGTCGGCATCCAGAGTAGTTTGCTCCAGAAAGCCCAGAAATCCAGAATTTTAAATGGCACCATATGTCGAAAGTGGTATCGTTGGAAACCTCTTTAAAAAATAAACAAGTTTCGTAGGAAAAATTTTTTTATTACTCCCACCCCTTTTAAGTTATATCTTATTGTTATTGTGTAGTTATTGAGGATATCTTTCAGCATAAATACGCTCAGAAGCTCTGTAATTTTGTTCACATTCTCCCAAAATCATCAACATATCGAAAGCCTCTAAATTCGAAAACGGCATAATTTCACTAATTAAACTAATTAATAATATAAATTTTAACTTCAAAACAAACACTTAATATTAATAATAAACAATAAATAATGATTAGTTTGAACAATGGCAACAGATAATTTTACGACAGAGGGATAAAACAATTGCAATTATTAATTATTATCTAACCCGATAGCTAGATTTTGAATGCCAATTTTTAAAATAAAGTCAAAATAATCAAAATAATAACTTAATAACTTAAGTCGAATATAACTTAAAAGGGGGGGGAGTAATAAAAAAAATTTCCTACAAAACTTGCTTATTTTTTAAAGAGCTTTCCAACGATACCACTTTCGACATATGGTACCATTTAAAATTCTGGATTTCTGGAGCAAACTACTCTGGATGCCAACTTTTCCAGGAAATAATAAGATCACCATTAGATTTGTCATTAAGGCTTTTGTAATAAATTTTTTTGGCCCAACTCTCTATGACTTACCGTTTTTGAAAAAAAGTACTGATACGGGTAGTCTGGGTCACCCAGTATATTATTGATTTGGTCTTTCTAGTTATTTTGTAATTCCACAGGATCAAGTTCAATTGCCTCATTGCTCGTCGCCCTTATCCAATTTTATTTACTATATCATCATTGCTATTGTTCAGTTATTACGTTAATTTTGATCATACAAATTAATTATGATTAATAGTAACTTATAATTACTTCAAGTACTTTAACCAAATATTTTACATTTTCACCATTATAAAGATAAAATTATTTATAATTTATAATAAATAATTTTATTTAATAATAAATAGAAAATAATATTTTTACATATTATATATCTTCTTCACTGCCAAGATGTTCTTCGATTTAATCTGAATAATTATCAAGAACGTTTAGAGAAGTCGGAAAATTATTGTAAAAGTAATGAAAAACTGGCGAAACAAGAGAAAATACTGTACATAGTAAATCTTTTCTTTTTTAATTATTTTGGATTTTTTTTTTTTGATAATTTGCTACCGAGCGGTAGCGAGGTGATTTGGTTGGTTGATTTGGAGAAAGAATAGTTAGAATAATAAAATTCGATTTGGATTATTGCAATTTGAAAATTAAAATTTGTAAGAGCGAGCTGAAGAACGGCTGAAGAAAAAATAGATAGCTTCGATATTATTGGTTTTTTAGACTTAATAGATTAGACCTTTTTTAAAGATCATTCGCTTATCTACAAATAAGGTGATATCCCTTTATCGTCTAGAATAAACGGTTTTCGAGTTATAAATTAAATTAATGCAATTATTAAAAAATTTCAGGTTTTATTTTTTTTACTTTTCTTGCGAACCCCGTATCTCTTACGCCTTAGAAAAAAACTAACGGCCCAAACTGGATAGGTAATTTAACAGGCTACAACTTTGGTCAAATAAATTTTTTTGGGAAGCCAACCGTTTTCACAGAAATTCTAAAAATAATGAACAAGGTGTAGATAAACAAAATTAAATAACGAACTAATTAACAATAAATAAACAATATAAATTAACAAAGTAATTAATGATAAACTAATGCGCTTTATAACAATGTCGCTCCAACGTCAAACGCTACGTTTTGAAATTTAAAAAAATTGAGATTTTTAAAAATTTTGTGAATTTATTACTTTTTTACCTACACCTTGTTCTTTATTTTCAGAATTTCTGTGAAAACGGTTGGTTTCCCAAAAAAATGTATTTAACCAAAGTTGTAGCCCGTTAAATTCCCTATCCGGTTTGGGCCGTCAGTTTTTTCTAAGGCGTTTCATAAGAGATACGAGGTTCGCAAGAAAAGTAAAAAAAAATAAAATCATAATTTTCTTAACAATTTTTCCCTTAATTTAATTTATAACTCAAAAACAGTTTATTCTAGACAATAAGAGGATATAATCTAATTTGTAGATAAGCGAATGATCTTTAAAAAAGGTCTAATCCATTTAAGTCTAATAAATCAATAATATCGGAGCTATGACCATTTAAAATCAGTAATTCAAAATATTGCTTTACAGGGAAGTACCCACCAAGGGTTTGGACTTGGACAAAACTTTTATATAAAAATTTGTCTTAGAAAAGTGTCCTTTATCGCCACCTGAAAGGTTCTCCATGGTCACGGAACACCCTGTATATTAGAATTTCATTATAAATTTTCTATCATACTGGTTAGTTTTATTCAAATTTTTACACTTCCGATTTTTTTGAATGTTTATTAATTTTACACCCACCCTAAATTGCCAGAAAGTTTAGATAACGTAAACAATTGTTTTCGTCCATCTTCTATAATTATTTGATTCTATTTCGAAATACTAGACGATAGTTTTATCGGTTACTGTCAGAGAAACCCACCCACGATTTTAACTTTTTCCTATGCACTATTGGAAAGAGAAAGAAATGTATCATATACTTTGAACGGAATGCTACACCAGGTCTCATATATGAAGTCAATCATATCTATTCAAAAAATAGTCTTCACATGTTTAGCCTTTCTACTTCCACTAATTCCACAAAAAGAAATAAAGCAAAAATTTTGTTTACCTTATTTAAATTACAGACTATTTTTTTAGCTTTATCACAATCGGGCGGATTTTGTAAAGAATGGAAGCGATTTTGTACCAAATTTTCCAAATCGTTTGCTTCCTTTTCTCTCCAGGTCACATAACCGTCAGCTACTGCCAGCTGTTCCATATCATGTAACAACCATCTAGTAAAAAAACACATATAGTAAAAGATATGAAATTTGTAACCGTACACCTAACCTATTGTGCAACGCCCCCAATTCTAAAACACCTTTTATTGAATTGCTAGCATCGGGAGAAATATCTTTCACTTGTCTTTTCAACTTATTCAATTCGCTGCTTATGTAATACCAAAATTCCTGTATGTTGTTGTTAATGCGCCGCCTCAAAACTTCATACTGAGTGCTCGGATCCTCTTTTTGACTGACGTATCCGACTTCATCGTTCGACAAAACATGTTCGATCTTAATAAGTCGATTTTGAAAATTTTCAAGTGCAACTTGTTGATCCGGTTTTAGTTTCCTTTAAACAAAAAAATTTAATTCATTAGTGATTAGAAAAAGTGTAGTAACTCACGTTGAAGTTACGCCTTTTAGTATGTCCTGTAACTCGAGATTTTGCTTCTTGAGAGCTTCTAAATCACTCAGTGCTGCATTCAAACGTTCTTCGGTTTTACTGTCGGATGTAGGCATGGAATTTGTGTTGAAACTTTGAAACACGGTGACAAACAGTATCACTGCCCACAAACTTAAGAATATAGCAAAAATTCGACCCCATCCCATCGAATTAATTTGTCTTAGCAATGTATTCATCTTATAATGTGATAAAAGAAAAAAAATTCAAGTGAGGTTATGATTCAAAAACTTTATGTCGCATTGTTGATCTTAAAACTACCCTAATGAATAAACGTTAACACATTGGAAGAAATTTGATCACGGAAATTGTTACTTTATTCGCTAACTAGAATTAAAATATCGCCGAAGATTTTATCCAGCATCTGACAACCACTACTTTTTGACGTTTATATCAAATCGTTGACATTGCAGTCACTACCAAGAATTTGACAGTAAATAAAGTACATACAGAGTACTAATAAAAAATTGTAAACTAATTTTCAGCGTCTTCAATTTTCTTTGACGCATTTTCTTAAGTAATTATTAGTCAAAGATTTTTTGAAATATTTAAATCAAAACAAATTTATAAAAAACTAGCTGACGTACCCAGCGTTGCTCGGGTTTAGTTTGTTTAGTACTTCCCATTTTTTAATGTCACAATTTTTTTTGTAAGTTTTCTATTGTCGAACCACCTGCCGCCGACGCAATTTTAGTTTATGGGAATCTCGTTAATCCGTCACCAACCGTGAATAAAATCTCTTTTGGATAGGATTTCCTTAAGTTTTATTTTATAGAAACCTTGTCCTGACAAGTCCAAACCCTTGGGTGGTACCTCCTTTTAAAGCAATTTTTTGAATTTCTGATTTCAAACGCCCATAGTCCTGATATTATTGATTTTTTAGACTTAGTGGATTAGACTTTTTTTAAAGATCATTTGCTTATCTACAAATTAGGTTATATCCTCTTATCGTCTAGAATAAACGGTTTTTGAGTTATAAATTAAATTAAGGAAAAAAATGTTTAAAAAATTCAGGTTATATTATTTTTACTTTTCTTGCGAACTTCGTATCTTTTCAAATTCAATCTCCACTTTTCTTGCCAATTCAACCTCCGAAAATTTTTTTCGTATCTATGGAACGAAAAAATTATTGTAGATCCTATGATACCAAAATTAATTTTTTTTATCGATATTTATTAAAAAATTTTAATTTAAAAATTTAATATTTTTAAAAACAAGTTACCATGTTTTTAAAAAAAGTTGATTAAAGTTGACATTAAATTTTTAAATTAACATATAATAAATATCGATGAAAAAAATTAATTTTTGTATCATTGGATGCCCAATAATTTTCTCGTTTCATTGATACCAAAAAAATTTCCGGAGGTTGAATTGGCGAGCAGAAATCTACAAAACAATTGAAATCAATTTCCTATGTTCGACGTTGATAGTGAACACCATGTACATGTAAAAAAACTAACTTATCTTTAAAAATAGGTCAATGAACTTCGAAAATTGAAAAAAAACAAAAAGAACTTAAAAAACTTTGAGTATGGTTCGACAAAAGAGAAGACAGCGATTGCCAAATATGAAGACATTTTTGGTGTCAAGGGTTTATCGCATTGGGCCTTCTGTTCCTATATTTCAACCGGGACTAGCAGCTTCTATTAGGGATAACAGCCCTGAGACGAGGCAAATTTCGGGAGCTTCATGAGGGAAATTTTGGAATATTAATTTCCCGAAGCCGTAGGCTGAGAGAGATTTGATGACCAATATTTCCCGAACGCCAAAAGCTCCGTGTAAATTTGTTTCCAATTATGTTTTCAATGTTGTAAAATGCGACGTCGGGATTAATTATATTTCTTCAAATTTTAAATAAAAAGGCAGGTTGAAAATTTCTACAATAACTACAAATACTTTCTGAAGTATTTCGGTAAATGCAAAATTTTTAAATGCCGTTTATTATTAATAATACAACACTTATTTTTTTATTTGCCCACTACGAGCGCTAGTAGTATATTTTTTCTCGACTCCGCTTCTCTGCTCCAAGAACCGGCGGACGTTGTCCTGACATATAATACGCCATCTGTCGGCCACCGAAATTGTCTGCATACAAATTTTAATTCCGAATTTTTCTGGCAACTTCTTCAAGTTTTCCAAATTTTTTTTATCTATAAACAATACTCGGACTATTACAAACATTAAAAAAAAATAATCCAAATCGGTCCAGCCGTTCAGCAGTAAAATGAATACATACTAACGCATAAAATTTTATATAATTATATAAAGATAATACATAATAAATAAAATTCTGAAAAAAGCCATAACCTTAGTTAAAAGTTCAGTAATATTAAATGATATTAATATTTAATTAACTTGTTGTATTAAAAACTTTTTAATTTATTTTATATGCAAGTATTATTCATGCATTCAAGCATTATTATGTACCTACCTGCACGCCTGTAGTCAGAGGGGGCACCTAGGGGCATGTGCCCCCTTCTCCGAAATGTTTAAAAGAAAAAATTTTTAAAAAGTAAAAAATTGGAATTTTGAAAATAAAATACATAGGTATATTTTAAAGAGGAGGTATACCCAGCAATTCATGAAGAAGAATTCGGTTTCTGGAAACAAAAATGATTAAATGTGAACAATTTTTCAAAGATTTTATTAGATACATTGGCAAAATGTTCTGCAGAATTTTTTTCATTGTCAGAATCCTATTAAAAATATTTGCAATATTACCAGTGGCTACAGCAACTGCCGAAAAAAGTTTTTCTAGCTTAAAACAAACAAAAACTTATTTAAGAAGTTCTACTGGTGAAGAGAGGCTAAACAGTCTAGCGCTCATAAGAATATAAATTTTGATTTTGTTATTATAATACATAATTTTGCGATTAAGAAAGAAAGACGCTTAACTATTTATGTGATGTCTGTTTTAAATAAAAATAAATTAAATAATAAATATATTGAGTTAATTTTACAAAAAAAAAAAATTAACAAATTTCGAAAAATAAATTATCATATACAATATCCCAAGTGCATTCAAATTGTCGACAATTTTTTTGAGCTCACGAATGCGTTTGCTGCTTTTGCAATTTTCCCGACTCGAAGAGGAGGGAAAATTGCCCTAAAGCAACAAACGCATAAGTGAAAAGCGAAAAAAAATTATCTACTAATTTGAAATGCACGAGAGGATATTTATTTAGACTATTTCACGAATAAAATAGAAGGTTTATATAAATAATTAATTAAAAGTAAAAATCAATGTATCGTTGATTATGTTTGTCATGACAATATAAAACAATCTTAATTATAAAGATGTCGTACAGTAAACGTTTTGGTGTAAATAATTTGCAAAATATTAAGAACGAAATTGAGAATCTCGTGCTAACAAATACAAAAAAATCAAAATCATCAGTTGGAAACAATTTAATAAGTTTTGCTTGGAGAAAAATTATAAACTGCAACAATAGAAAATCTGGTGCTTATATTGGTTGACTGGTGTTATAATAATATGCGCAAAACCGATGGAAATGATTACAAGGAACGAGTTGTAAAGCACACGTTGTAAAATTAATACAAGAAAAATATTTTTCTGGATATAATATAAATGTCAATCCGTTCAGTGATATTGTATTTAAGACGCTCCAGATGCACGAGATGCAAAAAAAGCATTACAAATTCAACCAGAAAACGGAAAGTGAGTTCAGCGCCTATTGCATTTCAAGGAATATGACGAAATTGGAATTGTGCTTTCAAGAATAATTCAAATTGTAATTTTTCTTTAGTATTATTTGAATTTATAAATCTACAAATTTAGCAATTTGTAGATTTATAGAATGTACAAACTTATAATTTGAGTTAGTGCTGAAGGCACAATTTTTTTACGCTAATAAGTAGATCATAATATGTATTATTTAAATGTTGAAGTTAATAAAAAAAATTGTCGCTTATATTTGCTTTAAAATAAATTTGAAAAAATTGTCGCTGCAATTCGATTGCTATTGGTTGAATGTTTCGTTGTTTTTCATTCCATTGGTCTAATGACAGCTGAGTGAAATAGTCGAAAAAATTTGTTTGTAATAAAAATTCCCAGAAAGGGAACCCCGAAAATTTTACTTGTTTCAAGTGCCTCTTCCGAAATGAAATCCTGGCTACGAACCTGCCTACCTGTAATAAAATATAATAGGTATCTACTAACAAAATAATATAATTATGAAATATACGAACCGACTACGTAGTGGTTTAGGTCTATAGGTTTAAAAACCTATAAAAAATATTTTTATTGAAAATTTGAAAGCCATAAACTAAATAAATTCCTATGGCAAAAAATAAGACAAAAAGGTTTCTGCATGAAGATCTTTTAGACAATATTTATTAATATTATTACAATTCAATATAATACAATTTTTTAGATAAACAACATTTTAATTAAAAAAAGAAAATAAAATTGAGATTGAAAAATTGAAATATCATATTATTTTTATTTTTTTTAAATTAATTATCAGAGTGCGGATAAAAAAGCATTTATTTTTCTTTAAAAAGCGCTTATAATAAGATAATAAAACCTAACAAAATGTTAAAATAACTTTTACTAACAGTAAATTACTTAACAGTTAAAATTTATTATTTTAACATTTTGTTAGGTTTTATTATTTTAACATCACATACTACTAAATACCACACAAATACTTAAAAAATTCTAAAAACTTTTTTAAGTTATTTTCTAGCTTATAATAAGCATTAAAAATGCAAAAATAAGCTACAAAAAAAGCAAAATAGGCGTTTAAAAAGCAAGAGTAATTTATTCTTAATATTTATATACGCAACATAAAAAAGAGACTTTTAAAACTTTCAAAGGCATAAATGTATTTTTAAATTATTGACAATAATTTGTAAACATTTGTAAATTTTTTAATTAGATTTTTTATTTTTTTTTTATAATTTTTAAATTAACCAATATTAATCTATATTATTAATAAGATAGATAACAGATTTAAGTCATTCGGTTTCCTCAGGCAATTAAATTAACTTTTCAACCGTGTTAATGAAAAACATGTAAATATTAAATTTAAAAAAGAAAGTGAAGTTAAAAATAAAATTCGACTATTTAAAAAATAATTATTATTAAAAATAAATAATGTAATCAGAAATAATAATTTTTTATTTTTAATTTTATAAAAGTAGGTATATCTATTAATATTCTTTTTGAATGAAAATTATCAATTTAAAGAATTAAAATAATAAAACTAATAATAAAAAGAAATAATTAACCTTTACCATCATCATTAAAAGTTTATATTCAAATTAAATTATTAAAAAAACAACAGAAAAACGTTTTGGAGCTATCACTTTTTGAATCTTTGAATATTGGTTTGATTTAAAAAATCTTCTCCCCTCCCCCATATAAATTAAAAATATAGCATCACATAATAAACAAGTGAGACTATTTGTCTCTAATAGCAGAATTTGTGCAACTTGCTGGATAATTATTATATTTTTATTTTCATATATTGTCGTGTTTTAAAACGTAAAATTCTGATTTTTATTTATTTTGTAAATTATTTTAAAGTATAGTTCTGATTTGATTTAAATTGTGTTAAATTTACATATTCTATATAAAAATTTTGAAATTGAATCATTTTGTTACGATGTTGGTAACAAGATAAAAAGAAAAAAAAAGAGAGAACAACAAAGGGTCTTGCGCCGGTGTGCGTAAAGATTGATGGAAGTTTAAGTTCAAAGTTGTTTTATTTAAGTGGAGGTGTTACACGATAAATAAATTGAAGAAATTTCAACATTTTGATAATTTGTGAAGTTATTTCACGACAAATTTATTTGATAAGTGAACAGCTGCGCAACGCACGCAGGAACAGTTGGCAATATCATAAAGTAAATAAAAATTTTACAACAAATTATTGATCATATTTAAATTAAAATTGAAACAAAAATTATACGATAAAAATTAAGATTTTAAAATTAAAAGAAGAAAAGTCTTGTGCATTATAAATATTTGCATGTAACCCCGAACCCAAGTTTTTAAAAATTGAAATTAATAAACGAAAATAATATTTAAAATATAAAAAATTTTTACAAAAATTATTACTGGAGCAATATAAATATATAATATATTGTGCATTTGTATATTTTCATTTTACTGCTGAAGGCTGAACCGATTTGAATAGTTTTTTTTAATGTTTGGAATAGTCCGAGTAAGGTTTATAGATAAAGAAAACTTGAAGAAGTTACCCGGAAAATTTGGAATTAAAATTTGTATGCAGACGATTTTGGTGGCCGACAGATGGCTCTATTTTGACAGATGGTTATTATAAGCCAGGGCAACGTCTGCCGCAGGCCAGTTAGTTACACTATAGTATTTATATAAGTAGGTAATGTAATAGCCAGCGGTGTGGTGTAAAGCTTGAATCGACGCGCTGCAAAGCGAGAATCTGCGGTTCAATGCTTAGTTGCGCTGAATACACTGTTGTGATCTAAATGTCCGAGATCGACCTAAAGGACTAAATAAATGTGTAGAAGAGAAAGCATGAAATAAGAACTGTTCTTATTGTTGTTGTACTTGTTAACTTGGAATGAACATGTGGATATCTTAAAAAAACTTCTTAAGTAAAAATACTTGTGCTGTAAGAAAAATTAGAAAAGCGGTTGGAAAAGAGGCTGCTAAGGCAGTCTACTATTCAATGTTCCATGCTCGAATGGTATATGAACTCTTGGTATGAGGTAGTGCAACGCAGTTAAAGAAAGTGTTCCTACTACAAAAAAGAGCTATACGAGCACTAGAGAGAGTATCATCAACAACACACTGTAGACCAATCTTCCGACGATTTCAACGCATTTCAACGATTTCATCTGCCTGTGCAGTAAGAGTAAGGACCGATCGTGCAATTTTGGAAAACACTGCAACACACCAACATCAAAGAAGAAACAGAAACGACATTCGAACCGAGAAAAATAGACTTAAATACTCAAATGGATTAAATCTACAAATCAGAATCTACAACAAATTGCCTGAACAAATCAGAAATCTTCCTCTTCAGAAATTTAAGAAAGCAATAAAAGAACAACTAACCGAATACGCGTTGTACGATGTGGAATAGTTTTTCCAAGCTGAGTTGAGATGAAAACCAGCAACTTCTGATCCCCACCATTTAGAATTAAAATTTTTGTAACCTAATAAAGATTTTTATTTTTATTATTATTATTATTCATTATTATCACGACCTTTCTGAAAAGAAGCAAACGACTAAGAAGAAGATATAATTTATATTTTTTAATAAAATTAATTTTTACATGTTAGATGAAATTGAAAAATAATTTAATTCATAACTTATATAAAATTGTTCAAAAACTATTTAAATAAATGATATAGTTTGCGACACCCTGTTATAACTGATGTTTCGAATTTCATCTAACATGTAAAAATTAATTTTATTAAAAAATATTATCACATGTTGATAACATTTACCATTTTATGATATAATTTATACAATATAAAATTATATAACCTATTATAATAATTTGGAAAAAGTGGTAACACCCACATTTCTAAAGCTCGAGTTGCCACTGGGTGG
This sequence comes from Cantharis rustica, assembly GCA_911387805.1. Taxonomy (NCBI): domain Eukaryota; kingdom Metazoa; phylum Arthropoda; class Insecta; order Coleoptera; family Cantharidae; genus Cantharis; species Cantharis rustica. Next base: position 52,422,041 of record OU426878.1, on the reverse strand, counting down.
ATCCCCGAAGTATAAAAATGAAAGCAAAAAAAGGTGTGCTCATAACTCTCCTTTATAATTATTTGTATAGTACATCATTATCTTTTATATTTTATATACATATAGTATAGCACTATGTAAATATTGTTTGAATCATTTTCCTCAGGTGATTCATCAATTAAAGACTTTTTTCCTCTAAATATTATCGCATTGAACCTTTCAGTTTCACATCTTAAAATTCATTTTTTTTTTCATTACAAACCACAATTTGTATCGTCTTCTAAATTTTATATTTTTTAATAAAAAAAATTTATGCAAAAAAAAAGAATTAAAAATTAATTAAAAGTGCACTTTGTAAATAAAAATTCTACCTGCCCTTGCAGGAAGACAGTATTTTCTTCACACTCTGGAAAAATCCAGATTTTTAAAAAAATAGTGAAAAGGCCCACGATGTTAAAGCTAACCGATTTAGGGCGGTGAGCGAGAGTGTGAATTCAATTGAATACTGCAGTACGGCTTCCCCGAAAAGAAACACAAATTAAAGCAAAGCGTATTTATTAACTCCAAATACAAGAGATCAAGAAAGTATAAAATGTTGTCAATCGTTTACAATTCTCGGCGTAGTTGGCAAAAAGTTATGACAAGGAAAAATCGTCCTCAAACGAATGTTCGGGTGCACTGACAAACCATTGTCGAGAACTATGATGACACTCAAAAATATTACAGTGTCGAATGAGAAAATCAAAGCTGCTCTCAAAAGTGGCTCGTTGGGTTAGAAAAGAAAAAAACACTTACCCGGGTAATTACAAAGTTTATCATTACAAAATTTTCCACCTAACGGAAACCAACAGCTTATAAAGTGATGCAAGTAATCGCAATCGTTGTCCAGCGGAGAAGGAGGAAGGAGGAGGAGGAATCCAAAAGGAGGAACTCTGGGAGTCACAACTTCGAGACGTGATGGAAAATAAAGAATCTTCAACTGCGTTAAAAATTTCCGTCCGTAATAAATCCAAAATGGCACAAACCAAATTATACTGATAAGCAGTTGTGATTAAAAATATTTCAATTCTTGCAATTTTCGTTCTTATTCAATTATTATCGGAATAGTTGGTGTATCCAAATTTATAACAAAAAAGAAAGGTGCTTCCTAAAATCATTAAATGATAAAAAACCGATGTAAAATTTAAAATATTTTACCTAATACAGACGAGATATTACCTTAACCGTGTCAAACGTGTTATCAAAACGACCTAGCGAAAGCGTTATCAAAACTCGCAGTTTTTGAAAAATCATAGGCGTCGCGCTAAGCTTAAACGCAGTGACGTGCGCAAGGCAAAAAAACAAATTTAATAAAATTTGTTACACTGCCCTCCCCTAAAATGTCTGACTCGGGTCAAGACGGTCTCTCTGCCAGATAAAAGGCTCATTATACTGCTCTGATGTGTAAGTGTGTACTGTCGTCGAAACCGCTACCGCTACTACTGTAGAAGAAACTAAAAACTCTAAATGACCAAGTCCTGATAAACATCATACTTCTTAACCATAAATAAACCATAAATAAAAAAACTAAACAAAAGGTGAGAATTCTCTAGAATATACGTATCGTAATATTCTACATCCGCCTAAGCGCGAACCTCAAAAAAATGACTGAGCGCGTAACGCTTTAAGTAGTCATGTAAAAAAATGCGACCTCATTGTGTTTGCCAAAAAACATCAACAAAAAAACAAATGAAATACAGCACCACATAGGACCTGTACTCTAACTCAAAAAAACTCAGCAACAACACTAAGGCAATGCTAGCCATTTGCCATTAGCGCTAGGTAAGAAATGGACCAACATCGGACCCATTTCACACAGCACGAAGGGTATCTAGAAAAACACCCCCAGCTGCACAAAAACGTTTCAGACCAAGGCGATCAACGTCCTTGAAACATAGAAACTAAAGCATAAGAAACAAAAAATTGAAAAACTCGATTCCAAAAGGATCAACAAATCTAATCTACAGCAGTATTAGCAACGATTTTAGTACTATGAGATAAAAATCTCTGATAGCGCAAAATGGAACTTCTGAAGGCATGTTCACAAATTGATAAAAAAATAAAAAAAGCACAAAACAATAAACAATAATGCAAAACAACAATATTGTAAGTCCGATGTTTGACTTGTACCCCTGCTCATCCCTTCACGTCCGTCTCATCTATCATATCCTGGGGATGCTGTTTCAAATCTTTTGCATGAAAGATACCCACATCTTTACCTCTCTCGTTAACCAGGCGGTATGTTAACGGACCCGTCACTTCACGAACTCTACATTTGATGTACTTGGGAGCTAATTTACTAGAAAAATTATCCACTGCTTTGGATAACGCGAAATTTCTACGCCACACAGCATCTCCCACCTTAAAGCGTATGGTGCGCTTCCTAAGATTGTAATGTGAGGCATTACGTTTATACGCCTCATTCAAGCGTTTAATTATATCCACATAGAGCTCGTTTAAACGGTTCATATCTTGAGCTAGCTTCTCACGGTTAGCAATAGACAAGTCCTCCTCCGCTAAATCTCTGACTCGACTATAATAATCTCCCCTTGCGGGTACCGTACGTCCTAGATTTAAAAAGGATGGAGTAAAGCCCGTCACCTCGTGAGTAGCAGAACGTAAGGCATGAGCGATCTTATGTATTTGTTCGTCCCACGTCCGATGGTTGTCGTTTACATACGAACGAATAGCGGTTCCCAACACTCGATTGTATCTCTCTACAAAGTTGACCTGTGGATGATACGAGGCGTTATACCACAGATGGCTCACATTGTAGTTGCTCATTAGTTCCTTGAACTCTTTACTGGTAAACTGTGGACCGTTGTCCACCATACATATTTGGGGCACCCCAAAAATCAAGAAAACCTGGTTTTCCAAGAACTCACAAACCTTCTTGGTAGTTGCTCTACGCAAAGGTTGCACCAGCAAGAATTTTGAAAACCAGTCGCAAACTACAAGTAACATAGTGTTTCCGTTAATTGACCGCGGAAATGGTCCCATTAAATCTACAGAGATACATTGGAAGGGAAACCGCACCTTCTTTTCGCTACCCATCAACCCGTATCGCCCGCCTTGTGAGGCTTTAGACGCTAAACATATCTGACACCGACGCACATACCTTCCCACATCCGCACGCATTTTTGGCCAATAATATAATTCTAAGATCTTATTGAAAGTTTTAAAAGTGCCCAAGTGAGCCGAGGTCGGATCGTCAAGACATTGGCGTATAATTTCGTTACGCCGAGATCTTGGAATCACTTGCTTCCATTCAACTAAATTCGAAGTTACATCATGACGGTTAGTTATGAGTTTAAAAAGAATACCCTCATCTATACGCCAATCAGGAAATTGCGGAGGATTTTGACTAACTTTAGTCAACATGCGACGATACCAGATATCAAAATCGTTTTCGGATAACTCCAGAGAAGATACTTCCAAAGGAGCACGAGACAAGGCGTCCGGTACAACGTTCAAATTCCCCTTTCGATGAACGATGGTAAAATTATGTTGGGAGAGACGTACGCTCCACCGTGCTAAACGACCTGTAGGATCTTTCATATTCATTAACCACAACAACGAGTAGTGGTCGGTAACTACAGTAAAATCAGTGCCCTCTACGTAAGGTCTGAACTTTTCAATTCCAAAAATTACCGCCAAACACTCGCGTTCAGTAACCGAATAATTTCGCTCAGCTTTATTTAAAGTGCGTGACGCATAAGCTATGACGTGTTCATTATCGCCTTCACCCTGTGTTAAAACACAACCCAAACCATAATTAGAAGCATCGCATTGAATGTAAAAGCGTTGATCAAAGTTCGGAGCTACTAAAATTGGGGCTGTAACCAAAAGTTCTTTTAACCGCTCAAATGACGCTTCGGCTTCTGGAGTCCATAAAATAGACTGACGCTTAACCCTACCCTTAACTAACTCTGTGATAGGAGCTGAAAGGGATGAAAAATCCGGTACAAAACGTCGGTACCAACTAACCATTCCGATAAAACGTCTTACGCCTGTAACGGTTGTAGGTCGCTCTAACTTGGTAATCGCCTCAACTTTAGCTGTGTCGGTATGTAGTCCGGCTTTGTCAACGACATGCCCTAAAAATGTTAATGACGGTCGGCAAAACTGACACTTATCCCAATTGATGGTTAAGTTGGCCTCCCTCAAACGCTCAAATATCTGGTCAAGTAATCGTAAATGTTCTTCGAAGGTACTCGAAATAACGATCATGTCGTCAACATAAATAAAAACTTTTTCCCCTAACAAGGAACCAAATAAAAACTCCATGAGTCGTTGCAAAGTACCAGGTGCATTAGAAATGCCAAAAGGCATAACAAGAAATTCAAATAACCCTCGACCAGGTATTGTGAAGGCAGTTTTCTCACAAGACTCGGGAGACAAAGGCACTTGGTAAAATGCTTTACGCAAGTCAATAGATGTTATGTACCTAGCATCACGAAGCCTCATTAAAATATCCTCCAATCTAGGAATTGGAAAGGCATCCTTTTTTGTTAATTTATTTAGCTTACGGCCGTCATAACATAGGCGATAAGAACCGTCTGCTTTCTTGACGAGTAGAATTGGAGAAGACCACGGAGATTTGCTCGGCCTAACGATATTTTGTTCTAATAATTTATCTAATTCTGCATACGCGATCTTACGCATCGCTGGAGAGAGTGGATAAGCTCGTTGTTTTATAGGGGCAGCATCCCCGGTATCTATGGTGTGTATTACTTGGTTGGTTCGAGTTAAACCTACCCCATCCAAAGTTTTAAATCGTTCTTTCATATCGGTGAGTGCAACTTGTTGTTCGATATTGAGGTCACTAGCCTCTCTAATAAAATTAATAGACTCTAAGCTATCGACAAAAAACTGATCTTGCTTAAAATCAACAGTGACCCCAAATAATTTACAAAAGTCAACCCCTAAGGTCAAGCATGTACCAATACTGCGACATACTAAAGCATCTAACTGTCGAACTACTCCGCAAATCGAAATGGGCAACATAACCCGACCTAAAATATTTTGCGGAGTTCCGTCAGCTGACCGCAAGGTCACAATGTCGGACTTGGTAAATCTCAAATCTAAATCATTTATTAAATGATGACCCTCAGCACCTAGTATCGAAATACTAGCACCAGAGTCTAATAATGCAGTAAGTTGCACTCCCTTTATGGTTAGTTGGACGTGAGGTCGTTGGTCTGACCTGGGATGAGCAAACAGGGCGGAGGTATTGGAAGTAGACCCGCAAAAGACGCCTAATTTTACTAACCAATTCTCCCAACCTTGTCTGTCGGCTTTAATGGCTTTTAAGAGCGACGCGCCGCGACGCCGCTTTGCCCAGACTCGTTTTTTTTGTGGTTACCCCTACATGTTCTAGTGGTGACTCCCGGACTCTCACACGTAAAACAAAAGGTTTCGCGAGGTTTAGGGCAATTCGCGAAAATATGGCCCTTCGCCTTGCAATTCCAACATAGTCCCCATCGAGAAGGCTTTACTGAAGGCGTTGAAACTTCGGGGGTAGCAACAACGGAAGCTGAAACTTCCTTAGCGGTGGTCCAGTTGACCAATCGTTCAGCCGCTTGCGCCGCTTGAATAAACTCGAGTTTACTTTTCAAAGTAACGGTTCCCATTGCCAAGGAAATTTGAGGTATCATGTTCCTTCTTATTACCCACAATTGCTCGTCCTCTGAAGGAGGAGGGTTAATTCTACCAAATTTACTAAGCATAGATTCTATGTACGTGCGAACCGCTTCCCCAGGAAATTGCATACAGGTACGTACCTGATCTAAATATTCTCTATTAAAATCCAAGGATAAAAATCGGATTTTAAATTCCTCTATTAATTTCCCCCAAGTGGTAACCTCGGGACCTAAACTACGGTACCATGTCAGCGCCTCCCCGGAAAAGAATTCAACCGCCTTTTCAAAAAGCTCGGTTTCGGTTGCCCCCCTTGAAATTGACAGCTCTTTAGCCCTCTCAATAAACTCAAAAACTGTTTGGAAGTCCCCGCTTCCATCAAATTGGAGTCTCCACTTGTAGACCGCTACATGTTCAGGCTTACGTTGCTGAAGCAAACCCGTGAGAGCAGCAACTAAATCATTAGAAGACGCAGGAGGAAACATTGATGATTTTCTCAAAGGAGAACCTATCTTACTTAAATGTGGTTCTTCTAGACCACCTAATTCTGTTTCATCATCACTGCTCTCGCCTTGCTCAATAAGCTTCTCTATACGTTCTCTAAGCGTTTGAGCTTCGGATAGTAAGGCATCACGATCGTCTTTAAAGCCCGCACCCTGCATGATATCTAATCGGTTAGCATAATGTGCTAATCGGTTAGTAACTGTTTTTAAAATAGACGAATCTAAATTAGTTTCTAATTTAGCAACTGATTCGGCAAGTTCTTTTAGTGCCTTAGCGCATATGTTCAAATCGGCTTGAGGATTTCTTGGAGAATAAGAGTGAAAACTTAATTTAGAATTAAATTTCTCATCTCGAACGTACTTGTTTAAATCTTTCTTCCAAGTGGCTAAATGTGTGACTTTAAATTCGTAACCACGTATAATTAGTTCGACTTCAATCTCCTCGCGAGTTAAAGCAGCAACGTAATCCGACATGATAACAAAAATAGCGATAATAAAAAAATAAAAAAATAGGTAACTGTAAACAAAAGTCCTAAACGTGGTCAAAAGGTTTAATCTCGTCTTTATAAACTAAACAGGCTATCCAGTACAGCAAAAAATTTCACTAATTTGAAATCCAAAAAAATCACTAAAGGTGATACCAAAACTAAATTCAGTACTGTGATAGCAATTACAACAAAAATTAGGAAACACCTTGTCAAAAAAATTGCAAGTCGCAACAATCAAACTCAAGGTTTGATAACAAAAGATGTACAAAAATGCAATACTAATAAATCGTCTCGAAATTGAGTCGCTCCAGCTCCTGCAAAAAGTACTAAAACTACCGGCAACTTCCTTCGCGATAACCGATAATTGCACCGAATGACAACAATTCCTTCGGAGGAACCAGCCTGCAGGATCAACACTAAAATAGGGCCCCAAAACGTTGGGCGCCAGTGTAAATAAAAATTCTACCTGCCCTTGCAGGAAGACAGTATTTTCTTCACACTCTGGAAAAATCCAGATTTTTAAAAAAATAGTGAAAAGGCCCACGATGTTAAAGCTAACCGATTTAGGGCGGTGAGCGAGAGTGTGAATTCAATTGAATACTGCAGTACGGCTTCCCCGAAAAGAAACACAAATTAAAGCAAAGCGTATTTATTAACTCCAAATACAAGAGATCAAGAAAGTATAAAATGTTGTCAATCGTTTACAATTCTCGGCGTAGTTGGCAAAAAGTTATGACAAGGAAAAATCGTCCTCAAACGAATGTTCGGGTGCACTGACAAACCATTGTCGAGAACTATGATGACACTCAAAAATATTACAGTGTCGAATGAGAAAATCAAAGCTGCTCTCAAAAGTGGCTCGTTGGGTTAGAAAAGAAAAAAACACTTACCCGGGTAATTACAAAGTTTATCATTACAAAATTTTCCACCTAACGGAAACCAACAGCTTATAAAGTGATGCAAGTAATCGCAATCGTTGTCCAGCGGAGAAGGAGGAAGGAGGAGGAGGAATCCAAAAGGAGGAACTCTGGGAGTCACAACTTCGAGACGTGATGGAAAATAAAGAATCTTCAACTGCGTTAAAAATTTCCGTCCGTAATAAATCCAAAATGGCACAAACCAAATTATACTGATAAGCAGTTGTGATTAAAAATATTTCAATTCTTGCAATTTTCGTTCTTATTCAATTATTATCGGAATAGTTGGTGTATCCAAATTTATAACAAAAAAGAAAGGTGCTTCCTAAAATCATTAAATGATAAAAAACCGATGTAAAATTTAAAATATTTTACCTAATACAGACGAGATATTACCTTAACCGTGTCAAACGTGTTATCAAAACGACCTAGCGAAAGCGTTATCAAAACTCGCAGTTTTTGAAAAATCATAGGCGTCGCGCTAAGCTTAAACGCAGTGACGTGCGCAAGGCAAAAAAACAAATTTAATAAAATTTGTTACAACTTGAGCCTTCTTGACTAGAATGGCTCTAACCTAAAAAATCAGTAAACGTAAAATTAAGTTCTGACAAGAGTAATAATTGGCCAGTGGCACAACAGTCAGCCAAATAAACGAATTTAAATTGTAAATTAAAATTAAAATTTACTTTCATTTATTATTCAACCAATCGGGGATGAATTTTAACCTAAAAAAAAGGAATATGACTAAAAATGCCAAAACATGACAAAACAGTGGCGGTTCAATCACATCAATAAATGATAGTATTAAATAATAAAATCTGTTGAAAAATGAATTATACATGCAAACATAATTTTTATACAATATGTCATATAAAAAAAGATTTAATAGTAATTTACTACAAATTACTACAAATTAGTGTACTAGTAGCACACACTTTGCCGAGTAGGACCTTTCTAGGGGGATATTTTTAATAAGTACAAGGTTTGTCATAATCCAAAATTTGTCTAATATGTTATTTACTGTATTTTTTTATTCCTTAGGAGAAAAAGATTAACAAACTGAATATATAAAAATCAAAAATCTGACTATTGTAAAATCGGAATTTTGTTGTTTGTGTATTTTAAAATTATGGATAAGTTATTTATTATTTTTATTTGTTTTTATCTTATTGCCAAAACAGGGCTCCCGTTAACAACTTCGCATATACGGGTTCCTCAATTACTCGTTCTGTCATTCACCAAATAATAATAATAATATGAATTTATTAATCACCCACAGTCGCTGAACAAAATAATAAGAACATACTGATAATTCATATTTAAAACAAAATAAGCTAATTTTTCAGGTTTTAAAAAAAGTATACACTTAGAAACCAACCGTTTTCACAGAAATTCACAGAAATTCTGAAATAATGAAGAAGGTGTAGGTATAAAAAGAATAAAATAAAGCTCTGGGCTTATTGTGCCCTGCGTTTCAAGTGTTACTCCAACAGCTTTGTTGTCTCAAGAGCTCCAGAGTTCTCTCCCCATTAATTGTACACTCCCCGTTTAGATTTTTGTAGAGAACCAATCTTGTCGTGATAGTCCCTCATTAAAACTCTTTGGAGTCTAACACATTCTGGAGTTCTTTCGACCTTCTCACAGTGCTTTCTCTAATAGCTTTCTTTGGTTTTTCTTGTTTTATACATGTATTTCTGACGGGCTTCTTTGTATAATTCCCAGTCGCCGGTCTTCTTGGTCCGGTTGAAGAGTACGGGTTTCTGCTCTAATGAAGGTAAGCTTTCGATTCTACCAGGTGGTCTCGCGTTTTGCTTTCATTTGACTTTGTGCCAAAAGTAGGTTTGTCACCTGTGTTTATTATTTCTCGATTATTGCTGGAAATTTATTCTATAAATAAAATTCACTCCTCATTATATGTCCAAACCATCTTAATCTTATCGACTTCATAACTCTCACTACATCCTTACCTTCCATGAGATTCAAAATTTCATGGTTCATCATTTGTCTACTTTCCTGATCGTCGGTTTTTACTGGTCCCAATAATTTTCTTAAATTATTCTCTCATGTATTCTTAACTTTTTCTCTTCAACTTTTCTTAAGCACATGGTCTCTGCCGCATATATAAACACCGGCCTTATCCATATTCTTGTAGATCTTGATCTTTGTTGACCTCGTTAGCTTCTTGTCGCATAGCAGATGCCTATTAGCATAACACGCTTTACATTCCTGTTGCAATCTTTCCTCCACCTTGCGTTGTCTCTTGTTCTTGTTATTTATCTGTATTTCCAAGTAATTAAAGTCTTGTACCTCTTCATATATATTATTTCCAATTCTCAGATCGTTGTTTCCACTTGACTTTTCACCTTTTTGGCGCTTTATATACTTTGTCTTATCCGTGCTTATTCTCAATTCTATTGGTTTTGCTCCATTTCTTATTTTTTCAACTACTTCTATCAATGCTCTTGCCGATCTCGCGATTACCACCACATCATCCGCATATGTAAGCACCTGTGCCTTCTTATTTACTATCGTGTTTTTTAATTCCGTTTTTCTGATTATTTTCTCTAATACTAAATTGAACAAGTTTGCCAACATTGCATCACCCTGTTTACTTTGAAATCTGTTGTATCCCCAATCGCGGTTCTGACTCGAGTTGTCGTTTTTTCCACTGTCATGCGAGTCAATCTTATTATCTCACTTGGTATCTTTATTTTTTCATTATTCTTAATAATTCATTTCTATTTATTTTATCGAACCCGCACTGGTATTCGCCTATTATTTCCTTTGCACACCCCTTCAACTTATTGTTTATTACTATAGACAGCACTTTATAGTGTAATGAGAATATTCTTTGCTAAAGCAATAAACTCCTCACCACACCTGGAATCGATCTTTTTCCCAGCCCAGATTGAAAAAAAAACCAGCTCCTGTTAAAAACGGAAGCACAGAGCGCCATGAATCCTAAAGAGAAGAATTTGCTTACACTTTCGCAAATAAAAATACTGATAGTTAAAATCTTATAACGACCAAATACGTAGGTACAATCTACTATAAACGTTATTGCAACAATTTCCAATATAAAAATTTTAATGCGGTAGCTAAATGTGGCGTACGGACACGTCGCACTACTAATCGGAACCCAATATGTTCCTAATGAACCACACACAGAAAGGAACCGGCAGTAGAAAAAAAGAACTTACCCAAGCGCTCAAGTACGTTTACAAGATCTCTTTCGACGTTACACCACCAAAACCCTCTGTGTTTCCAAACTGAAGACAAATATGTGGACGCGTCGTCTCACCTCGTTGCTTGGAAAACCAGTAGCTTGCTGGACTGCTCGGTCGGAAGATGATGTAATCGATGAGCCCGAACAGAAAATCACTTTGTGCATCAATATCGAAGCACCTAGCACTATTACACAATACAGTAACTCGTAGATTTTGACTCAAAGATGGCAAGACAATCAAACACGACCCTCTCATTGTTTTAAAAGTAGAACACGTGTTCATTTAATTTACAACTAATGACGACGTTAAATTTGCTGGCAATCACTTTTACTTCACGCCTCAGGCACCCTTGCGCAATTGCAATTATCTCAAATATGAAAATATAACTGACTTCTATTGCACTTATAAAAATTTCTCCGTCTTACTTGACGATTCAACATGAAGTCCCTCGCTTACGCGTAAAGTTTATGAAGAACCTAAACTGCGCGGAAAAGAGTGCGTGAAAAAGCGAAGAATACCCATCATGGGCGTAGGACGCGATCGATAGTTAAGGGTCGCGGAAAAGAGTTATGCAAATAATTGTTACAATAGACGACATTCAGTAACGTCATTTCTCTATAATTTTTACATATTTCTGCATTTTCTTTCTTCTTTATTATAACTATTATTCCCTCTTTCCAGCTTTTTGGCATTTTTCTTCTCTCCATACTTGTTTTATAATACCATATATCCATTCATATAATATTTTTCCTCCGAATTTTAGCAATTTCGCATTTAAGCCGTATTTACCTGGCGATTTTCCATTCTTCTTTCCTCCTACAATCTCAACTACTTCTTCGTATGTTGGTTCTTCAGTTTCTTGATTAGCAGTTACTATGGGACTATATGTGTTTGCTAGTGTTACGTTAAGCAGTTCTTCGAAGTGTTCTATCGATACTTGTTTGATTTTGCCTGCATCATTTTCTATTTTTCCCTGTTTATTTCTCATTACTTTCGTCTTTGGTCTTTTTAGTTTCTTGTAGAACACTCTGTTTTTATTTTGTCTATTACTCTCTTCCACTTTGTTCACCATTTTTCTATCAGTTTGTCACTTTTTTTTGTATACCTTACATGATTCTCTTTTTCTCTCTTTATAGCTCTGTAGATCTTCCTCTTTCTTTGTTTCCAGCCATCTCAGTCTTTCTTCCACCTTCATCTTTCCCCATTCTTTACATTCGTCGTCAAACCATTCTTTATACCTTTTCTTTTTTATGTATCCCACCACTGTCTGCTGATGTTTTTACAATATTTATAATTCTTTCACACTTTATATTCAAATTATTGTTTCTTTTGTGGTTTTCTATATGTCTCTGTAAGGTGGTTTCGAATATTTTCCTTGTTTCTTCCCCTAATAGTGTTTCTATTATTTTATATGATTTATTTATTATATATTTTAATTATATATATGAACTGAAAATTTATTTTAGTTTATCAGCAAAGAGTATAAGAGTGTTTTACTTTAATAATTTAAAAATTAAAAATTTTATGAACCGACTTCAAAAAAGGAGGAGGTTATCAATTCGGTTGTGTTTTTTTTTCTATGATTTTTGATGTTTTTACTATTCAATACTTTTTTATTGTAAGCCCGCAATTGCGAAAGCCTCTTTTCATGCAGTTTACTAATTTTTTTTTGAATAGCCCTGGATTTTCCTTTGAGATAAGCGTTCCTTCTTTTCTTCGCTCGTCTCATATGTGCAACACGTGTAGTAGGTCTACCCATATTGACCCATATCGTAAGCAGGAGATAGAGAGATACTAGTAGAGTGGTTGTATTATCTGATAACTATGATTTTTAGATTAATACTTCATATTACTATTTATCAAAGAGGTTTAAAAAAGGAGAAGGTTATCAATTTATTTGCATTTTTTATACACACATATATATATATAGGTTCACATTTTCTCATATTGTAACACAATGTAACTTGGATGTCGTATGTAAATATCAGTTTTAAACACTAGTGCTAAATAATAACAAATAATTTATTTTCAGTTTATCTAGAGTAAGTATTTTATTTTTATTATTTTATGTAATTAAAAGATTTTTATTAAACAGAAACTTGAAGGTAAAATCAAAACACGATTTTTATTAAAGTGCACATTGTAAATGTGTACGGGGTCCACGGGAGTTAAATAAATTTATATCTTATCAATATTATATTTTTAAATAATATATAACAATAAATTATTTTTAGTTTTTAATTAGTTTAATATTATATTAATTACATGTTTGTAATTTTAATTACATAACATACATGTCGAATTTTAATTCCAAATTTTCCGGGCAAAACTTAAAGTTTTCCAAGTTTTCTTTATTTATTAACATTACTCGAATTATTACTAACATTTAAAAAATATTTACACAAATCGGTCCAGCCGTTCAGCAGTAAAATGAAAACATACAAACGCACGAAATATTATATTATATAAAGTTAATTAAAACTAAAAAAAATTTATTTTTTCATATTTATTTAAATTTAAAATTTAAAAGTGTGTATTATAGAATTATAACACACTAAAGAGTCGTTTAAACTTGTGCGTCAATAAGTGGAGGGATTCTAAAATTGTAACTTTTTTAATTTTATTTATTTTTTAAATTATAAAATTTGTCGAAATTAAATATTTTGAGAGAATTTCTAAAATTAATATTTTAAGTATATTGTATTGTAGTAGAAATTTTGTTTAATGATTTTACTTCTTATATAAATATTGTTACAATTACAATAATTTCTTCAATATTGAAAGTTTAATCAATGACTTTTTTTTATTTAATTTTTTTTCTTTTATTTTTTACCTATATCTACAACTTGTAATTTTCGGTTATCAGTCGCATTACTTTTAATCTTATATTTTTTACAATATTGATAATTATAAATAAAAAAATATTGATTTACTAACAGATTTTTACATTTACGCATAACATCTGTCGTTGACAGACCTTTCTTGACATTGTGCGATATCGCACTTATCTCCAAACGGATAAATATAATAAAAATTCATATTATATATTTTTTCCTGTTTTTATGAGTTAACTTTGAACGTAAAATTGATTAATCGAGATAGTTGAGATTTAACAATTTTTTTTTTATAGAATTGAGAATTTTTTTTTAAATTTCTTTTATTTGTTTTATTTACAGTTATTAAAATTAACAAACGAAACTCACATTTCTAAAAATTAATGGTTATTTTATACGACTCGGGTAAGCACAAAAATTGCGGATTAAAAAATGCATTACGCAAAGGCAACAAAGTTTCTTCTGCTTGTGGTATACATACACTATTTTTTCCATGACAGCAAAAAAAAGAAAGTACAAATTCCCCCACCCCCCCTCCCGTCCCCATAGTATAGAAGTAAATTAGATTAAAAAATTGATTTCTAAAAATAAATTTATCTCTTACGATGAGTAAGAGATTAGTTAAGATGAACTTATCTCAATTAACTCTTGAAGTAATAATTTTTTTTGCATTTCAGCACTTCTGTAACTATTAAAAATTAATCAGCAAGCACAACTTGAATCATTCAATAAAATCATGTTCAGTTACGTTTATATTGCGGTAATCTTATATATTATATCCTCGACATCGCTAGTGGACACCGCAAGCACAACAAGCCAAATATGTAATCTTTTTGACGACGTAAGTGGTTCTAAACTTGAAATTAAATGTTATAATTATAAAAACACTTTACGCTTTAACGTCACACTCATTTCAAACATAAAGTCGATCAAACTCATAAGAAATAATATAAACGCATTGGATTCTTCATCTTTTCCTAATTGGTCCGAAGTAATAGAAAGAATCTATTTGAACTCGAACAACTTAATAGATATTCCTCCTGGTGTTTTTAAAAATTTTCCTAATCTTCAATTTCTTGATTTGACGGACAACAATATATCAGAGTTTCATCCCGATGTGTTTTTAGAAAACAAACAATTACGTGAAATTTACTTAGACGAGAACCGTTTTCAAATTTTAAAATCAGCACCTTTTAAAAATATGATCAGTTTGAAAAAAATTACATTGGCAAAAAATCCTTTGGAAGGATGCAACGAAGAAACTTTAAAAACTTTGGATTACTTTAAAAAGAAAGGCATTTATACAGACGTACCAAATTTATGCAAACAAATAAACGTTAGCCAAATTGACATTTTGAATACAGAAAGTTCTAATAAGTTGAAAGTAAACGCATTCGTTAGAGAAGAAACCAATTTAAACGTAAACAGAACCTCAGAAAACAATTTGACTTTTAAAACTTTTTATTCGAAGAAAACCCTGTTGTACTCTTTTCAAGCATTTATTATAATATCTTTATCTATATTGGGATTTATAAGTGTTATTTGCATTATTCGAAGAAATAAAAGAAAAAATAATAACAGGACGAGAACGTATTCAGGAGATTTTTTGATTGAAGAAGAAGAAGAAGAAGAAAGTGGATATTTAACACCAAGAACGCCTAGTACTTCTCCCACATATTTAGAGATATTTGTTGAACATGACAGAACTTCAAGAAAATCAGGACACTTTGAAAGTAACCTGGTGAGAGGTGCACAAAGTAATTGTGAACTACAACCGAAAATTCATAAAATAGTAAGTTTAATAAAAAGTTTACTCATGAAACAGTCGCTGCGTGAGTTTACGGTGTTCCTAATGAGTAGTAAAAACTCGGTGTAGTCAATCCAATTAAACTCTCAAAGTCAAATATTTTTAAACAAGCTGACCATGAAGTAAAGTAGCGTCTGATTCATGAGTACACTTCTTCAGTGGATGTCTACTACTGATTGTGAGTCAACTAAACGTAGATCAAATTCATAAAACTGAGCTGACTCTGTTTAGATACAGATCTAGTCTGCTTTCTCTATATAGGATTTTGAACTCAGGTGGATCTACATTCAGATGACCGCTTCCAGTACAATTATTGTTCTAAAACTATAATTTATGAGAAAGTTACTAATCTTTTTTATTTCAGAATCACATTTATGAAGAAATTAATATACCCAATAAAACTTGAAAATAATTTGAAAACAGATGTGACCAAAGAAGAATTCATATTATTACTGGAAATGGAAATGAATTATTTGTTCCATTACAGAGTGAATGAAGACTGTGTGGCTAAAACAAAATTGTACTGAATGTATATCTCGTATGTGGTAGAGATTATTAGATGTAATGAAAAAGTTTCCTCTAACCGAATCCGAATCTGTTCCTTTGCACGAGATACCAATAGATATCAAACAGTACCTCGATCTCTTCTAGAGATACTTCTGGTTACGTCTAGCATATTACTAACCATACAAAATGTTAAAATAATGAATTTTAACCGTAAAGTAAAGAATACATACGTACATAAAAAATAATATTTAAAAAGTAATAAAAACATTAATTTACATTTAACAGATTTGGACTTTTATTTTTATTAATTACTATTATTATTATTATTTTTTTTTTTTAATTTTGTTATTATTAAATATTTTTATTTTACTTTTTTTTAAATATACTTATTAATCTACATTTAACATGTTTGAACTCTTATTTTTATTAATTATTATTACTTATTATATTTTTTTATTTAATTCACATTTTTATTAAATATTTTCTTATTTTCCTTATTTATTGAAATATTATAAGTACAAACCTGTTAAATGTAAATTAATGTCTTTTTATAATTTTTTAAATGTTATTTTTCTATGTACGTTAATATTCTTTACTTTACGGTTAAAATTCATTATTTTAATATTTTGTTTAGTTTGTAAACAAACTATTTATTTAAAAATAAATTTTTAACATCACATACTTACTACAGTAGACGCCGCTTATTGGATTCACGGTTAATGTTATCATTCGGGTATTATTATCACTTTTGTAAAGAACGGGCCAAGCAAATATGACTACACGCGAAAAACATCGTTTATTATAATCAAAGATTCGGTTTATGTTATCAATTATTTATTTTAAATTGTTTTCTCTCACTGAAAATGCAGTTAGTTTGCAGTTTACAAGCAGTTTTTTAAAATTTGTACACAAACCGGGGAACCTCCCAGACATATTCATTACCCAGACCTGATGCAGGTGTATTATATAGCAGAAAGTTGCTAGTATGCTGATAATTTACAATTTAATTCAATTCTATTTTAAAATTTCATAACAGACAAAACATTTGTATAACATTTTTAATTAATCATATCAAATTTTTTAGAAAAATCAAAAATGCACAAAAAATGTTTGTGAATTTTTTGGTTTTTTTAAAAAATTTGATATGACTAATATCGAGTTACACTACCTAAACTACTTATCTATTGATTATTTTTAGCTAAGTTGCCAAAAAGTAACCAGCGAAATGCAGCACTTCATTTGAGCATTTCGCAACCACCTTTGTGTAAAATTTAAAAAAAATCTTTTCGTGTATTGTTATCAATCGGTTATTGTTATCAAATCCCCCGAGTCCCAATGTGATCGATCACATTAAGCGGCGGCCACTGTATAAATTATCGCAAAAATCCACTTAAAAAATTTATTTTTAAGTTTTTTTTCTTTATTAAAGTAAATTACTGTTAACGCGTTTCTATTTACGCTTTTTCACTTTATTATTAATTTTTGGTATAAAACTATAGCACATTAACGCAGGCACAACAATGAGGCACAAAATTAGAGTTTGATTTTAAAGTCAATCAATACATTGCTAGCAGCTTTTTTCAGAGATAAAGTTTCAGGGTTGGCTAAGCTGTGCAGTGATGAGTATCTTGAAGTAATAGTAATTTGGGGGAAATAATAAAGGCACATGTTTTAATTGAAAAATGTTGTCTTGCTTAGCAGAGCACGAGAGGTTTAGCTCGAGTGCACTATTTTCAAAACAATAATTCATATTTTGTTTAAAAACTAAAATTGCAAAGAAATATACGTGTGATTGTGTTATACTTGCTAATATACCAAATTTAATATAGTGCTTAAGTATAATTTTTATTTAAAATAAACAAACTAAACAAATTTTAACCATAAACTAAAGAAGACATAGAAAAATAATATTATAAAAATAATAAAAAAATACATTAATTTACATTTAACATTTTGTTTAGTTTGTTTATTTTAACCTTACATACGACTAATAACGACAAAATGAATTTTTTAAGTTCTTTTTCTAATTTTTATTTATTTGTTTGTTTTATTATTAGGTTAATATTGTTAACGTTATTAACGTGTAATAATATGTTTTTATATAAATAATTCTTTTGCATGTTACATGAAATTGAAATTAAAATTTAATTCATAACTTAAATATTAGTAAAAAAACAATTTAATAGTTTTTACACTATTTTACAATAGTTTTTAGAAAGGATTTTACTTTTTGCGGATGACACGGTCATCTACACTTTCTCTATAAATCAGGGCATCGCTACCGATCGTTTACAAGATACCATCAACGAACTCGAAGATTTGTTCGAAACTTGGCGCATCAGGGTAAATTCATCCAAAAGCAACGCGACAATGTTCAAAAACCGAAGAAGAAAAACCCCGCTCCGAGCAAACCTATTCATGTTCGAACGACCAATTCCATGGATGAATTCATCGAAGTACTTGAGAGTAACATTGGACGACCGACTACCGAACATATCGACACTGTCGCAAACCGTGAAAAAGTCATCTTCGCAAAGCTCTACCCGCTCATAGCCCGCAACAGCAAAATGTCTCCCGCTAACAAGCTGCGCATCTTTAAAGCCAATATCCGACCGACCATGACCTACGCCGCACCGGTGAGGGGAACAGCAGCCCAAACCCACATATAGAAGATCTAAGTGGTTCAAAACAAATGCATTCGTTACGCATTTTCCAGCCTAACTACGTCACCAGCCGAAGACTTCAGGCCGATGCAAAAATGAACACCATCGAAGTTCACATCAGAAACAAGCAGATAAACTATACAACTCTACAAGATTCGCTGAAAACTGATAATACCAATCCGGGTTCAATCTCGGACACAACCAGCCATAGGACATCCTCACCTCCCGCCAGCTGGGGTTTAATTAATCTAATTGCTTGATTGTTTTAGGTTCTTTCTAGGCACCGAGTTCACACGAAGTGCCTAAAAAACCACGCAAAGACGCTCGCCCCGCCCCCAGTTTGAGTGTTGTTGTGAAAAGTATTGTAAAATAGTGTAAAAACTATTTATGTAATAGTTGATGTAATGAATGTAAGTTATGAATTAAATTTTAATTTTAATTTCATGTAACATGTAAAAAATTAATTTTTTGAAAAAGTATTATTAGGTTACTGTCAAGTTAATCGTCACCACGATTTGAATTTTTTCCTATAAGCTATAGGACGAGGACAATTTTCTGAGTATATTTCGTAGGATTATACATTAGTTTTTGAGAAAACGGCATTTTATTAAGTTTCATACCGGGAACGCTACAATCCAAATATAGCGTTACCATATGCTTTGTTTTCAGCGGATTTTGAATTAATAGTAGGTTAATTAATATTTCGATTTTTTCGAAAAATAATGGCTAATCTTAGGAAATTTTTGTTTTAATACGCTCAGAAAATTGTCCTCTTTCAATAGTTCATAGGAAAAAGTTCAAATCGTAGTAAGGTTTGACTGACAGCTTCATATTATTAATTAGGTAGGTATTTATTATATATTTCTAATAGCAATGACAGTTATACTTTATATTAAAGTAATTATTTTTTTAAAGTTTATTTTATTTTTCTACAAATATTGTGAAATCAGATAATATACAACATTTAGTGTGCATAATGATAGTGCATTTATATCGTTGACCCTCCATAATTAATTAGTAGAAATATAGTTGAGTTAGGGGTCAGTAATAAAACAATAAAATTGTCCGACGTTTCGAGTATTTATTGACCCATTTTCAAGGCTACAATTAAATACAAATAATTAAAAATTATTCATAAATTACAAAGTTGAAAGTAATAAAAATAAAATACAATAAAAAAGTAGTAAAATATTGAAATACAGAATTAAAAATTACAAATTTTAGTTTAATAAAAATATGAAAGTGAACAATAAAAACAATTTGAAAATACTTTAGATGAAATACTAATCTTTATATGAGATAAATGAAGGTAAGAAGAACACCATATTTCAAAAAATGAACGTTTTTTTTCCAAAATCCGTACGATATCTCATTTCTTCGTTTTGGAATTGTGAACAAACTAACATCCTAATCGAAACGATGAAATAGGAATGACTGAGTATAAAACGACATAGAATGAGGTTACCAACTCCTGGGTTAGCAAAGTATAAACCTGGAATTAAGTTGGTAACTAACCGGATTAAAAACAACAAAAGGACGAGAAACCACGTGGTAATGAAAAAAATTTATAACTGTAAAAATTTTTACCGAAAAAAAAAATTTTAAATAACAAAACAAAAATTAAATAAACCGAAACAAAAAATTAGTAGTCCATCTAAAGTCTAACAATTTAAAGAGCCACGTTCATCATGTCCAAAACGCGCTTATAGCTTCCATCAAAAAATTTGACGTCTTTTTTATCATTCATTGACGATCTATTCTATGGAAAGTTTTTTAAGCGCAGTGAAAAGAACAAAATTATATCGTACAAATTTATTGTGATAATGAGAATAAATATCCAAAATTATTAATATTATAAATAAACAATCGCATCGAGTATAAATACGATGGATAGTTCATCAAATTTTCGACAGTAAGGCGTGATTTTCTTCTTTTATTTTCGAGTAAATTATTTTATATTTTAACACCCGTATTCATAAAAATTTCTTAAAGTATCTCTCAGGAATGTTTTAGGGGAACTATCAGAAAATCGGACCCATGATTTTCAAAATTTCATCTACACACTAAGAAAGAGGACACTTTTCTAAGCATACTAGAACAAAAATTTTGTAAGATAATGCAAAAGTTTTCGAAAATAATCGATTTTAAAAATGTAAAATTTACATGTATTTTAGATACACCTTTCAACACAGCTGCATGATTAGCCATTTTTGTGTAAGGCAAAACAATTTAAAAATATCCTTAAAGAATAGCAGAACTCGCCAAGGGTGGAACTCGAAGGCATAGAACTTGTCTGGGTGTCGACCGCGACTGACAACAACATTAAGAGTATATCAAAGAACACGTACCGTCAACAAGATGAGACCGTCACCGACGAGACCGTACCTCAACGTGAGACCGAACGACACGCATTGGGTGTATCATATTAATCTCCCTTCTTGTCGTAATTTTAAAATGCCGTTATTTCGACAACTATTGTATAATCCTAAAAAATTTTTGTGTTAATATACTCAGAAATTTGTCCTCTTTCCTATAGTGTAGATGAAATTTTTGAAATCGTGAGTTTTAGTTATAACACTGTTATAGGTTCTGGGTTATAGGTGATTGGTTGTTTCAGGTTATAAACCGCTTATATCAGTCTTATAACAGTGTGTAATTTAATTTTGTGTGTAATTAATTAATTTAATTTTGTTAGATTTATTTTGCTGCATCTCGTATTTGTATTTTTAATGATACGAGAATATTTTTGAGGCAAGACGGTTTAGGCGCAAGACGGCAGATCGAAGAAGAAAAGATGCGAAGAGAAAAAAGAAAGCCAGGTTTTTGGTGGCCAAAAAAGTTGGTTTTTACCTTTGATTTTGGGTAGTTATTGGTGATTTTTTTGGGTAGATAGAGAATTACTACAGTTACCACCGCTCTTTCTTGCGAATTTGCCCCAATTTCAAGGAAATAGTGTTTTTTTGATTTTTTTCGCCATTGGATTTTTTGAACACCTGAAAGACCGAGCTATAGCAACCACTCAGCTATTTTCAACAGAAGCAATAAGATCATTTTTTTACCTTATTACTTTCTTTTCGTTTCTTTCATCTGCAAAGTTGTACAACACCGATATATATTTTTGATAAGTGTCAGCTGCTTTCGTTGATATAACCGATGTTCGCTTTGAATATTTTTTGATTTTTTTGATGTAGTTGAATAAGTTCAACCTATTTTTGCTAGTTAAGCACCTATTTAAATATTCCAAATATTAGAAGTATTTAATTTAAAAGTTGTTGAGTGAGTGTTTCGAACGTCGGTCATTTCGAACATCGAGTCCGAACTCGCTCCCCTTTTTGTTACGAGAGAGAATGCAAACTTGTTGCAGTTACACCGGATTCATCCCTGACTTCCGCAAAGAAAAGAGCTAGTTTTTCCACCTTGGGTATCTTCTCCAAATAAAAAGTTGAGAATTTCGATTTTCAACCGTGTGGGAAGGAACAAATTGCCTTCTATAAAAAGTTCCAGCCATCCATTTTTTTTCATAAATGTTTTAGCGCTATTGAACGTTTATGAATAATGTTTTTTGACACTTTGCTTATAATAGGTTTATAAACCTGTTGTAACTTTTTATGAATACAGCTGTAAATATTTAAAAAAATAAGTATCTAAATAAACTGAAAAATTTTTCCAATAGAAATACGCGTTTCCAGAGAAGAGAACATTTATATGATAAAATATTCGAAGCAGAAGAATCTTATAATGACCACGTATCAGATAGTGACGACGATGAATATTTTCCAGATGGTGAGGTGGCTGCTTCGGATTGTGATGATGCTGGTATGTTACATTTCTATTTTCTATTGTGTACAACAATAATTACAGTAGCGGTCAATAAAATGTACTCACATTAAAATTTGTACGAAACTCTGTTACAATATGGTATCCGGTCATAAAATTTTGATACGATTATGTACTGAAAAGGTTAAAGAAACGTAAGAATACCTTATTTTCACTTACAAGTACAAATTGTAAAAATCTATGCCTAACCGGTTAAAAGCCATAAAAATTTCTCGATTTTATTACGAAAATTACAAAATAATTAAAAAAGATTTTTTAGTATCGAGTTTGATGGTTAATAACTCTTATTGATTGATTGATTACAAAAAATTTTTACAAAAATTTGGTGTCAAACTACTTCAACTTTGGGGATCCGGGCGGTCATAACATTTTTTTAAGGGGAAGTTAATAAATTCTACCTTGGAAACTAAAATGGATACCCGGGTGCCCGGTTATGACCGGACGGTTTTAATATAAAAAATTTAAAAAAATTATATACATCTAAAAAACAAAAAACAAACGTCTACCCACCACGGCCACAATCAAAAGTGCTGCAACACATTCATCTTTTGTCTATAGTTTTTCAAGAGATTGGAGTAGCCATTGTTA
This sequence comes from Cantharis rustica, assembly GCA_911387805.1. Lineage (NCBI taxonomy): Eukaryota > Metazoa > Arthropoda > Insecta > Coleoptera > Cantharidae > Cantharis > Cantharis rustica. Next base: position 52,399,012 of record OU426878.1, on the reverse strand, counting down.
ATGCTTTTATAATCTGTTTGGATGTTATTACAGTCGTCATTGGTTGATATAAAAGGGGACTCTATAAACAAGCGTTTCCCCCAATGTCTCTCGGATGCCAAAATCTCAATTTCATCATTTCTAAAATTATGAGGGTTTTCCACAGCATGTTCAGATAATCCCGTTTTGGACTTACCATGAAGGATATCGTAACGATGTTGGTATACTCTTTTAGACAAGTGTTGGAAAGTCTGTCCCACATATTTCTGTTTACATTCTGTACACTAAATTTTGTAAACCACATTAGCCATATCAAAAACTAGAGTTCTGTCTTTAGTTCTAGAGAAGAGGATCCGATTGAGAGTCAAACACGTTAGCCAGCAGATAATATTGTTTGATTTACTTCCCTTCATACCCAATATGCGTTATAATTGCCTATTAGAAGGAAGGGAAAATTTGTTTACTTTCTAACTATATAAGAATCGTTAAAGCGATGATGTACCTGAAAAATGATTGAATATTGTAATTATATTTTTAATGAAAAGATAAAGAGATATTAAAATGCGGTCTTTTTGTATGAAACTTATTGATGTTTACATTGTGTACACGATAAAGAAGAACTTATGATCCGATTTAAACGCATCAAAACTGTTAATAAATAAAATTAAATCATGTAGAAGATGAACCTAAATCCGGTGCAAAAAGTTGAAAATTAATGAAATTGTAGCAGTTTAAAGTTAAAAGATATCTTTTTAAGTTACACTATAGATTCTAGATTTAACCGTAACAGAAAAACCAGTAATTTTTAAATTTTTATGACCAATTAATTTATTATATATTTTTACGAATTAATGAGTAATATTAATTAATTAATTAAACACACGATTTCTAGCTCATAGTTTATTTAATATTTTACATATAATATGATCATGCTGGTCTGTCGGTATTTCATACCGCCCTTAATTTGTAAAATGATTCATGAACTTAAGGAAAAACGAAAAACGAAGAGCGACTAATCATTTCTTAAGTGTTATATTCGGTTCATGGACTTAGAAATTTTTAAGATACTAATAAATAAATTTATTAATTACATTTTATTGTTCTAAATAAATGAACACTTACAAAACAACTATATTACCTTCAAGTTTTTTGAATCTAATCTATTCCTAACACAGTTTATAAGGTGGGGAACATCAGATAGAGCATAAATTTTTCTATTTTCATCCAAGAGATGTTGAATATAACCAGGACCCGATCTAAGGGGGAGCAAACCGGACATTGCCCAGAACGGCAAAAATGCGGGGCAGCAAAATTAAAGACGGTTGCACAACATTGAAACTCTATGAGAGAAATATCTAATAAAAATTACCATGTTTAGCAGTCCGACAAAAAGTATTTTTTAAGGTTTATTTTAAAAAAACTGCTACTTTAGCGGCTGTAAATCACTTTTTACATATTTTAAAGTGCACTTAAGCAAGCCAAGCTTTTTAACTTTTGAAGCAATTTTGATGAAAAATGTTGGTTACTGTTAACTAACAGTAATTGGGCCCACAATTTGAACTTTATCCTATACATTATAGTGAAAAGAACAATTTTCTATTATTAATATTTACACCTTTCAGTCAACTAATTTGATCTTTACTGTGGAGCATTGGATATCTGTCTTTAACAGTTATTCTATTCAGTCTTCTAAAGTCGATTGCTACCCTATAATCACCATTTTTTTTTTTACTAAAATTGCCGTACTAGCGCAACCAGATTTTGATTTTCAAATTATGTTACTTTTTGGTAAATCTTTTACTTTTATTCTAATTAGGTTTTCTTCTTTTTCCGACAACCTATATGGTTTATAAAAGAAAGGTTTATGTGTCGTTAAGTTAATTTCAAATTGGACAATATTCGTGACTTTTAATTCACCCGTATTTGCAGCAAAGCAAGAAATGTCGATGTTATTTATTGAGCTGGTATTTTCAGTTTATATTAATTGTTTTTCTTGCGTAAAATAATAACCTCTTGTTGACATACAATTTTTACGTAATTTGAAACTTTTTGGTTCAATATTAATAATAAAAAGTTTGAAATTGAGATTATCTGTAAAAATAGTTGAGATCGAATAATTATTTTGTAATTTTGCGGAGATAATTAAATCACAGTCGGCGTCTTTTTTAACTTTTACCGATTTAGTAGAACTCGGAAGAATAATGATATCCTCTATAGGTGTCTTGACACACCTATTTATTGTTTTCACACAAAATATTCTCAAATTTCCAACACAAAAAACTATTCCTGTTTTGCACATAAGATTCCTTACGCGTTGTTAAAAAAGTTGAGGATAAATTAAATTATTTAGAAAAAGAGGGAATATTAGTAAAAGTTAATAGTTCCGAGTGGGCTACACCCATTGTTCCTGTTGTGAAATCTAATGGGAAGATTAGGATTTGCGGGGATTTTAAAAGTACACTTAATCTTGGTTTAATCGTGGATGAACACCCATTACCATCTATTGAAACTTTATTTTTATCCATAACAGGTGGAGAAAATTTTCCAAAAGTTGACTTACAGCAAGCTTATTTACAATTAGAGGTATGCCCAGAAGATAGGAAGTTTCTGACTTTAAGTACACCAAAGAGTCTTTACCAAAGTACAAGACTTTAAAGAGTTTTTTAAGAGATCTAAAATATTTTAAGAGACATTGAAGGTATTTCGGTATTTTTAGATGACATCCGAATTACAGCGCCAAACGATACTACACATTTTAAAAGACTACATCAGGTTTTATCGCGATTATAGAATTTCAATATATGGGTAAATTACGAAAAATGTTCATTTATGGAAAATGAAATCGAATATTGTGGGTACATTATTGATAAAAATAGAATTCATAGAACAAACCTAAAGATTGATGCAATGCAAAACGCAAAGATTCCTACCAATAAAACTGAAGTACGAGCTTTTGTCGGTTTGGTAAATTATTACCCAAAATTTTTACAAAATTTGAGTCATGCACTACATCCAATTTACAATTTATTAAAAAATGAAGTTCAATTTTTATGGAATAGAAATTGTCAAAAAGCTTTTGAAGCAGTAAAGGAAGAAATACTTTCCGAGCGCGTACTAGCTCATTTCGATTCACGATTGCCCCTTATTTTAGCTACGGATGCCAGTCCATACGCTGTGAGAGCAGTACTGTCACACGTATATCCGGATGGTACTGAGCGACCAATCCAGTTTGCTTCACAAACTCTTACAACAGTACAACAAAAATATGCACAAATCAATAAAAAAGCATACAGCATAATATTCGGCATAAAAAATTTTTATTATTAGGTACTTGTTTGGTAGAAATTTTACTTTATACACTGATCATAAGCTGTTAGTACAAATATTTGCACCATCAGAAAAATTACCTATTTTAACTACTACACGTATGCAACATTACGCGTTATACTTACAAAATTTTCAATACAACATCAAATACGAAAATACCAAATTACACTCAAATGCTGATGCTATGTCTAGACTCCCTACAAATTCAAAACAAATAAGCATGTACGATAAATGCGATTCTTTCGAAATTTTTCAAATTAAAAATTTACCGGTTACGTTGAAAGAATTAGCTACAGAAACTATGCAAGATGCAAAATTAGCAAAATTAATATACGGATTACGTCACGGGAAATTGGTAAATAAGGAACACCGATTTAATGTAGAATAAACCGAATTTACGCTACAGTAAAATTGTCAATATCGTTTACAAACTGCGGTCATACCGCAAACATTGCAAAAAAAAATTTAAGGGAATTACACGTTACGCACCCCGGTATAGTCAAAATGAAGCAGCTTACCAGAAGTTATTGCTAGTGGCCAGAAATTTCATTTGATATTGAAAATGAGGTGAAAAATTTCATGCAATGCAATAAATATAAAAGTAGTCCTACAAAAGTACAACTTCACCCGTGATGGGAAGAAACTTCAAAACCATTTGAAAGGGTACATATAGATTTTTCTGACCCATTTATGAATTCATATTTTCTAATACTGGTAGATTCCTATACACGTTGGCCAGAAATACATGAAGTAAAAAATATAACAACCAAAACTGCAATAATTTCTTTGCTCAGAAAAATTTTTAGTACATTTGGTATTCCCCATGTTTTGGTTAGCGATAACGGCCCTACATTTATTTCATATAAATTCAAAAGATTTTTACAAGAAACGGTATAGCACATAAACTTTCAGCCCTCTATCATCCAGCTACTAACGGATTAGCGGAGCGATATGTACAAACGTTTAAGAATGCATTGAGAAGAATGTGCGAATAGGACCAAGATGTTGATAAAAGTTTAGCAAAATTTTTACTGCATTACAAAAAAACTCCACATTCAGTAACTTCAGTTAGTCCTTCCTACTTGATGTTCGGACGTGAAATTCGTGCAAAGCTAGACCTATTAAAACCGAATTTTACAAACAAAACAAAGTACTACACTGAAAATATAAAAATTAGATTATTTACAGAGGAGGAAAGAGTGTCGGTACGGAATTACTTACACAATTACAAATGGGAATTTGGTAATATTCAAAAAAGATTAGATAAATTACATTATTTAGTTAGGATCGCTGAAGCGCGTGTGGAAAAAACACGTTGATCAAATTAGGTCGATTGGGGAAAATATTCCCATTACGATAAACCAAAGTTTTATTTCTGCATTACCTGTTGAGAGCCCTACCATACCAAATGTTAAACATTCAATACAAAGTACGGTTTTGACGACATCTGCAATACAATCACCTCAAAACATCAATAGAACTTCTAATACAAATCTCGAAGTGTCTCCACAAAACCTCTCAGAAGTTCAAGATACAATCACAGAAGTACCTGTGCCCATTACAAGTGACAGTTGTACCTTGCGTCGTTCAGAACGGATACGTAAGCCTCTTCAACGATTAATGTATGTATGATTTAATGTATTTCATGACAAGGAGAAGACTGTTGTATTTTTTATTTTGCTATTTTCAAATTGTGCGCCGCACGTCATGTGGCGCTATCAAGAGCTTCGTTGTGAAATTATTATTATGATTATTACGAGCGAATATGCACTGTCTTTTGTAAAGTGAAAAATTAATAAAAGTGCATTCAATTTATCTTCCTTAATTTCAACCATCCGACGTGTCACCTCACGCGGAATACACAACAGAAGCATCATCATATCGATCAATCAGTTTACTGCCAATTCTTTCAAAAATATTTGATAAACTTCTACTTAAAGGTTTCAAACCGATACTGGAAAACAGAAAATTCATTCCTAACCATCAGTTAAGCTATTCATAAGGTATGGCACGAAGGATTGTAACAATCAATTGTTACATTTTTTGTTTTTTTTTGAATTTGTTTAATTTTGGTTTGGTGATTATTTAGATTTCTGTAAATATTGTTTTATTTTAATTTAAAAGATGGCGTTGCTAACTTTTCAATTTTACAAATGCTACGGCTTTGTGTGGTTGGTAGAGGAGGTCATCGAGAAGACGATCTAAGATGGTCGTTTAAGAGCGTCAGACAATAAAACCACAAAAACAGTAATTGGTGATTTGAAAACATAATATTTAGTTTTGAAGTGAAATTTAGTAAATTAAGTGAGTCACATTTTTATTGATTCTACTATTGATTTACTTTTTGAATTCTCAAATGAGAAATATTTGATTTGGGTTAATATTAAAATTTACAAATGTCAATTGTTAATTTACATCCGGCAAACAATTTTTGTATGATATAAATTAAGTCCAAAAGTTACGTTGAACGAATAATTGTGGTATTTTCTGATAACAGAAAACTTGATTTCTTTTAAAACCATTTTTGCAAGTGACCAGAGTTGCTTGGATTTGACTTTATTATCTTTATATGTTTATCCTTAGGAAATACTAAGGTAATTTAAGTCATCCGCTTGCTTCGTATGCAGATCAGGACTGAGAAGGAATTTTTCTTTAGTGAACCGGCCTGTAGCGATATCACGACAATACTTTTCTTGCTGATAAACCTTTCTTTTGAATAATAATTATTTTACATTTTGGAAATCTAGTTTTGTGCGAATTCTATTTTATTTATCATTTATTATTTTTTGTTGAGATAGTGGAGCGACAAGAATTTTGTAAAGTTGTTTCATTCCTCAGCTGGCGCCCAAAAACATTCTCCTTTTATTTTACGTAGCCACCATCTTTTTAAAGGACTCACGAAGCTGTAAAGCTGCCCAGCTTCTTCGACAGTGGGTAAAAACCCAAGAGCTAGCCTATCTACTATCGTCATCAGTAGAGACAAAAAGGGTTTCTGTGACCAATAGGAGAATAACGTTACAGGATTGTACTACAAACGGAAAAGATGTCTACCGTATCACTTTTATCAAATATTAAAATCCTACGACGGACAATTTTTAGGTGAAATACCAAGAAGAATATACCGATCTTCATCCAATGAGTTCTGGAGTGCCTCAAGGCAGTATTTTGAGACCATTGCTTTACTTGTTGTACAATACAGATCTAACAGCAACAAAATTAGCAATGACATCTACGTTCGCTTATGACACAGCGGTACTTGCGTAATCTCATCGATTCTAAGATTGCTACTAAAAATCTCCAGGACAATTTAAATAAGATTCAAATAAGTCCGTAAGTGAGGAATTAAAGCTAATGAGACCAAATCTACCCATGTGACTTTCACAATGCAAAGAAAGACATGTCCACCAGTGAAGTTGAACAACTGCACTTTACCACAGACCGACGATGCCAAATATCTTGGTATGCACATCTACAGAAGGCTTACTTGGAAAAAACATATTTTCACAAAACGAAAACAACTTGGAATGAAGTTAAGTAAAATGTAATGGATGGTAGGAAGAAGGTCACAGCTGTCTCTTGAGAACAATAACTTCTAATCTAGAAATCCATAATAACACCAATATAGACATATAGTATACAGCTGTGGGGGACTGCTAGTACTTCTAATATTGAAAACCTTCAAAGATTTTAGAACAGTACTGTTTTTTTGGGGCAATGTCCTTTGTACCTTTTGACAGGGTAAAGTACACCTAAATGTACTGGTTTTTGTTAATAAAAAATAATAAAAAAACTTACAATTCAGGAGACGGTTCTGTTCTGATAATTTAAAATTTGGGTGAACAAATAAAATGCATTGGTAATAGTAACTAATCTTAATATAATAATAACATTATAATAGTGTTAGTATAGTATCAAAAATACTAAACCAACCTCGATTTTTAATTTTAAATAGAAATTTAAACTTAAAGTGACATTTGGGCAGAAATTCACAAAATAGCTTCACAACGGAGAAAGTGTACTTTTAATGCGAATTTGAAAAAAAGAATAATTTAAAATAAGTTTTATATAAAAATAAATAATCTTTTACCTTTACTTTTACTTTTTATATAAATCTCGTTGGCGCATGGGCGTCAGTACTTTCGTATTTGTACTTATTTTTCCGAAAATAATAATTATGGTTACCCTAGATGTAATATATCTAATCTATGTTATAATCTTATACCTACTAATAAATGTGCATATTTTCTCCTCTTTTTGCCATTACAAATGTGTATGTAGATGTCAGATGTAAATAATAACTAATTTGTTTCCAGTTTAGCTGCTTTTTTAGAGTAAGTATTATTTTATGTAATTAAAAGATTTTTATTAAACATAATTATTAATATTATTAGTTTATTATTATTATTAATAATAATATAATTAGTAATATTAATTAATTTTCTTTTTTTTAATAAATTTAAGACTAAAAATTAAAACAGAAACTTAGAAGTAAAATCAATATATGATTTGTGATTCGGTAAATATTCATTTTTTAATCACTTTTAATATACAAAAAAAAGCGAAAACAACAAAATTAAGGTGATCTAATTAAAACAATAACATGATCATTTGCTCTTCTATTTGCACAAAAGTATTCATACCGAATAATTTAAGCATTCGGCGAATATTATTCATACGGCGATCTTGTGATTTCTAGAATTCTGCTTGTCAAATTTGCTTTTGTTTTTAAGCAACTTAGTCGTAATTCTCTGATAATTTTATTTTAGTGACATGAACAAATTCATTTTTAATAATAAAATAATTTTTGTTGTTGAACAGGGCCTATCAGTGAATGTTACACTGGGAGGTAATTTTCCTCAGCATCTGTTAATTTAAAAAAATCTACATAATACAATGTTAATTTAAAAAATTATTTGAAGGGGGGGGAACAATTTTGTAAAACTCTTTAGCTACGATAATATTATCAGTGACAATAATAAAAGTAATTCTTGTTCATTGTGCATTTAACAATGCACAATAATATTATTATCTATTAGATGATTATATCATTTGAAAGAAGAAGTTTTGTTTTAATTCATTATTTTGATAATATGATAAAATAATTATTTTGATATTGAATTTACAGATAATCTTAATTAAAGTTTTTTTTTAAAGTGTGGCACGGTATAGATAGTTAATCTATTAATTAATTGTTATTATTAACATTTTCTTTTGAGAAATAATAATTCGGGAAAATCAAGCAAAATTTTCTTATTTTTTATTTTGAATAATTTATTATTGATTTTGTTGTTTCAGTTTCAATAATTGCGTCGAAAAATTTAATTTAGCTTTATGGTTATATAAAATCACCGTTCCCTTGTTCAAAGTTTACATCCACTATGCAGTATCGCAGCGGTCCTGAAAGACGGGAAGAGGGAGCTGTTTACTTCTTATATTTATAAATATTATGACAATTGCATGGGGTTGACCTCTATTTTTTTCAATATTGAAATTTTATTCAATATGCCTTTTTTTATTATTTACCTGTCTATAAATATTAATTTTCGATTCGCATTATTTCTAGTCGCATTATTTTTAATCTTATCTTTTTTACAATATTGCTATTTAGAAGTAAAAAAATATTGATTTGCCAATAGATTGAATATCTGCCGTTGTAGTACCTTTATTGACATTGCGCGAGATTGCGCTTATCTCCAAACAGATAAATATAATAAAAATTTTATTTATATTTTTTTCTGTTTTCATGCGTTAAATTTGGTTGATTGATTAATAATTGATTAATCCAGGTAGTTAGATTTCACAATTTTTTTGATAGTACCGGGAAATATTTCCTTTTACAAACATACATTTTTTTAATTGTTATATTTACAGTTATTAAATAAACAAACAAAAGTCAGATTTCTAAAAAATAATGGTTCTTTTATAAGACTTGGATAAGTATGAAAAATTGCGTATTAAAAAATACATTGCAGAAAAGCAACAAAGTTCCTTCTGCCTGTGGTATATACATACACTATTTTTTCAATGACATTCTTTTTTTTTCAAAAAAAGAAAATGCAAATTCCTCCCATTTCCCCTTAAGTATTGAGGTAAATTAGATTAAGAAATTAAATTCTAAAAATAAATATATCTATTGCGATGAGTAAAAGATGAGTTAATATAAACTTATCTCAATTAACTTTTGAAGTAATAATTTAATTTTTCTTTGAATTTCAGCACTTAACTGACAAAAATTAGTCAGCAAGCAACAAATTTCCTCTACAAATTGAAACCATCAATAAAATAATGTTTGGTTACGTTTATGCTGCGGTAATCTTATTTATTATATCCTCGACATCGCTAGTGAACACCGCAAGCACAAGCCAAATATGTAATCTTTTTGACGACGTAAGTGGTTCCAAACTTGAAATTAAATGTTATAATTATAAAAACACTTTACGCTTTAACGTGTCACTCACTTCAAACATAAAGTCGATCAAACTCATAAGAAATAATATAAACGCATTGGATTCTTCATCTTTTCCTAATTGGTCCGAAGTAATAGAAAGGATCTATTTGAACTCGAACAACTTAATAGATCTTCCTCCTGGTGTTTTCAAAAATTTTCCTAATCTTCAATTTCTTGATTTGACGGACAACAATATATCAGAGTTTCATCCTGATGTATTTTTAGAAAACAAACAATTACGTGAAATTTACTTAGACGAGAACCGTTTTCAAATTTTGAAATCAGCACCTTTTAAAACTATGGTCAGTTTAAAAAAAGTTACATTGGCAAAAAATCCTTTGGAAGGTTGCAATGAAGAAACTTTAGAAGCATTGGATTACTTTAGAAAGAAAGGCATTGATACAGACGTACCAAATTTATGCAGACAAATAAACGTTAGCCAAATTGACTTTTTGAATACAGGAAGTGATAATAAGTTGGACGTAGACGCATTCTTTAGAAAAGAAACCGATTTAAACGTAACCAGAACCTCAGATTCTGTAAACAATTTGACTTTCGGAACTTTTTATTCGAATAAAACCCTGTTGTACTCTTTTCAAGCATTTATTGTAATATTTTTATCTATATTAGGACTTTTAAGTGTCATTTGCATTATTCGAAGAAATAAAAGAAAAAATAATAACAAGACGAGAACGTATTCGGGAGATTTTCTGATTGAAGAAGAAGAAGAAGAAAGTGGATATTTAACACCAAGAACGCCTAATACTTATCCCACATATTTAGAGATTCTTGCAGAACTTGAAAGAACTTCAAGAAAATCGGGACATTTTGAAAGTAACGTGGAGAGAAATGCACAAAGTAATTGTAAACTACAACCAAAAATTCATAAAATAGTAAGCTTAATAAAAAGTTTACTCATGAAACAGTAGCTGCGTAAGTTTACGGTGTTTCTAATGAATATCAAAAACTTGGTTTAGTCAATTTAATAGCTACTATATAAATCTAACATTAAACTTTCAAAGTAATTAAAACACCATGGTAATTTTTAATTATTTTTTAACAAGCTGACCATAAAGTAAAGTAGCGTCTGATTCATGAGTACACTTCTTCAGTGGATGTCCGCTTCTGATTGTGAGTCAGCTCAATGTAGATCTAATTAGGAGTAAAAACTGAACTGACTCTGTCTAGATGCAGTCTGTTTTCTTCGTCTTGGATTTTGCACTCAGGTGGATCTACATTCAGGCGACCGCGTCCAGTACAATTGTTCTAGAACAGCAATTTATGAAAAAGTTGCTAATCTTTTTTATTTCAGAATCATATTTATGAAGAAATTAAGATTTCTTCTAAGAAAAATAATTTGGAGTAGAATGAGATTGTACTCAATGTATATCTCGTGCATGGTAGAGATTTGACTCAGTTGTTAGATGTATTGTGAAAGTTTCATCTAACCGAATCTGAATCTGTTGCTATGCACGAAATACCAATGGATCTCAAAGAGTACCTCGATCTCTTCTAAAGATGCTCCTGGTTACTTCTTGCATATTACAAACTGTACAAAATGTTAAAATAATGAATTTTAACCATAAAGTAAGGAATACATACGTACATTTAAAAATAATATTTAAAAAACAATAAAAAGACATTAATCTACATTTAACAGGTTTGGACTCTTATTTTTATTAATTATTATTATTATCAAATTTTTTCTTATTTTACTTATTTATTGAACTATTTTAAGTCCAAAGCCGTTAAATATAAATTAATGTTTTTATAGTTTCTTAAATAGTATTTTTCTATGTAATATGTAGGTATTATTATGTTATTGATCTAATAATTATGTTATTGCTTTTTATAAAATTGTATTACATAAATAAATATAAGAATAATAAAGAAAATAATAAAAATAAGAAGAAAAGGAGCGAAGAAAAGAATCCAGGAGGTAGCAGTCAGAGTATCTGTATATCGGTATATAATATAATTTCAGTACAGAATGTATTCTTTACTTTACCGTTAAAATTCATTATTTTAACATTTTGTTTAATATATGTTTATTTTTAACATTACATACTATTAATCACCACAAAAATCCACTTAAAAAATTCATTTTTAAGTTCTTTTTCTATATTAAAGTAAATTACTGTTAAAATTAACCAACGCACTTTTACTTACGCTTTTTCATTTTATTATTAATTTTTTGTAACTATGAAACTAGCACATTAACATAGAGTACAACAATAACGGTACAACGCTTAAAAAAACAGTTCTTTATTATTAATTATGCGTTCTATTATATTTCTAATAGAAATAACAATTTATTATACTTTATATTAAAATAATTATTTTTTTAAAGTTTATTTCATTTTCCTACAAATATGATTGTGAAATCAGATATCAAACATTTAGTGTGCACAATGATTTTTTAAGTAAAAAATTTGATATAAGAATCGTAGAGCGAGAATGTCGATTTTTTATAGATGAAAAATGACTAAATATTGTAATTATTTTTTTAAGGCTATAGGCGGCTACGCTGCAGAGGTAACACCTTTTGCCAAGACGGTCACATCAAGTGAGAAACCAGGAGATGGTCTGTGGTAACTGGGCCTCGCAGGGTACCTAACTCTCATTTATGGCTCCACATGCTACATCCTGGAAACTGCGTTGACCCGCAGGCAAAACTAAGTGAGGGTAGCCAGATATAGTGAAAATTATCTGAGGGCACCAGTTTCAGTATAAGTGCAGATCGGCGTCAGTGAAGTAACCATCTGATACGGCGGTATAGCATATATTTGAAAGTGCAGTCATAATGACACAAACGGTTTCAAAACTGCGCGAGGAAGGCAACGGAAGACCACCTCGTATATTTTCCCAGGAAATTCATAAAATGGCTGCAAAACTAAACAATGGTCTTGAGTACGGGCGCTCCTTAAATGAAGCAGAGATACTAAGAATCTCGCGGTCAGCTTCGGTAAATTTTAGTAAGAATTACGCAAAAAAATAGGGACGTGGAATGTGCGCAGTATGTTCCAGCCTGGAAAGATAAATAACACCATTAAAGAAATGGAGAATTTAAATATCTCGGTTTTTAACATTAGCGAAATGAGATGGCTTCAGAATGGAAAATGCATAATAGACAATTATACAATATACCAGGTGTGTAAGTATGAAACCGGAATTTTTGTACAGAAAATACACGTTTATTGTAATGATATGATACAAAGTAACTTATTCAAAGTATTGTCCGTCGCTATCTATACATTTTTCCCATCTTTCTGGCAATTTGTGGATTCCGCGCCCAAAGAACTGTTGCTTTTTTGAGGCAAACCAGTCATCGAGCTATTTTTGTACATCTTCGTAAGAAGTAAAGCGCTGCTCAGCAAGTGCGTGTCCAATCGATGCTAACAAGTAGTAATCGGATGGAGCAAGGTCCGGTGAGTAGGGCGCGTGCTGAAGAATCTCCCAACGGAACGACTCTATCGTTTCCTGGACCTGTTTTGCTTTGTGTGCTGGTGCATAGTCATGCAGCAAAATCACCTTGTGTTGTCTTTGTTGGTATTCTGGTCGTTTTTCACGCAAAACTCGATCCAAATCGGTCATTTGTTGTCGGTAGCGTTGAGTATTGACAGTTTGCCCAGGTTTCAGCAGCTCGTAGTAGATTACGCCCTTCTGATCCCACCAAACACACAGCATTGCCTTTCGTCCGTAGCGGTTTGGTCTTGTCGTCGATGTTGATGGTTCACCCGGAGTAACCCATGACTTTTTGCGCTCAGGATTCTCGAAATATATCGACTTTTCATCGCCAGTCACAATTCGATGTAAAAATGACTTTCTTTTGAACCTGGCGAGCAGCATTTTGCATGATGTTTGGCGGTTTTCCTGCTGTCTTTCGTTGAGTTCATGTGGAACTCATTTCCCCACCTTTTGTATCTTTCCCATGGCTTTCAACCGAAGGGAGATGGCTTCTCGGGTCACCTTTAACTGATCCGCCAGTTGTTGTTGTGTTTGAGCGTCGTCTTCGTCCAACAAGGCTTGCAGGTCAGTGTCTTCAAACTTTTTCGGTGGTCTTCCACGTTCTTCGTTCCTCACGTCAAAATCGCCACTTTTGAACCGTTTGAACCACTCGAAACACTGTGTTTTACCGAGAGCATGCTCACCGAACGCCTCCACAAGCATTTGATGCGATTCGGCTGCGGTTTTCTTCAGATGAAAACAGAAAAGTAGTGCTGTCCGCAAATCGTAATTTGTTGGCACAAAACTCGACATGTTTATCTCTAATAAACTAATGCTACTGAATGAAACTCGTGTTATTGTGAGTTGGAAATCTTTGTCGGATATCAAAACAATAACAAGACACCGCTGACGTGATGTGTCGGTAACTGCATCGACATCTAGCACCACCTATAGGCAAATTCCGGTTTCATACTTACACACCTGATACTACACTGGAGATCAAACTACGCAGATCAAAAATGGAGTTGCCATAAGAGTCTCTAAAGAAGTAAACGACTCGGTTCAAAATTTTATTCCAGTGTCGGATAGAGTTGTCATGTTGCGGGTCCGGGCGTATCCAACAAATGTCAATTTTATACAGATATAGGCTCCTACATCTGAATGCGAGGACGTAGTAATAGAACAGTTTTATTCCGGTTTCGAAACAGTTCCGGACACCTTCGGCGCCCTCCGGGCCTGTTTTATTTTTTCACCTTACACATAACAATTTAAAAATATCCCTGACAAATGACAAAACTCGCCAAGGATGGAACTCGAAGCCATAGAGCTCGTCCGGGTGTCAACCGCGACTGACAACATTAAAAGTATATCAAAGCACACGTACCGTCAACAAAATGAAGAGCAGGGAATCAACGTGCAAGTTTACCGTAGCGCGATTCGTTGCAACAGGATGTATCGGGTTACAACTACCTGCTTTTAATAACTTTAAAGTGCCGTTTTTTCGAAAAGTAATATATAATCCTTTAAAATTTTTGTTCTGGTATGCTTAGAAAAGTGTCTTCTTTTCACACACCGAGAAGAATTGTGGGTTTCGATAAATGTATGTAGCAAAGAAATTTTGCTTTGCTCGACATACATTCCACCACATTCATGTGAACAGGTGTACACTAGTCATCTTGCACAAGTTGCGAGTTTTACTCAACAATTTCCGAGTCACAGAATATGTATCATTGGTGATTACAACTTACCGGGATTGTCTTGGCAATCTAATGGTCTCAGTTCTGTACTATCAGCAGTTAATGCAACTTCTCAAATTGAAGAAATGGTATGCAACAAGCTTTCCGCTAATTGCTTCTCTCAGTTTAACTCGATCAGCAACTCAAATAATGTAACTCTTGATTTAGTCTTTTACAACGATGCTTACGTATTAGTTGAAGAAATTTCGCTATTGAGCACCCCTGTTGATGTTAATCATCCGTCGTTTCTTGTTACTCTTACCGACATTGGCATTAATCATCTTAAGACGGAAGAGCCCATTCGCCATTTGGATTTCAAGAATGCACCTTATCAGACCATTAATGACTACTTGAATCGTGTTGATTAGAATTTTATTAAGGAACTTGAATCCATTGATAATTGTGTGGGTGAAGTTAACAAACGCATCCTTAATGTAATTGAATCGGCCATACCAGTGCTGCACAGGAAGAAAGAATGCGACAACTTTCCTACTTGGGTAAGTAAGCGAACTAAATCCATGATCTTTAACAAAAAGCGTTTACAAAAGTTGTATAAGAAAATGCTGCAAACTGGCTCTTGATTATGATAGGAAAAATTGCATTATAGATGTTGAGCATAAGCTATTAAACAATTCTCCAAAACAATTTTGGTCACTCATAAAATCTAAATCAGATTTTAGTGATCGTGACATTCCTTCAAAAATGCATGATTCAACAAGCTATTGTTATGATGCTACCAGCATAGCTAATCTATTCGCAAACTCTTTTGAGAATGCTTATTGTGATAATGCTGGAAATATAGCAAATACGAAATGAGATGCTAGTTTAGTTGATTGCGTTGACCTGGTGAATATTGTTATAACTGAAGATGAAGTGGCTGAAAAATTAGTATTACTGAATACGTCTTCGAACCCCTGCTCGGATGGAATCCCTGCCATATTTGTCAAAAATTGTCGGGAAAGTCTTGTTAAACCTTTAACTCTCTTTTTTAATAAATCCTTACAGACATCCTACTTTCCTGATGCATGGAAGATTTCATCTGTCACTCCTATTTTTAAAGGGAAAGATCGCTCTCATGTTGGAAACTATCGACCAATAAGCATACTCTCGGTAATTCCAACAGTTTTTGAATAGATTGTTACAGATAAGCTTTACTGGGCGACTAAAGCCATTATTATTGACCAACAACATGGTTTTTTTAAACATCGATTAACTGCAAGAAATTTATGTACGTTTTCGGAATATGTTAAACAACCTTGAATTTGACTCTAGTGTTGACTGCATATTTACAGTCAACAATTACAGTCAAGATTTTACCAAGGCATTTGATCGTGTTCACAATGAACGGTTGGTTTACAAGTTGGGTAAGTTAGGGATTGGTGTTAACTTACTTAATTGGTTGTCATCATACTTATCAAGCCGGCATCAAAAAGTCAAGATTGTCAACTCTAATTCACGTAATATTCTGGTAAAATCAGGAATTCCGCAAGGCTCTCATCTTGGCCCGTTATTGTTTATACTATATATTAACGATATTATATCGGTTTTCAAGTATAGTGAATTTTTATTGTATGCAGATGATCTCAAGATATTTAGGATTGCAAACTCGGTGCATGATTTCGATCTAATTTCCAATGATCTTCGTTCTTTCGAATCATGGTGTAGTGCAAACTTTATCGAGTTAAATGTCTCTAAATGCAAATTTCTCAGGATTTCTCGGAAGAGGAATCACATTGATCACACTTATAGCTTGTTATGAAATAACATCGAAATTGTTTCCAAATTCAAAGATTTAGGCGTAACAATGGATTCTAAATTTAGTTTTACGTCGCATTTGAACGAAATTGTTAATAAGTGTAACAAAATGTTGGGATTTATCAAAAGACATACTCAAGAATTTAACAGCTTGAGAGTTTTAAACTTGTTGTAAGCTGCTTACCTGGGGTCGCATTTAGAATATTGCTCTGTGGTTTGGAATCCGCACCATTTGACTCACATCTCCCGATTAGAGAAACTTCAAAGAAGATATGCCAAATTTATTTGCTTCAAGTTCCGCATTTGTTTCGACACCGATTACGATTTGCTGATAGGATACCTAGGTTTATCAAAATTGGATGCTAGAAGAGATTACCTGGACCTGTTGTTTATGTTCACTCTTGAACAATAATATGGATTGTTCATCGTTGCTTAAAAAGGTCAATTTTTGGGCTCACCCGTGCTCTGTTCGGAAGCCAGATCTTTTCTTGGTTGATTTCCATAGAACCAGCTATGGGATGCATTCCCCAGTTACAAGGTTGCAATACCTTGCAAATAAGGTTGGAGTTGACTTACACGCAAGTTCTTCGACTAGTTTTAAATCATCGATTAGGCTTGCTTTAAATATGTAACTTGTGTTTTTGTTTTTGTTTATATTTTGTGTTTTATTTTATTTTGTATTATCGATTGTTTAAAGGAGCTATTCCGTAAATAAAAATTATTATTATTATTATTATATATACGTATGTAAGTCTTTAAGTACATACTTTATATAAACAATATAGATCTATAAATTTATTGATTATCCTTAATCAATAAGGATAAGATAAGATTAATAAGATAATAATCAATTTATTTATTTTTATTATATTTATATTTATTTTTATTTATTTAAATTCGGTCTAGCTCGGGCAAAAATTTTATCTGTCCTTTCCGAATTTAGACTTGAATGTTAAAATAAAAAATGCAATATTTAAAAAAAACTCATGAGGTTCCTATACTGATATAATAAATTAAAAAAATTATTCGTCACAAATTTATACAATATGAAACAAAATTATAACAATAATTTTGACATCAAAAATGCTTTTACTTTCAGACAGCAAAACAACATTTAGCAAATTTAAAATAAAACTAATTTTGCTATCTACGAAAAAAAAGAATTTCAACGTGTTCGTATACAGTTTATGTTTGAAGAAGGTAAAAACCAAATTACAAAAAAAATAAAATGTTTAAGTTGGTCGGTACAGCAGGCACTAAAACTAAAATGTTTTCAAGAGACAGGCTTTTACAAAAATCGTAAAAAAAGTGGAAGAAAAAAATAACATCTCTCCGTGAAGATCGGCTTTTAATACGAAGTTTGTTAAGAAATCGGAAAAAAAACGAACTGGCTTCTGGACTACTGCACGAAACGTGAACACGTATTTCTGCCAGAACTACAAGAAGAAGACTGATGGGAGAAGCCGGGTGTTGAGTTAGTGGTGTTGTAGATAAACCAGTTTGTAAAAAAACAATAATTTATTTTTAAATTACAACAAGTGGACTGTTAGGTTAAAGTAAAATACATGTGTATCATTTGGCAGTTAGAATACTAATGCGTAAATACATTGAACACTGGAGTGAAATGCCCGCTAAGCGGGGATAAAAGTGAAGTAAGGCAATTTGCCGCAACATGCCGGCAGCCTTAAAAACTTGCTTTTAAAAAATGAACACATACTAAGTAAGAAAAAAATACGAAAAAATATACAATTCAAACATAATTAGGTTATGTGGAAATAGATGGAGTTCTTGGGATTGTGGAAAAAATGAAACTACAATATTGTGCTAGTCGACGTTTCGGATCATTTATTGATCCATCTTCAGGACTGCAAGCGGTAAATGCAAATCAATATAACAAAATGGAAGCCACAAAAAATACGTACCATACGCAAATAGGTGATAATTAGTTTTATCGTAATTGGGAACGCGGATATATGTGGAAAACAGTTGTCATTAACACAGTTAACAATTAAAATTAATAGTAAAACATGTAAAAACATTTAAACAATGTATGATGCGACTTCTAAAATTGAATTTAGCGCCAATACCTACTCATCGATGACAAGGACAAATACCCATGGACCACCACGTTGTGTAATTACCTACCGCACCCCATCTAGTAACTAGTTCTTTCTTCCGTTGTACAAAACAAAATTGTTAACACAGCTGAAACAAAACAGATGACCGCTTTAAAAACAAGAGACCATTTTAAACTCACGACACAAGTAAAACTACATATATTTAGGTTATGTCAAATCTTT
Source organism: Cantharis rustica (assembly GCA_911387805.1). NCBI lineage: Eukaryota > Metazoa > Arthropoda > Insecta > Coleoptera > Cantharidae > Cantharis > Cantharis rustica. The sequence goes on along the minus strand of OU426878.1, from coordinate 52,380,020 downwards.
TATCTCCAGTTTCAATCTGGGTTCAAGGATAAAGTCTGAAGCAATGATAAAATCATAATTAATTTCCAAACATCCTGTATTTTAATAACCCTAAATTTGGTGATCACGATACTTATTTTTATATCGGAATTCTATGTAACTGAAGTAATGTAAAATTGCATTCTTAGGGGTCAAAAGTTTATATTTTATATAATTTAATTGTGCACGGTTGGGTCAAGATTATATTTTGTATTGTATTTAATTATATTATTGTTTGTCGAAACTATAAACCCATCTTTTGTTAAAACTACACCTGCAAACGTGGCTCAATTAAACCAAGCGGAGATCGTAATTTAGATTTGAAACGTCACGTGGATAACGCTGAAATTTGACTAAAAGCTTTTTGGCTCTCGTCTAGGCGGGATTTGGGCATTTTTCTAGACAATCTACTTTAATATTTTAAGGAGAGTCGGAGGGATTTGTGAATTTTCTTCTAGAGTTCTTCGAGAGTAACTGACAAATCTTTCAAATAGAAATTACATTCACGTTCAATTCAATTAAGCATAATTATTAATATACATCTCAATTGTCATGGGCTTTAAAATTATTTTCAACTTGTGATCGTTAGAATAACTAGAAAAACCATTGCAATTAATTTACATACAAATAAAGAACTCAAGTTTGGAATGTGCAGCTGTTAGTCAATAACAACCCTAACTGCGGTGTCGATTTCGTGTGTTAGAAAGAATCGAACCGGTCCGAACTATAAAATAAGATATAGGCAACACCACAAGCATTACAATTTGGATATTGTAATCTTACAACAGTGTTAATAAAATCTATAAATAAATAAACTTTATAACATAATAATAGCAATAAAGTTATTCAAAATTAACGTGTAAAAATTTTAAAAACAAAAAGACTGACTTTATCATTCTTATCTGGTGCAAGTGTAACATTAACTGGAAGGGTCATCTCTGACAGACAACATACAAACAATAAATAAAGTTTTAAACATTCCCGCCATACCCCAATCAGTACAAAAACGAAAATGTAAAAGTTCAATCACCCACCGCTTGGTACACGTCATAAGGTAATCTACACAGAAGTCAAAATGGGACAACCAAACGATGGAATTTGAGGATAAAAGGACAAGGTCCCAATAAGAAGAGAGTTTAGAATTGCTTTAATTTGTGAAAACAATCTGCTTAGCTGTTCAAAGGTAAATTAATGATTACCAGTAACGCGATAAAGATGCCTTTTTCCCGATTTAACCACTGCTTCCCAAATTCCACCAAAGTGTGGAGAACGCACTGGTATAAATTTCCAAGTAATGAACAATTGAGTTAAGAAATTCGATATGGCATTATTGTGTTGCTCAGTTGAAGCTAAACTGTACCATTTTTTCAATTCTCTATTTGCTCCCACAAATTTGTTCCGTTATCAAAATGAATAGTTTGACATAAACCTCGTCTTGAAATAAAACGTTTTAAACAGGTTAAAAAGGCTAAAGTGGTTAAGCTACTGATCACCTCTAAATGGATATAGTCTTAGTAGTGAAATAGACACAAACATAAAGTTATGCCTTAAAATTAATTTTTAAGTAATTTGTGGTATTTAATAGTATGTGGTGTTAAAATATCAAACCTAACAAATGTTAAAATAATAAATTTTAACTGTTAAGTAAAGAATACATACTACACAGAAACATAATATTTAAAAAACACTAAAATGGCAATAATTCACATTTAACAGGGTTGAAATTAAAACCTGTTAGAGGAACAATTGGAAGAATTGCTTATAAATCTAAGTTCAACCCTGTTAAATGTGAATTATTGTCATTTTAGTGTTTTTTAAATATTATGTTTCTGTGTAGTATGTATTCTTTACTTAACAGTTAAATTTTTTTATTTGACGTAGACTTTTCGAGTGAAATGCATTGAAACAAAATAAAAACTTAATGACATTGTTAATCAAAATTTAATATTTACGAGTTTTAGAAGGGTATGTATTAGTATAAGCAGTAGAAAACTTGTTTGTAAATGAGTGTTTTCATAATAAATTTTCAAAATGTTTTCCATTTACAGCTAAACAATGATACAACCTTTGTTAAAACTCGCTTCTAACTTTTTCAAAAGTTTCTTTCGTAATATTTTTGCAAGTTACTGTAATTCGTAATTTTAACTCTTCAATATTGGCTGGTTTTGTATCATAAATATCAGATTTTAAATATCCCCATAAAAATAAATCAAGAGGAGTTACGTCAGGCCATTCTGGCATTCATAGCTGGCCATTCTATAGGTTCTTTTCTGCAATCCACTGCCCAGGAAATGTACCATCTAACCAGTTTCGAATAGGTATAGTATAGTGAGGAGGTGCTCCATCTTGTTGAAAATACAAAGCATTTTCATCGATCTCCATGAGACCTTCTTCATCGCTTTGATTCTCTAACGCATCAACTATTAAAAGATGGATTGCATCTTCAAGCATTTCGAGATATTTTTGGTCTGTTAAATTTCCATCAATAAATAATGGTCCAATAATTGTATCACCAAATATATACACATTTACCTTCTGCAGCCACTGTGTATGTCCATCAATAAACACATGAGGATTTTTTATCGCACCAATATCAACAGTTGTGTTTATTGACAAATCCATTTAAAAAAAAAGCTTGACTCATCCGAAAAACAAGTGGATTTCAATAAATGTGGATGTGTGGTTAATAATAAATTCAAGCATTTTGTCACTAAACTCCACTCCTCTGTCTGGATCATCCTCGGTCAAAGTTTGATGAATCTGCATTTTATATATAGGTAAAATTTATGCAATTTTAGCGCCTTATGAACAGTACCCACTGATAGCAGAAACTTCACGCATCGAACTATTAGGATTTGAAGCATAATGGCCTATAACTTCAATTAGAGCTACGTCATCCAATATTCTAGAATTCCTACGTGTTTTATTTTTGACGGATCCTATTTCCCGAAATTCTGAAACAAGGTCTATAACATATCTATGTAAGTATGTACATAAGTGTGCAATGAAATTCGAACACTAAAGCTTTATACCTATAAATAACAAAATTTATTTTACCTGAAATTATTTTTGGTTTTTCTAAGTAGGGGTTTCTAAGTAGTATCTAGATAAATTCCTACGTGTTTAATTTTTGACGGATCCTATTTCTTGAAATTCTGAAACAAGGTCTATAACATATCTATGTAAGTATGTACATAGTGTGCAATGAAATCCGAACAACGATGAACGATGAACTTATTGGCTATATGGAGGTACCACGTGTTACCGTTTATCTCCTTCAACTCATGTGGGCAGCGGGCGTTGGAGTTTATTGAGGTATCTTTGCTCATTTTAAAGCGCTAGGCTTGATCTGGCTGGGTTATTAGTCCCTGGGGAGAAATCCGAACACTAAAGATTTATACCTATAAATAACAAAATTTATTTTACCTGAAATTATTTTTGGTTTTTCTAAGTAGGGGTTTTCTAAGTAGTATCTAAATACATCCCTTACAACCCTTACAATAGTATACAACCATTTCTTATTAGTTTTGAAGTGTTGGTTAGTTAAATAGCACGGGTTATAATAAATTGTCGTAAAAATGTCTAAATTAACCAACGAAAAAAAAGCAGTTATTCTCGCTTTAAGAGAAGAAAATTTATCTATGCGTGCAATAAGTAAGCAAGTTAAATGTAGTGTTTCAACAGTGAGTGCCCTATGCAAAAAATTTCGTGAAACAGGATCTACTGAAAGAAAGACGGGTAGTGGAAGAAAACGTAGTACTACCGTACTACCGTAAAAGATGATCGTGTTTTAGAACGAATGTGTTTGAAAAACAGGGCGTCTACATCAACGGAGTTGTGCAGTGAATGGTCGGAAGCAACTGGAGTACAAGTTTCGTCTTCCACGGTACGTAGGAGGCTTATTGCAAGTGGACTGAATGCTAGACGACCTAGAAAAAAAACACTGCTATCCAAAAAAATGCGATCTGCACGGCTTAAATGGGCACGAGAGCATGAAAACTGGACTGAAGAAATGTGGGATAAAGTCATTTTCTCGGACGAGTCAAAATTCAATTTGCATGGCACGGATGGCATTCAATATGTACGGCAAAGACAAGGTGAAGAATTTAAAGATCGATGTTTGAAAGCAACGATTAAATTTCCTACGAGTGTAATGGTTTGGGGATGCATTACAAGTAAAAACGTTGGTCCACTGTACTTAATAGAGAAAACTCTCAACGCAGAGGGTTATTTAAAAATTTTAAATGAGCATTTGCTGCCATTTATAAAGAAGGAATTTAAATCTACTAAAAAGTGTATATTCCAAGATGATTCTGCTCCGTGCCACCGTGCAAAAAAGGTAATATAAAATTTTTTTTGTTATTGTACTGTTCTAGTTTTTCTATGAACTTTAGAAAGCATTTTAATTAAAATCGATTTTTAAATATTATAATTTTTTGTTGCAGGTAAAGGACTTTTTACAACAAAGGCAGGTAAAACCCTTGACCTGGCCAGGTAATTCTCCGGATTCAAATCCAATAGAGAATTGCTGGTATATGGTTGCAACAAAAATAGCCAAAGAACGCCCCAAAAACAAAGAAGAATTAATAAAAGTTCTAAATAAAGTATGGAAAGAAGATTTGGAAAAAAATTACCTGAAGAATTTAATTCATTCAATGCCTAGGCGGATAGCAGCAGTTATCAAGGCACGGGGAGGTTCTACCAAATATTAGAAAACACATAATTATGTAAACTTTGATTATAGACCATAATAAAATTTTGTTGTTGAAATTTTATTTAATTAATTCATTCATTAATTAATTAATACCCACCTGAAATTCCTACAAAAATTGTAATAATTTGAAAACAAATACCAAAACATAAAGCCAATGCTTTTTTGAATTAGAACTAATGCTGAAATTTGCACTTAAGGGATGTATTAAACTGTACAGGTATAGATTAACTTGAAAGATTAATAACAAAATATGTTTTTCTTCCTATTATCTTAAATTATATAGTGTTCGGATTTCATTGCACACTACTGTAAATTTTGTTAAATAAATTGAGTATCAATCGAACTCCGTAAAACTTAACTTCGCCTTAAGTTTTATTCTTTCATCCAGAATGACTTCTGAGATCCAAGCCTAAAAATTTGTTAGTGAGGCTGCTAACACTCAGAAGTCATCCGCCCTCTCCATAATCTCTTTACCGAAATTATTCAACCGTAGACCCTAAATCAAGGATGGAAAGACAATCAAACATGACCTTCTCGTCGTTTTCAAAGTTGAACACGCGTTCATTCAATTAACTTCTAATGTCGGCGTTGACTTAGTTGGCTAACACTTTTATTTGACGCCTCAGGTTAAATCCCAACACTGGACCCAACAGTGGACAACACTAAATATGATAATCTAATAGACTTCTAACTGCACTTCTGAAAATGCCTTCGTCGTACTTGACAATTTAACATGAACTCCTTTGGCTTGCACGCGACAAGGCGTGGTTGCGAAGCGGTAGTGCGCGAAAAAGCGAAGAATACCCACCGAGGGCGTAGAACGCGATCGGTAATTAAGGGTGGCGGAAAACACTTATGCACTTATGCAAATAATTATTACATTGTAAGACGAAGGATTGGTGAAGAATTTCACCCAGATTGCGTAGTACTCACTAACATAGAAGGGGTAGTATAATGATCTGGGCGTGCATGGCATCGGACGGCATTGGTGAAATGTTTGTATGTAAGGGTAGGATGAACTCAAAAACATATATTGCTGTGATTTTTATAGGGTATAATAAAATTTGTAGATTTTTGCGCGCCACCACTGGTGCAGCCCGGCTCGGCGAGCAGGGAAATTTTAGGTTTTGGGGGGATAGCAATGACAGTGGACGAAAAATTTGTGATCGATAAAAATCAGAATTGAAATATTAAAAATAATAAAGGAAAATTTGAGAAAAAAAAGTTGTTTTGATGAAGTGAAAGAGCTGATTAGAATAAAAACGAAGGTTAGTCGCACTTATGATTATAAAAATAAAATATTTTATATTGCGCAATAATTATCAAAATTTTAACGAACAGAACATAGCAATATAGAAGTCATAGAAAATGTTTTATATCTTTCAAATTAAGTTCCTTAAAGCAAGTTTTTGGAGAAACGAATATAAACAATATATTGTTTCAACAGGTCAATGCACCTTGCCACAAATTCGCTCTTACAATAGAATGGCTTCGAAAAAATAACATTGTGAAAATTATTGAGATTTAACTACAGTGAGGGTCAGGCCCGTACTGGCCATATGGCAGATCGGGCAAATGCCCGATGGGCCGGTGCAGTCAAAGAGCCGTCTAACCGGTGGCTGATTATATCGCGAAAAAAATTATGCTATTTTATATAGGTAACATAACAAAGTATTAAAATGGTTAACAGAACTTAAAATTTTAGCACAATAAATTTATAAATAACAAAAACCGTTCAAATACAAGTTTTTAATAGTAGAAGCTTTCGGTCCTGTAAATACCCAATGTTTTCTATACTTCTTATCACTTCTTATCACTTCTTATACACTTCTTATCACTAGTGCGCAGTGGCCCCAAACACTCTTTTTTTTAAATAACCATAGTCGCTTTTTTACCGGTGCAATGAAAAATTTTTTAAAACAAAAAAATTATTGTGTTCGACTATTCGATATGATTGTAGTTAGGTACTGTTTTTAGTGTAGGTACTAAAAAGTTAATTAATTTAGGTCTGGCATCCTCGGGCCCCCAGGAGCAGATTTACCAAATTGTCGCCTATGGGCACTACTTTGAGATGCCGCCCCTGTTATAGCTTTGTAGCTATAACAGCCCAAGTAACATTTGGTGCTGAAAAACTTGGTCAGCAAATTATTTGCTGCCATTGAGGTTTGTCAGCTTCAAATTCAGCTGTGTTTCAGCTTAGGAAAATTAGCTGAATTTTAATCTGACGCTTCGATACGTCGTACGTCAATTAATTAAAATTAATTAAGATAGTTATATGGTTCAGTTGAACACGTGTTTTTATAAATCTATTCATTATTTTATGAACACAGCAGTGTAGAAAAATAATTAAAGAGATCTATCCAAGTAACATTTTGTGCTGAATATCAACTGCGAAAGCGCGGTGTCAGCTTAAAATTCAGCTAGTGAGCTGCGTCAGCTGCTGATTTTTAGTAACGTCAGAAGCTGAATTGCTGATGAATTGCTAATTTGGCAGCAAAAAACCAGCTAAAATTACGCTGCGTCAGCTGTTGAAAATGCTGACTCAGCTGATATTCAGCGCTGAATCAGCTGATCTTCAGCGCTGAATCAGTTAATATTTAGCTGATGTTCAGCGCTGAATCAGCTGAAATTCAGCTAAAATTCAGCTGATATTCAGCATTTTGAACAGCTATTAAAAAAATTATTTTAAATTGATAATTATATTTATCTAATTAAATTGCCGCCCTTTCAATATTTGGTTGTTTAGCGAACATTTATAACACAAATTATATTATTTGTATTTTATATTGTCAATTGATTAGTAATTTAAAAAATGGACCAACATTTAAAGTGTACAAAATTTGTATTAATTTTCATCATTTTCATCATCAATAAATAAAAATAGTGTTAATTAAAGTCGAAATAATTTTCAATGTAAATCTATAATTTATTTACAAATGCAATATTGGGCTTTGGCTTTAAGATATAAATTGCATACAAAAGCGAAATCGCACAAATTCGACCGCATGGTAAAAGAAATTCGTAAAAATATCATCAAACATCATCACTTTATTTTTAAAATTTTTTAATTTTTCTCATTAGTAAGTCATACACTTTCGGGTGGTAATTATATTTTTGAATATTTTATAAAATTTTGTGCACGTTTTTACGGAATTTTTGTGTTAATAATTAACCAAAAAAAGACAATTTTTGCTATTTTTAAATTTCAATGTCATCGAATTTAACGCGGTAGGTGTTTTTACAACATTGTAGCTAATTTAGTGTATTTTTAAAAATTAATTTCTAAAAAATTAAAATTGTCGCAATTTTGTAACTATATGTGCAAATCAATTGTAACAAAATTATTTTGGGAATCCCAAATTTCATAATCTAACTAATGTGATTATACAAATAAGGAAAAAGGTATTTAGAATTTGTAGTAAAATTTTTTTGCGTAAGTATTTATTTAAAAATTTTTATTTAAAAAGTATTTATTTAAAAACCAGCATGAAATATAGTGGTGTGTATTTAATTATTTTTCGATAACTGATGGTCAAATACTCCACACAAAAATAGATTGAATATATTTTAAAAAAATCAAAAAGTTTCATATAGCTTCATAGCCTAGGCAGTTAAGCTGTCAAGTTCCAGTCAGCTGCTAGAGCCCCCAAAATCTGTAAAAATTAAATTTAATAAAGACTTTTTAAATCTAAAAGATGTCAAGTTCCAAGGTGGATACCTCAGGTTCAAATTCCACTCGAGGCGGGCGGACGTGTAAAAAAATGTAAGTTTAAACTTAACTTAAAGTTATACATAATAATATAGCAAATATTATAGATTTGTATAGCTCGGGTCATCTCAATACATTTGTGTTTCATTTAATCTTATCCTAAATCAAAATATTCAAGATTTTATAAGATGCTTCATACTTTTAGTCAAAGCTTATGTGAACGATACTCACACTGCACCTCAACTATGATATTGTACAAAACAGGAAATTTTTTTCTAAACTTCACATATTTATCGATAATCAAGTATGAGTATTGTTTACAGTTTATATCTTTAAATTTATCTATACTGTACTTATATATATAATAGGTACATGTTACAAACTTTCATATCAAGCTAATATGTAATTGTTAAAAAAATATCAGTTGGAAATTTTAGTACAAAATAATAACCAAATTATTTTCGGTTTATCTCCTTTTTTTAAGTAAGTGTTTTGTCGTTATTATTTTATGTAATTATAAAAGATTTTTAGATTACTGTCAGATAATCATTCTTACGATTTGCACTTTTTCCTATAGACAATAGAAAAGAGGACAATTTTCTGAACATATTAAAACAAACATTTTTGCGGATTAACCATTCGTTTTCGAAAAAACGGCAATTTAAAATAAAAATTTTTCATGCATTTTAGATAGGGATTTGATCGTGTAGTACGTTACACGGCATTCTATTGACGGTGCGTGTGCTTTAAACTAATCTTATTTTATAAATACTAATGTATTTATAATAAATTATTAATTCAAAATCGGCTGCCAGTACAATTCAAAAGGTCGACCGGGAAATCGACCTTTTGAATTGCAAAAATTTAAAATGCGGTTTTTGTAATACTACGAAATTTTTGTATCAATTTGCTCAGAAAATTTACCTCTTCTCTATTGTCTGTAGGAAAATGTTCAAATCGTGAAAATGATTGAATGACTGTTCCTCTTAGATGTATTTCCTAAGAGAATCATTTTTGTAATACTAACAAAGTAAATAAAATCATTTTTGTTGTTGAAACGGGTCATCAGTGAATGTTGCCCGAAGAGGTAGTTTTCCCCTGCACTTGTTATTTTTTTAATGTTTTAATTTCATAAAATCCACACAATACAATGATAATTTTAAAAATATTTGGGGATACGAAAAATTAAAAACAAAAAAAGTAGGCAAAAAATTTGCAAATCCCCCACCCACCTTAGTATTGTTTTATGTACTTTACCTTACTGTGAGTAAGAGATACTTAAGATAAACGTATCTCAATTATAACACAGAATTAACCTAAAAAATGATTTTTTAAGTCTATAGTATGATAATTAGTAGATGTAATATTAAAATAAATAAACTATAAACATAATATTAAAATAATGAATTTTAACTGTTGGTGACATTGTTTAGTTTAGTTATTTGATTTTATTTGGTAAGTCGCATTCAATTTAAACTAATTTTTTTAATTTCTTGTTTTTTTTACGTTTTTCTTATGTTATATATGACTGTTGAGCAAAAATAATTGTAAAATAGGGGCCTTTATATTATCGCGTATTACAAAGTTTTTATTTAAATTTTTATAATTTTTATAACATAATTTTTTCAAAATTCATAGTCAGTATTTTAAGATTTTTGTCAATTTGTATTTTTATTTATTTTTCTCTTTTTATTCAAATACTCTAAGTCCAAACTTGTTAAATATAAATTATTGTCGTTTTTATTGTTTTTTAAACGTTATTTTTCTATGTAAGTATATATTCTTTACTTAACAGTTAAAATTCATTATTTTAATATTATGTTTAGTTTATTTATTTTATCTCAATTAACTTTTGAAGTAATAATTTAATTTTTTTCAGACTACAAGTAATGAAAATTAGTCAGCAAAGAACAAATTTCCTCTACAACTTGAAACCTTCAATAAAGTAATGCTCAGTTACGTTTACACTGCCGTAATATTAAATATTATATCCCTAGCATCGTTAGTGGACACCGCTAGCACAACAAGCACAATATGCTATCTTTTTGACGACGTCGATAGTTCCAAACATGAAATTAAATGTTATAATTATAAAAACACTTTACGCTTTAACGTCACACTCACTAAAAACATAAGAACGATCAAACTTATAAGAAATGATATAAACGCATTAGATTCTTCATCTTTTCCCAATCTCTCCGAAGCAATTGAAAGAATCTTTTTGAATTCGAACAACTTAAAAGAACTTCCTCCTGGTGTTTTCAAAAATTTTCCTAATCTTAAATTTCTTGATTTAACGGACAACAATATATCCGAGTTTCACCCTGATGTATTTTTAGAAAACAAACAATTACGTGAAATTTACTTAGACCAGAACCATTTTCAAATTTTGAAATTGAAACCTTTTAAAAATTCGGTCAGTTTGAAAAAAGTTACATTGGCAAAAAATCCTTTGGGGGGTTGCAAAGAAGAAACTTTGGAAACTTTAGATTACTTTAGAAAGAAAGGCATTGATACAGATTTGCCAAATTTATGCATAGAAGTAAACGTTAGCCAAGCTGACTCTGTGAATACAGGAAGTTCTACTAAGTTGGACGAAGACTCTGCTTTAAGAGAAGAAATTGATTTAAACGTAAACAAAACTTTAGATTCAGTAAACAATTTTACTTTTGAAATTCTTTATCGGAATACAACCCTGTTTTACTCTTTGCAAGCATTTGCTATAATATTTTTATCTGCCTTAGGGCTTATAAGTTTTATTTGTATAGTTCGAAGACATAAAAGAAAAAATAATAACAACACGAGAACGTATTTAGGAGAATTGTTGATTGAAGATGAAGAGAGTGAAAATTTAACACCAAAAACGCCTGATAGTTGTTCCAAATATATAGAGATCACTGTAGAAGTTGACAGAACTTCAAAAAAAAAGGGACACTTTGAAAGTAACGTGGCGATAGGTGCACAAAGTAATTGTAAACTACAACCGAAAATACATAAAATAGTAAGTTTAATAAAAAGTTTACTCATGAAACAGTCGCTGTGTGAGTTTACGCCTAATAAATAACAAAAACTAAGTTTAGTCAATGCAATAGCTATAAACCTACCTTTAAACTGTCAAAGTGATTAGAACACCAGATTTTAATATTTTTGAACAAGCTGATCATAAAGTAAAGTAGCGTCTGATTCATGATTACACTTCTTCAGTGGATAATTGTGCTGATTGTGAATCAACTAAACGTACATAAATCCAATTAAGAGTAAAAACTGAACTGACTCTGTCTAGATGCAGATCTAGTCTGCTTTTTTCGTGTTGAATTTTGCACTTCAGGTGGATGATCTACATTCAGGCGATCGCTTCCAGTACAATTTATCCTAAAACGGTAATTTAAGATAAAGTTACTAATTTTTTTTTTTTTTAGGATCATATTTATGAAGAAATAAAGAATAAATTAAATAAAACGAATGAAAACTACAGATGAGTTAATTGAATTTAATTTACATTACAAAAATCTATGTAAAACACAAAATTATACTAAATTAATTTTTATAAAGTTAAACTTCCAAAAATCGAATAAAACATATTTGAAAATAAGTAAATTTATGGTTTCCTTTAGCTCCGTGATTTACAATACAACTTTTTGATAATAATTTTCATATTTTAACATTTTATTAGTTAATTAAAGTTGAAATAGTTTTCAATAGAATTTTGTGAACGTTTACTGAATTACGGTAAAAATTCCTATTGAAAAGCTTGCATTTGACTATTTATACTTGAAAATACATTTTCAGATCAATACATCAGATCAATCAATCAAGCGCATTTTCCATCATAACGTTTCAGGGTTTACTTAGCTTTACATTGATGACGATGAGTGTCTTGAAGTAATTAATATAGGATCAATAATAGGCAATGTTTTAATTGAAAATTGTATTCTTGGTTAGGAGCGTACAAGACATATAGCTCGAGTGCACTTTTTTCAAAGCAAAAATGCATATTTTATTTAAAATTTAAAATTACCAAAAGAAAACGATTATGTTACGCTTGCTAATTATGACAATTCAATATCAGGAACCTATTGGGTCCTGCTGAAGTAATATTATTTTTAATTATTAATATTATTAACTAAAATAATATTACATTTTAACATGTTAGATGAAATTTAAATTAAAACTTAATTCATAACTTACTTGTAAGGACAAAAACTATAATATTTCCAGGTTTGTCTAGAAATCAAAAATTCGAAACATAATGTTGACAATATGTAACAAATTAGATATATTTAATTTAATAGTTTTTGATTCCTTCTGATATACTGGAACCTTGCCGTGATGAAGAGGCTTGCGTGTTTCAAAGAAACGTCGGTCGGTAAACCTGTTAGGACTCGGGGCAGGGACGCAATACTCTCTCGCAGTTGGTCTGTTTTAATCCGCTGGGTTCGGGCCAAGGTCTAAAACTTGGAGCAATAAATCGGAACGACGGCCGCCGTAGAGAAACTAGACGAATTACAAGTACCTGCATGTTTTTACCGTGCATGGAAACTCGTAAGGTAGGATGAAAAGATCCTGATGGCTGAGCTAGCCTGGGTCTCGCAACAATTCACTTTGGTTTCAATTTGGTCTAAACTAGTCCACCCAGATCAATCGGCTATGCTGTTCTCCATCAGAGGGTCGGCAAGACGAGTTTCTAGACGAGTACTGAATATGCAACATTTTGCCTCTCCAGATGCTATATTCTTTGAGTAGTTCTGTCGTCCTGTGTGGATACAGAACGTCTCCTTTTTGCCGCCTCCGTAATGAGTGGGAAGCTTTGAAGAATGAAATTAAAACTATCCCACATAGATGAAACAATCATCAAACAGAAACAGGCAGTTGTATCTCTAGGGGTTACTCTGTCAAAAACAAAAGGCAGGATGTGTGTTCAGGATACCTAGCAAACTAACCCTGTTGTGGCGATGTCCCGTCTATCAGTGGTCAAGAGAAAAATTTGGATATTTCCCTCCGGAGCTAAGATAGGGACGTCCCTAGGTGATGCTCAGTCTCATGCCAACACTGCGGAATCGGGCCCTAAAAGGCAACAACTTTTAGGCCCTAAACAAGTGCGGTTAATGGATTCAAACCACGACGCGACAGAAGGCTGAGATTCGACAACGACCCATGGGTGAAGACCCAAACAACAACGACGGCCACCACAACTCCTGAACCAAAAGAGCCAGAACCCACGGGAGTAGTATCAGTGGTATATCCTATAGTATAGTGGTATATCAGTGGTATATATATCAAGGATATCCTCCCAAACAAGTTGTAAACCCGCGCCCTGCGACCAACATCGAGCATAGCGCAAAAGAGAAAAGTAGCATAGGCGGCAAAGGTATACCCAAGGTAACCCAATTGAGGCTACAAAGATGCCCGCGGAACTCATAGACATCGTCACAGACATTACGACACTAGCGCATCAAAAAGAAAGCAAAAGCATCCCTCTGCAGTTAAAGAATATGCTAAAAGAACTCGATAAAAAAACAGAGAAATATGGAAAGAAGACACGAGAACACATGATAAACGTAATGAGCATGCAGAAACAAGTTCTAAAGCAACTCAGCGAGCAGATGGCCAAGTGTGCACTGGACATTAAAAAAGTGAAACAAGAAGCCAGAAGTCACATAAGAAAGCAGACAAGTGCAGACAAAACAGTAAACAAGAAACAGCTCGAAGCTATTCAAAGACTCGAAAATAGCGTTCGACATATAAATGGAAAAGTGGTGGAGGTTACACTAGCAGTTGGTATTCTGCGGAGCATATTGGATAACCTCTATCACCGAAAATTCGAGACTTTGTTCTCTCCAGAACAGACGGATAAGATCGCGGAGCTATGCAAGCACATGAAAGAGCTAGGAATTAGAGTGGGTCGAGCACAGATCTCTTTAATAAAAACTAAAGAAACGGGTAAAAAGTTAGTTGTAGACTAGTCCACAAGCACGACCGACTTTGTGGACATAGGGATATAGAGAAGGCAATAAGGAGACTCCAACCACTTGCAGCAAGCAGTCCGGCCATAGCCCTAAAGCTGCAAATGGGTAAACAAAGAGCGGACGTGGGCCCGACAGAGAGCTCTATAACCAACACAAACAAATTTTATGAAGCTGTCTTATCTGAAAATTATCGCATTATTGTGCTATCTGAAACTTGACTGACGGACTCTTTTTTTGATTCAGAAATTTTTGATTCGCGTTACAATGTTTACAAAGGTGATAGATCTTCTGCAGCTACCAATAAGTCACGCGGCGAAGATGTTCTGATTGCAACTGACAAGTCTTTGGTCTCCTCCTTGACCCAAATTCATACATCGACTTGGGAGAAACTATGGGTTAGTCTGAATATTGGAGACTCTCGTCTGAAGATCTGTGCAGTGTATATTCCACTCAACAGTAAGTCCGAATTATATCTTAACTTTGTATCTTACGTCAACACGATTATAACCAACAACCCGAATTCTTTTGTCTGTATTATTGGAGATTTTAATCTTCCTCAAATAAAATGGTCATCGATCGGTGATGGTCTTGATCTAATGCCGAGTTTAGGAAACGAATGTAGTTATTTTGCGATGGTCTTCTCTCCTGTAACTTGATACAACACAATCAAATTGATAAAGTAGGCGGTACTAATGCTAGACTTAGTATTTTCAGATCATAGTGATGTTGAGATTGTCAACTGTAGTAATACTTCCTTAATTGACTGTGATTCTTATCATCCGTCATTGCTAATTGAATTGCACGGTGTAAATCCCACTAATCTATCCTGGGGGGACGATATCTTTCATAGTTTCAAATCTTGTGATTACGACGCAATTAATGCAGATATGCTGTTGGTAGATTAGTCATTATTGTCTGTGATCCAGTCTATTAATGAATGTGTCGATCTATTTTATGAATTTCTGTTTTCGATCATAAATAAACATGTAAAAACTTGCACAAGATCGAGCAACTTGTTTCCTACTTGGTTTTCTTCGAAAACAAAATCTCTCGTTTTTGAAAAAAAGATACCTAGCTCATAAGTCATATAAATGTAATCGTTCTGTTGAAAGTTATGATAAATTCTCAAAATTGAGACGGGACACTAAAGAAAGTGTTACTGCTGATAGAAAGGTATATTTATCAGGGATACATCAAGTCATCTACCACTAATCCGAAAAACTTCTGAAATTTTCTGAAAAAATCTCTTGAAATTTTGTGCTGCAACTGCTACTGATGGTAAATTGGTTTCAAATTTGTTTGCCGAATATTTCAAATCAGTATACACCTCTGATAAGTCTCAGGATAGTCCATTTATGTATGGTAGCATGGGTAGCATTGTAAATGATTCTATCTCGAATATAGTGATAAACTTTTTCTTACTTAAAATGACATGTTTTCTTAGCTATGCTGGAGTTAAGAGAAAAAAAACTCACAATTTTTAAACAAAAAAAACACCTTTCTGAAATTTTCAGAAATCTTTGTTTTATGATAAAAGAAAACTTTTGACAGGTATTTGTTACATTCATTTTTTATAAAATTATCTAAGAAAAATATAGTATACTTACATATAATTATAAAATAATAAACATCTTATAAAATAATCACTGTCTTTTTTAAACGTTAGGCGATAAAATCAGCTTTTCAAGCCGCATTTGAAATATGCAATTGAACACTTGCCTGATGGAGGCGTAAAAATATATTCTTATGATACTTCTATTTTCATGACGTCACGAATTTTGTAAAAATTCTCATATTGGAAAATTTTCTAAAAATTTTCTAAAAATTTTATAAAAGGAGGCATCTCATTGGCTGTTGAAACCCCGCTCAATTTAAATTTAGGTATGAAGTATTAAATAATACACAAAATATGAAATATATTGAGATGACCCTAGCTATACAAATTTTTAAAATTTGCGTAATCCCAAAATTACTCTAGCTGGGTATCCATTTTTGTAGCTATGAGCTCTTGTAGTTTTTTAAAATCTTAAATTAAAATGCTCAAATTTGTTTTACCTTGCATGTGGTATTCGATTTTTGCTTCACGTGCGCGCTCGCTTCGCATATGGTATTCCAGCTGGCGTCTTGTCAAACAAATTTGTTGCGATGTAATTTTAATGCATCGACTAAAATATCACTAATTCTTCCAATTTTTCCAATTTTTATGTTCTAAACACCCACTTCACCACAATTAAAACAAAGCATCAAATTAACTTAATTTATTTTATTGATTTTTAACAATTAACAATTTTAAATTATTATTGCGGGAATGATGTTTATCCGCTCGACTACTCGACGTGACGGCCTGAACCCAAGTCTTTCTATTCAAGTCCCACTCTTTCTAGTTTTATTTTCTTCCCACTTTTATTTACAGCTAACATTTTATCTACATTGCATTTTTAGAATAAATAATTTAATAATTTATAATAACAAAATTAAAACTTCAAAATAATTTTACAAAATAAATGAATTAATGGTTTATAGCATTTCGAAACACGACATTTTACCCCCTTAATTTTTTGTTGTAAACGCAAAGTGTTTGCAATTAAAAATTACTAAGTTGTCGTGCTTCGACAAATAAAATTTTAAATACTTTCTAAAATAAATAATTATTATACAAATAAAATCAAAATCTCTTATAATACACTAGTTGAATCGCTTATTTCAGAAACAACTTAAGTCACATTTTGATAATTTTGAGTTTGTTAAACCGTTATGTATTTTTGGGGGGTAACACATAATTTAATTTATATGCTTTTGTTTATGATAAACTCTTACTTTAGTGGTACATCTTTGACCTCAAGCTCGAGTTTTTTTGAAAATGTTTAGATAAACTTATCAAACGTTTTAATTCACCTCCTGAAAACTGCCAAAATGTGACTTAGATTGTTTCTGAAATAAGCGATTCAGTTAATCAAAATCAAAAATAAAATCTCTTCCTTCGTTAAATAAATTTTTTCAAAATTAACTCAAATCAAACTTTCCAATTATATCAAAATAATGTTCAAATAATCTCTTAAAATAAAATTCATTAAATCAAAATTTTTTTTAGCGAAATTTTACAGGCTATTATGGCTTGTTTACACCTTAAATCATCAGAACAGGACCGTCTTCTGAATAAGAAAATTGTAAATTTGTTATTGTTTATTAAAAAACAGTACCGTCCTTCTAAAATAAGTACGTATGGTAACCATAAGTATAATATTATGTAAATCAAATCAAAATGCATAATAAAAATTACATAGTCATTTCGAGGTTTTTTAAACGTCAAATTTAAAACGAATGCGCGTGACGATAGTTCGCTCCGATTGGACGGAGCGTTTTGAGATACAACTGCTGTTAGTCGTACGTCGTACGTAGCACCCATGTAGCACCCTGTATGTACAATAACTTTTATTTACATAGATGGCGCGTGGACAGGAAAATGACAATTGAAACATTGAAACAAACCGTTTCACTTCCTTTTTTCTACGGAAAGTGTCGGAACTATAAAATAAAATATAGGCAACCCAACAATCATCAAAATTTGAATATTGTAATCTTACAAGTTTGTTTAAATAAACTTTCATTTACAGTGTTGTATGCGTGAAATTGTCAGTTATAACTAACCTTGTAAGTTGCAATGGTTGTAATATAAACATTCGTACTCCAACCGGCCTTTTTACTAGTTTGCTTTTATAAATATTAATTATTGTTGTTTACTAAAATTGACACAATTTATTAACAAACGAGGTAAACTATTTGTGGCTTCTTTAATCAAATATTTTTAATTGGAATAACACAATAATAGGCCCTTCAATTCCATTATCACATGTACATCAGGTAATAATTTTTTGTCGATTTAATATAAAAATAAATTTATTAATTATCGTAGCGAGTCGCATTTGCTTTAAAAATTAATTTGTCGACTGTAAGTCATATTTTGTAAACCGTTAAGAACAAAAATTAGACAGTTTGTAAGAAACAATCATCTGTAAAGCCAATAACAGATGTAAATAATTTTCAAACAAATGCCATTAGAAATATGTACAGAATGTACATAAACCGTAAGTAATCGATCGATCAAATTCAACATAACATTTAAAATTTTAAGAGCAAAATTATTGCAAGATCGAATTTTTTCAGGATATTGTCAATCGCTGCATATTGTTTTGAAAAATATTGGTTTTTAATTTAAAAAAGACGATCCCTGAAGAAGTTTAATGGAAACGCCAACGAGATGAAGCTTGGATATTTCAAAACGGTACACCAGGTCGATCCTGGCAAAATTATAAAAACCGTTAAGACTACAAAAGTTGATGGTAAAAGATTAGTCTCTCAATTATGAAATTAGTATAAGTAACAATATTAAAAAATAATTTATAGATTTATTATTCTACATGCCGGTAACAAAAATGGATTTTTTCCTGGTGCCGAATTACTCTTTGGTGCATCGACTAAAAATGCTGATTTTAGATTTATCAAAGTAGAAGTAGAATTACTTGCTACAGTTAATATTATGTAAGTTTATAATTAAAGCAATTACAAAATAAATGTTAAATTATAATCTATTCTAGATATAAACCAGAGAAAGTATTTGTAGCCGATGAACTGGCTGCAAAATATGGTCACGTTGTATTGCGATTGTCTACAATCCAATAGAACATGTTTGGGGCATAGCAAAAATTTACGGCAAAACTGTGCAAAATACTTTGGAAATGTGGAAAGAAGCTCTTGTAACTGTAACTTTGGAAGTATAGAGTAATTCAATTCAGCATACTGAAGCTGAAATTTAAAAAATTTGGCATCGAGAAATAAAATTTGATTACGGAGACGTAGCACCTTTAATCAATAATAATCAATCTAAATGAAGATACTAGTGATTCAGAATATAGCTGATATGATGCCAGTTGAATTACTTCATGTTTCCAAGAGTTCGTGGAGAGAGCCTGAGTTTTTTTGTATTGCGCTAACTTGAATGTATTACATTTTCATAATTAAATGCATTACATTTTAATAATTTTTCTTGCTACAATTAGTAATTAATTTACACACATTCAAGTTAGTGCAGAACAAACAAACATGGCTCTGTTTCATAATGATAATTCACTAATATTAGAAGTTACAAATAACTTTAAATAATAAATACTCTTGCAATTCTGTTGTACACTAAATTTTAGATTAATTAACTCGTACTTTCCTGTTGTGCCGAACAATCGTTACATTAATAATTTTTTTAATTACATCTAATCATATTTTGTAAAAAATTAAAATTTAAATGTGATTTTCTCTAAATTTTTTTAATGTTATTTCATTTTACACAATCATCGTAGACTGATATTTCTGCAGAAGTGACTATTTTATGAATGTTAAATATAATCAAACTTACAGCAAAATGTTACACCAACAATATAAATGCTGTTAATATTCAATATTTATAAAAATATCAACTTATAGCGACATTATAAGTGTTTTATTTCTGTCCTATAACCTCAAATTTTCATAAAAGTTGTGGCAACGATGTTCGAATCTGACGTCATCAATGCGAACAACGTTCATCGGCCTTTCGATTTTACGGAGTATACCCGAGTTATCGCTTAATGTCTAATGTCGTTAAAAATTTAGCACGTTAATTCGTAGTCTTATCTGCATTAATGCAAGCTAAGCACAACATTAGACGCAGGTGTTGCCCCAACATTACTCACTCTATATCTCGCGCTATCGGCTTGGTTTTATAGTGTTTGTTCTGAAAAGTAAAATAATAAACAGTGTTAAATATAATGGAATGGTCTAACGAAAGAGCGATTGAGTTTTTGGAACTTTTTCAAATGGAGCCTTGTTTATGGGATCCTAGATTAAAATCACACAAAAATCGAAGTGCTCAAAGTGACGCTTGGCGTAGAATTGAACAAAGATTTCCATACCCTGCAACAATAGAGGAACTAAAAAAGAAAAAAGATTCTCTTATGGGTTATTATCGA
The DNA here is from genome assembly GCA_911387805.1 of Cantharis rustica. Lineage (NCBI taxonomy): Eukaryota > Metazoa > Arthropoda > Insecta > Coleoptera > Cantharidae > Cantharis > Cantharis rustica. The sequence goes on along the minus strand of OU426878.1, from coordinate 52,359,614 downwards.
ATCCATTTGAATAAATATAAGAAATCTATTAAGTCTGGTGCAGGAACAAACGACATTTATACAACGAACTGGTTCGCTTTTGATATGATGAACGACTTCTTGAAACCTATATATGACGACAATAAAACAATGAACACTGAGGTGAGATTTTTAATTTCTATAATAATTAAATATACTTATTCCTAATTACATGAGGAGAAATCAATAATTTACAAATTTAATAAATCGGTATTTTGTTTGCTTTTTATTTTTTAAACTAGCTGCCGTACCCGGCGTTGCTCGGGTTTACTTTGGTTAGCGCGCAATCCAATTAATGTGCTGTTTAATTAGTGATAAACATCAGAACTAAAGCAGCCGATTTGGGGGGGGGAGGGGTAACTAAAATCTTATGTGTGAAAATATGGGTATTTTTAATTTGTTATTTAAAAATATTGATGTTTGCAATGGTGGATTTCCCATAAGGCTCAGTAGGCACGTGCCTAGAGCGGTAGAATTTAGGGGGCGGCAAAATTTTGAAACGAAATTTTTTTTTTAATTATACTAAAAATAAAAATGGTTTAAATACATGTTTTTAATACATATTATGTAATGGCCTAATGGCAGTTAGCATAACAATTTTGAAAATTTTAAAGTATGAAATAAGTAAATGAAAGTGTTTACGGTAATAAACACTCAGTAAAAATTTCATCTCTAATTACTAAAACACCCTTTACAATGCTACCGCATGTTATTAAGACAGGAAATCTTAAAAATTCTAATCCAATCCAGTTTGTAGAGGTGGAACAATCTTAACAAGAGAATGGCAAAATTTTGTCGCCTTGTTTTCGACCGACAGTCATTTAAAGCAGATTCAGTAAATCTTTTTAATAAAATTAAAAATTCTTATGGTTTTCTCAGGGGATTCCCATGGGATTTTTACCGAGACTGCTTTAAGTTTCTCTTGGTCGAAAACGAGGCGACGAACAAAAATGTGTAGGGAAACAAAACTGGAGAGAAAGAAGTTATCTACAAAAAATGTCTAAAAAGTATTTTTGTAAAAGGAATTTTTATATGCCAAAAAGAGTTTTCAAAAAGTACAATTTACATTGCTAACATAGGAGTTACTAAAAATTTTTTGTAATTTTTTGTTGCCGACACAATTTTTGTTTATGTGAATCTCATTAATCCATTCATGTGCGTCACCAACTATGTCTTTTGGATAGGATTTCCATAAATTTTATTTTATATAAACCTTGTTCTGACAATTTGAACACAACAAAAAAGAAATCAGCCAAATCGGTCGAGCCGTCCTCAAGTGATGAACCAACAGACATACATGCTTCATTTTATTTTTATATATATGCAGGATGTCTCCGTGACCGTGGAGAACTTTTGAGGTGATGATAAATGAAACTTTTCTAAGACAAATTTTCAAATAAAATTTTTCTCCAAGTCTTGGAGAAAACGTCTTACCCGTTAAAGTGTTACCCTTGGCGGGGTAACTCATTTTAAAGCAATTTTTTGTATTTCTGGTTTCAAACGGTCATCGCTCCGATATTATTGATTATTTAGGCTTAATGGATTAGAACTTTTTTAAAGAACATTCGCTTATATACAAATTAGGTTATAATACCTTATCGTCTAGAATCAGCGGATTTCGAGTTATAAATTAAATTAAGGGAAAAAATGTTAATAAATTCAGATTTAATTGTTTTTACTTTTCTTGCGAACCCCCGTATCTCTTAAATCAAAGGTTTTAGAAAAAAACTGACAGGCCTAAACCGGATAGGTAATTTAACTGGCTTCAACTTTGGTCAAATAAATTTTTTTGGAAAACCGGACGTTTTCACAGAAATTCTGAAAATAACGAATAAGGTAAAAAAAATAAATTCACAAAATTTGAGAGGAATTAATGGAAAGAATAAAAATAGGTGTAACAGATCTTAACGACATAAGTTAAAGAAGAAGCGTCATTTATCATAATTGTGGTGTGGGACAATTAGAAAACGTTAGTCTTGATTAAATATTTCCAAGAGAGGCAAATATTATGGAAAAAATACCATAAAAATTACTTATCGCGGAGCAAATGAATATCTGCACACACAGTAGATCGGTGCCTCGTTCGCCGCCTCGGTTGTTTCGGTCGGCAACACAAAAGTATACGAACGAGGCATTCGTTCGGCCTCGCTTTGCCTCGTTTGCGTTTTGCTTCATATGTGAACAAGTCTTTAGAGAAAAACTGACGGCCTAAGTCGGATAGAGAATTTAACGGGCTATAACTTTGGTCAAATAAATTTTTTTGGGAAACCAACCGTTTTCATAGAAATTCTGAAAATAATGAACAAGGTGTAGGTAAAAAAAAGAATTGCACCTATTGCACTATGACTGCTGGGAAGGTAGTGGCATTAGTGCAGCCCAAAATGCACTACACCAGTATAACAAACAACTTTAGTGTAATTGCACTAAGTATACTTAACAAACGCTTAATAAGGAAAAGTGTACACTATAGTGCAACATAGTGCAAGATACGAAACGAACTTTTTATTTATAACATCACATTCATAGGTTAGGTCCCGTTTTATGGTTACCAATTTACACGCCAAAACAAATAATTTAAATTATAGATCAGAGTCGGTCGTCTTGAGGTTCTTACTGGCTTAAGAGTTCTTGTTTACAATTGAGTGACTGTACGCTGCGTAATCCTTCAATGGTTTCTTTCATGTTCATGTTCAGTTCTGTTGTTAGTTCCTGAGTGGCTTCTACTTCTTCCCTTGTTATCGATGGTTTATCTCAATTTGTTGTGGAGTCCGTAGCTGATGAATTTTTTTTGAATTCGAAACTGTCTAATATTATGTAAAGTGGTGACCCGTTATAATCGACGCGTGGTCGAAGTTGGTTAATTGTGAACGTATAAGACCATCCTGCAGTAAGATCTTGTACAGTACTTTCCCAATTTTTTCAATGACGGTACTTTTTTCCCGATGCGAAGAATTTGCCTTTGTCGTTTTTTATATACCAGGTTCTTAACTTTGAAGGATCTTTAGGTTCGAATTTTTTTCCGACTAATGATTTTGAAGGCGAAATCCCATTTGATGTGTTTTTGTTTGAAGTCGTACGGTAAACGAGCAGGAACGTTTAGAGTCTTTCCGTTAGGTCTCCCTCTATTTCAAATTTCTTTAATGATCGTTTTAAGGTGTGCACGATTTGGACGGTATGGACGATGAAATATTGGATTTCATTTCTCAAACAAAATTGTTGGAATTGGTGGCTTGTGAATTGAGTCCCATTGACTATCGTTTTCGGTGTTCCGAATAGGGAAAAACTGTTCATCTAATCTTGATATAGTAGCTGCGGTCATAATTTGAGTCATTTTAAATATTTTAGGCCACTTCAAATGTAAATCGACTATGACAAAAAATAGACTTCTTTAAAGAGTTCTGAAAAATCAACGTGCAACCTTCCCCAAGGTTCTATTGTCGTTGGCCACTCAAGTAACAATTTGTGCTGAATATCAACTGCGAAAGCGCTGTGTCAGCTTAAAATTCAGCTAATGAGCTGCGTCAGCTGCTGATTTTTAGTAACGTCAGAAGCTGAATTGCTAATTTGGCGGCAAAAAACTAGCTGAAATTGCGCTGCGTCAGCTGTTGAAAATGCTGACTCAGCTGATATTCGGCGCTGAATCAGCTGTTCTTCAGCTCTGAATCAGCTAATATTTAGCTGATGTTCAGCGCTGAATCAGCTAAAATTCAGCTGATATTCAGCATTTTGAACAGCTATTAAAAAAATTATTTTAAATTGATAATTATATTTATCTAATTAAATTGTCGCCTATAATTTATAGAGCATTTTATTTTATTATTTTCATTAACATCAAAAAATATAAATATATTATATCTTTATTACATCATTTATTTATTTATCATTTTATATCAGTCGCAATATCTTATATCGTTAACGATATCCTAGAATAGAATCTGAAATATTACAGTAATTTTAAATTTATACATAATTATGTATAAATTTAAACTTACATTTTTTTACACGTCCGCCCACCTCAAGTGGGATTTGAACCTGAGGTATTCACCTTGGAACTTAAAAGCTTAACTGCCTAGGCCAGCGGTGGCGAACCTATGGCACGCGTGCCGAGATGGCACGTATGAGAATTTCAATGGCATGCGAATGATTTAACAAGTGACATCATTTTATACAAGCCACAAATTAAGTACCGTGAAATAATCTCAGTAGTCGAATTAATGCAACTATGTAAAAATGGCTCACCACTATTAAAATTTGTGGAAGGAGTTTTCTGTGTAAAGCTACAGATTAAGTGAATCATCTGTTCACCAAACAAACAGCAAAAATGTTCGAGTTTCACTATTTTTTTTACATTTTTTTATTTGAAAGTAGAGGTCAAACTGAGCATTCACAATTTTTTCTAAAATTTTTTGAGTACGTCTTAGGTTAGAAAATAATTGTTAAAAGACCGGCCGCTGACGTCACGGCTATTTCAAAAAATAGCGTGGCTTTAGAAACCAATAAATGCAGTGCAGTTGCCAAGTCGAAACTGTTGAAAGTTGGTAAGGTAGATAGATACCAATCTCACTTGTTACACGTGATATCTAGTAGTTGTTCGTCTTGTTTTGATAGCTGCTCTTTAGTTTACCAAAATTGCTTTACGATTATATGAGTTGCTTACGAACCAACCAACCATCAAAATGACTTGACAACAGCGCATAATCATGGTTAATTTTCACTGGTCAATCATGGCGCTCAGTTTATATACTTTTCCACATTTCAACATTTTTAAAATCTTAGGCTGATTTTTGAGACCAACCAATTATACAGATAAATAGCATTTTGACCAGTTTTATGTTGATATATTATTTTAAAAATCTGTGACTAGTGAAACTCGTCCATTGCATTTAAATAAACTAAATGTTAAACTGCAAGGTGTTAACAAGACAGTTATTGTCATGTTTGATTTAATCAAAGCATTTGAAGCTAAATTACAGATTTTCAATCGTGATCTCATTTTCAACACCTACAAATATTTTCCAAATATAAAAAAAATCTTTGCATAGCTAGAATCTCATGAAAATCTAGATAAAGTTAAATTGACCGAAGAATTTTCTGTAGTTATTCAGTCGATAATAAACAAATTTTCTTCAAGATTTAAACAATTCAAAAAATTTGCAGAAACCTCCAAATTTATTTTATATCCAGACACAACATCAGCAAATAAACTTCATTTGGGGAATTTTGATGGGCTGACTTTGGAAGATATAGAAATGCAATTAATCTTTATTGCAATTTATTTTTGAAATTGTCTAAATACAATTTTGAAATTTTTTTTTTAATTTTTCCCCTATTAAAAAGTGTCGGCACGGCAACTAATCAAAAAAATTTTTTTTTAATTTTTGGCACTCGGACACAAAAAGGTTCGCCACCGCTGGCCTAGGCTATATGAAGCTATATGAAACTTTTTTGATTTTTTTAAAATACATTCAATCTATTTTTGTGTGGAGTATTTGATCATCAGTTATCGAAAAATAATTAAATACACACCACTATATTTCATGCTGGTTTTTCAAAATTTTGAATTTTTAAATAAATACTTACGCAAAAAAATTTTACTACAAATTCTAAATACCTTTTTCCTTATTTGTATAATCTCATTAGTTAGATTATGAAATTTGGGTTTCCCAAAATAATTTTGTTACAATTGATTTGCACATATAGTAACATCTATAAGGTAACATCTTTTTAAAAATTGTATTACTATGAAAAAAAAAATGAAAATAAAATTAATATAAATAAGTCTGCACTGGGGATCGTAAATAAAATTCTGCTAAGTCCGTAAAAACGTGCACAAAATTTTATAAAATATTCAAAAATATAATTACCACGCGAAACTATATGACTTACTAATGACAAAAATTAAAAAATTTAAAAATAAAGTAAACGATTGATGATATTTTTGCGAATTTCTTTTACCATGCGGTCGAATTTATGCGATTTCGCTTTTGTATGCGATTTATGTCTTAAAGCGAAAGCCCAATATTGCATTTGTAAATAAATTATAGATTTACATTGACAATTATTTCGATTTTAATTAACACTATTTTTATTTATTAATGATGAAAATGATGAAAATTAATACAAATTTTGTGCACTTTAAATGTTGATCCATTTTTTAAATTACTAATCAATTGACAATATAAAATACAAATAATATAATTTGTATTATAAATGTTCGCTAAACGACGCTAATATCGAAAGGGCGACAATTTAATTAGATAAATATAATTATCAATTTAAAATAATTTTTTTAATAGCTGTTCAAAATGCTGAATATTCAGCGCTAAATATCAGCTGAGTCAGCATTTTCAACAGCTGACGCAGCGCAATTTCAGCTAGTTTTTTGGCGCCAAATTAGCAACTCAGCAGCAATTCAGCTTCTGACGAAATCAGCAGCTGACGCAGCTCACTAGCTGAATTTTAAGCTGACACAGCGCTCTCGCAGTTGATATTCAGCACAAAATGTTACTTGGGTATAGCTCTTTAATTATTTTTCTACACTGCTGTGTTCATAAAATAATGAATCGATTTATAAAAACACGTGTTCAACTGAACCGTATAACTATCTTAATTAATTTTAATTAATTAATGGATTATACTTGTTGAATGTATACTTGTAATAATTATAATAATCTTCAATTTTGACGTATGACGTACGACGTATCTAAGCGTCAGATTAAAATTCAGCTAATTTGCCGAAGCTGAAAAACAGCGGAATTTAAAGCTGACGCTTTGCAACGTCAGCTTAAAATTCCGCTAATTTGCCGAAGCTGAAAAACAGCTGAATTTGAAGCTGACGCCTCGAAACGTCAGCTTAAAATTCAGCTAATGTGCTGAAGCTGAAAATCAGCTGAATTTTAAGCTGACAGACCGCAATGGCAGCAAATAATTTTCTGACCAAGTTTTTCAGCACCAAATGTTACTTGGGCATGAGCTTAAGGTAGTGCCGGATTAACTCTATCAGGGCCCCTAGGCAATTCAATTTTCGGGGCTTCTTTCCTCAACTCTTTTCTTACTTTTTAAAATACATTTTTTCTATTATAAAAGTCGAGTCGATCAGACCGATTTCTTTGGTATCCTGTCACTTCAACCTTATTATTACTATGTATGAAGTATTTCATCAAGTGAGAACATACGTCGAAAAAAGAAATAATATTGAGGAAGTATACAAACGTTTTTGTTTTTTTGTGCGTGCACGGGGTCCCTAGGCAGTTTCCTCATCCGCCTTATGGATAATCCGGCACTGGCTTAAGGTATGTTTGGTAGGGTTTTTTGCTACTGCGGAACATTTACCACATCCTCAAACGAAATCGTTAACGTTCTTGTCTACACTTAGCTAATAAACATAATTCCTGGCAATTCCCTTTATACGTTCCATACCCGGATGTGCCTTGTGAAGTTGGTTCAAAATCCTTTTCCTAAGACTGGGAGGTTTCACCACTCGACTGTCGTACAAAATTGTTTTAGTTCAGCGTCTTCCATTTTGTGAGATAGAGGCCAGTTTGAATGTATTTGTTTTACTACCGATTGCAATAATGTGTTCTTTGTTCGTTGTTTATCTTTCTAGTATGAATTTCCTTCCAAAAATCATTCGGTGGAATTTTGTATTTGCAAACAATAACACAAGATTACAATTTGGCTGTAACCTTTTTCAGCTTGGTTTAATGAGCAAGATGCGTAACACATTGTTTTTTTTAACCATCTGTATATAATTGCATAATCTTCTGATCTTCTTCACAGTCGTTGGCTCTAAGAGCGTAGTGACAACTTCTTCAGAATGGTTTTTAGGCAGATACCTCGGCAGTTTGCCATTTCTTTCCGAGGGAAGACGGTCAGAATAAAGTTTTTACTCCGCTCGAGCTCGAACCGGGAATCTCGGCTTACAATTGAAGGGCTCGGTACAATAACCGGTCAAAGAATAATTTTTTCAAAATTGAGTTAACTTCAGGTTATGATCAAGAAAATGTCGCTTCATCGTTTGGTGCAAGAACCGTTCAGCTATACAAATTTGTGAATTTATTTTCGATCACCCAAATAACTAAAATTATCCAAATACTCACAAATTTTTATTTTATTAGCACCTCACTTCAATAAAAACAACTTTAATTAAAATTAAACTCACTTTTAATAATAGAAATCATCAAAAACAAAACTTATCATTGCGGGAATAACGATCATCCGCTCGTTAAGCTGCCGTAACGCCGTGTCTCGTTTCTAACACCTACTCCCACTCTACCTTCACGTTGCCAACCTTAATTTATAAAACTTAGCTCTATATGTACAGTGTATTTACAAATAAATAATTTACAATAATGAAATCAAACAAACTTCACAATTTCTCCCAAAGAGGGAAAATATGCAATCTTTGCTTCTATTCCAAATGCAAAAATTAATGGAAATTGGAAAATCAGATAATGGGACGTTTTTATCATTTTTGCTCAAAACTGTGTATGTTGCACGTGACCGGTTATTGCACCAAGTCCTTCAATAAGTAGCAGTCGACGCACATAAGCATCAGGCCGTAATCGTCTTCACGGTAAATACATAATGATTGCTCCTCTTAAACCATAATTTGATGCGTCAGCTGCCACAACTATTTTTAATTCTACATTATAATGCCTGAGGAGTTACTTGGATGATAAGACTTCTTTAAGATCTGTAAAAGACTTTGGACACTTATCTGACAATTTCCAATCTAGTGGTCTGCGAAGTCTTCTCATATTGTCGACAAATTTTCCATAATAATTTATGGTAGCAAGGAACGATCTCAGTGTTGTTTTGTCGCAGCGTTTTGGCATTTCACAAATTGCTCTTAATGTTTCTGGATCTGGTTGTATTCCTTGTTCACTAATGATATAACCCAAATACGTAATTGTATTCATGAAAAACTTACACTTGGCTATTTTTATATGGAATCCGTATTGCTGATTTTTTCTTAAAACTTACCACAAGATTTTCTTGAAATGGCTGCGAAAATCTAGTTTTGACGTCTTCGGTTGTACTTGAAACTTTGAAATTTGATTGCATACTGTATTGAGTGGTACATTCCATAAATTGAATTGGTTGATCGGTCTGTTCCTAATAGATTTGATGTTGTTAAGGACACAAAACATTTCCCAGCTACTATTACTGATTTGATACTGAAATGAGAATTTACAATCGAGTTTTGCGGTAATTTAAATTGATTGCCTGATACGGGGTGAGTACCCATGAGGTTCCCATAATTCCTTCCAGGTTTCTTCAGATATAATAGTTAAATCCGAATTATCACAAAACATGAAACAAAAGTTACGATCTGCTAAAGCTAGCAAAATAATGCTGAAACAATGCTTGTAATTGTAAAAGGCTAGAACTCCCAAGCAATGAGAGAAAGTGTCTATAAATTCAACTTCTTTTTTTAATCACTCATTTTAGTTTGTAGGCATCTGAAAAATAAAGCATTCTATTAAATTTTTTTTCAGCCCTGTACGCCAGCTAAGCCTCCTGTAGAATGTGTGAAAGAGGAGACGCAAGAACTTCGAGAACTTAGTTGTGACCGTGAAAGTTCAGAAGAGGGTTTTCTAGAAAACACATCAGAACTAGAAGATTCTCAAGTTCTACCAAAACCTAAAACACTTAAACGTCCTTTCAGTTCTCAATCAAATTATAAGCAATCCACACAACAATCTAACCACATTACAAAGAATTTGCCACCAGAAATACTTGGTGTTAGAAACCAAATCGATGAAGCTTTTCAGTGTTTGAAATCAATGTCTGCTTTTACAAGCGCAATGGATGAGTATGATCATTTTGGATTTATGATTGCGGCCAAATTAAGAAAAATCAATGATTTCAATGAAAGAGAAATTCTTATGAATTCTATTCAAAATTTAATCTTTAATTCGTATATGCAAAAACGTCAGTCTCGTGGACAGGGTGAATTCACAGACAGCACACCAAACTAACGTTTCAACTTCACGTTACACTTCTGCAGAAGTATATTAGTACTAGGACAATCTGCAAGCAATGGAAACAGCCACTTATTTACAATCAATTATTCTGCATTTCCAACAACTTAAGAATTAACTTATGAAGCAGGAGGAAGGCCACGCATTCTAAGAATGTTAAAAACATGGGCAACACAAATACTATTCAGGTCGTTACAGTAACAATAAAAACACAATGTAATTAAATATTTTAAAAATGTACTTACTCAAATGTTAAACAGTTTAAAAAAATTAATATTGTAGTTTCCATCAATTACTGGGCCAATCACTATATCTCTATCTCCACGTTAGCCTTCTCTTCCACTTCTGTTTTCAGCTTTGCTGACATCACTAGAGTCAGGTTGTCTGTAAATCCGACCGCACCTATTCTCTCCGGCGAAGGAAATTTGACAACTACATCGTACAGAACTTTTCCCAGCACGAAGCCTTAGGGGACACCACTCGTAATAGGGACGGTCTCCCGCACGAGTTACTCTTCCACCATCAGCTTCCTCTTGTCGAAGTAGCTCTGGATCATGTCCAGCAGGTACAGAACGACCTGTCTCTGGCCAGTTTGCAAAGCTCCGGCAAATTATCCAGCCGGCCTTTGTTTGTCTTAATTTTTGCGATCGCCTACTGTAGCTCTTGCAAATTAAATATTGGAATCAATTCTTTCCAGTAGTTTCTTTGACTATTATGGATGACCCCTAGAAGCTTCTTCTTCTTCCTTTCATATCCTAACTAGGCATATGCAGCTGTCTGGTTCATTCTTCTTTGTCTCGCGGCGCCGCTGTCTTTTCTAAAAGTCGATATTACAGCGGTCCACCGGTACACTCTCCTCCTTTTCTTTGACTTTTGTGACATACTGGCATTGCACGCCCCCGTTTACCTTTATCCTCCAACAAGTGTACGGAATTTAAGGAAGTTCTAATCAGTTGATTGCATCGAACGTAATTGTGTACACAAAAATAAAAAATTGGGGGTTCGAGAAATTTGAAAGAACTTTTTTTTTAACTCATTTATTATCCGAAATCTGCTCGTGAACAATAATCGGTTGGTTTATACATTTTGAGATACTACATTAACATATTTTCAACAGTGATTGGTATCTTACATTAAAGATCCAATATATCTCGTTGCTAATCGTGACTGCAACCAAAAATTTACAAGAAATGCAAACAACACGTTGCTATCTGCGACTTATGTTAAGTGGGTTTAGTCTTTTTAGGTGTTTTACATTTTCTTTATTAGTTAGTAGGTTTTGCGCATCAATTTGGATTTCGAAGACAGCACTCAACTATCCAACAATGTCATAGAATTGTAGATAAAATCTATAGAAGCTTCGAAGAGAAAAAACACTGCGGGGCGGTTTTCCTTGACATCAAACAGGCTTTCGATAAAGTATGGCATAAGGGTCTGTTGTATAAAATTAAAAAGAATCTGCCATATCATTACTTTCTCCTATTAAAGTCCTACTTGGAGAATCGTTGGTTTCAAGTTCAACAAGATGAGGAGGTTTCAAACATTTGCCCTATAAGATCAGGAGTTCCACAAGGAAGTGTTATTGGACCACTACTATATTTGCTTTTTACCTATGACCTACCTGTTACAGATCACACGGAAACAGCAACATTTGCCGATGATACTACTGTTATATCAACGGACGAGAACCCTGCTACCGCATCACAAAACATACAAATACATCTCATACTTCTGCAGGAATGGCTGAATAGGTGGAGAATAAAGGTTAACGAAGCAAAATCCACTTACGTGACATACACATTAAGACGCAGTTTATGCCCACCGGTCTATATTAACGATACTGTTATACCATGTGCAAAAGAAGCTAGATACTTAGGGTTACACCTGGACAGCAGATTAACATGGAAGGTTCACATTGTGAAAAAGCGAAAAGAAATGGATATCAAAATAAAGAAAATGTACTGGCTAATCGGAAGACGGTCTACCCTATCCATAGAAAACAAGATTCGACTTTATAAAGCAATCATCAAGCCCATATGGACTTACGGTCTCGAATTATGGGGATGTTCAAGCATGTCTAACATCAATATCATCCAGAGATTTCAATCTAAAACTCTACGCATGATAGTAAACGCACCGTGGTACATAAGCAATCACACCTTACATGCAGATCTTCAAATACCCCATGTACACGAAGAAATTCAAAAACGAGCAGAAAGATATAACACCAAACTTGAAGATCATCCTAATCCAACTATAGCCCAACTTCTTGAAAGGAACATCCATAGAAGATTGAAGCGAAAATGGCCTCGTGATTTATTGATGGAGACATAAAGAAAAATAATTGCGGATAAAGCCGCTGGGCGGATTCCCCTACAAAGACAAGACATCAAATTATCTTATAGAATGTATTTAATTATTCTGATTGATAATAATATATATATTAGTTAATAAAAAAAAAAAAAAAAAAAAAAGTTAGTAGGTTTACTGCCAGTTGGTTGGGGTGTAGCTTAAGCCGAGCCAGGTACCTCTCACTCGCTCACTTTGCTTCTTAGGACGCTAAAGGGATCTTTAGATCATGATGTAATGATTTATTGGTTACATACCATGGGGCGTTTGTAATTGTGCGTAGGGTTTTGGATTGAAAACTTTGTAGAATTTCCATATTGGAACAGCTGAACTCCGTATGTCCATACTGGTTTTATAATAATCTTATATACTGTTAGCTCTCCAGAGAAAGCTTCGACCCTTTACCAATCAATCAATAAAGCTTTAATAATTTCAACCCAAGTTGTTTGCGCTTTGCGAATATGTGTTTTTTCCAGTTGAGCCTGCGATCAAGGTGCATTCCGAGATATTTGCCACTGTCCGCTTGTGGGAGCTGAACATGTTTCCTTACGAAGTGTAAAAGTGATGTGTTGAGATTTAGCTTCATTCGCTTTAATGCGCCATTTCTTGAGCCATTCCTGTATTTGGTTTAGTGCGTCCTGGAGTTTTTCTGAAGCATAGGCCGGTATTTCACTGATAGCAAGAATAGCAGTGTCATCCGCGAATGTAGCTGTTATTGTGTTGGGAGTTGTAGGTATGTCTGCGGTGTAAATTAGATAAAGAAACGGCCCCAGGATACTCCCCTGAGGTACACCTGCTTGTATTTTATGTAGTCCGGTTGTTTCTTCCTGCTGTTTTATCATGAAGTCCGTATCGTAAATCGTATCTGTCAGATACGATTTCAGTACTTGGTAGTAAGGTGTGGGCAATTTTGTTTTTATTTTATACAGCAGTCCCTGATGCCATATTTTATCGAACGCTTGGGTAACGTCCAGAAAGGCTGCCGAGCAATACCTCTTGCGCTCAAAGGCGTTGTTTATTACTTCTACCACTCTATGCACCTGCTCGATTGTTACGTGCTGTTCGCGGAATCCAAATTGATGCTCTGGAATGATCTTGAGTTTGTCAATCTCTGGTTTTAACCTCTTCAAGAACAGTTTCTCGAATATTTTTGATAGTATTGGCAGGAGACTTATTGGCCTGTATGATGTTACTTCTTCTGGGGGTTTTCCTGGCTTTGGGATTAATATTATTTGTCCTACCTTCCACTGAGATGGGTAGTGACCGGTTCTTAGTATCGAGTTGTAAATTTGTTTTAGTGCACTTAATGCTTTGTCCGGTAACTGTTTGGTGACTGCGCCGGTTATAAGGTCATATCCTAGAGCCTTTTTGGAATTTATGTTCTTAATTGAGGTTTTGATTTCTTGGAGTTTTATGGCTTGGATAGGGGGTGCCATTTGGTAAGGTGCTTGCAAACAATCGATTATTTTGTTTTCTTCCTCCTGAGAAATCATAGCTGGGAAGGGTCTAAAGACATTTTCCAGGTGTTTGGCAAATACTGCAGCTTTTTCTTTATCTGTTCTTGCCCATAAACCATCAAAGTTTTTAATTGGTGGAATGTTAGTCTTTGATTTGTTTAGCTTTGCCGTTGCCTTCCATAGTGAATAATCAGTTGCTTCGGTTGGAGTTAAGCCTTCGAGATATTCTTGGAGAACCCTGTTTTGTTCGTCCTTTAATATTTTTTTGAGATTTCTCTTTGCCCTGTTTAGTTTCTCTTTATTTTGTGGGGCTTTTGTCGTCATCCATATCCTTCTCAGCCTTCTCTTGTTTTTGATAGCTTTTTTGATTAGCTTTGACTGGTTTTAACTTTTTATATTTGCGGTTACTTCAGGAGTGGCGACCCAGGATGCCTGTTGAATTGTTTTTGTTAATTCCTCCACTGCCGTATTAATTTCTTGTGGGGTTTTGAGTTTGACATTTATGTCTATCTTTTTTTCAAGTGTTGACTTAAAAAGCTTCCAGTCTGTCCACTTGTTAGTGAGGGACGCTGGTTTTTGTTTATTTATTACCGTAGAGCTCAGTAATATCAGTATCGGCGAGTGATTTGAGGATAGGTCAAGACTTTGTTCTGCTTGTAAGTGATCTGATGGAATTCCTTTTGTCACGCAAAAGTCTATAACATCGGAAATTTTCTTTATATCGCTAGGCCAGTAGGTAGGTTTTCCAGTAGATAGGACTCCTAAGTTTTGTTTATCTATCGCTTTTACCAGTTCTCCCCCCCCCTTGGTTGTTGTAATACGAGAACCCCATCTGGGGTGCTTAGCGTTGTAGTCTCCACCAGCTAGAAACCTGTTACCTAGTGTTGCAAAGAATTCTTTATATTGATCCTCTTTTATGGCATGTTTTGGAGGACTGTACATTGCTGATATGACTAGTAGTCCTCTCACGTCTTGAACTGATATGGTTGTTGCTTGTATGTGTTCTGTTTGGTATTCATGCATTTTGTGGTGTTTAAATTTGTTTCTAATTATGATGGCGCTTTCACCCCAACCTGCGTTGTTTGGATGTTTTGTATCATATATGGTATAGTTATGAATCTTTAGATAGCTGCGGTTTGTAAAATGTGTTTCTGAGATTAGCATAATACGATATTGATATCGTGTTCTCTCAAAAAGGATTTTAGTTCTGGTCCATGATTGACAAGACCATTTGAGTTCCATACAGCTATTTTTAGTTTTGGATTCATTAGTTTAGTTTGTTTAGTAGTGTAGACACAATGTTCATCATCGTGTCCATTTGTTTTTCCAAATCTTCTACTAGTTTTTCTAGTCTTCAAGTTCAGTTGTTGGTAATTTTGGGGTGTTTATTTCAGGATTATTTTCATTGGGTTCTTTTCCCTTAGTTATTGTGGCATAACACGCATTTTTTGTGGCACCACTCGCAGAAATTAAATATTTTGGGATTTGTTGTTGGTAAGTTTGGGTTCGTAGTTTTGGATACTGTCTTTGTTGAATTTCTTTGTAGACTTTGCAACCCTTGTAGTTGGCAGGGTGGTTTTCACCACAGAGTGCACATCTCAGATCTTTACGTTCGGACACTCTGCCTATTTTATTATCATGCATTCCATCACATTTTACACATCTTGGTTGGCGCATGCAATAGTTTTTGGTGTGCCCAAGCCTCTGGCACTAAGCACATTGGGGACTTTGTCTAGTTTGACGTACTGATGGTTCAACAGTTACATTACTACGCTGTAGTTTTCGTATTTTGTATATATTGTCGTGTTTCGAAACCATAATTTATTTATTTTGTAAAATATTTTAAAGTTTGGGTTTTGTTTTATTTATTTATAACAGTGTACATTGTATAAAGTTTGTTAAGTTTTGCTATGTAAAAATAAAAGAAAGTGGGGAGTGTAGAAGGAGGAGGAGGAGTAGGTTGATGCAAGTAGACTGAGGTGGACGCTTTGGCGTCAAGCGGATGAAACACCATTTCCGCAATAATTTGATCGTTAATTGCTATTTTTTTAATAAAATTGATTGAATATAAAAAATTAAGTTGAGTTTTGCTTATTTTAATTGTGGTGAAGTGGGTGATGAGAAATTGGAAAACTTGAAGAAAGTGATAAAACTTGGTTATTTGTTAAAATACGTCGCAGCAAAATTTGTGTAACCAGGCGTACTGAAGCCAGCTGCAACGTACATGTGCGCTTACAAGGCCATATGAAAGGTAAAATTTGAGCATTTTAATTTACAATTATTAAAAAAACTACAAGAGCTCATAGCTACAAAAAATGAATGCCCAGCTAAAGATAATTTTTGGAATTAAGCAAAATTTAGAAAATTTTAATAACTCGGGTCATTGCAATATCTTGGTTGTTTACTTTAGGTTCCAGGTCGACAAAGAAAATGGGTAAGGGTTGCCCATCCTTTTTACTTTTGATATTATCAATATTTTTAACTTCATGTCCGATGTTGGTTATCTCGTCATTCAGTTTTGTAGAATTTGTAGAGTGGTGGAGTCCCTTAATGACAATTCTAAAATTTCTTTTGTTCTTGATTAAGTAAGAATGGTATTTCACATCTTTTTCTGCTAGGGCTGCTATTGTTGCCTTGTAGGAGGCTTCGTTGTCGGTCATCACTGTGATTTCACCTTTTGGTAGCATTTTGAACCTGTAGTTATCCTTAATTTCGTCTTTCGATTGTTAAAAAAATAGGAGGTGGTTTTATTGTATTAGCTTCATTTGTGTTATTATTTATATTTATCTTATTCGCTTGTGGTTCATTCTCGGGTTCGTCTAGGGTTTCTAGTATTTGGAATTTGTTTACTGGATTGACTGCCTTAACAAATTCCCTCATTGTCCTTTGTCAAACGTTTCTGGGTGGCTCCACTCGGGCTCGAACCAGGGATCTCTGCTTAGTAGTCAAAATACTTAAGCATCATAACCGTAACCGTCCTCATTATTTGGATATACTATATTGTCGTGTTACAAAACGATTTGGACCCATTCTGTACTCTTTTAGTAAAATTTTATAATATTTAATAAATTAATTTTTTAACTTGTGAAATATAATTAAATAATCTTATAAAATGTTTAATTAACTTGTTTATTCCAAGATAATTTAATTAAAATTTTATAATTATAAATTTATAATTTGAAAAAAGTGCAAGGTGGGGAATCAAGTAGGGGAGATAAAACCATACGGGCCGGTTGTGTGTATTTTGGCTCTGTGAGTTATTGCAATTGAAATTATAAACGTTTGAATTTTGAATTGTTAAAAATTACTTTGGGCAGATTTAAAATTACGAAGAAGTTGTATTATTGTAGTGAGTTAAAATTATTTTTTTTATTAAAGAGAATGATTGATTTATGGGTTAAACGGTTCTATTTTATTTTGGAAGCTATTGATTTGAATTGTAATATTTGGATAGAGATTAAAATTAAAATTTGTAAAACCAACGTATGGCGTGATTGATAACACGTGGATAAATTAAAATCAAAAGTTCGAACTTTGGAAGAAGTATAAAATTTTATATTCAATTTAAAAGTTTAATTTTGTTTTAAGATTATTTTTTAAGAAAATTTATTTTTGAACCTACACCCTGAGGCTGACTGTCGAATTTAGAGGCTACGACGAAGAACAACCCCGAACTTATCGACCAAAAGTCTACATAGGACAAATCGGTCTAAGCCAATCCCGGAATCCTCGGAACAGGGGTCATCGAACATAAACCTAACCTTCTAAGATAAAAAAGGACATAGAATCACAAAACTGCAAGATAATACACGTGATGAAGAGGTTCAGAAGTAGGGACAGGAAACCTATTCCGCTAGTGTTGGTCACCACTCCGAAGACAGAAGCAAGCAAGTAATTCTAATTATACTAATTTAACAAAGTACAATAATTTAACAGCACTCTGAGAGAAACAATAAAGGTGTCCTGGCAATGTGTTGGAAAAATCATCAATAATGGAGGAACAAAGATAAAGCCTCTTCAATTCAAATCAGTTGCAAAAATCCACAGGAAAGATATTGTTGGGAAGAACACCGTCATTCGATCAGCGGATCGTCCGATGAAATTAAAAAAGCAAGGTTTCTCATTCAAGCTGGAAGGAAGACTACGTGAAACCTGATTTCATGCCATCACCAAAGCACTTAGCAAAGAACAAAAACAAAGTGAGCTGCGTTTCCAAGAATTACATAATTTGGATTGGAAAACTCTTAATGAACATCACGAGAACGAAGTTTGAAACGTTGATGAACTTATGAGTTCAGAAGAAAATGCAATAGTTTTTTGTGGTAAAAAAATCACAATTGAATTATTTATCTAGCGAACTAGCTGTAAAAGGCTAGGCTTGTGCTTCGCTTCACGGAAGTCACGAACAGTGGGATCGCAAAGAAGAATTAGAAGACATAACCAGTGGTTATGTAAAAATACTCATAGCCACCGCTTTGGTATCTCGAGGAATCAATATCGATGATATTACATATATTATCAACTACGATTTTAGGATACATAAATATTTGCAGCTCGAAAGTAACGTAGAAATGATCGTCCAAGAGAAGAAGGATATGACAGAAAAAGTGGGGTGAAATTGCGGAATTTTCTCTTAAAATAATTTATATAGTAATATGTATTTTGATTGTAATTATAAGTAAAATAATTTAATCAAAAAATCGATACGATCTTGAGATTTTTAAATTTTACTAGTACCTAGCTAGGTACTATAGGTTCCACCCTAGGGTAGAATATAAACTATTCGACATCTCGTGGAATCGATATTGACGATATTACATATATTATCAACTAGGTATGATTTTAGGATATAAGAAATATTTGCAGCTCGGAAGTAACGTAAAAATAAACATCCAAGAGAAGAAGACGGCCGAAGTGGTTATAGCAGAAAAGGTGGGGTGAAATTGCGGAATGTTCTGTCAATAATAATTTATATAATAATATGTATTTTAATTATAATTTATTATAAGTAAAATAATTTATTAAAAAAATCTATACGATCTTGAGTGTAATATGCTTCTAGTATATTGTCTGAAATTGATGAACGTTAAATAAAACATACGTGCTAACTCGTGTCTCGTTTACTACATACTGTTGATTACATTTTATCATACAAAGTTATGAGTGCGCGACTGGGCTGCGCACTTAACATGCTATGTTACATGCCCTTTCAAAAATTAAAATTACAATAAATTTTATTTTAGATACAAACCATTTAAACTAAACAAATTTTAAATTTAAACAGAATTTTAATCAATGACATAGTCTTTCAAATAATCCGGCTTCGAAGTTAATCGCTTTGGTCGTTCTCTTGTTTCCTTGACAATTTCTTGTTGACTTGATGTCGTAGCACTTTGGTTTAAATCACGGCTCGATTTCGGTTTATGAATTTGCTCTGCTTTTATTTCAACTTCCGCATCGCGTAAACTATGATTTAAATTGTCGGTTAATTCACTTTGTCTTTCTGATAGTTTGTTTAAATCACTGGCACTGTTAATTTTATCAGTCTCACTTTCATGTTGCCGCAATGGTCTCAAATGTATCCGATTTCGTCTTAATGGTGTGTCGTCTTCCGTTATTATTTCGTATGATTCTGGATGTTCCGTTTTATTTATAACCTTTGCTGGTATCCAATTTCTTTTATCTTTTTGTACCAAAATTTCTTGATTTTCTTCCAAATCTTGAAGAGCATACGATGATCTGTCATGGTATTGTTTTTGTTGATTTTGCTTCTTTTTGATTGCTTGCAATGGTCCGCTACAATCGTATTTAGGTGTTAGGCTGGCTTTTGTCATTAGCAGATCCGATCTTAATTTTCTGCCTTGTAGTAGTTTCGAAGGTGAAGGTAACAATACAGCTTTGGGCGTCGTATTGTAATTTAAGATAACACTCGGTATGCTGTTATTTGATGCGGCTGCTTTGGTTATTAATCCTTTTACAATTTGCACCGCACGCTCAATCATTCCATTGGATTTCGGGTAAATTGGGCTCGACGTTGTGTGTTTTATGTCGTAATATTTTGTAAATTCTACAAAGCTGCTTGAATTAAAAGGCGGTCCATTATCCGATATGATATCTTGTGCTATGCCAAAATATGCAAATGTTTCTTCAATTATTTTGATTGTTACTTTTGAATCTTTTGACGTCACGTTTTTTGTGATTATAAATTTTGAGAAGTAATCTATTATTATTAAGTAGTCTTTTCCGTTTATATACGCGAAGTCAATTCCAATTTTACACCATGGTAATTCTGAAATTTCGTGATTTTTAAGCGGTTGCTTCGTATTTGACTTAGAATATTTCTGAAAAATTCTGCAACTTAATACAAATTCCTCGATGTCTTTGAACATTCCCGACCAATATAGTAATGCTTTAGCTCTGTTTTGGCACGCTGTAACGCCTTGATGCGCACTGTGGATTTTCTTTAGAACATTATTTATTTCATTGTGAGGTATTACTACCCTTGTGCCCCTACATAAAATTCCATCTGCGTAATGCAATTCTTCTTTAATTTCCCAGAATTTCTTTGCGTTGGTTTTTATTGACTTTTTGTGTGCTGGCCATCCTACGTTAATATAATTAATAATTTCTTTGATGACGTTGTCATTTTCTGTTGTCTTTCTCAACTCTTCTAATCTTTCTCGCGTTGCACAAATTATTGCGTTTACTGCTACCGTCTTACCTTCCAGATAATCTGTGTTGATTTTTCTGTCCTTGTTGGGGTTGCGTGACAATGTGTCCGCTATGCATAAATTCTTACCTGGCACATATTCTAATTTATAATCGTACCTCATTAATTTTAAAACCATTCTTTGAAGTCTTGGCAATAAAGACTCCATTGGTTTATTTACTAAGCTAACCAGTGGCTTATGATCTGTTTGAACCAAAATCTCCCGGACGTACGTATAAAGATGAAATCGTGTTAGACCGTGCAGTATTGCTAACAATTCTTTCTCGATTTGTGCGTATTTTTTCTGTGTTTCTGTGAGGGCAGACAAACTGTACCCTACGGGTTGGTCATCTTGAAATAAAGCCGTACCTAGCCCGTAACTGCTTGCATCTACCGATAAGCAAATTGGTTTCTTCGGATCGTAGAATCTCAATACTGGTGCTTTAC
Source organism: Cantharis rustica (assembly GCA_911387805.1). Lineage (NCBI taxonomy): Eukaryota > Metazoa > Arthropoda > Insecta > Coleoptera > Cantharidae > Cantharis > Cantharis rustica. The sequence goes on along the minus strand of OU426878.1, from coordinate 52,338,648 downwards.
TTATTATTTTTTTCAAAAATTTAAAGCTTTTCTCTTCGTTTTCCCCCCATACAAATTCGTTCTTGTCACTTAGTAAAGTGCGTAAAGTACTTGTATGCTGCGACAGATTTGGGATAAATTTTCTTAGAAAATGTATCATCCCAAGAATTCTCTGAAGTTCTTTTTTGTTTTCAGGACTTTTCAATGCATTTATTGCATCGACTTTTGTACTTTCAATAGAAATTCCATTTTCCGATACCTTGTGTCCTAAAAATTTGACTTCCGTTTTAGCTAATTGCATCTTGCTTTTGCTAAACTTAACGTTAAATTTCCTTGCTCTTTTCAACGCTTCTGTCAATCTGTAATTGTGTTCTTCTTCGGTTTTCCCGAAGATTAGCACATCATCTATGTATGGTATTACGCCGTCCAGGTTTCGAAAACTCTATTAATAAGTTTTTGGTAAACTTCCGGTGCGCTGTTTATACCATAAGGCATAGTTTTGTATCGATATCTTCCGTAAGGAGTAGCTATCGTACACAAATTTGAGCTTTGCTCGTCGATTGGTACCTGTAAGAACGCCGTCGTAGCATCTAATACAGTGAAGTATTTTGCTCCGTCTAACTCCGCTAAAACGTTATCTACTGTAGGGAGTGAGTAGTGCTCTCTCTTGATGTGCTGATTTAGGGGTCGCGGATCCATACATACCCTTATCGATCCGTTGGGTTTGGTTGCCGTTACGATGGGGTGGACCCAATCTGTCGGTTCATTTACAATTTCCAATATCTAATTTTCTACCATTTTGTCTAGCTCTTCTTTTAATTTTTTTTTCAAAGATAGTGGAACTCTTCTTGCTGGTGAAATCGTTGGGGTTGCATTTTCTTTCAGCGTGATGTGGTAAGGATTTATTTTAATGCGCGATGGTTTTTTTTCGAATACTTCCTCGTACTTAGCTATGATATCAGCTGCTGTGCTGTTGTTTTTAATAATACCCAGACGCGTAGTCGGTATTATACCTAACTCAGCTGTGTCAGCAAGTCCTAGAATACACTCGCTGTTCTTATCGGCTATGTAAAAATCTAAGTATTTGTTACTTCCTTCTTATTCGCATTTTATTCTACACCTTCTTTTTATTTTAATGTCATGACCTGTAAATGACTTCAGCTTTGTTTTCGTTTGCAACATTTCTGGTTTATGAGGTAATGCATCGTAGATTTTCTCCGACATTATGTTTACCTCCGCACCTGTATCAATTTTAAAATTAATAGGTTGGCCACTTACATTTAAAACTTCTTCCCACGAGATGCTGTTTACTTTCCTGGTGCTCTTCTGTACTGCTAAAATGTCTTGCTCGTCATCTTCCGATGAGCCTTCGCGAATTTCCTTAACGCGTTTCGGGTTTCCGCAGACGCTGGCAAAGTGATCCTTCTTCTTGCACTTGAGACACGTTTTCTCCGTTGCAGGACACTTTTTCTCGCCACTATGAACGAAACCGCACATTTTGCATTTGAGTTTTACGTTTGCACTTTGTTTTTTGTTTACAAACTTTAGTTTTTCTTTATTCACGACACTGACCTCGCGTGCACTAGCGCCCGTAATTTCAATTACTTGTTTACGACTTACTTCACTTGAACGACAATGGTTCAAAGCCTTTGTTAACGTCAAGTCCGAGTCTCGCAACAAACGTTCTCGCACCGTCTTGTCATTAATGCCTAGCACCAACCTGTCGCGAATCAAATTTTCCGTTTGTACTCCAAAGTCGCACTGAGCTGCGAGTTTTCTCAACTCGGTCACGTATTTATCTACTGGTTCATCTTTGTTCTGGGATCTCGAGAAAAATTTAAATCGATCAAAAACTACATTCTTGCGTGGTTGGCAATAGTGGTCGAATTTTTTGATTACATCATCATAAAGTTCTGCACTCTCACCCGCGCCGTATTGGAATGTTTTCAAAATGTCGACTGCCTCATCGCCCATAACATTCATGAGGATGGCAATTTTTTGCTTATCGCTTTTCTCGTTCTTTTCGCTCGCTTCTAAGTAAAAGTTAAACTTTTTCTTAAACTTTTCCCAGTTGCTTGCTATATTTCCCTCAAACACCATTTCACTTGGAACTCTAACACTTTTATCTTGCTGCATTTTCCTTTAAAAATTACACTAATACTTTGAAAGTTTTCACTCACGCTAACTGGTTTTTCTAAAATTTTAGCCACCGTCAAATAAAGAATTTTATTTGTTAGTTTACCGCTGCCACCATGTAATATGCTTCTAGTATATTGTCTGAAATTGATGAAAGTTAAATAAAACATACGTGCTAACTCGTGTCTCGTTTACTACATACTGTTGATTACATTTTATCATACAAAGTTATGAGTGCGCGACTGGGCTGCGCACTTAACATGCTATGTTACATTGAGATTTTTAAATTTCACTAGTATCTAGACTAGAATATAAACTATTTTGCAAAAGTAAATAATATGCGTTGCTACGAGTAGATAGAAAACTTTCAATTTTGCGTTTCTTTGATGTTTTTCAGTGCTAAACATGTAGAAAAAACAACTCCTAGTATCTGGAATTAAATTACGCTAACTGAACTACACATCTGAAAAGTAGATTTGCTGTAATTTCACTTACACGAACTAAGATATTCGGATTAAATTCTATCAACCCATAGCTGTCAGCGTTACTTTTTGTTGGGCTATTTGAATTAGAACAACAATTGGAGTCCGTGACGATGAGAAATGTTCAGAATTTCAGTTGGAATTATAAATGATATTATCAATTACATCTAACCCAGAACAATAAATTAAAATTTTAATAAACTCTGTCTCAACAGAGTCTACAGTAGAGAACTTTAAAAGCCTCAATCTCTTGTAGAACAAATCCAAGAGCTTCAGTGTGAAAATCCTAACCAAAAGTCTAAAGAAATACAACTGGACAAAAGCAGAGGAGGCACTCCTTGCAAGCGATGACAACAACGTCAGCCCTAAAAAGCCCTCAACACAGGGCTATAAGAGAAAGGCTAAGCGGAGCTGCTCGTAAACGGATAAAATATTTCGTCCAGAAGAGACAACCGGCTGATACAGCTAGGAAATTACCCGTCTTGGATTTAATTCAACAAAATATGCCAAAAGTAAGAAATTTTTGAGATTTTTGAAGAAAACATTTTGTATATGCATTTCGAAAACCAATTACAATCTTTTATAGATCTAATACCCCTCGACACATCATCACAATAATTAAATTAGTACGCCTCCAATTAATTATGTCACATTCTTAATATTAAATCGTCGTATTAAGTAAATCGTCATGTCATAAATAATTATGTCATATTTTAAATAAATCGCAAACATAAATAATCATGTAAAAGGAAATCTTTAACTAATACTAAACATGTTAAAAAATTATTACTCGTATCCCATTGAGAGATATTTGAAATGATAAATCATTTCCTAAACTTAGAGAAGTCTATTGTTGAGATACTACTCTCTAAGAACAGACATATCAAACCCCTGTACACATATTAACAAAATTTAAATATATAGTAAAGAAATCACCAAGCCCAAATACCTTAACCTAAAATGGCCATTCAGAAATGTACCACTTCTTCTTTAAATATACCCAAATATTTCATTACCAAAGACTGCCATTTCAGAATGCGCTTCGTCCCCTTTAAATATACTCTTAAGCTAAATATTCTATCACCCTGTATATTTTCACCTCAGAACATTATCAACCTTCCTATTACTAAAAACGACTTCCTTCACATTTACCAAATCAATCAATCTCCTTAAAACCGACAACACCATTCTTCATTTTACCCCAACACATATTACGCATATACTTTCGTTACAAGATTCCTTCATGGTCCCACAATTTGAATAAACAATTCTTTTATTTTCATCAATACATCAATCATCGCGTAAAATTAACATAATATAAATCATCCTTCAAACTAATTAATTTAAATCTTTTGTGAACTGAAGATATAGCAATATTTAAATAGTTTTAAACTCAAATCAACATCTACGCCTCTGGAGCCGTTAAAGTTACTACGTATTAACTTGAAAATTCTAATACCTCATCCTGTCCTTATTTAAAAAAGATTATAATTAATAAATGTATTAAACTTACGTATTTTAAATTTGTTGATAACTAAAATATATTTGAAACAATTTTAAATTCAATTACTGAATAACTTTTAAAAACACACACAGAACACAAAAACCAACCATTCACTTTCATTATTGAAATCATAAGGGTCTGTACTTGTCGTCCTTCAAAGCCTAATGGTCATCTCCTTAACGAACCATCTTACAAAAATGAACTAGATTTAAAAATTCGCACTCATTATATTTATATTCAAATTTTACAATATTACATTACATTTGATATAGCGAGCACATAAGTGAAAATAGTCAAATGTAGAATGCCAAAAATACGGACTAGTGCTTCTATAAAGAGGCATTAAGGACCGAGCTAGAAGGCTTCCAATATGAAGTAGCTACTACGGAGGACTTAGAGGACTTTACATAAGTCAGTGCATAATGAACTCCTATGAGATCAGTTGTTGTTCACTAAAGAAAATAACTGTGATACCGAGATGTACCTTGCTAGAATGCAGAACTGGAGAAACTAAATAGCATAACCAGGAAAGAAGAAGCCCTAACATGGTACAACATAGAATTGAGGAAATCTAAAAGACAGTCATGAATGCCTTTCTGTGAGAAGAAAATACCATTTGACTCATAAAACAGCTCAATGGTGCTTATACCGAGAATATCAGAGAAAATTTAAAGGTGTTTCTAAAAACTCACTTCCCGGGATTCTCGATAATAACGACAATAGCTCAGACGCATGGAATATCCCTAATTAATAGAATTCTACATTCCAGTAGGGATAACAGAAGGTTAGCAGGTAAAATTTTTAATCTACAGAACGTAAAATAAGCTATAAATAGCTTTCAGCTCTTCAAATCACCTGGATGGGATGTAATTTTTCCGGCTCTACTTCAAAAGGATTGGATTTATTATTCTTCATGCATAACAACAATCTTCAAAACTAGTTATATACTGAGATATATCCCCACACCATAGAGAAAGATGAAAGTGGTATTTATACCAAAAGCGAACAAGAGGCCTCCCGAAGAGGTCAATTCATATCGCCCGATAAGCCTATCCTCTTTTCTTCTTAGATCGATCATTTAAGAACGATAAACAAAACACCACTGAATATTAAAAAGTTTGCCTAACAATTAATAAAATTTAAAGAAATGAAATAGAAATACCATGACAAATTTTCATCGCTGTCCATTTGATAACACACCAATATAAAATGTCGTGTTTCGAAACCATAAAAATCATAATTCATTTATTTTGTAAATTATTTTAAAGTTTAAATTTTGTTTTATTATTTATTTATTTATCATTGCGTAAAAATGTTAGTTAAATGTTAGGTGTAAATAAAAAGGTAGGGAGAACGAAAACTAGAAGGAGTGGGGCTTAAATGTAGAAAACTTGGGTTGACGTCTTTGCGTCGAGCGGATGAAAGATCATTTCCGCAATGAAAATTTTAAATTGTTAATTGTTTGAAAATTATTAAATAAGTTAAATTGGGTTGACGTTTTATTTTAATTGTAATGAAGTGCAAGTGTTAAATAAAATTGGAAAAGTGAAGAATTTGCGATAATTTAGTCGATGCATTAAAATTGCATCGCAACAAATTTGTGTAACCAGGCGTACTAAAGCCAGCCGGAATAACATGTGCGCTTGCAATACCACATTCAAGGCCCAGATTGCAAGGTAAAACAAAAGTTGAGCATTTTAAATTAATTTACAAGAATTTTTAAACAAGAAGAACTCATGACTACAAATAATGGATGCCCAGCTAAAAGAAAATTTTGGGATTAAGCAAATTTTAATAGATTTGAATAGCTAGGATCATCTCATTAATTGGCATCCCGAACGTGAGGCTCGAAGTTTGAACTCGCAAATTAGATCCTGAGATTATAAATTAAAATTTAATTTTTTAAAAACAAAAATTTAAAAACAAACGAAAAAATGGCAGGAGAAATTAAAATGTCAAGCATGGAGAAAATACTGCAACAGTTTATGGAAAGCATGAAAGAAATGAAACAAAATATAAACAAAAACATAAATGAAAAAATGAATCAAAACAGGAGTGAAATAAAACAAGATATAAACAAAAACACGACTAGAATAATACAAAAAATGGATAAAAAAAGGAAAACTTAATAAAATAGACACAATAATGGAAAACATGGACAAGGGCAGGAGTGGAATAAATGAAAAAGTAGAACCGGAACTTAATGTGGTTAGTAAAAAAATAATAAAATCAAATTCAATGATGGACAGTAGAGAGAACGAAAATAATAAAAAAGTTTTGAAAAAGAAGAATAGGGTTAATAAAATGAAAATGAAAAACAAGGACAAATTCAACACAATCAAGGAGGACAAAATTTAATGGATTGGAGAGGAGTGTGAAGATTTGGAAAAGTAGGGGGTGGACGAGAGTGATGTCGGATGTTGATTCCAAAGAAAAAAATTATACTGTGGAAATACCGGAAAAGGAAGCAAAAAGGGGAAAAATTCGGAAAATTTGGTAAAAATTTATAATGATTTGTTTATTTGTAAAAATTTATAGAATTTATTGGTTTAACATGAACATTTGATTTGATAATTAATTATGATTTTGATTTGATTTGATAATGATTTGAATACCTGAATAATTTAATTTTAAAAATTTTATTTAACATGAATTTGATTTGCAAAATATTTGATGATTGTTTATTTAGTTGAAAATTTTGATTTTGATGAATTTTATTTGTAAGAGATTATTTGAACATTATTTTGATTTAATTGGAAAAGTTTATTTGATTTGATTTAATTTAGAAAACATTTATTTAACGACAGGAGAGATTTTATTTTTGATTTATTGATTAACTATTGTATTATACGAAAACTTGATTTTATTTGTGTAATTATTGTTTGTTTGTGTATTGAGATTGATCGAGGTATTTTGCCATTTTTGAGTAAGGCAGAGAGATTTAATTGATTTGGAGATAATATTGAGAGACATTAAGGGACAGGAGAAGTAGGTAACGTGTGGGTGGAAAGAAATTTCAGACGTGGATGAACACTGCAGGAAATTAAACAGAAAATATTTTTGAGGTTATCAAATAAGTATCCTTTGAATTGGAGATATTGTAATACGACTGCCTCCTAGAAGTCGATTCGGGTGCTCGTATTGACGCAGAGATTCAATAGAAATAACCAAAAATAGAATATTTTGTTGCAACATTACAAAGATATTACAATAACAGAGTTTACACTAAATTTTGCAACGTGTATGTTGCGTTGCCTACATAGTCGCAAGCAATTGATGTTAAAAGAATAAAGGAAAGATTGAATGAGTGGAAGGAAGGAACACAGACCAAGATCGGATAGCTACCCGTCTGTTAAGGAATATATAAAGAAAAGAAGAGCGGAAGCGACGAGTGAAGAAGGAACAGAGAATAAAACACCTGAAGAATCTGAAATTTTCCAGAGAAGTAAAAAAACAGCAAAAACACCTACAAAAGCCAAACACGTACTGGAAAACGAGAGGAAGAAGGCACAAGATATGGATGAAGTGAAGGACATGCTGGGGAAGCTGACTGGATTGGTCAACAGTTGTTTTCAAGACATAAAAGCAAAACTAGAGGAAATGGATAAAAAGTGGAGTGGAGAGTTGGAAGGGGTAAAACAGGAAATAGCGACCATAAGAAACAAGGAAAAGGAGCAGGATCAAAGAATAGAATACCTCGAGAGTAGAATGGAAAAATTTGAAATAGATACAAAATCCAACAATGTTACCAATAAGAACTTTCCAGAAATGGGAGAAATAACAAAAAAAAAGATAGAAGATTTTATCAAAGAGAAACTACAGGTTCAGGTGAAAGTAATGGAAACTTTTAAAATAGGGAGAATATCTGGTAAGCAAGTAATGGTAGTAAAAATGGAAGACAGTAATGAAAAGATGGCAGCGATGAGAAATAAGAACAGATTGAAGGGGACCAAGATATATATTGTAATGCCCCGGACTATGCATAAGTTATAAAATTTTCTTTATCCATAAATTAATTAATTACTGCTGGGCATCCATTATCTGTGTTGTAGCGATGAGCTCTTCAAATTACAATTTGTAAATTATAATGCTTACTTTTGTTTTCGGATACGTGTGTTGGAGCGCACCTGGCATGTGGTGTTATGCAGCTGACCCAATTACGCCTGGTAACACAAATTTTGCTGCGTTGTAATGCACCTTTGCATCGACCAAATTGTCACAAATTCTTCACTTTTCCAAATTTTGCACTGCACTTTAATTAAAATAATTAAAAAAAAACAAAAACTCAAATCAACTTAATTTATTTATTTATTTTCAAAAACAATCTTAATTAAAATTGTGGGTATTGGTTTTCGTCCACCTATTCGACAATAGGCCGCAGCCTGTCTGTCCTTGCATCGACCCGCTCGCCGTTCTTCCTCCTAGTCTTCTCTTACCTTTTATTTACATTAAAATTTTACAAACTTTGTACAGTGTGTTTAATAAATAATGAAACAAACTCAAACTTTAAAATTACTTTACAAAATAATAAAATTAATGTTTTTGCATTTCGAAACACGACATTTAACCCCCTTCATTTTTGTGAGTAAACCAAGGTGTTTACGATTAAAAATTACCAAGTTGTGCTTCGACAAATAAAATTTTTCAATGGTTTCTAAAATAAATAATAATTACATAAATAAAATCAAATTTTCTTATAATACAATAGTTAATCAATAAATCAAAATAAAATTCTCTTCCGTCGTCAAATAACTGTTTTCTAAATCAAATCAAATTTAAACCTTTTCAATTAAATCAAATTAATGTTCAGATAATTTCTTACAAATCAAATTCATCAAATTAAAATTTTCAACTTAATAAATAATCATCAAATATTTTCAAATCAAAATTCAAGTTAAATAAATTTACAAATTAAATCGTTCTTCAAAATTAAAATCAAGTTAAATAAATTTTCAAAATAAATCATTCAGGTATTCAAATCATCAACATCAAATCAAAAATCAAATTTAAATCAAATTTTTACATAAACAATTCACTTCAATAAAAAATTTTTATAAATAAAGAAATCATTATAAATTTTTAATACCATTTTTTCCGAGTTTTTGTCGTTTTTGTTTTCTTCTACGGTACTTCCATAGCATGAATCTCTTCTTTGGAATCAACATCTCCGGCATCAACTTCAACCACCCCCTACTTTTCCACATCTTCACACTTCTCTCTGATCCATTTTTGTTTGTCCCTCTTGATCCTGTTGAAATCTTCTTTTTGGTTGGTTCTACAATTTTTGTATTTTCTTTTATTTCAACATTTTCATTTTTGTTTGTTTTAAATCCAAATTTTTCATTTTTCCAGCCAAGTTTCGTTTTTCTTGTTGTAACCGTCAATTTTTCATTTTTTTTCCATCAAAATTTTTCCGTTCATTTTCTTTATCTGATTTCCGTTGTTAATTCAGAGTTTTAAATTTTTCTTCATTTTCAATAAATTTTGTGGAGCAAACATTCTAATAATTTCCAATTTTTCCTCTTTAACCATTACATTACTCATCATTTTATTAATTTTCAATTTTTTTACCTTATCCATTCTTTTCAAAACTTTTCCATCATTTGTGCTCTCTCCATTTTCTATTATTGACTCTGAATTTATTATTTTTTTACTAACCACATTAATTTCCGGTTTTAATTTTTCGTTGCTAGCACACAAGATCGTGTTTAATTTTTCAAAGCTGTTTCGGTTCTCCTCGTTTTGTGTGGCGACTTCCGCCCTAAATGACTTTATTTCTGCCTTTATGTCCGTTTTAAATTCATTGAGTTCTACTTTCATGGTTTTATCCATGCTTTGGAGAAATTGCATTATTCGGTCATCCATTTTTTTGTCTTTATTAATAATTTTCTTCACAAATCAATTATTTTCATTATCTCAGGGTCAAAAGGTAGGTTGCTTTTTCGTGCCACACGTTGTCTGCGCCAATAAATGTAATGCCCCGAGCTGTTCAAAACTTTTAAAATTTTCTTTGTCCATAAATTAATTAATTACTGCTGGGCATTCATTTTTTGTAGCAATCGACTCTTCAAAGTTTTTAAATTGTAAATTAAAATTGCTTACTTTTGTTGGTTTGCGTTGTGGTATTGGAGTGTTGTAGTTAAGTATGCCTGGTAACACAAATTTTGTTGCGTCGTAATTTTTGCACATTGACTTAAATTTTCCTAATTTCCAATTTTGTCACCTCACTTTAATTAAAATAAAAACTAAACAAAACTTAAATTTACTTAATTTATTTATTACAAATAATTATATTTTCAATTAGAATTGCGGGAATTATTTTTCATCCGCTAGGCACGACGGTCTTTGCCTCATTGTCCTTGCATCGACCTCCTCGCCGTTCTCCCTCCTAGTCTTTTCCTACCTTTTATTTACATTAAAATTTTACAAACTTTTTACAAACAAACTCAAACTTTAAAATTACTTTACAAAATAATAAAATTAATGTTTTTGCATTTCGAAACACGACAATATAGAAAACGACCTGACTTCAAAAGAAAAACATATCCAAGATGAACTGAGGGAGACTGCAAGAGATGAAATGAAAAAAGGAAAAAGAGTAAGAGTCACCTATCAGAAAATAACTATAGATGATAAAACATATAGATGGGACAAAAACACAAACAAATTGGGAACGATTGGTGACCCAGTGCGGAATCCAAAAAACTAAGAATAACAAGAAATAATGATTCTGTCCCGACTCATGCAGTGTCATTATGTACAAGCGATGAGTCAAATGAGATGGAACCGCAAGATAAAAGTAAACAAAAAGAAAAAGAAAGAGAAAGAGAAGGAAATAAGAGAAGAGAGGTCAGAAGGAAAGTAAAGAGGCAAAAAGAAAGATTAGCGACATGGAATGTGAGAACAATGCTGCGAGCGGGAAGGATGAACGAGGTGGCGAATGACCTAGCAAAATACAGAGTGAGAATAGCAGCTATACAGGAGATAAGATGGAAGGGAAGTGGAGAAATAAGAATGAAAGATCACATCTTACTGTATTCTGGAGAAGAAAAACAAGGTAAAAACGGAGTAGCCTTTATAATTGAAAAGAGTAAAACAAAAAATATAATGGACTTCCAACCAATAAATGGAAGATTAGCATATATTAGAATAAAGGAAAATGAAAAGAACTTATCAATAATAAACGTATATGCACCAACGGAAGAAGCTGAGATAGAGGAAACCACGGAAATATACGAGGAAATAGAAAAACTGTATGAGAAGATACCAAAGAAGGACGACCTAGTAATATTAGGCGACTTTAATGCGCAGATAGGAAGAGAAGAATATAACAAGAATGTAGCCGGAAAACATACAATCCACGAAGAAACGAATGAAAATGGGGAAAGAATGAGTAATCTGGCAGAGATGTGTAATATGAGAATAATAACAACGGACTTCAAGCATAAAATCGAACATAAGGAGACATGGATGATACCAGGCACAAATAAAGGAACTCAAATAGACCATATAATGGTGTCCAAGAGAAGAACTTTCAAAGTGTGCGATGTGAGATCGTACAGAGGTACAAGCACCGAAAAGGATCACAATTTAGTGGTAATGAAAATAGACGAGGCTAAAACGAGAAAAATGTAAACAAAAAGAGAAAGATCAAATGAAAACGTGGCAATTGAAAAATTAAAAAAAGAACAATATCAGCGAAAATATAAACTAGAACTGCAAAAACAAATAGACAACAAAGAACGAAAAGAAGATATAAACGAAGAATGGATAAACATAAGAGAGAGTATAACGAAAGCAGCGTAGATATCGATAGGATCGAAGAAAAAAGACAAGAGAAAAGAATGGTTTGATAAAGAATGCAGGGAGGAAATAGAAATAAAAAGAAAGGCAAAAATCAAATGGATGAGAACGCAAAGGGAAGCTGTTAGAGAAGAATATAAAGAAAGAGCAAGAAACGCAGTAAAACTATGCAAAAAAACAAAAGACAATGTATGGAAAACGAAATGAAAGAGATTGAGAAGAACCACAGTAATGCGAGAGAACTATACAGAAAATAAAAAATCAAAGGATAAAAACCCAAAAGGAAGTAAGAGGATTAAGAGACAAAAATGGTAACCTACGATACGAAGAACATGAAATAAAAAATAGATGGAAAGAACACTTCAAGGAATTGCTGAATAGCGGTTCAAACTCAGAGGAAAGAGAATACGTAGAATATGAGATAGCAGAGGAAAGAGTAGAAATTGAAATAGAAAAAGAACCAGAATACCAAGAATTCTACGAGACAGTAATGAAAATGAAAAATAATAAAGCCCCAGGAACCGATAACATAAATACGGAGCTGTTAAAGAACGGAAACGAAGATGTAATGAGAAGGGTGTACGACTTGATTGTAGTGGTGTGGAGAAATGAGAGAATGCCAGATCAATGGAAAGAGGCAGGTTTGGTTCCAATATATAAAGAAAGGAGACAACAGAGACTGCCTTAATTACAGAGGAATATCACTACTTAATAATGCATATAAAATACTGACAAGATTGATACATGTAAGATTTTAAAAATACACGGAAAAACAATAGGTTTCAGACCCGGGGGATCAACAAACGACGCTCTATTCATAATAACGCAAATTATGGAAAAATCACACGAGTTTGATATAAACATTGAGGCTCTGTTTGTTGATTTTAAACAGGCCTTTGATCGAATAAACAGAAAACAACTCGAGGAAGAAATGAGAAAGTGGGAGATACCAGGAAAAATAATACGTCTGGTAATGATGACACTGAAAGGAACAAGTGCCATAGTGAAAACCAAAGTGGGAGAAACGGAGAATTTTGAATTTAATAGTGGAGTGAAGCAGGGAGATGCACTGTCATCTACTTTGTTTAACATAGTACTGGAGGGTGTGATAAGAAGAGCAAATTGTAATGGATCAATAATGAAAAATGAAGTACAGATAGTGGCATATGCCGATGACCTGGTTATCTTGGCAAGAACTTTCAAAGCCTTAGTGGAAGCCTTCAAAAGTATTGAAAGAGAAGCTTGCAAAGCAGGATTAATGGTAAATGAAGGCAAAACCAAAAAATTGAGATGCAGCAGAAAGAAAAAAACTAAAAGTAACAACAATCATGAATTACAAATTTGAAGAAGTCAGAAAATTTAAATACCTTGGAACACAAATAAACGAAACAAATAAAAAAGAAGAAATAATAAAAGACAGAGTGATGGCAGGATATAGAGCTTACCACTGCAACCAGAACGTATTGAAAAACAAAAACTTAAGAAGAAACAGTAAAATCAAGATTTATAAGACACTGGTTCGACCGGTAACGACATATGGACTTGAACTACTCTGAATGACAGAAACGGAGAAGCAAAAGCTTAGAGTGTTTGAAAGAAATATTTTGAGAAGAATAATGGGCCATGTAAAGATGAGAGAAGGACAATATAGACGAAGAACGAATGCAGAGATATCCAGTGAAATACAAGAAGCTGATATAGTCAGACATGTGAAAGCACTAAGATTGGGATGGCTGGGACGTGTAGAGAGAGCGCAAGCCAAAAGAACAATCACAAAAGTAATGAAGTGGAAACCCGACATAAACAGACCGAGAGGAAGACCGAGGAAAACATGAAGAGTGAAAGACTGGAGAAGTAAAGCAATGAATAGAATGGTATGGAGAAGAATAGTGGAAGATGCAAGGACAGATAAGAGGATCTGAGAAATAGTATGGAGTAGAGAAGGAATATGGGGACTAATCCACCCCAACAAATAGGATTTGAAAACATTGGAAAATGTGGCGAAATTCCCCCAGAAATGTAAAGCCAAAAGAAGAAAAATTATTGTTTATTTCAGAAATCATTTGAAAAATTTTATTTGTCGAAGCACGACAACTTAGTAATTTTTAATTGCAAACACTTTGCGTTTACAAAAAAAAATTAAGAGGGTAAAATGTCATGTTTTGAAATGCTATAGAACCATTAATTTCATTATTTTGTAAATTTTTTTAAAGTTTAGATTTTGTACAATTAGTTGTTACTTTATCGTCCATGATTAATAAATTCAGTAAGGGTTATCGGGATAAACCACCGATAAACCTGTCGGGAACCTGTCGTTTTAGCAAAGATATATTTATTTATTTAATAACAAAAAGAGTCTGGGCGATATTGTGCTGAGAGATTAGATATCTGTTCGATTTTATTTATACATTGTGTTAAAAAATTGTTGAGTTTTAATAATTTTATGGTTTTGACGAATTTAAGATTTTACATTTACTTTGTATGTTTTTTGGAAGTTTAAAGTTTTTTGTAATTTGGATAATTTTGAGATTCATGTGAGGAAATTGGTGATGACGTTTTTATTTGTTAATATGCCTTGTTCACTTCATATCATTACTAACCTCATTTACTGAAGGTAGGGTGTGGTTTTGTTTGAATTGAAGCTGTGACAAATTTTCTTTTTTGTAGTCCTGAAGAAGAGTAAAATAAAACTCGAAATGTCGACTGATTGATAAAGAGGTGGGTTTATTTAGCAGTAGTCCAAATCCCGATAATCATTACTGAATTTAGATTTTGTTTTATTATTTATTGATCATTATACATAAATATGTTAAGTTTTGCTATGTAAATAAAAGGTGGGAGAAGTATAAAGAAAGAGTGGGACTTGAAAGTTAGGAGTACAAGACTTGGACTGACGCCTTCTCGTCGAGTGGTCGAACGAATGTTCGTCATTCCCGAAATGCTAAGTTTAATTTTGATTATTAATGATTAAAAGTGATTAAATTTGGATTGGTGATTATTTATTTGATAATTAATTAATGCAAGTGAATAAAATTAAAAAGTGGAAGAATTTGGAATAATATTTGGTTATTTGTTAAAATTACATAGCAACAAAATTGTTTAACCAGGCGTACTGAAGCCAGCTGCAGTATCACATGTGGAGCGCGCACGTGGAAGATAAAAGTCTAATACCACAAAAACGGTAACTAATTTGAGCATTTTAATTTACAATTTTTGACCTTCAACTACAAGAGCTCATAGCTATAAAATAATCTGTGTCACCTCAGCAAATTTCACAAAAAGATGAAAATACATGAATTTGTAAAGTTGGGGACATAGCAATATATTGTCATGTTTTTTTTACATACTAATTAAATAATTTAAGTATTTAGTTGTACATTTTCGGGTTGATGTTAAAGCCAATCAAAGGATAAAGATTTTGATACTAACAGAAATGAAAACAATCTGCAAACGTAGAAAGACTTGTCGTAATTGTAGAGAACGCAAAAATAAATTAAGAAATCAAAATCATTTACCTGGCATTAATAATTTAAATTAATTTAGTTTAAAAATTAAAGGTAAAGATGTTTTAAAAAAATAATCTTCAAATGAGAAGAAAGTAAAAAATTAATGATGATCAAAGACATTTATGATAATTGGATAGGGTTTAAAACACGTCGAAGTAAAATGAGAACAAAGCAAGTTTAATACATTTTCTACGCAGTCGTTTTTGAAATTTTGCGAAATTTTATTAAATTTAATTTGGCAAGAGTGAAAATTTGTGTGGGGGAAGAGAGATAAAAAGGAATCAAGGAGATATCAAAAGCGAAGAGGTACAAAAATTTGGTGTTGAGAGAGAGTCAAGTTTTAAAATGAAATAAAATAGTTACGATTGAAAATTTTGAATTTGGATTGGTTGAGATGTTGAAATAATTTAAGACTTGAGAACTCGAAGATTTCTGGATATGGAGATGGATATTTGAGACAAAAATTTGGACATGAAGATTATAAAAATAAAAAATAACCACGCTGGCGAATATTGGAAAAGGTTGGAAGTCCGGACGTAACAATTAGCTCAATAAGTAACATTAAGAAAACATCACAGGGTGAGAAACTAAATTAGTGCACATAATGATAAAAGTTTTCATTGACAGTAATTTCAACATAAATTTATAAAATTTAAATTAATTTTATCATTACGTCCAACTTTCAATACAGATGTTGAAATAATTACAATTAAATGTATTATTGAAAGTTGCACAAATGTAAATTGTGATTCATTAATTGGTCAAATGTATGACAAATTTGAAACCTCTTTAAAAATTTGATGATCGTAGATATAATAAGCAGGGTATTGATTTTGTTTCTAATAAATTAAAATATTTAGAAATTAAAAATTATTTTTCGATTGGGAACAGATTGTTTCATTTAAGTTATCAAAGATAAGAGTCTCGTGTTATGAATGTCACGTATCACCTGGCAGAGTCGAAGGTTTTGAAAAAGAGCAGTTATGAAAATTATGCTAGGGGTACGTCACAATATATTGTCGTGAAACAAAATATTTCGACCCACCCTGTGCTAAATTGTAATAATTTGTTAATTTTATTTTTAAACGTTGGAATTGAAAAAGTACAGAGTGGGGAGAAAGATAGAAAGGCAGAGACGCTTCGTCGGTCAACAATGGCGGACAGCGGGTGAAATTTTTGTATGCCCGCTGAGTTTTGATATTATTGTTTAAAATTGTGAGTAATATTTTGATTTAATTGATTGAATAAAGTGATTGTATGCGAATGCATTTATTGCGTTATTTTTGGATGATTATTTTGATATTTTGGATATTTTTGGATAAATTTTATGAGCGGCTACCGAACGATGGTAGATTTGATTGATTTGGTTAATTGGAAAAGGAAGAGATCAAATTATAAAATTTAAATTTGCATTGCGAAATTATTAAATTTAAAATTGGTATAAAATTGAAAAGTAACATTTGCATTTGTACGAGCGCGTGGCCAGATGATAGATAAGCCGACGTTGTAAACGCGCATGAGGTTAAAAGTGCGAGCTCATTTTAAATTTCACATTGAATTAAATTTGAAATTAAATTTACGATTTATTGGTTTTTGAAGAATTTATTATTGAAAAAGCATTATTATTTATCATTTTAAAAAGAAGGGCAAACAAAGAAATCAACGGGAACCGACTACTGAGCGTCTTATTTTGTTCTCCACTGTAAAAGCTAGCTGGGTAAATTAAAGATTGTGCCGGGTAGGTAATTCATACAAAATCCCACAACAATATAGAGTCCAGATAAATAAGCACAAAAAATCCGAAAAAAAGCGCTTTAAAAGCACGAAATTTGGCTCTAAAAGGTCCAAAAAAAATTTAGCTCTAAACGTTAAAAACAGATAAAACTTACATTTATTTAAACACAAAATAAAAATTAAGTACAAAACAAAATTAATAAAAATAGGGAAGTAGGTAATAGGTGGTACAAATTAATGGTGGTACATAATTAATATTATGTAAATCAATTCTAAATACATAATAAGAATTACATAGTCATTTCGAGGATTTGTTGAACCAAGTTGAAGAATTTACCTAGGATCAACGCCTGAGTAGGATAGAAATCCCTATAAATTTAGTGATTTTCACCAGCAAAAATTAGCGTTGATCCTGTAGCAAACAAACTTAATATTAATAGCAACATTTTACCTTAAAGTTATAAAATTATACCTCATTGCCTATGGATCAATATTAAGTTTTTTCAAGTTTTCAGACATTAATCTTAGTGCAAGGACAAACCGACAAATTTTTACCAAAAATTGTTCATAAAAATATCAGTACACGAAAACAACCTAAAAAGAACGAGAAGAAGCTCAAGTTCTTCCAAAATCTAAAACACTTAAACGTCCTTTCAGTTCTCAATCAAATTATAAACAATTTACACAACAATCTAACCATATTACAAAGAACTTGCCACCAGAATACTTGGTGTTAAAAACCAAATCGATGATGCTTTTCAATGTTTAAAATCAATGTCTGCTTTTACAAGCGCTATGAATGAATATTATCATTTTGAATTTATGATTGCGGCCAAATTTAAAAAAATCAATGATTTCAATTAAATGAATTCTATTCAAAATTTAATCTTTAATTCGTATATGCAATAACTTCAGTCTCGTGGACAAGGTGAATTCACAGACAGCACAACTTCAGCACAACTTGTTCATCAACTTCAGGTGACACTTTTGCATATGTATATCAGAACCAGGATCAAGCGATGGAAACAGTCACTTATTTACAATCTGTATTTCCAACAACTCAGGAATTAACTTATGAAGCAGGAGGAAAGCCAGGCATTCTAAGAATGTCAATAACATGGACAGCACAAATACTGCCTAATGATGTGCGAATTACAGATCGTTACAGTAACAATAAAAATAACTATTTTAAAAATGTATTTACTCAAATGTCATTCCTTCGACAAATTTTCAAAATATTTTATTAAAATTCAAATTAACCAAATTTAATCACAAATTTCAATTCAACCAACCTCTCATCAAAACTCACTTTTAATTTCAAATTTTCAACTTAAAAAATTCATCTTTGGCAAAAAGCCTCTGCTCTTGCCAACCTTTTTATTTTAACGAATTGGGAGTATTATTTACAATTTCAAATTACATTTCTAAATTAATCAAATATTAAAATTTTCTCATAAATAATTTTCGAAACACGACAATACATAATCAACTATTCTAGGATCACAAAAAGTTTCTTCTGTCCTTTGGTATACATTCTGCACATCCTTTTTGGTCCCTCCTTTGCTCTTTTGGTTTTTTCGCAACTTTTGAAAAAGTTGCTATTTTTAACCTTGCGGCTTTATTAAAATGTTTTAAATTATATTATATGTGCTCTAAATAATACTTGAATATTTACAGTCAGTTGGATGTGTAATGTATCCACACAAATATAATATTGCTATATTATTTATTTAATAAATAAATAATAAAATAAAATTCTTATATACAAGCTTAACCTAAAAGAGGTACAACAATTTACATAAATTCACTTGACCTAAAAGAGGCAACTGGTGTAAACCGACTAAAAAGTTTTCACGCCGGTACCTGGCACGTTAACTTTGCACGTTTGGTAATTCTCACTAGCATAGCCAACCGTCGCAGTAATAATTCAAATTTAAACATATATTACAATCTTCCCTTCTTAAGTTTCAATTACTTTATCCATCTTGATATCGCTTTGGTTTGCTTATGTTCAATCTTCTAGGTCTTTCGATCGATACTATTATTTCTGTATTTTTTTTTGATTTTTCTATCTGTGCCATTTCTTTGGGGTTAAATATCTCTTCCGATTCTTTATTTACCGTTTTCTCTGTCAGGTTTCTTTTTGATTCTTCTATCTGTGTTGTTTCTTCAGGATTAAATATCTCTTCCGTTTCTTTATTTACCGTTTCCTCTGTCAGGTTTCTCGAAACCGTTCTTGCTTCGTTTTCTAACACTTCTTGTCTCTCGTTAGTCTTTGTAGTCCCATTTTCTGCACTGCTAAACGAAACAACCCTGTAGTTTGTGTTTGTTTTGTTTTCTAAACTTGTTTTTGGTTTTTCTACAACTTCGGGGTTTTCTTACTTTTCCTCTATCTTCTGTGATTCCAAACCATCGGTATTTGAAAACTCTCGCGTTGTTTTAAAAATCTGATCCTAATGTCTTTTCCATAATTTTTGATAACCCGGGACCTTACACAAATAGGTCCTGCTGCCTAAAACCCTCTCAATTTTTGCACTTGTCCATTTAGTCTTCTTGTTTCGATCTCTGTAATTTCGTACATAAACTTGATCCCCAATACAAAAAGTTTGTTCCCTACCCGTCTTCGTTACCACTTGACTGTCTTTGTTTCAGTCTTCGCAGGTTGGTTTTAACATGTCGAATCTGGTTCGCAATTCTCTATTAAACATGCGATAAGCTGGGGTAACTTTGGTTGTACAATGCTCTGTTGTACGATAACGTAAAAGGTACCGAGCTATTATTCCATCTGTTGATACTTTGCTGTTCCTTGGGTCATCTAAACATTTTTGTATTGCTGCTTTGACAGATTTAACTGTGTTTTCTGCTGCACCATTTGAAGCCGGATGATACAGTGGACTTAAACTATGCTTAATGCCATTTGTTTTGCAAAATAATTTGAAATCTTCTGTTACAAATTGCGGGCCATTATCTGAAACGACTTGTCTTGGTATTCCAAATCTTGAGAAAATTCTTCTCAAAGCATCGATTGTATTGTTTGATGTTGTTTTTGTCATTTCAACCACTTCAGGCCACTTGCTGTAAGAATCCACCAAAACCAAATACATTTTACTTTTGACTGGGCCAAAAAAATCAATGTGTACTCTTTCGAAAACTTCGGTGGTACTGTTAAACTGTAGAACTGTTGACTGCGGTGGACTAGGGCGATTTCGATTGCATATTTCACAGGATTTTGCCACCCTTTCAATTTCTGCATCTATTTTTGGCCACCAAAAATATGACCTAGCTTTGCTTTTCATCTTCACAATTCCACTATGTGACTGGTGAAGTTCTTGTAATAATTTATGCCGGAATTGTTTTGGTATTACTACCTTGTGTCCCCACATTATTACATCTCTTTCTAGTGATAATTCATCCTTCCGATTCCAGTACGAAGTGAACAACGAATCCTTCTGGATCGAATAATCTCTCCACCCGTTTCTAATTTCTATCAAAACCTTAGATAAAACTACATCTTCTTTTATACCTTCTCTAATCATTTCTGCTGTAACTGGATATTCACTATTCTCTTCAATGAAATTTAAATAATTGTACTGTTCCGTTTCCTCCCCATACTTCTCTATTGGTAACCTTGACAATGCATCTGCATTTGCGTTTTCTTCTCCTTTCACATATTTTATTTCAAAATTAAAACTACTTAAAAATACTGCCCATCTTTGCAGGCTTTCCGCTGCCATTGTAGGAATACCTTTCTTACTACCAAACAAATATATTAATGGTTGATGGTCTGTGTCAGCATAAATTTTTGACCTACCAAATATTGTGCAAATTTCTTGACCGTAAAAAAAATAGCTAAAGCTTCTTTATCCAACAATGAATAATTTTTTTCGTTGGTGCTCAGCGTACGTTATGTATAACAAATTGGCTTTTCTGTACCGTCTTCAAACATGTGTGATAATACCCCTGCTACTCCATATGAGCTAGCGTCGCAGCTAACTTTTAACGGTAATTTTGGGTTAAAATGCACCAGTACGTCATCCGATGCCATAACTTCTTTGTTTTCTTCATAACTTCTTTTGGTTCGGTTAACGTTTTTAGTGTTCTGCAATTTAAAATAGCCCTGACTTTTGATTTGTCTTTCCGTAGACCATGCTTGTCAATTACGTGACCCAAATAATTAATTTCGTTTTGAAAAAATACACATTTCTCTTTCTTTAACCTAAATCCTGCTTCTGACAATTTGCTAAAAACTGTACTTAAATTTCTTAAATGTTCTTGTTCGTCTTTTCCTGTCACCACAATATCATCCACAAAAACTACCGTTCCTTCACATTTTTGCAAAATCTTTTCCATTATTCTTTGAAATTCTTTGAAAGGACCCATCTGATTTTAAAACTGGAACCAAAGGAGTTTGTTATTGGCGAAATAACTCCTTCTTTCTCTAGTCGTTCCAATTCTTCACTTACCTTTTCTTTATAAGCAAAAGGCAACGATCTTGGCTTAAAAAATTTAAGAGACACCTTTTCTGTCAATTCTAATTTAATTTTTTCATATTTATACAAACCTAATTTTTCTTCAAAGAGCGAACTATACTTATTACAAAGGTCTTGTAATTCTTGTGGTTTGTGACTATCTTCGCTTAAAATACTGTTTAATCCCGAACTTTTTAACATGCTATTGAAATTTTGGTTCACTTTAAACATTCTGATAATATCTCTTCCCAAAAGAGGCGGTGCATTGTTTCTTTTAATTACTAAAATTTCTACATTTCTCTCAAGGTTTCCCAACTTTAAAATTACTTTGATTTTACCTGCTGGTTTGAAAACTGAACCATCGTATATCTTTAACCTTGCCGCTGTATATATTAAAGGAACCTCCTTGAAATTTTTTAAATACATAGGCCAGCAAATAGCAGAAATTGCTGAACCCGTATCGATTTCCATCCTAATTTGTACATTATTCATTTTTGCATCTACAAAAAATTCATGTTCTATTGAATTAAACGCTTAATAATTCAAATTTAAACATATATTACAGGATGGAAAATATTAGCACAAGCACATTAAGCATTGTTCCAGTAATTTTTCAAATCTAAAGAAACTTTCGTTTGAAAGTTTGAACTATTTGGAAATCATCGTAGAGTCACTGTTTGGCAAGAGAAAGGTAAAAATCAGTATTCCGGGAAGTACTTGCAGCCAACCGTTAAAAATGGTAGCGGCAACGTAATGGGGTGCTTCTCGTGGAACGGTATTGGAAATTTGCATTTTGTAGATACTAGAACGACAGCAGTTAAATATATCGACATACTCATACAAAATTTAGCGGCATCTGCTTAAAAAATGGGTCTCCACAACGGTTACATCTTCCAACACGACAATGATCCAAAGCATACGGTGCGCATAACTTAGAAATTTTTATCGGAAAATGGGTTTGAAATATTGGATTAGCCTGCAATGTCACTAGATTTAAATCTGATAGAACATTTATGGGATGAAATCGATCGCAAACTTACAAAATCGGAAAACACGAGCAAGAAGCTAACTTAAAACACAAATCTGTGATGTATATTAGTGACGATGTGTTACATAAATTAGTGAAAAGTGTTCCTAAACGACTTGCTGAAGTTGTTAAAAACAAAGGAAGACTTACAAAATATTAAAAATGTCATTTATCCAACCATAAAACTTGAAAATGATTCTTTGTCAACTAACTTTTTGAGTTAATATTTTTTCTTTGATTTTAATGGTTTTTATTCTTCTAAATAAACTAATTTGCTTTTAGGTTTTATGGAATTTAAATCTATTTTATTTTATGGTAACAAATATGTATTAGAAGAATGATATTGTTATGGAATATTATAGTGCCATTAATGAAAAATAACTGAATTGTATTTTAAATTTCATGTTTAATTTTAGTGTCAACTAACTTAAATAACCACTATAAATCACGAAAATGTATTAAAAGTCAAAAATTTATTAATGAATTAATTTATTATACGATACTATCCATACAATCTTCATGATGTGTCAAAAGTATGTATATGCAATATGGGTTCTAAATTTGCTGTCTTCTAAACAGTATTTTATAGATCTTATTGGTCTTATACACGGTCTCCCTCGTATAGTTAAATACCGAAATGTTCAATTCCTATCATTTCATTCATTGAATAACAAAGTTTTTACAGAATAAATTTTATAGAATTTAGAAATTCTATCCGTAAAGAAATGTAAAGAAGTAAAATGTGTTTTCACATTTCTCAACTAAGGATTGTGATTTCTGAGAACATTCGTGATTTCTAGAGAATTTCAATAAATTGTAAGGAATTCCAGTTATTTCTGGAATTCCAGAACGGTTAGAATAATCTTGTTGCTCCACTCAGAGCTCGAACCAGGGATCTCTGCTTAGTAGTCAAAACACTTAAGCATCAGACCGTAACTGTCCTCATTATTTGGATATACTATATTGTCGTGTTATAAAACGATTTGGACCAACCTTGTACTACTTTAGTAAAATTTTATTATTGTAAATTTGTTGTAACGTTAATCTTCTATCGGTTACAAATACCTTTTTTGGCTCTACCGATGGTAATGGTAGAGAGGGTAGCTTTTAGGTTTCACCCACTGTCGGAGAAGCTGAGTAGCTTTGCAGCTTTGGAGTCTTTTAAAAAATGTTGGCTACGTAAAAAAACGTAACGTAACGTAACAATGACAGAACTGTATAAATTCTAGTCGTTCCACTATTACAACAAAAAAATAAATGATAAATAAAAATAAGATTCGCACATAAATAGAATTCCAAAATGTAAAACAACTGTCATTCAGAAGAACGACTTATCAAAAAGAAAATAATTGCAGTAATACTGCAATAAGCCGGTTCATGGATGAAAACTTTTTCCTTAGTCCTGATCTGCTTGCGGAATTAGTAGATGACCTATATTGCCTTAGTATTTTCCTAAGGATGAACATAGAAAAGCAATCAGGCCAAAACCAAGTGACTTTGGTCACTTGTAAAAAAAATATTTTAAAAGAAATCAAATTTTCTGTTGTTAACAGAAAACACCAAACTAACCAACTCAACTTGTGAACACACTTCGCAAAGAACAAAAATTTTCTGCCAGATGCGATCGACAATCGACATTTGCAATTTTTATCATTAAACAAATTCAAATATAACTAATTTGAAAATCCAAAAATTATCCTTAATCATGGTAAAATCAAAGTAAATAAATAAATAAATAAATTAAAATGCAGGTGTAAATACATTTTCTTGAAAGTATCACTGCAATATATAAGTAATTTGAGCTGGATAATAATTAAACTCAGACATATTCTGTATGATGTTGAGAGACGTATGTTTACCGTTATAAGTGAGTTAGTGATACTAACCGACATTACAAGACTAAGGCAAAGAAAACCGTTAAAACGGTACAAGTAGCCAAGTAATAAATCTTGGTGATTCGTTCAACATGGAAAAAATTAAAAAGTTCAAGGACAAGATAGCGACCGATCTGACGGATTTGAACCTTCCACCAGCGTCATTTTCAATGTATCAGTAAATGCATCGCCAATTCCATGTTCAGAGAGTCCGACAGCGTTCAAACACCTAAACTCACTGCTGGCTCAACGCGTCTATTCAGCTTAGAATATTGAGGCCATTTTGTCCAAGGCCAGCGAGTTGGATGAAGAAAACGCTTACTTTTCAACAGGGTTTACCATCCCATCACTAAAGAGAGCAAGTGCCAGCAACAGGAGTGCTTCCAACGCGGCCATGGAAGAAGAAAATGAAGATGACTTTCTACCGATCAGGAGAAAACGAGGACAAAGAACAATTAGTTCAAGCCCAAACAGAGGTCATCAAACGTGAACATAATCACCGTGGAAGCTAATGTAGAGGCAACGCTAGTATCAGCCACCTCGACACCAGAAGAAACGCAAGCAACCCCAAAAAGAAGCTAACCACAAGAGACAAGATTTCGTAGGATTATAATTTTACCTATCATCCTTAAAAACATCTCGGCGTGGCTAACAATGGTAAAAATGATGAAGACTGATGGAATCCGGTTCAGAAATGTAAGAAGCGTCGCAGGCGAACTCGCGATTTACCTCAAGAAAACCGAAGATTATAGGAAGCTGCAAAAACTACTAGATACATGCTAACCAGCTGACAGTGTCGGTAGTACAGAAAAGCTCTTAAAGTGGTCGGGGCCATCCATTAGTTGATAATGACCTGTTAAAATGTAAAGTAAGTTAAAAGATATTTTAATAAGATACTACTATACTTTTATAAAAAGTATTCAAGTTAACATTAAAATTAAAAATAGTTCACATTATGTGTTGTAGTGAGAGCTGGTAAAGAGAGAACTTGTGGCAGTAAAAAAAATTAAAAAGGTGAAGTTGACCAAGAACAAGCGACGAATACACGAGCGATCCTTTTATACTTATAATTATTATTTGTACTTATAGTTATTAGTTTATTAGTTTCATTAATAAAGTACTTTTGATATTACTGAGTCTTATTAATAGTAAAAGTAAAAACTCAACAAGATAATGACCAACCAGATAAAGGAGGACCTAGAATCGCCAAACTGTAAGGTAACAAACTTAGTGAGGATGTTCCGAGGTAAGGACAAGTCACCACTCCGAAGACAGAAGCAAGCAAGTAATTCTAATTATACTAATTTAACAATGTAATACAAGTACAAAATTCATCAGCGCTCCGAGAGAAACAATAAAGATGCTCTGTCGATGTGTTGGAAGAATTATTAGTAATGGAGGAACCAAGATAAGGCCTCTTCAATTTGAATCTGTTGCAAAAATCCACACGAAAGATATTGTTGGGAAGAACACCGTCATTCAATTAGCTTTCTTATTCAAGATTTGATGTTGGAAGGAAGACTACGTGAAAGTCAACCGCTACCTGATTTAGTGTCATCGCCAAAGCAAAGAACAAAAACAAAGTGAGCTGCGTTTCCAAGAATTACATAATTTGGATTGGAAAACCCTTAATGAACATCACGAGAATTTTATTAAAACTATGAATTGCGAAGAAAAAGCAAAAGTTTTTGTGGTAAAAAAATTACAATGGAATTATTTATCTAGCGAAGTAGCTGTAAAATACATTTATTGTGCATCTCTTCACGGAAGTCACAAATAGTGGTATTGTAAATAAGCATTAGAAGACATAACCAGTGGTTATGTAAAAATACTCATAGCCACCGCTTTGGTATCTCGAGGAATCGATATCGATGATATTACATATATTATCAACTACGATTTTAGGATACATAAATATTTGCAGCTCGAAAGTAACATAGAAATGATCGTCCAAGAGAAGAAGGATATGGCAGAAAAAGTGGGGTGAAATTGCGGAATTTTCTCTTAAAATAATTTATATAGTAATATGTATTTTGATTGTAATTATAAGTAAAATAATTTAATCAAAAAATCGATACGATCTTGAGATTTTTAAATTTTACTAGTACCTAGCTAGGTACTATAGGTTCCACCCTAGGGTAGAATATAAACTAGCTGAAAATTTTAAGCTGAACTACGCAAATCGGCTACAGATTCGTGCAGATTTTGCTATGCTCAAAGAAGGCAAACAAGAAGAGAAAGCTCAAACAAACACAAGTGCAGGTGCAGATGCTGTAACATCTAAAGCATCAGTGCAGCAAGTGAACCACTTTACTCTGCTCGGGCAGGTCAGCATGGGTGGTCCAGTGCGCGCCCTAAAGTGCTTAATACGGGAAGAAAGTCGGGTACTACTGCAAACCCCAAGAGGTCGTAGCCAAAAGCAAAGACTTCTGGTAGAGACCCTTCCAAATCGAGGCATCCAAATAAACCTTCACCACTCAACGCTCTTGAGTGCCTTGTACTATAAGTTTATAAAGAATCAAATCTCTATAGGACTAATACAAGAGACCTGGATATATGGAGATGAAATCAGGGGACTTCTCGAAAGGACGGGTAATGTCATTGCCGACTACAGTTATGGAATTCCAAGAACAGCAATGTCACTCAAAAAAAGATATTAACTTTTTTTCTATTCCAGAATTCGACAGCATGGACCTGGCAGCTGTCGTGGTTGAATTACCAAAGAAGGGGACAAGAGAAGTGTAGTAATAGCCTCGGCATACTTTCCGGGTGATAAAACCGAGGTATCACAACAGGAAGTACAACGTCTCATCGGCTGGTGTTGAAGGGGTAACAAACGCCTAATTTTGGGCTGCGATACGTAGGCTGCGATACGTAGGCTATCCGTATGAAGGACCGGATAGGAAGCCATTTTTTTTGCATCGAAAGCGAGTGGTTGGTCTTAGTGAAACCAGTGGTGACAAAGTTATCCAGTAATTTGAATTTAAATTTGTTTAATTAAAATTGTAGCCATCGACAAAATTAAAATACGTAAGTTTAAAATAATTGATTTATCTTTTCTAAAAGAATATAATACAGGATTACGTTAGAGATTTATGTAATAATTGATCGACCACGCGGTCAAATGATTTTACCACGTTTTTAAAACTATTTTAAAATTACTTCACCTTCAGTTTTAAGATTTAATTATTGGTTTGAGATTATGATTTATACATTATTATATTTCATATGTTACCTAGGAGGTATCTTTATAATACAAACGATCCGTGATAGAGATTATTGTGAGCAATACGAAGTAGGGGTATTTGTTTAAGATAATTAATATAAAGGCGGTTGTTTGAAGTAGAAAAATATATAGCATTAGATAATTTAATTTAGATGAATTGTGGACGCTTATGATCTTAAGATCTTAAGATGGCCGTTGCAACATGTCGTCGAAATGGCTGATCACTAGAAGTTGTAACCGCAATCTAGGACCTTTATGTACCAGCAAGTTTTATAAGCAAGTTGCTTGATTTTCTTTTTTTCAAATATCTCTCAATGAGATAATACCAATTATGATATTTAAAAACTGTTATTAACAAATATTAACAAAGTTCTTTATGATTATTTGCGGCTACATAATAATTTAGGATGATGATGCTAGTTTTAAGTATGGGCGATTTATTTAGATTTAAGTATTGACCAGTTAGATTTTAAGAAATGACCAATTAGAAATTAAGGGTGACGAACTTAGATTAAGTACTGACGACATATTAATTAAGGTGACGATCTTAGATTTCAGTTGACGAGGTAGTAGTTAAGAGTGGACAATTTAGCATATAAGGGTTTATCATTTAAAAGATCTTGCATAATATAACATAATCTAGTTGATCATCGAAATACATATAGGCGCTTCTTTACAAAGTATTATAAAGATTGCTGTTGGTCATTACATATGAATAAACAATTATAAAACGTTACGATCAGGGGAATTAATTATCGAACAGTTATTAAATCAAATTTCAAACTGAAGTATTCTGAATTGAATGATTTCAAGGAGATTAACTTTGCTGGCAAATTGGTTGTTGGATTACCTTTTTCTTTTCGGTTAAATAAATATTCATCGTTAAACCGAATCCTGTGTTTTATTTAATTTGTGTGTACTAATTATTTCTTTAGGTATTACTCAGTGGTTACTGGCACATATAAGTTTAGGTGAGGTTAGAGGCTAGAAAACAAAGTATGGACGTTATCATTCAAAGAGCCATCCGCAGATTTAAAAGGACTTGTAAGTGTTACTACGAAGGGAATCACAACGTGTGAGGTTTGTTTGACGATCACAGCTTTGGTTTGGTTTGGAACTTTGATTTGAGAAGGCGGTAATTCAAATTAAAGAACCAAATATTACAGTGTCCTTAAGATCACCTGGATGAGACGGAATTTTTTCAAATCAAAAAGGATTAGATTTGTTTTCTGCACGTATAACAAAAATCTTTAAAGCTGGATATATCCCCACACTATGGAAAAAGGTGAAAGTGGTATTTATACCAAAAGCAAACAAGAGCTCTCTTGAAAAGGCAAATTCATATCGCCCAATAAGCTTATATTCTTTTCTTCTTAAATCGATGGAGAAAATTGTTCATAACTATATTAAATATAATAATTTTTAACTTGTGTTTAATTAAATTCAATAATCTTTGATTGAACAAGTTAATTAAACAAAATGGATGGATAACTCTGGATGGTAAACTCACCTGCAAACCATATATGGATAAAACTCTAAAAATCAGTAAAATCATGACACACAGCAAGGTGCAGGAACTAAAACAGTTAGCGTGTCTGGGTATAACAGAGTCTATGCGTACAACCCCAGCTGCTGCTATGGAAGGCACTTCTAGATTTGCCACCTAAGAGTGAAGAGGAATACCCTGCAAACCGCCTTAAAATTTACTCAAATTAGAAAAGTTATACCAAGAGACAAAACAGGTTATTTAAAGATACTGGATGTTCTACAGCCAGATCTGTTTGATAAACCTTTGGAGAAGAGATACTGTTCGAAGTTGTTATTCGGGACCGAAATACAGCTAGAAGTCAAATAATGTAAATGGATAAAAAACTCAACAGGGAACAGACATAGGAATATATGGCCCAATGTATGAGGCATCTTTAGGAATCTATCCCACAATTATGCAACCTGAAATACTTGCAATAGCACTGTGTGCTATTGAAAGCCTCAAAGGAATGTAAAGGAAAAACAAATCAATATAATATCTGACAGCCAAGCTGCGATAAAAGCAATTAAAGCTAATAGCTTTGAGTCCTGGTCATGGGAATGCAGATAGTCTCCCAAGAAACTGGCCAAGGGCAGCAAAAGAGCGGAGGAAGCTAGCTTTGTAAGTACCTAGAACGATTCTTGCTTGGGAACCCCAAGTTCTATCCTCAGTCTGGGCTGAAAATTTAGTTGGTTTGTTAAATAGGTATATATTATTTA
Source organism: Cantharis rustica (assembly GCA_911387805.1). NCBI lineage: Eukaryota > Metazoa > Arthropoda > Insecta > Coleoptera > Cantharidae > Cantharis > Cantharis rustica. The sequence goes on along the minus strand of OU426878.1, from coordinate 52,308,661 downwards.
TATAATATATTGTGGTGAAAAAGAGGATTAGCACCTACCCTGTACACATTTTAAATGAAAGTTTTGTTTTTAAATAGTTTTAAGTTGTAAGACTGTAGAACCAGACAGGTGGGGGCGAACCGATGAGGAGATTTGCTTTTGCCAACAGGTCGCCGCGCGAGTGACAGCGCCGACTTTTGGTTCGTTAAATTTTTGCTTTTTCGCCGATAACGCCCGCCCGAGCATCATGTTGAGCTCGAGGCAATTTTTGAGATTACATTTGATTTTTATATAAGTTTGGATTGTGAATTATATTTGTGAGTACTGAACTTTGATTTTGATTGAATAAATGATTTTTATGCGAATGCATTATTTGCGTAATTTTTGGATGATTAATTTTGGATGAATTTGGAATTGGATAATTTTTGATGAGTTGCTGCTGAATTAGTGATTTGGATTGATTTGATGGATTAGATAAAATTTGAAGAGAGCGATTAAAATTGTTAAAAATTAAAAATTGTTTTAAAATTGCAAGAATAAAAATTGCATTTGACCGAGCGTGTGGCAGCTGATAGATAAGCCGACGATTTGGATACGAATAAATTTGAAAGTATGAGCCCAGTGAAGTTTCACATAGAAATTAAAAATTATACATTGAAATAAATTTACAATTTATTTTTGAAGAATTTATTAAATTTATTAGATTGGCCAGTATTATTCTAAATTAGATTTTGATTTTTGAAGAAATTATTTGTTTGGATTGGAGGAAGTGTTGTTTTATTGGAAAGATTTCTTTTTAATTAAAATTTTGAAAACGCAAGAACCCTCGACCCTTGAAAATTCTCAATTGCTCCCGCTATTCTGAGTTACCCTGAGCAGATATAAGTATGTGGTAATTTTTATAAAAAAATATCACTACAATATATTAATAATGTTAGAAATAATAAACAAAAATTGCCTGTTATTGGGTGCCAGGTCATGAGGGAATTGAGGGTTATAAAATATCCGATAAACTGGCTAGATCAAGCTTGAAAACAACCCCGACTAGATGCGAGCTATTTTGTGGGCTATCTAAGACGTACAGAATTCTGGAGATTCAGAAGTGGGAAGCGGAGAGCAAGAAAACTGTCTGGCACAATACACCAGGACAAAGACAGGCAGAGAAATTTATAGAGTACTCGACTATAGAGGCTAAGGAGCATTTCTTCTATCAAAAAATGAAATTAGCCTCATTACGGGGTTGCTCACTGGACATTGCCAAGTGAGATATCACCTCAAAAAAATGGAACTAGAAAACAATGACAGGTGCAGACTCTGTGATTCGGAAACTGAATCAGGCAAGTACATTATTTGCAACTGCAATGCTTTAACTCGACTTAGCTAAAATACTTGAGACAATAATAACTTGGCGATACTAAACTCGGCGACCGACTAATCAAAAAATTGAAAAATAATAAAAAACAATATTTATGGAAATTAACAAATTTTTTCAAGCAGTTTCAAGCATCACTAAACGTATAATTTAATTCCAGAATTTCAAAATAATTCGGGCAAATGCTGATGCTCGGGCAGGGTACCAGAGGATTATTAGGTTGCAAAATAATTTTGAGCACTTCCTTTTAGAAAATTCAGAAAATAACCAAAACATAGTGAATATTATAGTCATGGTGAATATTATATAAAATTTTAAAAGATTATAATGTGGAATACAACGAAATATTGCTATAGTCATGAGTTCGAGTTGGTCTATTTTGCCTCAAATAGTTCTGCGTCGAAATTCTCAATTCAAAAAATTCGAAATTTTATACCATCCAAAATTAAAATATGGTGGTAAATATCGGTTGATCTTCTTTGATTTAAATCGCTACGATCGTGTAGTTATTTATTAAATTTAAAACTAACATTGACATGAAAAATTAAATCTCCTCTTGGCGGGAAAATACCAATTTTTAAAAAATAACCAGCTTCTCTTTTGTGTAGAGAGCCCTAATTGATGTTACAACTAACTAATTTTCGCGGAAACGAGAGTGAGATTAAAAAACAACCCCTGGCAAGTCCAGCTTCTCAGAGAGAAAAACGCACATATAAAAAGGTATTTATTCTCTAATATTAGAGAAAAAAGGGTATACAAAAATGCGACGTGGTCATGCTAGTGACAATAAAATTATCGGTAGATATGCCCTCGCAGAGCCTATACAATTAATTAAAAAACTCAAGGAAAAGTTCGTGCAAACCATCGAAGATGTCGAGGTTCACTTTTCAATGTGACAAAATTTTGACCCACATGTTAAAAGTAATATAAAAACTACTCACCCCGATAGCTATCGATGAGCCCATCTTATACAGAGATACTTTTAAATTGATACCGGCAGTATCAATTTGAGCACACCAGCAATCCTCGCTTGCACACCAAATGAAACTTCGGTGTCTCTCGAGACAATCTTAAATCGCGGCAAAGAGTCACTTGCAAAATAAAAACCACACAGATGGTGATAAGATGTAGCCAAGGTTAAGATTAAGGTTCGCTCAAGTTGAAAATTCCAAATATATTTGCAACTGATGGTGGAAACCAATAAGACATAGTAAATTAATATTAGTTGCTAAAAGGATGCTTCCTACAAAACGAAAATATTAAATTTAACCAAATACAAAATAAATTCTCATATACCTATCCAAACGAAATTGAAATTGTTCACACTTACATTGTATGTTCACTCTAATGCTCTATCTAATCTATTTAAATGCGTTGAAAGCAGTGCCATGCGCAAAAATAAAACAAATTGCAAAAATTTGTTACAATATTTGGTTTATATTTTTTAATTAAGTATAAGTACCAGTTACTGATTCTTCTGCTTTCCAAAACTTATTTGAAAGTTTGAGGAGCACCATGTATTTGATTTTGATGAAAAACGTCTAAGCACCTATCCGAAATCTATAAGCAAAAACATATAGATTTTATACTTATAGAATATTTTTATTTTATAAAATAAAATTAAATAAGTTGCGAATAAAATTATTTTTTATTTCGTGTTTCAATTTTCAGTTTTTATGGCCAAATTCAATTTTTTTAATATGGATGAACGAGGATTTTTTCTACCTTTAACATGATAATATCGTAAGGTATACCATGGTGTACCATTAAAAATTTTAAAATAGGGTAGCTGGGAGGGTTAGAGGGTATAACTTAAAATTTAAACAGTACTAGTTTTGAACGCCCCTTCCTTATCTAAATCGACGTGTATTTTATTTTTTTCAAATTTTTTCAAAAAAATAAGTTATTTCGACTGGGTAGAAATGAACACCCTATATAATTATATTACTAAGCTTCGAAATTTAAAAAAAAACTGGATCTCTTTTCAGAAAATTTTAAATCTTTCATGTAAATTTTATGGGTACATAAATGAAATGCGATTAGCGCGATCCAGGTGCACGGCAAAAGTTTAAATTTTTCCATTCATTTATTAATTTAGTAAATGTAAAATACAAAATTCTCACCACTTAATTTTTTTCAATCGTAACTTCGCTTAATATATCCAAATCTTATCTTCTCTCGAAATAACCTTTTAAAAAATAATCTTTTAAATTTAATTTTTTCAGCCTTCCAACAAATCCACAAACTTTTTATCAAAAAAACTCACTTTTTATTCTCACTTTTTATGAAATTCAGCGGACTCATAAAAGTACACATCCTCCGCTTCGGCCATTTTAAAAAAAGACCCTGCTCTACAACCTCTATTGCCAACCTTATTATTTTTAAACAAATATCTAAAATTCAAATATAAATCCTCTTACAAATCATTACATGTGATAACAGGAATGGATGATCTAATGGCTAATAACGGCGACACAAAAGAACAGATAAAGGAGATCAGGGCCGTATTTACGAGGGGGGTTTTAGGGAGTTATACCCCCCCCCCCCCCCCAATTATTTATCAAGTACTGGAAGTCCGCTTGCAATCGTAAAAAAATCAGAAAAACCAAAAACAATCTTTACAACTAATAACAAAAACATTAAACTTGAAGTATTTAAAAAAAATTAAAACTAAAGATATTTCTAATAAACTAAATCCCAAATTAAAAAATCGGAAATTCGTATTAATATCCGGCGATTGGCGACACTGGATTGAATACACCTACTACTAAATTACAAAAATATAAAAACTGACGATGAAGAATATAAAAAAGCCCCATATTATTTACAGTACTGTGAAAAAATCTGCGGCTCCTTAATTAATATTGTTAGTTATTACTCCTATTAATTAATTTTCGATTTTTTGAAAAATAATTATATTGCAATAAATGAAATAGATATTTTATCTTAATTCTTACTATTATGGTAAAAATTTTAAATTGCAATAAATTGTTTGAACCAAAAATTTTAAAGGGAACATAAATTTTATGACCATCATAAGCAGCATAGCTTAAAATAACACTTCCGCAATAAATTAGAATGGGCATTGTAAATCCATAAATTTTTTTATATTTTGTACATTTGTACATAAGTGTACATTTGCTTAAGATTTGTGAAATTTTCTTTCAATCTAATTTAGTTCTTCGCTTTGACAACATTATTTTACTATCGCCATCGGTAAAATCAGAATTTAGTGTGTGATTTTTATTCAAATTTTAAAATTAAAAAATTTTATTTAAAAACGGTTTTTTACATGGGAGTTTAAAATTAAAATATGAATAAGTTAAAACTTATTAAAAATATCGTAGTAAACAAAACTTTTAAAATGGTATAAACAAAATTTTATCCCAGAAGTCAACCCGTAATCAAAATTTGTCGCTCTTTTGACAAATTATTTTCAACCATTAAATAAAGTTTATAAAAATCGAAATTTTTTCTGAATATCGAACTCAAAAAAAGAGAAATTGCGCAAAAAAATAATTATTTTAAATAAATAAAAACAATTTTTTCACAAAATTTCAATTTTTTTGCGGTAACTTTCGACAAAATACTTTCAAACAAAATTTTCTAATATCAATACTCAAAAATAAAATCTTAATTGCAAGAATACTTGCACAAAATTATACTTAAAAAATCAGCGGAGCAAAATATAGGCCTCTGTCGTTTCCGCCATCTTGGCAAAAAAAACTCCCTCTACAAATTTTTCTCCAAACATAACAATTCAAAAATTAATATAACAAAATTTAAATTTAGAAAAACTTCTCTTGTATTTTAATAAATAAGCTATTTATTTTGTAATTTTTTTAAAATTACCCCCCGAAAATTTAGTCTAAATACGGTCCTGCTCCCTATTTATGGTTTGTATCTAGTAGGTGTTTCGCGAAAGTCGGTTTTTCATCTAAAAAATAAAAATTACAACATCGCTTTTAAAACAGACAACAAACTTAAGAAATTTATTAATAATTATAATAATTTATAAAATTATACTACTATACCACTTAATTAATTGTTAGTTATTACTTCTATTCATCAAAAAATACTATTTTTAACAAAATCGCTCAATCTAATAGCATGTTTACGCCTTAAAATTTCGCTTAAAAATTAAAATTTTGTTTAAAATTTTCGTTAAAATGTTCTTAAAATTCATAGATTTGCAGATTTGTGTTTACACCTTTATCACCAAACACCATAAAACTGACTATATTTAAGTAAAATTTTAAGGAAATAAGTGCCGCTCTATTCCTTAAAATTCGTTAAAAATTTTTTTTAAATTTTTTTAAGTAAAATTTTAAGGTGTAAACAGGCTATAACAGTACGATTTCTATAACGAACGTAGCACCCTGTATGTACAGTAACTTTTATTTACATAGATGTCGCGTCGACACAAAAATGATAACAGTGAAAATAATAAACTGACAGCTTGTAAGCTTGTAATTTTCTACGCATGTGATGCATGTGGTGTTAATCAAGGTGTTAATCCAGTATATTTTAGGTTATACGTTATACAATTTATTTTTTTGAAATTTGGTATGTATATTTAATACTGTAATTGCGTTTAACATCTATTTTGTTTGTTTTTAAGTATAGATTTACGAAAATGTCCGAGAAGAGAAACGGCATAGACAACGCTTGGAAGTTGAAATTGCCAGAATTTAAGCAAGAAGACAACAAACATAGTTTGTTAGAAGAAAGCAGCTTTGCTACTTTATTTCCTCGGTACAGAGAACAATATTTGAAAGAAGTATGGCCTTTGGTGAAGAAGACTTTGAACGAACACCATATTCTTGCAGAATTGGATCTAATCGAAGGAAGCATGACTGTGAAAACCACACGTAAAACTTGGGATCCGTACATTATATTGAAGGCGCGCGATATGATCAAGCTGATGTCACGAAGTGTGCCATACGAACAGGCAAAACGGGTTTTGGAAGATGAAATTTCAGCTGACGTTATTAAAATTAGTAATTTAACTCGAAATAAAGAAAAGTTTGTCAAGAGAAGACAACGTCTTATTGGTCCAAATGGAGCAACATTAAAATCTCTCGAGATTCTTACAAATTGTTATATCTTAGTGCAAGGACAAACCGTCGCTGCCCTGGGACCTTATAAGGGATTACAGCAAGTCCGTAAAATAGTAGAAGACACATTGAAGAACATTCATCCAATCTATAACATTAAAGCTCTAATGATAAAAAAAGAGTTAATGAGTGATCCTAAACTGAAGGACCAAAATTGGGAACGGTTTTTGCCGAAAATACTTCATAAAAATATTAGTAAGCGAAAACAACCTAAAAAGAAGAAACAAAAGAAAGAATACACTCCGTTCCCACCGGCACAACCAGAAAGCAAGGTAAGATTACGTTTGTTTTTGTTTAAGATTTACTTTACTTTAAGTTTTACTTTTCTAGATTGATAAACAATTAGCTTCGGGCGAATATTTCCTAAATAAAGATGCAAGGAGGACGACAAAAGATAAAGAAAGAGAAGAGAGACATGCAGAGGCTAAATTGAAACGTAACGAAAAGAGGCAACAGGCATATGTACCTCCCGAAGAGAAACCAGCTCCAACTACATCACAGCAAAATAAGATCGATGTAGAAGCTTTGAAAATGAAGATGATGAATGCTACAAAAAAGAAGCCGAAACCAAAATTTTCTATGTAGGTTTCAAAAAGAGATTTGTGTATATTTATTTGTTATTCAATAAAAAAAGTTACTTAAATGTTTCTTGCAAAAATCAATTTTTGGGAAAATTTCACTTTTTTAAATCGATTACTCAAACATCTCTTAAAAATTTATTATTTACACTGAGACTGATTTACTTTTTAACGTAAAATTGAGATTGAATGATACATTTGCACAATTGTGTGCAAATTTCTAAGCAAAACACTCAAATCTGGGAGATAAAGTATCTCAGGGTTACTCAAATTATTTATATAATAGGGTATATCCAAATAATTATTTAATTATTAAAACCAATTCCAACACAATTTACGTCATCAACTTTTAATTAAAAATCTGGTATCTTTTTATTGTTTCGTTATCTTTCCGTACACTCTTCATCCTTGTAAAATAAATTCATTTCAATATTTGTTTTTCGTCCAATTACTATGCAATCTATACCGAAGTTTATCACATTTGTTCATCAAACATCTAATTATTAAATAAAACCACTTTTACAGTATCTTTCGCTTTATTGCAATCCAAAATTATCAGTTTTCTACCCAGTTCACAAAATCATGTTTTGCCGACATTAACTGCTCGGACCAACCTCTTCTCTCTTACGATCCTGCATATTCTTTCCAATTATCAAATTCAAAAGCACTTAACGATGCGCTTCATCTTCATTTTAAGCTGGAGAATTTGTAGTTAGCCTGAGCGTCTTTCTCGCTAACACTGAAGATGATGAGTTTTTCCATGGAATACTCCTGTCGGTGTCGAAGAAAACATATCACTCATTAATTCTTTTTCAGCTATTATTCATGCACTTCTGAACACAGGTCATTTCTTTTTTCCCTCTATTGAGGGTTTTTAAATGAGGTTTTGGCAGTTAAAACGCCACGCTTGTTGACCGTGTTGACGAGTTTATAGCCCATAGATTGAACTTGTGCTTTTAGATCACGTCGGCGCGATGAAGCATTGCACCGCAATCTTCCCCTTTGTAGCTTGTCGATTTAAAACTTATCCTACACTGTTGGTTTATTAATTATCACTCAGAATTTTGAACTCTAAGTCGTCCGATCACCTTCTTAGTCGGCTTGAATTTTTTCAGATTCCAAATGGTAGCTTTAGATAGCCTAGTCTTGCCCTCTCGCACAGTTGCTAGAGTTTGACTACAGTTGTTTGTAACCTCTGCAGAGAGCTGTCGTTATCACAGGTAATACAAAGGATTTGTCCTGAGTAACGGAACTTTCCAAATATGGGTACTGCTATTGCCCTTTCCTGAGTAGCCAAAATGGTTCTGTCAAGGACTTGCTTAAGATGCGTCTTAACAGTGTCATTTTATAGACTTCAGTATGAGTTTATCTAGATGGTTAAAGCGGACAATCAATGCTAATTGGAGTTAAGTAATTGTTGTCGGTTTAGGTCCAGGCATTTGTTCTTCTTGCTTTGATCACTCACATTTTCGCATATTAATTCATGATTTAGGTGAATTAGCTCAGATCGCCCGTTTAAATAGAAATAGATGCTAAAGAGAAGTGTTGTCAGACCTAGGAGTCCCCGGCTGGAGATGCCGGCATCGGACTGGCTCAGCCACTATGATCCTTTCGTTCCACTTTACGGGTTTCCACACATGGCAAAAATACGCTGGTACCGGTAATTAACACAACGGCCATCATCTCAATTAATTCATTCAAAGTCCAAACACGAAGGATTTTAGACCTCGAGTCGAAGCAGACCGAACACGAGTTTTAGGTCCCTAGCCTGAGCAGAGGCGTCGGCATTCACCATCGCACGCTTGATGCCTAACGTGAGAGGGCCAAAGGCAGTCAAACGGAGAGTGCTTTTAACGGTAGTGCATCATTCTGCTGCACCCGTTTGGCACGATGCTCTTCAAATCGGGAGAAACAGAGACCGTTTACAGAAAGTACAACATCGAGCTGCCTTACGCGTGATAAGCGTATACAGGACCATGTTGGCCTCAATACCGCCGGCAGAACTGCAGGCCCGAGAAAGAGCGAAATCACACTCCGGACAGGTGAACATCTACGACATGACTCTGGCAAACCAGATAGGAAAAAGTCGAGGTCGGATGGTGGACTCATACCCGATATCAAAAAATGGGTCGTCAGAAGCCACGGTGGGACAAACTACCACCTCGCAGAAGATGCTTCAATGCATACATTCACCGGTTTGCCAGAAAAACAGCTCCCCAAGTGCGACTACTGCGATGCGGAAGACACTCCCGAGCATACCTTCTTTGGATGCTCAAGATAGGAACAGGCAAGAGTCACCGCAGAGGTAGGACAATTAAACAAATACAAGACACCCTAGCCAAGGTGATCCGGACCATCAAGACACAAGGAGACGCGGTGACACAACTCCAAAAGCAGAACAGCGAGCTAATGGATGTAATTAGGTCATTTAAGACACAGGAAGAAGCTATCAAAAAACTTCAAAATCAAAACCACGAGTTATTGGACGCAATAAAATCCATACAACCAAACGTGCAAATACAAGAAGAAATGGCAACTGCCGGGAAGCAGACCTCCAGACCAGAAACCATGGCCCAGGTGCTAGCTAATGGTACAAGAAGAAATAGAGAAAGAGACACAATAGCGCCAAGAAATGTCGACACAAGAGGGCCCAACAAAACCCTAGCCACACAGACCGCGAAACAAACCAGCTTGGACCAAGAAGAAACCGCACAAAGAGAGATCATGCTAAGGCACATGGACATGGAACGGACGGTCCCGGCGACCCATTTAAGATGGTTAGGTAGAGTAGGGGCAACAAACAACCAGTCAGGCCCACCCAGGCAGCATGGCAAAAGAGAGAGCCAACAAAAAGAGACGCTCTCATAATAAAAGCTAACGAAGAGAACTACGCAGAAAGAATGGGCAAGATAAGAACCGCAGTAAGGGGAGCAACAGAGCCCCCCCCCCCCCAATCAACGCGATTAGGAAAACGAAAGCGGGAGATATCCTGGTTGAGCTCGAGAGGAATAATCAATTCGACGTCCTGAAGAACGTCTTAAAAGACTTCGATAGAGAAGACATGAAAGATCTCATTGGGCGAAAAAAGGTGTTCACGATCAAGGACATTGAGCTACTTGCAACATCAGAAGAGGTACAAGAAGACTTCCGAAGGGTGGCACCAGAGGGCAACTTGATTCTCAGAGAATCCATGACTACCAGGGCACACAAATCGCCCGGGTAGAGGCAAGGGGCGAGGCGATCAAAACGTTAGAAAACAATCCACGAATAAGGGTGGGCATAGTAAACGCCTGCCGCGTTTAAGAAGAGGACCAAGTCCAAAGATGCCACCGATGCTGGGCACCAGGCCACATAGCAGCCAACTACGTCAACGATGATAAGAGCAAGATGTGTCTGAAGTGCGGAAAAGAGGGCCACCACGCCAAAAGCTGCACGGCAAAAACGCCCTTTTGTATCAGTTGCAATCAGGAGGGACACCGAACTACCAGCTACACGTGCCCTGAATTCCGGACTCAACGTCGAAGCAACAAGACGAGAAACATCCACGAGATTCCTGCAGGTCAACCTTAACCACGCCAGTGCCGCCCAGAACCTCTTGCTGCAGACGGGATTAGCAAGAAAGGCCGACATCATTCTTATTAGCGAGCCGAACCGAAGCATGGATAGCTGCTGGACCCAAACCACAAAACGGGAAGGCAGCTATCTCAACAAGCGACAGAGTGGCGGTCCTGAGCAGTGGAGGAGGGAGATGCTATGCATGGGTGAAAACACATGTACATGGGGATGAGATGGAACAAACAAGCCACGAAGAGACAAGTCCTGAAAGAGCGGAAGACTAAGAGAAGAGGCAGTTAGTCGGAAGTAATGCTTAGCGATCCCTGACACCTGCCAGGAGTGGGGTTTTAGTCAGTAAGAATCTGACACTCCCCCCCCCCCCCCACACATTGGGGGGGGGGGGCTATGCAAGGTTTTCCCACTCCCAACGCTTACAAAAAAAAAGAGGTAAGGTACAGACTTGCAACTGACACCCGACAACGTAGTGGGCACCATGCTGAGAAGCCTAGAGGACTGGCGCGTCATTGAAGAAATGGTACACACGGTCCTGTCCGAAAAAGAGGCAGCGGAACGAGAACAGAAACAACGACATGACGGACACGTCAAATGACGGAATAAAAAACGGAAGCGGAAGAAGTCGAAGTAACATCACACAAACGGCGCCAGATGAAACATCGCGAAGGAAAACAACCCCCGCCCGACTGAAAGTAATGCCTAACGGCGGTTTCTCGGTCGATCCGGAAGAGGGGAGGTTTTAGTCTGACACTACCATCATAGATGATGATGGTGTCTCGCACTAGATTTCCTCCTCCTTGCACACAGCTAAAACAAAAAAAGGTCCCTAGCCTGAGTCCTAGCAGATATACGCCCAACATTTTCTTAAAACAAGCAATTCCTCTCACCGCGGCAAGATTTGGGGTACCTTAAGGAGGAGAGGAGTTGCAGAATATAATATAATGGCATTAAATCACACCATCCTGAAGGCTCATTTACTGGACTATTTGCTGAAATAATGTTGGGATGAAATTTGGCTTTTAATAAATTAATTCTTTAAATCGCTGTATTATCGTAGCATCATCTTGCGAAAGTCAAAAGTTTATCAAGTTGATCTCAAACAAATTTACAAAAAAATAAAAGGGAACTGTCAGAGTAATCCCATCACGAATTTTAAAATTTCAACTTCACTATAGGAAAGAGGACAATTTTCTATGCAGTTTAAAACAAAAAAATCCCTGGACCATCCATAAGTGTTCGAAAAATTCGAATTTAACGATGTAAAATTTACATGTATTTTAGATATACCTTTTAACACGGCTGCATGATTAGCCGATTTTGTGTAAGGCAAAAAATTTAAAAATATCCCTGAAGAATGACAGACCTCGCCAAGGGTGGAACTCGAAGCCATAGAACTCGTCCGGGTGTCGACCGCGACTCAAATCAAATCAAATCATAAATTGTCACAGTAGAGTGCCGATAGCTATGTATCTGTGCTCCTTCATCTGTTTGTTGTTTTTGACGTTGTAGATTTTTTACGAGCCGTGCTCGGAAGACGTCGAACCGTCTTTTTGAAGTGCAGGGTTTGAGGAAGGGAGTCTTACGCTGTGAAGTTTGAGATTTTCGTGGCTTATGATGATGGTGCCGCAAGGTGATTTAGCATGCCTTCCACAATGCTTGCAATTACCTTGCCGTAATAGTTGAGCCGTGAGTGCGGCGATCGTGCTGGATCTCGTTGAGGATTCAACTTGGTCCCGATGTTGGATCCTACTGGCTGGCTTGAATCGCTGCTGAGGGTGATTTCTCCTCGGCATCTTTGGGAACCTTGGGCATCCCTGGTAGCTTGCTGGATGGGCGCCTGCGCAGTTTGCGCAAGTGGCTCGAGTGTCACTGGGTTTCACACAAGTTGTGGTTGAGCACATTTAACACACTTTGCTGTTGCCTTGCAGTTTCTCTGCACGTGTCCGAATCCCTGCCATCGGTGGCATTGGGTCGTGCGGGCTTTGTTTTTTGGATTTTCCACTTGGATGTTGATATCCAGAATGGTAGTCCAATCAAAAACTCTCTTGTTGTTGGGCGTGGCTTCCGTTGTTGCTAGGAGGAGGGGTAAAGGTTTTCTGTCTCGCCCTCTGTGCATTTTAGAGAGCGTGAATTTCTTGAGGCTCTTCCTTTCTATGTTCTCTTTGATGTGGCCGATGTCCACATCTTGATGTAGGCCCCTGATTACTACTCGGAGGCGTCTTTTCTGTCTGGTGGCGTAGGTGAAGTAGCCACCCTTGCTCTAGTCCAGGTGTTGGTCGAGGTACTTGGTCATTTTCCGATAGTCGTCGGGCGATGACGGAGTTATGAAGAGCCCCTCGGCTACATTGGTGATCATTTTGTAGCTTATACCGTTGTCTTTTAGTGCCAATCTTAGTTTCGTCCATATAGAGACCTCCTTAAGGATGATTGGAGTCACTCTATCTTTCGGAGTGTTGGTCGGTCTGGGGGTTTTTGGCTGCTTGTTGCCGTTGTCGCTGTCTTGCATCGTGTTGGGGTTTGGGTGGACTTACGTTGGCTGTCTGCGCCGCTCCCTGTATTGCATTTCCCACCTCTGTGTTGGGGTTTTTCTCACTTCGTCCCCCTTGGTTCATTCCATTTTGTTCCTCGGAAGGTAATCTGTTGGTCGCGTCGGGTTTGAACCTGTTCGATTTGTGCAAATCGTGGACGAGATAATGGACCTTCTTCTAGACCGCTTCTTTCAAACGACCTGGAAGTCCCCTTCTTCTTGGTCGACCTCGATGCTTGCGCTGGAGTTGTCGCTAGCAGCGCTGCCTATCCCCGGAGATGAAGGGGTAGGTCTTCCCGAAAGGCTCACGATTTGTTCGTCGAGGTCGCTGGCCTCGGACATCAGCTTCTCCATGTTCTTAGTGAGCTGGCCTCTTTGGCTTACCAGTGTCTCAAGGTAGTCGGGGTCCTCAGTTGAGACCCGCCGACTGCTTGTGCCCGGATTCTTTTGGCTTGGGCTGGTTATCTGCCGTACCTCGTTAGCCTTTGCAGGTTGATGATGATGATGATAAACTTCTTGGTAATATGGAGGTGCCACGGGGAAACCGTTTATCTCCTTCAACTGATGTGGGCAACGGGCGTTGGAATTTATTGAGATGTGGTTCCTCATTTGAAGCGCTAAGCTTGATCGGGATGGGTTATTGGTTCTTGATTCTTGGGGATGATTTTTCTTGATTTGAGGGATTCTAGGTAATGCGAAGAACTTTCCTGAAGGCGTGATTATGATGTCAGAAGGGTGGCGGAGTGGAGTGCGTCTGCGATCCGTCGATTTAGGTCCTTAGCATTTGATAAACTTAGTCCCTTGGTGTCGATGGGGCGGGGCCTTTGCAGGTTCGTTGAGTGCAGCCATGATTTGCACTAAAGTCATTGGTCTACTGGGGACCTCTGCCTTGGCGACTTCTGCCGGCTGTCGCTTGGATTTTCTCGTGTTACGTCTGGTCATTTTTCGTTGTAGGCACGTGTTGCTCGCTCTGAGGCTAGCTCGTCAATGCTGCGACCGCGACTAACAACAACATTAAGAGTATATCAAAGCACACGTACCGTCAACAAAATGAAGAGCAGGGAAATCAACGTGAGACCGATCGTCACGCATCGGGGTATATCATATTACATCTTCGTGCTTTTCGTAATTTTAAAATGCCGTTTTCTCGAAATGTAATGGACGGTCCAGAATTTTTTTTTTTTTAAAGTGCTCAGAAAATTGTCCTCTTTCCTATAGTGCAGCTGAAATTTTGAAATTCGTGATGGGAATTAACTGACAGTACCCAAATAAAATTTTAAACAGAATAAAAAAATGTATTTCTACATTTTGTAAACATTGTTGTGATGTCAGTCTTTTCGTGTTAATTTATCAAATCAGATGTCATTCAGTATCTCGATTAGTTGCCTTGGCTTGACTGTATGATTGAATTAAAGCGTTAATTTCGAAAAAGGTTATAAACTGAAAAATATACGTAATTTTAAGAATAATTTTGAAAATAAATAAAAAGTTGATAAATGTTAATTGAAAGGTAAAGAAAATTATAGGAGTAGAATGAAGAATTATAATTAGTAGATTGAAATTGGTGGTAAAAAGATTTAAAATATTTAATTTGGAAATAATTCAAAAAACAAAGTTGATAGCCGAGGATATACTCACAAGTAACAATAATTATTTTAGCCAGCCTATTTTTTTGATTTTAATCAGTGCAATATTGAAAACTTGGAAAATTTTATGACGGTTTACTTAGACGTTGCCAAATTATTTTAATATTTTGCGATATACTCTCGACCCAGTAGCAAACAGCTCGTAACCGCCACTGACTAGCTAAAAACTGCATGCACCAGCCAAAAATAAAAAGTGCGCTTTGTGATTACAATATTTTAAGTTTTTGACACCCACTATCTCAGATTTTGTTGGCATGGTTGTTCCATTCATTGATGTAAGCAACCATACCAAATTTTTTTGTTCTATCTCTAACGGTTTAGATTTTACAGCCTCTTAAAGTTTTTGGATTATTGCGATTTTTATCGTTCGGCTGCAGAAAACTACTATATTTGTCTTCCGATGAAAAATAAATTATATCTTTCTTAGTTACCAACCAATGTAGATGAAACTTTTTTTACATACACATCAATATGTCAGGAATAATTAAAAAAATTAACAAAGTTACCAAACGTTTGTAAGGGATGGAAAAAAAATCGTAAAGTGTCATTTGTAGGATTTTCAAAACAAAATTCAGAGTTCTTCGGAAAAGGATAATCAAACATTTTTTTATTTGTTTTTATTGAGATGATCTACCATATGAAACAGAAAAATTAGTGTTTTTTTTTACTCTTTTATTATTTTTTTTTAATTCAAAACCAAAAATTATAATTGTAAGTCTATGCTTTAGTGTAATATTTTTTGCTGACCCCAAATAAACACTTGGTAGCTTTGTTTATTTTTTTAATTATTCCTGACATATTGATGTATACTTATTATACGTAAAAAAATTTTCATCTAGATTAGTTGGTAACTAAGAAATTTGATGTAATTTTCTGTGACCGAACGATAAAAATCTCAATAATTAGGCTGTAAAATCTAAACCCTTAGAGATAGAGTCACATAATTTTGTATGGTTACTTACATCGATGAATATAACAACGATACCAAATTTCATCAAAATCTAAGATAGTGGGTGTTATGGCATGGTTGAACTGATATGGAATGACCCCAAATCAAAATCTTTGGTTTTAAAGTGAGAAAAAAATAAACGAGTAAAAAATCCACTGTTTTTTGTATTTCATCTAGTAGAGCACATTTCTTAGAATAAAAACAAACAATAAATTTTATGATTATCTATTTCTCTTTAGGAGATATTCCATTTATCGTAAGAACTCTGAATTTTGTTACGAGAATCATACAAGTGACACTTTAAGATTTTTTTCTGTGTCCAAATAAACACTTAGTGACTTTGTTAATTTTTTTAATTATTCCTGACATATTGATGTATACGTTAAAAAAGTTTCATCTAGATTGATTGATAACTAAGAAAGATATAATTTATTAAATATAGTTTTCTGCAGACGAACAATTAAAAAAACAAGAAAAATTGGTTAGCAGTTAGATAGATGAATTTTTGGGTTACAGTCATGGTATATTTGAGGTATACCATGTTACAGTCATATTTGAGGTATTAATTACCTTGAGTCTGAAAGACTAGCGTTTCTCTACATTATGTTTTTTGATGACTCTCGACTGTCGATCGTTGAGACTGTGCGTCGGTTTTCTATTAATTGTTTATTTGGTAAAACTAAATTATTTATCATTGCTATCGAATCATTATTTTTCTAAGTTTTGGTCGAATTGTGTCTTCGGCAGGGGTCCCGGCTGCCGTACTCTAATTACGTTAGTTACAGCGTTACAACAACGTAAATATAACGTAACAATAATAAGTAACAAAAATATTGTATAAAATATCATGCATGTTTATTTTATTTCATTGCAAGGAATGCGAAGTGTTAAAAGGTAATCTGCTGGGTCAAGAAATAATGTGGTGCCCATTTTTTTTTAAAGTGCTATTTAAAATGCAGATGCAAGAAAACAAGCAATTCAATTTTTAAGCAAAACTGTAATACCAGTTTTATTCATTTTTGCAGATTTTTATTTTATTGTTGTTTCGGTGTTTATATTTTAATTTCCTTAATAATTAATTATTGCAATAGACTGAACAAATCTAAAAATTTAAATAAATGTCTGCTCTAATTATCTCCCCGATATTTGGATTGTGATTCTGTTTCTACTAATGAATTATTTAGATACCTTCAGGATTGAGTGGACCATAAAAATCGTGATTTAAAAACGTGAACTTATAGTGTGGGAACAAAGTTGTAATTTTAAGGATCGACCTGTGTACAGAAAATGAAGGATAACAGGTGAACGTCAAAATTTGCTAATTTTCGAATTGATTTCGAAGATGCGCACGCCAATGCATTTTATAACACTTTTATGTTATCTTTTATTGACTTATCTCCCTAATCGTAACAATTTAACAACTGAAGTTGTTTAACTCCAATGATTCATTGATTACGAAATCAAACTTTGAAAAAATTTTAAAAAAAAGAATTTAATTGTTTGATAGACTTCATGGAAATAAGTGGTTCAGAAGGAAATATTTTTGCGGTTTTACATTAGTTTGAAATTTTTAGATGCGCATCCGGATGTTCAAATTTTCAATATTGTTATTAATGAGAGTGCTTTTCTTTGCATAAATTTGGCTTTGTAGGTGTGTGCGAGCACACAAAAAAATTAGCAAAAAATTTAAGAGTTGGTTTGTTTTTAGTTTGCAAGTTTGAAGATCGTTGAGATTCGTGGTTGCTGTGACGTTGCTGTATAAATTCGTGACTTTATGCCGCGAGTTATCGACCAATCGCGTAGCGCCTGACATCATTTTAATCCAATCGCGTAAACCGAATATGACATCAAGGTTTAAAAATAACTCATATATAAAGTCGCACATGGGAGTGGGCATGACTTGAGTCTAGCGTGCCGGACGGGCAACATTTGTAACAAGTTTGGAGTATTTATGCGATGGTTATTATTTATATTTGCGATTATTTAGATGTCAGTAAGTGTTGTTTTAATGAATATGTGAACAAGTGCGTTGAAAATATTGGGCGATACTCGTTTTGTGTGGCACATAAAATAAATACAATTTCCAAAATCGGTGATTTAAATCCAATTTGCGACAGGTGGCAAGAATCAAGGTAATTGCTCATTTTTTATACCATTATTTTCACCCCATTCCACCTCGCGACAGACGGTGACGGTTTAAAACAAAAAATTTGAATTCTAAATTTTACCGCGCCGCAAACCGACCCTTAAAACAAAATTCAAAAAACTGACATGTTGCTAATTTCGAACCCCCTAATTTTGCGGAATAAGGTTTTGTGTTCGGTTAAATAAATTCAGGCATTAAATAAGTTAAACGATCGCGTGTTGTATCATTGGAAGCCAAAACGAATTTAAATTAAGTTTCAGTCGTTAAAACAATTTTAAAATTTATTTACATCATAAATTTCGTGCTAAAAATTTGGAAGCATTGTTTTTATTATGACAGCAGTGGCGTCACGCAGGGGTTACCGGATACTGCCTGAGCATCCTGAAAATTCCAATCAAACGCTATTTTTCAGATTGTATGTTCTTTATTATAAAATAACTAAATAAATTTTATCAATTTTTCGAGTGCTTAACTCCCTAAAATGTTTATTTGACATGGAGCACGCGATATTATCATTAAATATACCGATTACCTACAGAAACGATAACTCGCTTGTTTATGTAAATTTTACACTCAAATTATAAAAATACTGGTTTGCGCAAAATAGTTCTAAATGACTGAATGAAGTTTGGCGGGAAATTAACAAACTGGGTTAGCGAATCTAAAACTAAACGTCAGATTTTGGTATATTCATCCACGTTACGCCACTGCTACACAACCATGCTATGTAATTTTTTCAAAAATTCTCTGGGGATTCTAAAAATAATTTCGATTTTCTCAAGTTTCTTTAAGTATCGTGTAATAATTTCTCTTATTAGCCGCTATAAAATTATATTAGGAAGTGAAAATTTAAATTCAAATTGAGTTTTGTTTTCTATTTATTTACAGCCATATTTATAATTAACTTAACTAACTGTAATTTGTTTTAATTAACGGCCATGTTGATTCAAAATATGTCATTTCATTATTTAAGTGATAATTTTTAAAAACTTTATATTATTAAATTTTCTGGGCCTCGGTGTAAAGAAATTAACAAAAATTGTGTCGCGATATGGATTCGAACTCGGATCGCTCGCTAAATGAACTGCACTACCGAGACAATAGGTTTTACATTGCGCGGAACTTCTAACACCAACCCAATCATGAATAACATAAATTTTTTTTCTTGCTCTTGCCGCACACGTTTTTCTCGTCGCTGAGGTTGCCGCAGTATAGGGGACCTACCAGCAGCGGTTCTGCTGGTTTACCTCAACCTGATTTAACTTAAAACTACTTGCTTAAATTGATAATTTTGTTTCTAGTACCAAAATTTTTTGTTATCGCGGTCAAAAGCTTGGCTGAGTAATTTTGAAGTTCTTTGATTTTTGTACATATTCTCTGCATTCTGAAAAGTTTAGGTTAAGAACCATATAAAACTTTAACGTCTTTTGGACACCTCGAACCGATTTACGAAATAATTTGTATGTGTACCAAAAAAGCAAACGCTATTTGGTACTATAACAAAAAATTTTTTATCTAAATAAAGGAATTAGTTGAAGTAACTAAATTTCGGTTTTTTTGCAATGCGCTGATTTTTGTTAGAAGAACCAACACATTTTCTAGTAAACTTACAGAAGAATTGACTTCCAAATTTTTTCGCTTATGCTTTTAACTTTTTTTTTGCGAGCTGAACACAGATCTTAAGGACTTATTACTCGCAAAACCTCAGAATTACCACGTTTTGTGTTTCTCAGTGAAGAATTTTTTTGTTTTATAACGGTTGTGTAAACCTAATTAGGTGATGGTAATATTTCTAGAACTCTTATAAAACCAAAATTAATTATTGGCTTTTTAACGGTTTTTGAATAAATTTGTTATTCTTCCCCCCCCCTCGGAATTTTTAGACTAAATTAACCCGAGATTACCATGTTTTTCTACTGAAAACTTCGCCAACTATTATTGTCTTCAATTTTTAACGTACGGCTGACTTGGGTTTATAACCTGACACAATTACTGGGATATTGGAAGATCAATAGACCTCTCGGCGCGGGTTGCCGCGACATGCAGGTGATAAATATAAATATTTTGAAAAGTTTCTATTTAATAAAATTAACCACAGAACAAGCACACAAACCATCCAATTTATGGATGGCCAATGCGGTCACCCATACAAGGGACTCCCGCGACCTGACGAAAACGTCACTGACACAATAGTATCGCGGTCGATGAGAAGCATCAAAAAGAAAAAAAGAGAAGAAAAGAACAGACATCAAGGTTGCTGAAAATTTATTAATGTAGAGGAATCGGACTCATCTTATGACGTACGTCATTTAAACGTTTCATTGATGAAAAGGTTAGGAAGAAATTATACATCATTTTTCGTAGAAATTAGATTAGCTGTTTTGTCGGGGTCACCAATGCACGGTGATGTTATTACCAACCGAATACCTGTGTAGCAGTTGTTTACAGGAGCACACTGGCCATAATAGCCGGATGGCTGGTCAGCAGAATATTTTAAAATAAAGCAGCAGTGGGACAACCGATCGTCTTGCGGGTCTGATAGAAAAACTTCCCAGTCTACCACTGGTGGTTTGGGGTGACCAGTGATTGAATAAAGAACGAGATATATAGTAAGTTTGTTATCGAAACTCTTCATAAAGTCGCTTCGATGTAGTAATATTTATTATTTTTATGCATCGGCATGATCGGAAATGAAAACAGGAAAAAGTTGGGCCTTTGCTGAAAGTTTTGGTAACCAATACTGGATTTGGGGGGCTACAAAGATCCATGTTTTTGCTCTTTATTATTTACGCAAAACAAGGTCAAAATAAAAAGTCTCCTCCTCTCTAGGACATCCGCTATAAACTTACTACATTGTATCTCAGGAACCCCCATTGTTTTTATTGTTTGTTTCTCAAAGAGCAGAATTGGCAAGGTCACCTTAAAAGTCAACTTGGAAATTTTTTTATTGATCGCGTCGCGACGACAATAATTTAGGGGAAGAACCCAACAGGAAAGTCTAAGAGAGCGACATCGGCAATTTAAAAAAGAAAAAACTTATTAATTTGCTGTTAGAATGTACGTTTTCCTAATCTCTTTTCTATCAGTTTTTCTTGTTTTAATAAATTTTCGTTATGCTTTCTCGCCACATCCTAAATGATTAACTTTTTCCTTAATTCAATAAATTTAAACCAATAGTTTTTGCGTCTTTGTTTATTTGTAATTAAAACATAATCGATTGATTTATGTTTTTCCTGCTCATTTGATTGGTCAACATGTACCGTAAACAAATTAATTTTTGTGTATTTTTTTATTTGTGATTTATTCTAGAATACTGAGTCATCAAAAAGTGAGCAAACAAGAAGCGTGGTTAATTATTTTATAAAACAGTATTGGGATTAAGGTTTTTTTTCATTTTGCTATTACCGTTTTTTACCTCCACAGGACAGAGGAACTTGGTACTTCGCATTTATCGCTCTTCATTGGAGAACCGATTTGAACTGGAAAAAATATCTTGAAATTTGACCGGATTCACTTTTTGGGCCTACCGATTCAATTCAATTCTTCAGTTTGATAAAATCACATCGAAGTGGCTCGAGCTATTTCACCTTGGAACTTTACCGATTAAATCTAAGCGTGATCGATAATAAAAATTAATGGCACCAATAAGATTCGAGATATTAATATTTTCAACAAAGATTGTTATCCGAATAAGCTAAAAATTTTCAGTTTTTTCAAGTACGATAAGTACAAGAAGTGATAAGTTCCGCCTCTATTGATTAAATGCTTGTACTATATAAATTGATGGACTTTAAATTGATTGAATAATGGTTAAACGTAACTGAAGTTAATCGGATTAATTTTATCTTTTATGATATTGAAATCGAGTCTTCCACGGTTATTTTCCATTGGTGTCAATAAATGGGTGTTAAATTACGACCAGTTGGGGAACCAATCGATTATAATTTTTCAGAATGCATTTTTGCATGACTTCTGAAAAGTTGTTTTCATTACAAACACTCCCAGTTTAAATCATCAAGAATTAACTATGTATTTGCCAATTATTAGGTATTCAATTTTAGGAATATTTAATTTTAATGGCTACCCATTACTCAAAAATTATTCGAATTGATCTGAATTTTAAATCAATTACTCATCCACCTTCAATTACCTTTCCATAATGCTTCATTTTTTCATCTCGGAGCAAGCAAACCACGGTTTGAGATTTTTGTTTTCCTAAAAGTTATTTTTACTTTTTTCATCTCTTTTTATAAGGATCTAATAAATTACAAAGTAGTTATATAAATATGAGTGTAATTATAGTTTTACTAATTAGTATTAACGTTTCGCTTGATAGGTAAATTAAAATTCTTGCATTATGCGATGGAAACCTTGAATATTGAATGCTGTTATAAAGTTAATAATAAATTTAATTGCAATTTTATAATTATTTTTACAACTTTAGCGTGAATTAATGTAACTATCACGTTGAGAAGGAAGAAAAAAATGTTGTGTCCAATTTTTTCAGTATTGATTATATTGGCTATATTATGTAAAAAAGTGTCAAAAAAAAAAGTTAAAAATGAGATTTGTCCGTGCTATGCATTCACCGTGGAATCAAATATTTATTATATGTGCAGTACATGCAATTTCGCTATATTGATGTTTGGCATTAAATATCCCATAATAGATGCCGTAATTTTATTTAATATATTCTTTCGATGCACTAGGTACGAATTAACGTAAAAATAGAATTTTATCTGTATCCGTCATAGGTATGAAGATAGAGGAGCGATTATATGAATAAATGTACATAAATTTATATGAATGAATTAATATTAATTATTGGAAACCTACAAGAGAGAAAGGGAAGTGCAATACTTTTTCTGTTGAGATTCCATGATCTGGAATAGAGACCTTAAGGTCATAGTTTCCATTCCTGATCTGAATGTTCCCATACCGAATTTGGCATTCTGCTGTTGTCCACTTTTGCGATATAATTATCCTGGAATGTTGTTGCTTAGAGTTCTTTTTGCTTCCCCCCCCCCCTCACACCCGATTTGAGAGGCGGAAGGTTTGTGTGGATTTTCTATGATTGGTTTTATTAAAATAACTACGAACCGCCACTGGAAAACCATACAGGGCACCCCATAAACAGATCAGTAAACCCTGAGCTTAACTTAAGCTAATTTTCGCTGTAGAGATTTACCATCTTTGCGTGGGCTCATAACCTGTTATTCTTTGGTTTCTTTTTATCCGTGCCAGGAAATTTGTTATTCCTTCTAGTTTTCTGAAAATAGGAATATCTTCTGCGCTGTGATAAACTACATCACTGTGTACATTGTAGATTTGTACAGTCGCATTTACAGACCGAGCTCACAAATTATTTAATATTAAACCACCTGGCACTTAAAAGGATTGATTTTTTTTTTTAAAGTACATCATTAGGATATTTTATTTAATGTACTCCAAAATTTATTTCTATATTTTGATTTCTTATTGTTATTATTTTATTGTTTTTTTTTTCAATATCATTTCCCTGTTCCCGAAATTCCTACAGTTAAAATATCGGCAGCAAAAATTCGGCAAATAAAAAGGTTTATTCTGGCTACCTTGCCAAACCACGAGAGCTCTTCTAAAAATGAAATAGTCAGCCCCAGATTGGGTCGACGAGTTACCGAATAAAACTCGGAAGCCACCAAATAATATTTTCGTTAATGTGAACACTCAGAAAAATGATTTGTTGGTGTAGTAAATATTTAAATATAACAAAAAAAAAATGTGTTTGAAACAAAAATATTAATTAATGCAATCAATTTTGTGTTAGGCCAATAAAATACTTTTTGCTTAGCGCGTTTTTGTTACATTTTTTTTGTCTTTAAAATGCTGTAAATTCATGTAAAAATGCCTGTAAGAAGGTTTAGGTCAGTTTTGTGCAATAATTCTGATTCAAATAGTCTTCAGCTGAGTTTTTCTAGCTTTCCTCAATGAAATTATCAAATTGAACAAAAAAATTGATAGACCTAAGCTTGATTAAAAATTATTCAAAATAAAAAATTGATAAAGTAGTTTCCCGTTATCTCATAGTCTCAGGGCAAAGTTAACCCAGGATAACTTCGATTTTATTGGTTCTGATAGGATAAACAGCGAATAAACCCCGCGTTAACTTGCGGGCAACTGCAACTATTTAATTATTATTAAATTATTTCTTTATTATTTTATATTTTTGGGATTTTTCGAAGTGCAAAAAATATTTTGTTACCCTAACATAAAACTAATTGCTTCTACTATAGCAGTAAAAAAAACTTTATTGCGTTGATTTAATTTCTTGTTATAGCTAAAGCATTGCAATACCCTGAAATAATTTTTCTGAGCGTGGTTACGCTACAAAAAGCTTTTTGACTTATTTTTTTTATATGGCAGCAAAAAAACTATGGCGTTGATTTTGAGTAATATATTTGTTGTTCTAGCTAAATCTTCTACCTGCAAATCATTTTTTTGAGTGTGGTTACGCTACAGAAAGCTTTTTGTTTTTGAACTTTTTAATTTTTAAATATTACGTAGGCTGCGGCAATCTGATGTACGCTTTTTGGGGACATCTTTAGAACAAATTTTTAGGGGAAAAAAATGTTTATAAATGGTTTTTCTACTTCAAACTATCAGTCGAGAATTAAGAGTTGGCCATTGTTTGACTTTTTAATATATTTCTTTAAATAAATTTCCCGATTCATTTATTTCCCAATATTTACAGCTAAATTAAAATTTAATATTTATTTAAAATTTAAATATTTATTTAAAATATTTTATGCAATTAAAATAAATATTTAATTAAAAATAAATTTTAAATAAAATTTAAAGAGTTCATAGACGGGGAGGGGGGGGTGAATTAATTAAATATTTTACGATAAAAAGCAATGGAATATTTGATTTTTTAAGAGTTAGGACAAATTACTCTCAGATTCAGCTTGGGCTTGAACCGCGGATCTTGGTTTCAATATTTAAAATTGTATTTCTTAATTTATTTTAAATCTGCTCATTCATAGGGAGATAACAATGTCTGAAGACTACTAAATTTTGTTTTTTTTTTGTCTATCCGATAGAGTTGTTCCACATCAACTGGTATAGTTCATCCGGAAACTTTTCTCTCTTCTTTCTTCCATTCACTTACACTGCTTATTATCCTATTGTTACTATGTTTGTTTACTCCCCCCCCCCCCAAAGTTATTGATATAGGAGTTAATACTACCTGAACATCCATGGTTCAAATCTAAATTGCGGAAACATTTAACAGAGTAAGATAGCATAAGTTCTAACGTCCTCTTCTATAAATTGTTCAACTTTTTTTCTTAGAAGTTGAGAACAGTTTCTTGTTCGGATACCTACACATATCAATATTCGAGGTGTCACGGCTTGGATATATGTATTAGCATACATTGTACTAATCACGTTCTGGTATTACTCAAACAAAAATAATTATTATTATTGCAAAAAAAAAGTTATTGTGTCTATTTATAGCGGTTATATGATTTTAAGACAAGTCGAGCCCTATAAAATATGCACATAACATTGTTACAGATTACAAACCTAACTACTACACCTATAATCACCCACATACCTAATAATGCATTTGTATGGCATATACTTAAGTTTAAAAGCGCGCAATTATAACAAATAACCTTAAGGCAACGATTTTTCAATGAGTTCATAAAATAAGAAGATAAAAACAAATTATAGAAATTCATAATTCCACCTTCTCTTTTCAAGGTCGCTCGGAACATCTTCGGTAAATTAAATAATAAATTGTTAGATAAAATATTGGAGAATGTAGCTAAATTATGGAACTTGTGAAGGTATCGTGGTTTAAATAGAAGGACATCGATTGTCATTGTTATGTCGGTATTGTTTGTAATTTTTTAACTACTTTGAACTTAATTAATTGTAATTGTTAGACACTTGTCTTCTTTAATGCACAAATAAACTTAAAGTGACAAAATTAGGTTTCAAATTTTGCAAATGCCTCGCATTCCATATCGTCTTCAAACTTTTATTCTGTTTGTTTTTAATGTAAATTACATGTAAATATTTATTATGGTATAAATCATCCTTGACTCGCGTATGTTAATTTAGTAATTTTTCTTTACATTAAAAACCGTTTTTTAGAAGGCGACTGTTGTCGCCTTTTATATTTATAATATCTTCTATATGGTACATTGAATAATAATTTGCAATTTCGCGCTCAATTAACTGTGGTTACTAAAATGGCAAAAACAGTACACGAAACCACGTTTTTAAATTCTTCCACAAAGTAAATTCGGGTTTATGCACACGCCGTAACGTGACGCACTGCGCAATTCTGATTGGCTAAACGGCGCGTTTGCTTTGTTTCGCGCCAATCCGCGTCGGATAGACCGAGTGAAAAAACTTTGAGATACCCTAACCCTACTCTTTAAAATTTTTTTTTATATAGTTCTCTACGTGTATTGATATTTTTATTAGTGTTGTGACCATAAGGAAAAAAGCGGGCGTGCGGGCAAATCTTAATATGTAAATTACTCGTAACATCAAACTGTTCCAAAATTGTTTATTATTAACGCCTTGAGGATTAAACGAATAGTAATTCGATTATCGACGATCGAAGGTAACGAAAATCATCAATCATGCTAATTTTAATTATATTTATTAGATTTTGTCAAAATTGTTAATAGGTACCGTGTAATACTTAAACAATTTGACATTTTAGAACTTATAAAAAAAAATTAGTAACCGATAACTATTTTACTAGCCTGCGGGAAGTATACTGGCAATCCACAATTTTTTTGTTCTTCTTGAAACTCTTGAGATTTTGAAACCACCAAAAATTTGTCACTTGTAAAAATTTTAATGCTGACTCAATTCTGTTCTAATTGTATGCGGCCACATTAATCAAATCTGCCAAAACAGGTGAAAGCATTAAGACTCAATTTTTCTCGGACGCCACTCGAATAATATTTTAGTTACTGTTTGAATCGTCTAAACATTTTTTATTGTTTCAGGTGAGGACTTAACTATATACTAGACCAAGGTTCGGTAAGTCTGACACCTTACCGTATTAAAAAAAAATCGAATTACGGTGATGCAAAAGCTCACTATTAATTGTAAACCGCAAGCTGTTTGAATTGAGTGACATAATCAATTC
Source organism: Cantharis rustica (assembly GCA_911387805.1). Taxonomy (NCBI): domain Eukaryota; kingdom Metazoa; phylum Arthropoda; class Insecta; order Coleoptera; family Cantharidae; genus Cantharis; species Cantharis rustica. The sequence continues at coordinate 52,281,623 of OU426878.1, read as the reverse complement.
TAGATTACAGACCACACGAGCGACTTATTTAAATTTATGTACATGAGCCGTAATCCTGCATGCTATACTTACGACGTCGGCGAGCTTTTAAATAAAATTGGCGTGATCTCCATGCAATTACTTGTATGTATTTTAATTACAACGATTTGTTCATAATAATTACATGTGCATGCTTTTAAATGCAACTTGTAATTTTGTCGTGTGAGTTATGAAGTTTTATGAGACTTATGCAACGATAACTTGCATGTCCGTTCTCAAAAGCCCCAGTTCCTTTCATCTTAACGTTCATTCTGTCCACTTTAAAATGATCCATCCTGATAATTGGGAGTTTATATGGCCAAACATATAAGGAGGAAGTTTCAGTAAACAATAATTACGGGACATCTAGTGGCTCCAGCACGAACCACTTTTTCAGGATTCACATTTTCACTCAAAACCAAAAAGTTACTCAATATTTTGCGAACAGTTGTTTTAAATAAACAAAGTGAATGTAAAGGAATCTCGGGCAAGGTTTGCCGAAGTAAAAATTTAATTGATACGAGGAATGTATCACATTTACTGTCCCTAGAATAAAAGGATTACGTTACTTCTAGCGACCATGCTTGCTTAATATTTCATTAGCAAGCAACCTGTCAAATTTGACAATCCTAAGTTTGAAAAATATTCACTTTTCATGTCGCGATTCTGTTAAATCTTAGAACTTGGGTGAAATTTTAGAACTTTTTTCCACATTCCATTTGGATTTACCAAAGAAACGGAAAGTTCCATCAAATCAGTTCAATAATCCACTTTATTCGGGGAACAAAAATTCTCTGGAATAAAAATTTATTAGTGGTTGTTTATTATATTTCTTCCTTCTATTGCTACCTGACGGTCATTTAGGAATTCGAAATTTTCACTTAATAAAAACTGCGTTTTCCTCACGTCGGTAGTAAGCGAGAGTCGTGAGTTTCTTCGAGATATCACACAAAAGAAATAAACATCGTAACTAGAAAAATGTCAGTTTATATTTCTAGAAAAGGTTGATGTGTTAAATTTAAATTCCAGTATGTACATAAGACAATAGAAACATTAAATATTTTTATACCAGAAACACCAGCTCAAATGCTTTTGACAGCTATGGGGATTTGCAAAAAAACAGTTGAACACTCATAATTAAATCAAATTGATTACCTATAATTGTATTCTTATCGATATTTTATAAATATTATCAAATCGCTTTGTCTGGGCGGGGGGGGGGGAGGATTAGATTTCTTTAGAGCAATTTTTTTTTATATTTTATAACATTGAGACTATTGATTTTTAGTGTAAAATACTTTTTTAAAGAGCGTTATATTACCTACAAATTTAATTTATTGTTTTAAATCAATGGCATTCGAATTATGAATTAAATTAATTACTGCGAATTTATTTCGTCTTGTAAACTGAACCACATAGCCATCGATGGAATATCGCCTACGCTGTATTTCCTATAATGCGGGGGGGGGGGCATTTACTGTCGGAAATTTAATGTTGAATTTTTTAATATTAGGTAAATATGGAGCATTCCGAGTATTTTTTTCAAGAGGTGGGAAACAAACTCTACAATTTTTGTAATATACAGTACAATTTAATATATTAAAATTTAAAAATTAACGTAGTAATTAAACAAATTTTGCATTATTATGCAAGTTCATTTATGCTGCAGAATTGAGAATTTAAATGACTTAAAGGTTTTTACCTAAACTAACATTTTTTATGATGTCTTACGTTAATTTTTTTAATCAAAACTTTATAAATAAAAACAAAAAATATAAAATTCAAATTTTACATTTTATGCTAAAGCGGAAAAAGTTTATATTTACCTTTAATAGATAGAATATTATTTAGTCATAATATTTGCGTACTGCGATAGCCAGATCGGAAAAATACTAAATTTTTATTAATGCTCCTTTTCCACGGAGGTATTCATTTATATCGTGGTATAACTGAATTTTCTGAATTAATTTCATTAATTTTTTTTTTGAGGTTTATTGCGAGCTATATTATGATGCTCATAATAAACGTCCCTACTTTTTGTGTTGATCGAAAATCACTAATAAAAAACTTTAAAGGGATATAAATTCTTGATTGTACAATATAAATAAACTTATTGTTTGTTTGTGTGCGCAACAATAAAAATAATTTTATTTTATTGTTTTATCCATTGGTTTTTAAATTTTAATGTATTATATTATCCTATATTAAAAATAGTAGCATTTGACTCTCACCACTTAATAGATCTTAAGATAAGAATTCTCAAAATAAATTTTCGACAGTAAAAAAAAAATAGAGAAATTTAAGAACATTAAAAGTTTTTCCAATATTTTTATGCAGAGCTTACAACCAGCTTAAATTATTTAGAATTTTTGGAAATCACGATAATAAAATCATAAGATATCCTTAGATAAAGTATCAAAGAAATTATGATAATTTTCTTAAAATTTCGAAATAATCGAATTAGTCGCAATGTGTTGGCAGTCCGTGTATTCCACGTAAATAGGGTCAGGAGCGCGTTTTATTTATTTTAATTAGGATTTCGTTAATTTTAGCCGAATTTAACTTATAATCAAAGATCTGCGTCTTTGCCGAGTAGGACCGGTTTAGGGGGATGTTTCGAAATATCCATTTTCCGCTCCGGACGCTTCGGGCCGTTATAACAAACGCAACTACAGCAAATTTCGGATTCACCCTAAAATATAGTCATCTAATCGTAAGGGTAATGGGCCTCGTGTGTGGGTGGAGTTAAACTTATGGAAACAGCCAATCACTAGTTTTCACTATTTGGCTTTTTTTAACAGTAATTTTCAATGATTCTGAAAATTTCTTTTATATACTTGAAATATACATCAAATTCTACGCTCTATTAAAATAATCAATCTGTCAACCAGTAGGAAACCATAGTAGGTTCTGGAAAATCTAATGTCACTATCCTTAAAATTTGCATAGAATTTGGTTGCAGCCAAAAAGTGTTTTTGCGTAACAATCCGTTCTCTTGGTATAAGGTACAAATTTGCCCTTCAGCGCACCCATTCTATAATTTCCATGCGCGCTTTTAAATTAGATGTGAATTTTAAATTGAATTTTTGTGTTACGTATTGTTTTAATGAAAAGGTGACTAATTAAGTAAATCGTGTTCGCGAAACGGATTATTAGGCAGACCGATTGACGCGATGAAACCACAATATGTAAATTATGGTGAATACTACAATAATAATAGTATTTTACATTTTCAACAAATTAAAACATTTATATTTATTTGCATGATGTAATTTATTACACTCACTCGGTGCGATACCTGGTATTTATTTTATTTTTAAACAAAAAAATTGTTTAATTTATTCAATTTGATCGCACTAATTAAAAGAGCTTTTATTAACGATGTGCGTGATAATTAAGATAATGAAATTTTAAACCCGCATGGTTTGGCGCTTTATTGGTATACTGTCGGTCGTTAATTAAGATCGAACGTTTTTCAACTTTGTAACGGTCAACTTTTAAGACGGTAGGTACGCCACTGAACTCAAGTGTTGATTTTTTTATTATCTTATTTTAATCAAGTTAGTTATCGTACACGCCTTTTTAACAATGTGGTAATTAACTTTTATTGCGGTTCTTAGAATTTAACATTGCTTAGCTCTAAACGAGAATTTTTTCAACAGCAGCAAATTTGAGCGAGATTATAAAATTGAAACGTCTGATTGCCACGGGCAATAGCAGTCCCATGGTATACAGGTCAGGGATTCTTGTGATTGCGAAATCGTAGATTCGATAATCGATAATTTCTTAATCGGTTCTCTCATCCTTCCTCACTTTTGAATTTCTTCATGGACACCTGTGGTGACTGACACCTTGAAGAAGAGTTTCCTGTGGTGCACTGTTTTTGACCCGATAAGCCCTACCGTATTCGTTACGCCAGTGTTTTTTTCAGTTGCATCCTGATTTTCATGAATCGAGCTTTATGTAATTTTTAATTTAATGCTTTTCCTTAGTTACGCATAGATGAATACAAATACACAAGTTGAGTTATGGCTAATCAAATTTGTAATGAATCATTCATCCGATATGGATTTGCAGATGGCTGAACACTGTTAAATCGATTCATTTTTCTTCTCATTAATTTTTAACTTGGTTCTAATTGAGAAAAATTAGTGTTGATAATGCTATTCTTCAAGGCATTATTTTGTTCTTTGTTTTGCTGCAAAATTTTTACAATCGAACCATTAAGACAACTTGATGGACATGAAGGTTGTTGAAAAAGTTCCTGTTTTAACACTTCGCCACAAGACACCACTAATGAGCACAAAGAAAACTTTTATTGCGTAACTTATACAACATGCGGTAATTAGGTTGGTATTAGTTCAATTTTCAAAATAAACACCGAATAATTATGTTTTTGCAAAGAGAACAATGGGCAAGATAGATGACTACAGGAAAAGGCTAGAGATTTCAAGGTTCAAAATTAAATAATAACTCGAGGAAATAGTCCGTGTGTTATATGACCCATAAAAAGTTAAATATAGCAACTTTTTATTAGATTTTAAACGAGAAATTTTTATTTTATTATAATTTTTTTACCGAGGAGGCGGGGATTACTCTAATTTAATAAAATTATAATCGTTGCTGCAATTGCAGCGAATATGATGAGAGTTCTATTATTATAACATTTGCGGTTTTATTACGAACCATCATTCCTTTTATATCTTTTGTACTCCAAGATAATGAAAGAGAGGAAACGTTTTCAGGCTGTAAACAATTTTCCTGTTCAGTATACATTTTCAACGAATTAGCTTTAAAAACACTATCATCCTGATTGAGAATTCGAGAAACGTTCATATATAGTAAATAATTAGATAAGATAAGTAGTCAGGGAGCTACTAGCACTCAGAAATAAATTTCTGTATGTTATGGTCCCATTGTTAATTGCTATGCCACTATCGCTTTGCACAATATTTAAAATATTTTTAGTGTCGTTCCTGAAAATGCTTAATATTAATAAATAGGTTTAAGTCCGGGAGGTTTGGGAGTATGAAATTGCCATTTGAGTAGCACAACTAAAAAGCTATCCAATTATTAATGTCGGACAACCACCTCCCAAGGCCGCCTGACTCTCTAGTAATAATATGAAGCAGAAACCTGAAATCAGAAAAGCAGACAGCAGACTTCTACGCCGGATTTTTTTCCGGCCGACCTTTTATAATGTAAATTTTAATCTACACTAAAAACTCACTCTAATGAATGAATCGATTAATTGTAGAACAATTTAAAAGCAAAGTGCACCGCTGTGATTACAAAATTATGATTTGATATTAATTATTTAAATTTATATTAATTGTGTCTGTTGCATAATAGATATTTATGTTCTATAAAGTTGTAATTTTATGTAGTTACTTTTATAACATAACAACTAATGACTATACTCCAGTTTGACCTTTGATAAACTTGTAATTATAATTGAGAACACGTCGGGACCTTTCGATCGTGCAATTGTAGAACCTAGTAAGTCGAGTTGCACTCGACAATCTTGTGGATAATGCCGATAATTACAAATTAATATCTTATAAATAATCTGCTATGAATCCTAAATCGACAATTAGACCGCGGTATAAATTCATAGATTATCCTTATCGACGCACGAATTCAAAAAAAAATTAATTTAACTAAATAACTTGGTGATCACAAACAGCTTACTTTTAAACTAATATTCGGTCGTTTTAGCAAAAATAAATTCGAAAACAATGATTTATACTTACGCCCAAAGTTGATTAAACCGAGAGTACATCTTCCATATTTGGAGGAAGAGGATTTACCAATTTTGATGGTCTTAATAGCACCTACAAGCCAGCGTCATCGGCTTCAGGTTAGAAGCGTTACCAATCCGTAGATCTTACGATTCCGATATTCAATTATCTACCATATAGTAGATAATTTACCATTCGGTCCGTGTGGATTCCATATTTGACAAAAAACCTTCAAATCTAAGGTTTAGGGCATACAATTCTGCAACGAAAGCAATAAACAAAATTATTTTTGTCCGCTTTGTAATAGCAGAAACTGCTAATGTTTAAAGTTACCCCAAACAGCTCAAGTTTGACGTTTTAATTAATTTAATTTGTAATATTTTATCTTTTATAAATAGGTATAATTTTCACAACACGCATTCCAAAGAAACATCTAATGTACAGGACCGTATCTAAAAATATTTCCGTGAATTATAAATTTAAAAAAGCTACTGGTTTTTCTTTTTATCCTGAAAATAAACTATAATTAATTTTTACCAAAACCGCCTGTGTAGTCGTATTTGATACTTTTGAAAGTGTAATTTTTGGTGTTGTGAAATTCTCGCGACAATTTTCGATTTCAGTTGAGTGAAGAAATGAAACTAATAACTTAATAACATATTTTGGATAATTATGGGTTATCGAAGGTGTATAGTAGGTTGATTACAGTAATTGGACTTAAGTGTGGTTGACCCTCCCATTCACGCATTGCTCCACACGAAAATAATGTTTTTGGTTGTTTTGGTGCCCGTGCAAGTCCTAAATTTTAACATGGTAATTTACCAAGACCACGCTTTTTGATACGTAATAATTGAATAATTTATTTAAACAGTTCCATAAATCAAAGCTGTTCCATTCATTTTGACCCACCGCTAATATTAAAACTTTTAGCTAGTATTTGAAACCTTTGCCCCAAAAATTAGTTTAATGCAATTTTAACTGGGAACATTTTGTATTCAAGGACGAGTTTTATAATCGGATCATTTGTAGAATTATTTTAGTTATGCTTGGGCTATCCAAAAGACTTAATTATGGATTAAAATTAAGAAATGTCTGAATTGGCATATTTATTTGCATTAATTACGTATAATGCTTTTCCTTCTTTCTTAACGGATTGCTAGTTTTTTAATTTATTAGTTTAGTTTTTGTGATAAAATTCTTCACGTAATTGTTTTAATTGCCAGCGTTTTCCAAAATTTAAGGTAAATTTTTAATTGTTTAGTTAATTAAGGGGATTGGCAGAGGAAGTCATTTAAATTTTAATGAAATTACAGACTGCCTGACAGATTTTTCACTCGAATTTTCCGTTATTTTGGAATCTTATACTTCGATAGTGTCGAAAGTTTTTAGTTAAATGATTTTATGCATGCAAAAGTAAAAGGTTCCGCATGAAACTTGCATGTCTAGGAAATAAAAATCCCACAGTTAATTTTAGACAACAACATAATCGTCCGTCTAGAAACGAAGACGCTTATTTACTGCAATTTTTTGTTATGACCTAAATTTTTTCAGACTACAAATTTTTGCCAACGAATCTGCAAGAAAGTCTGTTTGGTATATACACAATAATTGTAACCAATACACGATGTGCACAGTTTTTGTAATTACAATTTTTTCCCAAGGCTATCGACAAGTGGTTCCAAGCTTTCAATGCTGGTTTATTTTAATTTCATTGTTTGTTTACACTATTTAACTGGCAGTTGCCAAATAGATATTTAGAATATGCTGGTATACCAATTAAACAATAAATTTGTTGTCAGGAAGAGTGTGGTTTCTTATCAATACGCTTTTTTTGTTTAAAAAAGTTAATTTGTGATTTTGTAAATTTGTCCTTCAAATGGATTCCATTTATAATGTAAAACATGTCCCACTTACCTTGAAGCAAACATCATTTGGTTAATTATTATAAAAAAACGTGCAATATCGTAAATTATATGGTTCTAAGTTTCTATTTTCTAATTGGACTTTTTAGGTCGCTGAAGTGCAATTTTATTGGGCTGGTCAATTTTATGGTTATGAAGTGTTTGTATTAATTTGAAGTGGAATGGGTGTGCGACTCATTGAATTTTTGATTACAAAAAAGCACTTCAAAAGAACAAATTAAATAATTTGTTACTTCATTTCCTCAAGGTGAAGCTTCTCGAGGCACCCTCGTACGAATCGATTCGTGTGGCTTTTCCTATCCAATTATTTGGCGTGATGTCGATTTGGAAGTTGGCCAGTTTTGCAGTTCGGCATATAAAATGTCCAAATTTATTATATGTTTCATTCGCTTGCATTGAATTTTAATAAAATCGAAAATTGCAGTGCGACATGCTACCTCTAAAAATAACACTAATTTAAATTGATTATTAACAACGTTTACAATATTCCATTTACATGTGAACTATTTTTGGACGCTTTCATTAATTGGTTAATCTAGCGTTGACCATTATGAGCTCTGATTATTTTTTGTCGTAAATCAAATTATGTATCTTAATGATGTATCTTGAATTTTATAGTGCGCAATGAACCATATAATTTGTATATTTTTTATATATCACATACACACTTAGTTAATTACGTTTCCAACCTAATTATTACATAAAATAACTAACGCCGTATTATTTTTTAATATTAATTAAGAATAATCAATAAAAATTATTTTTTATGTTCAGATGTTTATAAACTCGGGAGTGATAATTATGTAGTATATTATATCAACATACTATTACAATGTAGGTTTCCTGCCCGGAAAATCTTGACTATAGTTCTGTAGACATCACCTAAAGTGTTTTCTTTGAAATTAACACGAGGATATTCGTCAGTATTCTGCACATATCTACGCATAGGAATGCCAAATAAACTTTTCATTGCCAGGACGTGAAAGTTCAAGATGTGTAAACTTAGAATTTTATTTTGTTTACTTCCTAAGTGGGAGTGTGCTATAAAAAATATAAACTTAAGTAAAGTAAATTGCTAAGTACATAGGATTTGAAAAGATGCCGATCTGGTCTAGGTTTTAACCCACGATTTAGCTTTCAAAAATTTACGGTATCTCACTTGACCAATATGGATAGCAAGGCGGTAATGCATCAAAGAATATTGAGAAAATTGTGAGATTGTTAGAATTCTTATAAAAATTTTAAATTTTTCAAGAAGTTTTTCAAGAAGAAGAAATTTCTCGAGATTACACAATTTTCGAACTTCCCCTTCAATAGATTAATTGTTTAGCCACTTGTGTAGCATCTGGCACCATGTTATTGGAACACTGATGTCAAGTACATCCAATTCTGGCCAAAAATAGTCTTTCAACATGGTAGGATAGCGAACTCCATTGTTCGTAACATGGCGATTATTATCATCGACGAAAAATCATTCAATCACACCTCCAGCAGTCCAATAGCGCAAAAGGAGCTTCATTGCTGAAGATGATTTTTCGATGAAATTCAGGATGTTCTATTTGCCCAGTCGTTGAAGTTTCGGCTCTTCAAATGTTCTAAAGACTTCAGTTCTTGGTTTAATTTGATTTTGTGAGGGTGTAGGTCAAAATCTTCACGCAAAATTTGCCACAGTGTGGACTAAATGATTCCCAATTCCTGTGAACGGCGTGAAATCGACCGATTTATCTCATTTTGAGCTGAAGCACTTAGGCTGCGATGATCGGTGCGTTGTCTTACTGGCATAGGAACATAAATAGTGAATATTTAATTGGTAAAATAAATATTGGTTGGTAACTTGGTGGTTAACAGATAAAGTCATTTGAAAATTTAATTGGAAGCCCAAAGTTAACTAAACTGTTGATATAGCATAAAACTGTTGATTTTCATTCACGAAAAATTCTCGGAATTTAAACTTATAATTATTTTTAAAAGGGAGAAACAGTAACACTTAAAACCAAATAAAACCAATTAAAACTTTGTTGTTTTTTTATTTTATTGATTATAATTTATATACTACGTAATAATATCGTACATGATAGTTATACTTCAATGTTTAAAAAAATTGTAAGAGATTAAAAACAAATTTATTACCTCGGTAAATTATATTACTCGAGGTTACGTTCATTTTCCAAACGCTTTTCAATGTTGTTACTTTACTAAGAAAATCTAGTTAGCGCATTAAATACTAATTGGAATCTCGTTAATCCATTCACAAATAGCACTCCTTTGGGTGAATTTATGAACTTCTTCAACTGAATAGGAAATATAATTAAGAGGCACGGGGGGGGGGGGACAGTTCCGTTGCCTTCCTCATTACGGTGAAGTTATTAATTAGCAGACAGAATATTTATTAAAAACAAACATCTGAGAATAAATTATTACCTATTGATAGTTTCATTAAAACATATTGATTTATTTAAGAGATATTGCATTCAATTATTTGTTTCACACAAAACTTAGTTGTAGTAGTGCCATAAAGGCCATGATTTTGTTACGTATTTATTTTGAATATAATACTCTTAATATGTATTTTTTAATATTATAACTTACTATTACGATATTATTATGAGTCCTCTTGACTGAGGAATCGTGATTCATAAAGGATTCTCTTGGCGTATACCTTGATGGTTTGCCATTACCTGTCGAGAGAAGACGGTCAGAACAAAGTTTTTATTTTGCCTGGGATCCAACCGAACATCTTGGCTTAACAGTCGACGCATATATGATTATAATCATATGTAAAGATCTAGTAAAGCTAGTGATAAGCTGAAGACTTGAACAATAACAAAAAAATAAAAACTTAAATTTAACAGAAATTTTCCTGAATGATAAATTCAGGCAATAATAAAAAAAACGTGGAGGAAATTAATCAAGTGTAAATTAAGCTACGGTAGAAAAATAAATCGCATGATTCTGCAAGTATCCCTCTTTTATTAAACTCTTCTCGAAATCAATACTAGGTCCTCCATTCTGAAAAATGTTTACTGTTTAAAAGATCACTTTATCAATTCAAATTATTCATTTCCATCATAATGCTTTCAGCTGTCTGTAGAAATTCGTAGTACTATTTAGGAATATTAATATAAAACAAATTACGTTCAGATAAAAATGGTGTTCAAACATTAGAATTAAAAGTCGAAATAGAAAAATGTTTCTATAAAATCAATTATTGAACCCCTAGATATAAAAAATGGCACTAGGTGCTTTGGTCCCCGGTGATTTGATCTTTGAGGTAAATTGGCCTTTGGTAATTTCACTCCTCGGTGATTAGATTCTCTTGTAAATTAGTTTCCGGTAATTTTACCCCCAGTAATATGACTCTATTTGACTCCCGGTAATTTCACCTAACAATTACCTTAAGAATATAATTTCCAACGCATCTGTATAATTGGTTCATTCAATTAATTACCCGGGAGCTGTCATATAATCCTTACTACAATTAGATTCCGCTCCGCTCCGGACGCTCCTAGCTATTTTGACAAACGCTGTAAAATATTTCCGCAAACTTATTAGACGAATTATTACACGCTATAATTCCCGAACGAATATTAACTTAATTCTAAATAAACGAAATCATCTGGTGACCAAATTACCGGGGACCAAATTACTAGTTACGTAAAAATATTATAAAATACCACAACCTTTACTACCAGTTTATTAATTCCAATTCACACGCCCTTGAAAACTCTCCGACGTTTAAAAGACATCAACAGATAACCAATTCCTCAACGAAAATTATTAAACCAAAACAAAATATTGAAATGTAGTTTGTTTTTTTAAAATTGAGTATGTAATTATTTAACGGCGATAATTTAACCTTAAAAACAATTTGTAATTAATATTATTAACGTAATAATACTACTTATGTTATAACATTTGCAATTAGTAAATTAAATTAATTAAAATAGTTAATGTAAACTATAATTAAGATTTACTTCTATTGATTAATTTGTCCAAACAAACCAATGAAAATCATCGTTTTTTTAAGGTTGCATTTAAAATTAAGGTTATTTTAAATAAACAACTTTAAATTTTTTTAAATTTTAAGTTTAAATAAAATATCGGGTATCGAAAAATTTAGTTTTCATGGGTAATTCACTGAAATTCTACTGCATTCGATACGTGTGCACTATATTTCATGGTTATGAATTTTCAGTAGCCAGGGAGCAGATGGCAAGATATCCTCAGAAGATATTATTATAGTTACGATTAAAATTCTTGCAGAATTTCAGAGTGTCGAATAATTTAAAATATAATCAAATTTAAAGTTTCGATTTTTTCATAGAAAAGCCATGGGTGGTACGTGTGCTCAACATAAATAGGTACTGCGGTTGTTCAGTGGGAGGAGCTTTCATTTATCTAAAAAAGCGAGGATTAATTTAGCTAGAAATGTTTGAAATAGTTTAATGGTTTCTGAGTTCTATGTCTTGGAGATCTGCTATTTTTGAATATCCAAAATACTTTAATAAAATAAAAACACCCTATGGGCGGGGCTAATCTTATGGAAACAGCCAATACAGTAGCCGCTTTCTATTATTTAGGGTTTTATGGGTCTTTTTACCCAAATTTTTGAATGATCCATAATTTTTATTGTTTATATTTGTATTTTACACCATAAGTTACCATAATTTTATTAGAAAGTTTTTAATTTCGTGGGGACATATTGTAGGCATATTGAGCAAAAGCTTCAGGCTATTGTAACAGGAATATCATTATTATAATATGTATGTATGTAAATAACTAGTCGAAGTGCTCGATCTTTTATAGATGTTGAAAAATGTTTGTAGACTTTCTGTCCCGGGTTTTTCAATCTTTTAAAAAATTGGACTGAAAAAATAAGCCAATTTAAAAAAATTGGCAATGTTTCAGGCAGCTGTGACTTACGGTATCGATTTGTTTACTAAACAAACAAGAAAACACTTAGCCGTTCTAATTAAATTACTTGTATAATACTGATTATTGAGGTGGTTGTCCAGCTTTCAGCAGCATTTGGACAATCGATTTACAAATTTTGCTCTGCGTCCAACTGAGCCGTTGTTTTTAGTTTTTCTTTGAGAGACTTCGACATTGGGGGGGGGGGGTCATAGAAAACCAATCCAAACGAAAATATCGAAATATCTAAATATAAACCTGTAAGCACAGCAGGTTAGAGCGAAAATCAAGGTAAGAATTGCGCTCTAAACATCGAAAGCCTTAGCGATTAAAAGATAAATGCCTTAAAAATTAATCGAATCTTCTCTATTGAACTAAAATAATGTAAGATCGTTGATCGTTGCTTTTACGATATCATAGTTATTTAGCATTTTGCTGTTATTTGCAGATGGTACAACGGATTTTTCTCCAAACCTCCTTACTTCTTACCAAATTTGAAGTAAATTATTGAAATTTATTGTCGGTGTGGGTATCAAAATCCGATTTAGTTTCCCTAATACGAAATCTTGTAGGCTGTTATACTTTTATTATCTTTATGTTTTGGAAGAAAAATATTTGAAATTTGTTATTTAAATAAAATAAACAGGCGTCCACTTTATATTGAAATTTTAAAATACACTACTCGATATCTCAGTTGCGATACCAAATTGTGATAAACAAGAATATCTGTACAATTTGTTTTTGGGGTCATTTAATTAACCTTTTTTTCGATATTACACAATCAAATGTTTACAATTTATTTATTTTTCATTATATAAATTTTTATTATAAAGGCATTTGTGTTGGGGCACGTACTTAATGATGACACCAATTAGTTAAAATGTTTACGCTTGATTAGACGAGGCAAGCATTGCAGTTGGTTATTTTTTTTTTTTGACAATGTCGTTATCTGTTTCATACTCGTTATCGCATGTTTGTGCTCATAAATTATTACAGATAGAAACAACTAATTAAACTAACAAGAAACATACCGCTTGCTAGCTGCCGAATTGGAACAAACATTTTCTCTAAATATTTTCCGAACTTACATTTGCCCGTTTCAAGGTGGAAGAATTTTTGTATGCTAATAAAAACGATTAATCCGACCATGGGTCGTTACCAGGTTCGACCTTGGTCGACAATTTTTTTGGTTCCACTAGAGAACTTTTATCAAGATAAGTAGGTAACCCAAAAGGGGATCTCTTGCAAATTTTTGCATTAAAATTCATCAAATTTAAATTTTAAAATATTTTTTTGCGATTTGTAAATGTGGTTCCGTCTGGTAAAAAAGTGTAAATTTTTGTTTTACATGACACATGATAATCTTGAATGAAGCTCAAAACATATAGGATTCTATTCAAGAAACTTAAGAACACTTAAACCTGTCTGCCATATAAATTGATTTTTTATACAAACGACAATCCAAATTAGCATACAATTCATATCTCATAATTGGTTAGGATGTGTCGGTTTTAAGAGATTGAGAAACGTAGCGGAATTATTTTACACCAGAGTCTCCAAAACTGTAAACTTTCCACCAATTTATTATTAAAAGCAATTTTTGTTTCAGGTGAGCAATCCCAATATCGTGGATTTTGAAGGGCAAATATGGGAAAGTTTATGTAAGTTTTTTTTTGTTTTTGGAGCAGCAGTCAAAAAATTATACAAAACTTAAACTACTTCATCGTTATGTACTTGGTAAAAGAGTAGTGGTGGTTATTTTTATAAATGCAATTAATAATCGTCCGTCTTCATTGTAGATCAAAAGCCATTCCTGCTAATTTTATTTGCGGCAACCTTCCACGAGAAAATTTCTCTATTCAACTTTGAAGGACTTTCAAAAATTTTAAATATTATTTTTTTCTCACAAAATCGATAAATTGTGTAGCTTAATGAGTTGATCAATTAAGTCAATATGATATTGACGACAGATATTATTAATGACCGAATTTAAAAAACTACTACGTGTAATTATAATAAATTTAAATATAGGCGAAATTTTGAAAAACTCGCAAAAAGTTTGTACAGTGACCTTGTAATTATCTAAATTTGTTACACTTTTTTCAAGCTGGATGTGTTTCGCCAAGGTCAAATTTATACTATCAAAAATAGATATTTATGTATCATTATACAACTTTAACTTCCGCCACCTTTAAAATAGCCATATTAATAAGTAAATGTATACAGGCGCATCTATTATTTAATTTGAATTTTAAATAACGCGGTTTCGATATCTTTGCAATTTTAATATTCATATGGGAGTTTGTTCGTTTCTACGTATTTCACAAATTACGTTTTTGTAAAAACAATTGCTTATCGGGTGGCGCCCTAGTCATTCTAACATCTTTATACAGCACCATCTGTTGGTTAAGAATCCGCGCAATCGGAAATCGGTTAACTGCGCGCAGTGGTTGGCGCGTTCTAGTCTACCGGGTGCGATTGTGCCTAATGCGGTTAATAAGTCAAACTTATTTCGTTTTTTAAACCACGATAATGATAATGAGTCCTCTAATAAAAATTTTGTTTACTAACTAAAACAAACCCATTATACTCGGATCTTCCTAGAAAACTCTGTTATCAATTTATTTGATAATAATTTAGGTTGACAACTTCTACTATAGCACTAATTGCGGTTTTGATTTTACTCATTTTATTCACACATAAAAGATTTTTTCGGGGATTTTTATGCGACGTAAAAATTAAGATCCGTACGCAGTAAATGAAAGAATTCCCTTTTTCGTTAGGGCCGGAAGAAGAGAGGATACTTTTGGATTTCAGTTTGGAAAGTACGGGGTAGGACGAGAAATTTAATCATCTAAAAAGGGCCAAAATGTAAAACAGTACATTCCATTAACTGTTTCCATAAGATTAGCGCCGCCCATGGTGAGTTTTTATTCTGTTAAACTATTTTTGGGTATAGCTTGCACTCGATTAGTGCACCGACCCTCATCAGGACTAAAAATTTATTGAATTAAGGTTTTTAATTTTTGTAGTAATGCCTAAGTGGTTGCGCTTGTCAAAATCGATCCTCTGCGCTTACGTTTCGGTCCTCTCCGCTCCAGCCGTTTCCGGCCGTTTCGACAAATGTTATATGAAATGTTAATTAGAAATATCCTTGTAGACCGGTCCCACTTGTCAAAGTGTGACTTATTAAATGATGTTAACAGCTGTATGCTGTTAGAGTCAATTGTGGTGGTCTCCTCTCACTTAAACACCCTTCTGCTCGTATTTACGTAGAGCACGCGGTCCGCTAACTCAATGCCCTTTACACGATTCTTACTTGAAAAATTGATATTTGAAATTCGATTATTTCTTAATCATAAGGAATAAAGTATCTATGTCCTCAGTTTATTCACTTCGTCAGAATATTCTTTTTCATATTATATTTATTCAAATTATGCGAAACACAAGATTGGTCGAGGTTTAAACTTGAATGGGTGACCGATTTTGGAATACATTATTCACATGACCATCCCGATAGACTGAAGAAGTTCGAAGGCGTGAGAGACAAGTAATTAATATTTTACCAGTGTTGATATTGCTGATATTTCTTCGCAGAAAGATATTATATACCAGGTATTTAAATACCTCCGCTTTAGAAAATTTAAATGTTGCGCATAGAATGGAGAGCCAATCTCACGCAAAATGCGAATTAAAAAATTTGCTAATTAATTTATGGTAGTTTATAGAGTAAAATGCACGTGAAGAAGGCCAAAAACTAAATGCGAGTATTCGATTGGTTGTTTCCAAAAGAGTAACGGTGTATTTTTGAGCATAAATTGCACTCTAAAGTAGCATATTCAGCTAGACCAGTGGTTCTCAAACTTTTTTGTCTCGTAGACCACTTGCCATGTTTTTCGGTTTTGGGTAGACGCACTTACTTGCTATTTATTTTTTTAAATTAAAACGAACCAAATTAAAATTTATTACATAAAATAACTAAGTAAAATATTAATGTTTTTAGTAGGAGGGATGAACCTGATGCTCTATTAACAAATTTTCAATATTTTCAATTTAGTTAGATTTAACTTCAAATCTCCTTGGTTAATGATGTCCAGTCTGTTTCTTTTTGTTGTTAAGAGATTGGCAACTATGCTGAAACCCCCTGTCCACTAGGTTTGAGGAAAGGAGGTTAATTTAAAATAAACCCAGGGGCTATCGGGTGCTATAATAGTTTTTGCAATAGTGCCTAACTATTAGTTAAGTACTAAACTACTACTACTATTAAATGAAATCCACCATCGTTGATCCCCTTTTACATCTCATAAATCCCCAATTTTTTTTGCTGACTAGACCCTTTGCAAGTCGTCGTCAACCCCTGGGGGTTGATATAGATCACTTTGGGAACTACTGAGCTAGACGGTGTATCATTAAAAACAACATCGAAGTCGCTTCAATTCGAAAATTACAGATCTAGAAAGACACAGATTTCCGAACAGCTCAGCAAATTAAAAACATCCCTGAGGGTCCCTAGAACTCGAAAATTACGGATCTAGAAAGTTGCAAATCTTTGTTTTTAAGCTAAATTCGACTGCAATTAAGGAAATCCTACCGAATAAATTTATAATAATATTATTAGCAGTAGCACGACTATAAATCAACTGCGGGCGGTTACTGAAACACATTACTGCACCTATTTACGTGGAAAAGAAAATAAAATTTATTCAATAATATTGAAGAATGCACTTTCGTTGTTGAATTAAAAATTATTCTTTAATAGTCTTGCTTGCTTGTTAAAATGAATATTTTAAGATGTCAAAGGTAAACTACATAATTATTTTATTTATAAAACTACATTTATGGAAATTTGTATTAAATAAAAAATTCATTTCAACTCAAAAGAAGTTTGATCAGGTCAGTGGCGTAGCATCATAAGGACTAGGAAGGTCTTCGATTCTTTTCCTTCTGTAGACCGTAAACTGAAAAAGGTTCGAATAAAAGAAAACGGGGGGGGGTAAACGTTTTATTTGATTTCTCTTCTTCGTTTGTACACGGTGTAAATTAAAATATTGTTAAAATATAATTTTGCAACGCCACAATTAACTAAAACAATTTACCTTGACCGTAGTTGTGTAAATGTTAGCTCGTTCTACTAATGTATACCTATGGTATAATTATTGTATGGTTGTGGGTGTGTATTATACTTATTTAAGATTTTACTTCCACACCTGTACGAATATATTTTTATCTCGCTTTCACGCTTCTAACATAAACAGTAAGCGAAATTAAAATTACCTTGCAACAAACGGTGCAGTATTTTTCAAAATATTAATCGATTGTTAATTTTTATATGGCATTCTGGTTAATATGCAATAGAGTTGCCTTAACACGTTTACTTATTCTTAATAATAATAATAGTAATATGTATTATTTCAAAGCAACTTGCTCGGAGCGCAATTGTAACCTTTGAAGTAACTTTTTATTTATGCAATTTAAAAAAAGGAAATCATTATAAAACAAAATACTTTTTAAGTAATCAAGAAACAACGATTTAAATAATTTGTGTAAATTTTGCACACACAAAATCAATCAATGTCCAATGCTATTAACAAATGCAATATATTAGCCTACGTTAAAATCTTAAAATTGCAAATAATGCTAACGAATTAGCGAGACGGTGTTCCATTATGATTTATTTGGATGGCCGAGTTATATTATAAAATTATTTATGTTAGTAAACCTGAAAATATTTCATTGATATTTAAATTTCAAGCCTAATTTACCGAATAACTCAAGTCGGTTGGGATGGTGCCATTTTTTATTTTAATTTGTTTACTTTTTATTACAATATATTTAAACAGATATGACATTGAAATTAAGTGGCATTCATAAATTTGTTTTTTTTGTAATCGTGTTAATGGTTGTCGAAATCGAAGATAATACAAAATTGAAAAAACACCAACATGGAATTTGGATTATTTTTCATACTTTCACTCGAAAATTGTAACGAGCAACTTGAGCAAGTTCTTTCTAATAATTGCAGCTTATGTCCTCCTTTGTCGACAATTTGTGAAATCAACGGTTCATTTCTTGTGGTTTATTTTTGGGTGTGTTTTGGTTAAGAGTCGCATTGTCTGAAATTGGATTAGGGTTGAAACTAGGTTAATCATATGTGAAATTATAACATGGGCTACGAAAACCATGGAAAGTTTTAGTGGAATTTATTGGTCTCCGAGAAATTCTTCACTGGTCTGCTATTAACACCTATTTCGAAGCAAGGTTAGCACACCCACTGGGAGTAGGTAGATTTCACATCCACATTTTCTCAATTATCAACGAAAATATTAATTAATTGTGCATATAACGTAGGTCGAAAAAAATCATTGGAAATCGTGCGCTTGGAGTGGCCAAAGTTTAATAAGAAATCCGGCCCCAAGGACCGTAGAACTCAAAATTATATTGCCAAGCTGAAACCAGTTTTCCAAAGCAACAACTGGGATGACTGTTATTTTGGGATACAAGTTTTTGTTATTTATGAAGGCAAAATATCATAAAAAATATATATTGGTAGTTGGTTTTTATGTTTATTTTTAATGTTTTTGTTTGCATGCTCCAAATCTAAACGTACACATTAAAAGTTTACGATGGTTTTGTAGTATTTTAGAAGATAATACAAAGTGTGACCTAAATTTTGAATTCTATCTGTTCCTATTTTCATCAAACTATTTTTTTAGACAATCAAAGTAATAAAAATTGAAGGCATGTCTGATTGCAGTTAATTTTTTTACTATTTTACGTAACAATTTTACAAATACAATTAGCCCATAAATTTTAATTGTACCTTCATTGTAATATTTTTTTATTAGTAATTACGTTAAATTTAAAATTCTTTTGTTAATGTAATTTATTGAAAAGGACGAATTGTGTTATTTAATTACTCTAGCATTTTAAAGCAAACAGGAAAATTCGATTGCGTTTTTTTGAAAATTTATCGCGATCGCTAAATATGTGTATTATTGCTTTAGATTGAAAGTTTTATTGGCTTAAGTTAAATTAATGGAAGTAAGGCAAATTTTTAAGACACATTAATTGTTATTATTTTACTCCATAGATGTCTTCTAAGGGTCAATTAAGCGATTTGCATATCACCTATTAAGATTAATTGACGGATCAATTCGAGAAAAGATTGTCAACATTGCATATTTTTGCATACTTATGCGGTTAATTTTAATAATTCGACAATTAGATTTTATGCTATCGCTCAATCTAATTTTGGTAAAAAGATTTTCAATAATTAGACCGGTTTAAGTTTTAAATTGTGCAAGGTTAAATGATTAACAGTGATCTATGCTGAAGCAAATTGTAAAAATTAATGGGATTTTAATTGTCAATCGTAGAATTTAACATTTAATTGCACAGATTTATGATGTACTTAATAAGGAACTCCACTTCGTTTAATGAAATACTGATCAAAGTTTGCCGTAAATTTAGAAAAAACAACCATCAAAGAAGGCAGCGAAAATGGCACGCATAACTCGTTGAACTTAAATTGTTTCTACGAAAAACTAGAACGTGAAATTGCATTTTTCTATAGGGGAAATTCTTCAAGCTTGAAGATTTTTAAGTAAAAAACCTAAAAGAAGTTTTCAGTAATTTCAAGAAGAGATATCAATAAAACAAATGAACATAAAAATGAATATGTAAACCATAATTGCAGTACAACTCACATCACAGACCGATAACGAAACAGAATTAATAAATGGTTAGGTTAGATTATATTTTTACAACATTCTATTATGGTGTTTTAGAATCACAATATTTTTTTATCATTCTCGTAAATTACTTTTTGATTAAACACCATTTTATTACAACCCATAAAAACATTAAATTTTTAAATTTGATTTTCGTTTTGAAATGTCCTAAACCGTAACCAAGTTTGCTGAAAGCTTGAAATAATTCAAAATCTTGTTTGGTTGCCATGGCAACCAAATCGCTGTACCGGGACGTAGGAAGGCTTCTTAATTTAAAAAAAACTTCTTAATTTTTTCTTAATTAATTTCTTAGTACCTACTAATTATTTTATTATTATTGATGAAAATCGGAAAATATTTTTGTGCATAAAATAATTAATTAAATTGTTATTATTATTTAATAATATTTTTGAATTTTGTACTGCAAATACCCTCACTATTAATAGTAATATTATTATAATATTATTTAATATATACAAGCAAAAATTGTATCAGTTTTGCTTATCAAAACTGCTTATTGTTATTCAAATTTGTTTACCAGCCATTTTTAAAAATTTGTGTTATTATGAAGGTATTATTATAGTAATTATTATACTACAAAAGTATATATAATTTTATTGACCAATGATTCTAAAATTGCAGAAAATGTCATAGATTTAAATTTCATTTATTTTTTATTTAAATTACAATTTATTATATAAAAGTATGCAGGTCAAACTGTGATAATTTTTAAATAGAGATCAATAAGTCAAACCCTTATTTATAGTTTAAATATTCATTTCTATGTAACAATATTTTTTAGAAACCTACCAGAATATAATCTAGCAATTTGACAGTATTTGATCAATAGATCAATCACTGATTGATATAATTATGTAATACATTTATTTTACAAAACTAAACAAGCCGACAAAAATGCTGAAATGTATAAACTTTTTGTTAGTTCATTACAGGTCCTGCTTTAGTCTGGGTCATGTATACGATTGCATCTGGCTAATTACAGCACAGTGGGCGACATTGACGCCCAACATTAGTGATACCAATTAATGGCTTAAAGAGCAACACAGCCTCGACACCTGCGATAAGATTTTTGAAAACTTGGATAACTATTGCAAAAAGTGTATTTAGTGATCGTGTAACGGTCTGAATATCATCTACGTTTCAATCACTCGGTGGAGTGCAGGAGCACCGACACGCGATGTTTCAAAGACCGAAGGTCTGTGTGCATATTCTGTAATAGATTTTATTAAATACAGTTTTTAACTTTTTTAGAACAAATATAATATCTATATGTAACGGCAGTACGCACTGAGGGCATAGAATACTATTCAGTATCCAACTAATTGTATAGAATTACTGCCGCTACTATATTATGTATTTGTTTTTGCGGAGTAAAAGATTTCTATTTAATAAAATCACTTTAATTTTTAAGTTCTGAAAGTGAAGATCTGGAGGGTACAGAATACCCTTAAGTAATAGTAATGATGTTTGAAATAAAAACTCTTATCGTGACGGATAACCGCCCATTTTGCATAATGAATTGAATGAGTGAAACAGTATAGTCGAAATAGTAACCCTCACGTGGCAAAGCAGGTTCCCAGAAATCAGTCGGAACTTGCCTTCGGGAAATATTTTCATCGAATTTCCCTGAGCGCGTTCGGTTTCGTGAAATGCATATTCAAATATTTTCATCGTGTAAGTCTCCGTAAATTTTCTTATGATAGCAGAATATACAAAGTGTGTAAAATGTAGGCGTTGTTAATGCCGCTACAGTTAGAAATATAATTACTATTATAATAATAGCTCAAATAGTAATGTCAGCAGATTTGTAAAGAATAATTAATTAATAGAGAATACAGGAAGTACCAAATGCAAAAATTAGTGAGATTACGAACAGAATGGTTAGTAATCTGATAGCAAAGAGATGATTTTTTGATGGCGAACCAGAATGGATGAATAAAAAGTGGTATATACAGGAAAAGGCTCCGTGTTTCGGAAGGCATGTAAAACCAGCGATTCGTAATACTAAACAGGGTCACAGGCACATTTTTCAAATCGATTAAGGATAAAGCGAGGTTTATTTCTAAGTTTTAAGAAAATCAATACAAAGAAACTGGTCTAATTTATTGTATTTAACGTAAACTTAATAGAATAAAAGTTATATTATATTTCTAAAATTATCAGCAATTAGTTATTTTTTTTAGATGTTTTTAATTAAATTCAATTAATAAATTGAAAACTGGTAAATTAATGGCCTAGCGGTTCTTGTGTAAAAATTCAGGGGTTTGGCTCAGCATACTTTTTGATACCATCAAAAAATATTTGTCTTTGCACTGAAACTTTCGGTTTCTTTCATATTTTTGATATATTTCATTCATTTCTTTCAAATATTTCAAATACAAATTGTGTCTGTAGTTTTTTTGTATCCCATATATTTGTTAACATGTGCGCCCAATTTTCTTACACTATTTTAATCCAACATACCGCACTATTTTTAAATTTTAATTAAAAATTATTTTTGCTATCCCTGCCATGAAAAGTAGGTATGTCATTTTTAAACTTTAGTCACTGTCAGTTCAGATTTCAACATTGCATTATTTTTCGCACTAATACGCCACATGGTAGATCCTTTGGGCTCTTGAAACACAAATAGCTATTTTCGTCATATTGTTGCCTGTGTCTGTTAGCAACTTAAAGTGGATTCTAACCAGAGAAAGATTTAGGGCATTTATAGTGTTACCCGGACCAGCAGGTAGACATTATAATACAAAATTTGAAAGTAGACCAAATCTTGCTTTTGTTAAATTTTGTTTTACAACATTATTTTAATTTAAATATTCAATTTATTTTGATATTTTAACGCACAGAGCAAACATAAAATTCATATGGTGAACACTTCCAACTTTCTATATAAAATTTTATATTAATCATAAAACGATACTTAAAGAAGTGCATAGCAAAAATGCTCAACTTTCACAGTGCGAGTTACTTAAAATTCGATTGAAGTGCCAGATTAAAAATGTAAATCGTGGGTGCGCCTTAAATTTCTTGAAATGTTTTTGAGTTTTTTATGGATCTGGATTTACAGGTTTAATTTTTTTTCTTACAAGACGAAAATAATATACTGTGATCTATGGGAAATTGTTTGGGGGGTCTCTGGTCAGCCTGTCAGTTTCCTTCTAGGATTGCTATGGAATTTTCATTTGATTGTGGTTTGTTTACGAAATATGTTTAATATTTTGAAGGCAACAATAATAACAATAAATCTCAAATGCAGTAACAAACGATCATTTAATTATGTTAATGAAATTCTGCAAAACCGGTATCGATAAAATTGCAACCTACCCACCTTTGGTTACTTACCTGGAGCTGGAAGATGCCTTTAGTGGGCCCCTCCAGTCCGTACTCTGAACAACATTTTTTATCACGATTTTATAAAAAACCTTGACCGCCTAAACCAAGTAATTAGCGATTTATTTCAATAATAGCGATCGAGCAAGGGAATAAATCAGTAATTTCCCATCATCAAACCTATTCAATAAATTACTTCAAGGATTTTAGGCACCTTTCTTTTTTTACGAATAACGAATACGTGATGAATATTTTTAATTACACCAAACCGTTTGGAAGAAGAACGACAATTTTCAAGTTAGTCGTAAAATTAATTTCAATATGCACCCACCCGCATATTCCACGTTACGCTTTATTAACATTTTTATGCGTTCCAATATGTTTCTCTATGTGTGTTAAGTGTTCTATTAAATGGAAGAGTTCCTTGTTCTATTTGTGTCCACTCTCCACTCAAGTTTCCCTAGAAAATTCGCAATGCTAACCATCAGTTGAAGTCATTTGGTGAGAAAATTTTCACAATTATTTTACTTAATTTCAATCCCACATGAGCTTAATCTGCAGTTAAAAACTTGTTGCAACTGCAGCGTTTGATTTTTTTAAAGAGTATTTCATTATGTATGTTTTTTAACGCGCAGTGAAAGTTGGGATGTATGCAATAATTATCAAAATTGACATTGACTGTATTTGCACTTGAAAATTGACCTATTCTCGTGTTTAAACCAAATAAAATTTACATAAATTAAAATAATCGAACATTTTATTGTGGGAAAAATTAAATAACGATTTTTGTTTCCAGAGAAATTAATATCTGAAAAATTTTTGAGCGATAAAGTTTTACAATTTTTTATTCGGCTAGAAATCCTTATATTTGTTCTTTATTAATACTAAATATATTTTACCTTTTTGCGGTTTGTAGGTTGATTTAAGGGGGGGGGAGTCGATTTAAAGAAAGTGTAATTTTACCTATTTAAAAAAAATAATATTCTGAATTCAGCTTGAAGTGGACGGTTCCAGCTCCCCCCCCCCCAGCGGGGGTGAGTCTTGGCTTAGATGTAGTTGCTCTGAAAATGTAAAATATTCGAAATCAAAGAATTTCTTCACAAACTTTCGGTCTCTGGAAGTAGGGGGCCTGGGATTTTTCCAATATTGTAGTTACTGTGTTCCAAAGCAATTGGGGGGGGGGGGCAACAAATAATTTTGTTTCTACTTTATAATAATATGTTCTTATATTCTCACCATTGTTCTCATTTTCTTCTGTTTACTAGCTTTCGTAACCGGCTTGACCAGGTTTTTCTGTTTATACTGCAATAATAAAAATATACTACAATTTTTGAGTATATTAGTTTCACACGCCATATGTTTATTAAAGTTGTCATAAATATCCCCACTTTTTCAATAATGGTGGTTAAAATTGGTTAAAATTTAATAAATGACATTGTGAATTTAAAATAGTTGCGTTGACTAGAAATTACCAACAGATTGTTCTATAAAAATTTCATTTACGAGGTTTTAAGATAATTTAGTTATGGGCAAAGTTGCTCAAAAATTCTTAACAATTTCTGATTATACATCTACACTAATAACTAGGCTAGTTTTTTTTAATAATAAAAAATAAAATAAAAGTATTCACAGGAGAACATCAGAATTTAAGTTCGCAGGTCTATACACATTTTTCTCGAACTTACCTGAAGTAAAAATTTTGATTATCTCACTAATTTCTTATTTTAATTGCCAAAAGAAAACTAATAAAGAAAAACACATAAATTCTTAAAACTGGAAAATTTTACAGAAAATAAAAGTACACTTTTTGTGTAGTATTAAGCTAAAAAAGGACATCAAAATTATAATTGAGCAGATATATAAAGAAATAAATTAATTAAAATTCCAGAATATTAATAAATTTAATTTAAAAGCATAAGTTTAGAATTTTATTATACTATATAGTCAATTTGAAATATATAAACAAATTTAAAACGAAAATATAGCAATTTCTATGATATCAGATTTTTGAAAAATAATAAAAATAATATAGTATTGGTTTGGGGAGAACACTTTCTCTTTGCTTTACTTCTCTTTTTGGTTACTATTGACTAGATTTGCTAAGAAATTTGCAGTTACAGAAAAAGGAACCATTTGATCACCCAACTAATTCTTACAGTTGATCACATCAATATAATATCACATAATTTTCAATTGATTACACTGACCAATTGGAATTGTTTCAAATTCAGTGGCGACTCGTAGGTTAATATTATGAGGAATCAACGCTAGTTTGACTACATTTTAACGTTTGCGTTATGTGCTTATTGTGTGGGAACAATAAATTTTATTCTGTAAGGGCTAACGGCTTCTATTTAATTAAATCAATCATAGAACATGCATGTAAATTGTCAACTTTTGAAACCAGATGTCTAGGTTCCACTCCCCCCCCCCCCCTCTGCTTCCAGTACTCTAATAATTATGTTCAAAAGGAAAACTCTTACGATCAGTATTTCAGTCTCAATTTAATGGTAAATATACTTATCCTACAGAAAATGTTGAATACTTTGTTATTTTGTATTTCTAAAGAAGTACGATTACATGGCATCTGACATCACAACAGTGGCGTTCATGAGGAAATTTTCAAAATTTCAATTTGAAAAATCATAGATGAAAACAAAAAATCGGATTGTTACGATTTTTTGGGATTACCTACTCGGTAGAAGGGCCAAGAGATTAACGTAAATGATAAAAACTAACAATTTACCCAAATATCTAAAGATACTAAATAAAAAATTGCTTCCAGCTGCGATAATAAATACTTTTCTGACATCGAAGAATATTTTACAATAAATTTAAAAATCTGAATTTGGAATATAACCACCGACAACTTTCAATCGAAAATTAAGTAGCAGATTTTCTCCCACCATCCCAACTTTTATTCGGTGCTTAGCAGCAAGATTTTTGACTTCCCAATCTTAATTGAAGCGAGGAGCAAAGCACATGTTTAAAATTTAATTTTTTGTGGTTCTAAATTTGGCAACTGCAGGTAAGGGTCCCAACAGTGGGTTGATAGTCGCTGGTACATGTAATAAAGTTAATTCTTTTCGCCTACATTTGTAATTTAAAGATGAAATTTATGGCTTCTATATTTTTTTTGGGTAGGGCTAAATTGAAAAGAATTGATAGATTAAGTTGTTATGTTTATTGTTTTATTTAAATCGTCTTAAGTTGTAAGATGGAATTGTAAATAATGTCACCATTGTTGTGGGCCAAAATGGCTTCTTCATTTTTGGAGCTTGTTAGTTTGGTCGATACGAAGACAATTAAAATTAGGCTAATAAAATGTCTGGACACAAATTAATTTACAGTGAATAGCATTCTGAAATACCATTTGGTTAACTTAATGACCGCATCCGGTTAAGCAAACCGTACAATTTTACCACAATAGACTGTAAAATAAATAAATTAAAAATGATCGTTTTACAAAAATTTGCATTGTAAATTTGTAATTGATAAGCTTTGCTTTTGGCACGTTATTAAAGGAATCATCCTTGCGTGCTTTTCTATTGTTTGATTCTTTTATAATTAATGATTTTGAAAAAAGTGGAGTGCGGAGTCACCAAATCGGTTATCTTTGAATCTTCGTGTCGCTGGTCCGGCTTCAGTTCAACCCTGTAACAAATAACGAAGACATTTATTTAGTTGTGCAAATCCATTAAACCAACATGTGTTTTCGTAGCCTTCAAAGACACTCGCATATCGCATTACCATTCCCAAACAAAAAGTAACTCTTTTAATTAAGAAATATTAAAATTACGACCATCATTTTGCAAATGTATAAAATAATGCGTCGCTTCGAAAGGTTAAAGTCGAGAAAACTAGCACAAGAAATAATTGTGTCAACTGTGTTGTATTTTTTTTTGGTTTCTTAGTGTCGGAACACCGGGGGTTCGAATCTCGAACATTGATTATGCGGTTACCATCCAAATTTGGTGGCGTTTTTCTCTGTTTTGAATTCAAAGCACATCCAAGGTAGAAATTAATGTGATTTTTCGCTTGCATAACACTGAAGGTAACTCTGATAACAACGTAATATTTTTCTATTGTACCTGTTTTTTCTTTTTAATTAAAGCAAAAGTCACGTCGCATAAAATGCATGCAGAAATATGTTATCATTTATCTTTATCCAGTAAACCATACGACACAAGACAGAGCTTTATTATGCGACACTCCCATTTTGCAGACGAAGTTAGATTACAAAATATAATTTATTTGAAGCATACACATATTAATTATTCTAACAAGCTTTTCGTGAATGTGTTCCAAAATTATATAGTAGTTTGGCATTTTAACGTGAAAGTTACATAAAGAACTAAAATGACATTGTAAATTTGAAGATTAATTGTTGCTACTTTTTGGATTTATAACACATCTACTAAGTTATAAATAAAGTTTTCGTTACAAAACAATGTGCATACTACATCCGCGTTCACGTTGACTTTGTGATTTATAAAAATAAAATGCACACCGTGACTTTGTTGTGTCAACTTCACCCAAATAAAAGGATGCTAATAAATTTCGAGGAGATTCGACTAAATCCACTTTTTTCGTTTATTTTGATAATCTCTACTTGGACGCAATATGCATCATTTTGATTAATTCGCACCACGTTTTTCCTTGGAGGATTTTTTCAACTCGTTTCAAATGTAAAAATAAAATTTGTTTTAAAATAAAATATCGAATTGGCACGTTTTATAAAATTTAATTAATAATAACCGATAACGGTCATTAGATCTCACTGGAACACGAATAAATTAATTAATTTCATCGAAAGCTCCATAATCACAACATTTCAGGACTGGGGATATTCAGGGTACTTCACGAAATTATTTTATTTCTTATAATTTATTTTTAAAATAGAACTGCATTACAATAAATTTTTACCCTGAAACCCTAATTATTTTATATTGTAATCGATTTTATATCACTGCTATATTTTTTCATTTTTTCAGGACTCTTATAAAATAATATTTTTTAAAGTACCTTCAGGTGTGGGCAGTATTTGAAATGGATTTTATATCTTGTATTTTAAATACAAATTACCAATTTAATTATTTTAAATCAAAATTTTCAATGTATGTTTTAAATTTTAAATATCTACATATTTTAAATGTAATTGGTATTTTATATTTAAAATATATATAGGGTGTCTCCGTAACCGTTAAGAATCTTTGAGGTGGTGATAAAGGACACTTTTCTAAGACAAATTATAAAATAAAATTTTTGTCCAAGTCCAAACCCTTGAGAGGTACCTCCCTTTAAAGCAATTTTTTGAATTTTTGATTTCAAACGGGCACACCTCCGATATTCTTGCTTTTTAGGCTTAATGGATTAGAACTTTTTTAAAGATCATTCGCTTATCTACAAATTAGGAAATAACCTCTTATCGTCTAGAATCAACAGATTTTGAGTTATAAATTAAATTAGGAGAAAAAATGTTAACAAAATTCAGATTTTGTTTTATCTTTTATACTTTTCTTGCGAACCTCGTATCTCTCATCGCCTGATGATGCCATAGTATGGTGAAAACGTTTGCGATAATACATTGTATTAACTTAAACATTTTAGTTTTCGAAAAAGTGTTTTGTGCATTTTTTGGTTTAGGCTAAAAATTTGATATGATTAATATCGAGTTACACTACTTAAACCACTTATCTATTGATTATTGCTTTAATTGCTCCCAAGGGTTTGAACTTGGACTAAAATTTTATTTGAAAATTGGTCTTAGAAAAGTTTTCTTTTTCACCACCTCAAGGTTCCCCATGGTTACGGGGACACCCTGTATTTTAAATGTTTTTTTTAGTTTATATTTTAAATAAACATTTTTATGCGTTTTGCCTACCTCCGAATACTCTCAATAGATTTCTTCGTTTTATGAAACTTGAGAAAAAACAAAAATTTGAGTTTTTAAAAAATTTATTAAAAAGACTTTTTGTACGCCTGACCTTAGGCAATTCTTGATGTTTGCTTTTTAATTACTATTGAAAATATTAAAATAGTAAACATAAATGTAAATTATACATAAATTAAAGCGATTATTTTTTCTAAACTTTGGAAACGGTTATTTTAGTTTTGATTTTTTTAACATAAGAGGTAAGTAAAAGGGGTCGATTTCTTTGTTGAAAGGAAGTTACAGGACAGCATAATGCAATGCAACGCGATAAGCGAAAGGTCGGCTTATAATATTAGATACAAGACAAAGAAAAGTAACCTCTGCATCATAAATGAGGAAGTGGGCGAAGAGATACTAAAGCAGATTATGTGAAAGAAGTAGCAGATAAATATACAGAACATGATAATGG
Organism: Cantharis rustica; assembly: GCA_911387805.1. NCBI lineage: Eukaryota > Metazoa > Arthropoda > Insecta > Coleoptera > Cantharidae > Cantharis > Cantharis rustica. The sequence goes on along the minus strand of OU426878.1, from coordinate 52,251,606 downwards.
ACAAAGGTTGTGCAACCTGGCGGCAGCTCATAATCTGATAATAAGTAGTACAAAGTTCAAACATAGACCAGAACATGCCAGGAACAAATAGCAATGGAGTTAAAACATATAGGGGAGCCAACGCAGACTCAGACCTTTTCCTACTAATAGCAAAATTGAAACAAAGAAGAATGTTTGGATGGGCGAAAAACCAAATAAACAAGAAACTGGAAATCTGCAGTTTTCAAAATTCAAAAAAGACTAAAGAAAGATATAAGAAAGCAACAAATAAAAAACTAAATAAAGCCCGAAAAGAACAAAATATGGAGGTGGAATAGAAAAAGATAAAAATAGGCATGAAATAGAGAGCGGAGGAAACGTTACAGCCTAGGAAGAGTAACAAATTTAAGGGGTGCTTCGATAAAGAATGCGAAGAAGTGGCTGTAAACAAGAGAAAGGCTATATAAAAGCATACACATAGAAGGGAAAATAGAAGCATGCAGAAAATACAAGGAGAAAACAGAAAAATGGTGGAATGATCTTTTGAACGACTTAGAAAGTGACTGCAAGGGAAACAATATGAAGAAAAGTTATAGGGCGATTAGAAATCTGAATTTTTAATTCTACAAAACAAACAAAAACAAAACAAGAGCGGAAAGTTTGTTAAGGTCAGAACCATCAAAGATGGAATGAATAAGAGGAAATAAGAGAAATATTGAGAAGATACTTCCAAAGATTACTAAATTATGGTGATAGTAACACAATCACACTAGAGGAATTAACAAACAATTGGCGAAGAGATATTCAGTACCGAACCAACATATGAGGAAGTGATGACAAGGATCAATAACATTTTTATGCACCTTGAGTACATAAAATTGAGTACCCTGTAAGCTTATACAATCCCTTTAATAAAGTCGATTAATTACTATCGGATTATATTATTAAACTTGTATTCCTTGCCTTCCCGGGGGGGGGGGTGTATACCCAAGCAACCTTTAAATGCGGATGCCTTTTTTTAAAATAAACATAAAATAAAAGAAAATAATAAACTAATCCGCTTGGGGTTCCACCAAATTTCTTACATCGCTCAGGATTCCGCGACCAAAACTAATTGGGAACCGCTGTATATAAAGAATAGTAGCAATCTATAAAAAGGGGAATCTCAAGCAACCTTTAAATGCAGATCACCTTTTTTTAAATAAACATAAAATAAAAAGAAAATAATAAACAAATCCGCTTGGGGTTCCACCAAATTTCTTTATTTATTCTCAAATTCTCAAATTAATTGAGAACCGCTGTATATAAAGAATAGTAGCAATCTATAAAAATGGGAATCTCGAAGGGTATAAAAATTACAGAGGAATAACCCTAGTACAAATAATGTACAAAATACTGTCGAGCCTGATACACAAAAGACTAAAATTAGGGACTACCAGCATGGATTCTGGGAAGGGAGATCACATATTGTACACCAAGTGAGAGGGAAGCCGAGGAAAAGCCATAGCAACATGGCACGATAAGGTGCTGGAGGATTTCAGAATAATGGGAGTGACAGAGTGGAGGTATAATTGAGAAAAAGAACTTGAGAAAAATAGTAACACAAGAAGTTGTAAAGTAACAAAAAGGAATAAGCAAGAGGAGCGATCCACCTCAGAAAGCGGACTTGAAGGACTTTGCGGAAGTCCGCATATTCATGGAATGAAAGCGGTTGAGACTGAAAGGAAGCGGGTCTGGCCTGTAGTTTGGGAAAAAATTCAGACAATGTGAAAAGTACAAATATAAATTATATCGAACTTTGCATGGATTTCGGGCTAAAATTGATTTGATTAGAAATTCTTGGGTAAAAAATTATTATCAGTTTAATCCTTCAGATTTAGGTGAAGTGTAATTACAATGCTTAACCACGTTAATGTAATTTTGTGGTTATAAGCATTATGGTCGACCACAGAGCTGCTCGTGATAATTAAGTATATAGCATTGCAAAGCAAAGTCACCCCGTTATTATTTGTCTCGTGGTAAAAACAGTTAAGAGGGAAGCGAAACTAATTTGTCAATTTCACTGATAATGTTTTTGGTAGCAAACAAGCATGTCTTAAGAATTAGATCAAGACCACCCGCACAAACTATGCAAAGTGTGGGTGTGTAAACATTCCCGGATGTTAATTTCTAAAATTGATTTGTTATCGCCCGTAAAAGCTACAAACTGCAATTCGCTGGCTTGCTTCAAACAAACCAACTAACTCGAGAAATCAATTAAATACCAAGGAACAAATCGGTAGCTAATTGAATGGTTTTTATGGTCGATTCAAAATTTTTCGTTTATGTTAAACCGTGCGGAGGTGTTTGTGCGAAAATCGAGCCTAAACAGGAAATAGTCTCCCAATATTTTACAAAAACAAGTTTGTCGAGTTAAATATTATGTTTTAACTTATACTTATACAATAAATTTCCTGTTTATAGTTTTTACCTTGGGCTTATAGACAAAGTCGTCGTGTAAATTCAGAATTCATATAATATTCCGATACCGGTTCTAAATTTTATAATGGTGCACTTAAACCTTTTAAAACAATAAAACCATATCGTTGCCTCGATGACGGGTGGGGGTGCATGCGGTTACAAATTTTGTATTAATAATTGTGTTTCGTTTGTTTCAGATTGCTCTCACCTTGGTCTTTGGATTTCAGAAATCACAACATAGGAGACACATATAGATGAGTGTGTGTTAATTTTTTATACGTACGCACTTTTTTTACTAATAAACGATATCGTTAGTGTGCGAGCTGGAGTCTCGCAAAAATTGTGATTTAGTTGTATTAAATAAACGTGATATTATGTATAACTTAAACGTAAATTTGGCTCAATCAGCAGCCAATGCAGTAAATAGTTTATTGTCTGTGGATAACGCCTGCACGACCCCTAGAACGCCGGAAATATTGAATTCGTTAATAGCCATGACAAATCCATTAGATAATTACACATTCGGTGACGAACCACCTAAAACCACCAGATCTGGACCGCCAACAACTATGTCCAACGACTCCAACAGCTCAAGCTGCAGTCAATTAGAATCGCCTACCACTACACCTCCTAGTATCCAACATACTTGTTCTCAATTAATAAAAGCTGGACTCAAGCTTTCGATCGAACAAAAACGGAAATATAACAGCGAATCTGAAGACCTATTGGATTTAGATTATTGTAAACGGATCAAGAAATCTGAATCCGAATCGGACGAGAAAAAATACGATGGGGTATGTATTACTTTTTTCTACCTCAACTTAGTTTTTTCCAATTCCCAATTATTCAATTTCTTCTTTCTTTTCCTCTCTTGAGTTATTGCAGTTCTAAAGTGTCTAATTCTTCTTCTATTATAAGTTAGAGTTGGTAGGACATTGATGAAAAATTCGAATAATAATAGCAGGTCACTGTTTCTAAAGTCGTAAGGAAATATTTTGGTCACAAAATCATGTCACAAAAAGTCACAAAAAAATGAATTTGATGCGAATTTCACAACTATCGAGGGTACTTTTCAAAATAATTTTTATGGGCTCCGAAACAATTAAAAATTGATCAACTTACAAAATATGATAAAAAATAAAAGGCAGCACATTTCAACTTCAGCGGGAGGGGCTAGAAGTTTTGGTCACTCGTCGCCTTCCATTCTATCAAATTCCTTTCCGTATTTTCCGCGGAGGAAGCTAGCTTAGTAAGTCCCTAGGACGACTCTTGCTTGGGAACTGCGAGTTGTATCTTTAGTCCGGACTGATTTTTAGTTGGTCTGTTCTCCGTCATGGTTCGGATTCCACGTTAAGTCGTATGTCCCTTTGAAGAGCCCCAAATACCTTGCCAATATCCCTTTACGTTACACACACTCTATGTGATTAGCTTCGGCTGTTTAGAGTGTGCCTAAGCCTAATAAAAATTTTTTTTAAAATATCGCCGGGTCGCAGGTTCGATTCCTAGCTGCTCCAAAATCATTTGTAGCGTGGTTTGAATTCCATATTAAGCTGTAATTTTTTGTTTGTTGTTCCTGTTTTATAAATCAAAGAAAACTAAAAATTTTAACTTAATTCTCTTGTTACACTTAAATGCCAAATTAAGTTCTATTAAAATTAATTTGGAATATAAATAAGCTTAGTCCGAATACCATTTTGCATGCAAATAAGGTTAATAAATACAAAACTTGAGCTTTGTTCGGTGTAAATATTATATAAAATGATAATTATGTTGTATTACATAATGACATAATTCAAAACACAAAAACAAAACAAAAAACGATGCAGCAGAGGTGAAAGTGGTCGGAAAAATCAGTGTTTACTTAAACTGGGGGCACCCAGGGAATGGCAATCGGACATTTGGGTTGTACCCAGAACGATTCACAAATTTAAAATTCTTAAGTTCCGAAGGCTTCACTTTAAAACATTTAAAGGGCCAAACCGTTAGATTTGTGACATTTTCAAAATTTTTGTATAAAATATAGGTCAGGTCTGATCCTTTGACCTCAAACACCAGGAGGAGCTAATCGACAATACTGCAAAGTAAGCATTAAGTGTCATTCTCATCAAATTGACGATATGTAAATTAGACGTAAACTTTAAATTAATTGATAAAATACAGTAGAACTTCGATAATCCGGATTTAAGTCCAGCAAAAAAAATTATTATTTGATAATCGTACATATTTTCGTATTGGTACTATAGTCGAATTCGTTTTAACTCCCGTATGACTCATCGAAAAAATTGTATGCATCAAAATTTACAAAACGTATGTATTTTTTATGTCAAACGAGATGTCAGATGAGATTGAACCTTTAAACGTTCAAACATGGCGACTATAGTTTGAATAGTCGAACTCGATTGGTAGGCAACTGGATTACCTATCCTGTGCGGCCTAAAGGCCGCACTGACCCATCATATTTCCTAATTTTTTAGATTAGCAATTTAAAACGAACCAATCAAAAGTCCTTCACGTAAGGGAATACAGACAAAAAGCGCTTTTTATATTATTCTAGCAAGCCAGGTGACCTTTCGGTGTTTGAATGATGTAGAAACTTTCATTTATTCTTGTTTTTAATAATTATAACTTATTATAATTAAATTGGTATTTTTAAAAATTGTAATTTAATGATTAGTAGTACCTATATATTTTTCAAATTTCTCTCCTTCTTTGGTAAGGATTATTTAAAAAAAATTTATCTACTCCCCCCCTCCAATATTTTAGTACTTGGGCCGGTAGGCTATATTACATGATTTATTATTTCTTTCATTTTTTCTTCTTACTTTGCGACTTTGCAGTCGTCGGGGGGTGAGAAGGGGAGGAGGGTACTTAAAAAGTCACTTTTAATTGATGTTTACCGATAGCGGATTATTGAAGAAACAATCTGTTTGTAATTTTGCAAACAACAATAATTAATTAAAAATTACATAAATTTTTATCTTATACAATCGAGATTGGAGGATTTAATTATCTCTACCGGTTTTACAACTTTGTACTTTTTTATAGTAGTTGTTTTGTATTATATATTGCCCTGTTATTTAATATTTTTGCCAAAAATTACGAAATAAAATTTATAAATCCCAAAAAATAAAATTGATTTTTATAATCTAATACGCTGATAATTTACCCTTCCCCTACCCCTCTTTCCTTACCTCAACCATATAATGGAGTTGATGGTTTTGTTTTTTTTTTCAACAACTTTTTCGTTTGTTTTAGTCACTTAATAAAACAATTGCAAAAAACAAACAATTGGAACAATTGATTCATTAAACAAATTTTGCAGGTTATATTTTTTTTCTCCACGTTCTGAAATTTTCAACTATATGCCAAGATGTCTACCCGTAGCACTTATTGGTTTTATGAGGACTAATGATTTATTCTAGTAGGGTACAGCTAACCTGGTTAGAACACCCAAAGATTGATATTGCGCTCTCGGATTGCAGCAGTGCAGCTAGCAAAGCTAGCGTTGCTGACCGGCATATTTAATTTAGAATAATTCAATTAATCAAATTGGAAGAGAAATAATTATTTGATGTGATCTCGAAAAACCATTTAGCCATTCATTTGTAGTAAACTTTTAAGTGGTGTTATTTTTATATTTAAAATTTGGCAGTAGAATGAAAAACATATCAAATTTCTGAACCTGTACGGTTTTTTGAAAGTTTGCCAAAATTACTCAACCAAAATTGAAGTAAATTTTTATATTGTTGCGACGAACGAGTGTTTGTTTAGTTTTAATGTTGATAAATTGATGTTAAGTTGGTGAAGGCAGAAATAATCGATCGTCCATAGTTGGAAGAAATAAAATGGAAGGCAAGTTGCGCTAATAAAGTTAAACAATGCGTAGGCTGTGGTTCGTTACATATTTTAAACAAGTGCTTATTTATTATAAGTAAATGAAATATTCAGTGGGTACTAAATTATATTTTAGTGAAGTTACAAGGTCGTATATTTTAGACATAATTAGATATTCAAAGCAAAATTTGGATATCTTCTACCTGTTTTGTAACTCTTTAAAACTTGTTGGATCTGCTTTGAATATTCTATTGTGTGCAGATACGTAGACGGGCAAACACGATTTCGACAGCGGCTTTCGGGCAGACTAAACGTCTCTCCTCTTAATTTGCTTACGTAAATTTAACACGGGCCGGCCTACTGAAAATTCGGAACATGTTCAATTTGACGTTGTGAAATGTGAAGACACCTGTGGTATTTGATGAATATTGAGTATGAGGGTCAAGGACATAGCTATATTTTTCCGAGAAGCGGTTTTCTCTGGGTCTGGGACGTTTACACTTCAGCTGGCACGGTTATGTCACATTATTAATCGATTTAAATTTTTGTTTTTCAACATTAACATATTATATCCCCCCACCCTTTAACGACAGAGCCTCCTATGTTTTCCAAAGGGGGTTTACCGCACTCCGCTCTTTTTGTGTTTAGGTTTTTGTCTCTCCAATCTCTTCTGGCCACTAATTCCCAAAATTAAAGGTGGATGACATTATTACACGCCCGATCAATTTCAAACACTAATGTTGTCTTCGTCATATTTTTTAAAACTTAATTCTTTTTGTGTAGCAGTATGGTTTGATGTGCACCCTAGTGGACTGTGGAGCGATAGACTCCGCTTTCGATTCTCAGGATGCGCTGATGTGTTCCCGAGGGGAGTACGATGACCTAAACGAAGTGAGTGTCTTCTTCCATTCCAGATCCTTACTTAATTTTTCTATGTTATTGACTTTTATTTTAGTTTACTGTTTATTATTTTCATAAAAGAAATCGTTGAATTACTTATTAAGCGGCACCCATTGTCTTTTTCTTGAAAAGTTCTCGGTCTGACACATAGATGGCGTTATAAACTATTAAAACTGTTAAACGATAACTATACTGAAAAGTTCCATTCTTTATTTATAAACACATGTAAAATTTGATTTCCATCTAGCAGCTCATTGTTGAAAATCCAAAATGGAAACAATTGAATATCGTGCAGGGATTAAATTCTTTTGTTTTGGATGTTATACTGTGGAAAAATGGGCTGCTCTTTTTAAATCAATGGATGTGGTATGTTAAGGCCCAGTTGTATAACAGAAAATGAATCTCAGATCAGAGTTAACCCAAGGTCAACTTACGGTTGATCCAATTATATTAATCAAAGCCTGAGAATTCAGAATTCCTCTGATCCGAGGTTGATCTTCTGTTACTGGGCCTAAGTAAGTCTCGGAATGGGAGTAGTACGATAAGTGAGCATTCGATTTAAAACAAAATTTAAAGAAATTATGGTAGATTATGGCCTAAATTACACATATAAAATTTAAAATTTATGAACCAACCATAAGATGGTTCCGCCGATGTTGTGTTTTATTTTTATTGAAGTATTTTTGGGCATAATTTGCACTAAAAAATTACAGATGTAGAAGACACAGAACTTTGAGACTATTCTAAGATTTAAAAACATTTCCCTGAGCCCGACCGAACTCCAAAATGACAGAATTAGAAGACACACAGAACTAGGAATTAGATGACTATATTTTAGAACGGATCCGAGATTTTCGATGTTGCATTTGTCAAAACCGACCCTCCGCTCCGGATGCTCCGAGCCGTTTTAACAATGCTGTACTTACTAATTATATCTTTCCTACTTGTCAAAATGTGGTATTAAAAAGGAGATGGATCTCCCTCGATGTGCACTCGTGATATTCTGTGACTGTGATATTGGCGACTTTATAATTAATTACACGCTCTAATTCCTAAACGAATATTGACGTAGTACAAAGACACAGATCTTTGTTTTTAAGTTAAATTCGGTTAAAATTAACGAATTTCTATTTAAAATAAATTTATTAAATCCTGTCACCAGCTGCAATACCAACAGACTGCCACTAAAACATGCTCCTGCCAGTATTTACGGGGAGCACACATACCACCCGCAGAATGAATTATTAGCGGACTTTTAATGCAAAAAATCGAAACTTTGAAATAAATTATTTCCTAAATTATTCGATATTTGGAGTTTATCCATATTTTATTCGGTTCATTTTAATGCAATCTTTCAAATTATACAACTTTTATAAGTGTATGCTCACATAACATGCTAGGCCCGCCGAATTTAACTGAAAACTTTGCGGAGGAAGCTAGCTTAGTATGCCCTAAGGACGACTCTTAAACCACGAGTTCGATCCTCAGTCCGAGCTGAAATTTAGTTGGTCTGGACGCACTCTTCCGACGCATAAACAAAGCAGTGTCTACATGTAGGCCTATGTGACCTCGATAGTTCGTTGTTGGTTGATTAGGTAGCGCTTTTAAAGGGTTGCACAAAAATTCTTCGTTGTGGTTCGGATTGCTGTCCCATTGCTTCTTGAAGCACGCGCTTCAATCCCGATGTTACGTTACACACACTCTCTGTAATTAACTTCTGGTTGTTTAGAGTGTCTAAGCCAAAAAAAAACAAAGATCTGCGTCTTCGTAGATCTGTGGTTTTCGAGTTGTCGGGTTCAAGGAAATATTTTTAATTTTTGGATGTATTCCGAGTTCTGTGTCTTGCAGATCTGCCATTTTTAAGTGTAAATTATGTCCAAAAATACTTTAAAACACGTCATGGGCGGGGCCAATTTTATGGAAACAGCCAATCGAATACGCTTATTCGGTTTTTGGCCGTTTTTACCCGAAAGGTTTCCAGATTTTAATGTTTATATTTGTAATTTACGACATAAACTACAATAATTTCATTAGAAAATTTTTTAATTCGGAGGCTTATTTAACGTAGATACTATTCTCAAATCTGATGATCAGATCTGAAAACTACTACAACATCACAAATCATCCAACAATCATTTCGAGCACGTTTAGATCGGTTTAAGCAAGCAAAATAATATGGATTTAAAGCGTCGTTTTATAACTGTTGATGAAACTTAGATCTACCACTACACCAGAGCGAAAAGAACAGGTTAAACAATGGATCAATTTAAACAAGATGATTCTATCAGCAGGAAAGCTTATGGCAACAGTTTTTTTTGGATTACAAGGTGTTTTTTTATCAATTACCTGCAGAAAGGAAAAAAAATTGTAACATTGCAAAAATTCCTGAAAAAATACTTGCTGTACAGAAAAAAAAGAAAGACAATTCACGTGTTTTTAACGAATTAACGTACGAATTTCTTGATCATCCAGTGTATTTGCCAGATTTTGGCTCTCTCTAACTATTTTGTGTTTCAAACCTGAAAAACTTCGTAGCTGGAAAGCGTTTTACATCAACTGGCGAAGTATTGCAGGCGTGAATGGACATTTTGCAGACTTTCCGGAATACATTGAAAATAAAACATATTTTACGTCAAAAGAAAGTTTATATCAATGATAGACCGAGAACTTTTCAGACTGCCCTAAATTTTATTTTAAATAAATTTTTATTTTGAAAGTTTGGGAATATAAATCAAATCGGAATGGGTATCTATGGATCACGGTGACGGTAAATTATATCGGTAATCTAAAATGTATCTTCTATATTCTCATTTTGAGTATGATAAGCTGCATAATAAAAAATTGGGGAGGGTACAATAATTTTTGTCTGTATCTTAAGGGTAGTAGACCTTAGGTTAAACTGTAAAATCGAGTTTGTGGTTTTATATAATATAGTTGATTCATCAGACCTAATCTAACGGACTAACGGAGTGATTTCCTTTTAAGGTTGTCCGCTTAATTTTATATTACATTCTTTCTCGTTATTCCAACTTTAATTTACTTACATTTTTGTTTTAAGTAGATATTTTATTGACAAAAATGATGTTTGTTTCAGTTGACAGCAGAAGACGAAGAAAGGCGCAGAAGACGCCGAGAACGAAACAAAATAGCAGCGACGAAGTGCCGTTTAAAGAAACGAGAAAAAACAATCAACCTGATCCAAGAATCTCAAACCTTAGATGATCAAAACATCGACCTAAAGAACCAAGTTCAAGAACTTCAGACCCAGCGACGTCAATTATTGGAAATGTTATCAACACACAGACCAAGTTGCAAAAATAACGTGCCGCGATCGACGAGAGACGTTTCAGCAAATCGTCTGCCCCCTTTGTTTTTATCAAATTCGATAATCGAATCGAATCATTCCTATAGTCGTCCATCATCCGTAGATCCGAATTATAAAGCACAAATCGTGGATATGTATAACCGTCCAGCAAGTGTCGGCGTTTGCAGTGAAATGACGTACAATCGTTCCATCATACAATACAATAAACCACCAAATATAATAGTAGAACCCGCATCGGATAGTTACCAACAAATTACCAACCTCGACGACGGCGAATGCATATCGTATCATTATAATAATCAACAGTGTCACAATTATAATGGAACAAATCAAAATTACAATAACAACGGCATGGATAACGGTTGCATGGCGTAATTTATGTAAATACCTCGATTGTTTAGAAAGAATTATTTTGTTACCAGATCTGACAATTTTATTACCAGTGTTAAAAATTTCTTAATTGTTAATAATTAATAGTGCACAATATTTTTAGCATTCCATATAGGAATAGTATTTTCATATTATTACGTTGTTTATATTAACTTTTGATATTACTGCCAAATTTTTACCTATTTTATTACTTGTGAGATAATTATCTATCAATCTGTTTGTTCTTTTTTTTACATTTTATTGTATTTTTGTATTTACTTACATATTTTATTAATGCGTAGTTTAAAACTACTTACGTACCTTTCATTGATTATATGGTTGGTAAAACATGGACATAGGATTTTATGACATTTTTTGATTCGAACCTTAAAAAGGTGATTTTTTTAGCAAAACTTGAAACAGTAAGCTTATTACATTCCTATAAATGGGGAGCGGGGAATCCCCTGCTTTATCAACAGAAAATTCAGTTATTAAAAACTTTCTGCATTTATCCGTAAAAAGAAAAAGTTTGCAGGTGCAAACATATTTGGGTTGTCATTTTTTGTTATCAAGTTCTGCGGTAGTATTGATATTTTTAGAAATACAGTTTATTTTCAAAATCCTCTTTCGATGATATATTGAACTGAAAATATGATATATCGCAGCAATTATTTTATTTATCATGCCTTTACTTCTGGCATGAAGCTGAAACCAAACTGTATCAATCAATTATTAGAAGGACATAGTGGCCATATAGCCACCCGACCTTCTAGTGTGTGTTTATATTATTATAAATTTTATTTATTTACTTTCATAAATATTTATATTTATTTATAACTTGTATTTTTTAAATAATACTTATCATTTATGCTATTTTTACATAATATTTAAATTTTTTACTTTTTTTATCTTCAAATAGTTTATTACACTTATTTAAAATAACGGCCGAATCTCGGGTCGAAGTAAAAATAAAAAAAAAATTAAAAATATAAAAGATACAAAAAAATGTGCTTTAAATATGATCTTAGAAATTTGATGAGATAGAACGATTACCAATTTAAATAGTATGTAAAAAATAATATAGATTCCATTTAAAATAATACAAATTTTAATTTAAACTTGTAACTTTTGCTCTCAAAAACTCAATAATACCGCATAATCTAATACCTAACAAAAATTGACAACTATAATCTGTTTGGGCAATTGCCTCAGGACAATTTTCTTATTTCTTTACGGTTTTACATTTGTCTTAATTGGCGTGATCGGTAGACTAATACTAGATCACGCCACTGCCAGTATTCTATTACAAATCTTAAAATTCTAAGTTCTACGCTTTTATTTCTAATTAATGCTAGATATCTGTTTTATACATCTGAAACTTTTCTTAAAAACGCCGGTGGTGATTTTTTGAAAAATTTGAAGTAAATACAGTTTAAAATTTTTTTCCCTTTCTCGACAATTTTCTATTTTCAAAAATTAATAAAAAATAAGCAATCACCTTTACCTGCTGGTTTTCAAATTTTACTGAAAATCTTCAGAATGGAGCAAAGTGGTGAACTAAATTTTGATTTGTTCTTCTTTAAATTAATTTTGTCTTCCACACAATTTGAGTAACCATTTTGCTCTATTCGGCACGGGAACTTGAGAAAAATCCAATGTCCATGTTAAAAATCATTTTTAATTTTAAGTGTTTTGTCATTACACTTTTTTAAACTGGTTATTCTTGAATTTTGTGATTAGTATTTCAGTGTATTACTTTTTTTAAAATAATTGGTTGAAAAAATTTCAAGAATGGACCGGTTAGTGGATCAAAGGTTTAGTTTTTTCTTAGGCAATTTATTTTTGCATAAATTGGCTTTAAGGATGATTTGCTTTTCTCAAAAAAAACAATGGAAATATGTGCTCCTACTGTAATTTTAAAATGGGGTTCACAACAATGTCTCTTTGTTTGAAAGTACAAACAATAATTGGCTATTGTTTTGATCTCCATCCTCAAAGAAAAAGACAAGAAAAACCTTAATATTATTGTGATACCCAATTGGGCAGAAGTTTCAAAAATGCTGCACTATTTTTTTGAATACTTTGTTGTGTAAAATATTAATGCATGTGCCATTTTGTTATTAAATAGTTTTCTATTTTTCTATGTATAAAGAAAAACAAAGTTTAATATTGGAAGTGTTGTTAAAAAACTATGGTGTAGATTGAAGGTGCCGATAAAAACTTGTTGAAATCTCGATTTCTTTATTTTTTTAATTTATTATCATCTACTACTACGTACTGCACTTAAATCATGTTTTGTATATATTATGCTTTAATTAAGTAATTGCTTTCTTTATTATTTCTATTTGCAACATCTAACACCGCCTTGTTATCATTTTGTAAATCGATAAGTTTATACACTCGTTACCTACATTTTTAAATTTAAAAACGGGTTAAATATACCTGAACAAGAGTTATATTGTGCCTTAAACATTGTTTATAATTGGAAACGTTTATTTTAATAAAACTTTAAGATCAAACAGATTTTCTTGTTTTCTTTATTCTCAGCCAGCTCAGGTTCAAAATACAAAAGTTTTAACTTATTAATAATTATAATAGTATATTAAATAACAAGGGCGTTTACGAAAGGAAAAACTATATTTTTTGTCTTCCAATGAAAAATAAATTATATTATCATGATTTTTATTTGAAATTTTGGGAAATACTTTACAAAAATACCTTTTACAAAGGTAGGATTCACTAGTATTTTATTTGCTCGTTTACCTTTTAAAAAGAAAATGAAGTTTGATTTTACAAACTTGTAATTGGAATATTTTTAACTTTAAAATTAACCAAACTCGTAATCAAAAAAATATCACTCATCAAAAATAATCTTTAATCAAAAAACAAAATCCAAAATTTCAACTCACAAATTATTCAGGTCAAAATGAAAATTCGCGACTCCCATGTTGTGCTTTAAAACAAATCGTCAAAAATTATTTACAACAATCAAAAATTAAAACAAATCTCCATTGAAACGCTCATGTCTACCAAAATTTTCCATTCTTTTTACCATCCAAATCTTTCTGTTGTTTTATTTATCTCTTCTTATCTTATATAGAATAATGGTATGAGGTATGAGGTGTCCATTTTCCTGGTATCTTCTTCTACCGCCTCCGACTCGTCCAAAACTTCCACATTTTTTTTTTAAACTCATCCATCATTTCAATTTCAACCCTATGCTCTTTTTATTCAACCGATTCATTTTTTAATTTCTTTTGTTCTTCCATTACCGATATTTCATTTTTTTTATGCTCTTCTTCCAATAGCTCATTCTTTCCTTCTTCATTGAGCTCTTTTTCTTTCATCTCTTCTTTTCTCAATGGTTCATTTTCTTGCTCTTCTTTTTCAAAAAATTCTTTTTCCTTTTTATTGGACTTTTTTCCTTCCAAAAATTCTTTTTCAACGGATTAATATTTTTATTCAACCCTATTGCATAGGGGATTTAGGATTCATATTCATTTACTTAACCTAAAATTTTATTTATACACATGACGTCGTTTAGTTTGGTTATTTGGTAAGCACAGCATTTAAAGTTTGGTTAATTTCTTGATTTTTTAATTTTTAAATTTTTTCAATTTTGTTGGTATATTTGCTCTCACTTCTTCTTATTTTTACTGTTATACATGACTGATGATCGAAAATAATCGTGAAATAAGGGCTTTTATATTATGTTACAGAGTTTTTTTATTTTTAAGTAATTTTTATCATTTCTATAGCGTAATTTTTTCAGAATTCTATTTTCTTGTTTATTCAAATATTCTAAGTTCAACCCTCTAAATGTGAATTATTGTCATTTTGGTTTCTTTAAATATTATGTTTCTCTGTAGTATGTATTATTTACTTAACAGTTAAAATTTTATTATTTTTACATTTTGTTAGGTTTGATTATTTTAATATTTTTTCATTAGTTCCTTTTCTTCAAATAATTCTGTTTTTTCTTGTTCCATCGGTTCATTTTATTTTTGCTCTTCAATGAATAATTCTGTTTTCTCTTCATTTTGTTCTCCGATTTTTATTTTTTTATCTGTTTACTCCATCTCTTCGTCTTTTTCCAGTGGTTCTTTTTCTTCTAATAATTCATCTTTTTCAAATCTTGCATCAATATCTTGTATTTCCAGATTTCGAGTAATTATGTACTCTTCAAATGCATCCACGCTTTTCTCTATTCCTTTAATCGTTTTAATAATTTTCCTATTAATCTCTAATCCATCTTCTTTATCTATTTTTACTGCGTCCTTTTTATTTTGTTCATCATGTTTTATCAGTGATTAATTTTCTTCTAGCACTTTTTTTCTAAAAATTTACTTTTTTTTCATCATCTGGTGCCACTGCTTCTTCTTGGATTTCTTCTCTTCTTTTATCGTATTTTTTTATTTCTTGTATGCGTTTTCTATGTCTTTCATCGTATTCTTTCAAAACACCTAGGTGTTTTCTATGACATTCATCGAATTTTTTCATTCTCTCTTTGTGCTCTTGATTTCTTTCTTCTCTTTCTTTGCGTATTATTCTCCTCATTTTCTCTATCATTGCTGCCCATATAGATATTTTATTCTCCAACATCTCCATTTTGTTTTTTGCCAATTATTATTATTATTATTATTATTAACGGGCTGTGGTTTCCCCCACTGCACTGAAGCTCCAGCTTATTGTGCACTGATTCCAACTTTTACTCCAACAACTGCGTCTCTTCGACCAGGTCGAGAACGCAGTTAAAGGGTGATTATACTATCTCTTCGGGTGTTGGGTAAGGAAACCCGAGGTGACGCAGCTTGCTCCCAGCCAAGGCCGGTTATTCACATAATATGTGGTATAGAATTTTATCCTCCTTGCCACACAACCTACAAGTAGGATCTTCCGCCAGCCTCATAATGCTGAGGTGCCTTTTTGAGGCAGCAGTGCCCTGTGAAGAGACCCACTATTTTGGGTATTTGACCTTTCTTTACAGAGGCAACTCCTCCCGCCGCAACCTTAGAGTCCTTACATTCTGAAGTTTTGTGTCTTGTGTAAACGCCGCGACAGAGGTTTTACTCGGATTTACCGATAGTCTCTCTCTTGTGCACCATCTCTCGACGATTCTGAGTGAGTTTTGCATCAACGAAGACACGACTTCTCCAAATTTTTTAATAACAAGGATTGAGATGTCATCAGCAAAACCCTGTTCATGTACCCCAGCCTGTTCCAGCTCCTACAGAAGACTATCCACCACCAATCACCAGAGCAGGGCGAGAGAGGGAAGGCTAGTGTTTCTATCCCCTGCTGTAATAGTGCGGTGAAAATCCCGTCCTCGCTTTGAGATTTGAATGGTTTGAAAGTGTTAATCGCCAATTTAACTCTAGTTTTATTAATTATATTATCTGCTAATTTCCAGTGGTCCCTGCTCGTCCGTTTAGTCGGAACGGATTGGTGCTCCTGGCCATTAGAGCCATTATCAGATATGGAAACACATCCTGGGAAGTGTGTCTGGAGCAGTAGTGCCAGAGTTTCCTCCCCCGATGATGGGAAGAGACGTTCGAAGGAGGGTTTTCCCCCGAACCCTCTCTGTGGTTTTTCTATTGTGCCCACCTTTCTGTACCCACTTTGTCTCTCTTTTAGAGAGCAGTTTTCTTTAAAGGCTGTAATGATGGCCGCAGTTATCGCGTCGTTCATCATTTCCAGCTCTGCTGTATTAGTAACTCTCGACGGACATTCCTCCACTCCCTGTCGTATCTCCTTGAAGAAATCTCAGTCACCGGTTCTGGGATTCCTGTATGAGGTCTCCACCATAGGTGGGGGTATTTGTGATCAGAGAATGACTCCTCCCGAAAGACGCGCCATTCTCTGATCACTTGACTAACGAGGGAAGTCCCTATCGTTATGTCAATTAACTCTTCCCTTACCACAATGACAAAGGTCCTCTCCCTTGTTCATTATCTTCAGCTTATTGGTGAAGACATATTCAAGTAAGAATACGCCTTTGCTGTTTGTCTCCTTGCTCCCCCATACTATGTAGTATGCATTGGAGTGACAGGCGATCACCATTTGTGTTTTACTGCTTTCGCAGTCCAATACCAGATTTTCTAACTCCTTTGGAGGAGGTGGTCCAGGTTGGTCATATGGAAGGTATGCAGATACTACCACAAGGTCTTTAAAGCTTCTTTTCATAGATATTTTAAATTTAGCTGCTATTAGATCTCTGGTACAAAGCCCCCATAGCTGCAAAAGGCAGAGCCCCCATAGCTGCAAAAGGCAGAGCCTGTTTTTTGCAATGATACATACTCTAGGATGATTGTCTCCCTGGCAAGTCAGCTTCCGGTCTCCTAGAGATGTGAGCCCCCTTATTCGGCCCCCGTTATCCAAAGTTCCTGAACCAAGGCCACGTCAATGTAATATTTAATTATAAACCTTTGCAAGACTGCCGAAGCCGCCTGCAGTGGTGAAGGTTCATCTGAACTAACTGGATCATCGCGCCTGCGATCCGGTTGGGAAAGTTGCTTCTCCCGCAGCCCTAACCTCACTGCTATCAGCTGAATGCGCGACTTCAGCCGAAGGGCTCAAGTTCGCCAGGAGGTGTAGATGGCAGGGGCAACTCCTAGATCCTCCCCGCTTTCTTCCATAGCTTCTTCCCGCTCCTGCTTCCTCTTTTTCCCTAGTTCCTTAAAGGTAATCCTGGAAAAGTTCAAGTAGGACCTGCATTGAATTTCCTGAATGATACTTCAGGATAATTCGTCAACCAGCAAAATTAATTGCTGGCCTTTTAGGTCGGCCTTCTTTTCCAATACTGACCAGGTCTCAGTTCTGAGCCTCTGGTTTTGAACTTTCAGTCTGTTCAATATAAATTCTGGTTCCACTGGGGGTCTCGGAACCCATATTTTGACCTTTACGGGCTTGGGGACGTCCTTGGTGTCATCTTGGCGTCAATGACGCCAAGTTTTGCTCCCGCCCAGGGTTCGCTTTTAGCCACCACCCGCACCAACCAGTCTTTGGTGGTCTGGTCAACGCAGGAGTCAACTAGCAGCCTCCCCTTTGGTTTTATCTCCATGAACTTGGGTACAGGCTCTTCTTCTTTGATAGTGTCAAGGGCACTGAGCAGCATACCCCCCCCTGATAGCAAAGTGGTTATCACTATGCAAAGAGATGGATAGGTTAAAAATTAAATTTACTAAAGTTAAAAACATCTTATGTGGATTCGTCATCACTCCAGCCAGCTCAGATGATCATCGAAAAATGCTTCGATACTTCGAAGACGCACTAAACCCAGAAGATGGAGGGTTTTACTTCCATCAAATGAACGAAGACAGACCACTCAAAGTGGTAAAGAGAATTCCTAAAGAAATTCGTATTGAAATAATTAAAGAAGATCTAGCAGCCCAAGGCTTTAATATTGACTCAGCCGCTCAGATGCACCACAGCTGCGACAGAAAACCTCTCCACCTCATTTAATTTAATTTGATTATGATCAGAATGATGAAAACAAGAGAACAAACCTTCGACAGAGAAAAAATAGCAAAAATAACAGTTGAAATGGAATCCCCGCACAAACAAACGAAGATTAGTCAATGTTAACGCTGTCAATCTTTCGGGCACGCGCAAAGATCTTACGGAGCAGATCTGAAAATGTGCAGGAACACACCGTACGACTACATGTCCAAAGACCAAGATGAACCTAAAAAAAGGATGTCTATAAGCATACCAAAAATAAAAAGGTTAGTGAACCAAAGAAACCAACCAAGAACGGACTTCTATCCAAGATTTCGCTTCCACAGGACCACACTAAAAGAGACGTTTGCACAGCGCTTTACCAAAACAACTTATCTACGGAAAAACCAAGTCAAAAATAAAGATCCTCAGAACAAGAGGATGAAGCAAAATTCAAACCGAAGGAGTTAGCCTTCATTCTAGCCAGCCTACGAAAAATGGCATCGACAAGAAAACAATCGATGAATTTATCACACACTTCAAAACGACTCAAAGCCCCCAATAAGAACCAACCCAACCCAAGAATCACCCCAAAACGATTAACTGAGACGTCAACAGGCTCACCACCGCAAAAAAACATGAACTACTCGACTTAGCCCAAGAAAACAAGCTTGATGTGATTATTATATAGGTTAGGGTAGTCTTAAGAAGGGAATCAATGACGGAATTGATTCCCTTCTTAAGACTACCCTAAGACTATTGATGTGATTATTATATAGGTTAGGGTAGTCTTAAGAAGGGAATCAATTCCGTCATTGATTCCCTTCTTAAGACTACCCTAACCCAGAAGAAGGTTAACAATAATAATAAAGAAAGTACATCAACGAGCTCTGATATAAAATTTTTTAGCCTCACCTATGTCCGAGGACTTACGGAGCAATTAATTGCTATTTTAGAATCTATCCCAGGGATTAGATTAGGGTTGAGTTGTCCTAACAAAAACTCTAGGTTTTTCTCCAAAACCAAAGATCCAGTCTCTGGGGACCACCATAGTGGTCTTGTTTATAAAATTCCGTGTATAGAATGCAATGCTGTATATGTTGGTGAAACAGGCAGAAAGCTATGTGTCCGCATAAAAGAGCACACTAGGGATTTAAAGAACGCCCGTAACCTTGGTGTTGTGCTTGAAGGGGGAGGTGAAAAGTGTATTAAAAAACCTACGGCTCTTTGCAGACATATGGTTGAACAGAACCATAACATCGACTACGACAACATTGATATTTTAGACCGGGAGAGGATAGACAAGAAGAGGAAAATTAAGGAGTCAATTCATATTTACTCACAGAGATCGTCAATGAATGACAAAAGGGATGTTGAATACTTTGACGGGGGTTACAAACGTATCCTTGATATGCTAAATTCGGCATAATAATTTTTTGGGTCTGAGAGGGAATACTAACCTAAGGCCGGTTCTGTGTTTTTGACTAACCTTTTAAATTGCCACGAGGATTTTTCTTACTTTGGTACATTGGTACCAACTTAGTTTTACACTATAACATAACCTGGAAAGAAGTTAAATTGGATTGAATTTCATTTCAATTTAACTACTCATTTAGGTTGGCTGTGTGTTTACTTTAAGAAATCGCCTCGTGCTATTGCTGAGGTTTGCCAAAGGACGGCACCACGCTGGAAAATGGTGACATTCTAACCTCCATTTTTTTCTTCTTAGGTTAGTATCTCTTTTTAATTAGTTTTTCAATATTTTCTTTTTCTTTTACTTTCATTTAAATATTTTTCATTTTTATATAATTATTATTTTTCCTCTTTATTCCCTCATTTCATTTTGTCATTGTTAATTATCTTTATTTTTGCTTTTATATTTTGTTTTTGTATAATTCCTCTCTTTAACTTTAATGTGATCTGTATTTTAATTTTATTTTATTTTATTTTATTTTGTTTTTGTATTATAGCCTTGAAAATGGGACAATAAAAGATCCCGAAACGTCGGACAATTGTATTGTTTTATTGACCGCATATCTCGACAATTTTTTCCCAATATATATTTATGGAAGGTCAACAATTATCACACTATTCTTACTGTTGTAAAATTTGGTCTTTTGTATGCATATTTTTGAACGATCTTCAAAAGTTCATTTATATAATAAATTGAAATATACTTATTTCCTAGCATAATTTTATTAAAATATTTTCTAACTCGTGATGCACTTTATCGTCCTACTCCCGATAAAACAAAACCTCAGACAATTAAATATTATGTAGGTGGCTGATAATTTGGCTCTTGAATTGACCAATAAATAGGCACTTCCGGCTTTTAACATTCTTGCCGGTTTACTAGCCACTGCCTATAAACTGTCAAATTTTCTTGTTGAAATGACGTGCTAAAAGTGTTACTGGTTTTTGCGAGTGTTGTTAGAGAACGGCTTAAACCATATAAGCTTATAATTAGCATTAGATAATCCTATGAAGTTGGTAATTGGCAAAAGTTTAATACTATATAAGTCAACTAAATGACAGGTGAATATTAAAAGTAAAAAAGAACGTGAAGAACAAAAGAAGAAAAAAAGTGAGCTAAGAGAGAAACATACTGCGGAAATATGACTAGAACCAGAGTATACGTTGGTGGTTTACCCCAAAATGTTCGTCAACGAGATGTGGAACAGTTTTTAGAAGGTTATGGTCGGATAACGGAAATTGCTTTAAAGAGTGGATTTGGATTCGCAGAATTTAGCGATGAACGCGACGCCGATGATGCAATTCACGATTTAGATGGTAAAAGACTAATGGGAAGGCGCATAACAGTACAAAATGCATACAAACCGCGGGGCAGGTCACAATATCAAAATCGTGATACGTTTCGTCCACAAAGATATCGATTTAGTCCGGCACGAAGAACAAATTTCAAAGTTACAGTAGAAAACTTGTCCTCCCGAGTGCAGTGGCAGGATCTAAAAGATTTTCTATCTAAAGTGGGCAAGGTTTCTTATGCAAAGGCACATAATGTACATCGCAATCAAGGCACGGTTGAATTTGCTTCTTACAACGATATGAAAAAAGTTATCGAAGAGTTAGACGGAGCTGACTTAAATGGCAGAAAAATTAAAATAATAGAAGTTAAACGTTCTAGATCGAAATCACGATCGCCTTCCGATAGGCAGAATTCGCATTCGAGATCACGATCACCCACAGGACGGAAATCAAAGTCGCCATCGGGATCTCGTGAAGAATTCAGCAAAGAAAACTCCAATTCCAAAACTAATTCGAAATCATTCCAAGGATCTCGTAAACGATCACGCGGAGATTCTGAGGATGACTCCAGAACGGCAAATAGACGATCTAAAAGGAGCGATTCGGGAAGTAGATCGCCTCGTAATTAATTTTTTATGATTTTCATTTTGACTTTTTTCATAAGTAAACTATTGAAAATATATCGCCTTGTTATTTCGTTAAAGAAAAACCGAGAAAAACAAATTAACAATTGTCGATACCTATAGGAGTAAATATAATCTGCAATTGGTAATTTACAAAATCGAACCTGCAGATTAACAGTTCAAGTGAAGGGGACAGTGGAAAAGTGGTCCAAGTAACAAAAAGTAAATTTGGGGATTTAGTGTTAAAGTTAAAAGCTTGCAAAAAAATTCTACCTCTATCTAGGGATTCCAATATTATTTGTTATCACCGTGTCTTTATGAAAAATTTTCATTTACCTAACTTTTCAAATTACCCAGTAAAAGGGTATAAGTTTGTTATATTGTTTCCAATAATTAATATTATATTATGCTGTACTAGAAAAACATAATATGAGTATGAAATAGCAGTTCGAAGATTTCAGAGGCAATGCTTTTTCAAAATTTTGGAAATACATGAATTTCCAGGTGCTTCAAATTGTTTTTGACATTATTGAAAGGTTTTTGTTGATTAACATTTATTATTCAATGTATTTTTTGTTTATAAATTGTTCTACTATAATTTATCTTACATTTTTCTCAGTGTTTTGAAATTGATCTTATTTTTCTTGCTGTTGAGTTGTCTGCATAATTGCACAATATAGTTTAAGATTATTTTAATTAATTTTATTTTATTTTATTAATTTTTGTTTTTAATTAAGATCATGAAAGGATAAAAATAAAAAATCACAATATACAAATACTTTATTATAATCATATACACATTTCCGGTCTTTGAAAAACAGAAAGAGTGTTAAAAAAATCTTAGGTAATTTTAACCATTTCAAATGTTTGTAAAATGCTGAAGTTTGAATAGGATGGGCTGCATGTCTTTTCTTGTATATGGATTTTGCTCGTCACGATTAATGACTAATGTTGTTTCAATTATTGTCAGGTTTTTAAAATTGTCTGCCAATGGCTACGTTTTACTAGCGATTCAATTTGAAATTCGGACAGTCGCAACAAATATAAAAAATGCAATTTTTTCTCAAATTTTAAATAAGTTTTTATTGCAAATATATTTTGTTTAACTTAGTATAAATTAATGAGCTAAAAAATCTTAAGAAAAGTTAATTTTAATTTTTTCAGCTTTTTTTACAATTTTTATGAAATTTAATTTTTTGTGAAATATTTCATGTTCAAATAGTTGAAAAGCTAAGTTTTCAAATTGTTATAAACCTATTAATTATTGTAGTAGAATTCTAAGATCTTTGGTACAAATTTATAGATTATTAGACCGTTGCAAATAATTCTTGATGAATAGTTGAATAATTTACGTGCAATATTCAAGTGAAAACCAAGAGATTCCAGTGATTTATAACAAATTTTAATGATTTCCAAGGAAATTGAGATAATAATTATAAAATTTATTCTGAATTCCTAAAATAAGTACAAGAAATAATACATTTTTTTGTTTAAATTTAAATTGAAAAATTGCATTTTTTAAATTTTGGTCTTGTTTGTGGGCACATACACATGCTTGCACTCACAAGCAGAAATTATTTGGCACGTTTAACTGCGTGTTCTCTGGATGTCGGCTAACAAGCTGTCCCCGTGATGTGATAAATATTAAAGAATTTGCATTTTTAACTCCGTAATTTGTGAATAAAAAATACCTCGATTCAGAATAATTAGGGGAAATCTAGAAATTGTTTTAATCGCTTTATTTTAAGTCTACGATGAACATACCAAGTTTTTCTCTTAAGAGGAAACTTCGCGTTTGTTGTCATCTAATAGTGGAACCGGTCAACTCGGGGATGAATCGCCCAACATCAGGAAACTTAATTGATATTACGCTGCGAGAGATAACTTTTTATTTTTCCTTCTACAAAAGAATCCTGACTGCCCAAAATAACGCCCCCTGGTCGTAATTGATTAAGGGGATGATTAAAAGAATGTGTTTGTTCAACGGTTGGAGGAAAAAGCTAAGTTAAGTATTTTTAATTTTAATTTGAAATCTTAAAAAATAGCACATAGACATTAGTCAATTAAAATTTAATAAATATTTTACTGTAGTTATAGGATATACCATGAGAATATTCTATTAATATTCTTCCAATTGTAATTAGTAACTTTACTTGCAATTATTTTGTCGGCATCCAAATATCTTTTTCGTTTTCCATAGGCTGCATGACAAGCAATGTTTCATTCATACTCCACTTAATCTTTTTAACCGATTCTCAATTTGTCGATGAAATTTTACTACCAAAAGCTAATTTTTTGATTAATTGGTCAACGAATTGGCCAGTCGCCCAGTTGACCGATCGCAGAGTTTCATATTTTATTCAGCTTTATATTTTATTTAAATTACAAGGAGTAGTTGTGCCCAAATATCGCTCACAAGAGAAAGAAAACGACAAAACTAAATTTATAAATAAATTCATTTTTGTATTAAAATTACAAAGTATTTAATTTTGTGCCGGCTGTAACTCGAAAACGCTTTAGTTTTAGACTAAAAATGCTGAAAACCTTTTTTTTATAGGTATATAAACCTATTATGAAGAATATTTATAAGGGCTTTTTTCCTCGTAAAATAAACGATTATCGAGATATTTGCGAAAAATACTATTTTGGCGCCATATTTCCAAGCTTGCGCCGAACACTGTCCTCTTAGGAAAAGGAAAACTTAGTATGTTCATCCCGGATCCAAAATAAAGCATTTACAATAATTTCCGAATTCAAATCCTAAATCACTGGGCTACTTATAGTCTTCATATCTAATCAATATTGAAAAACTGTCCTAAGGACAAACAATTGGAAATAAATGCAGGTCAATGCCCCCAAAGTAAATTTCTAATAGTTACGCTACTGCACTCCTCTCCCTCCTAACAAATCCTACCTCATTGATTTTTTCCCATAGTTACATATTTTCAGGGCCGTCCTAAGATATACGACGATCCTGGGCTACTAAAATTAATGCACCCCTCTTCAAAAGAAAATAGAAAAAGTCAATTTATTAATATTACCCTAAACGAAAACATGAAGTTCATACAAAAATAAAAAATATATACAGGGTCTCCCCGCATACGCTTTACATAACTTAGGTTACATAACACTATTGTAAGAAACATTTTTAACCAGTTTTTTACTTTATCATACGAAGTCTGAGAAAGTATTGTAATCGTGCAGAAAAAAACCTTAAGATTTTGATGAATTTAGACATTTTGGGGTCCCAGAAGCGAAAAATCGTCATTTCCAAAAAATGTCTGTATGTATGTATGTGTGTATGGATGTTTGTATGTATGTGGTTAAATTTTGTGTGCGCTCTACCTCAAAAAGTAATAGAAATTTTTTAACAAAATTTTGTATTTAGTACATAAATATTGAGACTTAGAGCTGATTACATTTTGTTTAAAATGGGTACACGGAAAAGCAAAATAAAACAATATTTTTTAAATTAAAAAAAAATTTTTTTTCTTATTTTTAAATTTTATTTTTTAATCATATTCTCCTCCAAAATAATAATAAAAAAGTATTAATCAATAATCGCGTAAATATTCTATTTTTGTTTATATAGTTTTTACAAATTAAAATAAAATTTTTTTTTTAATTTAAGTATTAATTTAAATTTAAAAGTTAAAAATTGAAAATTAATGTTATCAATTTAATACCAATTTAACAAAGAAAATAAAAAAAAATTTTGCAAATAATTTTTTTCTTATTTTTAAAATTTTAACTTTTTAATATATTCTCCTCCAAAATAATATTTTTTTTAAATTCTTTTAAATTTATTGTTATTTAAAAGTATGACAAAGTTATGGGCATGGCCACATCCGATTTTTTTTTCTAAAATCAAGCCTTAGCGAATTAGGTCTCTTTAAAGTATATTTTTTAATTTCCCCTTTCCGTTGGCCAACACCCGGAAATTATTAATTTTTTAGTAAAAATGAATTATTGCTTTTTTAAAGTGCGTGAAGTAATCTACAAACTAGATTAAACCATTTTTTTTTTCTAAAATCAACGGCTTTCGAGTTATGAATAAAAGTAGGGAAAAAAATGTTGAAAAATTGAAACCTTTTTTTATTTTGTTTATTTTCAAAACCCTGTATCTTTTAAACAAAATATTTTACAAAAATTCTGACGCACCATTTCGGATAGGAAATTTAACAAACTACAACTTTTGTCTAGTAAAATTTTTGAAAAACCTATTAATTTCATGAAAAATCAGAAAATAATAAACAAGGCAGCTACAAAACAAAAAATTAAATTTTCAAAATTTTTATTTTTATTGAAAAATTAGTTTATTAATTAAAGTTAAGCTATTACAATTTTTAAGTAAACACACAGTCGTGATTGTTTTAAAAGATATATTATTTAATGAAATAATGTATCAATAAAATTAATTAATTTAATTTTTTGCCTTGTTTACTATTTTCTGTGAAAGGGATTGGTTTTTCAAAAAAATTTACTAGGCAGAGTTGTAGTTCGTTAAATTTCTTATCCGGAATGGGGCATCAGAATTCTTGTAATATAAAATGTTTTGTTTAAAAGATACAAGAGTTTTGAAAAAAACAAAAATAAAAAAATCTCGAATTTTGCAACATTTTTTTACTTACTTCAATTTCTAATTTGAAAGCCGTTAATTTTAGACAGTAAAAGGTTTAAATCTAGTTAGTGATTATTTCACGCTTTTTAAAAAAGCACTAATCCATTTTTACCCAAAAATCAATATTTTCTGAGCTATGACCACATGAAGGTGAAAATTAAAAAAAAAATGCTTTAAAGAAGGCTAACTCTCGAACGTTTGAATTTCGAAAAAAAATTTGGTTAAAAATGTTTCTTAGAAAAGTGTCCTCTATCACCATCTAAGTTATGTAAAGTGTATCCAGGGACCTCCTGTATAAACAAAAACAAACTTTAGAGTAAACAAAAAACAAAAATAATTTATATATTTATTTTCCTAGCGTTTTCTTTAACAAATTGATTAATATAATCTAATATCACTCGTATTTAAGTTTTTAAATAAGTCATTCTCTATAAATGAAACACTCATGAACAATTTGCCCTGTTCCAAAGAAGATCGTAAATAATTTTTTATTCTTTTTAGGGCTAAAAAAATCAAAATAAAAATTGCCGCCCCTGAAAGGCTTGCGCCCCGAGGCTTCTATAGCCCATTTAGCTCTGTGGTTAAGATGACCCTGCATATCTTTGCAAATAATAACAACATCTATTTTGAGTTTATTTGGAGGGGGGGGGGAACAAAATACTATTAAATCAATTCCTGCAACCCTCATCAAGAGCGGATAGGCCCATAGAGAAATCGGGACTTTCCTGTTGTGAATCAGCACTTTTATCCTCTGTGGAACCAAATATAATTTTGTTATGCAATAAAAAACTTTCTTATATAATCTTCAGTGGCGGCTCGTGGGGAAAACTTTTGGGTAGGCCAGCAATATTTTATGAATAGATAAAATTTGCGGAAGGTGTAAATATTTTCTTAAATTATAATATGCTCTATTAAGTTATTTTATTTAAACAATGGAATTACTTACATGTTATAGTATACAGTAGTTTTTAATAATTGAATAAGAATGTCTTTTTGTATTGATAACAGTGCAAGTGAAGATGGAATTAAGATTTAATTAAACTATATTTGCAATAATAAAAATAGAAATACACTACAAAGTGCAAAATACCGCTTAATATGAGATAAATTTTCTTTTTTGTCATCTAAAAAGTTTTAAAATGCCGCTCGCATGTTTCCAATAAGATAAACTGTTTATGGCGTGGTATCATATAACTGCAAGTATCTAGTAGGCCCGGGCCTAAGCGCTGACTATTGAAGCTATAGTAATTGCGATATCTGGCGTCCTACTGTTACATTGCGTTATATGCATGCGCTATAGACTTGGAGCAGAGAGGCGGAGTCGAGAAAAAATGTACTACTAGCGCTCGTAGTGGGCAAATCAAAAAATAAGTGTTGTATATTAATAATGAATAGTAATTAAAAATTTTGCATTTACCGAAATACATCAGAAAGTATTTGTAGTTATTGTAGACATTTTCAACCCGCTTTTTTATTTACAATTCGGAAAAATATAATTAATCCCGACATCGCATTTTACAATATTGAAAACATAATCGCAAACTAATTTTCACGGAGCTTTTGCCGTTCAGGAAATATTATTTATCAAATCTCTCTCAGCCTACGGCTTCGGGAAATTAATATTCCAAAATTTCCCTTATGAAGCTCCTGAAATTTGCCTCGTCCCAAGGCTGTTATCCCTAATAGAAGCTGCTAGCCACGGTTGGAATATAGGAACAAAGGCCCAATGCGATAAACCTTAACACCAAAAATGTCTTTATTTTTGGCAATTGCTGTCTGTCAAACCATACTCAAAGTTTTTTAAGTTTTTTTTATTTTTTTCTCAATTTTCTAAGTTTATTGACTCATTTGATGAGTTAATTTTTTTACATATACATTGTGTCTACTATCAACGTCGAACATAGGGAATTAACATTAATTTTAATTGTTTTGTAGATTTCTGCTCGCTAATTCGATCTCCGCCAATTTTTTTGGTATCTATGGAACGAGAAAATTATTGTGCATCCTGTGATACTAAAATTATTTTTTTTCATTGATATTTATTAAAAAATATTAATTTAAAAATTAATGTCAACTTTAATCAACTTTTTTGAAAACATGGTAACTTGTTTTTAAAAACATTAAATTTTTAAATGAAAATTTTATAATAAATAATATCGATGAAAAAAAATTAATTTTGGTATCATAGGATCCTCAATAATTTTCTCGTTCCATAGATACGAAAAAAATTTTCGGAGGTTGAATTGGCGAGCAGGAATCCACAAAACAATTGAAATCAATGTTAATTCCCTATGTTTAGCGTTGATATTGAACATCCTGTATATATATTTAAACTCCCCAATACAAAAATATCTTGTTCGTTGTTTTTAAAAGCATAAATAAATATAAATCTTGTATATCTGTATACAAACACTTACAATTCTATACAACAAGTTATTTTATTTTTCGACACCGCGGCGCCACCTGTAATTCTGCTCCAAGTCTATATGGACCAAGCTAGGCCGGTGCCTACACTATAATACTTTGAAGCAGATACAAATAAAAATATAAATTACGTTAATTTTTGCATCTGTTATTGCAATTTTAAATGCAAATAATGAAAAATAACAAATATTAATTGTCCGCAATATTAAAATATTAATTACATTATACATAAAGAAAATGTTATTTATGTACATTAAATTTTGGGTAAGCCGGGCCTACCTTGCCTGTTCTTTAAAACCGCCACTGATAATCTTCCAAATCTACAGTCTTGTTTTTTGAAAATTTGTAACGGACCCAGATTATATAGTATTATCTTGGCAGGCAATGGCAAACCACCGAGAACCCTTCTAAAAATAAAAAACGGAAGACGTCACCAAGTCCTTATCAGGACAAAAGGACCGAGGAGGAGGATATAATATTATTTTAAGACTTATTAAGAACCTACAAGAAAAGTTATATAGATAACAATAAATAACCAATTACTCAGTTACTATTCTTGAATAAAGGGGTTTAATTATTACGTAAGCAAACTTTCAATGATTTTACCCCCCCCCCCCTGCCCCTGTATAAGCAAACATAAGAAAACCGTGAACTCCCTTTGCCAAGTGATAAACGTATGAATTTTTTCAAAACTTATTATGAATTGAACATCGGTACATTTAAAAAGCCTACTATACAGGGTATCCAGAAACTCAACGTCATCCCTTGGAGGGGTGATAGACCAGCTCATGACCGACTAGAATATCAATATATTATTATGACTAGAGTGTGGAATTATATGTAAATGCATATTTTCGTTTCTTTGTTCCTAGAGTCGTAAAAAATTGTATCTATGCGTTACTAGAACTTTAAAGTTTACAACCAAAATTTGAGAGTGCATATTTCATATGTTTTTATTTTTAAGACATATAAGTGCATATTTTTATAATGTTTATAATTTTAAGAAAATAAAAATTAAAAAAGATAAACTTTGCAGAAATATCTTTAAAAATAAAACAACTTCCCAGGTACGGCTTGGAAACGAATCTGTTTATTTATTGCTGCATCCGCAATAAACATCATACATCAATATTGCCGTTTGTTGTGCCGTCTTAATGGAAATGCAGCTCGTGATTATTTTATGAGTCGTAATTAGAGCACGGAATTTAATGCATTTACATATTTCTTAAAATTGATGTCAACAAAATCCATATGGATCAAGCCGAATTAGGCAAATCAGAATCCAATAAAATACTTTTTAAAATGCATATTTTTGTAGGTTGTGCACGTTGGTGCATTTTTGTACTTTTTTAAGTAGGTACCTTATAGTTTTATCTCGATTTATTCTAATTTTTAAAGTAATAGCAAAAAATTTTCAACGGTTCCATTTTCAATATTTCAAAGTCGATTTTCTTGAAAATTTCTGATCCAACGGCTTTGGGAAATTGTTATTCGAGGGCTGACCTTCCAGCACAAGAAGGGGAAAAAATTACAAAAATGCGACTGACGTATAATCTCTTTGTTAATTGTAATTATATTTCTTAATAAAATTAAGTCTTTGTTTTTTAGTACATAATCTTTTTATTTTTAAAGCATATAGACATTTATAGCTGCATATGTATGTGCATATATTTAGTACTTTTTAGTGCATAAATTCCACACTCTAATAATTATGACCTTAGTAAAATGTCGTTCGTTTTCGAGATATTAGCACTTTTAGAAATTTTGTGAAAATCGACACCTTAAATCAGTTTCTCGAGTGCCACAGGTACGGAATTCCGTATTTTAAAATTATAATGAGCTGGCCTATTAGCCCTCCAAGGGATGACGTTGAGTTTTGGAACATCCTGTATTTAGTAGTGCAAAGTTACGTCAATTACCAGCACTCATTTATTTCTAATAAGAAATATAAAAAGAAATTCTGTATAATCATAATAAAAATAGTAGCTACTCCTATTATTATTAATAAATTCTAAATATTATTTTCATTTTACGTAAGATTTATATCCCTTTTCCTTTGTCAGCAAAAGTAAGAAAAAATTGAACCTCCCTCTAAGCCTGCTTACGTAATATTGAGAAAGTTTGAACTAAAATGGGTTAACAATTAGAGAGAAAAATGTTCTTTTCAGCCAACAAAGATTAGAAATCAAAAAACTATAAGGTTTTTCTTCCTTGATACATGTTTTGTGTAACTACGCACACATCTTCAGGTGCTACATAAAATTATTTATAATTTTTATGTTTGATACCAGTAAACAATTCATTGTTTTGTGGATTTCTGTTCACCAAATTTTTTGATATCAATGAAATCAGAAAATACAGTACGGTCTGGTTATAACAAACCTCAAGAGATCGACTAATGTGATCCATATTAACTGAGTTTGTTATAGCCAAACACCACCGTAAATATTAATTTTTTTTTTCATGAAAATCTTACGAGCACCATTAATAAACGATGTGTAGTCAAATAAAATTGGAAATTTTGATCTAATTTACATTTTAATTGGCAACTGCTAAATTTTTGAGTCGGTAATTCATTATTAAAAATATAAAAATTATAACAATTTTCGTAGGTTCAATCTTTGTTTACATTGTTACTTCCGTAAAAGTTGGAAGCTGTCTTAACATTGATAAACAAATTATTTTATGATCATTTATATTATGGAAAATATACTAATACAATTCGACCGGATAAATAAACCATTTTACAAAAATTAATGTAGAAAATTAAACTACAACGAACACAAACCAATATATTAAATAAAATTCTTATGATCCAACAATGATGTTATTTATGGGTATATGAATAAGCTTGACGAAGAATCCTATGAAGCCCATAATGCAAAATCCAATGGCTGTAGCAATTGCAATTTTTTGGAATTCTGAAAAAGGTTAATACGTCACAATTTTGACAAAAACTAAAGAAAGCAGAACTATGAGATGTAAAAGGGTCAAGATTTTAGAGGTTAAGGTTAAACAAAGTACAAATTATGTAGGGACCTGTCAAAGACAGTTTTGGTTACAGGACACAGACATATGGAAGTGTAAAAATTCAGGATAAATAGTTTAACAACCTTCTTTTTCAAACTTTCAATTTGCTTTGCTCCAAGAACATATTGCGTCGGTAGAACCACCGAAGTTTCAGAAATTAATCACAATGAAAAAGAGGGTTGCTTCACATTGGATGCTATAAACTGTATTTAAAATGTTACACACCTCGTCTATCTGGTTTTGTGCATCTTTTCACCAGCCTAATAGAGTCTTTGCTGAATTGACGAGCAGGTTCGACAAATTTTATAATTTGATCCATTTCGTTCTGAAATATAAATTAAATTTCAAATTAGATCAAGTTTAAAACATGTTAAAACACTTACGTTTAAAATGCGTGCTGGTTTAGCTATAAATAAACTTAAAGTGGCACAGTAACTTCCACACTTCGAAAGTTACGTTTGTATACGTCAAATTTTTAGAGCCACGATTGCAAAGGTGGCCGTGACGTGTCAAACGCGTTGACTACAATCGACAACGCATGCGTTACGGGACAAAAAACAGGGCCGCATTTTAAATTATTTAAATACGCACAGTAGTGTATTAGTATTATTTCTCTTGGTAGGTACTGCAAAATAATTGAAAATTTTACTTTAAAAAGTTGATATTAAAATTTAATAGTGTTATTATTATAAAACAAATTATCTTCGTTTTCTTTTAATTAATTAAATTCTATCGCCTCCTTATGATAGTTGAAAATTACAAATATAAATATTAAGTAATAATAATAATAATTCAAAACGTTAAAATATTTAAACTTTTTTAAAGAAACATTTCAGTATTCAGATAAACATTAAATTTAAATATTCAAAAATACGCTTAAAAAGAACAATAATTGAATGCGTGTATTTGATTGGCTGTTTCCATAAGGGCTCTATTTTTGGTCATAAATTGCATTAAAAAATGGCAAGTCTAGTAAATCTCCAAGTCTCTTCATTTGTTAAAAACACTATTAAAGTAGCCAGACCTCGAAAATAACGGTTTTTTCGTTATTTATTTTTAACATACTTATTACCTTTATTACATTGCTAGTATTAGCACGGATAGAAGTCGAGTCAATATTTCCGTTTACCTCCTGTCTTGTTTCGGAAGTCGTGATCAAGATTATTATTCCGGAACCCAGAATCTAAACCACTGAGAGATTGTAGCGACTTGCATGTACGCCATCTGGACGCCAGAATACATAGGATGGATAGTATTGGTAAAAAGCGACGAATCCACTCACACAAATTTGTGTGATTTAACTAAAGCAAACTCAGCCAGGCTACTTGTCTGGACTACTTTCCTCCTCCTACCAACACATCAAGATATTTAGTACTTAGTTGGGATAGCACCGCTTTTGGAGTGTACTCCTTGTCTTGTTATAGAACTTTGTTGCGTTTTTTAATTCGGGACCGTACCCTATTTGCCTTACCGGCGATCTTTGAAGTCCCACAATTTTTGCCGCAAATCTTTTTTGGGCGTTATGGGTTGGCCTTGGCCCTTCTGTGGACACCGGACTTGGGATTTGCGGCTTGTGGTGGATTTTATACGGCGCAGAACCGTCTTTGTCGTAGTCACGCAAAAAAAGAAATCGGTCGCGTTTCACCCTCTCTTGTAATTTGTACAATGTGTTCTTTTTGTGTCAATTGGTAAAGTTTATTGGCGCATCGAGAACAATCTCCAATTGCGACTCAGCAATCTCAAACGTTCACGGCGTGTGGGGCTTAGGCTTAGGGGGAGGGACGCGATTGAGCCCGCTCGGCATACGCGACCCATCCTGTTTAGCACTATGCCAACCGTCATTGGTTCAACCTCCAGTGGTGGGTTTTGTCCTGAAATTATAAGAAACTGTTAGTGGCTCAGTCATCGTTATTTAGGGAAGACTGCATGATCAATTCGGCCTCTTATACTCAGGTGATATACAGCTAGTAATTACCCAGCCTTTGGACCAGTGAGTTTTCAGAGTCCGCCGCAGCGTCATAGAATTATTTTGTCATACCCCAAATAAACTCTTCGATGGAATCAATGTCACCGTCTTCCTGCAGTCCCTTGTTTGAGACGTACCAGTCTGCTTTCAGGGCCCTCCTCACTGCGATGTTTTCCACAACTTGGATTTTCTTCATTTGGTTTGCAGTTGCAAACCTCCAGGCAAGCGCTGCATAGGTGAGGATCATCCTAACTATTGTTTTAATCAAAGGCAAGGCGTCCCTTACCATTGAACTTACTGCTTTATGGGTTTCTTCTAGCGGAGACTCCTGTCTAGTGTCACCTCTAGGTATTTAAAGGTATCGTTCTAAGAAATCTCTGTATCAAAAATTTTGAGGTTTGCCTGGGGGAATTTGTGCGGGTGTATTAGTGCTGTCGATCTGGTAAAATAAGTAGCCGTGCTTTTGCTTGGGTTGACACCAATGGGGTCTAGGACAACTCGCCGCGGCCATCTCCTCCTTGGCCCTGTGGCGACATCTAGGAACATCGCACCCATTGTCTGTTTTTTATTCCAGTGCAGCGTGATGTGTTCCACTAACCTCAGCACTTGTTGCGTGGTTGAGTGCTCTGAACGAAAACCAAACTGTTCGTTGGGAATAGAGTGGTTTTCTTCCAGGATAGTAATGAGTCGTGAATGAATAATCTTTTCCGCAAGCTTTCCAAGGGATGGAAGTAGACTGATAGGTCTGCATGAAACAGAGAGTCTTGGATTGTGCTTAGGTTTGCGTATCATGGTAACATCGGCTACTTTCCAACGACTTGGAAAATACCCGAGTTGCAGTACGTCATTGATGATGCTCGTAACTGCTGCCCATGGCAGTTTCGCGATGACCCTGTTCGTGATTCCGTCCGGACCGGGTGTCTTTTTCTTTTTAAGTTTTTTGATTATACTCTTCACTTCCTGATGTGAGACGCTGTCTATTTTGTCACAGGCAGAGTCATAATCAAAGCTTGGGTCAGTGTCTGCGTGTGTGACCCCCTCTAACCATTCTTTGACTTCCGTCTCAATTTTTGCGGTATGATCGGGAATGGAAATGTCAGTGTTTGGTGCAAACTGCGTCTCCAGACTGTCGGCTAGTACTTCAGCTTTTTCTAAAGAGCTGAGGGCCAGGTCGTGCAATCTTTCTAGAGGGAGGAGGATAGTGGTTTTCTTGTGTCGGAGTGCTTTTACCAACTCCCATGCTGATGGGTTTTGAAAAGAGAGATCTTTCAACACGTTGCTCCAGTTGGTATTTTTGAACTCCAAAATGGCTGTTCTAACTTGTCTTTTCAAGAAGCTATAATCTTCACGGTCTGCTGGGCGCACAGACCACTGCCGGCACGGCCTTTGTAGCTTCAGCCACCGCTTTTGTCACCTTGTTCTCCAAGGTTTTAACATACCTATCGATGTCTTCCTTTGCCTGAAAGATAGGGGGGTGCCGAGAATTTGTGTGAAGCGGTGCTTGAAGTCGCTCCAGTTAGTTTTTAGTTTCGATCTTGAGTGGTGAACTTGCTCGGCGTCTTCCAGTTGCAGTAGCATTGGGTTGTGGTCCGAGTCAAGTTCGTTTAAGGAGATTAGGTAGTGTAGAAATTTAAGATTTCTGAACACTGCGATATCCAGAACATCATGATGATGATTTTCCGAATATCGGTTCGCCTCCAAATCCTATGGTATTCTGCAGTCAAACTGAAAGTGTGTAAACTCCGTGGGAGCATCCACCACAAAGTTTTTTTTGACTGACAGAGCTAGGAAGTGACGGCCGGTCTGGTTGGCTTTCCGACTGTTCCAAGCCGGGTGTTTGGCATTTAAATCACCTGCTAGGATGATCTGGGCACTATTTCCTCTGAGTAGAGTCATAATGTTCTCCTCCAGAAGAAGCCGCTGGGGTGGTTTGTAAACTGAGATGAGTTGCAACCATCCATTATTCCATGTCCGCGAGTGGTTGCTCATGATGCTCTATACAGGTTTTGAAGTGTATAGCGGTGCCTCTGCATTGGCCGTCGCTTGTATCGTCCCTTATAGAGCATAGTGAGGTATGTTTAGTCGTACCGTGTGGCTTTGTTTTAGATGGTGTTTCGCTAACTAGGATTGCATCCAGGTGGTATTTAAGTGCAAAATCCGCAAGCAGATTTCTCTGCTTTCTTAACCTGTTTGCATTCTATAAGATTTTATTTAGAGGGAACCGTGTTGCCTGTAAGATTTATCATGATTTGGTGACAGTGAATTGGAGGGAAAGGTCTACCCGTGAGGTGGACGTTTCTGTTTATCCAGGGGTTGCTAGGACACCCCTGGAAGTTGGCGGGATGGAGCCCACCGCAGTTCGCAGAAACTGTAGTTGACTTTTTACACTTCGTCGCTCTTCTGTGGTAAATTAAGCAATTTATCGACTCTTATGTTAAAATTTATATTTCAAATTCCGCAGCTGCTCATTGCTCCTTTACCTCATCCAACTGGAGAAAACGGAAGAGAGCAAAAAGATTTTCTATACGACCACGATCTACGTAGTACGTGATATCGTTCAATAGCCCCACCCTTGCACAGAAATCAGACAATGCTACAGCTGTCATCGATTCGGTGGCGTCGATGCAACTGCCATGTCCAGATAAAATGCCTAAATTTTGGAAAGGATCACCCACACCGCCGTATATACGAATCCCCGAGAAGACCTCGCCAACTGCGCAAATTACCAATGTCGACACCCGGTAAATTACAAAGGATACTCTTCTTATCCTAAACCTAAGAGAATAGACAATTCTAGAACGTATTACCAGCAATCCCAGGCTCAGATGACACCACCACCACCTATTACATCCAAGCAAGACTTCCAAAAAAGGTTCGTTAAAATTGCAAAGAGAAACTACTCCTCCCCCAACAGGAATGCTTAACAGATACTCTAAACGCAGCCCTCTTTCAAAATGTATCACAAGGGTTAATCTTTTAATTATTTACTGATTTTGCAGCAGTTCTATGAGACGATAACATCAGCAACTCCGTCATTTCTGACTTGCAAATCGTTGCAGGCTCCATCTCCAACTAATACTCAACCACCAATGAATAAATGACGATAAAAACCAACTTCACTGCAGATCGCCTTCTAGAATGCCAACGGTCTTCTGGCTAAGAAGTTCCTTCTGTTCAAATTCGCACACATTAACGATTTGGACACGTCATCCTGATCAACAAATATACACTATGTACCGAAGCTATCGCCGACATGCCTTAGGCGAAGGCACCGCCGTTTACGCCAAGACCACCATCAAGTATCACGAAGTTTTCTCTATAAAGCCATGACGGTGAGCATCCACATCAAACATCATGACTGATCACAGATTTTTTTAATCTATAACTTTCCAGATAGATCAATAATAAAAAAGAACCTAGCCGCTTCCATAGACGAACCCTGATTTTAACGCCAAACACAACACTTGGAACTACAGGCACATCAACCTGACAGAAAAAACCCTCTCCTCTTTTGTCACTGAATTGGAATTCGCTATAATAGCTCCGGCAACACTCACTTTTTATTTACCAACCGACTCTTCAAACATTCTGGACATTCTCATCTACAGTCTTATCTAAAGACAGTTCGAGACTTCTACACTTTCTCCATCTGGGGAAGAAGTCTTCATTTTCCATTGCCAATTATATTCTAATATCAGGACGCGTACCCCTAAAACTCGAACGAAAGTTCTCTGACTGGTCTTCCACGACCATCTTCTAGAAACTGTGGATGCCATTTCTACATCAGATCAATTACCGAACTGGACCGCTACATCAACTCAGTCCACTCAAACATTTCATGATCTGATGTCATAATCTCAACGTCACTGACATCTGAGATTGCCTTTCACCAAGATTAAAAGCATGATGAATTCAAGAAAACGCCGCGATAGAAAGCGTGCGCAACTCACTTTCCATCCTTTCCATCTTCTCAATTAAAAGAACATATCACTATTAAGACAAAATTGCACAATGACCAAGAATAAACTTCTAAGACCCAATCGCTTAACTTTGAGAACCAATTCGCTTGGAAGATAGCTAGAGCCGTTCAAAAGATCAAAAGTCGATGCATTCTCTCGCCCCGACGGCACCCAACTTAGAAGTTATCAAGAAACGTCAGACACCTTCGCCGAAAACTCAAATTCAAAGTCACCTGGGTCATCCGATTCTCAAGACCAAGCGACATCTGAAATCGATCAATCAAGAAAATGTTACGCAAAGCAATAGTCGCTCTCACCTATCATCAATGTCTCTCTTCGCCTACGATACTTCTCCCAGGATTGGAAACTAGCCGACGTAGTTGTTATCTCTAAACCAGAAGTGAACGACAGCAAATCTTAAGAGTTACCTCCTTATCAGCTTACTCCCGTCTTTTTGGAAAAGTAACAGAAGAATC
This sequence comes from Cantharis rustica, assembly GCA_911387805.1. Lineage (NCBI taxonomy): Eukaryota > Metazoa > Arthropoda > Insecta > Coleoptera > Cantharidae > Cantharis > Cantharis rustica. The sequence goes on along the minus strand of OU426878.1, from coordinate 52,213,437 downwards.
ATCGCTACCTGCTTCAAACAAACCACTTTCGGGAACGCAGTTTTCTAAGATGAACAATTAGGATTCCGACAAAACCACGGCACAGTCCAACAAATCGAACACATCACCATAATATGATTAATAAATAAGTGTACACAGGACTACTACTGTCTGATCAGCTTTGCCGCTACTTTATTCAACACCTTCATGAGTGATAAGTGATCCCACTTAACCCGAGAACTAAGATTTTGCTTTACGCCGAAGACACCACCATTTATACCATTCTCCATGAACCCTAACACTGTCATCGTCTAATTTCAATTTAAGATCAGCAGTATAGTTATTTTAAAGATATGAAATTCAAGTTACTAAATTTCAAATTACGAACAACCACAGATCTAGATCAGGTGTCGGCAACATGCGGCTCGCGAGCCACATGCGGCTCTTTGGATGTGAAGCTGCGGCTCTTTCGTTCCATATGCAAGTATTATTTATTTTATAAAGAGTTTAACTTGTGCTTAGGTATAGAGTAGATGTGTTTAAAACGTTCCTATCGCGAATAAACTTACGATAATAAATAAACGAAAAATATTTAATAATTTTGGAAATATTGTTAAATTGAAATTGTGAAATTATAAGTAATTAAAAGTTAGAGAAAAAAACTGCGGGATCGGAACCCGCAGCCAAAAAAATGGTTAGGCATTATGGACGACGATATCGATGAAATCATGGAAGACAACGAAATCCAAAATAATGATAACAACAACCAGAGGTATGTTGAACCTAATGTTACTGTTGTAGAATATGGCCAACTAACCCAAAACAAAGGACAAAATAAAAATAAACGTACTGCAGACGTCTTATCACCAATTGAAACAGATTTACAGAAACGCTATAAATGGAACAGCAAACAAATTTTAAGACAAAACAAATACTACTTGCCAGAAAATCTGGAAAAACAACTGAATCCGGACCAAAAACATGTCGGAGTAAGTCAACCGCTAAAGAATACAACCAAAGAAAAAGAGATCATAACAAAAATACCACCGATATTCCTTCACGATGCAAATAATCATCTTGAAATCATTGCAGATATAAAAAAAATAAGCAAATCTAATTTCATTACATCATATTATAATAATAACCAAGTTCGTATTAATTTAACAGCCATAGAGGACTTCAGAGCGCTATCAAAATTCTACACAGATAATAAACTAAAATATCACACCTTTCATGACCCACAAAAAAAATTGTTATCTGTAGTTATTAAAAACGTACCAAAGTCTTTAACAGAAAAAGAAGTTATGGAAGAATTACATGCAGTAAAGCCGGAATTACCAATTTGTAAAATAACAAGGCTACTAAACAAAAGTAAATATCCTACAAGGTTATGTTTTGTAAACCTAACAGATAACCAATCAGCCAGAGACATATTTAATATTGAGAAACTATATTATAGTGTGGTTTATGCTAAACCACGAAGAAAATCGAACGGTATACGGCATGCGTTAGATGCCAAAGATTTGGTTATACCAAAAACTACTGCAATCTTGAACCCCGCTGTGTTAAGTGCAACGAAAACCATCTCTATACAGATTGCAATAAACCAGTCAACACTCCCCCAATATGCGTCAACTGTGGAGAAAAACATCCTGATAATTTTAGAGGATGTAAATATTTTCAAGAAATAAAAAATAGATTAAATAATCGAAATCAACAAAACCGATTTGTCAATCAAAGCAATAAAATGACACACAATGAGCACACAATGTAAATTTTACCCCAACTAATTTAACTAATATAACATATGCCCAAGCTGCACAAAATAATCAATACCCAAATTATCAACAATAAGATCCAAATAATCAAGAAAATCAAAATCCGATAAACAGTCTACTATGAATGTTATTTAAAATGCTAACTCCTTATTTAGAACAGATAAAAAAATTTATAATAAATAACGTTATCCCCCTTCTATTTAATGGCAAGTAATAAAAACCATTTTAGACAAATTAATTTAAACATACTTTCATAACACCAAACCAATAAACCTTTTATTCAAAATAATTTTTAATTCATACCTACATTTTTAAATAGTAAAGTGTACATAATTTATTTATGCAGTATGTAACATTATGCTTTATAATCGCAAAACTGGCTATTTTCGATAAGAATAATTGTAAAAGATGCAAAACATTCCTTCTCAATTTATATACTTTTTCTACACGTCAATTGTAATTACTTGAAGCAATTTGAACTTTAGGTCTTAAAAACGTTTAAACTAATTAAGATATCAAAATTCTGTCTGAGCCAAAAGTTTCTAAAAATCGAGATTTACAAAATAACGGAAGATCTCAAATTCAATGGTTTTTTGGCTTTTTTGGAAAAACCAAAAAAGCATATTCGTAAAGGTTTGTAATAATCTAATACACATTCTGTCAAAATTTCAAGTCAATTGGTCTAGCTGTTTAGAACTTATAAAAAGGCACTAAAAGAACAGCCTTAATGTAGAAGCTCCACGCTATCTAATTAAGATAATAGCGTCATTTTTAAAAAACCGAATATTCAGCGTTCGAACCAATGCAGAAATATCAACAACAAGAAATTGTTTGGCTGGCGTACCACAAGATTCTGTACTTGAACCACTTTTATACAACATATTTACTTGTGATATACCCATCAGTGAGAACCACTTAACGGCAACATTTGCTGGCGATATAGCAATTCTAACGCAACGTAAAAGTATCGAAGAAGCGCACAGAAAATTAGAGCAGTGGTGCACTAAATGGAAAATAAAACTTAATCCTACAAAAACAACCGCAAAAATATTCACACTAAAAAGATATGCTAATATACCAAAAATAATTATCTACAACAAGGAAGTTGATTGGTCTGACCAGAAAACCGCAGTGAAATATTTAGAAGTTCATTTGGATAGTAAATTAACTTGGTCTCTGCACACAAATGTAAAACTCAATCAAGCTTATTCAAGATTGGGTATGCTATATCCAATCATTAATAGAAAGTCACCCCTAAAGATTGATTGTGGAATGTTGCTTTATAAATCAATAATTAAGCCAATATTCACCTATGCAAATGTAATATGAGGTACAACATCTAAAACAAATATTAGTAAGTTGCAACGTCTACAGAATAAAATAATAAGAATTATTTGTAATGCTCCTTGGTACATAAGAAATCATCAACTGCATGAAGAACTCGCAATTCCAACCGTTGCAGAATTTAACAAAACCTGTACAAAAAACTACTTTGAAAACTTAAATGAATGTTCTAGTGCAGTGCATTTTAAAATAGGTGAAAAAACAAAGTCCACACGTTTAAAAACAAAAATACTTCCACAGGACTATTTTTTAATTTAATCAGTTTTTATTTCTGTTGTAAACTCTTGAAAATGTACTAATTTATTGTTACACATTAAAATTGTTAAATATGTTGTGTATAGCTGAATGTAGCTGAGCCGGCAATAAATAAAAATTAAAAAAAAAAGATTTTATAAAAAAAAACATTTAAAAATCGTTCTGAATCGATTAACGAAGATTACGTACCGATTCTAACTCTCAGCGACTTGTACTCGCTTTTCACCGCACTCCTCCCCCATGACACGCGTCGTCACTGTCGTCAGTCCGTCATTTGGAGTTGATACTGGATTTCTAAAAGTGCAATTGATCGCATTAGAAAGTAAAGCTTTGTGCAGTGGAAAATTTACGGAGTTGAAAAGTAAGTTGGGAAGTATGGTTGGAACGGCCTCGAGGGGGGCACCGATGCCAATTAGGTGCCTCTGCTAAATCTTGAGAAATGCCTCTGCAACATTGCAGCTCTACCAACAAATCCTATTTCCACGTTCACGTCGTGCCTCCTGACTGTAGTCGTAATAGACTGTAGCTAACGGAAAAGGATGAAAGGCGAGACTTCGGCGCCTCAAAACCGAAACAAATTGGCTAAGGGAGAGAACCCTAACAGAAAATCAAGACCAGAAAAGGTTTAAAAATCCTCTCCAAGCAAGGCCAGCAACCTACTATGGAGAGATCATTAATATGCTCAAAGTAATCAAGAATTGCCTCGGAACAAAAGGACGGATTACATGATAACGAAAATGACGAGAAAACGGAATTTGACAAGCACTCTGCGGATGGGCACATGGAATATAGGCTCATGGAATAACAAAGACCAGGAAATTGTGACCTCATTGGAAGACCACAACATTCATATATGTGCACTTAGCGAAACAAGAAGGAAAGGGAAAGGCACTGCAGTGAGAGGTAACTACCTTTTTGTCTATAGTGGAGTGGAAAAACATGAAGGAGCACACGCGGGAGTGGGACTGCTGATCCATAATAGGTTTGTAAACAACATCACAAACACAAAATATATAAATCAGAGAATTGTATTGGTCTCGTTTGATTTCGACAATATAAAAACAAACATAATATCTATATACGCACCTGATACAGGGCGAGGGAAGCAACAAACAGAAGAATTCTATCAAACCCTACAAGAACTGGTAACTTCCATACCTGCAAAGGAGAAAATTGTCATAATGGGAGACTTCAATGAGAAAATTGGAGATGCAATCATACCAGGAGTCAAGCAAAAATTTAATGAACCCACAATGAACGAAAGTGGAGAGGATTTATTGGAATTTTGCACTATGAATGAATTAAGAATAAACAATACTTTCTTTGACCACAAAGTACAACAAAAAATAACGTGGTCCAATAGAAGAGGACAGAACTTCATGATTGATTATATTTTAAGCAACAGAGAAATACATCCAAAGAATGTAATGGACGTGCGAACCCTCACTTCCACAAATGTAGGCTCGGATCATGGGCTGGTAATGATCAAATTCAACCTACATCTTAAATTTAAGAAAAAACCGGCAGTATTCATAGAAAAACTCAATATTGGAAATAGAACCGATCCAAGTATAAAAAATTTATATCAAAACAGATTGAAACAGAACAGAGCTGACTGCTCACTAAATCAAATATGGAAAACACTAAAGGTAAATATCACACAAGCAACCGTAGAAGCCTTAGGTACAAGAAAAACAAATAAAAATAAAGCCTTTACAAGAACACCATGGTTTAATGATGAGGTTAAAGAACTTGCAAAAGAAAAGAAAAAAGCATTCCTCAAATACAAACGCAATCAAACGATGGACAAATACTCGCTATATGTACGAACAAGAAATCGTATTAATTGGGATATAAGAAGAATAAAACTTTATTGGGAAAGGTATACAAAGGACATGGAATATGACATATACGGGGCACAGAAGAAAGTATGGAGAATGCTGCGAAGCCAAAAGAAGGAAATAAATGAAAATATGTCATTTGGTAACATAGAAGAAGAACAGTGAATGCGTTATTTCAAAAAGCTGTATGCAGAGAATACAGACAACGATGCTCTGAAATTTGGAAACAACACAAATAATGACGCAGTAGAAATAACACCCGAACAGGTACAATCAGAGATTACTAAACTAAAGAATAGAAAATCGCCTGGTCCTGATGGAATACATAACGAGTTGCTGAAATATGGAGGGGACTCTCTAATCAAGTCAATACACGGTCTATTCCAAAGAATAATATTGGAAAGAAAAATACCATCAGAATGAAAAGAAAACTTAACGGTGCCTGTGTTCAAACGAGGAGACAAACGAATACCAGATAACTATCGCGGTATAACACTTCTAAACTCGACACTAAAGCTGTTTACCTCTGTAATAAATACAAGATTGCAAGAAAAAATTAAGTTGAAGAAGAACAACAGGGGTTCAGACGAAACAGAAGTACGGTGGACGCAATTTTCATACTCCGTCAGATTGTGGAGAAATCCATAGAATATAATATAACCCAGCATACTTGTGCTTTGTGGATCTCACAAAGACCTTTGACCGAGTCAGAAAGGATGACGTTATAAGAATTCTGAACAAGGAACATGTGGAACAACAACTTGTAGAGCTGATATATGACATAAATACAGATAATACGACAAGAGTAATAACATCAGATAATTTCACAAAACCTATTGAAATTAAATCCGGAATACGACAAGGAGACTCCCTTAGTCACTTTCTCTTCACTCTTATCATGAACAAGATTATACAAAAGAGGATTTCGCATGGGTAATAGGAATATCAATATATTGTGTTACGCAGACGATGCCGTATTGATAGCCGACAACGAGGACAACCTACAAAGACTTCTGTTCCAATTCAATGTACGGCCAAACAATATAATATGCAAATCTCGACAAAGAAAACAAAAACAATGGTGATTGCAAAGGAACCGATTCGATGTAAACTGGAGGTGGACGGAAAGATAGTTGAACAGGTCATGGAGTTCAAGTATTTGGGCACAGAAATCACCAGCGCAAGAGACCTAATGAGCGAAATACAACAACAAGCAATAAAAGCGACACAAATATATGGAAGTCTAAGAGCAATGGTCTGGAATAACAAACACATGAGAACAGACAGCAAGGTGAAAATATATAAAACCATGGTACGCCCGATTCTAACTTACGCCACAGAAACGAGAGCTGAAACAAAAAAAAAACGAAACAAAAAGCAAAAACAGTAGAAATGAAGATACTACGAACAATACAAGGTCTAACACTGCGAGATAAACAAACTAGTGCTAGCATCAGACAGAGATGCGACGTAGTAGACATAGTTAAGTTTATGAAACATCGAAAGAGGGCTTGGAACGATCACGTTGATCGCATGGACGAGAATAGATTAGCCAACATTTGTAAAAACCGACGACCGATAGGGAAAAGACCCTCAGGACGACCACCCAAGAGATGGGCTCAAAGTTGGTTTTTGTCATCCGTAGAGTAGTGATGAGGCAAGCAAACAGGAACAGGTTCCTAGCCAGAAGTGGAAGAAGAAGAAGAAGAAAAGCAAGTTGGAAGACTTGAAGGTCCAGAAATGTATGTACGTAACGCCACAAAAGTGGACAGGTTTAAAAGAAATGTTGTGAGTTGAAGCATGGAATAGGCATGCTTGAATAGTCATGTTTGAAACTTAAAAAGACAAGTTATGAGCCAAATTTATCCAAACATTTCTAAAACCATGCAAAGCCAACGTTCCCATTGAATTTGTTTGCTCAAATGTATGTTATTCTTTTTTTTTTATTTTAAGTACAAGTTACATTGCTTAGTGAAGTTTAAATTTTCTACTTGAATAACCATGCAAAGCCATCGCGCTCATTAAACTTGTTTGCTCAATTGTTTGTTATTGAAGTACAAGTTAGTGTTGTAAGTAAATGTTTAATTGTTTTAATTTTTTACTTAAATAATAAGTAATTATCTAATAATGCCATATATATTGCTATGATATTTTATCTAAAAAATGGATCGCACACTTGTTTTCCTCGAGTAAGCCCTGATGTGCGGAAGCAGTCAGAATATTTCTAGGGTCGAGGATTCAGGCGCTCGTAAAACAAATATTACCAACAAATCCTAAAGCCGTGGTACCAAAAGATGCTATGATATTTTCTCTAAAATTAATACCACTAATACAAATTATCGTGTTTAAAGAAAATTTTAAAATCGTAAATTAATTTAAATTTAAAATTAAAATTTCACTTTTTGTATCGAACCTTCAATATTTAATCATCACCCAAATGCGCACACATTGGTCTTATAAATTTTAATTTTAACTTCCAACTACTTCCAGCCAGATCAACATCAAGCCCAAATTAAAATTACCTCCAATTAAATAAAAATCGCTTATCCAAAAATCAAATTTAATTATTCAACAATCCAAAACAACTCACAAAATTCAAAATAATTCTATCGGCGGTCACATCTGACCAAAACACTTCTCAAACAATTCAAATCAATATTTGAATCACTATTCACAATCATCAAAAAAAACTCTTATACAATTTATGAACCAAAACCTCGCACGACCAGCTCGTGCGGTCATTTGTGGCAAAAAGCCTCGAATTTCCTGTGATTGGCCTTCACTTAGCAAATTCTACAAAGTTACAACTTAATAATCAATACAAAAATTTCACTTCACATATATTTCAATATATTATCTATTTTTTTGTGAAAAACACTACTTAAATATGAATAAATAGATATTTTTTCTTATGAATAAATAGATAAGTTTATTTTATCAAAAAACATTATTTATGGGAGTACTATTTATTGTTGGCAAGAAAAAATTTTGTGGTTCTTTAAAAACTTTGAAATTTTGTAAATTATAATTTTTAACTCTTCCGACTCAAAAGGTTGCCGATCCTTGGTCTAGATGACTAAAGGCCGCCGAGAGCCGCCTGTACCAGGTGGTAATTTATAATTTGAAGTTTATACCTTCAAAGTTTAATTTTTTATTCTTTAATTTAATTCTTTAATTAATTAATGCAGTGATTTAATTAAACAATTTGCTCACTTTTTACATATACTTCAAATTTCACACATTAAATTATAGGAAAGCAATAATAATTTTAATATTTTGTTCGAAAAACGCTAGTGTCTACGGTTTATTCATAATTATACAAAAGTTTTAATTAGGGGATGATTTGGAAAGTTGTGAAATATTAAATTAAAATTAATAAAGCAACAAAAGAAAGAAAAATAATAATATTAATTGAATTGATAATAATCAACCACGTGTTTAAACTTTTTTTGAAATTTGGAGCATTTAAAATTTATTGAACTTATTAGAATACACTTTAATATAGTATATGAGCACGTGGGAATATTAATTAATAGTACTAAAAATTTAATTTCATTATTTACTTTAAAAATGAGACTCTTTGAGGATCCATTAGTTTGGGGGGGGGGGGGGGGTTACTTTATAATACTGGCAAATCACCACTAGCTCCGCACTTTAAAAATATTTAATTTTGTTGTTGTTCCAGGTTGTTCTGGGTTTGTTACATATTGGTTTAGAAAATTATTTTCATATATCCAAAAATGAAATTATAGAAGAAAGAGCAACATTTAAGGTCATTTCGGCTTGTTTAAAAAAATTACTAATTAAAAAATTAAAAACTTACTGAAAAAGTAATGTTAAAAATCTCTAAAATTCAATTTTCAATTAATTAGTAAGGAAGAAACTTGTAAGTTGATCACCTTTAACATTTTTGCTAATAACTCATCATCAAATTGATATTTTTGGATGTATAATAATACCATTAGAAAGAGAAAGTCATTCGCTAAAATTTTTTTGCAAATATTTATTATATTACTCGAAAGGCAAAGAAGTTATCACGATTCTCCCGAAGAGACTAAAATTGTTTTTTTTCATTTATGGCATGTAAGTTGACCACCCCCTAAAAAGTTGCTGAAAAGCAAGAAAAACTTAACTGAAACCGATTGATATACAAAATTAATATCTTTTATTGAGTTTTAATGGAAAAAACGAATAAAAAAATAAAAAAACATCAACGGTCACTATCATCATCTGATGATGATGATGATGCCTTCTTCTTCCGTTTTACTGGTGTGGCAGTTTTTTTTGCTGCTTTTTCGCGCTTTTCAACCTCTTTGCGCATAGCAACGGCTTCCTTGTCTTTAGCAACAAGTTTCTTGCGCTTAGCAGGGAACTTCTTCAAATGTGGTCATCTTACATTCCCGACGCTTTTGAAACGCTAACAAACACAAACACACAAACACAATATTTTTGAAATTGACTTTGTATTATTAAAAATGATATATATTTACCTTGCAATATCAACACAAATTGTTCACTTTATGACCACACGGAAAAATCAATATTTTAAAAAAATTATTTTTTTTTGCACTATGTTTGTCGGAGCCAGTGCGACATGTCTATTCACTTCTAAACCACATAAAAATTGAAGGCTAAGTCAAAGAGTACTATGACAGTTGAAATAACGGTGGTGCTATTGACAGTTTTTTCTAAAGTAGAGGGTGGTCATCTTACATGCATGGTCAACTTACAAACATCTCCCCTACATATTTTCTTGCTTCTCATTATTTTTTCGTTTTTCTTAGTTATGGTATTACTAAGTTTTCATTTCATACTTTTATCATATTTTTATAACGTAATTCTTTATTTCAAACATTCTTAGTCGATATTTAAAAAATTTTATCAATATAGTAATTTTTATTTTTCTTTAATAAACCTGTTAAATGTAAATCACTTTTTTTTTCTTTTTTTAATAGGAGTATTATTTTTCTACGTACTTATGGATTCTTTACTTCATGGTTAAAATTAATTATTTTAACATTACACACTACTCATGAAATTACCACAAAAATCCACTTACAAAATTCACACTTTTATGTTTTTTTTTTCTATTGTTGTAATACTTTTGTTATTTAATACTTATAACTTATAATATAATGATAGCAAATTTGAATATTTTTAGAAATTATATAATTAGATGGGTTTTTAGGAAATAGTTATTTGTAGTTAAAAGAAAAACACCAATAAATTTTATTGGAAATTCTAAAGTCACTGTAGAAATTCCCAATAAATTGTTTCAGTTCTGCTATATTATGAACTTGTACTAAGTTTAACGGGAATCCAGTTAAACTTTAGTTCATCGAAGTTTTAAAACTAATTTTTGAACTTCAAACGACGAATTAGTTATGCTAGAAAGAATTAGTACACTTTTATAATATATTTAATAATTGGACGGTCGCGTATGTGTAAAATTTACACAATTGAATTCCTGCAGCACTAGGTTATATAACAGGATGATCTACATTCCTCAAACTTGACATGTTTTCGTTAGGAATAATCTTTTTTACTGGCCATTACGAAGTATAAATTTTATTTAGCTCTTCATTAGTGATGCAGAATTAGAAAACTTGTAGGAATTACACAGTAGTTGATTTAAATTATTAAAAAAACTTATATTTCTATATAGGGTGAGTTTTAAGAGTAAATCATAAATAGTTCACTAAAAAGAATTAGATTTTTAGAGATATTTTCAATTTTAGTAAACATACATTGAACAAATAGTTAAAAGAATTAACTCTTGAGTATGTATGCTTTGATGTATGCAATTTTAATTTACACGTTGTTAATTTTTGTTGACTTGGTTTGAAGACTATTGGTCTTCCCTCCGATGGAATTGTTAACGCTCAAAACGCCCCCCATCTTTATCTGTGAGGTATGTGTTGCAGCCCTTGCCTCTAGTTTGGAAGTCATGCCTTCTCTTTTTGTTTTTTCAGTCATGAGGATGGTTGAAACCGAAACGTCGACCAACAGATTATTTATTTTTTATTGGCGTTCCAATATCCCGTTAATCCTTTATCTTCATACATAGCTTTCGACGAAATTATTTTTCTATTAACAGTTAAGGAAGAAAAGTTTGGAATTGTTAGATTATTTGCTCCACAAAAATTATTGAAGATGAGGAAATTTTTAAAACGCTGCATTAAGTACGGAAATGAGATTAAGAAAATGAAAGGAATAATTTGGAAATTAAAAGTTGGAAAATTAACGGCGACAACCATAAAAGCGGAACTTACCCAAAAAAATGAAAATTCTGGAATTAAACAAGAAACAAATGAAAATGTTGAAATAAAAGAAAATACAAAAATTGAAGAATCAAACAAAAAAAAATTTAACAAGAACAAGGAGAAAAATTAAAAATAAATCGGAGAGGAGTGTCAAGATGTGGAAAAGTAGTGAGTGGTTAAAGTTAGAGACGGAAATGTGGATTTCAAAGAGGAAGATTTATTTATGGAAGTACCGACGAAGAAAAGAAAGAACAACAAAAACTCAGAAAAATGGTATAAAAATTATAATGATTTGTTATTTGTAAAAATTTATTGAATTTATTTATTTAACATGGAAATTTAATTTGATAATTAATCATGATTTTTATTTTGATTTGATATGATTATAATTTGAGAAATACCCGAACTATTTATTTTAAAAATTTTATTTAACTTGATTTTGATTTGTAAAAATTTGATGATTAGTTATTTAATTGAAAATTTTGATTTGATGAATTTTATTTTTAAGAGATTATTTGAACAATATTTTGATTTAATTGGAAAGTTTGATTTGATTTAATTTAGAAAACATTTATTTAACGACGGAAAAGATTTATTATTTTTATTTTGATTAACTATTGTATTATAAGAAAATTTGATTTTATTTGTGTAATTATTATTTATTTTAGAAAGTATTTAAAATTTTATTTGTCGAAGCACGACAACTTAGTAATTTTTAATTACAAATACTTTGCGTTTACAACAAAAATTAAGGGGGTAAAATGTCGTGTTTCGAAAAAAATAAAAACGTTAATTTTTTTAAAGTTTGAATTCGTGTTATTATTTATTTATTTATCATATTGTGTATAAAAATGTATTTAATTAATAGAGTTAAGTGCTAATAAATTGGAAAAATTGAAGAATTTGTAATAATTTTTGGTCGATACGTAAAATTAAATCGCAACAAATTTGTTTAACTAGACGTACTGAAGCTAGCTGCAATATCACATGCGGAACGTGCGCTTGCAAGGTCACACATTACAAGAATTTAAAGAGCTCAGATACTAAATAATCTGTGTAACTTCAGCAATTTTCACAAGAGTGTGAAAATGCTTAAATTTGAAAGGTTGGGGGCATAGCAATATAGGGCTTTTTTATATTCTTTATCGTCAGTTTTTATATTTTTGCAATTTTGTAGTAGGTGTATTCAATCCAGTGTCGCCAATTGCCAGATTATAATACGAATTCCCGATTTTTTAATTTGGAATTTAATTTATTAGAAATATCTCTTTAGTTTTAATTTTTATTTAAACACTTCAAGTTTAATGTTTTTGTTATAGTTGTAAAGATTGTTCTTGTTTTTTCTGATTTTTTTTTGATTGCAGTAAACTTCCAGTACTTTCTTAATTGATAAATAATTTGAAGGAGAGTTGTAACCCTTAACCTTCCCCCCCCCTTAAATACGGCTCTCTTTATTATGTATAAATATTATATGCGCTCCACACTCTCTATAAATGCTCTTTACTCTAGCGCGCGCGCTGTCAATTTTAAATCTATTGTTTTCACACAGTGCCCATGCATGTCCTATTCTAGAAGTTAAGGTTACTTGTAGGAAATTGATCAAAGAATACGCTTGTATTTTTTTCAAAATTTTCAGAACGTGCAAAAGCATCAAAAATTACGTTTGAATAATTTAATTGTTTATAACAAATGAAATTGTTAATGGCCATGAAATACAATAAATATGTTCAGAAAGTGCCATTCAAGAGCTAACAAATGCCGTCTTGTGGAAGTCTGTAGAACAGATAGAACTGGAGATATAGGCAGTTGAAGGAAAGCATGTTATCGATTTTTGGCAGCTTTTTATGATTTTCAACCCCTTGTAACTTCTAAACTAAAGGCAATAAAAATAAAATAAAAATTGTTTGCTGTATTCATTTATTGCAAAGAACCTGTAAAAAAATTGATTTCAAAATCAGAAACCTAGTGTCAGAAAGCTGTTCGGTTTGACGTGAAATGACTCGGTGCGTGTTCATTATGACGTCGAACAGAATCTCCTATCTAATCTATATAATCTATAATATTATATGTTTTGCCAGCAAAATTGACTTTCTGAAAACTTAATTAGTAAGGTTATGAACAAAAGATCAACACTGGTCGCAGTTCTGTAAGGCTCTGGTAGCCAATCGACCTCCAAGTACAAATACAATCTAATCAAATAATAAATAACTTAAAATCAAAATTACAACTTTTTTTCATTTAGATGTACTTGTAAATGACAAGTTTGTTAAGACGAGGTGGCAAAAATCTTGTGATAAACTTGTCAAGTGTTTTCGACAAGACTGTGCAAACTTATGACAACCTTAAATGTTATTTGGGATTGAGAAGGGTTGACAAATAACTACATACTGAAAAAGATATTTTATTTATAATTTTTTTAAATAATATAAGTATATTTATATTAAAAAAAAAAGATATTTTCTAAACGCTAAAAAAATCGCAAGACGGAATACAAATTACTAAAAATATTCTTCTAATTTAAAAGTAGATGGAGCAAGAAAAAAATTATTTTTCATTCAACCATTCTTTTTGTTTAAAGTAATTGATTTATTGGTTTTGTAATGATAATAACAAAAATATTTTACCGGATATAATAATTTTTTTCTTGCTACATCTAAAGAACTGTTTTGATATTGGTATTGCAACACTAATAAGTCAGCAAATTTTATTACAAATCACAACAAGAAAAGTGGGTAACCGGAAAATAATTCTTTCTTGCCTTTAAAATCAAAGAATATTTTAAGAAATTATATAGATCAAAGTTCCATTGATAAAACTTCAGCGAAGATGTACTAGGTAAACCATGGGAAATCTTGACAAAAAAAAGCAAACAGATGTAGAATTAAAATATTGGACTATGGTTAGAATGAAAACACAACAACCAAGAGATTTAATAAATAATTCAATATTATATTTTTATAGTAGATGTCAGAACTTTTAATCGTATTTTCTATAAACAACATTGCATTTTATGTATATAGGACTTTTCAACAAGGACTTTGTTTCTAGTAGGGATAATTTTTGATCAGTGCTAGTGTTGTCATTATTTTTTTTTTTACATTTTCAAAGAAGTAGCTCGGCCATTTATTAAAATGTCTCTAATTTCAATCAAAAATCGCATAAAAGTAATTAAAATCCACTACAAAAATAATGGATCAAAATTTTGGATATTTTTGATCGTTTTGTCTGATATTGTTTTTTTTTAATAAATGGTAAACTTTGTACATTATATCAATAAAGAAATACAGAATGTTTATTCAAAATGTGTCTTTTATTTAAAAAATCTCTGTACTTTTAATCAACTGAACAACTTTTTAATGTTTTCTATTTTAATAACTCGAACTTTTATTTTAATAAGCAGTAACTTTGTTTTGTTTAACACACCCTGTATATTTATGATCTAGTATTTCGTATAAAAATTTAATAATTTTACTTACAGTGGCGGCTGGTACGGGGAGAGCGATAGCACGCAGCTCTCTCAAAACAAAATAATATTAACTCATTAAATTTTAAAAACAAAATAAATTATTATTGCTAATTCTCAATAATATTCGTTATATTATTTCAATTCCCCTCAGATACCATTGGAATATCTGGGAATACTCTTAAGGTATTGCCGAAGTCTTCAAAGTACAAGGAAGGCTGAAACAGTGTTGAGGTACAACAATTTTCAGTTGTTTGTCAGAATAGCACAATTTTGTTTTATTCTGACTAAAAAAGAAATTTTTTTGACTACCCTTATCATTGGTGTAGTCGAATTTTTACCAAATTATTTTTCACTTTTTATTTCTAGCAAATTAAATCTGCTCTTATTTTACTAATTAATCAATAATCAAAAAGATTCGGTTTATTGTCCAAAAAGATTTTTTTGGCCATAAAACTTGTATCCTGGCTTATTAGAACAAGCTGATAAGGTAATCTTTGAGTTTTGTTTTGGATTCGATTTCTTCTATACAAATAAAATGATCAGAATACAATATTATAGAAATTCCAATTTTATGAATTAGAAACAATAGAAGCTTAATTTATATACGAGGTGATTTCAGAAATCTATCGTGTGGTTTGTATCACACTATTAAATAACTTGTACTCAACAATAAACTGCATAATTTATTTTTATAAGGTCGTTCTAACGAATTAAGGTACGGTTCTTTGTGTTTGAATTTGATTTGCTAAATTTAGTACCTTTTTGTTCGAGTGCAAACGTACTGTTACAAAAGGGTTTTGACTTGTAGCAAGCCAGTGCAATTTAATTAACATGTTAAAATTCCTGTACCTATCGTGTTAAGTTTTTAAAGCATCAGTTTTAATTTTAATTTTAGCATATAATTGAAAAAAAGTTAGAGAGCATTTGTAAAATTTGCCGAGGGCTTCATTTAATTTAATAATGTGTGTTTCCATATTATTTACCTCCTTCTCTTAGTGCTATCATTGTCCTTTGAATTGTGTCAATATTTATTGTTTATCTCTCTTCATTGTTGATTACATAAATGAATGACAATTCACGTTTCTGTTAGACGTCTACTGTAGTATCCTACGACAGCTTCGAGCGAACGTTTCAAAATTGAAATCTCCAAAATTAAAAAATGGACAAAGTTGGTTTTTTGGTCGTGCTTTTCTTAGCAGTTTATGGCGTTAAAGCTACTTCCTACAGAGACTGTGGTAAGCAAATTTTTACTTTTTTTGCAAAAAATTGCTCGCTAATTACTGTTATTATTTACAATTCGTATTTTTTATGAAGCGGAAATTATTGGGTGGAATAACTAGACGATTTTTATTATTATTCAAGTGGCGTGTAATTTTAGGACAACCATTAATTTTGCTACTATAAAAAAAAATTTTTTGGTTTGATGTTTTCGTATTATTATTATTGCGTTCTAATCAAAAAAATAAGATAATAAGATAAGTTTAGCAACAAAATAGATGTCGAAATGGTAACAAATTTTTTGCAATAATCGAAGTAATATTTTTCTAAACCGTTAAGGTTATTTTAAAATAATCGACGAATTTAGAAATTTTATTGTTTCGTTAAACTTTTTGGTTTACTGTAAGAATCGAAAATTTTTTTGCTTTGCACTTCAGAGTTGCAAAACTTGTCTCAAGCCAAAAACCATTGATTACGCTCTTAAATACATAAATAACTACTAGTTTTAACTTGAATTTTAAAGAGAGAACGAAAGCAGTTGGGAAAAAAATTACTAAATGTTTTCTTAATCACAATTCTATTTTAAATTTCAAGTTCATTATCATAATATTTATCTCTTATAATCTCATTGAAGCAATGAAAGTAACCTATCAACTATGCACTTTGCCACTTTCGACATCTGAAGTAAATAAATAATCGAAACAAATAAAATTTAGAGTTTGTTCCATCCGTTTGACAATAAACTGCAAAAGTATCATTAAAATGAATGACTATGTTAAAATTACAAAATTATATATTAATTTGTATTCTGCATTACTTAAATATGTATTAGGTATAAAAACTTTTAAGAATAGCTTATTATTCTCTATTTTCATTTTGGTTTTAAATTAAGTTTAGTCAAGGATTACCAATTTGAATAATTCTCTAATACTGCAGTTTAAATTTAAAAAAAATTGAATTTTAAATTATCATAGTATAATCAAGCATTGAGTATTCCACTTGTTTATTTTATTAAGTATAAGATTTAATTTCGAACTCACGAGTCAGTTACTCAATAAAAACTGTAATATTGCAACTAAATTTTAAAATTTCCTCCCAGATCTAACTCATTTCCAGACGTCATCGGTGTCTGGTTAAATTGGTCAACTTTGTGCTGTTGCAATTCCCAAAATATTGATTTTGGATAAACATGCACACTATAATTATAGATAATTTTATTATATTTTTCATTTTTGGTGTATGATTAAAAAAAACAAATTATGGCACAAAAACAAAGTTTTTATACATTTATGTAATTTATAAATTATTATAATATAATAATATAATATAATTTACATTAATTTCCATAATAATTTATAAAATTACATAAAGTTGCCATCCTCGGGAGTAATCACATTTTTGATATGTTTTTCTAAGCCTTATTTAAACTTATTAAATTGCTGTCGTTTCGACACTCAAAAATGGCTATCGCCAGACTATAAACTAAATTCTAACCAGAAGTTTGCAACAACACCGTTCAAGTCGTGGATAAATAAACAAAGGTCTAGTATTTTACATAGTTTTTTCTAGTAGATCAAATAAAAAAAATAGACAATTTTGCACAAATATTTTGCGTACTTTGCTCTGCGATAGATGACTTATCTATACGCATTCTGTTATTTCATGTAAAGTTTTTTATTTGAGATTAATGTTATTTTCAAGTAATTTAAATGGCGTTGCACTACTAACTGCAGGAAGTTTTCAATTTTATTACATAATATTATAGGTATAAAAATATTTTACTAATGAGGTCCGAAAATTTTCTATTTATTTAAAGAGTAAATAATTTAGATACTAATAAACCAAATTAACTGGAATCAAATTTAAAAGAGTTTTTAAATAATTTAGTTGTTCTCGTAACCTGATAGAAAAAGGCTCTTCGGAAGCTCACTTTCATAAATAAAAAATATAACTCTAATTGGCAAAAAATGTTAAGATTGAATTTTTGATTGTGATTGAAAATACATTCAGTTTAGTAACACCATCAACAGAATATATTTCTAACGGAAAGCTACCTTAATGGTCTTCATAATCCATTTAATGAGGTGGATTACATCTTGTCTTATACAATCATTCTGTACTATAACTTTTCGTGTTCACTTCGCAACATTTAATTTATCCAATAATTCAATAATAATCTTATTCTGAATTTTCACCCTCACGGAAGACTATATAAAAAAATAAAGTATAATCCAAGTTGGTGGTTTGTAGTAACAGAAAGTCAAAATTGTCGAATCTCAACAATAAATCACCGTAATTAGCATTTATTTTATTTTAGACAATCAGCGCGTGTGAAATTCTACTCAAGCATTATTGTTTTTAAATATTTATTTTGTTGTATAATTTCTTTGACCGTGAAAACATATTTCCTGCAAAGTTTAAAATTATTAATATTATCTTTGCATTAGTATTAATTTCTTTTTTTTTTGTGTTAGACAATGTCACTCCATATGGAACTGTCCAAAGCGTTGACGTTACTGGATGCGACGAAGCTGACTCTAGATGTGAACTCCATCGCAACACAAACGTAACTTTTAAATTAACGTTCACAACACGTAAGTCCACTTAATTTAGATAGTTTTAATTTTTTAAACAAAATTTTTTATCAACAGCTCATGAAGTTACAAAAGTCAAAGCGATTGTTCATGGTATCATTTTGCACGCTCCCGTTCCATTTGCCTTACCAAATGGTGATGGTTGTGTTGATTCTGGCCTCACATGTCCCTTGACAGAAGGTCAAACATACGTGTACGAAAACAGCCTTCCAGTTTACAAAAAGTATCCAAAGGTAAGAAGGATTAGTATTCACTTTGTAATATTTCATCAAAAATTTTATTTTAGGTAACCGTCGATGTAAAATGGGAATTGCAAGACGACAGCAATAACGACATCGTTTGTGTTATAATTCCGGCCAAACTTGTATAATTAATTACTTATAATTTATTACAATAAGATTTTTATTGATTGATGATGAATTAAAAATAATTTTTTTAATTTAATTTTAATTAATTATCTAAATATTAATAATATATTTTTGATAAAGTAAGAAGAAAAAATAAGTCCAAAGAATAGAAACGCTTTACTTTTTAAATTGCAGTTTTATTCCTTTTGTTATAATATACGATAAGATTTAATTGCTTTTGTCATGCTAGGTCAAGTTAATTAATGGGTTACGTGATAAGTAGATAACTGATTAAGAAACGAAAACCTAACATTGCATTGACTATTGATCTGTTGATCGCATTAACCGAAAATTCGTCAAGACGTAAAACATTTATTTTTAAAATTAAGCAATTTAAATTATAATTGAAATAATTGGTTTTTAATACTTTAATTACCTTAATTAACATTTTTACGTAACATATATTTTGGGAAAAAAACTCTAAATGAATATGAATGAAATAATATTTTAACAAAATTTTAAGGTATAATTAAAATTTTGTGATACTTTTAACTTATTAATTTTAAAATTTAAATATATAAATTTTCCAAATTAATAATAATTTATAAAAATTTATCTCTTACGTTTCCAATATTTTATTGCGATTATTGTTTTTTATTTTTCCATATACTACATTCATTTTCATACATCATAAGATATGATATATTGTCATGATATTTTTATCATAAAAGGGAGTACATACAAAACTTTATAATAATTATTAATTGTCTTATAATTTAAAAATATATAAAAAAAAAATTAACGGTGGAGAAAATGTAAATAAAAACTATTTAAATAAAACAAAAACGACCCCCAAAATGTTGACAGTCAGGCCTGTGAAAAACCCTAAATATTGAAAAACATAAAAATCAAGATTTCAAGTTGCTGAACGACAAATTAGAATTACTAAAATTAAATTGTGCTTAAAGAATTAACAGCAATTAATAAAGATATAGCGGATAAATGTTATTTGCTGGTAGATTAGCAATACGTTAAAAATTTAAACAGAAAACTTAAATAATTTTCAAAGCAATTATAGATTATAGAACCAGCATAGAGGTACTATTTTTTTGTCTATAACTTAAACAAAAATTAATTTTTTGTTTGATTACAGTTAGAAATAACTCTTACTACCAAGGGTTTAAAAATTTTGTAGTAAATAAAATAAAATAAGACGAAATCTTCTTTCGTAAAAATTTTTATTGCAAAATGAGAACTTGCGAGAGAGGTTTAGAATAACAGCTAAACTCAGCTAAACTTCAGTTCAACAACTTTAAGAAGTTTTAACAACGAACCTTGTACAAATACACATGGGTATATAATATTAGTTGTAAATTTTTTTAGTTGAACTTTTGCTATTATAAAAGTGGTAAGTACTTCTCATTAGGACAAAACGACAGAAAATGTAGATGAGCTCTGGGAGGTATGAAATATTCTTCAATGCATCTTATGCTTTTTATTTATTTAACGTAAATCCGTCACATCGCATACTACATACATAGAAGAAGAGAAAGGAAAAAAAATCAATAAGAATTTTGTTTAAATTTAGTTAATGCTAACACATTGATTATGTCGAGTTGGGGATATTCCATACCCCTCAGACCTCCCGGTGTGTTACAGTTTTTACTGCGTGCTTTCTCTAACTATGCTTTATCTTTATCTTGAACGTATTCAGATCTGATCTTGAACTAAGTATTTAGATACATAACTATTTCAAAAAATGTATTTTGTATTTTGTAAACACAAATTTAATTTATTTTGCTCACCCCTGGCGCCTGGGTTCGAAATATTACATATTAACCTACACTGACAATTTTCTATGTAGTAAATGTGACAATAGAAAAAATATAAAAATAAATGAGAAAATCCATAAAATGTATGGATTTTTTTATCTGACTGAAGCATTAGTCGCATAATTATAGTGTACTATTATTATATAGTCAACCTGGCTATATAATTAGCATTATAGAATTATGTTCAAAACGTTTTGACTGCAGAGTTGAATGGTTTTTTGCCTGGTTTCTTTGAGATTCCTAAGCAGAATGTTTAGAACTTTTTCTGCCATAGCTTTGATGAAGTATGCTATAGCTGCAGACGAGTATTGTAGATATTCCTTATGGTGGTTTTCAACGAAATGGGTATTTTCTTCAGAAAAAACTTTTTAATATTATCAAATCCAAGAGCTCTTTTACTCTTTAGAAAAATTTATTTGCTTAACCCTTTTAATTTCCAACTTTAACGGAATCAATATGACCATCTTCACCTTGACCTTGGCCACAATCACCTTCTGTGGTGTTTGAATTTGAAAGTGGTTTGTTTACCTTTATTAAGATTGTTTTGAGAGCTCGACATGGAGGTTCGTTGGGAAAAGTGGGCAGCAACTGAACCTGAAGCAAAACTTTCGTGTTTTCGTATGGACCATCGTCTTCGATCCGTTCGTGGTGCGAAACGAAAATTATTATCTTTGTGAGCTCACCGATAACTATGTATTCACCAAAATTACTGTTACTTGTGTGACCACGTTATCACTTCGTATGCCATGATAGGCCTCCGTATATTTTTTGTAAATACTGTTTAATTTACTAAATATTTTAATTTTTTTATTTTTTGTGGGTTCAGATGGTTGCATGCAAATATTTATAAGCAAGAGACAACTTAAAATTTTTTGTATCGTTTTATAAATTGTCGTTTTTAATTTTATTTCAAAATGTGGTAAATAAATTTTGTTGCTATATTAAAA
Source organism: Cantharis rustica (assembly GCA_911387805.1). NCBI lineage: Eukaryota > Metazoa > Arthropoda > Insecta > Coleoptera > Cantharidae > Cantharis > Cantharis rustica. Next base: position 52,191,573 of record OU426878.1, on the reverse strand, counting down.
TTTACCTCATGTGGTATCGTAATTGCGCTTCAAACCTGCGCTTGTCGTATTATTCAATTTCGTTGCAAACCAATTTCAATAATCACTAAATCTTCAAATTAAATTAAATAATGTTCAAATGTTTTACAGATAATCGTATTAAATACATTTTTTTATATATAATTGTTCAATTTTTCATACCATTTTTATCCGAGTTCTTGTTTGCTTATTTACTTCTTCTGTACTTCCACAAAAATATCTTCTCCTTGGGAGTCCACAATTCCAGCACCAGTTTTTGCCACCTCAAATTTCTCTTCGGTTTATTTTTTGTCCTCCTTGATGTCGAATTTTGTTTTGTTTTATTTTCTTCAATTTTTGTAATTTCTAGTTGTCCAATTTCAAAACTTTCATTTTTGTGGCCAATTTTTATTTTTCTTGTAGTAACTGTCATCAATTTCCCATCTTTTAATCTTCAAATTTTTCCTTACATTTTTTTGATCCTATATCCATTCTTAATGCAACATTTTATTTTCTTCAATAATTTTCCTGGAGCAAGCAAACTAATAAATTCAAATTTCTTTTCTTTCTTATCCATTATTTTATTATTTTTCCCGTTTTATACTCTTATGCTTATTTTTCGTCACTTTTTTATTATTTAGGTATTCTCCACTGTCCATCATTGAATCCAACTTTGTTAATTTTTTCTCATTACCCGCATTAAGCTCCTATTCTAATTCCCCTCTCATTTTTCTATCTTGTATTATCCGTTTTTTCATTTTGTTCATGTTTTCTGCCATTGAGTCTATTTTCTCATTTAGTTTTTGTTTTTAATTTTTTAAAATTTTTGCTTTGTTTTTAATTTCTTTTTAACAATTTTATTTTTATTTAAAAATTTCGAGCCCCACGTTGGGCCTCATTTAAATGCGATGCCCCCTGTATAATTTTGAAAAAATATTTAAATTTTTTAAAATAATTCAATTTTTAATATATCGTGGGCAAATATTTATGAGTATGAGACTCTTCTCTTATTTCAAATTGTAATAATTTTTTTATCGTATCAAACTTTACGTTTCTAATTTTTGTTCCAAAATGTGGTCTATAAAATGATAATGTTACCTTATGTGATATCGTTCTAGAGCGGCAAACTTGCGCTTGGCTGCTCACAGCTGACCACCCTATCAATTAACTTCGTCGTGTAAAATTTCACAAAACAACCTAAAATCTAAATTCTCAAAATATTTACTCTTATACACCTCATTCAAATAAAACAACTTTTTACTCAAGTCAAAATTATATTTTATATCAAAATAATCAAACTAATTTGCAGCGGACACAACTTTGCGACCGGCTGCATAATGACAGAAAGGTTTGGTTTTCCTCTTTATTCCCAACATCGTAACAAATAAATTACTTTACAAAATTTTTATGTACAAGACGTCGCAAATATTAAAATCAAAACAAAATAAACTTTTAAATAATTTACAAAATAAACAAAAACCAGAATTTCACATTTCAAAACACGACAGTATATTTATTTTTTTATCTCTAATATTTGAAGTAAATTAAATACTGTTTTTTATAACATGTTTTTTTTCTGACGAGATGGACTCGTCTGGAATTATTATTTTAAACCTAGCTCTCGCTTCCTCGATAAATAAGGGCCAATTAGAGCTTTCAGCAGTGACCGGCAGTGTGGTGTAAAGCTTGAATTGACGGGCTGCTTGACGGGAAACTCTTGAAGTTTGGGTGATAAGGAAGACGGAATTCTGTAGACATCAGAAGATGCAGATTCAACCATAACTTTGTTGTTTCATACCTTCATAACCCTGTCTAGTTTTATTTTTAATAGTTCAAGCAGAATGTTGGTCAGCTGCTATCTGCTATCCATAGAAGATTTTGACTTTTTTCTTTTGGAAGAATATACAATCACGTCGTATTTTGTTCTGAGATTTTTGGGTTGCAAGTTCAGAATTGCGGGCATGTAGTTCCTCGAAGAGTTATGTTTTAATAGTACCTTGTTTTCATTTTCCGTCGGAGGGGAAGAGAGTCGGTCTTTTGTGGTCTTTTGTATTTCCTACTAGTAGTAGTTTTGTGTTTTCCCCTTGAAGCAGCTTGGAGCAACAGACTTTTCAGGATGACAACTATGTTTACAACATTTTCCTTACTTCTGAGAACGAATAAACGAATATTATGTATTTTCTTCTTTTGTTTTTAAGAATTGGACTTTATTGATTTGTTTGATTTGATCTTTGTATTGATTTTCGGTAGATTTATCTGGTGAGGTGATTTATCTTAATGAGATTAATCTAATTTCGTGTAGGTGGTTGTATACTCATATTGCTGTGTCAAGGTTAGGAGTAATCTAGATTATCTCGGGTTCTCCTGCTCTTCGTTTAGTTATTTTTCTTCCTTCTTCCTTCTTTTGTTGCGTCTTTTTTTCTTCGACTTCTTTCTATTCATTCTCTTTGTTTGTTTCTTCTTCTATCTGCCTTTTCTTGTTAGATGATCTTGCTTTTCACCTCCTTTTGAGATGTTTCCATAAATTCGACGATTTTTCTCCTTCCTTTTGTTGTTTATCTCGTCTTCACTGCAGTTATAATCTTCTATGTTTCTAGGTTTACTGCTCTGTGATGAATATGTCATTGTACATTATCTTAGTTTCCTACTTTGAACTGCAGTTTTTTCTGATTGTTCGATCAAGAATTCTGGATTTAATGTAAATTTTAAGATAAGCTTACACGCACTTAGGCTGCAAAATCGGGCTCCGGCCAAACCACTCCAGCTGTAGGAGGAACTCTAGAATTTTGACATACGGAGTGTCACTGATTCTGGCTATATCGAACCAGAAGTTCTCAATACGGATTTTCTTGTTGAAGTCAACGCCGGACAGTCGCAAAGTACAAGTTCGGTTATTTCTTCTTTTTCATTGTATTCACGATATAGGGGTTATCCGTATACCTCATCGTCTGAAGGGGTTTATTTAACCTGTAGTGTCCATGCAAGATTCCTGCAATACTCTGGTTAAGTTCAGGTAGTATCTCGCATGTTTCGAAGAAGGTGCCCGTATTGCACCTATTGAAGGTGCTCTCGCTCTTGCTTGGTCGCATGCAGTTTTACGAGTGCATCTAGAGCCGCAAGAAAAACCATCGGAGAAGTTTCTCGCCAGTTTGTCAATCTATGTGTTGCCTACGTCATCTCAATATTCCTTGACCTAACAGTGAAAAAAAAACATTTTGGCAGATATCTTATTCGGTGTCCGGATGGGATCCAGTCAAGAACCACACCAGAAGTAATGTCACGTCATATTTCTTGTCAAATATGTATTTTGGGGTAGATTCTATCGGGCTCAAAGCGCAGTAGAGGTATTCTCTTGAAGTATTCCTTCAGGATCTGCATATGAGCCATATCTCATATTTGATATCGGAGTTGGAAGATATTGTTCTATATCTTTGCGTAGTTGGAAGATATTGTTCTATATCTTCCAACTACGCAACCTAAGAGCACCTCTAACCACCACCTCTCGCACATGGAGATCAAGTGGTTGAAGGTAGAGGAGAGTCTCAAGAGATGTGTTCGATGTTGTTTGCATTACCCCAGTTGCAGCTTGGTGACTAAACAGATGCCGTTGGTTTTTGCTTGATTCTGAGCGACCATAAAAGAGCATCATAGCATAGTATGAGTCTGACAATTGCGGTATAGAGCCAGAGGGTGATCTTAGGAGACAGGCTCCATGATCGTCCCATTGCCCCGACATTGTTTGATTAATCGTTTGTTTGGGTTCAATTTTTTGTTTGTTTTTTTATTTATTTTGTTAGGAGCTTTTATCATCTTGTCTTCCAATATTGTTGGCTTTGCCAACTGTTTTTCTTATTTTACTTATCATAAAAGGTAAAATATTCACAAGGCTACTATTGACTTTGTACAAATACCAATAGAAGTTTTAAATTTGTACTTTGCAAACCTGCCTTTGTGAGTCAAAGCAGTCAGTGTTAGCCAATCGAATAGTAAGTAATAAAGTTATAAAGTAATAAAGTAGTAAAATTTCAAAGAAGAGTTTTGGCAAGCTTGTAGTTTATGAGTGACTGAGAATTAATCTGACGTCTTTTTGCTTGCCTTTTCTTCTTGTTCAGGTATCCAAGTGCGCACCTCAAGTACGTAAGAAGACATTATTACAAAACGAATAAACTGAGGATCTACATATTTTTTTCCTTAAAATTAAGAAATAATCGAATTTGAAATATCGATTTTCACGTAAGATTTGTTTGAAAGTTCCACTGCATTGTCGGTCTATTTGCTCAACGTATATACAAGCAGGAGCGAGTTTTCAAGAGTGGGGTGCACCGCAGGTGACTGTTGACCGTGCAGCGGTTAACTTAAAAAACGGGATGTAGTGGTCGGAGCGTAGAGAACCGAAGCGAAACTACGGAAAATATCGGACCCACTCTAAAATCTAGACAACTCACATAAAATAATAGAAAACCGTATTTTAATTCATTTTTTGTTCCAATAAGAACCAGGGGACTAATGTAGTGCAAATTATTCTCAAAAAAAGTTTAAAACAATCACAATCACCATTTTGGCTTTTTGCGCGCTTATTTATGAATGATCTTCAAAACTTTAATTATATAATTAGGTATTTGAATAAAAAATAATAATGGATTTTTTTATTTTATTTCAATACCTAATCATAAATGATATTGAAAATCAACACGAAAAGTTTTTGAAAGGTTACATTCAATTAATTAAATTAATTAAAATGTGTATAATTTCAAAAAATATCACGTGACTTGAAACGCGCCACGATTGAGAATAATCGGATACCGTGCTCGTGACGTCACATCCCTACAAATTTCATATGGGAACATAACCGTTAACACAATAAAGTGATCTTCACAACAATAAAAATGTGTTTTAGTTTTAGGATTAATATCAGGATTAATATTAATAATCAAACCATTGATTTCGACGTTTAACATCGTTTGGTATACTTGAAAACATTTTTTCAGGTGTCTTATTATAGTATTTTTACAAAGCTGTCAAATAGAAGCAAAGAATTGTAGATGTGTTTAAAGTTTAAGTTTAAAAATTAATTTTTAATTTGATTTAACTTCTTAATTATTGTAAAAAAAAAATAAAATAAAAATAGTTTACTTATAAAACTTATAATTATATTATATAATATTACCATTTATGACAAAAAAAATTTTTTGGTCAAAAACTCAATTGAAATAAGTGAACCGCCATATTCACTACCGGACACAAAATACTCACGGATAATAGTAGTAATAAAAGTCAATTTATTACTATTAAGGCTGTTCTCCGCGACTATCCATCCCAACGTAATGAAAGGAATTCCGTGTAGTGCAAAGACAGCAAACTTGACGTGTAGAAATTTTGTAATGCTTTTAAAGTGTAAACATGTGTAGAAAAATTACTACGAATCAAGGAAAGATTGTAACCTGATAACCCTATACTATCTTACTATGATTTTTACCGAAGGTATTTAAATATACTTATTTTACAATTAGATAACGATATGTTGACGTGCGGAGTGTGTAAGAAATCTATAACGAGATATGAGGACTGCATACAATGCAAAATGAAATGTAAAGCAAGCTATCACATCGGTTGCGTCAAAGTTGATATAGAAACACTTCACAAATTGATTAATACTGGAAGAATCGAACAATGGATTTGCGATTAGTGTAAAGAAGCAGACATAACCTCAAATGAGACACCTATAACTTTCGACAATAACAAGGTATTACTAGCGAAAACTGATAAAATATGTGTAAATCCTCTTATAACTACCGAACCTAACCATGAACAACAATTGAATTTTGTATATCACAAGCAGACGAATATCAAATTGAATCAAACCATGAATTTGTTGAACCCCAAGACAGTGGCGGCTCGTGAAAAATATTCTTGGGTGTTCTGCATTATAAAAATGGCAAGATATCAGAAAATGGCAATCTCAAAAAATAAATTTACATATTGCACATTTTTAAATATTAAACGTACAACACTTATCTAAAATGTATTACTTTATATGATTTTACATTTTTACAATAAATTGCAATCCTAACTAATTTTCGAAAAAATTTTATTAAGTACAGCTTATGAGAGAAGTTGTGTTAAAAATATTAGTAATATTTCATTTTATTTTTTCTTCATTTAATATTCATAAGCATTTATTTTATGTACTAGTAGGTATAAGATACTATCTTCGATATTCATAATTTCAATTAAAGTTCATAACGCAAGATGTGTTTAAAATAAAATCGTACATATATGTTCGTAAAACCAGAGCTGAAATATGAGCAGAACGGTTGTACATTTGGTGGGTTGTTCCTATATCTTGTAATCTGCGAGTTTAATAATAAACATTATTATTGTAGAAAACACCTACATAATTTTAATTTTATTGTTATTAATAATTAAACGTAATTTCATTTTGAATTTCTAATATAGGATCTGCCAAAAAATAATTTTACTTCTATTTTGATAATAGTATTTATAAGAAACTTGGTAAAATTAAAATTTGTACTAAATTTTCAAATTACACTATATTACGAGCATTAAACTATTGCATTTTATTGTTTAACCATGTTGTTGAACAATTAATGAACAAAAATTAACTTACTAGTTGTTTTCATAAGTCAAATTTTAAATTATATTACAAAAATACGGCATGTAATTCTGCATAAGATGCAGCTCAATTTGTAGTGTATACCGTGGTGTTAGGATTGTCCTAACACCACGATGTATACTGGTATGGATACGATTCCACCCGATAGCTCGCGTCATTTCATGTTCAGAATCATTTCCAGCACATCGAAGTTAAACAGTGATTTCGAAAGCGTAACGGACTTGTATTAATTATTACAGTACTTATTTGACTGACTGATAAAAGTACTTATAACTCAAGGCAATATAAGAAGCGCGCTTTGAAACCAAAATTGATTAGTCTTCAATTATTGAAATAATTTGAAATGTGGTGGTTATACTAATAAGTAATAATTAATTTGGTATACTTTATTCTGATATTTGGCGGTTCTGCAGCTCTGCAGTTCCTATGGTAGAACCGCCCCTGCCCCAAGACCTAGCTGAAGCATTTCAAGTGATTGGTAATAGGAAAAGACTCCGAAGTCCCGAGCAGCTAAACTCACGGAAGCAGTCAAAGATATCCGACTACTGGTTAGCTAAACCGATATCGACACAAAATCGATTTGAAATTCTTTCACAGGTAGATGAAAACACTAAAGATACTAATTTAGAACACAGCTATAAAACAAAGCCACCTCCTATAACCATATACATAGTACAGGAAATTGAACCCCTACATGAAGTTCTTAAAAAAATAACTAATGAATATAGAATAAAAATTGAAAGAGACAATCGAGTCAAAGTACAGTTACTAAAAACAGAACATTATAATCCGGTTATACAAGCTCTTGACGAGAAAAAGACGGAGTACCACACCTATGGATTCAAACGGGACAGAAGCTTTAGAGTCGTACTCAAAGAAATGTTCTCCTCCTTACCAAATGATGCCATAATAAAAAAAACTTTACTTGAAGCTGATCACGAAGTGACTAATATGTGGAACATTAAGCACAGAGAAAACAAGGACCCACTACCGATGTTCTTTGTTGACCTTAAACCTAGTGATAACAATAAAGAGGTTTACAAAATAAACACAATTGGAAATTACGCAGTAAAGTTCGAGCCACCTCGCGCAAAACGAGTAATTCCACAATGCACTAAATGCCAGGAGTACGGCATCAAAATGCCCTAAACAAAAACGCATTGATACATATGCCAATTGTATGGGCAAACACCCCGCCAACTATAGGGGATGCATGGTGCATAAACAGCTGCAAAATAAAATGTACCCTACGCTCCGAGATAAAAGAGACGAACTTCAAACCCGAGATACCTTAAACCAGCAAACACAACGGACGATGACATTCTTCCCAAGAAATAAACATTACAACAATACAGATAATAATCAACAAAGCCAATCACAAACATCTTATGTTCAAACTAATTATGATCATGCATTCCCCCAACTTCCTTTACAGAATGACAAATCATATGCTCAAATATCAAACAACACCCCTCGGTTAGAAAATACAAACTGGCAAACAAATCAACCTAGAGGTCTGGTCAATAACCAATTCACAAACGACACCAGCGAACTAAAACACCTGATGCGAGAACTTATTGAACAAAATAAGGAAAACTCCCGAAACATGAGTATAATGCTAAACCTTTTAACTGTACTTGTAAACAAAATCAATGGCAGCACACTACAAATATAGAATAGCCGTTTGGAATGCCAACGGGTTAAACCAGCACCTACAAGAGATCAAAGTATTTTTAATTAATCAAAATATCGATATTATGTTAATATCAGAGTCACACCAAACCTGAAAAAACCTGGTTTTTCCAAAACCAGGGAAGGCTCATGGAGGTACAGCTCTTATCATACGTGATAAAATAAAACATCACGAAACTGAAAAATACGAAAAAAGAACATCTACAAGCAACTAGCATTGCTTTAGAGGATGGTTTGGGTGAATGTACCATTACGGCTATATATTGTCCACCAAAGCATAACATGAAATCGAAAGATTATGACGAATTCTTCAATACATTAGGAAAAAGATTCTTAGCTGGTGGAGATTACGATGCATCACATATGGGATTCACGATTAACCACGACAAAGGGCAGAGAGTTGTACAGAGCTGTGCAGACTAATAACCTTAAGCTCATATCTACTGGCACACCAACATATTGGTCAACTGACACAGAAAAAATTCCGGACGTGATTGACTTTTGCATCACGAAAGGAATTGATACCAAGAAAGTCATAGCCGAATCCTGCCTGAACCTTTCATCAGACCACTCACCAGTTATTGTTAGTATACTTACGCAAATATTAACAAGAAAAAACAACCATCTTTAAATTGCAAGCAAACTGATTGGAATTTATACCAAGAAGAACTCGACAAACAAATCACACTGAAGAGACCTCTGAAGACGGAGCGCGAAATAGAAGAGGCAGCAAATGCCCTCATTGTAGGTATGGCGTGCAACACCGGATGCACACACTTCCGAAATCAAACAATCTGTGCCGCTTATAATCAAACACAAAATATCTGAAAAGCGAAAACTTAGAAAACGGTGGCAACAAACAAGACATCCTGATGACAAAACCAACTTCAACAAAGCTACCAGAAAATTAAAAGAAATGTTAGCGGAAATAAAAAATAGGGGCACACAAAACTATCTGGAGAATTTGACTGCAACACATGATACTGACTATTCACTGTGGAAGGCAACTAGAAAGATAAAAAGACCGCAACAATCAATACCACCTATCAAAGACAAAACCAACAACTGAACAAGAAGTGATCAGGAGAAAGCAAATGTCTTTGCGGAACACCTGTCCGATACTTTCCAACCTAACCCATCTGTTACCACAGCTGAAGAAGAAAGTAAAATAAAACAATACTTAAAAGCCCCATATCAAATGGACTTTCCTATTAAAAACTTTAAAGTCAAAGAAGTGAAGAATACAATTCTAAAAGAAATTAACCCAGCAAAGGCTCCAGGATTTGATTTGATTACCGGAAGAGTGCTTCAAGAGGCCACAAAGAAATGTCTTAAGGTAATCACACAAATATTTAATGCAATTATTCGTATTAATTATTTTCCCAATCTGTGGAAGGTAGCCCAAAGTGTGGTGATCCCAAAACCCGGCAAAAGGCCTGATGACGTGAAATCGTATAGACACATAAGTCTGCTTCCTACATTATCGAAAGTCTTCGAGAAGCTACTGCTTAAACGTTTAAAGCCCATAATGGAAGATCGAAAACTAATACCGGATCATCAGTTCGTTTTTCGCAATTAACACGGAACAATAGAACAGGTACATCGAGTGGTAAAAAGAATTAACAGTAATCTTGAATAGAAACGTTTTTGCTCAGCGGTCTTTCTTGATGTTATCCAAGCATTTGATTGGGTGTGGCACGATGGACTGCATTACAAGCTGAAAAGGAACCTTCCTTACCACTTTTATTTGGATCTGAGATCATACCTGAGCAATAGACATTTTATGGTCAAACAACAAAACGAGTACACTAAATTACCATCAACGCTGGGGTACCTCAGGGGAGTGTCTTGGGTCCGATCCTGTATATTTTATATACACGTGACTTACCAACAATAAAGTTGACAACAGTCGCTACCTTCGCAGATGATACTGCCATCCTTGCCTCTCACAGTGATCCTACATGCGCATCTAGAAATCTGCAAGAATGTCTTACAAAAATTCAGAATTGGTTTAATAAGTGGCGCATTAAAGTCAATGAAGCAAAATCTGTGCATGTTACATTCACTTTAAGAAGAAACACCTGCCCACCTGTCACACTAAATAATTCTTTAATACCACAAGCAGAAGACGCAAAATATCTCGGCTTGCACCTGGACAGACGACTCACTTGGCGAAAGCATATATTCACGAAGCGTAAGCAGCTGGGGTTGAAATTCAGACAATTATATTGACTAATCGGCAGAAAATCTGAAATGTCAATCGAAAACAAGATATTGGTATACAAGGCTATACTTAAGCCGATTTGGACCTATGGCATCCAGCTCTGGGGCTCAGCAGCAAACTCCAACCTGGAAATAATTCAAAGATTCCAAAATAAAGTGCTTCGTACTGATGCACCGAGATTCATACCCAACAGCGTTATACAACATGATCTTCCATTGCCAACAATCAGAGAAGAGATTGAAAGATTCAGCGTGAAATACCGTACGAGACTTTCTGACCACCCCAATGCACTGGCAACGGGGCTTTTTACGGAAAACGATGGTGAGGTTCGTAGATTACATAGATTCAAACCTGAAGACTTGACACATCGATTTATAAAGCGTGATTAACATGTGAACATAGGTGATGATGATTTGTATTATCTGATATAGAGGTTACTTGCTGAAGTAATACTCTGCATGCTATTTTCATTTATTATTCACTTATTATTTTTATGTTATTTCAAAAAGGAACTTATTATAATTTTTTATAGATTGCTTGTATCTTAGGAGTTAAAAAAAAATTTTTACAATTATGCTCTAATTATAAATGAAATAATTTTCGTTGTTTTTAAAATTATTTTTTTCGACAATTTTATGAAAGCTTACGATGACTTGGCTATATACAGTGATTTTGATATACAGTGTACTGTATATGGAAATAAATCAATTTGTAATTTAAAAATAATCCCTTGTTTTTTGAATTTACACATACGGCACCGAAAAATGAGTGTCGCCTGAAGTCCGTGTTTCTTGTTACTTTCGAAATCAATTATTCAAAATTATGTTGAAATTATTGAATTTCTTTCCAAAAACATGCTAAGCATAAATCATAAAACTGATTTTCTATTTTTGGTATCGGTGTTCTTTTGTTTTGATGATATTGAATCCTTTGATATCAAGTGCAAATACAGGATTTCGTTTAGGGGGAGTATTTTTGTGTGATTTTACATATCTTTCAGAAAATTCGTTCTAAACAAAAAATTTGATAAAATCTTAGATGTTACCCATGTAATACTTGCATTTAAATAATTCTGTTCGCCTTAAAAAAATTTGAAATTGGTTAAATAAAGTGCTTAGGTAGTCGCATAGCATTCGTATAATGTTACACCGTGGTTACATCATAATATAATACTATAGCATTTATCTTACTACTAAAAGTTGACAAAGCAATTTTTAATTTTATATTGAACAGATGAAAAAATTTTATTTTAAAACATCAATATAAATAGGAGTTGGGAACTGTCAGAAAATTGGACCCACGATTTTCAAAAATTTCATCTACACACTAAGAAAGAAGACACTTTTTTAAGCATACTTGAACAAAAATTTTGTAGAATAATGCAAAATTTTTCGAAAAAAATCGATTTTAAAAATGTAAAATTTAATGTTTTTTAGATATACCTTTTAACACGGCTGCATGATTAGCCGATTTTTTGTAAGGCAAAACAATTTAAAAATATCCCTGAAAAATGACAGAACTCGCCTAGGGTGGAACTCGAAGCCATAGAACTCGTCCGGGTGTCGACCGCGACTGACAACAACATTAAAAGTATATCAAAGCACACGTACCGTCAACAAAATGAGACCGTCACCGACGAGCCCGTACATCAACGTGAGACCGACCGTCATGCATCGGGGTGTATCATATTACACCTTTGCAATTTGCATTACCTTGCATTTTGTAATTTTAAAATGTTATTATTTCGACAACTATTGCATAATCCTAAAAAATTTTTGTGTTAATAAAATAATAATAACAATCGGCATTCCATCTCATAAGAAATATCGCCGCGTCGTTGGACGCTTTCCAATCCATTTTCCAGGGTGGATTAATCCCTATTTGCTGCTGAGTGCTTTACCCATTACATTCTTTTTCTCCTTACAGCTCTTTGTGTAATCTTGCTTCTTCCACGACTCTCTTCCACAACTGGCTATCCATAGTCCTCGTTCTCCAGTCCTTCAGCTGCATCGCTCCCAGATCCTTTTCGATCTCGTGCAACCACCTCATTATTGGCCTTCCCCTCGGACGCCCAACATCTGGTTTCTATCTCATCACAATTCCAATTGCTCTATCATTTTCCGGTCTCATCACATGACCTAACCATCCCAGTCTCATCGCCTTAATGTGTCGGACAATGTTTCTGTTTTCCAATTCGTGTTCTATTTCGTTATTTGTTGTTATTCTATACTGTACATCGTTTATTCTTCTGATTCCCATAATCTTTCTCATTATTTTTCTCTCGAAAACATGCAGCTTGTTCTCCTCATTTTTCGTCAGGCACAATATCTCCATCCGGTATATTACTACGGGTCTTATTAGAGTCGTATATATTTTTATTTTTGTCTGTTTCCGTATGTTTTTATTCTCTAACAGCTTCTTGTTTCCGTAGTATGCCCTGTTTCCTGCCATTATACGATCTCTCACTATTTCTTCTCTTTTGTTATTATCGTTAATTTGCACTCCCAGGTACTTAAAAGTTCTCACCTCTTCAAAGTTATATTCTTGGATCTTGATTGCTTTTTCTGTTTTTCTTTTCCCTCTATAGCATTTCATGAATTTCGTCTTTGATTCGTTTATCTCAAGGCCTGCCCTTTGTGCTTCCTCTGCCAACTTTGCAAACGTTTCAACTAGTGCTCTGTGCGTTCTTGCTATTATTACGAGGTCATTAGCAAATGCTACTATTTGCACCTCTTTATTTATTATTGTCCCGGTACATTTTGTTCTTTTCATTACACCTTCCACCACAATATTGAGCAGGTCGGCCGACAACGCATCGCCATGTCTTACTCCTGTGCTTGTGCTGAATTCTTTGGTCAATCCTTTCGTTGTTTTTATTATCGCTGTTGTGTTCTTAATTGTCATCTGAATCAATCGTATAATTTTTGCAGGTACTTTCAATTTTTCCATTTCCTCCATCAGGTGTCTCCTTTTAACTCGATCAAAGGCCTGCCTGAAGTCCACGAATAACATCTCCAGCCGAATGTCGTGCTCATGGCACTTTTCCATTAACTGTAACACTACAAACATCGCATCTACTGTTGATCTACCAGGTCGAAAACCTTGTTGATAGTCTCCTATCTCGCTATTTACATGTTCTTGTAATCTCTTGTGGATTATTTTGGTTATCGTAGAGATATTCCTCTATAATTAGAACACTCCTTTAAGTCTCCTTTCTTGTGGATTGGGATGATTTCTGCTACATTCCATTCTGCTGGTTGTGTTAATATACACAGAAAATCGTTCTCTTTCCTATAGTGTAGTTGAAATTTTTGAAATCGTGGGTCCAAAATTCTGACAGTAACCTAGGAGTTTTTTAAATTTGAAGTTTCGATTTTTGAAATTGCATACATACGTAATATGTCAACTTGCCATATTATATGGTACACCTTTAAAATTCTTAAAAAACTATATTTGTTTGTTACCGTATGTACATAGTACATACTCAGCATTTTAGACAAATTAATTTAAACATACTTTCATAACACCAAACCAATAAACCTTTTATTCAAAAGAATTTTTAATTCATACCTACATTTTTAAATAGTTAAAAGTGTACATAATTTATTTATGCAGTATGTAACATTATACGGGAGATGCAAAACTTCCTTCTCAATTTATATACTTTTTCTACACGTCAATTGAAATTACTTGAAGCAATTTGAACTTTAGGTCCTAAAAACGTTTAAACTAATTAAGATATCAAAATTCTGTCTGAGCCAAAAGTTTCTAAAAATCGAGATTTACAAAATAACGGAAGATCTCAAATTCAATGGTTTTTTGGCTTTTTGGAAAAACCAAAAAACTTATTTGTAAAGGTTTGTAATAATCTAATACACGTTCTGTCAAAATTTCAAGTCAATTGGTCCAGCCGTTTAGAACTTATAAAAATGCACTAAAAGAACAGCCTTAACAATTTATTTAACTTTGTTTATTTATTTAATTTGATTTTATTTTTTTTTCTAAATTCAAGTCTTCGAAAATTAGACCTCTTTAAAGCATATTTTTTAATTTCTACTTTTACGTGGCCATCGCCCGGGAAAATATTAAATTTATTAAAAATGGATTAGTGCAATTTTAAGGAGCGCAAAGTAATCTACAAACTAGATTTAACCATTTTTTGTCTAAATTCAACGACTTTTGAATTATGAATAAAAGTAGGTAAGAATTGTTAAAAAATTGGAGCTTTCTTTTTATTTTGGTGTGTTTCAAAACTCTTTTTAAATGAAACATTTAAAAAAATTCTGACGCCTCATTTTGAATAGGAAATTTAATGGTTTACAACTTTTGTCTAGTAAAAATTTTTGAAAACCTAATCCATTTCATAGAAAATCAGAAAATAATAAATAAAGCAGCTAGAAGACAAAAAATTAAATTCACACTATTTTTATTGAAAAATTATTTTATTAATTAAGGATAAACTATTTCATTATTTAAGTAAATCTTCAAAATGACTACTATTATTTTCAATACACACTCGTGATTATTTTAAAAGTTGTATTTATTAATAAAATAATTTTTCAGTACAATTACTAAATTAAATTTTTTGTTTCGTAGCTACCTTGTTTACTATTTTCTGATTTTCCGTGAAAGGAATTGGTTTTTTAAAAAGTTTTACTAGATAAAAGTCAGTGGCGTAGCTAGGAATTTGATTCGGGGGGGGGAGCTGCGAGCGCAGCGAGCCGTTTTTAATAACGTCGCAGGCAAATTTTTTTCAAATTTTCGAGGTCATGCGCTCAATAGAAAGTTAAAAACTTACAATAAAAAATCATTTTTCCGAAAAAAGGGTTTCGTCAGACATTTTAACGTTAACGACAATAATAATAGCTTCCAACTAATAAATAAACACTAAAAATTAAATCGTAGAAATTATTATTATTCTAATATAATTATAATTGTAAAATTATTGCGTTTTTTTTATTCCAAAAGTATTTATAACCTCTTTTACATTAATATAGGCACATTCCTGTGAACTGCTAGTAAAGCTAAACCGCTTAACCTATTCTTGCCCGTACTATTTCTCAAATTTGGCTTTATTCGTTTTAAGATAGAAAATGTTCTTTCTACAGAGGCTGTAGTAACCGCTACTTTTCCTAAAATAATATATATATTAGTAAACATCAATATTGAACTGATTAAGAGCTTTCATTGCATATTTTGGAAGCTCTCCTTCATGGTTTTTTCATTTTTGATGCAAATCTATACATGGTTTGAAGTCATTGTAAAATTACAAATTAATAATTTCGGGGGGAGGGGGCTCCCCAGGCTCCCCCCTTGGCTACGCCACTGATAGCAGTTGTAGTCCGTTAAATTTTCTATCCGGAATGAGACGTCAGAATTTTTGTAATATAAAATCTGAAAATAAATCTTGAATTATTCAACATTTGTTTACTTACTTTAATTTCTAACTCCATAGCTATTAATTTTAGACAATGGTAATATCACTCATATTTAAGTTGTTAAATAAATAAGTCGTATAAATAATATAAAATACTCATATAATTTAATTTGCTCTGTCCCAAAGAAGATCGTAAATAATTTTCATCCTTTTTAGAGCTAAAAAAGATCAAAATAAAAATTGCCGTCCTCAAAAGGTTTGCGCCCCGGGGCTATAGCCCATTTAGCCCTGTAGTTAGGGTGGCCCTGGTTTTTTAATAAGTGATAGTTTTTGAAAGTAAAATTGCTACTTCCAGAAATCTAAAATTGGTTATTTCTCAATCTAAGCTAACTTAATATACCAAATACCAAATCTTCCAGTAGTGTGCTCTGTTATGGTAGAAAACACGGAAACGATTCTCAATTCAAATCAATTTTAAAAATTTGATATTTATAAAAAATCGTAAAAAGTTATGTTTTGATAATATAAGTTATAGTATAATTTATTTGAAATAAAAATTATGCCGTCGAAATAGCGCTCTATTTATTAGACCGCCTGTGTACACCACCGCAGTCACCGCA
This sequence comes from Cantharis rustica, assembly GCA_911387805.1. Classification (NCBI taxonomy): domain Eukaryota; kingdom Metazoa; phylum Arthropoda; class Insecta; order Coleoptera; family Cantharidae; genus Cantharis; species Cantharis rustica. The sequence goes on along the minus strand of OU426878.1, from coordinate 52,175,029 downwards.
AGACGTGGTGGCCGCGATTTGTGTCACGTGAACTGAAATGTATTACAATACGTAGAACAATAGGCAACCCGTAAATATTGTATGTATCTCACGTGGCTAGCATCTGGGAAACTTTTAAGAAAAGTAAAAATATTTATATATAATTTTCGTTTTCATAATTTAAATTCAATTTTAATTTTGTTTTGAATTATTTAGAAAGTAATCTATTTAAACAATAGAAATAGTTTTACCGTAAATTTTTGTTGAAAATGAACCCCGATAGATTAAATTAATTCACATCTGCAATGAATCTTAATTGGTTCCATGGGGAGCACCACGTTACAATTTAATTTCCAAGTAAAATTTGACGATTTTAGTTTATCTTTTATCTTGTTCTAAGGTTTTCCATGTCTTTGTGACACACAAAAGAAAATTGGCACTTAAACTGCCTGTTAATGATTAACCAAAGGAATTTTGAACCGACAAAGAAATGTTAAGTTTTCAAAGGCACTGGAAGTTTTAAAATTTAATGACGTTAGAGTCGAGATCATTAAGCAAACTTTTGTTTTATTATGTATCGCTGCAGTAGGTACTCCATAAAAAAATAATTAAAATTAATTAACAGTGTCCCCAAGAGGAATTCGTACAACTTCTTAGGTTAGAGTTCGCAAACTTTAGTTTTACAAAATTTTGATCTTGTTCTTCCCGACTGTTATTCTCAAGACTCGTTTCAGCTGGAAGCTGTCGACAAAGTTTATTTTCAAGCTTTGTAGGTCGATATAAATAGAGACTGCGCCTCTGAACATTTTCGGCTATTGGGCAGGTTAGTACCTAACCAGATGCTGTTGGTTAGATGGGTTAGATGTAAGCATGCTGTTGTTACTTCAGGTTGTTTCTTTCCTATTTTGACGTAACAATGCGTACTCACGACACTTGTTAATTGTCAAAATTTTAAAACATCCCAAAAATAAGGTAAGAACTTTTTGTCTTTTAAATCTCGAAAATTGCTAATTAAAAGTTTGTGTTAAAATTCTAAACGCGATGTTTATTCTAATTTGCAATTCTTGAGAGTCGAGATACAATTTTCTTTCGTTTCTCGTTAATTTAACACAATCGAGATTTGCAACTAAAATGTAGATTGTCATCGTTATCATACTAATGAGACGTTTGCTTAATTTTCATTCAAAACAAGTAAATGTTTTCAAAACATTTTATTGGCTTTGTTTATATTTCATTTCGGAGCTTTTAATGTTAAAATTATTCAAAATATTTTGTTTTTTGTCTTTCTTACTTTTAAGTTTACAAGCTTTATAATATTACGTATGTATGTTTGTGTTTACGTTTCGGCAAATTGAAAACAATGTTTAAAAAATTATTATTAAAGACTACCAAGTTAAATTTCGCCTGGGGTATGTTGTTTCTCTTGATCTTGATCGATCTACCGCTTAGACCAACATAGATCATATCTCAGGAATCATCGTTTGTTAAGACTAATTTGATTACTCGCTTACAAATAATGTTGACGTTCGGATCTCATCCGTCTTATTTTGCTCTTCATTGTCAAAATTTAATTTCCAAAAGAAATTACCACTCATAATTAAATGCAGAAGATAAATTGTTAAACGTATAAGTCATTAGTTATATTGTTGCCTGCGTCGTATACTATTTACACTCTTGACAGGTGATTATGGCCATCACTTATCTCTTATTCTTACTTTTTCCTGTATCTAACGACCCTTTTCTGCCGTGACATGCTGATTCAAAATTTTAATTTGCTCGCTACATTAAACACTTCGGATTTTGTCATCTTATTTATCAACTGCGGAACTGTCGCCAACTCGAAACTTTTTACTTCAATACTTTCTACGGGACCGTCGTATTTTCGCAATCAATTATTAAAGTCTTCTTTGCTTGATTGGATTCAAACTTACCGTTAATTTTCACAATACTTTCTGGCATTTGCATTAAGTACATTTAATATGCATTAAAATCGTTGGGGGCGATTTTACCCTTTCGATAACTCGTCGAACACTTTAACGAATTAAGTAGACAACTTTACTCCTTTTATTATAATTATAATACATTTCTCATCGAACCGACCTGAAAAAACACTTTCATAACTCAATTGAAAGAAATAGGTCCAAAATTAAGGATTCTTAATTTCCAATGACTGCTGAACTAAATATATTTAAAATGTTGGCCGAAGAAAAATTTTTATTGGAATATTGGAAACCGTTAAGCAAATACTAATTATTTTGGGAAAGCTATCGGTGCAGATTGTTTTTTGCTGCTATAACACAAAGTTTTGGTGCCAGAAACAAAAATATTAGTTGAAGCAATTAGTTCTGTGTTAAGCCAACAAAATATTTTTTGCAGAGTACCTTATTTTTTAAATAATGATGGATTCTTGAATAGTTATAGGTTTTAATTCTGCAACTGGCTATTCTTTTAAAAGCATATTTCAACTATTTTTTAAATCATGAAAATGATAAATTAATGTTTTCGAATAAAAATTAACAACTGTTAGAAACAATGTTAAATTCCTATGTACGAAATCCGCTGAAAAGTTCATTCTGAAAATATATTATTTTAATGTAAAAAAACTTAATATTATATAACTCATAAATAATAAATTAGCATAGAAAAGCATAGGTAAACATAATAAACTAAATGTAATAATATGCGTAGGTGATTTAAAATAATCAAACAAAACATAATGGAATTTCCATTACACAACGATTTTTGAAGCACAATTTCTGATGCCTGAAAAGGGGCATTTTTTAAAAATTAAATCGTAAAATTAAATTGTAGCTCCTACCGGCAATAATGTTAAAAAGAAAAAATCTTGGTATCTTTTTTTTTTATTGGTCGTAATATCGAGAGTGTAATATTTTTTATAAAACTGTCACTTAATACCTCCCCACGATGTGAACTTTTTCTTATGCAATTTTCTGAGCATATTAAAACAAACATTTTTGTGGATTATTATCCATTAGTTTTCGAAGAAATAGAATTTATAAATAAAAAGTTTAGATGTGTTTTAGATAGGGAAATGTTCGTTTTTACATGGATATATGATTTGCCGTAGTTGAGTTTGCAAAATACAGGCCCGGATACAAGTCCGGCGTTCGGACATAAATAATTTTAAATATCCTTGTAGAATGACAGAACTCGCCAAAGGTGGAACTTGAAGACACAGAACTCGTCCGGGTGTCGACAACCAAAGAGAGAATTTGAAAGGTAGGGGGGGGGGGTTACTACGGATTACATAAGAAGAGCGATCACTGGCGGTTTTGGACTGTTAAGCAAACGGAAGCGGAATATGAATTTTCTTAACTATTGGAAAGTCTTCGACGTTGTAATTTCCGAGTCCGTGTAAAATTTTACAATACGTAGTTAAATTAAAATATTATAAATTTAATGAAACGAACTTATTTTACAATTAAATGTTACTTCCTATTTTTCTTGAATCTTTTCTATCTCTTCACAATTAATTAAATACATCAGCCTCTTATCAGAGTTTTAATTTTATTTCAAGTATAAAATTCTAATTTATAATGAAACCAATTTATTTAATTAAATAAAAATTACGACTTGTTATTCTTATTGCTTTTGTTCGTTGTTTAAGTTTTTACACACTTCTGCTTTTCCAAGAAATTTTATTAAAACTAACAGTATAAAATATTTTTCTTAATAATTTATTTAAATTTAAAATTTAGTTTATTGAGCAATTGCCATTGCCGAAACATTGCAATATATAGATGGCCTAAACAAAGAATAAAATGCTCTTTCATACAAGTTTTCGTACATAACTACGTGGCAATTAGAACTTACACGGTGAGAATGGAATCTCATTGAACCTCAAACATTTATCTTCAATTTTACTCAAAAATTCAACTGGAGGGAAGATTTTCTGATTGTGTTTCCCTGGTAAAGGTACTGACTATATTTTGAAAATATTGCGATGTCCTCCCGGTATTAATTTTTAAAATCTGTATTTTTAATTACCAAATTTCAATTTAATTTGGTGGGCTTGAGGTGACATTCAAATTTGCTCTAAGCAAGAGACTATTTTTTTTTTCAAATTTTTAAAAAAATTTTTTTTGCATTTTTCTTCGTTTTTAATACCAAATATGGCCATGTAAATTTTTGTTGTTATAAAATATTATTTACCTTATATGATATCGTTAAATTTGCTACGTATGCCGTTGCGCAGATGTCGTTTCTTCGACAAACTCTTCAAATCCTTATGAATTTCACTTTCCATTAATTAAAACAACTTTGAATCATAATTAAACTCACTTTTAATCTCAAAATCAAAACTTTATCAAATTAAACAACGGACTCACAAATTTTTACGTCCGCTGCGTCGGCCATTTTGGTATAGAGCCTGATTTTAACTTCTGTTACCAACGTTGTAACAAAAACAAACAATTTAAAAATTTCAAACATACAATATGTTACAAAATTTTAAATTAAAACAAAATAAACTTTAAAATAATTTACAAAAATAAACAAAACAATTTTGCGATAGCATTTCAAAACACAACAATATATTTAGTGCATTTCGAGATTATTTGATTATTCTTGCATAATATTTTATTTTGTATTGTTTCGCGTTTCGTTTATCGCTGATCCAGGGTCTAAATAAATAGAGGTTGTTTTAAATTTTTAATTAAATAATTAACTTGCGTTTGTTGGTTTTATGTATTTAGAAATAGGGTTCGATAATAGTTGTATATTACCTAAACGTGTAACCTTAAGAAATAAAATACAATTTTCAAGGAGTGCAGTTTTACTTTTTCAGTTTGACTTTCTACTGCGGAGGTATCCGGTTTGAATCTGGAAAAAATTAACTTTTTGATTGATGATCCTCTGAATAAAATCCAAAACCATTGAAGATCTTCAGTTTTTACATGACTCACTTTCGATTTTCTTTGGAATGTTTCATCACAATATAATATTGTATTATTTTTAATAGCGTCACATTCGTTTTTTTTTGCTTAAATTTCTTTTTAGAAGAATTTACAATACAAGTGTGTCTCTTCATACCGTCTCTCATAACCTGGAGTGTGTCTTCGTTTTCTTTTTTATCTTTTGCGGTTGCCGTTAGCCTGCCTCCAGTCTGATACTCCTCTCGTTCTCAAATCCTTGATCACGCAGTCTCACCATTGTAGTCTCAATCTCCTTTTAGCATGCAGACCGCCCGGTCCTCGCTCTTTTGAACCCAAATTGATATTCGCAAATCCCATGTAAGCCACGTTCAGGAGTGTTATGCCTCTGTAATTGTCGTATACTTCCGCATCTTCTTTCTTTCTCAATGTTATAATGATTCTATCGCTCCATGTTTTTAACATCTTTTCCTGGTTCCAAATTTTTTATTGATTGTACTCTCTCTTCTTTATCTGGTATTTTTATTTCTCGTTTGTACACAATCAAATCTAACTCAATTTGTTCCTGTTCCTCTTCTAAACTTTGTCAGTCCGATTTTGACCACTTTTCAAGCATTTGGGGCCTTATGTCTGCAATAACTTTACTTATGTTGAGTTTCAATGCTTCAATCGTCGCTGGTTTATCAGCTAAGACCAAGAAAATAGTCCAAAGGCGTCAAAAATAATTTTATCGCCGAATTGTTCTTTCAATAGATCACTTGTTGCGGTGGTTGTATGGCATGTACACAGCTTTGTTGAAACCACAACTTTTCGTACAAATTCGGTACGAAAAAATTAATGATCGTCGCTTTGTAACGGTCGCCATTGATCGTTACTCCATTTTAATTTTTGAAGAAGTTATAAAAAAAAATGCTTGCCTCGAAAATATTCTCGTATCATTAAAAATACAAATACGAGGTGTATCTAAAAAATCTATCAAAATTCAAAATTTTGTTACAAAGTGTGGACCAAGATGCCACCAGTACACCATGAACTTCATTTTTTCTCAGTTATTTATAGATTTTCCTCATTCTAAATGTGGCAATTGAGCCAAAAATGAGCTTCCGCAATTTTCAGTCCAATCACCCAACGTGACGACATAAACGATGGTCTTGCGGGTTCAGTTTCAACACGAGGATCTTTGTAAGGCACCAGACCAAAATCTTTAAGCAAACTATTTTACGTGGTAGAGGCACAAAGTTTAAGCTTCTGGGCACGCAGACGAATTTATAAATTTGAATTTTGTGTTTTCTGTTTTCTTCAGTACGCACAGTTTTTTGTCTTTTTTGTGTTTTAATATCACTAAAATCAATAAATAGCTGGATCGAATGGTCGATCAATATAATTAATGAAGCTTTTATAAGTTTGGCGAACAGAATACTGATATGAAAATAAATTTAAACAATTTGTAAACGTTGTTCAGACGAAAGTCTTTTCATGATAATTTTTTAATTCCCACTGAAAAAAAATGTCAAAACAAAAGTCACATATTATCGCAAGTAACAGAAATTTCAAGAGAATTTCATGAGGGAAATATGGGAATATAAATTTCACAAAACCGCAGGCTGAGCGAAATTTGATGAAAATATTTCCCAAAGGTAAAGTTTCGTTTAAATTTTCCCGGTTTCTGGGACTGTTTTCAAGAGTTCAGGTTAAATGCATCACTACAGACCTGTACGTTGTCAAGCAATAGAAGAATTTGAAAAATAAAAGTCAGTAAACTTAAAATAAAAATAAAATAAAAAATATTATAGATTGAAGTAAAAAATGCATTAGTCATGATTGTATGAACTCTTTTTTAATACAATTATTTAGGTACTGAATTTGTACCCCCCCCCCCCGATTTAAAAACTAAAGGTTTGTCTAAGATTTAACATGTTAAATTAAAAATTATATAAATTAAATATTACGTTATTATTAAACGTAAGTAAATATATTAAATATAAATATTAAATAGGTAACCTTTGACTTTTTTAGAACAAATACATATTGGCAGTATGTACCAAACTGTCGGAGGGTATGAAATATGCATGCCCCCACTGGGGCATATTTCATACATAATTACTTAAGTAATTACATGTGTAATTACAATTACACTTTTAGAGTGTGAAAATTATATTTGCAATTTTTAAATTCACAACCGGGACCCGGAAAGCCGGATTTGGAATATTTTTAGAACAAATGCATATTGGCAGTATGCACCGGAGGGTCTGGGGGTATGAAATGCGTTTCAGTATTAAGTAAAAAATTCACATCCGTATATTAAAAAATAAGTTTGAAGGTAGTAGAGAAGTCAATATAATATAAAGTTAATTGTTTTAAAATGAAATGGAGTTGTGGAATATCTAAAATATTCGAGCGCACGTTCAAAATTTATTACATAGAATTATAAATAAATTACAAATTTAATTTGACAATAAGCCTTAATTTTATAGGACGAACATTGTAAAATATAAGATACGTTAATTTATATAATTAAAAATTAAAATTAAACAATTAATAGTTGGAAAGCAAAAGTTTTCAGTATTAACTAGTTTTCTTGTCGAGGTATTTTAATTCTATTTCGTATTTAAATTGATACGAACGAGAAATTTTGGCAATTATAAGACTGACGCCGACGGTTATATAAGTTCATGAAGTAGAAGTTCCGACCGACTAGTTTCTAAAAAAATTTACACCGGCAAATTTTCCAGTTGATACATTGCTTGCATCCTTGCTTTTAAAATTTAAAAAACCAGTGGTACTCCATTTGTTCTCTTTGGCTTTTGCATTTTTTATATGAACAGTTGCGAAACAAAAATGCTTTCAAGATAATTTTTCTCACAACTAACACCAAAGCATCTCGTCGGCTAAATAGTTTATTAGTTTTGTCTAATTTTGCACTCGTTATTTATTTATTTTATAAACTTGTGAATCTACAGAACTTCTGAAGTGGGCACTTCGTGAGCAATTAAAAAAAACATTCGAAATATTATACTGCGAATATTTTGCATAAAAAGTTAATTAAAAGTTTACGCAAATCTCATTAAAACTAATTAAATGTAAACAGAAGTTTTTTGTCCGGTTTCATCTTTCGGTTTTAAAGAATTAATTGAAAAACTTTTAAAACACTTAATTGCAATTGCGCAAGTTATGGTCTTTTATTGATAACGAGGATCTTTGAACTTATTTGTTTATATTTAATTTAACGTAATTAGTTGTTATAATTGTGTTATATTTTTAGATGTCTTATTTTTTCCAGGAAAATGAAAACGTGTGTGGTAACATCTTTGTTCGTTATTAATTTCTGCCTAGAAATATTTGCCACGAATGTCTACCATGGGTGGTCCCCTATAAATGAGCTAGATGGGTTCGACAGCCATCCAGTTAATAACAACTCACCTGCCTCGAAGTTGCACGGTAAGTTATAATTTGGAACGAAATTGTAGTTTTGGAATTTATTGATTGTATACAGCGCACAATTAACTTTTTTTGGCTTCTTTTTCTGGCATCACTCCGTGTACGTTACAAAGCACAAATTTTTCAACCATTAAAAAATGAATAAATCAACGGCGTGATAAATTGTTATTCGATAAATATCACAAATATTTAAAATGCCAAATTTAGCAGTCTCTTCGTAAGGGCAGATTGCTTCAACCTCATTTAATGCCAATTTGACATTTTCCTGACTCAATTTCATTGATTTTATTTTTTCTTGTTCGAAATAACACGAAGCTAAGTTTTGTCATAAAAGTTGCATCGATACGCACAAATTTTGCTATCGAAATATTCAAATAAAACTTTTACGACCCAGCAAAGCGAGAAAATTAGGAAAGCGCACCCAAAATGTAGGCGATGGAAAATTAATTCACTAGCTTATAAAATTATAAACTCTGCTACTCTGCAACATTTTATAAGACGTGGAAATTGTTCGTATTCTAAATCACTCTTTTCGAGTTGTTTTGTCTGCGTTGCTTCAGACAACTTACGTTGACCTATCAACTATCATATCTTTCCCACAAAAAAATCCTTCTTTGATGTCTTTGATGTGCAGTTTCATAAAACTTTTAACAATCAGTTAAAAGTAACCGATTTCTATTGGCTTGCTAGCACTAACAGAAAGTTTTTATTGGTTTTCAAATTTATCGCTGAATTAGTTTTACGAAACCGGGAATTATTGAATTTGCACGCAGGGGCGGACTGCGACTATAGATTGTGGCAAATCTATACAGCTACTTTATTGTTATTTTAATAAAAATTGTTATAAAATTGCATAACATTTTATTATTATTATGTAAATTATTTTAAACTCATAAACTGGCTTAGCGCTCGAGTCGTAGCCCAAACCACGCTTACAATATTTTGTAATTTTATAAGAATTTTAAAACTTGACTTCTTACTTGGTAAATTTAATGTTTTATAATTTTTATTATTTTCATAAATTATTATAATTTAATAATATTGTTACCTTGTCTTGTTTTTAATTTTTCAGTTTCTTTTTACTTTTATCTTTTAATCCATACTATATTATCTTCTATAGTCAATTAATTAATTACTTTTTCATCAAAATTTTTTTTTATTTTCAACAATAACAATTTGATTAAAGTGGCTCAATGGCACCGATCTGGATTCTATGTCGTTTTTTATAAGTCCTTTATATTTTTATCAATTATTTGTCTCCGCTCTCTTATAGAATAAAAATACACGAAAATAAATAGCATTTCTTTCTTAGCGAATTCACTTCAATTTCATCATTTTTGATCCATCCTCCTCACCTAGACAAAGTCTAGGTACGCCACCACGTGGTACTTCCGATTGATTTATTTTAACATAAATAAAATTGAAAGGTTACAGGAGAATGACAGATCAGTTTGGCTTTCAGGCCGCACAATTTGGGCAATCGAGTTTTCACCAATCGAGTTTAATACTTGATCGATTAAATTAATTTTGTATGAATTCAAATTATTGCATTATTTGGAACATTGGTTATAAATTTTAATAATAAAACACAAAGTTTCTATGAATCTGGGGATTTCTGTTCCAAATTTTAACTGAAGGTTCTGCTACAAATTCTAAGACGAACACTGCTATTGTCAACTCTCCGTGTCATTTCTTTCACGTTTTAAAGCATGAAAACATTTTGTAAGTTATATGGCAAATTTTTGTATCGATTAATCTAAATTAAAAGAAAAAATTAAGTTTTGTTGTTTTTCAAACTTTAAGTTTGTTTTCCTATACATCTGTTAAAATTACGCACAGAGCTTTCTCTTCACTCCCTTACTAACTTTTTCTAATATATTTTCACTATATCCACAAATTAGGAAGACATCACTGCCGATAGAAGTCAATGAAATACTTTGATTAAATTAAGTACAAAACTCTGCTTCTCTCTCTATCTCTCTGTAACCACGTTCTAATTGACTAACTTTTTTACTAACTCAAATAAAGCTCTGATTGGTCAACTATTTTTTAATCGACTTTCACTTTAGTCACTTATTTGGAGGCCAACGAAAAGCACACCAAGCAAGGTACATACTAATCGTGATGCACAGCATTCGAAGTGCATACCAATCAAATTTGAGTTGCACATCCATTGAGTTCCACTGTATTCGCTCATTAAAATTTATATCATACATAAAGTTAAATTTATCGTTGACCGAGTTACCGAGTTAAAAAATTCAGATGTTACAAGAAACTGGAGAGATAATTGCATCTTTTAAGCTGAACAATCTGGGTAATCAAGTTGCACACCAATCGTGTTCTACACCATTTATACATTTTTCTTCCTAGCAGAAGAATAACTTTTTCAAATTTATTATATTAAATTTGTGCAGTATTTGTCTGTAGTAATTTCCTTCAGAACTGATATCCGTAATAATCTCACTATGCCATTAATAAGTGTTAATAAATAACTTGTAAGTTACAAATCAAAATGACACCGGCGGACGGGGGGGGGGGGGTAAATAACTGCGACAGTATAATGTAGTGCACTGAAATGTTAGCCTATAATAGGCAGTATCTGCTGATATACTGTCTATAATGTTGCTATTTAGTGTACTACATTATACTGTCGCAGTTATTTGCCCCCCCCCCTCCGCCGGTGTTATTTTGATTTGTAACTTACAAGTTATTAATTAATACTTATTAACAGCGTAGTGAGATTATTACCGATATCAGTTCTGAAGGAAGTTACTACAGACAAATACTGCACAAATTTAATATAATAGATTTGTAAAAGTTATTCTTCTACTAGGAGGAAAAATGTATGAATGGTGTGAAGATGCAATTTAAAGGTTCGGACTGATGGAATCCGGGAGTGTGAGGTTTTGCTCACTAAACTCACTCCCTCCTCAAGAGACCTGGTTTTGCCTCGGCATTTAATTGGGTCAACCTTGAGGTTGGCTGTCAGAATCGTCGGTAGCCTTCTCGTAGCCGCTATTTGAAGCGATCCACAGAGTCTGCCACTCCGCGCACAAATTACTCTGGCAACTATCGTGCTTCTCAAACTTGTAAGGTTCACTGGTATCCTTAATCCGGGCTGAAAATTTAGTTGGTCTGTCCTCCGTCGTGGTTCGGATTCCACGTTAAGTTGTATGTCTTTTTTGCAAAACTTTTTGCTCCACTTTCATAAAACTCCTCGCCAAATTTCCATTACGTTACACACACTCTATGTTATTAGCTTCTGGCTGTTTAGAGTGTGGCTAAGCCTAAAAGAAAAATGTGTCGTTGATGACTCCGATTGTGGATTTTCCATTCGCAAGCTATGTTGGTTATCTGAGGCCCTTACGTTAACTGAAGTTAAAAAGCTGTAATGAGGATATTCTTTACTAAAGCAAATAAACTCTTCACCATACCTGGAAAAGATCTCTTCCAGAGATTAGTGTGATGAACCCAGATTGAAAAACTCTACTAGCTCTGTTAAATTCTGAGGAATAGAGCGTGAATACTAAAAAAGAAGAATTTGCTTCCACTTTCTCAAAATAAAAATACCGATAATTATAATCGTATAATGAAAACCAAGTAGGTACAATCTACTATAAAACGTTATTACAACAATTTCCAATTTACTAATTATGAGGCGGCAGCTAAAATGTGGCGTACGGACACGTCGCACTACTAATCGGAACCAAACACGTTCCCAATGAACCACACACAGAAAGGAATCTGGAAAGAAAGATTGAGAAAGATTTGAAAGAAAGGAAAACTATAAATAAATGACTTACCCAAGCGCTCAGGTACGTTTACAAGATCTATATCGACAATGGTTACACTACCAAAACCTTCTGTGTTTCCAAAATTGAAGGCAATGATGCCGACGCTTTGTTTCGCCTCGCTGCTTGAAAACCCCAGCAGTTTGCAGGACAGGTGAAGCACTTTCGAAATTGCACGAATACACAAAACATGTAGGTCGTAAATTCTGACTCAAAGATAGCAAAATAACCAAACACGACTTTCTCATCGTTTTTAAAGCTGAACCTCGTTCATACAATGTACACCAATGTCGGCGCTGACGCTGTTGGCAATTACTTCTAATTCACGTCTCAGGTTAAATCCGTCTTACCCGACGTTTTAAAATGAAGTCCACTGGCTTTCGCGCAAAGTTGGTAACGAGCCGTAGTTGCGCGGCGGTAATGCGCGAAGAAATCATGAGCCTAGGGCGCGACCGATAATTAAAGGTCGCGGAAAACAATTATGCAAATAATGGTTAAAAAGCGTAACAGATAAGATAAATTAGGACACATATTCTAGTTCGCTCTTTATGCCTTAACGGTTCATGCATATGAAGCTTTATATTTAACCTAGGGAACGGAAGTTCGAATCTCGGTTTGAAATCAACACTGCTCCTCTTGCTGTTGAACGTTGTCATGTACTGTCGATACTAAGTAATATTGCCACCGACTGCCTAATACTGCCTTTAAGCACCTGGAACTGCCAATACTGTCACTTACTGATGATACTGCTAACACTACTATTTACTATCGTTCCCACTTGAAACGGTAATATTGTGCATTATACCATGCAGCGAACTCGTTAAGTTTGAAACTAATTCAATAAAAGAATTGAGAATAACAGAAGAGTGAACTGTTATGAGTTAAAAGTAGAGGTTACGGAAAATTGAGAGGTTACCGAAGTCAACGCGGTCTTCAGGCTGCACAACCTGGGCAATCTTGTTATGTAATATTACTATACAACGAATCAGATAGGAACGGCGCACTGAAATAAAAGGTTCGTCATATTGGTGAAAAAGTCATTATTTTTAATCATATTGATAAAATATTTTATAATATGCATGAAAAAGGTAATTGAATTTATTAATTTGTTTATCGACTCAAAAATAATATGATGAATCATTTTTTCAGTGCATTATGGCGGTAGGAAACTTCTTCTAACCTGTAACATAGTCTCTAGGTTCTGCAATTTTCAGGTGCTTTCATATTTGACAGAAAAACATAATATATGAGGTAGCAATAAAAATTGACAGAAAAGAGTTTTGCAACTAATCTTATCAAGAATAGTCGGTTTAAAGAGTTTCTTGTAACGGTAGCAAACGGGGATGTTTGGAGTTGAACCCAAAGTTCGAATTCAAGAGTTATTTATTTGCTTCGAGGTTTAAATTTGGACTGCAGGTAAAAACTTTAACGCTGTTCGATATGCCAAGTTTTCCTTTCCTGAAAAGACTTATTGAAAACGAATTTATTCGTGTTGGCAACATAACATGTGCTTCGATGGTAATATCCGTTTTACGTTTTACTTTTGAATGATGTTAATTTTCATTCCAAAATATTTCGAAATTTTTAATTTAATTTCAAGTTTTAATTTGATCTCAAACTTGTAATACTCTTTTGGAACTTGTGTGCGTTATCGTTTCCACTTTGTACAGTTGTCACCAATTATTTCAATTTATTTTTATATTTATTGATTTTTCTTAAACTCCACAAAGTATAATTATAACCTTCCCAAAAGTATAACTTTCCCTATTAAAGCGATCTGATAAAAACACACAATTATCTGATTCCATTTTAAATAGACTGAAGGACAAGGTCCAAAATATTACCTTTCAGGAATTTAGACTACCAAATAAAACTTTCTTAGCTTTCCAGGCGGGTAACTTTGATGTAAACTATTTGAGATATATTGCTGTTTGCAATAAAACTCTGTTTTCGAAGTATGACTGTTTTCTATATGCAAAGCTCAACTGGAATTCAGCACCGGTTTAGTTTACAAAGCTGTTTATCGTGATGAATTGAGTCAAATCAAGTCAAGTCAAGTTATGCCTGTTTTATAAGGTTTACAAATATAGAAAAGTTTTTCTAAAAAATCGCCGACGGCACCGGATATTCTAAACATGTAATACATCTCTTTAAATACGTAAAAGTCGTTTGAAATTTTTGCATACAAAGATTTTAGTGCCATTCCGCCCTTATTTGCATGCCAAGCAGTTAAAAGAAAAAGCTTTGTATAACAATTTTATCTAGTTTTAAGTTGCTCGCGAGTTTGGTCTCGTATTCACAATCGAGAAAATGCATCTGGTTCCATAGTAAATCACAAGAATTACATGCTATTTCCTTTATGGCCACGTAATAGTGTACAACTTCAGTGATTTAGAGTGTACTAGTTGCATTTTCTCAAACGTGGGTATAAAACAACCCCATTTGTTATTTTTTAACTTTTTGCAAGGCTCCACATAAAGCCGAAAAAAACTGATTTATTGATTTAATTCTTTCAGACGAAGTTGATATATTGAAGTTAATAAATGTAACATCTAAAGATCCTGGAGTTTCTTTAGTTGAAGGTCCGATAAATAACTACCCGGCTTACAAATTCCGTTTACCCTATGGCAATGTTCCGTTAAGCAATTCGACGGCGGTGACTACTGCTATGTCCAGCGCCACTGGTTTTACTGTCGTATTTTTGTACAGGCAACAAAGGAATAATTTAGGAACCCTCTTATCTGTTAACTCTCCTGGGAGATTAACTCCGTGGTTTCAGCTCAGCTCGAACGCAAAAATTGGTTTTTTGAGCTTGAAATACCGAATTAACGTTTCTCAAAGACTACATCAAGTTGATTGGAGCTTACCTACTCATCACAAAAAGTCTCCTTTGGCTGGTAAGTATTTCTAGATTTTCTCATTTAATCTAATTAACTCGAGTTTTTCGAACCGAATTTTTTTGTAAATTATTGAAATGTTAATAACACTAAATAGAAGTAACAATCAGGAAATTGAATGCTCACAATACAATAGACCGGAAATTGCATAAATGATTTGCGAACTGAAGCTTTCCTTCCTGTTCATTTTTAAACTTTATATTTCGTCGATTTTAATTCGCTATATCGCTTAAAGTAAATATACAAAAGCTTGCAGACCGTGGAATTAAATTTTCCCAACAATTATTTAATGTTGCTGCTAGTTTATTTCTTTTTATTTTGTTAAAAGGAAATCTTTTCGTGGTGTCAATTAAAGTAACTATGTTTTCGATTTCAATAAATATTTGTAAGGAATTATTTCTTAAAGTAAGCAATAATAAAATAGAGAAACCTAATAATATAATTCGAAAACTTATAACAAATCAATTGAGCTAGGAGTTGATGAAGTTGTGTCCCTTTGTTTGTATTGGAATAATTGTTCATCGAAGCTGATGGCGATATTATTAAATTAAATAAACCCAGTGTTAACTCAAGATTAACACAATAATTGAATGTTGATTTTGTGGGTTAAAGTTTTTTTTAGTAATAAATTATTGTAAATCGCAGTCGGTGTAGTTTTAATAAACTACACAGTTACCCGAATACAAATAAATTTAGAAACGTAATTGAAAAACTAATAATTGATCTGCATTTAAAAATAATCCCAGAATTACAGGCAATAATTCTATTTAGTTTTATGAGTTGTTCCAAATTTTACCAAGTAAATAGCAAAACAGAAATATTGTTCTTTAAATATGAATAAATTTTAAATTAAATTATTCGAGCATTATTTGAGGAGTTATCATAATTAACGCTGAAGTTATATATTTATAAGGTAAGAGCTGTATTTCATAATAAATTAACCTAGCGTTGGTGTTGTCAAACTTTTCTTTTAAATTAAAAAATACGATAAATTTTGTAACCTTAAAAAATTATATTTTAATACGATTCTATAAAGTCATGAACAACATTGAAACATGCCATTCGATTACATCGATTTTGTATCAATACAATACAATACAACAACGTTTGATTTTATAAATTTACAGCCTAAAATTTTTTTATAACGCAAGCTAGAGGAAGTACTTTGCTTAAACTGTAACAGATCGGAGGGTCTGGGAGTCCGATATTATTGATATAGTTAGGATTTAAACAAATAAAAAATAATACATTTTTAAGTACAAATACAAATCAAGCATAAAATGTCGTTAAAAGATTCTTAGTGAAAAGAAAAAAAAACATTTGCGACCTTCGGGCCGCACTGCAAGTAATCTAGTTACTCAAATATTACTCACTATTATTTAAGTCTTAGTTAATATTGCTCACGCTTTTACACTAAAATACTCTTGCGATTTACCCTTCGGTTTTTGATGATTGCAAAAGAAAGTTAATTGTGACATGGGTATTTTGTAGTATATACTATACGTACTTCGTATATATTGCCGTGTTTTTTTCTTGTAAATTTTGATAACAGTCGACAAAAAATAAAAACTAAAAAAGTACAAATTTTAAATTTTGCAAAGTTTTTTTGACATTTCTTAGAGAAAACTATTTATTTCAATTGCAATACTTGATTCCCATTATTTTATTTTTCAATTAATAATGGATTAAAAAGTACTTCTTACCTTTGTGCGTATAATTTACTAGTCATTTATTTTGCAACTTAATATTCCAATTGGATATTACTGTAATTTTAATAAGTTTTAATAATATTATTGTTTTAAACTACATTCACAATTTTAATTTTCTAGAGGTTACTCGTTTACTTCTCAAGAAAAGAGACATAAATTTGCTATTTGTTTGGCAGTGATATCGTAAAAACTCAAATGTTAATTAAATAAAACTAACTTATTTCTTGTTTCTTTTTAATATTTATAACAAATAACAGTCATAAAACTATAAATTATAATAAAAATAAAAGTAATTATTAAAAAAAAACTACTATATTGTTTTATTTTTTATTATTATTCAGATTATTAAAATTCATTTTTAAGAAATTTCATTATTAAGGTTCAATAATGACCTACGTTAGTGAATATACCAAAAATTCCAGAAATCCATAATATATCATGAAATTTCGTTCAATTTCCTGACAATCTTTTTGGGAGGAATCTCGTTAATCTATTCATGCGCGTCACATATTTTTCCAATTTTCTTAACTTTTGAATATTTTAAAACTATTTTAAACGAAGACATCTGAAAGGTTTTACAGAATCACTGTGCCAAATTTGGTTTGGATCGGTGAAACGGTCTAAGAGTCTATAAGGTTATAAAAATATAAGTAATAGAAATAAAAATAATGTTTTTATTGAAACTTCTTCAAGTTTTCCAAGTTTTCTTTACCTATAAACCTTACTCGGACTATTAGGAACATTAAAAGAAAATTATCCAAATTGGTTCAGGCGTTCAGCAGTAAAACGAAAACATCCACAACGCACAAAATATTATATATTGTCGTGTTTTGAAACGAAAAAATTCTATTTTGTTTCTTTTGTAAATTTTTTTAAAGTTTATTTTGTTTTAATTTTGATTTTGTAAACATACTCTACAAAGAAATTTATTTATTTATTTGAAAATAATATGTTGATAACCGTACGGTAAGAAAGAAATGTAATTAATGTAATTAATTATAATTTTTTCTTTGTAATATTATCAATTTGGAATTATTTAACCGTAGCAAATTAATATTATTTGATCTATTAATTTTATGAGTACAAAGTGGGAGTAAAAAGTAGAAAATTTAAGTTTCCCAATTTTCTTACTGAAATTTATTTACTCCCCTCGCCTCGTACTTACTACCCAACTTTTTTTAAGTAATTTACAATTTTCATCAAAAATCATAGTAGCGGTAAAACTGTTTAAATTTTGTTTTCTACATTTGTTTACTGTCACGTAACTGATCCTACAAATTGAGCTTTTTCCTATACATTATTAAAAAAGAATACAATTTTCTGAGCATTAACAAATAATCACGTAGGATTATCCATTAGTTTCCGAGAAAATTGCTTTTAAAAATCAAAATTTTACATGTATTTTAGATAGGGATTTTATCATGTTACGTCACGCGCGTATTCTGTTGCCGGTCCGTGTGCTCCGAAGTGACCTTACCGATTGCTGTCAGATGCGTTTGACACTCGGTCGAGTACTACCCCTTTTGAGCTCCACCTTTGCCGAGCTGGACCTACATTCAGGGATTTTTTTAGCGAGTTTAGCGCTCGGTAAAACGTAAGAGCAAACGAACGTTTTGACAAGCGCAACCACGGCAAATCACGGATCTACCATAAATTCCTATATAAAATGCGCATGTAAAATTTTGATTTTTAAATGCCGTTTTCTCGAAACCTAATGGATAATTCGACGTGTTTTTTTGAAATTGCTTAGAAAATTGGCCGCTTTGTGTACAGGAAAAAATTCAATTTGTGAAATCAGTTTTGTGACAGTTCCCATACACCTACAGTTTATGTAAGGTTAAGATTACGCTAAAAATACACTGAAATTGAGCTATGTGCGAAAATTTAATAAATAGCAATAGAGAAATTAGATTTATATGAGAAATTTGTTGTTGTATCGATTTATTCTTAATAGTGGAAAAAGTTGCCGATTTTAGCTGCATCGGGCCAATTTCACATTAAGGTTAAAAGTCAAATTAGAGTTGATCTAATATATTTTTAATGATATAGGTTGTTATAGGCAATCGCACACTTTAATTGTAGTTAATTTTTGACCTCGATTGGAATCGAGCCGTACGAGACACAATAAATTTCTCATTAGATCATCAAATAAAATGAAGCTATGTATTTGCTGTTAAGAAACAACCCATGAAACAAAACAAACAAAATGTTTTTTTTATTTATTAATTATTTCTAGCTACATTTCTTTAGGTGTTTTTCGTTGTATTGCAAAAGATGTATATTTACAAAATTATTATCTTGAACGAAATAAATTAAATTAAAGTTTAAAAAACTTATTTCGTGCTTTCATCCAAATTGACTTCGACCGAGTTATTCATATAAAAATTTTTCAATTGTTTCGAACTCACGTTTTCATTAGAAAATATTCAAGAAGCAAATAAAAGTTTATTTAATAAAAAGTTATGAAATGTAATACCGAGGATTTTCTTCCATTCTATTTGAGTTAATCAATTTACGAAACTCATTTCTCATTTGTAAGATAATTCTTTTTGCTGATGTTATTTATTTTTATATAAAAACCCACCTAAATATCATTATTAGTTTCGTCGACTGACGGTGCATTATTAATCAAATTGTTTTATTGAAAAACTCACGCAAAGCTTCCCAAAATGATGATTTAGAAAATACAAAATTATGAACGTAATTTCGATTGCAGCCTTGACACCAAAAATTGACTCCCATTAACTCCCGTTTCGATTATTCAAGGACGACAAAAATTTATTGTGCAAATGTTTCAGCTTGGAGGTGGCTTTCGGTGAGCTTAGATTTCACCACCGGGATCGTAAGGTTGGATTTGGATTGTCTGCCTAGTAAATTTGAATCGCTGAGTGAAAGTAACGGCGATTCTTCCATTAGAATACCTCACGATTCCCTTGTTTACTTTCGGCAAGAACCCGGACGGAAGAAAAAATTTTTGGTAAGTGTTGCAAAATTTATTTGGTCACGAGGTAATATAAATTTTTCACAAGAGTAATTTTCTTTACATTTTTCCTTTTTATGTTCCGGTATTAAATCAAAGTTTTCGCGTACCTATAATATTGCCTCCGGAAATATTTCGACCGTTATAATTTTAAATTTATGAAACGCTTTTTTAAAAGGTCGTAATTTTCAAAATATTAAAATTGTTTTATCAGCTTCTTTAAAACTTTTAATAAATAATGATTTATGCTGTTAATAAAGCAGCAGCAGAAGCTTTCTTTCGCGGGAAACTGAATACCTTATTAACTTAATTTAAAATTATTTAAACTAATCTATCATTTAATGAGCAGAGAGCGTAGCGCATGTGCGTACCTGTTTGAATTTTAATGTAGGTACTTGATCGATTCCTGTTTGAATATTTTACGTGTTTCGATTTTAGTGACAGAATCCAAGTCACGTTTGGGATTCACGACTTGGTTTTAAATTTCGTAAACTTTTTCAGGGTTCCATGCAAGTTGCCAAAGTTCTTCCTTACATAACGCAAAATAGACTATGGAATTGCGTTCATATTTCCGAAAATCCCGCATCCGAACATCGAAAACCACTTGTTAGATAAATTGTTAAATTTTATAAAAATAAACTTGATTATTTAAAAAAATAAATTAAATTGTTAATCTCGATTTGTTAAATATTTTATATGAAAATTTTAGCTTTAGTTTCGATAAGATAAGGTTTGCGTTTACCATAATAAAACAAATTTTTAAAAAATTAAATATTCATGCAAAAACATTTTTTAATTATGGTAGGTAACTATTTATATGTATAAATAAATACTACAGCAGTAAGAGAATCACTAAATAAATTTTAAGTGATAAAATTATAATAAATAAGAAGCACTGATTTTAATAAAAACTGTCATCAAAATTGTTTTTTTTACAACCGCTAAGTCCTTGGTTTCACTAAAAAGTTCGCATACTTTATATTATGGCATATTTGGAGCACTGACAGCAATGTTCGCTTTGTGTCGCACTCTGTATTATGTAAGTTATTGCACTTGGTTCCTTTTGGTAGTTACAATTTAAATTTGAAGACTTGGTACTTTTCGTTTCTTCTTTGAAGCACTTGTAGGTGTTACGACTGTAATAACCTGCGAAATTGTTTCGTTAAATAATTAACATTTTATTAGTATTAAAAAGTACATTTAGTAAATTACACACGAAAAGTGTATTTATGGTAGGTACTTAGCAGTGGCGGCTCGTGAAAAATATTCTTGGGTGTTCTGCATTATAAAAATGGCAAGATATCAGAAAATGGCAATCTCAAAAATAAAGTTACTTATTGCACATTTTTAAATATTAAACGTACAACACTTATCTAGAATATAGTACTTTATATGATTTTACATTTTTACAATAAATTGCAATCCTAACTAATTTTCGAAAAAATTTTATTAAGTACGGCTTATGAGAGGAGTTGTGTTAAAAATATTAGTAATATTTCATTTTATTTTTTCTTCATTTAATATTCATAAGCATTTATTTTATGTACTAGTAGGTATAAGATACTATCTTCGATATTCATAATTTCAATTAAAGTTCATAACGCAAGATGTGTTTAAAATAAAATCGTATATGTTCGTAAAACCAGAGCTGAAATATGAGCAGAACGGTTGTACGTTGTACCATGGTGAGTTGTTCCTATATCTTGTAATCTGCGAGTTTAATAATAATCATTATTATTGTAGAAAAAACCTACATAATTTTAATTTTACTGATATTAATAATTAAAATTAATTTGATTTCGAGTTTCTAATATAGGATCTGCCAAAAAATAATTTTATTTCTATTTTGATAATAATATTTATAAGAAACTTGGTAAAATTAAAATTTGTACTAAATGTTCAAATTACACTATATTACGAGTATTAAACTATTGCATTTTATTGTTTAACAATGTTGTTAAACAATCGATGAACAAAAATTAACTTACTAGTTGTTTTCATAAGTCAAATTTTAAATCATATGACAAAAATACGGCATGTAATTCTGCATCAAGATGCAGCACAACTTGTAATGTATACCGTGGTGTTAGGATTGTCCTAACACCACGATGTATACTGGATATGGATACGATTCCACCCGATAGCTCACGTCATTTCATGTTCAGAATCATATCCAGCACATCGAAGTTAAACAGTGATTTCGAAAGCGTAACGGACTTGTATTAATTATTACAGTACTTATTTGACTGACTGATAAGGTACTTATAACTCAAGGCAACATAAGAAGCGCGCTTTTAAATCAAAATTGATTATTCTTCAATTATTGAAATAATTTGAAATGTGGTGGTTATATTTATAAGTAATAATTAATTTGGTACACTTCATTCTTATTTTTGGCGGTTCTGCAGCTCTGCAGTTCCTATGATAGAACCGCCCCTGGTACTTAGTAACTACAAAGTGGTTAGTACAGTTAATTGTTAATTTTACTATAGTGGAAATCTGAAGTATATAGCTTAACTAATTTATTGATTGACGATTACTCTTGCAGGTATTTATGAATAAACTATGATTACTTTGCACTTAGATGTAATTGACCAAACCACAAATTTAAAATTCAGAGCAATTCGGAACTCTAATTTTAGAAATTAATGTATAATTTTTGAAACGATGAAAACGCATTTACCATATGGTAATGTATTTAATGAGATTGTTTCGTAGAGCTTGACGTGACAGATTAAGTTAATCAAATTTTGTATAATATAACTGAGCTATGCAATGTTCATGTCAGATAACAGAAGTCGAGCAATGCATTTAGATAGGTGACCGCTTGTCACCGTCTTCCACAAATTCGTTTTTATTTAAAAACGAATTATGAATAGATTCGTAATTTATATTGATCTTCTTTCTAGTTTATAAGCCGGGGATTTTGTTCTATATTTTTCAACCAATAATATATCAACAACAGGAACAAATTTAATAACGCAGTTATTTTGTACTTTAATTTCAGTAATTTAATAAACTAAAATATTTCATAACATTTTAGAGGAAAAAGCTTTAGCTATATTATTAAAATTGAATTTAATTGTTTTTATTTATGTTGGTAATTTTCTAAATAAAATAATTTACATAATTTTTTTAAATGGAACAAATAAAAAAGTCTGAGTTTTAGAATTTTTTCCTAATGCACGATTGGAAAGAGGACAATTTACTGAACATATTAAAACAAAAATTTTGTAAGATTATTCATTAGTTTTCGAAAAAAACGGCATTTTAAAATTTTCAGTTTAAGGGAACCCACTGTTCGCGACATAGCTGTTCCCTGTGCGACCTAACGATAATTGACTCGGTTATTGCCGATTTAGAATTAATGTTTATAAACACATTAATATTTACAAATAATTTCTGATTTTACAAATTTTCTTCTTCATGTGCCATATCCGATTCCCCGGACGTTGGCGACCTTTCTCCTATGTGTGTGTTGTGCGTTTGAAGTATTATCACACACATAGAGGACCTACTGCTTAACGCGGGCTCCGAACCGCGGGAAGTGTATACACTTCATCTCCAGAGAGGATGTACCAGGCATATTACATCTCGGTGGTTTGCCATTGTCTTCCGAGAGGAGACGGTCAGAATAAAGTTTTTACTGAGCCCGGAGTTGAACCAGGCATTCGGCATTAGCAGCAACGCACTTAACCGCTTTAGCTAACGACCGTCTCAAATTTTAAAAAAGAAAAAACGCAGAACTAGTTTTTAGGGTAGATCCGTGATTTGCCGTAGTTGCTCTCATCAAAAACGTCGCGTATAAACGTCGCACTAAAGGATAAACTTACGTGATTTTTTTTAATGCCTACAAAATTGTCCTCTTTCCAATAGTGTATAGGTTAAAAGTTAAAAGTTCAAAGCGTAGGGTAAATTAACCGACAGTAAACAAAATTATTATAATAATTGTAACGCAGTCATGAAACAACTGGCGCGCATTTTTCTTGAGCGAGGCTTTTAAGAATTCATCTTCAATATTTTATTATTTGATGGGAACTATAATCGTGGTGTTCATCTTGGTTGCGGCTTAATCAATTTTATTTGTGCTTTACATCGCAGCGGTCGAGGATGCTTGGTGATTAACCGGTATCCGTTTGTTTATTTTAAGGTAAGTAGCGAATATACAATTTTTTTACAATTGAGTCTTCAAAATATTTTTTATTCTACAGCTTAATCTAAGCTTTTATGTTTGCTCCTCCAGAGAAATCCAACTGCTAATTCTAAAAATTTGATCTTGTTATTTTTAACTGTTGCGCGAAACCTTCAGTTTGACACCCATTTTAACTTGAGTACATTTCAACTTTATTGACTGAATAAAGCAACTTCTTTTCGATTTTCTTTGTTTTATTAAATTCACTTGGCGTCTGTTATTTTCATATTAAGCTCAAAGAAAATAATTATAGCAAAAATATCTAGATCTTAAGAATTAAAAATTTTTAGTTTGAAGGTTAGTTCTTTAGAAAGCAAACCGTTAAACAAAAAATAGAAGAATTCTAAGATATTTAAATATCTAGAACTACAACAAAGTAACAATCAATAGCTATTAACAAATGTACAGTTAAACAAATAAACTTGGATTAGAGAAGAATCGAGAAGAACAATATAGAAATAAAAGAAAAGAAACAACATTAAGGGGGAATATATTACAAAATACATTAGAAACAAGAGCGAAATATGATAAATGAAAACAAAATCTAAAATGATCCAGAGATGTAATGAATGTGAGGAATAACCTCACGGTGCGGCCTTCAGGCCGCACAACAATTCTATATTACCATGTCTTTTTTATCAGGCTTATCTTATCCTCACAGAGATGTAAAAATCTTAATCTAAAAAATTGGTTGTTTGAAATATTTAATATTTGAATTATTCAACCCTGGATTTTTATAGTGGAAATTTTGTTTTGTTAAAAACTTGAAGTAAATATAAATTAATTAGTTATAATAATATTACTTGTTGAATTAAAAAGATAAGAAGCAATTTATTTATAAGCAGAAATATGATGAAGGAAGACTATTGAAAACTTTAATTATTATAAATTCATTATCACTTAACAAATAAAAATAAAATTTAACATTACAGTTCTTTAGAAGACATAAAAGGAATTTGAATTCTAAAATAAGAAATAAATCTACTTAGGGCATGCATATCATAGCAATATATATGTATTATCCCATAATATATTATTCTACCATTATTTCTGAAAGGTACCTCTAATCGGGGTAATTAAAAATATTAACTGGGCGAATCTGAACCTAGATTTTTAATAAGCAAAATAAAAGTTTTAAAAATTACCTAATGTAGACAATGTACAATTTTGTTTCTCGAAAAGTTAAAAAAAACTTAATCAGATCTATTAGAAACAATAAAGTTGAATTTAACATTAAATTAAACATCGTAATCTTGACACGTTCTTAAAAATTCGGCATACTTCGTTGGGGATGAAACCCACACATACGTCACAGCAATCCAAATTTATCGTGCAATAAAACAAGATTGCCTATGTCGTGCAGTCTACAGGCTGTCACGTCACGTCAGCTTGTTAGATGTCAATTTGATTTTTACAATATGCAAGCGCTATCAAAGACAAACTACATAAAGTTCAGCGGTTGAAGCTGAAATGACAGGCATCTGAATGCTCGGTGAAAAAACGTTTTAATCTGTTACTGAATTTTATCACTCAAAACAAATACTAAAATGTTTGTTTTAGTTCGTAGTCTCCCATCTACTAATACAATTGCTGCAAATAATAAATAAACCATTTCCATTGGTTAAATTTTTGGTTAGTGGTCGATGAAGGCTATAGTAGACTGGCTTTACTTCGAAAAGTGTAAAGTTTAAAATCAGATTCTGCTATCTCGGATAAATGTAGCAACTAATGGGGGGAGGGGAAGGGGGTTAGTAATTCAATTGGTGCAAATAATAAATAAACCACTTCCAGTGGTTAAATTTTTGGTTAGTGGTCGATGAAGGCTATGGTGGAACTGTGGCTTTACTTCCGAAAGTTTAAAAGCAGATATCCGCTATCTCAGATAAACGTAGCATCTAAGGGGGGGGGGTTACCCTCTAGCGTCAACGTCATGAAAAATCAATATACTGTGGTGTTTCAAAGGAATTCGCACCCACCCTGTGCATTTTAAAGAAAATTTTGTTTTAGTGATTTTAAGTTGTAGGATTGAAAAATTGGAAAGGTGGGGGCGAATGACAGGAAATTTGAGTCTTTTTGCCACGAGTCGCCGCAAGAGTAAGCGGTGCGACTTTTGGCTAGTTAATTTTGACTTTGTAAAATTTATTTTTGAAGTTGTGAGTAAATTTTTGAGTTTAATTAAATAAAGTAATTTTATGCGAATGCATTATTGTGCTTTTTTGGAGGTATATTTTTGGGATTTGGAATTGTTTTGGATATTTTTTGATGAGTTTCTACCGAGCGGTAGTGTTATTAATGTGGGTGTATTGATTTAGAAAAAGAACAATTACAAGTTATAAATTGGACTTGGATTGTGTTGAAAATTGGAAAATTTAAATTGCATTCGTATGAACGAATGGTGCTGTTGATAAGCGGGCGATTTGGATAAGGTTAGAATCAAGACTTCGATTCCTTTGAAGAAAGTTAAAATTTCACATTTAATTAAATTTGGATAGTTAATTTTTGAAGAAGATTTATTTTGAAGAATTTATTTTTTTATTTGCATTGGAAGAATTTTATTTTTATTTTTGAGAACGATAGAACCCAACCTGAGATACCACCGTCTCATCTCCCGCGTTTAAGAGCAAGCTTGGAGCACTTATAGTGCATGTGAGAAACTACTTTTTTTAAAAGATTAATGCAATACAAATCAACAATTAGCAAGAATTTATTAAAATTAAATTTGGTGAACACATATTTTGTCACATTTTCAAGAGTTAAGTGGCCCTTAAAAATGTTTTCATGACAAGGAAGGAAAAAAGTAACCTTTTAAGTCCCATAACGTAAAAAAGAAAAACGAGAAAAGTATCAAGTAAAAAAAGAAAGTCGATGTTCAACAAAGAGAGAGAGAGAGAAGCTGTGGTGCTGAAGTATAATAATTACATTGCATTATCTTTCTCTCTTCCTTCTCTATTTGAGTTGTAGAGTAAAAAGTTGTATTTTACCGAAAGTTCATATATCGCCATAAAGGTGACCGCACCCAGCAAAATTATTTAAAAATGAGTCGGCAGTAACGCGGTCGATCGTCTGAAGACGCGCTAAAAATAAAAGTTATTATACTAAATTGTTGCTGTTCCGCAACTGGCAGTGTTGAAGGGAACTGGTATGGTCATGGAGTTAGATTTATGCTTTGCTACGACCGGCTTGTTTGATGGTGCAAAACCATGGAATTCAGAGAATAATTTGTCTAGCTGTAACTGGAATGATGTGAATAGCCCTCACTGCAGCATTGGAGATTCTTCTCTACCTTCCATCACTTAATCTTCATGTGCAGGAGTTGGTGATTAGGCTGCTCTCAGGCTACGCAGCTGCAGTCTGTGGAATCACAGGCCATTTGCAGTGTTTAGAGGATTACTCAGTAAAAGGACTTCTGTTGCACCTTGTTCCTGACAGATAGAATTATCCCTACATATACATTCTTCTTGTACCATTGGTACTTGTACTAATGTTTACACTTAGCACTCATGGTTCTGCCAGTACTTTAATAAGTATTCTAGTAGAGTGCTAATCTTGCTACTTGACCTTACTCAACTTGGGCTTTAGATCACAGCAGTGAAGTCGGCGCGATAATTTGATAGGAAATATAATATCCAGCATAAACCAAAAAATGCACAAAACACTTTTTCGAAAACTAAAATGTTTAAGTTATCACAATATATAAATACACTGTATTATCGCAAACGTTTTCATCATACTATGGCATCATCAGGCGATGAACTAGCTAGGCGATGACTAGTTCATCATTATTTTCATAAATACACTGTATTATCGCAAACGTTTTCATCATACTATGGCATCATCAGGCGATGAACTAGCTAGGCGATGACTAGTTCATCATTATTTTCATCGCCTGATGATGCCATAGTATGGTGAAAACGTTTGCGATAATACAGTGTATTTATATATTGTGATAACTTAAACATTTTAGTTTTCGAAAAAGTGTTTTGTGCATTTTTTGGTTTATGCTAAAAATTTGATATGATTAATATCGAGTTACACTACTTAAACCACTTATCTATTGATTAATATAATATACTGTTGAAATCAAGAGAAACCCAAGTATGATATTGTTTATTTTCTGACGGTTCCAAGAATAATGTTGGCTCAGAAGAATATTTTCTGTCGAACTCTATTTTAACCAGATCTTAACTGGACATTGCAAGTTAAAAAACACATTGGGCTTCTAGATGATTCCAAATGATCCCACTGTCTATTTCTAGCATATACTTGAGCAATTAAGATGATTTGAGGAGTGTCAGGACGGGACCACTACTGCATCGGAGGCATAAGTGCGCGTGAGGATCCAGAATCCCGATCCACTGCCTTGTCATCTAGTCAGGTACCTATTTATTTGAACGTTTGTGAGCTGCACCGAGGATTAGTAATTATTTTTTTTTAGAATAGTTACAGAGTCACATGCGGATTGCACCGATGGTCACGTGCAGATTACACCAATAGCGGTATGTGGAAAAATAAGGATCGAAAAACAAGAAAAAATTTTTATAGCTAAATTAAAGTTGCAATCCCGATTCCAGATTATGGGACCCTTTAACAATCGGCGCAGTTCATTCTGCAAACATGCGGTTTACGTATTTTAGCCTGATTTTTAGGGATTATAGTAAAAGGAAATATATTTACACGAAATCGGTGAAACAGAAAAATTATATGGCATTATTTCAAGTATTAAATTCAATTTAAAGGTTTTTGGGTCAAATCTTGTTATAATTTTCAGTATTATAAAGTACAAAATTTAAATTACCGTCTTGGCCATATAAAACAAAATTAATTGAGAAATTTTGGTGTCAAACTAATTTAGGAAGCAAATAATATCGATACGATCAAAATTGGTTATCACGTCGAAGGTCCCATTCCCATACAAACTACAATAAATCATAAGTTTGGATTATTTCAGCATATAATAATTATTAACAACGTCGTATTGGTAACTTTAGAAAGACATAATCTGAAATGATATCTAAAAAGTTCTTGCAAATTAGTACAAGACAATAAAATAATCCGCAGGTAAAAGAATTTTAATTAAATGGAACGAACGCATTCAGCAGGGAAAATCTTAATTACGTAAGTTCAGACAAAACCACTAAAAAGACGATAAAAAATGTGATTTCTGTCTCTGGTTTATGTTCGTTTTTAATTTTTGTTGTTATTGTTCTTCCTTTCCCGTTTTGTCTCTTTTATGGCTTCTGGTTGTAACTCATATAAGTTATAAGGATAAAATAGGGTGATTTATCAACGTTCTCTCACATACAAGTAGTAAATGGAAGGATTAGTCAAACCCTCTCATATCAATCTCATAATGAGTGCCATCATACTAAATCTAGGGTAACAAATGAATGTGCATTTCAGTGTTAATTGCAGAGGGAAAAATAACGTGAGGGTAGAATATGAAATAATTTATTACCAAAGAAAAGAAAAATTGTTAATCGTTCATTATGAAATCTGACAGCAGTCGAAAAGTTTTGGAAGAAAATTTTTAGAATAGCTCAGAACACTACAGTTTAATTTAATATTGCATACAAGTAAATAGTTATTTTTCGTACTTTTCAATGCGATAGATTAAACCATTCATCCAAAAGTACGAAAAATACTTCTTGTGGGTTCTTGTATTATATATATATATAAGGAACTACGAAAAATGCGAAACTACTCAGTCTAATTCTACGTAAGTTTTGTTAATACTACTCGGAAAAAAGAAAAAGCGTAGATACCTTAAAAGAAAATAGACGACGGTTGATATTTTCATAACTGTTTTACCTTAGAGTGTCCACCATAAGTTTGTACGGTCGAATTTGGTGGCGGCGTGTACGTCGACAAATCCATCAAACCAAATAAAGCAGGTCTTTCTGGTTTAATTTTTTCCGGTGCCGCCGTAGTTAGAAGATTGTTTACTAAAATTATAAATTTTAGATCCAAAAATTTTAAATTCAAAACTTACTCAAATGCGGCCATTCACTGTAAACTTTCTGTAATCCATCTTTTGAGTTTTTGATTACTTCTTTGGTTTTGTTTCTATTGTTAGGATCGATTAAGACTGAAAATTTGGGAGGAAGTATTGGTAGGTTTCTATATTGAGCAAGTCGAATCAATTTGTAGTTCAGTTCTTCGGGACTAAATTTTATAGGCTCTGGTGTCACCACGTAAACCTTTTCTTTGCTATTTGACGAAATCGATACTTTCGACATTTCCCAGACCGAATTCAAAAAATCTCTGATGTCAGAGGTTTCTACTGCTTTAGGACTTGTTGAAGTTGGAGTTGAAGTTGGTTCTGTTGAAGTTGTGGTTATAACAACCGATGGCGGAGATGGCGGATCATCCACAATCAAGTTGGAATCAATATCCTGCTTGCTAACGTGTTGGCTGAATCCTGCCGATTCGTGGTTAAATTCTACACTTTTTACCGTGGTCACATCTTGATTGTACGGTAGAGTGGTCAAATATTCGAAAGGAATGTTTTTGGATGGAACCAGCTTACTACTCGTGCTATCTTTGTGGATTTTGATGGAATTTTTGGAATATTCCCTTTCGGTCCACCCGTCAATATTTTTTTGTAGTTTGACATCGAACGGTAAGTTTTTATCGTTCCATTGCTCTCCTTTAGCAATAAAGTCTTTGATATTTATCACCGTCGTGTATGGTTTATTAGTAATTGCCGTTTGAGTGACTTGGTTCGATTCCTGTACAGTGTGGTCGTTAAAAGTTGACCACACGGATTCTTGTTTTGGAGGTACAGCATATTTGAAAGTGTCTTCATTTTTTTGGAAAAAGTTTTGCTTTTTGCTTTCTCTGTTGCTGTCGTAACTCTGTTGAGATGTATATGGTATGATTATTTGTACCGGTTTCGGTTTTTTAGTGGTTGTTTGGTGCTCTTCGTAAGTTGAAGAAAACCACTCGTAATTGCCTATTGGTGGTGGTACCATCGAAGACGTTAAAGTTTGGTATGGAGTCCAATCGTCGTATTGAAGAGGAGGTTGAGTAAACGCTGTTTTATTTTCTTGTATTTTTCTCAACTCTTCGTTGACGACGTTTTGGATGTTTTCTTCGTTGAAGCCGAAGTAGTTTCCGGTATCTTTATCGTTGTTACGTTTTTCATAGGTTGCGTTTTGAACCGAAGCTGCTGCGTGGATGTCGTCTTCCACGACGATGGGGTTTTCATAAAAGAATGGGGAAGTTGTTGTATGTATTATTGAACTTTCGTAGATTTGGTTGGTTGGATTGCCTGCTTCGTCGCCTGCAGCGCTCAATTCTATAAGTGGAGATTGGATAACATTGATTGGGTGTTCTACGGATGATAGAACACCTCCGACTTGAACGCTCGGAATGATTTGTACGTTGTCTGCAACTTGTGCGTTGGTATTACTGTGGTCTGGATAATTATCTTTTATGTTTGCTTCTAAGTCGTGAGAATGGAAGGGTTGATAATTGTGTAGGGGAAGAACTGGAGTTCGACTTAACTGTGGGAATAGTATTGGGGCAAGGTTTGGATTTTGTATTCCTAAGGGAGGATAATTGATTCCGTTATTACCCTGATTTGTTTGTTGTATATTATGAATATTATTTGGGTTACCCTGATTTGTTTGTTGTATATGAATATTATTTGGGTACTGCTGAGGATACTGTTGAACGAATTGTTGAGTATTTGACGAATGCAAATCGAGGTGATTTGATTGAATTGGTTTTATTGGAACACCATAATTGGTGAAAGGTGGAACGAATTTTTGAAAACCAGGCCCAAATGGTTTGTTTTGTTTAAACGGTTGATGTGGTTTTGGGTGGGGTGGTAACGGTCGATAATTAGAATTTTGTGGTCCCGGAGGTGGAGGCATAAAGTTTTCGGTTAAGGTGCGATAATTACTATTCGAAGGTTCAATATTAAATTTGTTGTTGGAGGAATATCCAGTTTGATCGTTTGGAGCACCGTACGCTTGATTCAAGTGTTGTGATTGCGGTGGACCGTAATGTACTAATGGTGGTGGCGAAGGTTTCACGAAACTAATTAACGTATTTTTGCCGTGCGTTCCTGCTATTGGAATCCAGGGTTCCTGATTGCACGGATTACAAGGTTTTTTGGGATGATGCGGTTGCGGCTGGTACTGCGGAGTGTGTTTTTGTTGGGATGTTTCTAAATCCGATGATGGTTGATTGTAGTATCCTCCAAATGGATTTAACCAACTTGCTAATTTTGAAATTATGGAATAGCCCTCTGTTGATGGTGGTCGCAAAAAGGTATCGATTTTTGGTTCAGCTTCAATATTACTTTCTTCTTGCGAGAGAACGCTTGACGTCCAAATTAGGAGCAACAAAAATACCTGAAATCAAAAGAAGCTATAAATCTGTTCTATTAGGAAAAGTATAATTTTATAGATTCACACTTCCTGTTGAGATAATAAAAGAAAGTGTGCATTCTAAATCAAGTTCCCATACATTAAAATCGAGAGATTATTGGACTCTTACGTTAATGATGCAACCTTGACCTCGACTTTGAATCTAGGTAATATTTACTATATGTAAATTTGAAGACAAAAATTAAGCCTGAAACATTTCTCCTTCCGAAATTAGGCACAATAAATCGTGACGACGATTAATTTATCTACATACTTATTTTGCACTTAATGAATATGAACCGACAGTTTCACTTTTTTCAATGTTTTAGCTTGAGACATTCATTTTCAAAAAATAATTTTTAATTGTTATTGGTTGCGAAAAACTGAAGATGTTTAGTTTTGACCTCGATAAATAACCTACTCTAGAGATTATTGTACACAATTTTCTATTATGAATATTTCTTTCATGTAGACGCGACTTTTCTTAATTTTGAGATAAAATCTTAATTGGATTAATTTAATTAAAAATATTTCTCGCGAATCTCAGGATGAAAGAGTTGAAAGATAATAGAAGAAATCCGGATTTGTATGCAAAAAAGGAACCAAACTTATTAAAGCGGAGAATGTATACTGCTGGGAAAAGTCCAAGGAACATTTTTATTTCAGGAAGTGCATAAAACTACGGATTTTGGTCCTTAATTTAAGTTTAAATCAAACTGGCAGAAAGTCAAAATTGGAAGGGATTTATAATAATTTAATGATTTGCTCTTATTAAAGACTGAAGGGAATACATGGGATTAGAATGCATAATCAATGTAGTGGATTAAGGGATTGGGTTAACTTGATGTGACGTATGGTTGGTACAACTTGATAGACATTTATGATTATAGACATGAAATTAATTAACTAAATTCTCCATATTATGTACTTAGTAGAAGCAACGCGATTTAAAGCATTTAATTAATTTTGAAAAATGTCTAAATTGAGCTAAATAAATGTCCCAATTAAATGTGGATCTCATTTAGCAGACTTAATTGTTTTGTTAAACATTGATTAAGAATCTAAAATTGCGCATTATTCAAGATCCGAGAAAAATGTTAACTCTGTATGCGTGGATATATATGTAGTATGTACATATGTACACCATGTTGTGTAGAAAGTTGTGCATGACCGCACTCGAAACAAAACCAATAACAAGTATTGACGACATTCTTTAAAAATAATTTTTAATCTACTTTTAAAATTCTTGTCTAAAAAGGAAACTTTGGTGTTTTTGGTTCGTCCGGTTTGCCTATAGATACCTGTTTGCACTTTCAATCTTTTATCACCAATTTTATTTCTTATCTCGACTCGAACACGCAGTGAAATTCATTTAATTTTATTTTTTACAATTACAAACGATTTCTAAGATCTGTAATTTCTACTTTCTCGACATTAATTGCCACTAATAACCATCAATTAAGTATTAATTGTGATATAATACGAAGACATAATTGAATTAGCTTCTCAATTTGCTCCAACTTTTCAGGATAATGTAAAAACAAGTTTGTTAAAAGTTACTTTTTATTAATAATTGTCAAAGAAACCGCTATATAACTTTTTAATTAATTGCACCGTCGTGTCGTTCATCAATTAATCGACTTTTTAGTGCTTCAGGCTAATTAATGTCTATGTTCAAAAGTAATTTCGAATTAAGGTGTGTTTGTGTCGGCGGTTTTCGTCAGTATCACAGTTAAAAACTCCCCCCCCCCCTTCATTCAATTCTAATAGTCTAAATAAATTGTTTTCGTATCTCTGCTATTTAGGAATAACATACCGACTCGCAGATGGATTAACGAGATTCGTCCAGTTTACGTTTGATGCAAATTAATACTTCCTTATATTTATAAAAACCACGATAGATTTTTACAACAAGTGGCTTCAGTGTATTTATTTTAAGAAATTTCTTGGAAACGGGAAAGTCATGTGTTGTCACATCAGATTTTACCATTCTTCAGCTGTTAGATGTTTTTTTATTAAATTAACTTCTTTTCCAACACTTAAAATTAAATTAACCGTATAAAAAAAGTCGTATGCGGCGCTATTGTATAATGTTTTTCAGGGATAGTTAAACACCATGTAACAAAATAATAAAATATGTTTTTCATATTTCTTCTTCATTGGATGCCATACACTACAAAATGTATGTGGGCACATACAATTTTACACATGGTTGGAATTTCTGGGAAATTTTGAATTCCTTATCGCTCTTAGAGAGAGAGGTTCCTCTACTGCCAAGATTACAAGATTACTAGTAAAAACACAAGTTTGAAGTTAGAGCCTTTAGGAATTGGGTGAAATACCCATATAATACCTATAAATACCCACGTAAATTTTTCACTAAACTTCAAACCTGAATTTCATTTTTACTGATAATTATACTGATAAAATATTGACAGTAGAGGAACTATAGGACATCTAGACTACTGTTTAGCAAAATTCAAAATATAACTTGAAAGTTTTTCAAGCGCATAAAAAAATATAATGCAAATATTTTATTGGCTGCCTTGCTAATAAAGTAGTTAACTCGTCGACAAATGTTAAAAATTAATTTGAAAATTTCTTATAGTAGTATATTTCTTACCCTGGAATTTGTTAGGGTCAAAAATATATCAAAATTGGGGTTATCATTATTTTTAATATTCAGATCGCTATGTAACATTTAACCAAACAAAGTGAAAGGAAATCTGAAGAAATCCAAGGAAATCCGGGGAAATTTGAGAAAATCTTATAAGATCTTAGGAAATTCAGAAAATCTTAGAAAAATCTTAAGAAATTTTAAAAATTTTAGAATGCAATAGGTAATTTATTTCAATAGATTAGGAGATAGGAGACGGAGAGAGTCTAAACTTTCTTATGATCGTCTCCGTGCTTCGGAAGGCACGTAAAGCTGATGGTTCCCCTGAGTTGATGATTGACATAATAAACTATTAAAAACAGGGTTACGGGCATTCCCCAATCTGGCCTAAGCAACCGTGGAGTCTAAATGGTGAAATTTTTCTAAACAGAGATAGAAGCTGATGGTTTAGCAGTGAATTGAAGAGGCTGATAGAGAGGAAATTTTAACACATCTAAGGAAATTTTCGGAAATTCTAAGAAAGTCTTAGAAAATTATAAATCTAAGGAAATGTTGAAAATATTTTGGGAAAATTCCAAGGAAATTTTACGAAATTTTAGGAAATGTGGAAAATCTTAGTTATACTGAGAAAGTCTATAAAATCATATATAAATTTAAGAAATCAGAGAAAATCTTAGAAAATTGAAAATTCGAGAATATGCTGAAAATCCATGGTGATTTTGGGAAATCACCATAAAAAATTGGTAATCTGATATAATTATGTTGAAAATATAATGAGATAGCTTATATAATTACGTAATTCTAGAAAATTTCGTAAAATTTTGGTAAATCTTAGAAAATCTAGGAAATCATAAGAAATTTTAGGAAACCTTAGATAATTGAAAATCAGAGGATATGTGAAAATCTAGGGTAATTTAGGGAAATTCTAGGAAATCTCAGAAAATTGAAAATCTGAGAATATATTGAAAATCCAAAGTAATTTTAGAAAATCTTAAGAAATCCAAGGTAATTTGAAGAAATTCTAGGAAGTCTTAGAAAATTGAAAATCTGAGAAAATGTTAAAAATTCAAAGTAATTTTGGGAAATCTTAGGAAATCCAAGAATTTTACAAAATCTTGTGAAATCTTGGAAATTTACAAAATTCTAGGGATTGAAAACCAAGAAAATCAGGAAATTTTTGGAATACTATAGATAAGCATCTTTTCTTGTTTTGAACTTTTTAAAAGGAAATCTTAGAACAATCCAGGAGAAAATCTGGAGAAATTTTTTAAAAATCTCGTAAAACGAAATCTAGTACATAAAAATTTTTTTTTACTAAAAAAATATCTTTCAAACAGCCAATTTAAGGTAAACCGCTGATTTTTGTATATAATCAAACGTCTGAATTAATAAAATCTAATTTAAAATAAAAGAAGATCGCCGCAAAAATTACGCACATACCGTTAACAGAATGCTCCCTTTCACTGCAATAAGCTACTTTTGCATAACATTAACTTTTGAAGTTTATCTCTCACCCTAATCGCTTTATTTTAGAACTAATTAACAAATTTAATCATAATTTTAAACTACCAAACTAATTTCTTGACAACAACCTAAAATAAACGTTAAAAGCGCAAATCTTACGCTATTTATAAAATAATGTTTATGGTCTCGGGTTTATAATCTAATTGTTGATGATATATTTGAAATTGTATTTTGAGTAATTATTAGAAATTATAATATTATAATTATTATAAAAGTTTTGTACCAATTTTATTCGTAGAACTTTTTTCATGAAAATTAAAATAATTTAATTAGATATTCAATCAAAATAAATTTTTTACATTACATAAAATATATAAATGAAGTATATTTTTCTTTAAGTTTAGTTATCCAAATTTACAGTGGTCTAAAAATTGAAAAATTGAAAAAAAATAGAAGCGGAGTAAAACAAAAAATTCTTTTTCCTAGATAGATATTTATGTAATAGCGAGTTGCTATTGGCTAAACCTGAAATAACTAGAAGATGCAAGTTGGGATGGAGAACTTCTGAAGTTTTAAAATATGTCTGTCAATGCCATTGCATGTCATGTCAATGCAGGTTCCCTGCTTTATCATATGATTCAGAAACTTAGAGCAATGCGAGGAAACTTAGAGTTACGCGGGAGATATTGGATGGTTGAACCTGGCGGAAAATAGAGAGAGATGAAGAATGATGGAAAAAGCCTTTATCCAGCAGTGGAAAAAAACAGATTAATAGTGATAGTGATTAGCTAAACTAAGCCCAGGTTAGCCATGCATTAAAATATTCCGATCCGATATTCAATATTTGTGATAGAAAAAACCTTCAATCATACTAAATAAAAAAAATGCGTGTAACCGTCACACGCGATTGAAGTAAAACTTTTTTGACATTATGACAGATGACAATTAAGTTAAAAATAAAAATATAATAACAGAAAATTTAAATGGATGTCAATATATAATCATCATAGAGCCCTTCTATTCAATAGAAAATCTAGCAAATCATAGTATGAACTCGAATGAAATCTGAATATATAACCTTAAATTATAAACAAACTTGACAGACAGTCACAAATTCACAATAGAAACTACTTTCATTATAATTATTATGCACGCTAAGAGCTAATGTATGTATCTTTTTTTAAGACATACATTGTGTATTTTTTTTAAATACAACCGTATTTTTACATTTACACCGTATGACAAATTTATATCAGTTCGTCTTTGTTGCACCTATGTTACTATTAATTTAAAAATACCGTCATACTGCCGTAACGGACTTCTGTTGCATTGTCGTCCAATTACTTCTTAGTCGCGCCTAAAGAAGTTTTACTTAAAAAAATTTGAATATACTATTAAAAAACGGCAAAAACATCAAGAAGACAATAAAGATTAAATAATATAAGCATTAATTACTTAATTTTGAGAATATTACCAAATAAGTTCGGTGCAAACTGTCATAGGATGTGTTAGAATTTTTATAGTGGCGGCTCATAGCTAACGCTGAACTAAGTCATTAAAAAGTTACATGGGATATACAATAAAAAATTGCAACTTTTAATAGCTGTCACGATTAAAAATTCCTTTTTTGTTTTTTTAAACTTTTAATAGTTTAAAAAAATAAAACAGAAGTTGAAAGAAAAGAAACAAATGCAAGGTAATTATTTATAATCAAAATTAAACTGACTAATATTTTGAGTTCATTAATTGATTAGATATTAAATGCAAGAATTTTACATTTAAATGACCTGCAAACTTGCAAATAATGACACAGCTGCAGTAAAACATGGAGAACAACTGACTCTTGAAAATAAAAGAAAGTTGGGACAAATAGTTTTTAAATATAAAATATATAAAAAAGTAAAATTAATAATTCTTTATAATATTTTTTTTAGAAAACCGACATTCCCGTGAGCTAAATGAGCTTGCTGAGTCTGAGAAAAAGAAGTTTCGCTCCTCGTATTAGCAATATTAATGAAAAAACTCCACGATGCTCTATGCTCGGCCTTGTACGCAGATGATACTGTAAACTACGCAAACTCGTTTTATATACAAAATGGTCAATAAATAAATTTTAATTCATGTAGTTATAGCTACATATACATAATATAAAACAGTCATTTAAGTCATTTTAGTCTGGTTTTAAATCGAAGAAGAATTCAAATTTTTTTAAGACCGTCTTCGTGCTTCGGAGAGCATGTAAAGTCGGCTGTTTTCTTTGGATTGATGATTATCAACAGTAACTAATAAAAACAAGGTTACAAGCGTTACTTAATCCGGTTTAAGTAGCTGTGGGTTCTAAATATTGAAATCTTTTTCTGAGAGGAAAAAGATGATTGTCGTACAGAGGCAAGCAAGACTGATTTGAATTTTGAATTGAATTTCGATACTTCAAGACGACAAAAACAAACTTTTTTTTTGTTTTTCTAAATATTCATCTTTTTGCGGATCCAATGTTCTTATTTTCATCTTTTCCTTTAAATTATTATTTTCACTTCTTGAAATAACTTAGTGGCCATAAAAATTATATGGGTGATAAGCGATAAAAGTTTGAAAGGTTAAGATAAAACATCTTTGATTTTTTGCACTAAAGATAGCATAACTGGAATGTGGAGAAATTTTAGGAGAAAGTGTTTAAGATATCCGGAAGGTTACAAAATTTTTAAATATATCAGCGGGAAAAAAACAATAGAAAAATAAATATTCAAACCTGCCCACCCGTAAATACTTTGTAAATTAAAAACAAATTTTTTAAGTTTTTTCAGATGAAGCACACAGTATAAAAGTTTTTATGACAATTTGTCGTATAAAAGTATTTTGTACTTTTTGCAATAAACTCTCAGAAGTAATAAAACCAGAAAATCTCATACTAAGCTTATCAAGGAAAAGATCGCAGTATCTAACTTCCATCAAAATTTTATTTGCATTTAAATTTTTATGCAAAAATGCTATTATGTATTTTACATATTTTAAAGATAAAATTGTTTATGTGGACAAATATCAAATTATTACGTCAAGGACAAGTTGTATAATTTTCTCTTTTTTTAATAAGAATTAGAAATTTACGTTATAATATTTATTGTTTTTAAATAACCGTCGGCGTAGCCGTGAATGAAAAGAAACGCATTTATTGCACCATTTAAAAATTTTAACAATTTTTAAATGACATTGGTGCTTTCGATCCTAATGCACGCAAGCACAACACAAAATAAATAATTTAACGGCCACATAAATTTTTTAAGATTAAGTAAATAGAAATTATTCACATTTATTATTTAAATGTAAACATCATAAATAATAATTTTTTAAATGTAATTATATGCTCCACAAACCACATAAAGTTTAATGTAAATTACTATGAAAGGTCTTGGCAAGAGCAAAAGAAATTCCAATTTTACTTTAGTTTCTTGATTTGCTGCCTTTACTATTTTTTTTATTTTGCATTTAAAAAATAAATTTAAAGTTAAATAGGAAGTCCTTGAAATTAAAAACGCAAGATCGTTTTGTTAATTTTTGACTGTAATTTTTTTTTCAATTTTTCAATTTTTATGTTATTATAAGATGGATAGCAAAGGCTGACTATTTAACAATTTTTATTCCCTTGTAACTTTCTTTTGTTTACCTCGCGAGTTCGGTGCGGTTTTGTAAATGAAGACAACAATAATTGAGATCGCGAATTTTTCAAGGCGCAAAGAAGATGCAAAATTTAATTTGATTTGTCGCGGCTCCCCCGACGAGTACGGGTAGGTATTTTACTCAGAAGTAAAAAAATCTAATTAAAAAATAATGACGATCCATAAAGAAGCGTTTTCTCATTTTTCAGGTAAAATAAAAATTCTTACCTTCAATTTGCACATTTTTACTTATTTTCTTCTTCAGTTTAATATGGCACTATGTAATAAAAATTCTATCTGGCATTGTTCGTGTACTATAAAAGCACAATTAGATTCTATCACTATTTTTCTCACCAACTTTTCTCTTTGTTTCGAATTTCTCGATGTGATAATACGTTTCTCTGCAACAAATATTAATTTTTAAAATTACAAAAATGACATATGCAAATCATTAATTATCAGTATTGTAAAACTTGATGATACTTCTGTTCTTAATTTCTGGTTTTAAAAAAACAGAATAAGTTATTAGAGAGCTAAAAAGTAATTAGGAAATTAATCGATTTTTTACAATGCAAAAACATGGATAATTGGTTAAAAACCGAATATCCTGATTGCTGGTTTTCGTAAATAATCTAAAATTAATTATGCAGGAGGATTAATTTTTTTGCTAAATTAAACGATAATTTCGAATGCCTCGAGTAATTAAAGAAGATTATCGTGTTTGTAAAATTCACACGCGCTTTCACTCGTTCCCAGACTTGAATTCCGTAAAAGTATTTTTTTTAAATTTGGTGCTAATTTTGCATAGCGATCTAATTACGGTCCACACGAAATGTTTTGATATCAATCTAATTATATTTATCCAAAACTTATTTAAAGTTCACTTTTTAAATCTCAGAAGAAAGCAGCCCAATTAGAAAAATGTCATCTTTGATTAATTTCATCAATCAATCGAAAACCTGATCTATGACCCAGTGCTACTTTTCAAAAAAATGTTGGAACAATTTCAAGTGTAGGTGAAAGTGTGGACAATAAGCTTAGTTTTAAATTCAAAATTTGGTTACCTTAATTTAGAAAAATTAGAATCCTAAAAAATATTCACTTATTTTGGCACAAAATTCACTATACGATCGACGTTTTCACTCACGCATCACAAATCAATGAAGGTGTATACGCGATTCATCTCGGAAGTAGATCTTTTACAAGAAGTGAAATGCAGGTTTGGGTGACCGTGTTTTACTGACGCTCTTCACTACCAAATAGCTTTGAAAATCTTCACTTCAAACGTTATATACTAGTGACCCATTTAAATAACTTTTACCTTACCATTCTACCTGGTATTCATTGGTATTAAGGCAATAATCAACCCTCGTTATCACAATTGACTCCCCGTATAGGTAGGTTCAATATAATCCGGTGTAAGAATGTGAAGAATTCTTGAGATGGAAGGATAAGGGTCGTCCAGACACTTCTCATTGAATCGAAACAGGAAATTATCACAAAATACAGCTCTTAAGGGTCGTTAACACTAATAACTCTTTTAAAATACAATGTTAACGATGATGTCTAGACTCGAGACGACTTTGATTAAACTTCGTGGGGGGTTTAAAACAATGTTAGGTATCTAGAAAAATTTAAATTTAAAATTTACGTAGAAAGAAGACAACTTTTATATTAATATGTATGCACACTTTCCGAAAAAAATAAAAATTTTCTTTTTATCCTACAATTTGATTTGACTTTGAAAACACGTGATTTTTATGTGAACTTCCTTCGTATTTTAAAAAACAATGCGAGTTTTAATAACGGTTACATAAAAGTGTCAAATGGCTAAACCGAAAGTGGTTTTGCTTGTTTTGCATAAAAATTCCATTCGCTGTGCATGAAATTTACATGTACTTTCCGAGATTCAGTTTGTTTTTAAAAATGGAAATGTTTTAGCATTTAAATCGAAAAGAAAGAAAGCAAATTCATTGGTTTGGTGTGTACCTATGTGTTGCAGAAAGTTTTGCAACAATTAATTGTTTACTGACATTTCAAACACTTTTCGAAAAAAAAAACAAGGTGCAGTTTTGATTTCAAACAGTGAATTAGCCGCAAGACCTCGGCAATCTAGTTTTATTATATTAAATTATACTTTATTATTTGGAGAGTTAAACATTATAACAGCTGTAACCAAAAAATATAGTTTGATATAATAAAATTGGGTTGTCGAGGGCGTGCGGCCTAAAAGCCGCACTGTCTTTTATTACTATGCCAATAAAAATCGATCTTATCGTTCCGTTAGATATCATTTCCTGAATTAAATTGCTGTTTCAGTTTCTCCAAAAATGCGCCACATAATGAAAATGAAAATCGCTCTGACCGGATACAAACTGGCAGTAATTTAGTACAGTACTAGATAACTCCTTTGAACGGTGCTAATCTTCAAGTTCTTTTTGTACAAAATAGGTAGGTACAAAATATTAAAAACAATTTTTTTCTGAAAACAATATAAATAAAAGTTCATGTTATGTCAATCAGTTGTCAAAGTTATGTTGTCAGGCTTCATGAACGTTTTTAAAGCAGGAATTTTGGCAGGCGGCACTAAAGTACTTTAATGCTTGAACCCTAAAGTAAAGAAAATATTAATTAAATTTAATAATTATTTATACCTACCATATAAAAATGTTATTTTCTAAATAAATTTAAAATTAACCAAGTACATTAGTCAGACCACTATAAGAGTAGGGGAAGCTGGGATTTGTTTTATCCGCTATTCATGGCGTTCACTGCAGTTTGTTACTATAGTGCTGAAGGCTATTTCATACCCCGTAGACCTCCGGTGCGTACAGCCATGACATGTACGTAGATGTATTTGTTTTGAAAAGAAATATTTTATTTAATATGTTTAATCACAGAACTTGCACACCAACTTTCCGGTTTTTAAAAAAGCAAGACGGTGTAGGGGGGTGTAAGAAGAGTGTGTAGTAAGAAGACGGTCATGACCTGATGCTTATATACGTCGACTGCTAAGCTGAGACCTTTGGTTCGATCCTGGGCGGAGTAAAAACTTTATTTTTACGGTCTTTCCTTAGGACCTCAGGAGACAATTGCAAACCACCGAGGTAGCTGCCAAGAAAACCCTTCTAAAGTAAAAGAACGCCTCACCAAGCCTGTATCAGGACAAAAGGACCTAGGAAGAGGTTTTCTTTACTTTCGTTACTTAAAATTTCTTTACTTTGCTATTTTTTCAATATTATTGGAAAAAATCGGAAAGTAGCATGCGTTGAAACATTGCGCACGAATGGATAAACGAGATACAGAGTCAAAAATAAAGTAATATAAAAGATAAAAGATAAGGGTAAGTAATGAAAAGGTAGTAATTGAATGGAGGTAAAATGTAAAAGACAATTGAGTTTATTAATGTTAGATGGGTCAAGTGTCAATTAATCAAGGGTCAATTAAAAGGGTCAAGTGCAATTTACTGAATGAATTAAAATTTTATCTCGTTTCTTTCTCCAAGACGAGTCGAGACGGGATTAACTCATAAAAGCTTAATGCCGGACAAGATGAGATGGGATTCTTATGGTATAAGAAGATTGTTAAAATTTAGAGCTAAGGAGGGAATTACGCTATAAGGAGATTATTCTGGTAACAATAATTAACCGGAAGCTGGTTCCGTAACAATCCTTACTACGTTTAGATGACAGATTTTAGAGTACATCCGAGATTTTCTGTGGTTGCGTTTGTCAAAATCAATTTTTCACACCCTCCGCTCCGGACGCTCAGATCCGTTTTGATAATGATGTACTTACTAAAAATATTCCTTTAGATCGGTCCTACTCGGCAAAGTGTGCTACTAACGAGTGAATCTCTCTTGAAGTGCACTCGACGCTGTGATATTTACACCTTTATAATTAATTACACGCTATAATTCTTAAATAATTATTAACTTAGTCCTAAATAAATTACATAATTTTACATGATTATAACTTAGAGTAGGTTGAATACAAAATCACGTGCTTTCCGTTG
Source organism: Cantharis rustica (assembly GCA_911387805.1). Classification (NCBI taxonomy): domain Eukaryota; kingdom Metazoa; phylum Arthropoda; class Insecta; order Coleoptera; family Cantharidae; genus Cantharis; species Cantharis rustica. The sequence goes on along the minus strand of OU426878.1, from coordinate 52,131,028 downwards.
CCTTCCCCATAGCCTATAGATCTTCCTTGGGTTTCAGATCACGGCAGTGTATTTGACGCGATCAGGATTGGAACCGTGGTTACTTGCTTTCCAATGAGCCGGTGTAGACTTTACGCTATACTGCTGGTATAGTAACTTTCTATACGGAGTATTTACTATATTTACTTGATTGGAATTTTATTCGAAATTGATGTAATTTGGAAATAATTTGGAAATCACTGGAATTTATTGGATATCCATGGAATTCCGTAACAATTCCTAGAATTCCTTAAATTTTTATAGATAGTTTTGAACTTACACTTATTTGGAATTTTCTTGAAAATCGCTGGAATTCTTAATAGATTTTTTCAGTATATGTACCCCTTGACTTTTTAGGTTGGTAATTAAAAAGTTAATCAGTCAGAGATTTTCAAAAACAGAACCTTTTTTACATTTTACATTCAGTTTAAAAACTAAAGATTTTGTATTTAGCACGAAATAAAAGAAAGGGGAATTTAAGAAGATTCTAGAAAATCTTTGGAATTCGGTAAAAAAATTCAATGGATTTCTTTGCTCATCTACTTTTTTTTACAAAAGTTTGTTATAAAAGTGAATTCGTAGAACTTTTAAAAATCTAGAACAATCTGAGGAAATCCTAAACCGGGAATATCTGTGGAAATCTGAATAAACACGGAAAAATTCTAAATCTAGAGGAATTCGATGAGTTTGTTTTCACTTCTTTACTGATTTTTAAGGTCGCGGTGAAAGTGAAGGAAATTCTTTAGAAAATCTTATAAATGGAAAATGGAAAAACACAGAAGTATTTTTTTGTTTAATAAGAAATATTTGATGTTAATTCCTATTGTTCAGATGTGGTCATTAATTTCTATTGATCAAATGTAAATTTAGAAACTTTTAGTGCCACTTGGCTGAAGTCACTCTCTCGGTATTTTCTTCAAATGTTTATAAAGTCAGTTTTAAATCAAAAGAAACCACTTAAGCGATACTGTCAAATACAGTAGAGGGTGGTGGTCTGAGAGTTTGGAATACTTCGCTTGTAATATTTGGGTTAAAATGCGTTAATTATAAAACAAAGTGGTTATTGTGGATTATTCATTATTTTCGATTGCGAAATTTATTAAACATTTTGTTCAAATCCCGACTAATACGCCGAACGTAGCTGGGGAGGAATTCTATACCCTCCAGACCTCCCGGTCTATAGCAGTTTAAACTGCGTGATTTCTTTCTACATTTTTTCTTCATTTAGACTCTTTAATGAATAAAGTTCACAGAACAAAACTTTCACAAATTTGAAAATCTATTTTAAGTTGTTTGTTTACAAAATTAATAATGTATTGTAGTAAAATATTAATTACTAGCTTATCGATTAGCATGCACCAATATTGTTTACAATTTTCTTGCCTTGTTATTAAACATCTGGTAATTTAACTAAGACAATCTGGCATTTAGTAAATTTTACTTTTAGAAATTTTAATCATCTAAAAACGATTTGCTGATTAGTTCATTAGTTCATTTTCAACCAGTTTTCTGAAATTACAACTTAAAAATAAATATTAGGTATCTTAAAAACTGTTAAAAAAATATCAGCTGACGCTGACGGCAAAAAGTTCCAAATGAAATATTTAGAGTTCAGTAATAGGAAAAAAATCCTTTATGGTTTTTCGAGAAAGATATTTAATCATATAAAAAAATTCACTATACTTGTGAACGGACTCTGCGCCGAAACGCCCTTGCGTTAAAATGCCTATGGTTATTTTTTTTTTTCAATTTCTATAATTCCGGAAACAGTAATAAACTATAAAAAAAGCAAAACTGTTAATTTCCATAAATGTATATGATTATTAATACATTTCACTATTTTCTAATAGATATTAAATAGTAAACAAAGATTGAATAATAATTGCATTATAATTATTAATAAAGAAATAAGGAAATTTATTCGGTTAGTTAACTTATGCACATTTTAATATAGAAACACTGAAATCAATTCGTTGATGTAATAACTAATCAGGAAGCACAAAATTAATCGTATGCGAAAATTTCTTCTATATAGAAATCGAAAAATTAGAAAAATAAATATGCGACTATTAAATACACCGTGCGATTACAAACGACGCTTTTATTATTTTAATTTTCGTTATTGCCAAGTTTTTGTATTCAATAAGGTACGAATTTTATGCAAAATTTGTTGTAGAAAGCGCTGTAAGGTCGTTATTAAGAATTTTAATTGAAAATTAAATTTGCACGAGTGTAAGTTACAAAATAACGAAGTTTTAAAGGTAATAAATAACATAAAGTGTCGAAAATGGTTATTGCACTATGAAATGTCTAAAACAAAAATTTTTCTCTGAACTCAATTTGCAATCACATTTTAAATTGAATCCTCTTTGGTTAGTATACAATTAAAACAAGCAAAATTTGGCACGTCAAGATATTTATAATTTTATGGCAATTTAAGACTAATGTACCGTGTTGATGTCAATAACAGAATTAATTAATCGCACGAGTATTGTGCCAATAAAAAAATCGTAAAATATCGATTAATCACCGCGTACCAAAATTGTATCAATCATTGACATAATAAAGTCCAATTGATGGCTCGTAATTTTTTTTAAATAAACATAATTACGGAGCGAAGTTCGTACAATGGAAGAAAGTGAATTGCAAAATTTGAAAATGTAGTCATAATTAGGGAAGATTTAGCTAACGATGCGATGTAATGTTTTAATCAGGGCTTAACGTCTTATACTTTCCTACTAGAAAAATTATAATCTGAGCTTGGTTTAAAAATTAATCGTTCTTGTTTGAAAATGTACGAGTGGATACTGGATTAAAAAAGTATTTTAATGCGAACCTGAAAGCGTTGTTTTCACTTTTAATGAGAAGGATCAATTTATTGGTTTATTTTCTATTACCTTTATAAATTTCGCTTTTTTCAATTTTGTTCGAAAGTAGAAAACGTTCATTTACCAGCTTAATGGTCTTTTTGGAAGAACAGTCTTCTAATACAGCAGAACGGGTTCGCAGATACATAACGGAAGATTGATAATCCATTTCGAATTCAAATACGATTCGCGAATTTTTCTGCATTAGAAGTTATAGAAATAATCCTTGGCAATGAATATGAATAATTTAAAAAACAATACGAGAAATTATTAACTATGAACTTGGCCTTAATCCCACACGTAATCTACGATCTCTCTCTTCTAGAAGTAGTTAATTATAAAATGTAATTGTTATACCAGTCGACATTTTGAACCAATGATCTTGATACATATATTTCTTCTGATTAACATGTTCGTGACTAGCGAAATTCATTCAAAATTTTATAACAATAAATGCACTTGAACTGAATTAAACAAAAGGTTTCGCTAACTTTCGATTACAAAAGTTTTTAAATCGCCCTCGTAGAAACTTAAGTTTTAAGTTTACCCTCTTGTTCTGCAAATAATTTTAACATGAAAGAGAGTGTATTTAGACATTAGTGATGGCTGGTAATTGAGATAAAGTACTCGAGAAGTTATTTTTGCTTAATGGGGTGCACCGATCTTGCTCTCTTAGGAAAATCACAAAATAATGGTTTAAAATTTACCTACAAGCCGTTATTCTAATATTTCAACATACAATAATTTAATTTTTATTGCAGTCAAAGTTTTTGTAGCAAAAATTGATTTTAGTGGGAAAATAACATTTGGTTTACTTTTACATTTTATTTTGCTATCAATTTTTTATGTAAATTAACAGAAAATTTTAATATTATCAATACTTCTCGCAGAGATTCTCTTTTAATTTATGGTTTCAAAATATCTGTTTTATTTTTGTTTATTTTTAAAAGTAGTTTTTATCTACGTAGTACTATCAACATTTTCTGAAATTTTAAAAGCCCTAAAGGATTGCACAATGTTAACAAAAATGTGTGCTTGAATTGCTGAAGAGTTCGTACTATTTGTCTCTATAGAACAGTTTGAGAGCAGAGTTTCTAAAACAATTTTATATTCTTCAAAATTTCTTCCAACTAAATGAGAAAAATACCAAATAATGAAAGTATTGCACTTAGGAATATTTATTATTATCTTATACTTCTAATACATATTATAATCAATTATGTATATCAGTTAATTGAAATTTAGGTTACTGTCAGTTAATCATTCCCACGATTTGCACTTTTTCCCATAAACAATAGGGAAGAGGGCAATTTTCTGAGCATATCAAAACAAAAATTTTGTATGATTTTTTATTATAGTTTTCAAAAAACGGCATTTTTAAATTTGCAATTCAAGGGACACATAAAAGGCGACATAACAGATTTCCCGGTTAACCTAACGGTAATTGAGTCAGTTATTCAACTCGGACTGCATATGTAGGTATGCAGTCAATTTAAAATTAATATTTATAATTCAACCACGGCAAATCACGGATCTACCTTAAAAACTAGTTCTGGGTTTGTCCTAATTGCAATCACTAAGAAAATTGTCCTATTCTCTATTGTCTATAGGAAAAAGTTCAAATCGTGGGAATGACACTGACTGTTAACCCAACCAAAACTGAGCTTGTCTTGTTCACCAAAAAGAAAAAACTAAGGCACATGAAATTGCCTAGTTTAAAAGGAACCCCTCTTAAAATAGCATTTGAAGTCAAGTAACTGGGTATAATACTCGACAAAGGGTTGTATTGAGGCAAACATGTTAATTTTAAAACCACAAAAGCGGGCATGGCCTTTTGGCAGTGTCGTAGAGCGATGGGAAGATCCTGGGGCTTTTCCCCAAAGATTGCCCACTGGCTGTACACTGCCGTTATAAGGCCTATGCTATGCTATGGTGCACTAGTCTGGGGGCCCAGAACTAAACTGGTAACAGCAGCGTCCTCCCTTCATCGGCTGCAGAGAGCTGTCTGCTTGGTCATAAAGGGAGTGATGCATACGGCACCCACTGCAGCCTTGGAGGCTCTCCTCTGTCTCTCCCTCCGCTGGATCCCTACGTGGGGGAACAGGCTGTGAGGACTGCTCTTAGAATGCAAGCATGGGGTCTTTGGACGTAAAGGCAAGGGACCGGTGGGCATATGGAGACGGGTATATTTGACGGGTTACTTGAAAAGGCCGCCTCTTCTGGGTTTTGGTGCCGACAGGATACCTCCTATATATATATATATTTGACAGGGGATTTAAAATTCTGCTTAATGCAACAGGAACCGACGAGTCTGACATATGTCTGTACACGGATGGTTCCAAGAATAATACAGGTTCAGGTGCGGGGATATTCTCTTCTAAACTGAAACTTGATATTAAGATATCGCTGGGTAGATATGCCTCTGTTCTCCAAACAGAACTCATAGGTATACTTCACTGCGCAGAAATAGTCCAGGAAATGACCATCCGGGGCAAAAAAATTAAGATACTCACGGACAGCAGAGCTGCTCTTGCGGCACTTAACCGACATAAGATCATCTCGGACCTGGTGCTACAATGCATTCGGGCGCTGGACGCTGTATCTACACACAACGTCCTAACTCTTAGCTGGGTGAAAGAGCACAAAGGAAATGAAGGCAACGAGAGGGCTAATAAATTGGCGAGACTGGGCTCGGGTAACGCACCATGCGGTCCTGAGCCCTTTGTTGCGCTGACCATTAAAACTTTAGATGCAATCATAAAAGAATAGAATCTAAGACTACATGCAGAAAGGTGGGTAAATGTAATTGGATGCCGACAATCAAGGGCAACAATACGTAAGCTCTCCGATAAGCATGCAAAATATTACCTGCAACTGTCCCGGGACAGCCTACGAACTATCGCCGGTTTTCTGCAAACTAAATAAACACCTTCACACAATGGGACTGGTTGCAAGCCCAATTTGTCGTGGGTGCAATGAAGCAGACGAAGCAATGGAGCATGTGCTGTGCAGATGCCCATCACTTGCGTCGAAGAGAGGATCCATGCTAGGAAACTTCTGGCCCGACATGGCCAGTATTAGTGGCACATTGCTCTCTAAAATACTTGAGTTCGTCTTAAGTTTGGAATGGCTTGAGGAATAGGGGGGACGATGGGCTGCTGCTGTAATAGGAGGTAGCACAATGGGCCCGACTTGTGGCCTGAGTGCACGCAAACATTGGTTTGCCCTCCACAATCAATCCAGAATCCAGACACTGACTGTTCCCGAATTTTACAATCAAGAAAAACAAGCACTTTTCACTCAATAAAAAAGATTTATATTGTCAAAAATAAAAAAAATAAAACGAACAAATCTAGATAATATTCGGCCATTCTCTATCTTTTAATAATAATAATAATAATAATAATAAGACTTTATTGTCACTGAAAATATTGTCGTGGTATTCTCCTAACAAAATTTTTAAAGGAAGAACCCTACACTGTCTCTAAAGTTTACCTCGGTTAGCTTTTTGTAATCATAGAGCATTGAGCTCTCTTAGAAGTGAGTTTCTATGACAAATCCCTATTGTCGATGAAAATAAAAAAGCTCTTTTTAAGGCAACGATATTTAATTTATTTTTGAAAGATGAAATTCGGTAGGTAACAGTTTCACCTTTAGCAGATTTAAAAATTGGGTGTATTGTGTGGACTCGTAAAATTAGATGCACATTTATTATCAAACGTACTCGTGCTAGCATCTAATTTTATTAGTTTTAATGGTGTAACCGACAGCAACAGCTTTGATCCGACGGAAAATTTTAGAAAATGACGGCGAAGCCGTGGGGAAGTCGTTGAAAAAATTTATTTTCAAAAATTTTCCGTCGGATTGGGGCTGTTACTAAACGATTAACTTAAAGCTAAATAAATTTGTCTTCTTAAAATCATTTGCGCTACGTAAGGGCATAGTGACCACTTCTTTTTCAGAAGAGCTCTCTTGGCAGATACCTCAGTGGTTTGCCATTACCTTCCGATAGAAAACGGTCAGAATAAAATTTTTACTCCGCTCGGGATTGAACCGCTGATCTAGGCTTAGTAGTCGACACACATAAGCATCAGGCCGTGACCGTCTAAATAAATTACATAATTCTAAAAGATTATTACCTTAGAGTACATTATATTGTCGTGTTACAACGTATTTTTGGACCCACCCTGTACTCTTTTAGTAAAATTTGATAAATTGTAATTTGATTTGGTGGTTTGGAAAGAGTGCAAGGTGGAGTGCAAGAAGGGGAGATACGGGCTTTTTGCCAAGATGCCCGACCGAGCTGGTCGTTGATTTTTGGCTCTGTATAGCATTTTGAGATTTTTGATTCATTTTTGAGATTGTGAGTTGTTATTTCGACATTAGTTGACAATAAAGTGAATTAGATGCGAATGCATTATCGCGATTTTTTGGAAGTATTATTGTTGAGATTTGAATTAAATTTTTTTGATGAGCTGTATTTTTTTGATGAGTTATTCTGGATTTTAGAAGCTATTAATTTAATTTTATGGAAATATAAAAATACATTAAAATTATATGTGAACGAACGAATAGTGCTATTGATAATCACGCGATTTGGATAACGGTAAAACCAAAACTTCGATCCCTTGAGGAAATATTTAATTTGAATTGGAATTACATTGGATTTTGGATTAGTTATAAATTTTAGAAAACTACTTATTATTTTTTTGGACAAGAAATTTTTTTATTTATATATTTTGAAGACGCTAGAACTCGTCGACCCTAGAAATATTCCAACTGCTTTCGCACACCAGGGTTACCCGAGCAAGACAAGTTTGTGGTATTTTTTTTTTTAATAATTAACATAGCAATATATTACTAGTGCCAAATTAGGGCGTCCCACACTGCAACTTAATTATTAATACTAACTAAAAAATTAATTGTTGCTCTCTACATATTTCCATATATTGTCATGTATTTTATTATCTGAGAGGGAGCATGAAAGATTTGTGATGTACTTTTTATAAAAAATAGAGAAAAAAATTAGATATTGCAAACGATAAATTGGCGAGTCGGGTTTTTAAATGTTGATTTGCACTTCATGTTCATCACTAAACATTTTAGAGGAGCCCATTTTATGCAGTTAAAACAATAAATAATAATAAAAAAGATAAACAAGTAATAGATAATAAAAGCAGTTAGGTAGAAGATATTACATAATTAAGCAATGCAGTGAAATTTTTAACTAGTCTAATAGTTATTTAAGCTACTAGAGATAAAGAGAAGCTATTATTTAACAACATTTCGGTGAGGCCTATGTGGTGCAACCCTTTTAATACGAAAATTTTGGCACAGATTGATTGTTTATAAGAAGTAGTTCTCACTTTTTGGGAAAACCCGATTTTTATATTAATTGTGAAAGTTCTAGAAATAGTTTAATTATATGTAAAAAGAATTTAAATTTCAGAAAATGAGTACAAACATTTTTTGTCGTTCTTACTAAGTGTAAATTTATGTTTTAGGGATTTCGAGATATTAGAATTTTACCGTCGATATTATTTAAGGAATTGATTTCAATTTTGTCATGTCATAAACACTATTAAGTATTTGCTAATATAAAATCAGTTCGAAGTATCTAACTTAATTTAATTTAAAAATAATAGCTAACAAATGGTGTAATTATGAAAATAGCACAAATATATTTCAAAACTTACGTATAATTTTAGTTACTCTTTAGTTGTGTAGCGAAATAGCCGGTAGCGAAATGTACGGTACCGAATTGTCCGGAAGCAAAATGTGCGAGAACGAAATGTCCAGTCACCGTCTTATAATAAATCTCGGCGACTACCTCGGTTTATATTATATTTATATAATTTTTTAAAAAATTACGGGAGTTACTGGAATTTCAATTTCCGTCTACAAATTCTTTTAGAGATTTTAACCCTTTAGGTTAGTCGGTAAAACTTGGAAACTCCAAGACAATAATATTGCGGTGTTTCAAAGCGATTCGCACCCACCTGTGCATTTTATTGAACATTTTATTTTAATAATTTGAAGTTGTACGATTGTAAATTTGTTAGGTGGGAACAAATGACAGAAAATTTAAGGTTTTTTGCCAAAGATGGCCGCATGAGCGTTTTGCGGATTTTTGGCTCTGTGAAATATTTTGATATTTTGGATTTTTGGATATTTTTTATAAGTTGCTACCGAGCGGTAGTCGGTTGATTGATTTGATTGATTGGAGAGACAATAGTCAAAACGTGTAGTAAAATTGATAAAGCGACGATTTGGATAAAGAAAATCGAAACTTCGATCTCTTTTAAGAAGTAATAAAATTTTACATTGGATTTTGAATTTTAGTTTATTTTGGAAGACAATTTATTTAATTTCCGATGAAAAGAATGCCTTTATTTTATTTTGTAAACGCTGGAACCCTCGTCATAAAATATAACCAACTACCCGGAAACCGCAGAGCTACCCGAAGCAAACAAAAGTGGTTAAAAGAATTTTCTACGGAGATTCCACAGCAATATATAAGTAATTATTTTTGATAGATAAATTGGTGCATATAAAATTCACGTAAATTGATAGTAAACTATTTAATATTTTATAAAGCTATATAAACCTAAAATGGATAACTTTGTTGGCCGATTCTAATGTATTTCCAGCAGAAAAATACGTTTGTTCAAGAGAAAATCACGTAAGCCTAGTATTTAATATTTTATAAAGCTTTATTATAGTTATTATAAGGACTTTAGGACTTTATTATAGTCCTGAATTTCAATATTTGAAGCCTAAAAATAAATATTGTATTATTAAATATTAAATATGTATTTTTACGAAAAAATTACCTAAGTATAGCACATTATGAAGCTTTAAAGAAACACAGACTCTCGGACTTTGAAGATACTTTTCTCTGACCCTAAAATGTACAAGCTTGGCAGATTCTAATGTATTTTGAACAGAAAATACAATGTAACAGAACTCGGGTAAGGATGCTATTTAACGTTCTATAAAGTGTTAAAATAAATCTTTTTTGACAGATTCTAATGTATTTTGAACAGAAAAATATTCTGGTGCACATAGAAATTAAGTAAGTTAAAGCTATAGAAAGACTATTCATTCGCGCTGGCATTTCAGGTTTTCTCAATATTTCCATTTATATACCCAAACACTGGGTATGGAAATTCTAAGTGTAGCTGGGAGGCAGATAAATTTAATAAAACTCATGTAGAGTGAAAATTGCTTTATTATCTTACAAAAAATAATTTGTAAACGATATTGGTGACGTATTTTAAATTATAAAATCCAGATCGATCAAATATTTCAATAAAAATTCACTACGCTGCTGCATGATTCTCTAACGGTTTCTCATGGTATCCACGACAAATTGAATTAAAGTTTATTAGCCTACGAGGATGATTATTTTTTCTATTTTTCAATATCAACAAAAATATGCAGTAAAATTTGATGTGTCTCAATCACAGCTATGAGAAAGTCGGACAATAATTTCAATTTTATGAATAAATTTTTTATTGGCTTATCGAATTGGATACAATTGATGCTCATCAATTTAATCGTCCTTTATGGAAGGGCGTTCTATAATTTATCACAGAAATTTTTATAAATATTATGCTAATTTAATTTAAATTTTGATAATTAGAAAATCATTAACTATAAAATTACCTTTTAATCACAAAGGTATAGTAACCATAATAGGTTCACACTGTACAATAGGTATAGTAATATTAAGAAAAAAAGCATAAATTGTAAGGAAGGAAGAAGTATAGAAGTATTTTTTCTTTTTAATCTTTAATATTTATTGAATTTTATAGTATTTTCTATATCTCCTTCATTAGATTCTGGCAGTTGGTAGTGACGTTTAAGATGAAATTACCTGTGTCCAGATGTTTCCAAAACTTTAATAAGAATATTGTATTATAAATTCGTCATTTATTTCAATAAAATAATTGTGTTCCATTCTTCCCCGCTATAATTAAATATTAACCCAGTTTTACCTTTTAAATTCCCAGTGCCCTAAATTTATTGAAATTGATCTCTCTTCTATCTGGATCCAGAAATAGTTTAGGTGCTCTACAGAATTAATATTACTATTGAATCAGTGTAAAAAAATTTGAAAATAAATGATTAGATTTCGTGACAAGTCTTCTTAAAAAAATATTCCAATCCTCCAGGCTATTTACACGCACTCTTTCTGGATGGTTGTTTGAAAAATCTTAAAGATATTGAGATCTAAACGTCTGCTAAAATAAATTGTCTTCGCGTGGTCTTTTTTATTGTATTTCGGCAGTTTGCTGTTTTCATATATTTCAAAACGTTTTAGTGTAGCTTTTTGCTAAGAGAAAATCTACTTAAACTTATGTTGTTTACGTCAAAGTTTAAAAACCTGCGTTGAAACCTAAATGGGTGCTGTTAACCGACTTATCATTTTTGTCAAGTAAATACCTATTTTAATATTAAATCAATAAATTAAACAAGCATTAAGGATGCAAAAAAACTTTCAAACCAAATATGTGCAATAAAAAATATGTAGACACTTTTGAAGTCCTTGCTAGCATCTTAAACAAGGATCGAATAGTTTCACTTACATATAATGACAATCTTATTAACAATGTACACATCGTATTAGTCGAAAGTTGGTCAAACAGTGAAAATGTATTTGTTTTAAATTTGCACGTAACGATTTTGATTATAATGAGGTTTTAATAAAAATCATAAAAAACTTATACAATCTGCCGTAAAACGCGATAATTAAAATAATAAATAAAATTTGGCTGAAATAGAAAGTATGTCACTTACGAAGATTTAATATGCCTTTGTTGTCCGCACATACTGAAAATAAAAGTTCTTCTATTTTTAATTGTTTAGAATAAATTTTAATTGTTGCTTTTAAATTTGCGTTTAAGACACTAATTTATTCATAACTCTTGGACTTACACCAAAAAAGAAACCGCTATAGACACAGTAATTACATGCAACTAAATGAACAATTAGCACATTTTTCCATTAAATTTTAAGAAAACCGAATATATAGGTAGTTTCATTATTATCTTACCTCGGCAATAAAAAGAAATGGTAAAAGGTGAAAGCAAAAATTGGAATCTATAAAAAATTAAAAATTTATAAAAAAACCTGAAACGTGTTTCGTTCATCTGGATCATTATCACCCAGGTTTTATCGTGCTCTAACGTCGTTCTCCTCAGCAATTCCTCTAATCAATTCTTTCAATCGTTCCACGCCGATCGAAAAATCGAAAAACGGCAAAATAATGAAGAAGGTTTTAAGTAAGTAAAAATCCAGACTATCTCTATCCATAAAATGGTTCTAAAATCACGTTTGGATTTGAAACTGCTTTTATCAACATACATATTTTTATTTACAAAGCAGAATTAGGTTACATGTTATATAAGTTGCTCCTGAGTTTTAATATTCCGGACAAATAAAAAGCTTTCAGTAGTTTTGCTTGGCATTCAAGTTTCTATTATATTTAAACGAAATATTAAAGAATATTAATTCTATTATTAAAGTTTACATTTCGAGGTAATTTTACGAAATAATTAGGCAGCCTTATTATACAAGATGAATTAATTAATTCATTAGGTGTTTAATTGACCATGTTAAGGACTATAAAAATGATTAATTAAAAAGTACTGCAATAGCATAATTGCGTTCACTATTTTATTATATCGTAGCTATGGTAATATTAAATAAATCGTTCGAAGAATTTTAATTAATTACACGATAAAGAAATTAATTAATAATAAATGTTGCAATTTTATAGGAAACCAATGTTTGTAAGTATTTAATTTTGTTGAAATTATTGAATTATCTGCATTGACGTTGTTTTTCAAATGACGTTTTAATTAAAGTTTCATCGACTTGTGGTCCCCATTAGTGCAACCAATGAATTAGCTTTCAAAAGCTTCCTCATTATTTCTATTAGCCCGTAATTTTGATTTCTCGTTTAATTAAGAAAATGAAAAGTAAATAGAGCTTGGTGACATTTTTAATGAATCAAAATCACTTAATATGACGCATCTGCATCCACAAAAAAAGAAATGCGGAAGTTCATTTCGAAAAAAAGAACGCATTTCGCCCAATAGAAGCTCGTTTAAAATCATTAAAAATAGTTTTGTTTTGAATTAATTAGTATGGATTGCTGATCGAATTGTTTCTTCAAATTTCATGCTCGGCAAACAGCAAGACGAATTCAACTATTAATAAATCGCAATTTGATGTTGGTCACGCACATAATGAAACAGAGGTAATTAAACGCAGCACTAAATTGAATTTAAGCGAGAATTTAAATGACGAAATTAAATTGGAATTCGACTCAAATACTTCCACCTACAATGGATGTAATTTTAACGAGACGCTTTTGAACGATGGAAAATTGTTCTATTTTTCGAATGTTGATGCTGATCAAGAAAAAGCAGGAAGTAGTAGATTGCTATTTGAGTCGGATATCCCACCAAAGCCTGAAGAGTGAGTCGTCCAAAATTCCCTAAAGAATTTTCCCATTAATATCTCTTTTTTTAAAGATATATGTTCAAAAATGGAAAGAAAGTTCTAATTGATGAAGAATTTCAAAAAGTACACTATGATTTCGACGGAACGTTTAGAGAAGATGATGATAATGACGAAGAATTAGTTTATGAAAAACCAACACACGAACATTTGGTTACTTGGGTGAATGAAAGATACATGTCCGAGTACCTGTCTCCAAAAACCTCACGCTTTAGACAATTGAAAGAGTGTAAAACCACTTGAATTTGAATTCGGAATCTATAAAATTAGTTTTATTTTTTCGGCTATTTAAATTGTACATAAAATATTAAAAAATAAAAAAAATTAGAAGTAATCAAGGTGCTTCTTCGTTGACACTTTTTTTAAATTCTGCAGCTCCTTTTGCAGTTTGACTACACCAGCCAGCTTTACTGTCAAATGCCATACCTTCGGGACAGTTCACTTTAATTTTCTCAAATTGCGACTTAGTACCTTTCTTTCGGTGACAAATGTAAAAACTAGTACAAGAAGCTGGATCTGCAAAAACTCCTTCACATGTGCACTTGAAGCAAGGAGATTTGGATTTTGTGGTCGCTGTTGTCGGACAGGTTGAAGTTGTGGAACATTCTGAAGTTGTATCAGGGTACGTGGCTTCTTCGGTTACGACTACGATATATGATACCTTACCCTCATTTTTATCTTCGCATGCATCAGCACCACATCGCTTCGAACTTTTTACGATGCAATCACGAATTTCGGGATTAAACATGTACCCTTGCGGGCAATTTCTTCGGGTGGCTACCAAACTACCATCAGGGGTAGAGTCACAACTCCAATACGAATTAAAACTACTTAAATCTTGAAATTTACCCCGAGATCGACAGGAGTATGTGTTCAGCCCAGATAATCTACGATACTTCTGATGATTATATCGAGCCGGTATTACTTCGTTAAAGTCTGAGGGCAGATTTTGATCGTTTCTTTCAAAACGATATCCTTCACATGTATCTGTGATGTACAGGATAGCGATCGCAAACAACTTCTAAAATAAATTAAATAAAGTGCAACAAAAGACTTGATTCGTTAAATATACTTACTAATACTATCAATCTGTTGCATTTACATAAAATTTTCATTATTTAATATCATACAATGAAAGAAAACTTCCTTTTGCATTTTATATTAAGTGACAAATTGAATTTTCTTGTCAAATTCGACAGCGGGATTAAGCAAACTTGGATAAAAATATTAAGCGTTTATTTAGTAAGTCTTTCACATTTCATTATTTAGGAAGGAACAAGGACAAATACATTTGGATGAACACTTTTGCATCTCCGAGTTGATGCACGAAGATGCTGGGCAACGATATGGAGTCTTCAGGAGCGTTCCGTTTCGTAGCTCGGAGCAAAGAAAATATCGTCGGCACGAGTTATCCGAATAATCAGGAAATCGTCCTTTGCTTGAGCAATCAAAAGGTAATATCACTCTTGTAGGTGAATTTTCGCAGTTGTACGCATTCGTTGTTGTGATTAATGGAGCCGTCGTGAATCCTTCGGTAGAGGTTCGAATTGTGGGAACAGTCGTTGGAGTGTTTCTGCATGGACATAAGAACTTGGATGAGCACTTTCCAAGTAAGGGATTAAAAGAAGATTTTTGGCAAGTGTAGGGAGTTTTGATAAAAGTTCCGTTACGCAGCTTGGTGCATAAATAATATTTTGTGCAGGTTGTGTCAAACAGATTAGGAAAGCGGCCATCAACTTTACATTCGAAATCTGAAGTTGGTATTGTGCATCCCGGTGTGGTTGGCAGAATAGTGGTCGATTCCGATTGAGTCGAACATGGACAAGTGTACTCGGATGAACACTTCTGCAGTTTTGAATCAAACGTTGAATCTCCTTGGCATTTGTAAGGATACTTCAGGATTGTTCCGTTGTGTAATAAAGTGCAAAGAAAATACTTTTTACAGTAAATATCGGATAAATCAGGAAACCTTCCGATTTTCTCGCATTCAAAAGTCTTGTTGGATATTACACATTCGTTTGGAGCTTTTGTTGATATTGTGGTGAAAGACTCACATGGGCATACGTAGTCATTAGAACACGTCTGCAATTTTGGATCAAATGTCGAACCTCCTGAGCAGTTGTAGGGAGTCTTTGAAATCGTTCCGTTTTCTAACAACATGCAAAGAAAGTAACTTTTACAGCTTTGGTCGGATAAATTTGGAAACCTTCCGGTTTTCTTGCACTCAAAAGTTCTGTTGGAAGCTTGACATCCTTCTGAAGGAGCGTCTGTCGCCAAAGTTGTAATTTTTGTCGTCGTTAAACTGCAAGGACATGTGTACAAGGAAGAACACTTTCCCATTTTTGGATCAAACGTGGAGCGTAGACATTCATAAGGAGTTTTCATCAAGGTTCCGTTATGCAATAAAGAGCACAAAAAATATTTCTTACAATCTTTATCCGAATAATCCGGAAAGCGACCTCGGGTATGACATTCAAACGTCTGATTCGAAATTGTGCATTCTTCCACAGGTTTTGCATTAACGGGAACCAATTCATAAAAATTTTCAAAGTCAGTTTCCGATTTGCAAAAGCGTATCACTGTTATCTACAAAGCAATTTTTTAATATCCAAAAATTGAAATGTAAAAACTTACCCAAACCCAAACGTGACATATTCTTATCATATTTAAACTTTTCCAACGGATACAGTCAACTACCATACATTTGTGCAATTCTTATCTCGACGGAATCAAAATTGCGTTATTTAGTAAAAAAATATTTGCACTAACTTATATTGTATTTGCTCAAAACATACTTCATTGTCTTATTTTTTTTTAAATTTCCTTGAATTAATTGTGTATATTTATTCGTTTAAAGGTCAAGTTTAATAAAGAAAATAGAATTATAGGTATATTTACAGGAAAACTGCGTCTAATAAAACTGCATTTGCTTAAGAATTAAAAATTTTATTTTTTAAAATCAAAAATTAGTTTGAAGAAAATGAGGACGATATTACACCAAACATGTTATTAAAAAATCCTGGCTTCTTGTTCTCTTCGTTTTTTTCTTCCACTTCAACTTTTTGTGGATTTTGAATCGTTTCAGTCGTTAAGTGCTTAGGAATTTCTAAATTGTGGAAGTCTTTCAGTTTCTGTAAAATATATGTGGAATCTGGGACTCTGAATACGGGCAGCTCGTCGGCAACTTGGTCACTTACTAATGGGAAAAATGAATCTCCTCGATAACCAATATCATTTTTAGTCGATGCGTTCATGTTAAAGCTAGCGTCATCAGATTTTTTTCCATCATAATTAGCAACAAATGGTGTTTTGGTTAAATTCAATACTTTCTGCAAAATTACGGACGGTGGTTTCATTTTTAAATTACCGAAAGTTCTGAACGAAGGTAACGAATAGTTTACCAAATTATTAGTTCTGTTTTCCGGTTTGATCAAATTAAACGATCTGAACACCGGTTGTTTATCTTTAAATAAAACTGCCGAATTTTTTGAATAATCAATAGGAGGATAAGTAAAAGTATGTATGGAATCAAACTTTTCTTTGTACTTATTGATTACGGTTGGCTTTGGTTGATTCTGAAACAACAAATATGGGTTATTTATTTGCTGATTTGGAGTCAAAAATTCGTTGCTATAATTCAAAGCATTTAAGTTGACATCAGGAGTTGGACTTTGCGGAATGTCCCAATCAAATTGCGAACCCGTATTCACCACCTTATTCTGACATTCAATTTTTATATTGTTCATATTGTTAGGGCTGTCGTTTGTTCTATTGCCAAAAAATCGCTGAATTAAATCTTCCATGAATTTATCCCAATTGTAACCCAATTCTTTCTTGTACGTTTCCAAAGCTTGGTTTTCAAATTGGAAATTAAATTCTATCGTTTTCTCTACTCCAATTAAAGGAGTAATGTTTCTAAAATTTTTTCCGTTTTTAGTACCTTCCAAAATGTGATCGGTGAGGACGTTAACCTTAACTCTAATTTTTTCTTCAGTTTTATTTAGTGGAATATTTAACTGTTGATAATTTTCTGTACTGACCTGATTAGTTACCGTAGCATTGATTGAATCTTTGTTTACTTCATATTTTACAGTAGAGACGGTAATGTTCAATTCTTTTGGGGTTTGAGTGACATTCAATGGACTATCAGTATTACTCCCTGTAATATTTTGGAGCAAATTTGCTGTTACATGAGCTTCTTTTGTAGTTGTTTCTGGAATTTCTTGTACACTTGAGGTTGACCACGACTTTTCTGTATTACCATTTTCACTTTCCGGTGGTTTTGGAGTATTCACGTTTTCTAGCTTTTGGCTCGACGTACTCAAAATTGGACCTTTAGTAACCGGCGAACTAGTAACCGTAATTTCCAGACTCAAAGTACTCGAATTTTGTTTAAAGTCCGTAGGTTGGATATCTTTGGAATTATCAATGCCTTTGTTACTGTTTGTTACTGTGGAAGTAGAAGTTTCGGGGATATTTGAAATGTGAGTTGATTTTTTTGGAAGATCCTCATCAACTGGGGGAAGATTTGTATTTTTTGTACTTCTTTTTTCATAATCATAATCAGTTATAGTACTGCTAGCACTGACGTCTTCCAAACCTTTGGTGACGGTTACTTCTGTTACAAGTGATTGTGGATTTGTAGTCAATTTTTGGGAAGTTTCAGAACTGGAATATTCTTCACTAGTAAAACTCGTTCCTTCCGTACTTGTTATAAATTTTTCAGAGACGGTCGAATAATTTTCAGCTTGTGATTGACTTGAAGTACTAACCGTGTTGTCAGTTATGGATTCACTATCTATTTTAAGTAAAATTTCATTATTAATGTCACCCGGCCTGTTCAAATTTGAACTACCATGAATGTTATTGGACCTTGCAGCATCAGATAATTTAAAATTTTCTGAACCCAATCGCACAGTAATGGAAGTCGTTTCATCATTTTGGAGCAATTTGTTTTCCGTGGTAACCTTGTGAGGACTTTCCTCCACTTTTTGACTTACATGCGCAGAAAAATTTGAACTATTGTTTAAATCTTCTGTGTTATTTACTGGAAATTTTGAAATTGTTTCTTTTTGTTCTAGAATGTTATCGGCGTTGGTGTTTTCACCATTCGATGTTTGCTGATCATCTTTGCATTCACTTGCAACTAAACTCTGTTTTTTAGGACTTACTCGTAATTCAATTTTCTTTTTGTTGGAATTTAGCCATTCAAAGTATTCTTTCGTGTAAATTGGACCGGAACCGCACAAAATCTTCCTATTCTGTCTAACCGTATTGTTTCCATTTTTTTTTATTGTGGTAAAATTAATAATTTCGCTCTTTTTAGTGTCTTGATCAAAAATTTTGTATGGTACAATATCTGTAGGCAGTTCGTCTGCTTCAGCTATATATTTTTTTGGAATGTCGGAAGGCGATTCGAAAGATATGGCGTATTCACGCATTATATTATTAGAGCCATTTTTAAATTCTATGATGGTAGTAATTTCAATCCAACACAACGCAGAATAAAAACCGTCATGGAAAACTTCAGTTATTTTCTTAACGTTTGCTGTATTTTCTATTTCGTTGAACAGATCATCAGACTTTTTTGCAATTTTAGAAGATCCTGTTTTTATATCTGTTGGGTCTGTTTCTGTTATTTGAAAAGGATTGGATGCCATTTTAGATTTTTTGTTTAGACACAACTCTTTCTGAAAAAAACAATGAAGACTTACTTAAAAATTGTAAATATTTGGTACGTACCATTAAGTCTCCCTCAGCAAAAGTGTATCGGACAACGGTCTAAAATTCGGAAGTATCATTGAAAAAATTTGAAAAAATTTTTCAAAATAAAAATAACTTACGGAGCACCAAACGATGATAACGACCCTTGTTAGAAGCTCCATCGGAGTGCCAGGAACAACTCGAAGTGTGCAAATTTACGATTAAGTGGTGATCGATTGATTGTTGACCGATTTTTCACTTTTGCCTGATAAGGCGCAGCGAGTCATCAACTTCATATAGAATTCGTTGTTACGGTCATAAAATAATTCAGTTAATGATGATAAGCGTGACATCGTGGGCATATTGCATAAAGCTCTAATAACCAAATATTTTAAATTGATTGATTTACCGGCGCTAATAACTTTATTGTGAATTTTCAATTAAAACTAATATATTTTATAGTAAAACTCGGGCGCCACTAAGTGTTTTTAAGTATTGGATAGGAAATAAATTATAAAAACAAACAATAATTTTAAATATAGTAGGTATATTTCATTTATTAAATATTTTTATTTATATAGTACATTAAGATTCACTTGAATTTGATTCAGACTCTTTTTCTTCTATAGCATACGAATACTCTTCTAATGGACAGTGTGCCATGAACGGCCGTACACATCTACGACGCTCTCTGTCGAATAATTTTCCACATTTACAATGCTTCAATTTAAGTTTAAATTTATCATTATCCTTAGTACAAACGTAGTAATCCTCGCAGTTGTACTCACTAGGGAAACAACCCTCTTCTATGCATTCGAAGGGAGATAGAGTAGAATTTCCAGGTGGAGAGGTAGAATTGCCAAAGCATAAGGCTAAAACCGAACGTGAACATTTCTTCTCGTTATAATCAAATTTGTAATTGGGTGGACAACGGTATTGCTTCAATTCGTATTTCAAAAACAAACTTCTCCATATGCATTTGTAATATCTAGAACAATCTGTGGGATGTGGATAAACTCCAGAACTTGGACAAACCAAAGGGGTGTCGCCAGGACACTGAACAGGATCCCTTGTGCATTTTGATCGTTCCGAATCAAATTGGGTACCATAAGGACAACCAATTGGAACGTCCATTAAGAATGTGTGAGCATTTAAACAAACGTGGTATAAACTGCAGTTTCTGTTATCGGGATGAATGCCAACAGATGGACAAAGAAAAGAACTTGGAGGTACGACCGTAGTACCATTAGAATTTGGAATTGTAGTTGGAGTAAGATCTGTTGTGGTGCTATTAATTTCTATTGCCTCGGTTGTACTAGAAACAGTTGTATCGATAATAGTTGTGCGACTGGTAGAAGTTTGATTAGTAGTAGTGATAATGCCTATTGTTGTAGGTGTAGATTTTTGAGTAGTTTCACGAGTACTACTCATTGGTACTTCAGTTGTTGTGCTTATAATTGTACTATTAATACCTTCAGATGTACTGTCGTCACCTTGAGTAGTTTTAGATGTTTCGGTAACAGTTTCATTACTTCCCAAAGTAGTTCTAGTTGTTGCTTCAGAAGTAACGGATGTTTTAAAAACTGTTGTTTCAGTTCGATCTGTTTCAGTACTAAGTAAAGATTCCGTAGTGCTTTTAGTTACTTTAGATGATTCGGTAGTTGAATCATCCGTACTCCATGAAACTTCAATAGTACTATCGCTAACACTTGAAGATTCCGTCGATAGTGCAGCTATTGAAGTCGTACTTATTGCTGCAGAAGTAGTAGATGATTCGGTTGATATTGGACCAGCAGTATTGTCAGTAGTATCCACAGAAGTAGTAGAATGTTCTACTTCTGTTGTTTCAGGTCGATCAGTTTCGGTAGTTGGTGAAGTTCCAGTTGAAACTTCGGAAACCGTTGATGATTCAGTTGTCGAACTTCCAATGGTAGGCTCAAGTGTTGTTTGTGAAGCTGTTGATTGACTAGTTTCTGCACTAGTCGATTGGGTAGACCATTCAGTAGATTTTGAACCAGCAGTATTCTCAGTAGTCTCCACATAAGTAGTCGAAGAATCAACTTTTGTTGTTGTTTCCGGTTGATCAGTTTCAGTAACTATTGAACTTTCAGTTGTAACTTCAGAAACCGTTGACGAATCTGATGTGGAAATTTCAACGGTAGACTCAAATGTAGTTTGTGAAGTTGTTGGTTGACTAGTTCTTGCACTGGTCGATTGGGTAGACGATTCAGGTGATTTTGAACCAGCAGTATTCTCGGTAGTCTCCACTGTAGTAGTGGAATGTTCTACTTCTGTTGTTTCGGGTCGATCAGTTTCGGTAGTTGGTAAAGTTCCAGTTGAAACTTCGGAAACCGTTGATGATTCAGTTGTCGAACTTCCAATGGTAGGCTCAAGTGTTGTTTGTGAAGCTGTTGTTTGACTAGTTTCTGTACTGATCGATTGGGTAGACAATTCAGTTGATTTTGAACCAGCAGTATTCTCAGTAGTCTCCACATAAGTAGTCGAAGAATCAACCTTTGTTGTTGTTTCCGGTTGATCAGTTTCAGTAACTATTGAACTTTCAGTTGTAACTTCAGAAACCGTTGACGAATCTGATGTGGAAATTTCAACGGTAGTTTGTGAAGTTGTTGGTTGACTAGTTCTTGCACTGGTCGATTGGGTAGACAATTCAGGTGATTTTGAACCAGCAGTATTCTCGGTAGTCTCCACTGTAGTAGTGGAATGTTCTACTTCTGTTGTTTCGGGTCGATCAGTTTCGGTAGTTGGTAAAGTTCCAGTTGAAACTTCGGAAACCGTTGATGATTCAGTTGTCGAACTTCCAATGGTAGGCTCAAGTGTTGTTTGTGAAGCTGTTGATTGACTAGTTTCTGTACTGATCGATTGGGTAGACAATTCAGTTGATTTTGAACCAGCAGTATTCTCAGTAGTCTCCACATAAGTAGTCGAAGAATCAACTTTTGTTGTTGTTTCCGGTTGATCAGTTTCAGTAACTATTGAACTTTCAGTTGTAACTTCAGAAACCGTTGACGAATCTGATGTGGAAATTTCAACGGTAGACTCAAATGTAGTTTGTGAAGTTGTTGGTTGACTAGTTCTTGCACTGGTCGATTGGGTAGACGATTCAGTTGATTTTGAACCAGCAGTATTCTCAGTAGTCTCCACATAAGTAG
Organism: Cantharis rustica; assembly: GCA_911387805.1. Taxonomy (NCBI): domain Eukaryota; kingdom Metazoa; phylum Arthropoda; class Insecta; order Coleoptera; family Cantharidae; genus Cantharis; species Cantharis rustica. The sequence continues at coordinate 52,108,740 of OU426878.1, read as the reverse complement.
TCGAAGAATCAACTTTTGTTGTTGTTTCCGGTTGACCAGTTTCAGTAACTATTGAACTTTCAGTTGTAACTTCAGAAACCGTTGACGAATCTGATGTGGAAATTTCAACGGTAGACTCAAATGTAGTTTGTGAAGTTGTTGGTTGACTAGTTCTTGCACTGGTCGATTGGGTAGACGATTCAGGTGATTTTGAACCAGCAGTATTCTCGGTAGTCTCCACTGTAGTAGTGGAATGTTCTACTTCTGTTGTTTCGGGTCGATCAGTTTCGGTAGTTGGTAAAGTTCCAGTTGAAACTTCAGAAACCGTTGATGATTCAGTTGTCGAACTTCCAATGGTAGGCTCAAGTGTTGTTTGTGAAGCTGTTGATTGACTAGTTTCTGTACTGATCGATTGGGTAGACGATTCAGTTGATTTTGAACCAGCAGTATTATCAGTAGTCTCCTCATAAGTAGTCGAAGAATCAACCTTTGTTGTTGTTTCCGGTTGATCAGTGTCAGTAACTATTGAACTTTCAGTTGTAACTTCAAAAACCGTTGATGACCCTGATGTGGAAATTTCAACGGTAGGCTCAAATGTAGTTTGTGAAGTTGTTGGTTGACTAGTTCTTGCACTGGTCGATTGGGTAGACGATTCAGGTGATTTTGAACCAGCAGTATTCTTGGTAGTCTGCACTGAAGTAGTAGAATGTTCTACTTCTGTTGTTTCGGGTCGATCAGTTTCGGTAGTTGGTGAAGTTACAGTTGAAACTTCGGAAACCGTTGATGATTCAGTTGTCGAACTTCCAATGGTAGGCTCAAGTGTTGTTTGTGAAGCTGTTGATTGACTAGTTTCTGTACTGATCGATTGGGTAGACGATTCAGTTGATTTTGAACCAGCTGTATTGTCAGTAGTCTCCACATAGGTAGTCGAAAAATCAACCTTTGTTGTTGTTTCCGGTTGATCAGTTTCAGTAACTATTGAACTTTCAGTTGTAACTTCAGAAACCGTTGACGACTCTGATGTGGAAATTTCAATGGTAGGCTCAAATGTAGTTTGTGAAGTTGTTGGTTGACTAGTTCTTGCACTGGTCGATTGGGTAGACAATTCAGGTGATTTTGAACCAACAGTATTGTCGGTAGTCTCCACATAAGTAGTCGAAGAATCAAGATTTGTTGTTGTTTCCGGTTGATCAGTTTCAGTAACTATTGAACTTCCAGTTGTAGCATCGGAAACCGTTGACGACTCTGATGAGGAAATTTCAACGGAAGGCTCAGATGTAGTTTGTGAAGTTGTTGGTTGACTAGTTCTTGCACTGGTCGATTGGGTAGACCATTCAGTTGATTTTGAACCAGCAGTATTGTCGGTAGTCTCCACTGTAGTGGTGGAATGTTCTACTTCTGTTGTTACGGGTTGATCAGTTTCGGTAGTTGGTGAAGTTCCAGTTGAAACTTCGGAAAACGTTGATGATTCAGTTGTCGAACTTCCAATAGTAGACTCAAGTGTTGTTTGTGAAGCTGTTGATTGACTAGTTTCTGCACTAGTCGATTGGGTAGACCCTACAGATGATTTTGAACCAGCAGTATTGTCAGTAGTCTCCACATAAGTAGTCGAAGAATCAACATTTGTTGTTGTTTCCGGTTGATCAGTTTCAGTAACTATTGAACTTTCAGTTGTAACATTGGAAACCGTTGATGACCCTGATGTGGAAAGTTCAACGGTAGGCTCAAATGTAGTTTGTGAAGTTGTTGGTTGACTAGTTCTTGCACTGGTCGATTGGGTAGACGATTCAGGTGATTTTGAACCAGCAGTATTCTTGGTAGTCTGCACTGAAGTAGTAGAATGTTCTACTTCTGTTGTTTCGGGTCGATCAGTTTCGGTAGTTGGTGAAGTTACAGTTGAAACTTCGGAAACCGTTGATGATTCAGTTGTCGAACTTCCAATGGTAGGCTCAAGTGTTGTTTGTGAAGCTGTTGTTTGACTAGTTTCTGTACTGATCGATTGGGTAGACAATTCAGTTGATTTTGAACCAGCAGTATTGTCAGTAGTCTCCACATAAGTAGTTGAAAAATCAACATTTGTTGTTGTTTCCGGTTGATCAGTTTCAGTAACTATTGAACTTTCAGTTGTAACTTCAGAAACCGTTGACGACTCTGATGAGGAACTTCCAACGGTAGGCTCAAATGTAGTTTGTGAAGTTGTTGGTTGACTAGTTCTTGCATTGGTCGATTGGGTAGACGATTCTGTTGATTTTATACCAGCAGTATTCTCAGTATTCTCCACTGAATTAGTTGAATGTTCTACTTCTGTTGTTTCAGGTCGATCAGTTTCGGTAGTTGGTGTAGTTCCAGTTGAAACTTCGGAAACTGTTGATGATTCAATTGTCGAACTTCCAATAGTAGGCTCAAGTGTTGTTTGTGAAGTTGTTGATTGACTAGTTTCTGCACTAGGCGATTGGGTAGACCATTCAGATGATTTTGAACCAGCAGTATTGTCAGTAGTCTCCACATAAGTAGTTGAAGAATCAACATTTGTTGTTGTTTCCGGTTGATCAGTTTCAGTAACTATTAAACTTTCAGTTGTAGCATCGGAAACCGTTGACGACTCTGATGTGGAAATTTCAACGGTAGGCTCAAATGTAGTTTGTGAAGTTGTTGGTTGACTAGTTTTTGCACTGGTCGATTGGGTAAACGATACAGTTGATTTTGAACCAGCAGTATTATCAGTAGTATCCACTGAAGTAGTAGAATGTTCTACTTCTGTTGTTCCAGGTCGATCAGTTTCAGTAGTTGGTGAAGTTCCAGTTGCAACTTCAGAAACCGTAGATGATTCTGTTGTCGAACTTCCAATAGTAGGCTCAAGTGTTGTTTGTGAAGCTGTTGATTGACTAGATTCTTCACTAGTCGATTGGGTAGACGATTCAGTTGATTTGGTACGAGCAGTATTCTCAGTAGTCTCCACTGAAGTAGTAGAATGTCCTACTTCTGTTGTTTCAGGTCGATCAGTTTCAGTAGTTGGTGAAGTTCCAGTTGAAACTTTGGAAACCGTTGATGATTCTGTTGTCGAACTACCAATAGTGGGCTCAAGTGTTGTTTGTGAAGCCGTTGATTGACTTGTTTCTACACTAGTTTCTGCACTAGTCAATTGGGTAGACAATTCGGTTGGTTTTGAACCAGCAGTATTCTCAGTAGTATCCCCATAAGTAGTCGAAGAATCAACTTTAGTTGTTGTTTCTGGTTGATCAGTTTTAGTAGCTATTGAACTTTCAATTGTAACATCAGAAACCGTTGATGACTCTGAGGAAGAACTTCCAACGATAGGCCTAAATGTTGTTTGTGAAGTTGTTGATTGACTTGTTACAGAATTTGTAGATTGGGTAGAAGAGTCGGTTGATATTGGAGCAGCAGTATTCTCAGTGGTCCTCACTGAAGTAGTAGAATAATTTTCTGTAGCTGGTAAATTTTCAGTTGTAATTTCAGAAACCGTTGATGGCTCTGAGGTGGAACTTCCAACGGTAGTAGGCTCAAATGTTCTTGGTGAAGTTGTTTGTTGACTTGTTTCGGGATTTGTGGATTGGGAAGATGATTCGGTTGATACTGAACCAGCAGTATTCTCAGTATTCTCCACAGAAGTAGTAGATGAATCAACATTTGTTGATGTATCCGGTTGATCAGTTTCAGTAGCTATTGAACTTTCAGTTCTAGTATCAGAAACCGTTGATGACTCTGTGGTGGAACTTCCAACGGTAGGCTCAAATGTGGTTTGTAAAGTTGTTGGTTGATTTGTTACGAGATTTGTCGATTGGGTAGATGAATCGGTTGATATTGGACCAACAGTATCCTTAGTAGTCTCTATTGAAGTAGAAGAATCAACAACTAAGGTTGATTCGGGTCGATCAGTTTCTGTAACAGGTGTAGTTTTAGTTGTAATTTCCGGAACCGTCGATGACTCTCTTGTCGACGAACTTCCAAGAGAAGACTCAATTGTTGAATGTAAAGCTGTCGATGGGTTTGTTTTGGTATTAGTCGTTTGCGTAGATGATTCGGTTGGCACCGCAGTGCTCTCAGTAGTTTCAACTGAAGATGTAGAAGATTCAACATCTATTGTTGTCTCAGGTTGATCAGTTTCAGTACTTGGTGAAATTTGAGTTGTAAGTTCAGACCCTGTTGATGACTGTGCTGTGGAATTTCCAACAGAAGGCTCAGTTGTTGTTCGTGAAGCCGTTGATGAAGTTGTTTTGGAATTTGTCGATTGCTTAGATGATTCGGTTGATATTGAACCAGTAGTACCCTCAGTACTCTCCAACAAAGTAGTAGAAAATTCCACATCAGTTGTTGTTTCGGGTCTATCAGTTTCTGTAACAGGTGAAGGTTCAGTTGCAACTTCAGAAACTGTTGATGACTCTGCTGTCGAGCTTCCAACAGATGGCTCAATTGTTACTGGTGAAGTTGTTGATGGACGTTTTTCTGCACTTGTTGTTTGAGTAGATAATTCGGTAGATATTGGACCATCAGTATTCTCAGTACTCTCCACTGAAGTAGTTGAATATTCTACTTTTGTTGTTGTTTCAGGTAGCTCAGTTTCAGCAATAGAAGAAGTTTCAGTTGTAACTTTAGTGATCGTTGATGACTCTCTTGTGGAACTTAAAACCGTAGGCTCAACAGTTACCGATGAAGTTGTTACTTGACTTGTTTCTGCAGTTGTAAATTGGGTGGATGATTCGGTTGATATTGGACCAGCAGTATTCTCAGTAGTCTCCACTGAAGTAGTTAAATATTCAACCTTTGTTGTTGTTTCAGGTCGCTTAGACTCAGCTATAGTGGAGGATTCAGTTGCAACATCAGAGACTGTTGATGACTCTGTTATCGAAGTTCCAACGGAAGGATCAATTGTTACTGATGAAGTGGTTATTTGACTTGTTTTTCCACCTGTAGATTGGGTAGGTGGTTCGGTTGATATTGAACCAATAGTACTGTCAGTAGTTCCCTCTGAAATAGTAGAGTATTCCAAATAGGTTGTTGTTTCAGGTCGATCCGTTTCGGTAGCTGGTGAAGTTTCAATTGTAACTTTTGAAACTGTTGATGACTGTGTTGTGGAACTTCCAACAGAAGGCTCAGTTGTTGTTCGTGAAGCCGTTGATGCAGTTGTTTGAGGTCGATCAGTTTCTGTAATAGATGAAGTTTCAGTTGCAACTTCAGAGACTGTTGATGACTCTGTTGTCGAACTACCAACGGAAGACTCAATTGTTACTGGTGAAGTTGTTGATGGACGTTTTTCTGCACTTGTTGATTGACTAGATAATTCGGTAGATATTGGGCTAGCAGTACTCTCAGTAGTACTTACTAAAGGAGTTGAATATTCAACTGTTGTTGTTGTTTCAGGATGCTCAGACTCAGTTATAGTGGAAGTTTCAGTTGTAACTTTAGTGACCGTTGAAGACTCTGCCGTGGAACTGGCAACGGTAGGCTCAATAGTTACTGATGAAGTGGTTATTTGACTTGTTTTTCCACTTGTAGATTGGGTAGATGATTCGGTTGTTATTGGACCAACAGTACCCTCAGTAGTTCCATCTGAAGTAGGAGAAGATTTAAGATATGTTGTTGTTTCAGGTCGATCCGTTTCGGTAGCTGGTGAAGTTTCAATTGTAACTTTGGAAACCGTTGATGACTGTGTTGTGGAACTTCCAGCAGAAGGCTCAGTTGTTGTTCGTGAAGCCGTTGATGAAGTTGTTTCAGGTTGATTAGTTTCTGTAATAGATGAAGTTTCAGTTGCAACTTCAAAGACTGTTGATGACTCTGTTGTCGAACTTCCAACGGAAGTCTCAATTGTTACTGGTGAAGTTGTTGATGGGCGTTTTTCCGCGCTTGTTGATTGAGTAGATAATTCTGTAGATATTGAACCAGCAGTATTCTCAGTAGTCTCCACTAAAGAAGTTGAATATTCAACTTTTGTTGTTGTTTCAGGTCTCTCAGACTCAGTAGTTATTGTGGAAGTTTCAGTTGTAACTTTAGTGATCGTTGAAGACTTTGATGTAGAACTTGAAACGGTAGGCTCAATAGTTACTGATGAAGTGCTTATTTGACTTGTTTTTCCGCTGGTAAATTGGGTAGAGGATTCGGTTGATATTGGACCAAGAGTATCCTCAGTAGTTTCCTCTGAAATAGTAGAAGATTTCAGATAGGTTGTTGTTTCAGGTCGATTAGTTTCAGTAGCCGATGAAGTTACAGTTGCAACTTCAGATAACGTTGATGACTCTGTTGTGGAACTTCCAACAGAAGGCAAAGTTGTTATTGGCGAAGTTGTTGATGGACGTTTTTCTGCACTTGTTGATTGAGTAGATAATTCGGTAGATTTTGGACCAGCAGTATTCTCCACTAAAGGAGTTGAATATTCAACTTTTGTTGTAGTTTCAGGTCGCTCAGACTCGGTTATAATGGAATGTTCAGATGTAACTTTAGTCACCGTTGAAGACTCTGCTGTGGAGCTTGCAACGGTAGGCTCAATAGTTACTGATGAAGTGGTTATTTGACTTGTTTTTCCACTGGTAGACTGGGTAGATGATTCGGTTGATATTGGACCCTCAGTAGTTCCCTCTGAAGTAGTAGAAGATTCCAGATAGGTTGTTGTTTCAGGTCGACTAGTTTCAGTAGCCGGTGATGTTACAGTTGTAACTCCAGATACCGTTGATGACTCTATTGTGGAACTTCCAACAGAAGGCTCAGTTGTTATTGGTGAAGTTGTTGATGGATTTGTTTCTGAATTTGTCGATTGGGTAGATGATTCGGTTGATATTGAACCAGCAGTACTCTCGGTAGATCCTACAGAGGTAGCAGAATTTCCAATAGCAGTTGTTGTTTCTGTTGCAGCACTTGTAGATATTTCCGTTGATATTGGACCAGCAGTATTTTTAGTGGTTCTCTTGGAAGTAGTAGAAGATTCCAGATAGGTTGTTGTTTCAGGTCCATTAGTTCCAGTAACTGGCGAAGTTCCGGTTGTAACTTCAGAGACTGTTGATGACTTCGTTGTGGAACTTCCAAGAGAAGGCTCAATTGTTGTTCGTGAATTTGTTGATGGATTTGTTTCTGAATTTGTCGATTGAGTAGATGATTCCGTCAATATTGGACCAGCAGTACTTTCAGTGTTCTCTGCAGACTTAGTAGAAGTTGTAATACCGGTTGTTGTTTCAGGTTGACCAGTTTCAGTAGCTGTTGAAGTTACAGTTGTACGTTCAAAAATCGTTGATGAATCTGTTGTCGAACTTACAATGGTAGGCTCGAGTGTTGCTGATGATGTTATTGATTGACTTGCAGCACTTGTAGATATTTCCGTTGATATTGGATCAGCAGTATTTTCCGTAGTTCTCTCGGAAGTAGTAGAAGATTCAATATAAGTTGTTTTTTCAGGTCGATCGGTTCCAGTAACTGGCGAAGTTCCGGTTGTAACTTCAGAGACTGTTGATGACTTCGTTGTGGAACTTCCAAGAGAAGGCTCAATTGTTGTTCGTGACGTTGTTGATGGATTTGTTTCTGAATTTGTCGATTGAGTAGATGATTCCGTTAATATTGGACCAACAGTACTTTCAGTGTTCTCTACAGACGTAGTAGAACTTGTAATACCTGTTGTTGTTTCAGGTTGACCAGTTTCAGTAGCTGTTGAAGTTACAGTTGTACGTTCAAAAATCGTTGATGAATCTGTTGTCGAACTTCCAATGGTAGGCTCAAGAGTTGCTGGTGAAGTTATTGATTGACTTGTTTCTGCCGTTGTTGATTGGACAGATGATTCGGTTGATATTGGACCAGCAGTATTCTCAGTAGTTACCACAGAAGTGGTAGAATATTCAACATCTGTTGTTTCAGGTCGATCAGTGTCAGTAGCAGGTAAAGTTTCAGTTGTACTTTCAGGGACGGTGGATGATATTGAATCAGCAGTAGTCTTAGTAGTTTCTATAGAAGTACTAGAAGTTTCAATAGTTATTGTTGTTTCAGGTTGAATTATTTCAGTACTTGGTAAAGTTTCTGTAGTACCTTCAGTAACCGTAGGAAGTTTTGTAGATATAATGCCATTAGTAGTCGTGTGTGTTGAGGTTATAGGTTGACTAGTATCAGTACTCGTGGATTGTTCAGTACTTATATTAGTGGTTGTCGACGCTTCCGACGATACGGAACCTTCGGTTGTTTTAGTTATTTCCACAGAAGTACTAGGAGTCTCGCTTGCAATTGTGCTCTCTGGTGTATTTTCTTCCGTTGTTATTTTGCTTGAAGATGCAATGCTTTCTGTAGTGAATTCCGTTACTTCATCAGATGCAGTAATATCTTTTGTTGTAATGTCAACTCTTGTAGTTGCGGTAGAAGAGTTTGGTAATTCGGTTGTCGTTGTATTATTTTGTAGTATTGTTGAAGACTGTTCTGTTGATGTTGTACTTAAAGATGTGAAATTTTTACCTGTTGTAGTTGTAAATATTTCCTCGCTGGTCGTTGCAGTACTGTTAGTAACTATAGAAAATTCTGTTGTAGTTGGGCCCATTGTAAAAGTTGATTGAACTGGAATTTCTGTTGATACTGAACTACTTTGAGTAGTAGATTCCGAAGTACTTGTTGTTGTGTTTAAATTTGGTGTTTGCGTAGTAGTCAACAGAGTAGTACTGTTTAAAATAATATCACTTGTACTAATTCCAATAGAACTTGTAATGTTTGATATTTGCTCCGTTGTAATTTCAGTGGGTCTAGTTTCTGAACTTCTTGTTGTTGATACAGTTGGTTCTGGAGTTTCTGTAGTTGACCGTAACGTTGACGTAACTATATTTTCAATTGTTGTTTCTCTAGTAGGTTCTGAGTTACCGGTAGTTCTTGTATTGATAATTGTGCTACCGATTGTTGAAATAATTTCTTCTGAATGAGTTGTTTCGATCGTTATAATGGGTGGTTTTACAGTTATTGTTGATGGTACTTCAGATGTTGAGGGCAGATCTATAGTTGTTAGGTTAACAGGTGAAGTTGTTTCCGATATTTTATTAGTAGTAATTAAATTTTCAGTGGTACCGTTAATTTCAACACTGTTTGTAGTTGTTTCTGTTGTTATTCGGGCAGTAGTGGTACTTAATGGCAATTCAGATGTCAAATTCGTATTCTCGGTGGTTTGATTAACTTTATTAGTTGTGACAACTGGATTTTCAGTAGTACCGTTAACCTCGACACTGCTTTTCGTTAATTCTGTGGTGGTTGGGAAAGTAGTGGAGCTTAATGGTACTTCAGACGAAGATACTATATTTTCAGTGGTTTGATTATTTACCAAAGTTGTTGTAGATTCACTAATTTTGTTAGTTGTGGTAATTGGATTTTTAGTAGTATCGTTTACCTGAACATTACTTGTAGTTGTTTCTATTGTTATCGGAAAAGCCGTGGTACTCAATGGTAATTTGGACGTTGAATCCGTATTCACGGTTGTTGGATTAACTGCCGAAGTTGTGGTTTCATTACCTTTATTAGTTGTAATTACTGGATTTGCAGTAGTACCGTTAACCTCAACACTAGTTTCCGTTGCATTTAAAGTGGTAGGAACAGCTGTAGTACTTAATGGTATTTGAGAGGATGAAATAATATTTTCGGTGGTTTGATTTATTGAAGTTACAGTAGTTTCACTAACTTGACTAGTTGTTGCAACTGGAATTTCAGTGCTACCGTTAACTTTAGCTTCGGTGGTTGCAGTAGACGGTACTTTGCTACTTGAACCAACATTTTCGGTAGTTTGATTTTGTGCCAATGTTGTTGTCGGCGTTGTAACTTCAATAATATTGCTAGTAGTAGTGCCAATAGAACTTTCACTAGTACTGTTAACTTCTACACTAATTTCGGTTGTTTTTATTGTTATTGGGAAAATAGTAGTACTACTTTGTGGTAACTGAGAGGTTCCACTAACATTGCTAGGTGTAGTAGTAACTGCCTCAGTTGTACTGTTAACATTGCTTTCGGTTGTTTTTATTGTAGTGATTTCACTAACCTTGCCAGATGTGGTACCGCTTTCAGTAGTTCCGTTAATTTTAACGGTAGTTGCAGTTGTTGGGAAAGTAGTTGACGGTACTTTGGAAGTTGTTTCAGTAATTTTACTGGTTGTTGTATTAGCAATTGGACTTACAGTTGTTGGTTTTAACGTTGTTGTGAAAATGGTCGGTGCTTGACTTGTTATTTCCCATTCTTCTACACATTCTAACTCCATACTGTCGTCACAAAATAAGCCTGGAGGACATTCTTGGGGATCGGCAATAATAATGTTTTGATTTCCATCCTGTACGCATTGAAAAAATTGTGTTTTGTCATAGCACACAAATCCTTTATTATCCTGACATACAAATTGCTGCGCATTCGCTTTAATTACGATCTAAAAATTAACGATCAGTTTAGAAGCATGAAAGGTTATTAAAAAAATTAAGAATAGTTTTAATTACTAAAATATTGACTTACCTCAAAAATAATTAAACATAGTAAAAAAATATTCATGTTTTTATCATAACTTGTCGCTTCCACATTGTGTTAATTCTAAAGATATAAAGAACGAATATGAACCAGAATTTTTTATCCGTTTATTATTTAATTCTGTTTACTTAATTTTATAATTTACAATACTTAATTGTAATATTATTTTGCATTGTTTAATTTGTCCGTTATCAAGATTATCACTGGTTTATTTAATAAATTTGCAAATTCTTAGAAAAATAAATTCGCTAGGTTTAAGTTTGACGCTTGTACATAATTTAATTAATTTTGGGAACCCCGGAAATATAATCTATCGAAAAATATTTTGAAAAATTAAATAAAATTTTTTTACGCCATTTTTCTTTGATTTTAGTATAAAAATAGCAGTTATCCTATATAAAAATTCCAAGTAATTGTTCACGTGCGATTTTCATTATTTTCTTAATTTTTTTAATGTAAAAATTTAATTTTCCCTGCAGATTGTAGATATTAATCCCACGAGGTTAAAATTTGATTTGTGAATGAAGTTAATAAATGGAGACTTTGGTGTCAGGAACTGATAAATATTGGTTAACGCTTTCGTATTAAAAACTCACAATAAATTAGCAATGTTGTGTGGGTATCCATCTTGAAAAAGATGTTTTTTATTTATAATGGAATGGAAGATTTTATCAATTTTTGTTTTCATAGTTACACCATTTTTGAGCATGCAAAAAGGTAAAAAATTTTTTGTTTTTTTATAAGATTTGCCGCATCACGCCTGATAACATTGTTTTTAAAATTTTAAGTGACTGTTGTTTATTTTAGTAGGAAAAACAAATGAATTGTCTTCATCTGTGATACAAAATGGAAAGAGAATAAAACGTGCGGTGAGTTTCAAAAAACTTTTTAAATTGCAGATTTTGATAACATTATTGATATTATTGCGTAAACTATGTAAATATATTTTGCCAGCTCAAAAGTTGACAATTAACCGTCCGAGATGTTGTCACACTAGCTTGCGTACCCGGCTTCGCCCGTAAAAAACAATAACGCAACAAACGATTTAAACATAGTAACTTTAGATTGCTACATTGCTAAAGCAGCCTATAGATCAATATAATTATTTCTAAATATTATAGCAAATTTATTTACTTTACTTACATTACAATTGTTGTTTTCTAATGTTATAATTTTTTGTAGGCTTCATTAGTTTTATGTGGAAAGGATCAAACATTTTTTTGTACAAATTTCACCCACTACATTCCGTGCACTCGTATTGACAACACAAATTTTTCTTCGCTTCACGAAACTAATCATAAAGCGTACGATTGCGGTCCTGGAAGATGCTGTCGACCAGGTGCTCCAGCACCATGTTCCTATGAGTGCGCGTTCCGTTCATTGGATATTCTAAATCTTCGCTCCCAGTGGGACGTTTTAAACCAAAAAGTTCATAAACCAATAATGGAGTTAATGGAGCCTTTAAGTTCTGAAGAAGTTGACAATCAAAACAAAATTGTGTCGATTAAAAATTTTATCGTGAGGCAAAAAAATTTAAAAGATGTGATAATAAACTGGAAACCATCATATCGACTGTTTTGTAATGTCCAACTTTGCAGTCTACAAGGTAACTGCAGTACTACGTCTACAACAGTAAGCACAACATTAACTACAACACCAACAACAACTAAAACAACAACAACGCGAAAAACAACAACGAAGACTACAACAACAACGCAGAAAACAACGACAACGCAAAAAACAAAAACAACTACAAAACGCAAAACAACTACAACAAAGAGGACAACACAAAAATTAACAACAATAGACATATATGCCTGTTCGTATCAATTGAGAAATCAAAAAAAACCCGTCGGAACTTCATGTAGGGACTACCTACATTGCGAATTGATTGGTAATAATAAATACAGATGGAAATTTCATTCATGTAAGGGAAATAACCTCTTTGATTCAAAATATCAAAGCTGTCGAAATAAAAAACATGTTCAATGTACTGAAATCAGTAAAATGAAAAGCAGAAAACGCTGGAGAAGCGTTTTAATATAAATTTTTTGGCATCAGCGCCACCTGGTGGCAAAATAACGCTTTTATGAGGTTACTAATACTGGAACTCATAATATTATACTTTATATTTTACACATAAAAAATTTGTAATTTGGCATTACCTTTTGTAATAATTATGCTAATAAAAACAAAATTAAAGTTGTTAAAATTAACTATAATCTAAAATTAGAATTTTGTGAATTTATTGTTAGACTTGATACAAGCCCTCGGCGTATTTTGCTCAATAAAGTATTTTAATATTATTACTATTATTTTCAAACACCCTATACATTACACAACAATAAACGTCAAACAAATGTCAAACTATAGTACTTTAGTAGGTTATGTCTAGTTCGGACTCTTTATTGTTATTAAAATACAAAAAAAATGTAGCTAAAATTAGGAAAAGTGCTCTTGCACAAAATTTAACCGAATCTGAAATAGACGAAATATTTAAACGTAGTTTTGATATTTTAAAAAAGGAAACCAAACCAAAGAAATCCTTCACAACAAGAACCCCCGTCAAGTTTCTATGTGCCGTTTTTAAAGTTACAGTTCGTTTGTTATTTTTAGTTTTAATTTTATACATTTTATTGAACTTTCACCAACCGACTTCTAGTATCGTACTTCGAAATGTTCAAGGTTTGATCTATCCGGGTCTGAAAATCCTGAGGTTTTTGGCTATACCAATTCTAGAGCGTTATCCATCTTTGACATGTAAGTGGTTCACGTTTTTAAATCGGTTTTGAGCGGATCGTAGCAATTTTTAAATGAAATCATTGCCTCTCGGAACAGCGTTCAAACATATTTTACAGCTCATTTACATAAAAAATTGCTACAATTGGCTTTAAACTTAAATTATTTCCTTAAAAAAATAAATAAAAATATGTAACTAATAAACAGTATTGACAATTGGACATTCAATAGAAAAAGTGTCAGCATTTATTATTAACTTCACCACTCCTCCGACTGTGGCTTTCATTAAAAAAAAAATATGTTATTTAACCATGGTATCTAGGTTTAAAAATTGGGCTATCAACTGTAAGTGAAAAACAAAAATTACTTTGCTTCTTTCCATTTTAGCCGACTACTTGAACTATTGCACACCGCGAGATATTAAATCCTGCATGAAAATTTTTCTTATTTCTTTTTAGATGAATACACATAAAAAATCACCGGTTGAATCAGCCACGGTAAGTCTTACACAACAATAAAATGTAGCAAACATCTGTTTTTCTTTCAAATTGCTATGAGCAGCGGTTTTCGAGAAATTGAGAGAGAAAATTGTCCTTAATTATGTTATTTTTTTAAATCTAAATTTAGAATGGTAAAAATTCCTCCAAAAAAACAAAGCCTTCAAACATCAGTAAAAATATATTATTTGAATTTTTAGATTTATACGACGAAACATGTCTACTAGAAAATCCTTACTTCTACGTGTACGATATGGAATGTTGGCCATGCGAAAACGTTCACACAGTTGTAAACTTAACTGGATTTAACAATTTGAGTCTGTATGAGTCAGGAATACCCTACATAGTTCAGGTAAGTCTTCCTTCAATTAAAACTTACTCCATTCATTTTGTTCTTATTTTTTAGACAAAACAAGAACCGGTTTTTTTTGACGATTTGAAAAAATTGTACAAATCTAATAAAGAAGTGTTCAATCAAGATGCCTATTATATTAAGTCCACTAATGCAACCCTAAAGACTGTTGAAAATTTGTTCAATAATTATGTGCCAAACATGTCTTCCATAAGTGTCCACACTGCCTGGCGCATAAACCGGATGAATCCGGCACGTTTGATGCGTTCTTTATTTCCAAAGCCGCACATAGTACCTGATCGGGCTGGACAAGCTATGGAACGCTACATCATGGTTGATGAACCGAAAGCCGGCGTTTACACATTACCAAATTTCGAATGTAGCTATATTTTTCTCATACAAGGATCAGGAGAGAGAACCATAATTTTAAAACCCTCCAGAGAATGTGGAAGCAGTTGCAAAACGGTGTCAGTTTCACTTAAGCCATCATATATTTGTAAGTTGTCTACATACATCGTGTAATTAGTTTTTGAACATTTGTTTTTAGTATCCTACAACTGGTGGTATTGGAGACCCATCAGCCTTCCAGTGACAAATTCGACGCAAGTCTCCATAAGTTACCTAAGTTGTTACTACTAAAACGTTGCCATAAAGTTATTTAAAATTTACTAAAATTTTATATTTTTGTTGTTTGAAACCAAAGATTTGGAAAAAATGAAAAATAAAGTACAAAATGTTGATCGAGTGATTTTATTTTGCCCCAAGGCAAAGCTGTCAAAGAAACTCGGAATTTTCTGATCCACAGAACCTAATTGTACATTTCAAGTCTGGTTCAAATCAACGTGGATGCAAATCTTTTTTAGAAGGGTATCCAAATTGAATACTGTAAACCAAAATCTTACTTTTTTTTAAAGGTTTATTTTTAAATTAATTTTTAACATGAATTTTGTATTATTTTTATGCATTATACTGTTGGTTGACAGGCATTTTACCTGGCGCTCAAACAATTATTCAATTTGTTTAAAGATTATGTAACTGCAGCCAGAGAAAAATTACGTACAGCATCCGTACTCTTGAGTCTCTTAATTCGAATCCATATCGTAATGATTTAACCGGTTACCATCCACAAGATCAAAGTAAAAACTTTTTCAATAATACACAATTTTCAAACTGTACAAAACAATTTAAATTTATTACCTTTACAAAAACGATCAAAACATGTGACAATTTTCTGGTCCCGTGGTGAAACCAATCGTAACACATAAACGAGAAGTATTTCCGCAAATAATAAAAACTTTTTACATATCTAACATATTATCTGACTTAATCATATACAATTTGACTAAAAAATTTAATTTACAAAAGTTTATTCGAACTTCTCCTTCAACCGTTGCTTCCAAAATACTGGAGCAAGCGAAAGGACAGCAAAAACGCTAAGTAAAAGGATTGAAGTCCAAGTAATACCCGAATCGGTGGCCGATTGTAGCGTTTGTCCTGCTTGGATAGCTATAAACGACATGGGTGCAACGCCAATAAATGTTCCTAATACAAAAGGTCGCAGCGGTACACCCACCACTGGTGCGGTTAAGTTAATAAACCAATTTGGCAGAAAAGGTGTGACACGTAAAAACACCATGTAATTAAATAGATTATCACGTTGGTTATTTATTGTCGTAGCCCATTTTTTAACACGTTCTGGATACCATAATGTGACTAAACGTTTGCCGACTAATTGTGAAACCAAGAAACACAACGTGGCACCAATTGCGGAGCATGTACACACTAAAAATAAGGCCACACAGAACGAAAATAAGTAGCCAGACAATATCGATAGGAATAACGATCCTGGTATTGCGAAGGTTTGTAAGCTGTAATTCATGTTAAGGAAATATTTTTTATTTTAGAAAATCTTGATAAATTTTAAACAAATGTTGGTTTAGCAAGCGCTAAAGTTATTTTTAGTTTCTGTAAAATAAATATTTTAATCTCAGAAAAATTATATTTTATACAAATAATTTAAAATTTGTAAATTATTATTAGTTTAAAAAGTTATTTTTTAAAGGACCTGGAGCTGAAAGTATGAATTTTATTATTTTTTCAGTTAGTTAATTTCTAAACGATTCAGGGCTATGATTTCATAATTCAAGCATTTAATTTAACAAACAAAACTTTAATTTAAATATAATAAGAATCATTATTGGAATGAAGTTTTTATCAAGCTTTTCATGTGAATCTTGTGTGAGTATCTTTCTTTTCCGTAACGCACCTCTGATTGGTCTTCTTTTTACCAACTTAAAAATTAATCCGATAAGTACATGAGTACTATCGAGTCGCTTTGAATGACTTTAGGGTTGAACAATTATGAATTTCAGGTATTGTGGTGTTTCAAAGTGATTCGGATCCACCCTATACATTTTGGTGAAAATTTCATTTTTATAATTAAGTTGTAAGATTGTAGAATTTGTTAGGTGGGGACGGATCACGAAAACTTCAAGGCTTTTTGCCAAGGGTTACCGCACAAGTCGGTGGTGCGACTGTTGGCTTGCGAGATTTTTTGAAATTTGTCATTTTTAGATTGTGAGTAACATTTTGATTGAGTTTAATAAAGTGAATTTGATACGTTCGCATTATTACGTATTTTTTTGGAATTTGGAATTTTTTGAATATTTTGTGATAATTTGCTACCGAGAGTTAGTAAGTCGATTTGGGTGATTAAATTGGAGAGAGAATGGTTAAGATTATAAATTGGATGTGGAATATTAGAAATTTAAAATTACATTTGTAGGAACGAATGTGCAAGATTGATAAGCCGTCGATAGTTGAAAATCAAAACTTCGATCCCTTTAAGAAATATTAAAATTTTATATCGAATTTAAATTACATGCGAATGAATAATTAATTTTGAAGAACGATTTATTTATTTTTTTGGACAATAACAATTTAATTTAGAGAGGTTGGTCCAGAGCACTTAAAGTGCACGTGTGAAAAATAACATTTTTAGAAAGTATCACTGCAGTATATTACTACCGATACCCCCCCTGTGAGGCCCAACAACTATCTCCGACACAGTCTAGATGGCTAAAGGCGGCCGAAGAACGCCTGTGCCAACTAGTATATAATATGACTGCGATTGGTGGACCCGTCTGAAATTATTCAATAATAGATTACTATAAATTATTACATAATAAATAATTTTATAATAATTATAGATGAAATTTTATTTATTAGAGAATAGATGGAAGTAATACCAGGCAGTGAAAATTCACCTCAAATTTCAACAGAATGATTTCATTCATTTAATACTGAAAATCAACCATCACAATAATTACATATTTGCAAATAAAAAAATAGTAGTAAGTACTGAAAAAGTTGTTTGTGTCCTTCTCCCCCTCTCTCTCTTCAAGTTACTAAACTTCTGATTTAACCAGAGTCTCCAATGAAAATATGACATCGAAAAGTTCTTAGATGTATTTCTAAAATAATTTCCGAAGAGACTTTTCCTAGTACCCCGTAAAACTTAGTGCCGATGCTACTTACTTCATTTGATTATCTTTGAAAAGAAATGGGAGTTAAAATCTGCCACCAAATAAAAAGGTTCAAAGGATTTCAATTTATTAAAAAAAAAACAGGGTATTATTTAGCAAGATTTCCGGTTCCTGTCAATTAAACCTCACCACGATTTGAACTTTTTCCTATACATTATAGGAAAAGAGGACCATTTTCTAAGCAATTCAAAAAAAATCGTTGGATCATCCATTAGTTTTCAAAAAAACGGCATATAAAAATCAAAAATTTTACATGAATTTTATTGATTACTTTTAGTGTTCGATGTCAGATGCGGTCAATACCCGGACGAGTTCTGTGTCTTCGTAGATCTGTTATTTTCGAGTTCTGTCATTCTCGGGGGATATTTTTAATTAGTAAAGCGCTCGCTCCGAGCCGGGGTTTCAACAAATGCAACAAAGGCAAAGCAAAAATCCGTCTAAAAACGAGTTCTGCGTTTTTTCTTTTGTAAAATTTGCAAAAATCTAAAATAATTTATAAATACTAATGTATTTACAAACATTAATTCGAAAAATTATCTCGATGCTTTTTCTTCTACGAATCATCATTTCAGAGATATCGCAATTTCAAACATCGAAAAATACTCATATTTACTCTTATGCGGCCTGTAATGCTTCATCGACTGTTCCGCATAAATAAAATATGCAAGTATTTATAATTTTAATCATTAAAATATAATATTTGTTATTATTTTATATAGTTTTTATAATTTTTATAATACAAAGAAATATAATATTCATAATATGTGCACATTTCCACACCACCTATGAGGTAGTGAACTTGGCGCTTTTTTTTAACGTGGTTTCTCCAGTAGGCATACTCCACCGTCAATCTTGATAAAATTTTAATTAGACAGTGCAAATATTAAACGACAATTTAACTATTGCGAATGATTATAATGAAATTAATAATTGTATATTTATGCAAATTTCAATCTGATTGATAATCTTCAAGTGCTACTTCTACTATGTCTTTGTCGCTTCTTTCTTCTTCTTCCTGTATCTCTATAGATTCTTCTAAGAGAAGAGACTCACGAGTCTCTTCGTCAATATCATAAGAATCTTCATCTGCTGTATTTGATACATTAGAGCAAGATTGGTCTGAACAGTTAGTACACACCGGTGAACAAAACAATCCTACTTTTTTATACCCACAGTTTTTATTACAGCCTTTCAGGCAATTGCAGAAAATTGTGTTGAAAAGTTTTCTGGAGCAGGTGGGAGTAAAGTTTTAATTGGCTCCAAACTATCATTAATTATTTCCCAACCCCAGTCTTCTGAATTCAGTGGGTTACCAAGTCACATTTGAACTTGATAATACACTCGATATAAATGTTGTTGAATCGATGCAATGCTGAAGGAAGACAGGATAATTGCACTCTCTTATTCTTTCTTATACTTTTTTACAAAAGTTAAATACCTATACTTGTCTAGGCTATCAATTTTTTTCGGAACTCCATAAATACCAAGCAGTAACTTAATCCCATTCATCATAATATCATGCGAAGAAGAATCAATTTTTTTGAATGCTTCTGTGCAATCGATTAGATCATTTTTATTTTCAAACATTCATAATATTGCTGTTTTACCCCTTTTGAATATCACTGAGGTTGTGTGGCATCCAATTATTGCATGCAAGACTAAAAGAACAGCCGATGAAGCATTACAAGCCGCATAAGAGTAAATATGAGTATTTTCGATGTTTGAAATTGAGATATCTCTGAAATGATGATTCGTAGAAAAAAAAAGCATAGATACAATTTTTGTAGAGAATTTAATAATCTACAACTTTTGTGTAAACTATTTTTACTGTAACACTCGCCCTTCGCGAGAAAAAGACGAAAAACCAAAATTTTTGACCTTTGACCTTGAATAACCTTTTTAGGAGATGTGGGATCGATGGGGATCTCCACCAATTTTCATTAATGGGCTATTATGAATTAATTATTTTTAGAATTTTGTTTAGAATATCAATTAAAAAAATTGACCGCACTTAAAGCAATTTCGCTTAATGTTTGCACATTTTACCCTAATCGCAGGTAGAAAAGTTTCACAATAAAAATTTTTACTTGAAAAACGAGTATATACAGAATGTTCCCGTGACCGTGGAGAACCTTTGAGGTGGTAATAAATAACACTTTTCTAAGACAAAATTTCAACTCCAAACCCTTGGGGGTGCCTCCCTTTAAGGGTGGGGACGAATGTACAAAATATACGCGCACACCGTCATTTCGGCGACCCGATATTCGGTTATGCCAGTTTCGGCGATTCCGATTCGGTGACAGTAAATTCGACTACGTCGATTCGGCGACAGAAGATATATTTTTAGTTTATTCAATTTATTCTTCTATATTTCAAATCTAAATGTATAAGAAACATCTTAGTATAGACGCCTATGGCTTCTCGACGTATTCAAAAAACTTTCGATACAGCCAGACATACACCTCTTAAAAAGTGCCGCGGTACGAAGCGGCTGATTATTGAATTTTGGCGAAGGTAACCAATTACAATAATTCTATAATAATGTTATAAAATATCTTCGCGGTATAGCTTATAATTACAACATGGATTAAAATTTGTTTAATTGCTTAAAAAGTATGTACCTGTGATGTATGTAAATAAATAATTAATTTTAAAAAAACAATTTATTTATATTTTTAATAAATTTTCACACTTAAAAAACTTTCCGTCGCCGAATTGGAAATTGACTGTCGCCGAATATACGATGCCGAAACGACGTGCACCGAAAATATACGCTATATTGACCCTTCGGAGTTCATGGTTTTCTTCCAAACTAAATCATATATAACATTTATACTTTCAAAAACTTGTAGAAGAAACTGTTAGCTATGTTTTTATATGTTCATAATTTAAATTGAACTTATGAAATTACGATAACATTATGAAATTAAAAACTGTAAAAAACAATAACAAAATTTTAAACCTAATTTTTTTTCTACAATAACACGCGGATATTTGCAAAGTTTACATATCAATAAATGAAATTGAAAAAAGTTAATTAATAACAACAAAACGAATGAACTCGTGTATTTATCATTTTATGAGTTCGGAAAAGGTTCAAGCTTTTTGAAGAAGATGGGGCCTTGAATTAACGGTTTTTGCCAGGTAGATATTATTATAATATTAGATAAGAGAGAATTAAATCTAGGATAAAGAATTAAACTATTACATAGTACCCCAAAAAGGGTAGTTTTTATTACGGATAAAATGTTCTATCGATTTCGACAATTTGTAATATTTTAATTTTAAAATTAAAAATTTTGCAGTTGTAAGAATTATGAATTAATGTTATTTTTTAAAAAATTTCAGATTGCAGGTAGGTAAAAATAATTACAGAAATTGAGTTAGGGGCAGGGCCGCATTTAGACATGTGAGTAGCTTGGGCATATTATTTTTTGTCTCCCCCGTATAATTAAAAATTGAATTTACCATAAGGGTTCGTCCATTAATTACATAAGGGTTTGGTGAGAGTGGGGTGGTGTATCAAAAATCTTAGTGACCCTTACGGGGCGGGGTCGACATATTTCTTACGTAAATTTAACTTAAAATATTTTTTAAATTAAATTTTTTATTTTTACCTTGGTATAATTTTTACATTGATAATCCCTTAATATACAGGTAACACATATTCAAAATTGTACCAATAAACAATAATTAATTGTTATGAAGAGGGGGTCAAAATTAATTTTAAAAAAATCCTTACGTAAGGAAAGGGAGAGAGAGTTGCCACAATCTTACGTATCCTTACGTGGGGGGGGGAGTAAAAAATTTTTCTTACGTAATTAATGGACGCTTCCTAACAACATTATTATAATATGTAATATCATTTTTAGAAATGAAGATATAACCTTTAAAACCTTTTTTTAAAAGTTCCATTATTGTTCATTATTTTCAGAATTTCTGTGAAAACGGTTGGTTTCTCATAAAAATTTATTTGACCAAAGTTGTAGCCCGTTAAATTCCCTATCCGGTTTGAGCCGTTAGTTTTTTTCTAAGACGTTTCGTTTAAGAGATACGAGGTTCACAAGAAAAGTAAAAAAATAAAATAAGAGTTTTTTGAACATTTTTTTCCTTAATTTAATTTATAACTCAAAAACCGTTTATTCTAGACGATAAGGGTATATAACCTAATTTGTAGATAAGCAAATGATCTTTAAAAAAGGTCTAATCCATTAAGTATAAAAAATCAATATCGGAGCTATGGCCGTTTTAAATCAGAAATTCAAAATAACAAAAATTTTACTAAAAATCTACCATTAAAATTTCAAAGCAATGGGTCATAGGGTTTTTGAGATATCGTGGAGACCAGTTAGAAAAATGTAGTTTTAAGAAAATCACGTTTAAAAAGAAGTTCAACTACGATTTTAATTTTTTTCATAGTTTACATCTTTTAAGATTTAAATCAAGTTAATATCTTTAGTCACCATTAATCTGCTATTCTTGGTCCATAGATAATTCCTTCTTCTTCATCTTAGAAGTCTCTTAAAATTGCTAGCTCTGTTTTTGCTTCAATCCCAAGGGATAAAAAAAGAATGCCGCTAGTTCTGCAAAGACAGCATATCTTGACGCGTAGATTGTTTGTAATGATTTTAAAGTGTAAATATGTGTAGAAAATTGGAAAATCACTTTACCAGCATATTCTACACGTTTAAGAACCAATTTATGAAAAAAAATTTTTTTTGATTTTTTCGACATAATACACGGGGTGACGCCTTAAGCACTGCTGCATTAATTTTATCAATTACGGTAAAAGCATTAACATATGTACCTTGTAGACTTAAATTCAAATCATTTAATCGTGCAAAAATATCTGCTAAATATGCCAATCGCGATAACCATAGCTCATCAGTAAAACAGTCAACAAGGTAAAATTTATACTCTGTTAAAAACAATTGCACTTCAGAACGTAATTCAAACAAACGAATCAAAACTTTTCCTCTTTCCAATAGTGTATAGGAAAAAGTTCAAATTGTGGTAAAGATTATCTGACAGTAACCAGCACATCTATAAATAGTATCCTTGAATCTCATAGATTTCAGAAGATAATAATAAATTTCCATCTACTTTACTATTTCATATCAAAGGTACTAGTTACTACTAAAACCGTGGAAACATATGAATTATAATAATCAGTTTAATTTACAATCGGAAAACCAAATTATATGAAATATACCTGGAAATACCCCATATTATGTGTTAATTTTTTAAACATGCTTTGGATGCTCGAGAAAAACCCTTTACTTTATTGGGAAAATAAATCATTTTTACCAAGACTGGGCTTCAAATTCAAAAGCTTTAGCCAAACCACCTAAATCTTCATTACGAACACTCCCTGACAGACTATAATGATGATTATACTGATGTTTTATTTTTTTTTTTTCTATTCAAGCAAGCAAATCCATTGCAAGAAAAAATACAACCATACTAATTTCTTTTACATGAATCATAAAATCTTTATAAACATAATAGCAGACCATAGTGAAATAAAAATGTTAAAATAAATTTTAATAACTTCAGCTTGGATCTGCTCGAGACTCAATTTTAAAATATTAATATAAACTAGATGTTCGGTGAAGATAAAATGAATACTTTTCCTTTCGTTACGTTTCTAAAATATGCAGCGTCATGTGCAAAACTTTTTATTTCTAATGATCATCAATTAGTTCTTAGACTAGTTTGCGTCTTTCGCACAAGGCAATACCTCTATCAGAATGTGAATATAAATATTATTACCACATAAAAGGATACAAAATATAAACGGTGAATACTCCAATTAATACTTGATAATAATTATCGTCTTTGTAACGATTTAATACTAATCCCAGCTGCTGCGCATCCTCTTGCTTCATGGGTAACTTAATGTGAGTCCTTTCTTCACTGCACAAAAATTATTAACTATTAAAAATACAATACTATACTTTTGATGCGTACTCTGTCAATTCGGGAAAACTCATATAAACCAACCCTAAGGCGAATAATGAAAAGGTAAATAAAACCCCTAGCCACATTAACGACTTTGTTGTGGATATTGATTCCGTCGAATCATCACCTAAAAATAATTAAAATTAAAACGTTCCTTCAACGAACAACATAAAATAGCTACAAATAAACAGAACGTACGATAGCTAACAAGAGGATCATTTTCTGGGAGAGGCATTAAAATTGGATGTACTAGGAATTCTCGATAACTTCGCCTTCCTCTTACAGACGGAACAATATAGGAAATAGAAGGAACGTAGTTGAAAATGTCAGAACTGGATGATATTTCATTATATTGAATTAAATAATTATAACCTTCAATGTGTCGACGGCCTGTCATTTTGTTTTTCCTATTGTAACTTAAAAAAGCCGTGTAAGAAATTTGTTGCTTGTACACGTGTAAATTGGAATGTAAATAAAACTTAACTAATTAATGTAAAAAAATACATTTTGAATTTTTACATCGAATAATCACACCACTTGTGAACGTGCATGCGCAGTTGCACTTAGTGACGTCACAAACGTCAAAAGTGTTGTACACGGTAAAAAGCAATAAAGCGGCACTAATTATTATGATTTTACTTTTAATTGTTGCATACGTTCACGTAATAATTATAACTTTAGTTAACCTTAACCATAGATTTATCTATGACCTTAAAAGTTGACATTGACATTACAAAACTATACAATTAAATTTGCTGTTTGTTTTGCACTAGCTTGCCGATTGGGCCTTGCGCTCCGTTCAACATGGCGCCAAATTTAAATTTATTATTTTTTTATTTTTTTGTAATCAATTAATTGTAAAACTCTGCAGAATAACCATTATTCGAAGTATCTGCAGGAGTAAAAAATCATTTATTAATGAAAGTCAATTAAAATAATTATTATAAATTAAATATTATAACTAGAGTGTGGAATTTATGAACTAAAAAGTACCAAATATATGCACATACATATGCAGCAATAAATGCCTAAAATATGCACGTATATACTTTAAAAATAAAAAGATTATGTACTAAAAAACAAAGACTTTTAATTTTTTAAACTAATTTTATTGAGAGATTTAATTACAATTATCAATGAGATTATACGCCAGCTGCATTTTTGTAATTTTTGTCACTTATTATACTGGAAGGTCAGCCTTCGAATAACAATTCTTCAAAGCTGTTGGGACAGATGATAAGAAATTTTTGAGAAAATCGCCTTTGAAATATTAAAAGAGGAACCGTTAAAAAAAAAGTAGAAAATTGCACCAATATGCAAAACCTACGAAAATATCCACGTACACTGAGCGAAATAATATACATATACATACAGTGTATTTATATATTGTGATAACTTAAACATTTTAGTTTCGAAAAAAAGTTTTGTGCATTTTTTGGTTTATGCTAAAAATCTTGATATGATTAATATCGAGTTACACTACTTAAACCACTTATCTATTGATTATATTGATTACCATAAGTTCACTCAATTTTTTATTAAAAATTATAAAATACAATTGTTACAACCCTGCTTACTTTCACTCAGGTACTAAGTATTAAGGTCCGAAAACTACCTATAATTTCAATTTTTGAATTTTTCTTACCTGGTGATTCCGTGCTCTAATTATGAATCATAAAATAATCATAAACTGCTTTTCAATTATGACGGCACAATAAACAGCAATATTGATGTATGTTTATTGCGGATGAAACAATAAATAAATAGATTCGTTTCCAAGCCGTGCCTGGGAAGCTGTTCTTTTCAAAAATATTTTTGGAAAGTTTATCTTTTTTAAATTTTATTTTCTTAAAATTATGAAAATATGCACTTATATGCCTTAAAAATAAAAACATATGAAATATGCAGTAAAAATAAAAACATATGAAATATGCACTCTCAAATTTTGGTTGTAAACTCTAAAGTTGTAGAAATGCATAGATACAATTTGTTACGACTCTAGGAACAAGGAACAAAAATATGCATTTCCACATATATATAATATAATAATACCATATAATTCCACACTCTAATTATAACCAGTGTTATTTAAAACAAAGTTTTCTGTTGGAAAAAAAATTATAGGTTTTATTCAGATTAGAAGTTTTCTATCTGCTATTATATACAACTTGCTTGCCAAGAAAAGTTTTACTTTACTACTAATAAAACAATATACTATTTTTGAAATTATTTTGAATTTTACGCAATATATAAAAAAAATTAAATTACATTATAGAAACTAGGAGGTAGGATATAAAAATCAATTTAAAGAATTTTTTTAAGGTTAATTACAGTAAAAAATCGTATTCTAAGTTTTCCGCCTTTACCGAAGACCGCTTAAGGGACCATTCTGGTTTAGATTTAAAGGTTGTTTTTGTAATTTTTTTTAAGAATTAATTATTATAGATATTGATGTAAAATTTGTTGATAAATTTGTTAATAAATTTTTTATTACATAAAAATAACCAACAAACGTATAACTCTTCAAAAAGTAGATATGTCGCTGAAGACGTTGATATCTCGATAACGGCTCATCTAAAATAATTTAGAATTAGTTAATTAATTAATTTAGAATTTAATTTACAAAATAACTAAAATAGAATTTTTCGGTTTCAAAACACGACAATATGTACGATGCATATAATATGCTAAAAGATGTACCAATTTTTTGAAAACCTTTAAATTTATATGGTGTTACGAATTTTGACCGCCCCTGTTACTATTTTAAAAAGTTTATTTAAAATTTAAAATTTGTTGTATAATTTTTGAATTTAAATTTTTGTAGTGGGAACAATTTGTATAAAAAGGTTGGCAAGGAGTTTTGCGGAAGTGGGACTTTTTGCCAAGATGGCGAATAGAACGGACGTGTAAGTTTTGGGTCCGCTGAATCTGAGTTTTTTTTTCAATTTTATAATTAAGATGATGTTTTTCTGGCGAATGATTTATTTGCTTGGTGTGTAAAAGTTGGAAATAGAGAATTTTATAAAATATATTTTAAATATATATTATATGAATTTTATAATATATATATATAGGAACGACAAAATGGTGTGATAAGAAGACATCTGCAAACTATAATGCTGCAGTTATAATTGAATAATTTGGACATTTGGATAAAAAATTACAGTTATAAGAGACCACAACGTGTAGCTAAAAGTTAAAGCAAAAGAATGCTAATTTGAAACCAGGGCCGTATTTACGAGAGGGAGGGGGGGGTTCTAAAAATTAAAACCAAAGATATTTCTAATAAACTAAATCCCAAATTAAGAAATCGGAAATTCGTATTAATATCCGGCGATTGGTGACACTGAATTGAATACACCTACTACTAAATTGCAAAAATATAAAAGCTGACGATGAAGAATATAAAAAAGCCCTATATATACGTGACTCTTATTTATGAAATCTCACGGATCTGCAGGTTCTTCGAATAATGGTTACAATTAAGGCAATCAAACAATTGACGATATAAATATTAACATTTGCAACCTGATAATTAATAACAATAATACAAAAGCAGGACTCACACGATTTGTCGACCAGCTAATACCGTCGAACATAAACAACTCTTTTTCACAACTTAATTCTTCTTCTTCTTCTTTATTTTGCACCTACTTCAACTAGGAACTATTTTCACTTGCTCGTACACCTCCTTCTTATTCTTTGTATCCAATACAATGCAGGCGAACTCTTATTCAGCCGCGTGCCGATATTAATTTTCACACGCGGAAAAACTATGGCCTCAAAGCCCCTTGGGTAAACTTTCCAAACAAATCAATCAATCTTCACTAACTATCGACACGCTCTGAATTATTTTAGTCCGCACGACCGTTTTGAATTGCTCTCCAAATAATATTCGAACACGACTGTTCTCAAAAGCTCTTCAAAAATGACTGTCCATTCACCGTTGTTTATATTCTTCATCACCTAGTTTCTTATTACTTGTAATCTTTTCATTGGTTCTTGTTTTTTTTTGATTTTAATCAAGATCTTTAGATCTAAATTTAGATCAAATGTGACCTGCTGGTTTTAACTTGCGTGTGTGCCCAAAATTCAAATAAATAACATAATAAAAATACAAACTTAAATTAAATACAACGATACCAATTAAACAAATTAAACTAACAAAATCTTAACATAACGAAATACAATATTAGTAGCGCGTCACGGGTTAACATACGAGGTATATAAATAAAAGAAATCCTGCTTTATATATTTTTATCAGGTTGCATCGTCAATCCTTTAATTGCTCAAGTGCGCAACCCACCTCTTAATATGACTTATGTGGACACAACAATATTTACAGTACAGTGTAAAAGTCTGCGGCCCCTTAATTAATATTGTTAGTTATTACTCCTATTAATTAATTTTCGATTTTTTGAAAAATAATTATTTTGAAATAAATGAAATAGATATTTTATCTTAATTCTTACTATTATGGTAAAAATTTTAAATTGCTATAAATTGTTTAAAACAAAAATTTTAAAAGAAAAATAAATTTTATGACCATCATCGGCAACATAGCTTAAAATAACACTTCCGCAATAAATTAGAGTGGGCATTGCAAACTCATAAATTGCCTTATATTTTGGTGTAATTTAGTTCTTTGTTTTGACAACATTATTTACCATCCGTAAAATAAGAATTTAGTTTGTGATTTTTATTAAATCGGCTTTTACAAAGGAGTTTAAAATTAAAATATGAATAAGTTTAAACTTATTAAAAATATCGTAGTATTTAAAACTTTTAGTATACAAAACTACAAAAATATTTAAAACTAGTATACAAAACTTTTAAAATGGCACAAACAAAATTTTATCCGCGAAGCCCCCCAGAAGTCAACCTGTAATCAAAATTTGTCGCTCCTTCGACAAATTATTTTCAACCATTAAATAAAGTTCACAAAAATCAAAATTTTCTTTGAGTATCGAACTTAAATAAAGAAAAATCGCTCAAAAAAATAATTACTTTAATTAAATAAAAACAATCTTCTCACAAAATTTCAACTTTTTTGCGGTCACTTTGGAACAAAATATTTTTAAACAAAGTTTTCTAATAACAATACTCAAAAATAAAATATTAATTGCAAAAATACTTGCACAAAATTATACTCAAAAAATCAGCGGATCAAAATCTAGGCCTCCATCGTTTCCGCCATCTTGGCAAAAAAAACCTCCCTTTACTCATTTTTCTGCAAACATTACATTTCAAAAATTAATATAACAAAATTTAAATTTAAAAAAATTATCAAAATTGCATTTATTTTGCCGATTTTAGCATGACTGACGGTTTAAGTTGGAACTTAAATTTTTTTAATTAGTTATTTATTTATTTATCGAGTTCCTTTTATTTTTTATTTTATATTTGCTTTTTATTGTAGTTTTTTTTTATTTTTTAAATATGCTGTACTTTATACTTTTATTTTTTGTTTTGAATTTTAGTTTCCTTTGTATTTTAATAAATTAGCTATTTATTTTTTAATATTTTTAAACCCTCTTCTCCCGAAAATCTAGTCTAAATACGGCCCTGTTTGAAATCGAAAGTTTAATCCTCGAAAAATTTATAATGGAATATGTGAATAATAATTGAAAATAATTTAAAAAAATGATCAGCATAACTAATTTGTCGCAACAGCGTGGGGCGTCGAAAACATCACTGCCCGATTATAAATATCTGATATTTTTCAAGATTCGCTTATATTTTCTTATTTTATTTGGCGCCAACTCCAAGCGAGATTTTGCTGGATTTCGTTATATCATTTACAAAAATTACAATTAAAGATGGATAAGTGGGAAATTTTGATACAATATTTAGAAGAACAAAGAGAAAAAGTTAAAAAAAAACAAGAAGAAAAACAAGAGCAAGAGCAAAAACAAAGGGATAGAAAATAATTACGTGAGAAAGATGAAAGATTTATAGAATAACTTAAAAAAATGAAAAAAGAGTTTAAAAAGGAAAGTTGGGGTAGATGTGTTGAAAAAAACACTCGGGTTGTCTATAAAGTCGGTTTACAGACGATAATTTTACGTGATAACGTCATAAGAAAACATTGATGAAAAATTGCATACTTTTATGAATTGAATTGAATTATGTTTATGTAATAGATAATACGAATCAATACTACGTTATTACATTAACCCTCAATAGGCTGGTGCGTTATGTGCATGAAACATAATTGCATCATTTGGTGATCGCGAGATTGAACCTCATACCGGACAAGTTTTTTTTAATTTAATTTTATAATTCAAATGATGTCTATGTATAAATACAAAGCCGATTGTGCCTCTCTCTCGCTTGTTCAGCGCTTTCGCTTGCGTAACGTGACAATGAGTCATGTTTTTTTGTGCGTGCAGCCGGTATATCAATTTATAAAACGTTATCACGTCAAAAAACATTATTAAAAAAGGAGCAAGAAATAAACAAATTATTGGAAACAAAACAACAACAAAATTATTGGAAGGAAAGGACCGAAAAAAAAGAAGTATTAAAAAAAAAGAGTTAGAATTAATACCTATCAAAGAAATAAAGAGGATATATAATTCAATGAATAATAAAACCATGATGAGAAAATTCAAGATTAGATTGTTTGGTCCAGGAAAAAAATTTAGATGTATGAAGAAGAAAAAAGAAAAATAAGGTAAATTTTAACACTGGACAGGTGAAAATTTATGAAATGAAACAACAAAGAATTAAAATTGAAAGAAGTGATAAAATTAAAAAACAAAAGTCAATATTGCAGAAGACCAATATATGTAGAAGATAGAATAGAAGATCGAAATTTTTAGAGGAATAACAGGGTGGCAGAAGGAGTTGCCAGAGAGATGTACGCCCAGTGCCAGTAAAATTTTATGAAAGGTAAAAAGGGAAAAATGAATAAAGACAACAGGAAATTTGGGATAAAAAGAAAAAACTTGTGGATTTTGAATAAAATAGTTATTTTTATAGAAATTTGTGTAAGCGGATTATTGAATTGCTTTGTTTGAATTTGTAAATAATTTTAAAAATTTTTATTCTTAGAACGACAAGGTTTCGTGAATATTGTAAATAAGCTTTGTTTCATTGACAAAGTTCACAGGGGGTAAAAGATGTCGCGTTATTTTGTCGTTATTTTGAAAATTTATTTGAAATTTAAAATTTGTTGTATGTTTTTGAATTTAAATTTTTGTAGTGGGAACAATTTCTAAGAGAAGGTTGGCAAGGAGTTTTGCGGAAGTAGGGCTCTTCGTCAAGATGGCGACGACGACGGATGTCTAGTTTTTTGCTTTGTGGGTTTGAGAATTTTTTAAGCTTTTAGTTTTTTTATGAATTAAAAATTATGATTTTTTTAAATATTATTGACGAGAATTTGTTCTGAGAGCATTTTTGGTCAAACGTGGACGCAGATAAGTTTTGATTTGTCAGTTTTGAATTTTTTTTTGTAATTAAAGATTTTTTTTCGATTGAAATTTATTAAATTTGAAAATTTGAACTTATTAAACGTTTCTTAAATAATTGGTCGAAGGATCAACAAAATTTGATAAAAGTCGACATCTGCAACGTAAAATTTTTTTGACGATGCCAGTTAGGAAAATTTTAATTTTAAAATTAAAATAATTTAATATTGGATACTGGAGAATTGGAATTACGTTGTAGGTTTTGTAGGTTCAAGTCGTATAAAATTGTTGTAAGGGTTTACATTGTACATCGCTTCATAGATGTAACGAACAATTTGATCATGAACAAGCATTAGAAGACATAACCAGTGGGGTGGCCAAAATAGGCAAAAAAAGCCTATTTAAGCCTATTATAAATCGAATTTATAGAATTAATTCTAAATATGTCTTAATCTACAGCTAATTTTAATTAATAAATATTGTTAATAATTATTCAGTCGCTGTAATTCCTCCGAATATTAGTTTTTCTGCCCCGTTAAATAATTATGTTATTTTTTATGTAGTTATCTTCAGCACAGAAGTATAATTCTGGAGTACAACACGTCTAAGACATACGAGGTCTCGTTTGGAGTGGCACAGGGCTCAGTTTTGGCACCCCTGTTGTGAAACATAAGCTATGATGGAGTCCTGACATTAGCCGTGCTTCACGGAGCGACACAGGTGGGCTTCGCAGACGATATCAGTGTGATAACCGTAGCCAAAACCAAAGACTACATAGAAAACATGGAACCATAGAAACCATAAATCTGATCGGAAGTTGGACGAAAGACAAAAAGCTGACTCTTGTTCCTGAAAAGACAGAGGCAGTACTGGTTGGCGGGAGGAAAAACCACCGTGCCATAAGCATTCA
The DNA here is from genome assembly GCA_911387805.1 of Cantharis rustica. NCBI lineage: Eukaryota > Metazoa > Arthropoda > Insecta > Coleoptera > Cantharidae > Cantharis > Cantharis rustica. The sequence goes on along the minus strand of OU426878.1, from coordinate 52,076,878 downwards.
GATAGACGAGTTAGACATAGTTTCTACAGACACCATCTCCATACTAGGAGTACAAGTGGACAAAAGCCTCTTCTTTAGATCCCACATAAGAAAAGCGGCAGAGAAGGTAGAAAAAGCCTCATTAAATATTGCCAAGATCCTGCCGAACATTGGAAGCCCTACAGAGAAAGGAAAGAGAGTGTTCTATAATTATTCTTAATAATTCTAAATGCAGCTCCAATATAAGCAGTTGCCCTCAAATATTAAAAATATACAACCTACACTACAAGAGTTCAAAGGAAGATGACAATAAGAATTACCAGGTTTTATAAAACAATCTCAACGGAGGCAGCGACGGTGTTGACATCTCTTCTCCTCATAGATTTAAAGGCATAAGAACAAAAATCATCATTTTAACTCCAGAATAAGAGCAAGGCAGAAATCAGGACAACGTCACTGGAAGTCTGGCAAAAAAGATGGAACTACAGCAGCAGGGGTAGATGAACTTACCGCCTTATACCATCTTTAAACACTTGGTTCAACAGACAACACAAAGATACCTCATACGAATTAACCCAGGTTCACTCAGGACATGAATGCTTTGAAGAATATCTTCATAAATTCAAGAGATCTTTCAGCTATAAATGCCCCTACTGCGAGGAAACGAACACATCATAGAACGGACAGGAAACAATGGTGCCTCCAAAGACATTAAGCGGAAACTAGATTAGAACAACTCCTGACGTTAGAAAACATGGTAAACCAAAATGCTTTTATCGGATGAAGCATGGGAAGAAGTAATAAATATGGCCAAATGAAGCACAATAAAGAACAAAACAAGAACAAAACTGAACTTTTCGTGTAGACAGCAAGAATAACAACTTAGCCAAAAAGAATAAAGTCCCGATAGGGCAGAAGATAACGCGTGCGTGTGCGGATGGAATACTCGAGAAAAAATTAATGTGAGTTTAGAAATGCATAATGTAAGGTCGAATAGAGTTCTAACTTTGAATGCTCTATACATGCTCTTGTTGAATTATCAACCAACACCATTAAATTGGAATTCGGATCGTTTGTTACCATTTCAATCTAGGTTGAAATTCTAGGTTGGTGGACAAGTGGCTTGTAGGCATGTACAACACCAATGAAATACGTTGTGTTGTCATGTTCAACGAGCAGCGTTATTCTTAAACGTTGAATCAATTCATTCAACAATTATTTGTAAAACCTGGCACGGAAATTTAGACGGATTGCTGGCGAGGCTATTCGCTACTAAATCATCTTCATGGTGTCTCGTCTTACATACTGGATCTGGATCTGGATTTTGGTTTGAAGGGCGGGGACTGGTTCCCACGCGCACTTAGGTCACTAAACCGGGCCCATTGTACTGCCCCCGATACAGCGGCCCCCCGTCCTGTCACTCCTCAAGCCATTCCAGTTGCAGGACGAACCCAAGTATTTTGTTAGGCCCAAGTTAGGCCATGTTAGGCCAGAAATCCCCAGCATGGCACCTCTCTTTGACGCCAGAGCAGAAAAGTGACAAAGCACGTGTTCTGCTGTTTCGTCTGCTCTATTGCATCTCCGACACTTGGGGTCGTCTACAAGTCACATCGTGTTGAGATGTTTATTTAGCTTGCAGTGCCCAGTTAATATTCCTGCAATTGCCCGTAGATTGGCTCTGGACAGCTTTAAGTAGTATTTCGAATGTTTGCCAGAGGGTGTCTTTATCGCCGCCCTTGCTTGTCTACATTCGATTTCATTTGAGTTTTGAGATTTGAGTTTTTGGTCTCAGGTCGTGGTGGGACGTATGTTATTCTCGCCCTCTTCCCCTGATTGTTCAAAGGTGAAGGAAGGGAATCGTGAAACCGGAACCTTTTTTTAGCTGCTACTTTGGTTTGTTTTTTTTTGCACCGTCATCACGAGCAGGCGGCTTCGTGAGCCTAGCCTGCTTATGTGCGGTACCTTTCGGCTTCAAGTTGCTCTTACCTGCTACCACTGGGGAGTAAATCCCCAGAAAGTGGAGGCGCTGCCGGCAGTGTGTCCTGAATGGATATATCTGCCTGTTAAAGCGGGCTACCTCTTGACGCACCCGCCTGTGTGAGCTGGGTAGCCACGAAAGACTCACCCGCTTGGTGGTTTTCTGATTGCCCAGTAAGGTTCTTGTTTTTATTTTTTTCTGCCATATAGAGAATTTTGAGTTTCATCTCCCGAGATCCCCCCCTTATAAAGTCCACACCTTTGGGAGCGCCGATATAGCTCCCAGAGAGGTGAGGTGTTTGCACACTCCATCTTTTCCCAAGAACTTGTCCTGCTGATCCTCTGACGGAAAAGCACAGCCGATTGATCAGGGTAGACTAGTCCTGACATCCCGTTTAAGTGGAAATCCAGACCAAAGTGGAGTGTTGTCAGACCCAAGAGAACTACTACCGCCCCCGAGTGGGCTCAGCTACCATGACTCCTTCATCTCACCGTATGGGTTACCGCGCACGACACAAACACGCAGGTACCTGTAATTAGTCTAGTTTCTCTTCGCCGACCGTCATCCCGATTTATTGACCCAAAGTCGGAACACGGAGGGTTTTAGACCTCGGTCCAAACCTAACGAGCCAAAGCAGACCGGACACGACGGAGTTTTATGTCCCTGGCCCGAATCTTAACAGGTACACGCCCGGCGCATCTTTGAAACACGCAAGCCCCCTTACCACGACAAGGTTCAGGTACATTAGAGGGGGCGTCTTACATACATAGAAATGTAAACCACAGTCGATGGGTAAATTGTAAATGGTAAACTGGTCCTTATTAGAGCCAAAAATTTTTGTGATTAAGAGTTTAAATTATTACAACAATAATTATAAATTACTATAACTAGTTTTTACAGTTGATTTGAGATTTGCCGAGCTGCGTTTGTCAAAACCAACCATAGCCAGTCTCGCTTCGCTCAAGAGTTCCGGGTTGTATTTGACTAACGTTAAACTCATAAAATATTCTCAGAGCCCGACAGAGTTCGAAAATAATAAACCTATAAAGACACAGGACGCTTGAGGTCGTTTTGACAAACGCTGTACTCACTAAAAATATTCCTTTAGACCGGTCCTACTCGGCAAAGTATACTAATAGGAAGGGGGTGAATCTCCCTGATGTGCACTCGACTCGAATTGAAAAAGATTACTTACTGATCATCGGTGCAGTCCAAATAGGCGATTGTAGTTTCCACTGAAGGTCAAGGGGGCCCATAATCCCATATTATGTATTGCGTTGTAATTTCTATATTATTATTTTTTTAAACTATGTTTGACTTTTTTATTGGCAATTGTTGTACATAAAAACTTTCTAATTAATTATTATTCTTCAAAATCTTTCTCCAATAAATTTTAATTTTTAAACTTTGTTGTATTAAATTTATAAATTGTTTAAATAAAATGTATAAAATTGCTAACGCGAAATTTCACACGATACCGGTACACAGGCTGTCCTCCTATCACTAACAATAGCTTTTAACTTAAAAATTTTAGAAAGTTTTAAAATTATAATTTTTCTTCCTCCCTCTCTTGTTCTAGAAACTTCTTTATCTTATTCATTTACTAATTACGCATAGCATCCGTTTTAATTTTATTTTGAAAATCACCCAACCGTTTTTTAAATCACTAAATCCAATTAGAAATCCAAATTAAATACTTTTTATCAAAAAAAAAAAATCATTTGTATTTCAAAAATTATAAAAATTTAAATCTCCATTGCGTTGGCTATTTCTGGCAAAAAAAACTCTACTTCACTACCTTTATTGCCAACCTCTTATTTTTCATCAAAATTATTATTTACAATATTAAATTTACATTTTTAAAATCAAACAAAATAATATAAAAATTTCGGTCTACGTTAAAATCCACCCTCTTCCTAGTAGCATACCTTGCCGAGTCGGACCAGTCTAAGAGAATATTTTTAGTGAGTACAACACTCTCCGCTCCGGACGCTCCAAGCCGTCTTGACAAGCAAAACTATTGCGAATCTCAGATCTACCCTAAAATCTAGTCATATAATCGTGGGTAGGATTGACTGACAGCTCTCGAGTAATTAATTAAATAAACCAATAACAAATACGTTTACTTAGATTAGCAAGTAGGTTAGTTATCTGTCGAGGTTATTAAACAACCATATTATTTAAATCACTGGCCATTTATTTAAAATACTGACAATTTCATTGAAAAGCTGACCAAAAATATTTTAATTTTGAAAATACTAGAATGCTCAGAAAAATGTACTAAAAAATATTAAAAATAAGACTGTTAGTTGTTTGTTGGTTCTGTGAGCACTTGCATAATTATTCTAGTAGGGTGCTAACCTTGCTAGAAACATAACTCAAACTTGATCAAACTTGGGCTTTTTAGATTACAACGGTATAGTCGGCGCGACTAGGCATTGTACCACGGTCTCCCGTTCCGTAAAATACCGATTTAAGCATTATACCACACTGCTGGTTAAAATTTGTTTTTAAAAAATAACTCCGCAATTATTGATTCTACAGCAAAAATACTTCATAATAAATTTAAAGAAGATTTACATTTTTTGAATAATCTTTTTTTTTGTCAGTCTAATATGTAACGGATTGCGGCGGCTGAAAACTGAATATTTATTAAAATAACCGTTCAACTTCTCATCTTAGAGGGCTAACTCTAAGAGCAGTTTCTTGCGGTTTTTTTATTTTATTTTTTAATTTGCGTAAAAATATTTTGAAACATTATAGAACAAATCTAGAACAAGTTGGAACAACTTTTAAAAATTATTTTTACAGCATGTGCGGGCTAAGTTCACATACATGAGCCCGCCCCTTTAATTACGGGGTATTTTTGTTAGAAATAATTTAAATCCAAAAATAAATTATTTTAAATTTTATCTCATTTTCTAAAATAGTTTTGCAGAGAAATAATTATGAATGACCATTGCAAATAAAAGAATGGAAACTGAAACCAGCAGTTTCAAGGCTTGCATGAATGTAATTGCAACATGCACCTGTGCTGTTCCCAGGTGTTGCAAATACAGATACAGAGCACTTGAACTCCATTAATCAATTAAAATAAGTGAACGTGTTTATTTATAACGAAATTTAACGTTGCAAGTGTTGTACGTAATCTGTATCGCGTCATTGCAGCAAACTGTTGCCAAAATTTCTGCAGTAAACTTTTAGTTCTACATTTGCAGTTTATTAATGGAAGAGTATTTTTTGCAGGTCATTTCGTTATTATTGTTAGCTTTATTATAAACGGATCTTTTAGAAAGGTTAAAACTATACAAATTATTCCTATTATTTTATTTTAAAATAAAATTATTCAAAATTTTTCAAGCTTTTCCCTAAAATGTAATACAGAAAACAGAGGTTGCTTTTCAAAGAGAAAAATTTATACATTTTTGCAATAAGCTACATATTTTGGGTCAAATATTATGATGTACGAAATTTGAGAAGACCGAAAAACAAAATTAAATCAAAACATCTGAAGTTGACGGGAAAATAAAGAAACTTTTGATAAAAAAGTGGAGTAGAATGTATTGCCAAAGTCGTAGTTAGTGCAATTGACCCCAGGAAATCTATGTAATAAGATTCATTTTCAAAATACTACAAATATTATAATATTTACTTTTTAACTCTAATATTCAAACCTTTGTTTATTCAAAGGTATCTTCGGCTTAACATGCAAAAATCCTTAAGCTAAGAAGGTTAATTTTACAAACGTTGCAAGAAACTGTTTTAAATTTAAAACAGTAGATATTAAGAAAATCTAAGATATATTTAGAAGATCATTTAAATATGATAAGAATGACATATTATCAGTTGAAACACTGTATTAGAAAATCTCTTAGAAAATGAAAAACTTCCAGAAACCGGTGATTTGATCAGTAAACTTCTAAGAAAAAAAGCGTGCGATTGAAACGCTTCTGCCTTATTATTATTATTATTAATGGATTGCCAATGCACTGAAGCTCAAGCTTATTATGCCACCATTCTGAGTTTTAGTCCAACAACTGCGTCTCTTCAACCAGGTTGAATATGTAGTTGGAGGGTGCTTGCGCGATCTCCTCGGGTGTCCGGTAAGGAAAACCGAGGTGACGCAGCCTACTCCCAGCCAAGGCCGGATATCTATATAATATGTGGTGCAAAGTTTCATACTTATCACCACACATCTTACACGTAGGATCTTCAGCCAGCCCCATAATATCGACGTGTCTTTTAAAACAGCAGCACTAACCTTCTCAGTTGATTTCTACTCGTCATGAGTATTTTTTCCTTTTAGACTTACACAATGATCCTCCTGTGAACATCCGCAATTGTCTCAGTCCATAGAGGTCCATCTAGTGAACAAGGAGTTGTTCTCGTCTTTCAAAAATCGGGTGAAAAATTAAATTTTCAAATTCGGGTATTAGCAGTCAACAAACTAAGGGCTCTTATTTTGCGATACTATGACATATCCAAAATTTAGGCAGGAATCCCTTGGACTAAATCGTGGAGAACGATTACACAACCTAAGCATTGCTTAAAAATTTGCTACTAGGTTATGTTGAAATTTGCGATTAGTTTTGTTTAATTTTGTTCAGAAAATGTTTTTAGACAGATGGTGAAGAGGTAGGCTGCTTTGAAGAAATGCTAAAAGAATCAAAGCTCTTGTTGTATTACACACGATAAGAAGACAGCCGGTATCGTACTAATTTAACGATACTATTTTTGCATTTTAAATTTATTGAAACAAAAATTTTGAAGTTTGAAAAAGTGTTTTACAATTGGAATATATTGAATACAAAATTAAAATTAATTTGGATTATTACATAGCAAATTTTATTTAGCGCCCGTACGGTGCGAAAAATTGCATTTAATTTTTTTTTGGCGCACGGCGCAGGGACATTTAAGCAAATACTTTTACACAGCATCTATTTTGGCACTAAGGCGCAAGAACATTTTGGGTGCTGCAATTTACCAATATCCTTTTTATTTGACACTTAGCGTTGCAAAAATGGAAATGTCGGAGAGTGGAATCATTGGATGTAAAGCAGCGATGAAGGAGATAATAAGGATGCTGAAAAAAAGCTACAAAGAGAAAATAAAAGAATACGATGAAAAAAGTAGAGATAGAACAAAGAGACACGAAGAGAAAATAAAAAAAGTAGAGATAGGAAAAAGAGTCACGAAAAAAAATGAAAGAATACGCTGAGAGTTATAAAAATCACATAGAAAAAATGAAAGATTACGAACAAGAAAAAGAAATAGTTAATAAAATAAAAATTGGAGAACAAAATGAAGAAAAAACAGAATCATTCAAAAAAAAAAAAACAGAAAAAGTGGAATCTGAAAAACAAGAAGCAGAAAAATTAGAAGCTGAAAGATTAGAATTAGCAACACAAGAAAGTATTAAATTGGAAGCCGGAGAATTAGAAATTGCAAAGCAATGACGATAATAAAACAAGAAGAAGAAATTTTAAAAATAGAACTAGATAAGGTAAAATAAGTAGCTATAAACCAGGAAGCTAGGAAAGAAAAGAAAAAGAATTGGAAGTTTTGGAAGTTTTAGATGAGTTTTGGATGAGTAAAAAATCAATTTATGGAGTTCGAAAGAGAAGTAAATCAAGAATGGATGAAAATTTTTGGAAGAGATAAGCCTTTTTTTATTTATTTGATTTTTAAATTGAAATCTATTTTTTGACTATAAATATTGTAATGTGTATAATATTTTTTTAGTTTTATTTTTTTTTGAAGCATGCACGAATATTTGCGAATTTTGTTTTGAGCTGCGCTCATAACTGCAATTAGCAACAGAGATAGAAGATGTGGTGTTGCATTTTGGTGAAATTTTTATTTTTATAATTGGGTTGTAACATTGTAGATTTTGCTAGGTGGGGACGAATGACAGAAAATGAAATGATTTTTGCCAAAGATGGCCGCACAAGCCAGTTGTGCGTGTTTTGGCTTTTAAGATATTTTTTGATTTTGGAAAAATTTTGTCATAAATATTATTTTGGGAATGATTGGAAATATTTTGGTAGGATTTAACAGTATATGAGATTAGTAATTTTGTGAGTTAAAATTTTGAATTTTAGTTTTGAAGTTTTATTGTTTTGATTAATTTCTGGAACATTGGAAGTGTAATTTGGTTGATAATTGAAAATTATTAAAATTAAAATTTGTAAGTGCGAACGTGTAAGATTTATAAGGCGACGATTTGGATAAAGGAAATCAAAAGTTCGAACCTCGAGCAAGGAAAAAATTTTACATTAAATTTAAATTATTTGCGATTGAATATTATTTTAAGAAGACAATTTATTTTTTTGAACAGGAATTAAATTTTATTTTGAAACTGAGAACTCTTGCTCTAAAATAATCCCAACTTACTCGCAATCTAGGGCTACCCCAGCAAACAAGTGTTTTGAGTAATCTCTACGAAAATTACACAGCAATACATTGACTTAGTTTAACCAATTGGGTGAAAGATAACATGTTATTTTAATATTAGTAATGTTGATACTTAATTTTTTGAATTTTTATTAAATTTTAATTTTTTTGTATATAATAATTTTTTTTATATATTTATATTTAGTAATATTCATATAAAGAGCGGAGTGTAGGGGGAGGAAAATTTTAATTCCGTCACAGGCGGCAAAAGCTCTAGGTACGCCAGTGGAAAATTATAGATACTTATTTAAAACTTTTTGTAGTGAATTGACAAGATAATACAGCAAGCAACAAAATATTGAGGAAGGGATTTATTATTATAACTATACCTGAATTTAATATAGCAAAGTGTGCAAAAATCATTAGTAAGCAAATAAAGAAAAACAAAATATAATACAATATGTGTTAAGAGTGCTGGTCGTATTATAAGGTATTGTAACGAAAATTAAAACGTTTATTTATTTCTAAAGGGCTAATACAAATATTTATAAATACGGTTTATAACAATAAAACGATTACTAACTAAAATTAACACTAACACTAATTTACATTATAATTTATGTTTAACACTAGGTCTATATTTATTTAAACACTCTGTATACTGTTTATCACTTTGCTATTATTTATGTTCACTGTTCATTTATGTTAAAACTCTCGCGTTCAAACTAGAATTGATTCGTGATAGGAAAACGCGCTGCATTTATACTTAAATGCAGCTTTCCAGAAAATTCCATAACTCTCCAGGAATTTCTATTCCTTCTGTGCATTTTCTAGATCGTCTAATTCAATGATATTTGAATGACTAATGCTGTTATCATGCATGACTCATCATACATGACGTCACACATTAGTCATCAAATATAATTAGACGTTCTTTCGTAACAGTATTAATAATTCGTTTTTGTTAAATTGTAACTAAATATTAGGCTACTAAATTATTACGAAAAATGCGCTGTATTACTAAAACGTAAGCGTAATTTTTTGAAAATTTTTTAATTTTCAGTAAAACGGGAAAATTTAAATATTTAACTAACTTAAATAGTTAACTATTTAAAAACCTGTGGTATTTATTAAAACTTCGTTTAGAAAAGAAAACTCTTAGGTATTTGGACGATATCTGGGTTTTAATTACTGAAATTTAGTACAAAATTAGTCTAGTAGAAAAAGGCGGATTTTGTGGATATTAGGATAGATACTATTAGATTTTAACAAATTTTAACCTACTTTTGCTATGTATTTTTCCTATGTAATTTAGTTTTTTATTATTTTTTTTTTCTTAAAATAATATCTGTATTTTTTTTAATGATTATAATCAATGAATAAAAAAATAATAAGTAATTAAATGTTAAATTCACTTTTTTTAATTAAAGAAAAAGTGGAAATAGACATTAAAAAGTTAAAATAAACAAACTAAACAAAATATTAAAATAATAAATTTTAACTGTTAACTAAAGAATACATACTATACTGTGTCCACACCAAACGGTAAGAGATGGGTTGCGTATTTAGAAATAAAACATTGACTTTGCAACCCGAGGAACAATAAAGCAGAACTTTACGTTTCCGTTCTTCGTTTACTTTTATTTTGTAAAATAAAAATTTTGTAATATGATATAAAGGCTTACTTTTCATAGTAAGAAAACATATTATACTAAACAAATTGAAAAATTAAAATTAAAAAAACCAAGCAATTTAAAAAAATTACTTATATAAATGTAAGATATTTTAAATGTAGGTACAATATTGTATGACATAATATTAAGTTGGAGAAGAAATAAGTAAAATTTGAAAAAAGTAAATAAAAAAAAATGAATAATAAGGTAAAATGAACTCGCTTCATTTATTTTTTTGCGGCAATGATTCCGGATCTTCTGATCAATTTGGTGTTTTTTTGTGGGAATACGTGAATGATGAGCAATTCATGCACCAATTACAAGAAATTCGTGCAACTGTCTAATATTATTTTTAATTATTAAGTTGTAGACCCTTGACAACAGAATTTAATTAGAATATTCCAAACTTGTATGCAAATTGTATGTTTTATTTAATAATAATAAAAAAATTCTTATTGAAAGACCATACCTGTTGACACAAATATTTACAGTAAGTTATTATTATAAAATGAATGAACAACGAAAGGTATATCTACTACTACTACATACAGTTTTTACTTTTTGAAAGAGTTTACCCTTTTGGCCTTTAAAGAAATTATAATATAAGACAAGAATCTTCATCTAAAATTATAATATTATACTATTATTAATATTGCCTGGCGATCTTCATCCAATATTGGTCTAATACAGTTAATCAATATTGGCTATGACTCATCACCGTATACGATTTAGTGATCAAACGATTCAAAAATAACGCGTCGTTCAGGGAGGAGGTCTAAACTTCTGTATCATCGGCATACAGCGAAATCTTTGTTCCCTCGTTTCTTGAAGTCGGAATTTCGCTCATAAAGATGTTGAAGAGAGTCGGAGCGAAACAACCTTATCAACCGCGGTTGATGAGGTTGTTTACATGTGAATTAAGTATTATTAATTAAATATTTTTAGTGTAACTGTTAGTAATTTATCAAGCAAAAATTACTTAGTTTTAAAAACTTGGTATCAAACTTATTTATTTTTTTACTTATTCTTAGTTTTTAGTTTTTATTTTCTCTCGAAGAAGCAAATCAAATTATTAGAAAGTCCATACTTTATGCATTCTCTGTAAAATTAAGCTAGCTTTAAACGATCACCAGACGATTACACAAATAAACCAACGTGTTAGCCACCTTGGGTGTAGCAACATCAATTGACAAAACCGAAAACTGTTTTTGGCAATTTGACGTTAAAATAAGTAAGCGTACTGAAAATTAATATTTTATTAAAAAAACGTAAAATACGTTACCAAATGGGAGGGGGGTGGGGCTAAGCGTTACGCTTGTGTTTATTAATTAAATTAAAAATTATTCTTAAAAAATTATTTATAGAGAAGTCTAGCTTTTGATTTAATTTTTAATTATTTTTTTAATGAAAACAGTTCAAGTGATCTGTCTTTTTGTCAACTTTACGACTGAGAATAGAAAAGCATGCAATTAAACCAAATTCATTATCCATGATTGCATTTCAAAAGATAACTTATAGCGAATTGTAATAAAAATAAGTTTCCGTTTAAAAAAACAACACAGTAAGCAATACTGTGAGCAATGAAATATCACGTCCTTAGCAACATCTAAACTTATTCTCTAGAAAAACTTAGGTAAAGAGAAAATTACTATTCTAAACAATCATTTTCAGGAATTGAAAAAAAAATAAAAAAAAGAAAATCAGTAATTGCTTCGATTTGAAAGAAGTGACCGTTTTTAAAAGGTGAAGTAAGCAGAATCATCTTATGTTGAACATTAACACACAAAAACTTGCAACACGATTATTTGTATAAAATGCTGTGATCTAAAAACAAGTGATTAAAAATGATCAGGAGTGTACAAAAATTTGAATTACGTTTAAGATTTAGTGTTGTCAAGTTTGAAGCACGAAATTTTATAAAATTGGCGTGGTAGACGGAAGAACAACGATTCGAGACGCGGAGGTCGTCTAAGCTAGTCAATTTGCGTATTGTTTGGTCAGCGATAATTAGTTTTGCGAGTGGAATTTTCACAGGTTTTGTGAAAAGCGAGTTTCGTTTGAGACGGATATTTTTTGTCAATTTTTGAAGATAGACATCTTTTGCAGCGTAGATTCGTTCCTATAATTAAATTACGATTATTTAAAAGGTCTAGATTACACATTTTCAATAGGACGCAATCGCCATCTTGAAATATTGAAAAGCCAAGGTTTAAAAAGTGATATTACTTACCTAAACTTCAAGAATTGATAGGTGTGAATAATCACAATACACGTGGAAATTTGTAAAGATTGTAGCAAACAATTCTAGAAATAATTTAGAAGCTGAGGTTAATTTTTCAACAGTAGCAGAAGGTAATACATGAGCTTGAGCACGTATAGATAGCCAATGCGCCGTTTGCCGATTTTCAACGAGAACGAGCACATCTTACTGAGTTAGTGGCGTATCAAAAGGTAGATTATAAGCAATTATAAAAATTGCATTTTATTTATTTTTCTGAACATTAAATTGATTTATTTTGTACAAATTTTGCTAACACTAATACACTATAAGATTAATAAAATTAGAGGCTAGTACGAGTACGTTGAACAATAAATGTGCATCTAAGTTTACTAGTTTACACAATACACCCAATTTTTAAATCTGCTAAAGGTCAAACTGTCACCTACCAAAAATAATTTAAAAAAATAATCTTTCAAAAATAAATTTAATTTAGTTTGCCTTAAAAAATTGCATTTTTCTTTCCACCGAGAATAGAGATTTTTTTGTCACGGGAACCGACTTCTGGGAAAGAGCTCAATACTCTCCGATTAAAACGCTAGCCGAGGTAAACTTTTGAGATAAGGGTTCTATTCTACAAATTAGGAGAATACCGCTACAGTATTTGTAGATTATTATGATTATTTGTAAATTATATGTTGAGATGACCCGAGCTATACAAATTTAAGACAATTGCTCAATCTAAAAATTTTTATTTGCTCGGTGTACATTCATTATTTTATATAGCTATGAGCTCTTCTTGTAATGTGTGGCCTTGCAAGCGCACATGCACGCTCCGCATGTGGTATTGCAGCTGGTCTAACAAATTTTGCTGCGACGTATTTCAACAAATAACCAAATATTATCCCAATTTCTTTCAAATTTCCAAATTCTTTAACAATTTGCGCTTTAACACAATTAAAACAACTTTCTATCAAAATAAATTCACTTTAATCATTAAATTATCAAAAAAAAACAAAATTACAATCACAACGAACAAAATTCACGTCCATTGCGTCGGCTATCTTAGCCTGAAGCCCCTCTCTCACTTTATATTTCTTCCACCTTATTTACAGCTAAAATTTAACTATTTTACACAATATGATACAAATAAACAATAAAACAAATTCAAACTTTAAAATTATTTTACAAAACAATAAAATTAATGTTGTTATGGTTTTCGAAACACGACAAGATACTGTAATGAAATTTTATAAATTTCAAAACTTTTTACTAAACCTCGGCTAACCTTATCAATCGGGAGATGATCTCGTCTGGGGAGTAGATTCTGATTTTATTTTTATGCAGGTAAATAATAAAAAATTCAAAATAAAAGTTAAGTTTAATTTTTAAAATCAAATGCTTCCAAAAAAGGTAATAATTTTAAAAATTATTTTTAATGTCTTATTTTAAATTGGTAATTTTACACCCTCGCAAATACTACAAAAGTTTATCAGGCTTACTCCTAGCTGCTTGTAGCGAAGATCTCCTTTCAGCTTCTTCAGCTCCTAAATGTCGGCTACCGTAGTTTCAGTGGATTGCGTCCGTAATTGTAAACCACAATTCGTTCTCAAAAATTTACACAAAAGAGAGTTGATAGCGTAGGACGCTGGACCAGTCTACGATGGTCGTTGTCACAAATCAAAAATCACACACAAAAGAGCGTCAATAGCGCAGAACGCTTGATAACTCTCCACGATGGTTGTCGACACACCACACTAAAATTTTCCAATTTTTCTGCCTTTTTGGAACTTACACATTTTCAAATTTACCATTTCCAGTTTTACTTTGAAATCACTTGGTTTTGAAACTTGCGCACCTTTTTAAATTTTTAATATTCAAATTCTTACCAATTATTTTTGTGCTTTTTTAGTGTTTGTGTTAGTTATTAAGTATTTTGCCGTTGTTATCTCTAAATTTTTTTTATTATTGTTTAATTTTAATTTTCTTGTTTTTAGTTTATCCACCCTTAAAAGTTTCCAAGGCTTTATTAAAAGTTATGGGTATCATTTTTATTTTCCGACCCGCAGCAGTAGATGAGCCAAAACAAACAAAATTTTTTAAATTTGAAGTTGTTACACGTCAATATAATACAAATAATTATTTGTAAATAATTATTTTCTAAATTAAAATTATATTTTTACACCTTAGGACACTTAACCGCCGCTCAGAGCCGTCCTAAGATATACGACGCACTTGAGCTGCTAAAATTAATGCACTCGTCTTCATAAGAAAACATACAAATACAAAGTAGTAAAAGTCAATTTATTACTATTACATTAACAAAACATTATATCATATCATACAATCATACAATCATACAAAATTTAAAAAAGTTAAATAAACAGAAACAAACAAAAAAGAAAAGTTGTTAAATAAGTCATTCTCTATATACAGGGTGTCTCCCTGACCACGGAGAACTTTTAAGGTGGTGATAAAGAACAGTTTTCTAAGATAAATTTTTAAATAAAATTATTGTCTTAGTCCAAACCCTTGGGGGGGTATCTCCATTTAAAGCAATATTTTGAATTTCTGATTTCAAACGGTCATAGCTCCGATATTAATGATTTTCAGGCTGCATGGATTAAAACTTTCTAAAGATCATTTGCTTATCTACAAATTAGGTTATGACCCCTTATTGTCTAGAATCAACGGTTTTAGAGTTATAAATTAAATTAAGAGAAAAAATGTTAAAAAAAATCTGGTTTTTTTTTTACTTTTCTTGCAAGCCCCCTATCTCTTAAACAGAACGTCTTAGAAAAGAACTAACAGTTTAAACCAGATAGCGAATTTAACAGGCTACAAATTTGGTTAAATAATTTTTTTTGGAAAACCAACCGTTCTCACAGAAATTCTGTAAATAATGAATAAGGTGTAGGTAAAATATATAACTTTGTAAAAATATAAAAAAAATTCTACGGTCACGGGGAAACACGGTATAAAATACTCATATAATTTAATTTACTCTGTCTCAAAAAAAATCCTAAATAAGTTTTTATTCTTTTAGAACCGATAAAGATCCAAATCAAAATTGGCGCCCCTAAAAGGCTTGCGCCCCGATGCTATAGCCTATTTAGCCATGTGGTTAGAGTGGCCCTGCCGCCGCCAATGCCGGTTAAAAAGTGACACTTTATTTTCGGTCCTATATAAACTTACTTTTGGGGTACGTAAAAAACCCCACTGTCGGGTTGTTTCTGTAAGATATGTTAGGCAATCTAAAAATAAAACTATAATATTTGTAAATGTTGATAAAAATAAAAAAAATGTAGAAAAATTTGATGAAACTTGGATATATTGAACTTCACTACAAGTTTCCCTTTAATAGTCGGTATATTGAAAACTACGACAAATAAGTGGATGGAAGATTAAAAATAAAAGTATAAAGGTTGAAATTTAAAAATTAAATTAAATTTCAAAAAACTAACTAGCATCTGGTTTCAGTTGAAGCCTAACGAACTACAACGTAACTTGGTCACTATTTTGGGTCCCCACAAATTTTGTCCAAAATTTCCTGTCTTTGAAGTAGTTAGTGTTACACTAACTAATTACACATAGATACTACGCCAAAAATATGCAGCTTTATGATTAATTTCTCAATAATATGGTTGGATACATTAATATTATAAAACTAAATAAGCTGTAAAAGTTTTCTTTAAATTGATCCATATTATTTTAGTAAATGACTTCCAAATCTAATTTTAGCGTAAAATGTTGAAATGTATATTAAAAATTAAAGTTTTTGTTCGTCTATTTGAGGCCCCCCTTTGGCCTGGGCCCTGTGGTATTTCACCTGCCCAGTACTGCACTGAGAGATTTCCAAATTCCAGCGTTTTTTAATGCAATATTATCTTATCTTCGTGAGATAATAAATTTAATATAATTTTCATGTTTTTTAAAAAATTGGGTCAAAATTCTTCTCATATTTACGTGATAATATTTTTTTAAGTTTTCTCGAGCAGGTTTAGAAATATCAAATATAATTTTTTAAAAGTGTAGATGCGGAAGTGTTTGTGAAATTCTCCGTTTATAACGATTTTGTCGAATTGAAATACATGGTACATGGTAGGTTTAAAAGGCAAACTACCCTCGTTGTATATGTTAACGCGTGTATAACAGAATTGTCCCCTCCAGCTACAAATAAGCTGTGAAAACAAATATACATTCGGTTTCAAACCAGGAGCTTTTAGTTTCAAACCGATACCACTACCAGGACGTAGACCTTTACGCATACAAAAATATTAGTGACAATAATATACAGTGCGTGTATAGTAAAACGAAAATATTTACAATTCGTTTCTTGAAATATCCAAGGAGGTAGTTCGCGTTTCTCAAACCGTTGAATTTATTTGTACATTTTAAGGATATCAAAAATTTGGTGCTGTTTTGGAAAAGTGCACGAAAGTATTTTTTTGCAAAAAATTAACGCGAAAAAGGTGAAATAAAATGAGAATTTGAGTTACGCGCAAGTCTTCTAAAAGCGAGCTAATTTTGAAATAAAACCCGCGACAGAATCGCTATCCGACAGAAGCGCGCGTGTTGTTCCCAAAGTAGGAAGTATAACTTGTGATTCTTTTGTACCATGTGGTATATACGTAAATTTGGCCAAAAACACACGAGTGCTTATTTTGGATAAATAATTCTGCATGGAGATTTTTAATTGCAAGAAGGTAGGTAACTTTTGTTTTCATTTCAAGAAATCAAAAAATTTAAATTTTGAGTTTTGGTGCAACGAACTGAATAAGATTCAAAACTTTCGAGTCAACAGATTACATATTTGTGTATTTATTTTATGATGTAATTAAACATGCATTAAAGTTTATTTGTTCAGCGTGCTTGACTCAAAAATGCAAGCATACAGGGTGTTTTAAATATAAACAATTTTAAAATTATGAAACAATCTTTGAGGTAGTTCATTAATTTGTACACAAAATCCTACGGACCCAATATTATGACCAAAAAGGAATTAATTAACCATTATGCAGTTTAAAGCCACCCATGAGGGTTAAAATGTACTTGACACGATCTATTTTATTTATAAGAGAGGCCATCTGGTCCACTTTTTCTAATTTATTCACTTATGCTTATGACAAGATTTAAACGAATAATAAGGACCAATTATTTAATTCAAAATTTACTACATGAAATTTAAACGTAAACACATTAATCGTAAATGCAAATATTAATTTAAATATAAAGAAATCGCTAGTATGTGATTTACATTCTAAAATTTCAAGTGCGTTACGCGTAGAAATTTTTTAAATTACAATTGACCAGAATATCTCAAGGGTGTAAAAAGTAAAAGAAACAAATATCTTCGAAATTTAGAAAGTTCTAGCGCCACTTTAAGACATAACTTGTGTGCTCTACATTTCTAATTAATTACACACAAGACACAGTGCAATTATGGATTCGGTAGTTAAAATATTCGAAGAATTTTGATTGTCCGCGTTTTTAAGCTTCATCGAATTCCTTCGATACACCGTGAAAAGAATCCATTTAAATTTTTCATAGATTCGTTACGTTTTTTGCTTTTTAAATTAATTTATTTCTATTTCGATATTATTTTTAAATTAATATTTTATTGTGTAATTTGAATAATTAATTATACAAATACACGAATAAAAATCACGATGTGTCTTCAGCTACTGTGTTATTAACATAATTTCAAAATTTGAAGTCAATCTGATAAGCAGTTTTTGAAGTGAGCATGAAAAACTTCAAACGTACCGGTTTTGATGTCGCTCTCATAGCGATAATTAACAAACACAAAAATGAATGAAAATGAAATAACTACGGAAGTTTATCTTCATTGAAAACATAAAACAATCTTTTTCAATACAAACATCAATAAACAAAATATGAATTTTAAAAAACATTCAATGCTCTGAATATTTTTCAAATCCAATAAATGCGAGATCTACCTTTGTCTTTAATTTTTGGTAAACATTTGGTTGCTATTTATTTTAACTTCTTCCAGCTGTGGAAAATAATGAAAGATAATTGAGTAATTTTTAAGATATCCTAAAAAATGAAACATTATTTTCTCTCGGCTGGTGCCTTTAAACGAACAAGTGGTTCAATCTCACTCATGTAAAACAACTTTTAAAAATTTCACATCCTCCCAAATGTGATTATTACTTGTTATTTTTTTGCAGCTGTAAAATTCAATAGTTAGATCTGAGTTGATTTTATTTCGGCATAGAATACTTCAAAGTAAAACAAAAATTTCAGGTTTAACCTGATGCTCTAACCGCCACTCTACAACCGTTCTCTTTAAAATATGATAACTAATGATAAAAAATGATAAAAAATTTAAATTTTCGGTTAGGAATACTTAGTCTGGTTTTCCTAGCTTGCGTTCTTTATATGTTAAAAATGTCTCATGAAATCGAAAGACCTAAAAACTTAAACTTTTAGAACATTTATAATATTACCTGGAACCAAAAAATACACATTCGATCAAACTGGGATAGTCACTTAAAATTAAGAATAATTTCCTAAAGTAACAAGGGATTTTTCTGGTTTTTTAAAAACCGCTTTAAGTTAATTGGAATATCTGGGGTTTGACGGTAATATTCTTATATGAAAAGACTGAAATTGATCCAGATTTACTAGATCTCAACTTCGATAAAGCTATAATTTTTGTTTGTTTTTGTTTTTTGAAACAAAAAGCTAACACACTAATTTACACATTTATTCACCTTACACGAAGAATAATTAAATATATTGATTATCTCACATCAGGGCCGTATTTAAAATAGATTTTCAGGGGGGGTTTTAAAAATATCAAAAAATAAATAGCTAATTTATTAAAATACAGAGGAAAAATTAGTAGAGGGCGATTTTTTTGCCAAGACGACGCAGGCCTAGATTTTGCTCCGATAATTTTTTGAGTATAATTTTATGCAAGTATTTTTGCAATAAGATTTTATTTTTGAGTATTGTTATTGGAAAATTTTGTTTGAAAGTATTTATGTCGAAAGTGACAGCAAAAAGGTTGAAATTTTGTGAGATTGTTTTTATTTCATTAAAGTGTTTATTTTTTGGGAAATTTTTCTTTATTTGAGTTCGATATTCAGAGAAAATTTTGATTTTTCTAAACTTTATTTAATGGTTGAAAATAATTTGTTGAGGGAACGACAAATTTTGACTACAGGTTGACTTCTTGAATTAACGCCTCCGCGTTATCACGGATAAAATTTTGTTAATGCCATTTTAAAAGTTTTGTTTACTACGATATTTTAAACTTACGTTAAACTTATTCATATTTTAATTTTAAACTTTCTTGTAAAAAACAGTCTTTAAATACAATTTTTTAATTTTAAAATTTGAATAAAAATCACAAACTAAATTCTTATTTTACTGATGGCGATGGTAAAATAATGTTGTCAAAACGAAGAACTAAATTAAACTAAAAGAAAATTTCACAAATCTTAAGCAAATGTACATATTTTCAATTTCTTTACAAACAATTTATGAGTTTACAATGCTCACTCTAATTTATTGCGGAAGTATTATTTTAAGCTATGCTGCCGATGATGGTCATAAAATTTATTTTTTTTTTTAAGGAAAAAATTTTCAAAAAATCATTTACACAGTACTGTAAATATATAGGGCCTTTTTATATTCTTCATCGTCACTTTTTATATTTTTGCAATTTAGTAGTAGGTGTATTCAATCCAGTGTCGCCAATCGCCAAATATGAAATGAATTTCCGATTTTTTAATTTGGGATTTAATTTATTAGAAATATCTCTTTAGTTTTAATTTTTATTTCAACACTTCAAGTTTAATGTTCTTGTTATTAGTTGTAAAGATTGTTTTTATTTTTTCTGATTTTTTTTACGATTGCAGTCGGATTGATAAATAATTTCGGGAGGGTTGTAACCCCTCCCCCCCGTAAACTAATAATTATAATCGAGTATTATTTTTCAAGTAGAAAATTTTGGTTGGAATTACCAGTGGTTATATATTTTCTACTATTCAAATATGGGTAGGTGAAAACTTAAAACTTAAAAGAAAAACAAAACTTAAATTCTATTTTACGAAACTTCCAATAAAAATTATTTTAAGCTTTAAAAATTTTCTCGACGATCGAACTTACGATTTCGATTTATCAGTTCAAATTGTGATATCAGTAACATCATACGTTGATTCTTTTGATGTAATTTTGTATTTCCAAATCTTACTATTAAATTAATATTAACTACAAAATTGTATAAAAAAAAAAAAAATCGGTCATTAAAAAAAATTATCTTCTTTGATAATCAAAAAATCCAAAAACCCACAATAAAAATTGACATTCAAACCCGACCATAAAACTACTTCAAATTAAATTTAATTAGAATAATAGTGAAAAATAATAATAAAATAATCTTATCGCCTTTCAGAAAATAAAATTTACAAAATATACAAACTACTACACAGCCGGTAAAAATTACTTTGTAACACGACAACTTTCACCTCCTGTGAATTTTATTATGTGAAAAATAATTAATAATAATTAAAATAATACTAAATTTTTTTCTTGTTCTTCTTTTTCCAATAATTCGTCTGGTTGTTCATCATCTGGTTTTTTTTTGTTCTTTTCCTTCCAATAATATTTTTGTTTCTTGTTCTTTTTTTATCAATTTTCTCAATCTTACCCAAGCAACACCAACGTCGGTTTTGTATCTGTATAGTATTGAAGTTTAACGAATAGGTACATATATTTTCATACCTGAAAATTAAGTATCAAAAAGGTACTTAAGCGGCACATAAGTTTTCATTCATATTTGCACTATACCGTTGCAGTATAGTTTCAATGCATATAATTTCATACCGTTATTGTAAAGCCAAATGATGTATCAGATATGTATTGAAATTTTAGTAACTAAAATATATTTGAACATATGATACCGTTTAGATGCAGTTTTAAACTCAGCGTTTTTGTACCAAAATTGCAGTAGCTAATATGTACAGCTATATTATGAATTGATAGTTACGATTTTTACATTCCCGGTTTGATAACTTTAAGTGCAGTTTAAATAGTTATGATTTTAACTTCTTGATCTTTTTTATCCAATTATTTTTTTTTGTCCTGTTCTTCTTTTACTAATAATATCTTCTCTTCTTGTTCTTCTTTCAACAGTAATTTTTTTTTTGATCTGCTATTACCAACAGTTAATTTTTTTCTTGTTCTTCTTTTTCCAATAATTCGTCTGGTTGTTCATCATCTGGTTTTTTTTGTTCTTTTCCTTCCAATAATATTTTTGTTTCTTGTTCTTTTTTTATCAATTTTACCTCCGCTTGCACATGGTGTACGTCGACATATGTATCACCTTACTAACATTGTCTAATCATTTTCCACAATTTTTACTTTTGTTCCTTCCTTCTTTATTCAAATTTTTAATTACAATCCCGGGGTTTAAAAGTTAGTTTCATGCGCCAAAAGTTGCAGTGATATAAACGAGCAAAAAAATACTAGGGTTCGATTTTAAAATTTACTTCCAATCGAAATTATATTTTTTACACTTAAAAACTTTTTAAGTTTTGCTCGTGGATCGAAGGTACGATATTAAATTACCGAGTCAAAGCAATATCTTCTAGGCCATACGTTCACTTTCTCAAATGGAATTTAATATTTACAAATGTTATAATTAAATTAATATTCAAAATTAAAATTGCATTCAAAACAAATCGTTCATCAAAAACAAAAAAACATTTTCTTTAATAATCAAAAAAAAATATCCATCTTACAAAATCCAAAAATAAATAATAAATCTTTAATCAAATTCAACCAAAATCTTCGTACCACAATCTCAAATATTCAAAAAAATTCACAAATTCAAAAACTATTTTGCAGAAAATATTCAAAATCTGCAGAGCTAAAAATTTACTCAACTACTGCGGCGGACATATCTTTGGCCAAAAAACCTGACTTTAGCTCTTCTTATCGGCAACCTCTACATTCTAAAATTACAACTTTTCAGAAAATAAAATTTCCGGTAAAAAATACTTTGTAAGACGCCAATATATTTTTCTAATTTTGAGTTTGATCCATTAATTACTGCAGTAAGTCTATCTGCATATTATACACTTTTTTTTATTTTTTAGATATTTCAAACAAATATTATACGTAATGGCTTAAAGTTTTGAGGAAATTTGAGATAGACTTCAGATTTGTAAACTCATTTTTCTAGCTTGCCAATGTTTTAAAAAAGATATTTCTGCAGTTATTTCATTTGGATCCTAAGCAAAATGAGTTTAAAATTAATATTATGGAATTTATTGTAATAATGTAATCAGAATTATTAATTTACGATAATCTTGTTAGTTAACAATATTGTTAATTTACCGCAGGTATAAATGCTACTTGACAGACCTATCAAGTCACTATTAAGTTTTGTTATGCTGCTTGCTGTTACAACTTATCAATAAGTTTCACTTAACTTAATAAATTCACCAAGTCTTCTTGAAAATTGACAGTCAACAAGTTTGTTATGGTTTACCTGCTCAAAGTAAGTTGTTAACACTTGACAGCAGACATAAATTTAAGCCGTTTCACTAAGGCGTTGGCATTGTAATTTCATATTTAATTAAGGTAAATATTTACTTTTAGATGAATTTTATGTTATTTAAAATTGGTTAAAAATGAATTTAAGAATATTATAATTCTGCGTTCTTTTGCTATATTGGTGTAAATTTTGCCAATTCTATCTTTCACTGAACCTTTTTCAAAATATAAAAATTTTAATTGAATTGAGATCCACCAAATAGGTAAATAATAAATGAATAAAAAATTTTATTCTAATTCGTTATTTAATTTGAGCGAATGTTTTGCCATTGACCGGTGAAGTTAAATTTAATTTAACGTAATTACATTTCAAGCACCAAACTCTATTTTGATGTTAAATTAAATTTCTTTGGGTGGTTTCCCATTAATGGAGAACGGTCAGAATAATATTTTACTTCGCCCGGAATCGAACCGGGTATCTCAGTTTAACAGTTGATACCATTACGCACCACGCCATACCGTCTTTCAATTTTATTTTATTTGTTTGTTATATTTTAATTTTAAATCAAGCAGATCTATGTTTTATAACAAGCATAATTATTATTGATTCATAATAATAATTTAAAATGATTAGCCAATAATCTACAATTTTTTAAACTGTTTCTTTTGCTTTAATTACAATTTTTAGTTTCTTACGTTTAATTTTATTTTTTTAAATTTTCAAAAATTAATAAATATTTGTTTTTGTGTAGCGAGTACATTGTCTTCGATTTGTGGTCAAGACTCACTTTCTTCTTTTTAGTTCTGTACTAATAAATACTTAATACTTAATCCTTGTTAATTAATCTTAGACTTGAAACGCAGCAAAAACGATATCGACTACGAAAAAATGGTATCGGTTATTAAATTTTTTATAAAAAAGACTTTCGATTAGTTTATATAAAACTACATAACTTTGATTAAGAATAATAACAATTCCAAGAATAGGAGTGGTATTCGATGAACTATTCAAAGAATCAAAGCATTTTATAAATTATTTTCGCTCAAACTGTGATTTTTGCTTGCAATGCAATTTTTTAAAACTCGGCAAATTATTATTTGTAAAATTCAAGTTTTCTAAAATATCTTAATTTTTTTAATATTCATTTAAATAAATTATTTTTGTTGACTTTGAAATAATCAAATTTAATTTTATGTAAAGAGAAACAAAAAATACACTAAAAAAATAATGTAAACAATTTTTGAAAATATCAAATTCCTGTAGAATTAGAGTTCCATATGTTTTTAAAAAAATGTTTTTTCGGTTTTTAGTGCATTTTTTGTTTTTTTTTTATTTAAATTTTTTTTATAGTCGAAGATAATTTTTATAAAATCAAAAAATTCTCCCAAATGATACGACATATCAGTTTAAATCCCACTGTAAGTAAGTTAAAACTTTTGTGAGGATTAATGTCTTTTTCGGGTTGTTGGTAAAGGACAGTTAACTGTCAACCTGTCCTAAAAGTGATATAGTTCAGACCCTCCTAAATGAGACGAATGAATGCCAAACTCACAAAAACGTGAGAATTCTTAAAGAGTCGAAAAAGGATTTAGGTTTTGCTATAAATTTTGCAGCGTTTTGGAAAATAATAAATTTAGCCGTCTAATCCATACGATTTGCAAGCTCATAAATGTAATTAAATTGTTACATTCTTAACAAATCCGAGAACAATTTGCCATAAAGAAACCGCATTCAAAGCTTAGCTTTTCGAATATTTAGAGTCCTTTGTATGTCGTACCAGAAGCTGAATTTAGTTGATATAATCCGGCGAGCTTAAAACACGTCCAAATAACTAATGAACCGCACATTTAATTACCACACAGTTAAGCCTTTCGTTTCTATTGTTAATACTTACAAACAAAAATTATAGGTCACGACAAAAAGTCTGGTTTTGCAAAAAAATTGCAGACCAAAATACATTTTACAGATGCAGCAGCATTCAGTTGCGGTTCAAAAATAAATTGAACCGCTTAATTATTAAAACAATGCAGATGGAAAATATTGAAATGTGGGTCAATCATTTTGGTAATTTTTTTGACTAAAATTTAATTAACAAATAAAAATCACTCGAAGAAGCTGAGATAGATGCGGCTAAAGTCGCTTTAAAATTTTAAACTTGTGTCTGATTGGTAGTCTAAAATAGTTAAGAGATTTCCGCAACTTTGTAAGCTGGAACAACTGTAATCAGAAAGATGAAATAAAAGATAAAGCGATTAATTAGGTTGGGACAAAAAAGGTAAAGAAACTTTTGCATTCTAGATTAGTTTTTATAATTAAAAAGTGTAATTAAAATAATTCATCTATTCTCGTTATGAGGACACAAGAATGCACTTATGTTCCTGACAAGATAAATTAATCAAATTTCATTAATTTTTCATTCTTGGTACGGGGAAATTTTTTAAAATGCACTCGTGTTTTAATATAAAGAATTAATTAGGTACCATTAATTATTTTTATCTTCGAGTTCAAATGTGAGCGTAACCGAAGCGAAACTAAAAGTTTCATGCATCAGGAAAATTAGGAATTTTCCCACGTATTCTGTAAGTGCCATTGATTATTTACCAATTAAGACTAACAAATTTAAAAATTTGTTATTTTTTCGAAAAAACTTTTACTTTGTTTTATTAAAATTGAGACACTTCTAAAGAATTTCGATTTTGAGCGCTCGTAATTAGGGCTGAAAATACAAGTCGAGTTGAAATTCTAAAAATTTATCAACAAGCAGTAATTAGGAGCACTAAACGTCAACATTTATTGTTTCTAAAATAAGCAAACGATGACACTTTCCTTAAAAATATGTCAGGCTTTCAGGCGTAGAGTCAAAGTTGCATTCATAATGGTTCACTCGAATATTACGGCCCCTTGGCATATGGCAACCTTATTTTGGTAACGGTTGTCTGGTCTAACTTAAGGATGCATGCAAAAGAATCATTAAAACCAATAGAAAGGTCATTTACTGTCTTTTGTTGAGATTCGTTAAGGTTAAAGTCATTATTAAAAATATTATTCTTCGAAGAAAGCAAATTTTATATCAGCGTCGATTTGTAATAAAATATAATATTGACTCCGACGTGGCATTAAATTTCTACATTGCTATCGGTAGCAAGGCAAATTTTGAACAGGTGAAAAGAGACGAAAGCGGTGCGGTAATAGGATCAAAGGAAGCGACGCCGAAGAAGCTAATTTTTTAGCCGTCCAGAATTTTGAATAGCATCTGATGGGTTTATTATGTTTATACACGTGACGAAACAGTAGAAGCTTAAAAAACCATATCCAATCAAAATTTTAATTTGAATTTTTTATCTTTGATGCACAAACAATAATTTTCTACGCCAATTTATTATAATAATAATTTTAATAAATAATAAAAATAAATAATATATTTTCAATATTCAAATTACCTAAAATGGGGATCTCGAAAGTTATATTTGTTTTAATTTTTTCTGATTTTTTATCTTATTTACTCGAATCCATAACTTGTTATTATTTGGGTTTATATTCATGAATAAATTTTCTGTTGCACCTGACCCCGTAAAAATAATTTTATCCTGTATACATGTGTACTACGTTAAAAAGCTTACTTCTTTATAAAATTTCAGCTCCTACTTTGAAATTACCGTACAGATTTGTGTAACTAAATCGTAGGATAATTTTAGATAAAAAATACATCCTCTTGTATACTTAGATATTTAATTACCCCCCTCCGTCCCCTCTGTGAAACTTTAGCTGAATCCTTGTCACAACAGGGAAAACAAATAATTGTAGTTAAAAATGATTAGAATGGAACTTTTTTTAATTAATTATTAATTTAATATAGCACTAAAACTACATTTCCCAGTCGATTATATTTGATTTAATCTAACACAATTACGATTAATATTCATGGAACGCTACACAAAGTAACAATACGTAGCAAATAATATGTGAAGTTTTTCTCAGATTATGCTAGGGTCCGAGAAGATGAATTTTATGACCAAAATTATGAAACTCTTTAAAAAAAAGCTTTTAAAAAATAGAGTTGAAATACCCACCAGTCTGAAATAATAGATTTAGAACAATTAATTTGGATTTTCTGATTTATAGATTTTTAGGATCTGTCGGTCAAGCGCCTCGATTTTAACTTTTTCCAATTGAAAATAGGTAAAAGGACACTTTTCTAAGCACACTGGAACAAAAATATTGTAGGATAATGCAAAAGTTTTCGAAAAAAATCTATTTTAAAAAGGAAAAATTTGCCAATCAAACACGGGTGCTTGATTGGCCGTTGTTGAGTTAGGCAAAAAAATAAAGCAGACCCGGAGGGCGCCGAAGGCGTCCAGATCAGAAACATCGAATTTAAAAATGTAAAATTTACATGTATTTTAGATACACGTTTTAACATGGATTTATGATAGGCCGTGATTGAGTTAGACCAAAAATAAAGCGGACTTTCCGGACGCCTTCCGGAGAGAGTTTTTGTGTTAATATACTCAGAAAATTGTCCTCTTTCCAATGGTATATAGGGAAAATTTCAAATCGTGGTAATGATTAAATGACAGTAACCAGATTTTTAATTTAAATTAATATTGCATTACGTGGATACTTCTTTTCTAAGATTTTCTCCAGTTCTTACCAAAATATATAAAATTAATTCGCTTTTTTAAGCTGAATTTTGGCATTTTCAATATATTTAATTTCGTTGTTCGTTTTCAAGATACTATAAAAAAAGTTGATACTATAAAAAAGACCCTTCAACTTCAATAGCTATCTATTGTAATTAAATTTAGAATAAAAATAAAATTAAATTAAAAACTCTATTGAATAAACAAATATTTTAATGCCAACCGTTGACGACAGTAAAGAAGTGAATCTTAAAAATTAAAAATTAAATATTAAAATCAAGATTTTTTACGTTTAGAGAAAAATAGTATATTTCTATTGTTTAATTAAGATTAAATGTTAAATTTCTCATGCCGAGTTTGCGATTAGAACAAGCGGAGCGGCAAAAACCCAAAAATTACAGACAAACAAAAAAAGTTTATTAAAAAAATATTGAAATATTAGTGCTTTTTTTATTAGAGTACATTTGCCGCCGCCGGCACTAAAGTAAAATAGTTGTTTCCACAAAATGTAATATTACATTACTAGAAGTTTGACAATAATTAAATGACATAAAGCCATGTTGGGTTTTTGACCTTTGGAGAAAAAAATAAATTTTTTAAGTTTTGTTAATAAATTATTTCCTGCAGGACATGAGCGTGGTAAGTCAAACCAATGACTTTACTATACAGAAGAAGTATAGTTTATATTAATTTATTGAATAAGTTTTTTATGCATTATGCAGGCTTGGATTAAGTGAAAACGCTTTTTGGCAAATTTTAGACTACGAAAATTATAATTTTAATTTAAAATATTTTAGAAGTTAATAATTTATATAGTAAGAAAATTATAGGAAGGCTCGTTAATCTTAGCATGCACGTCACTAATTATTTTTTTTACTTGTGTGCTTGTGTACTAATTTTATAAATTATAAGTTTTAAACCTGGGGAATCTCGTTAAACCCATTGATCATTTTACTTAAAACAAAATCTTTTATTATTAATTTATTTGTATTTATTATACAACTTGTGTTTTGTTTTTCTTCATTCTAATCAGTCAATTTCAAAATTCTCAAGAAGATGTCAACATTTAAAAAGAACTCTTACTTTGTTGCAATTTTAAATTTAGTATGAGATTCGATAAAAAAGTACGCTACTGAGGCGATCAGCTTTATGTTACGTGGAACTTCTTTATGTTTTGTTACTAATTCTAGAACAAAACTACCGCATAACACTTTATAGTAACCATGTCGATTGCGAAGTTATTAGTAGCAGAGTTGCTATTGCTGATGAGAAAAGGAATCGAACTCAATGTTCGATTCCGATTAACTATCAGTGTATTACTTTGTAGCGATTAAAAATTCAAACGATCGAATAGGTGTGTCTCTTGAAATTATAATTTGAAACAAAATTGTTTGGTGTTTAATCGGGGTCACCAAATTAGTGATTACATAAGTTTATCAACTTCTCTACTAAAGGATTAAAATAATTTTTTTTGTTCAGTTTTTCGGCATTCTGTTTGTTTTGGCATTTTAAAATTTGGTTTTTATACAAATTAATGGGAATTCGTATAAAAGTTTTCGAGTAACTCACTATGGTCCAAAACAATGTTGTCGGATATCCGAATACCGTTTACCTAACACAAAGCATACATCTTTACTTTAGAGCCAATTTCATAATGATTTTTAAAGTAACGTAAAAATTTAAAAGGATAATAAAGTTCAAACTGAAGGTTTTCTTTGGTCAAAATTTAAAAATCACCTGTGGCGCTATTAATTTGTGGATATATCTAATCTTTCCGCTGGTTTTCTTTTTATAAATTTTCTCAACAATGTGACAGGAAATAATAAATTTTAAATTTTTACTATGTAGTATATAACTAGAAAATAATGATATTTCCAATCACTTTCATAATAAAAGCATTGCCGAATTAAGATTTTCTTTTTGCACTTTTTTGAACTTCAATGATTCCTAACTGGAAAACTGTTGAGTTTACAGAAAAAAGCATGTTTTTTTTAATCTTTGCAGTTTTGGCCTAAAACTTTGTTGTGTATCTGCTAATATGTAAACATGTAACAACATTAATGTCGGCTCTAACATTGTAAATCTTAGATAAATTTCAAGCTCGTAAGTATTCATTATTTTTTAGTAAAATCCTATTTTCCCGGAGTACGTCACAAACAACAAAAACTATATAATTTTCGCTTTATTTTTCTTTTTATTTAGCTTGCAGGTTTCACAAACGAATTTGCTTTCATCATAATTTTTTATTTTGTTTTCTTTACATTAACTCCGGATTAAATGTAAAAGTATACTTAACACTCGATTTAACCAAACAAAAAATTAGAACAGGCAAGGAACAGCGCATAAAGTTGAAAATTACGCTAGTTGTATTTTTTTATTTCTTCTACGTAGCCCCGGTAACGATTTTTGGTTTTTTTGAAAGAGACGTTGATTTGTTCGACCACGTCAATTTGTTACGCCTGCCGAACACAGACAATCAACCTACTCGATTTCTTTTTCTACAGATATTCTGAAGGTTTACAAATTTTCACGTAATAAAAAAGTTGCAGTAATGCATTTGCACCATTTAGTTAGTTTTATACAGCTTCAAACTTTTTTGAGGCTAATTAGACTGTGCCGCAGAAGGATTATTCACTATTTCTGTTTGTTATATCCCGAAAGTTATTGTTTTAAAGTTAATAAATAAAATTTACAAAGTTGTAAATTTTTATTGTCGTAAAAGAAGAAATTTATGTGTGCATTAAGCTAGGAATCCAAATGTTGATTGTGTTTATTTTAAAAGTTACGCTCAACAGACTTCCCTGCCTTCGGCTTTATAAACAAATTAATTTTGTTAGCACAGGAAAATTTTATTTTCCATTTCATTTTGGTCCTTTAAGAAAAATCACACTGAAATAATGTAAATGAAGTAGTAACAGGGCAAATCAATGTTGTCGAGCTTCTTGGCAATCCAAAATTTCATATTAAAAATTTAACATCAGCAATAAGATCACTTTGTATAATTTTATACACTCGAGCGCGTCTTTAAATTATTTATTGATTCATTTATTTGCTTACTTATTTTTTTATTTCGCTTTGTTGTTTAAGTAAGCATTAAAATACTAACTTTTTTGACATTCAAGTTTTGTATATTAAACGACTAAAAATCTAAACTTTCCATAAAAGTAAAGTTAAGTTGAGATAATTAAATTTAATTATAAATGGAAAAGTTGGAAATGACTTCTAAAATACTGAGCTTTTATTTGATAAAAAATGAGTTACAAAATATTTGACCTTCAAACTTCACTATTTTGTGAAAGCAATTGTTTTACTTTAATGCCGCCGGTCGTCGGCGGTAAAATTGATGTTAATAAAATTAGATGTTTTTAGTATTCTAAGATACTTTTTAATATTTTAATGTTCTAAAAAAGTTATGAATAAATATTTTTAATTTAAACTAATATTTAAAAAAAAAATATTACATTATCTGAACGCTATTTTTTCAAATTATTTATTTAATTATAATTTTAGATTATTTAAAAATTTCAGTCTGCCACACTTCAAATTCTCATCAAGTTTCTGATTATGGAAAAATTTAATTATAATCAGAATGTGACCTTATGCGCTAACTGTATCTAAAGATAGCCCGATGTGTATTAATTATTATTCCATTCTGTTTTAATCAATGCCAAATATAATTATTAATAAATTATTACTTGTGCCTACCATAATATCTAATAATTAAGTTCTCAAACTAAACAAATGATTTTTGTATCGATTTGTATTTATAACTAAGTTATCAAACAAAATAAAATCTGTAAACATTTTTTTTAACGTTTCGTCTTAATTCCCAGTTCTTATGTAAACGAAAAATTATGTTTGTTCGCTGAACAATTTTTCTGGATCGTTCATCTTCATTCATTATTGTGTCTTTTCACGCCATATTTTTTCAAAAGTTGTGTAAGAAACAATCCAAAGTAAATTGTCTAGAAAATAGTTTGAAAATTAATTTCCTTGGCACTATTTGAATTTCTCGTGTTAATTGCTTTCACCACATAAATTTAGAGTTCGAATTTGGCGTTAACTTTCTAACTTTTTTGAACATAGATTAATTATGTCTGAATTTTTCGGTGCGAAATATTAAAATAATATGATGAATCATATCCCATTGTTTGATCTGTTATGATGGAAAAAAATTGTTAAAAAGTTAGATCAGTTTGTCGGATAAAAACTAGTAAGGTCGATAAACTTACAACTAAAGTTAAAAATTCCTTGCTAATGTCGTGTAACAATATACTTCTTTGTACGTGGGAAGTTGGTGCGAAAAACTTTTCATTATTTTTTTTGCTAGTCGAAATTTGTTACGATTATTTTTCCAAAGATTTTGCATATACATAATTGTTCTTCCTGATCAGAATCGAATGTAGTACCGTAAGTTCCAAGAAGACAATTCAAATGCTACGCATGAAGTACGGTAAATCACATTCTCGATCGAATATTTAATTTGGGTTTACAGAATATCGAATTTAAAAATCTAATATTTTGCTTGAAAAATATGTTTCTGTTTGTGTTGTTAATTTTTATTTCACGAGCTTAGTTGGTACAAATAAAGTTTCAGAAAACCGTTCGGAAAATATCTGGAAAACTCGGTAGCATATAAATGGTGTCTAATAAAGTTAGTGGAGTGAATGCACCATTTCTAAAAGAAAATACAGTAAATTAGAATTTAAAATGTAATAAATCAAGTTAATTAATTTTCTAATCCTTAAAGTAAATTTGAGAAAATTGAAAATTTACGATGAAGATTCAAATAAAAGATGAAAATGAAAATTTAAAAGATTGCAACCTTTTTCAAGTTTATTTCTGAGTTATGTAATTGTTTTTATGATGATGAATTTCTCGTAGGAAAGTAGTGGAAAATTCAATTCTTTCTTCAACTATATTTTCTATTACAAATTTTTATTTTACTGCTGAGTTACTACTAAACATTTATTATAATCTTTTCTGCGGCGCACGATTTACGATTTATTATCATTTGAAACTCGTCAAACATTATTTGAATCGTAAATCGGACGTGGAATTAGCGACATCAAGAAAAATTGAAATTTCAATAAGAAAATATACCACTGAAAAATTTTAATTTTAACTGCCAGCTGCATTACCTACATTGAAATTTAATTTAAAATCTTCGGTTGAATATTATAATTATATATTTATATAAATAATTGAGAAAGTTAATTACAAAATTTTTAATGTACGAAACATACTAATCTGTGTCACTTTGTAATTTTTTTTTTAAGATATATAAATTACTGTCTATTTCATAAATAAATCAATTCATTTTTCTATATCAAAATATGAATGTACGAAATACACAAAAATACATACAAACAAAAATAGTACTTGGCATGGTACTGGGGAGTATTCCATACCCCCCAGAACCCCCGGTCAGAGACCAAAACATTTATTTGAATTTGTTATATGATGATTAAACAGAAACTATTCATTTTTTTAGAATAAATATCTACTTTATATATCGAGACAATAAAACACCGGGGTAGGAAGTCTGTTATCTTCCAGAATAATTGTTTCTCTCTGGCCGATTAGCAATTGCGATGATGTGAAAACAAGGAATCACCAGCAGAAATAAATCGAGTTTTTGTACTAATCTAAGCGTGATTGCAGCGAGGACAGGCACTTTTCTTTCAATCAGCCGATTTTGAGCAATTGAGGGTGAACGTTCTAGTGTTCGAATCTCTTAAAGTTTAATACGAAAACATAGCCTAGTGTTTAAAACTTAGAATTCATGTCAGTTTATCCTAATCCAGGCTTGCACTTGTTTCGTTTCTTTCGGTCATGCACTAATAAAACCAAAAATATTAACTCAGGCGTTTTCGAAAAATTGAGGGTGGAAGTTTTAGAACTTATAATTATGTATCTCTTTAAGTTTAACATAAATATTAACCTAGTATTTTAA
Organism: Cantharis rustica; assembly: GCA_911387805.1. Taxonomy (NCBI): domain Eukaryota; kingdom Metazoa; phylum Arthropoda; class Insecta; order Coleoptera; family Cantharidae; genus Cantharis; species Cantharis rustica. The sequence goes on along the minus strand of OU426878.1, from coordinate 52,043,507 downwards.
CCTTAGCCGAGCTTGATCTGATTTTCTTTTTTTTAAAACTTTGTGAACCTCCTTGATAAAAAGTTTCTAATATATTACTTTACATTCAAAACCATTTTGGCGAATCTTTATGTTTGTAAACCACATCAGCTAACGATATAAATTTCGCATCCTTTATAATACCGGAGGGATTTCAGACGTAAAATCAAGCCGCCATAAGTTATCACTCAAGTAGAAATCCGGAAGATAATGTAACTCATCATCGCCGTACGTCATTATAAGCATTATTTAGAACAAAACTTATTACTCGGATTGTTATTTCGAAAGTAAAAAGAATTTTTTGCAAAGTAAAACTTAATTTAAAAATGCTTTAGCCTTGTGTCGTCTAGTTCAACAATTCTTTTATAATTTCGTGAGAATCCAAGCAATTTTCACGTTACAACACAAACGCAAATTACGATAACTCAGAATTTAACAGACATTGTATTGAAACAATAAAATTTGTAGAAAAGTGTTTTTCAATTGTCTAATAGAATTTTTCGTCGTTTATTTTCAGGTGATGGTGTCAGAATTTTTAAAGTGGTTGCTGATTTTTACGACTCTATCAATCGTAAACTCTTCAGTGTGTCCACAAGGCAAGCAGTTCCTTCATCAAGAGCTTCAAACTTGTGTCAATTGTACGATATGTGATAGTGTTAAGGGTCACGTAGTGCTTCGTCCTTGTGAAGTTCATCGAGACACGATCTGTGGTCCCTTAAGTGAACTTATCCTCGATTGGAAGCCTTCAGAATCGGAAAATCGCCATCGTCACGGTCATCATAGGCATCATCATGAAGCTAAAAATAAAAACTTGCACATTAATACGGAAAATGATGGTAAAAGAGAATTCGAAAGCTCAAACAACAAAGCAGATCATACTTCGGAGGTGATTGGATTAGGGGCTGATGTTACAAGTACCGAGCTTCCTTTTACTACTGCGGAAACGCTTGTATGGGATTGGCAAGCAATTGCCCTCACTTTAGCTGTATTTTCGTGTATTTTATTTTTCCTCGTCATCGCTCTCTACTCTTTACATCAGGCTAAACAATGGAGAAGGCTTAAAGAAAACTTCGAAGCCGGTAAGTTTATCTTACGATTTATTTGTACTTGTCTCGGGATTTCTAACTTGATGTAGGTCGCTGGCAATGCTGCAGATCTTATTTGGTAGGTTACATCTCCGTATTCTTACTGCTTTAATTTTTGCAACCAGACTTGTCATATTTAGTAGTTTAAAGGCGATCATAAATCAAAACTAATTACAATTGAAAAACGTCCAGCAAGGAAGCTTAAGACTATATACACCCAAAGAAATTTATTACCATCCATTATTAAATTCACAGCTACTAACCTACTCATAAATTTACACCCAGATTTATGAATCGGAAAATATATGATACAAAGTCCCTATTTTAAATTTTTCTTTATATCTTGTCGACTTAATTGAAATTTTGTGTTATATTGTTTTAATTGTGTGAAATTTAATTTATATTGCACAGGGCCGGAATTAAATATTTATGCGTTATCTTTGAGAAAGTTTATAAATGCTAGAAACCTATAAGAAAGATAAAGCAATAAGGGAATAAATTAAAACTTTTCTGTTTAATTCTAAATTTAGAATTACTTTAAGGTTTTATGACTCTTTTTACAAAAATGAAAATAATACCCTTGTGTGCTTCTTTGTATGTAGACTACAAAAGTCGTAAATCAATCTAGATATAATATGTCCCGTCCCCCTCCCCCCGTTATAAAATAATAACTATCCAAATTGTGGAAAAGAATTGGATTTAAATATAAGGCTTCGACCACTTTCTTTTTCCTGCTGATAGATAGAATTTCCCACTGAAATCTTGAAATTTGACAATAAATGACAAAAATCAGGCGTTTTAGGATATGAAGAAAATTTAATGGTTAAAAAAATTGCTTTCATAGCAAATGTTGAATTTTTTGTACGAGTTTGTAGAATTGGCGAACGACCGGAGAGGTAAATGCCCAAAATTACAAAGAAATTACATAAAGTACATTCACTCCGAATGACACATTTATTTTTTTAAATGTAAAATATAATTGTTAGATTTAAATTTAATTAACGTTACTTTTATTGCTGGAATTTGTGGTACTAAAATAAAATAATGGTTTTCACAAAATATAAAACTTGAAGTATGGGATAAACACAGATTTGTTTTAACATTTGCAAAAGAACTATTCTTTTGTATTTTGTATGATTACTAAATTTAATTAAATATTTATGTTTATTATCAGATCTGTTCTCTTTCTTTTTTTTCGGTCTAGGACATTTCGCCGGCGACCCATTTCGTCATCAAAAATTCAGTAATTAATTTTTTAATGTTAACATGAGCATCCTTAAGATGTATTTTAAGATATTAAAAACTCCCCATTTTTTAATATATGGTGCAATATAACATAATTATTACAATTTAAAAATTAACGGAATAATTAAAAACTAGAATTTGAAATAATTTTATTGTTGCACCCAGAATAAGTTCACTTATGTACTAATTACAATCAAAAATGTTTTTTACCTGCTTTATTTATTGTTGTTTTGTATTATATTTACAGCCAAACTAGAACCAACCACAATAATTATTCCTCACGTTGGATATTTTTCCAATAAAAAATTTAGTAATTTAATTTTAATTTTAATAATAATTTTACTGATTAAAAATAAATTTATTTTACATATCTGTTATCTATTATTAGTATTGTCGATTATTTGATAATAAAAATTTGTCGTGGCTTCTCGGAAATCATCTGGCAATTATTATTGAAAGTGAAAGGGAATAGGAATTACACCCTGCAATTGTGGTACTGATTAGTGTTTATACCTGTCACGGTGATACATAAAATCTGTTATAACCCGGTATATCCCCCCCCCCCGGGAATACGCTTTTGCAAGAACATTTCCAGATATGGACGACTGCTTAGGTAATAATGTAAAAAACTATAATTTAGCGAAAAATGATTTAAAATTAAAATGTCTACTATATAAAATATAACGTAAAAACTGATACCCCGCCCCCCCGAGATTGCATTGGTTTTATGTCCCGCGGAATATCTCGCTTCACGCAGGACTAAATTTGAATTCAATTTTGCGCGGGAGTTTTCCGATCCTGCATTCTTTTCTAGGAAATGTAAACCAAGCATGTAAAATCTACCGCTTTTAACCCATTCGGTGGGCGCATTCTTATTACTTTTCACGGTCACTGCTTTCGAAGGTATTTCAAGTGGCCGAAAAAGCGCTAATAAATTAGGTCTCTGAATCCTAATTCGCGATACGCGAAAAATATTTGTAAAAGTTGCATTCCGTACACAAACAAAGAACAAATTGCTAATTTTTTGCGAAGGATTATGTGAAAGCTGCAACGTCTGAATGCAACTTAACACAAAATTAGCAATTTACCAACGTATACCAGGTGGGTATGAGATGTAATTTAAAAATTAAAAATTACAATTAACATTATGAATTGTTCGGCAGTGAGTATAATACAAAACAACAATAAATAAAGCAGTTGAAAAGCTTTAAATAAGATTTAAATGAACTTATTCTGAGTGTAAAAATTCAAATAATTCGAAATTTCAATATAAGCAGAGTTTGCTGATTATATTTTACAGAAATTAAGTATGGACTAAATTTCCGACGGTGAACCGGCGACGGCGAAATGTCCCGTTCTAAATATATAGTATATTAGGCGGATGTAGATTACTTATCATTGTAGCTGTTGCTTTTATAATGTTATCCTTATTTTTATCCGACTTATAATAATCTTTTCGAGTATTTCCTTACCAAGATCTGTCTGCAAATGATACAGATTTAAAGTTACAAACTTTCACCTTTGAAGAGGCAATCTCGACGTAACATAAGTAGATTATAATTTTTTTCAATATCAAATACAAAATGATATAAAATGAAAAAATTAACTCGTGCGTATTTTTTTTAAATCATGACTATAAATATATCTTAAATCAACATTTAATTACTGCGAAGTCTACAGTGTAACCACACTGTAAAAAGGTTGTTAAATGGTAAAACTACCTTGGTGGGTATAATAAATTCTGGCTTATTAATAAATAATTTATATATCTACACATTCATGAAAAAATACTGAATGAGGGCTATTTTAAAAACATTAATGATTTATTATTCGCTAAATTATATATTTCACAAAAAACCAAAACTAAAAATAGAAAATTAAATTTAGAATGGAAATAACCGCAAAAATTCAAGTGCGGATTCAAATAAATAGAACGCAACCCAGTTGAACATATTATTTTATTTGGATTATCGAATTTTAATTATTTTGAATTTATCAGCTTATCAAATTGAACTAAAAGTTTACCGGGTGATCTCTATTCTCTATTATGTTCATAGTTGAAGTAAAAAATTTTAAATTTGACGAAGGACAAATTTGAGATGCTTGCAAAAATGAGGCCCCCCGTTAGGGTGTCGTACATTCGAGAAAGCTCCCCGGGGTTTTTGTTAAAAAAACAATCGTTCGTTTGACCTATACAGACCCATCGACAACCATCGCAGAGAGATTTACGAATTCCATTTTAATTATTCAAATCACACAGAATTAAACGTAACAAATTGGCTCCTGTATGTTCTATTTAAGCATATTTTAGAAGCCAATTTGTAAAATTTAATTAAAGCACGCCTCTACACACCAGTTCAATTTGTTAGGGGAAATAAGTGCAACTATTATATCGGGAGTTATATTTCCACCTTTTTGCACATTCGAGTTACCATTCAATTTGCATATAACAAGATCCCACAATATTAAAGCAACTGAAATGGAAGACCTAAAATTTCTATCAATTTTACCGATTTTTTAAGGCAGGCAGGTTTAAAAATTGCCGCTTGTATTTTATTGTCAAATAAAGTCGTTTTATTTTTTGTTAAATCTAGCAAAGCTAAAAATTAATGGTTTATTTGGTTTGTTTGTTAGCGCCGTTGTAAATTAAATTGTTTTTCCGGCCCACCCTTTCTCAGTTTTGTACGTTCTTGCCTCTTCGTGGGTTACAAATTGTCGCACCCCTAACACCGGAAAGATAAAATCTAGTAAATTTACGTTAAAGCGTTTAAATTTTTTACATCTCGAGCCTAATCAGATATTAATCTGCATTCATAATTAACCTCCAGCAGTCGTGGTTAAATAACATTTAATTCTTGTTGTGGTTGTACGGCGAAGATAAAAGACCACCTACAAGATGTACTATACAAAGTGTAAATTACTATAAAACCGCATGGGAAGCTCGTCGGAATTAATTAGTTAAACCAACATCAAAAAGGAAGAGGGTTTCTCATATTAAAGTACAATAAAAGACAGATTGCTAGTAATAAGCATTTATCATAATTAGACATTCCTGGCTGCTTTATTAAACCGCAACTAAATTATGCTTTGATCTGATCCTCCTGGCTACGTTATTCTTCCCGTTACAACATCATGTTTTAGTTTTTTCAATTGTACTGCTTCTATCTAATTTGCCCTCGTACGTACTATATAATTAACTAAACATTGCCTCGTCAGTAACTCGAAAGAATCGAAATTTTCGTTATGAATTTAAATTAATTTGGTATTGGGAAAAAGCACCCACGCGAGCACATTTTAATTAAAAGAAAATTTAAATATTTATTTGCATAAATGGATGAAAAAGCTTAAGTTGATTTTAAAACGAAGCTTAAATGTGGGCAATTTAAATTTATTACATTAAAAAGTATTGGAATACTTTTTATGATTTCATAAAAAATAATGCCATTTTTTGACAGATTTTCAATTTTCATTTAACCCGGATTACCGTAAAGGGTATTTGTTTATATTTGCTGGTACATGGTGACTTCAAAGAAACTATTCATCCAAAGTTATGTTATCCAAATTTATTTGGAGCGGCTGTGTCGTGACATCAAGATTTTCGGATCCTTTGATGTTAAAGGTTTTTCTTTAATTTTGTAACATCGCAGCTGTACTGATTTTAAAGACAGGAAGATATGAATGGAATTATATACAAATTAATGATCTTAAGTTTTCTTTTAAAAAATTAATATTTGAAAACTCTAGAAAAATATTTTCTAATATTTGAAAGCCAGTTCGTATTGCCAGCTTGCAGCTGACATTACAGCTGGTAATGCATCACTTTGGATATTCTTAAAAATTTGCAAAATTAACGGTTTACGTAGTTACCCTTACTGTGTAAGTAATAATTCAGTCAGCGACCACCACTCGAATAACACAACAAATTAATTTTGTTGCATTATTTACTCTAAAACTAATGAACCGATTAAATTTTGTTTTTTGACGATTTTTCGACTACATCGTTAACTCTAAAACTACACGGTCGATAAGATTGATTATTATAGTTACAATCTAGTAAATCTATATCCTCTTATTTATTTTACTGCACAGTAAAATTATAATCAAAACAGAGTACACGGAGGGAAGAAATTTGATAATCTAGAAATTTATGATCAATTTTAAGTTTATTGTGGTCTTATCAATAAATTATTCCATTTGAAAGTTGGGCTTAATTATAAATTTAATTAAGTTTAGAATTATACTTGATTACAATAAATTTAGAGGTAATTAGTGGCAACTGGTACGGGGAGAACGGTGGGGCACGACTCTGCCAAAACAAAATAATAATGCAATAATGCTCCGTTATATTTTTTTCAATTATATTAAATATTGAAACCTTTTTCTCAAAGAAAAGAGAGAAAAAGATCCCAAAGGTTTTAAAATGGGAGTCTAAAAGCCCTTTTTGAACACGAAGAGGGGGGGGGGGGTAAAATACATTTATAAGTGAGGTATTTTTTTATGAAAACCATGATATAATAAGCAACCTCACACCTTATTATTTTGATATTAGCTAATGGAAAGCTCTTAGTCGAATTTTAAAATCTACTATACAGGGATGAGGTCATCAAGATTCCCTACTGCTTGTCTAGCAGCTCTTCCATTGTCTTGATACAGAATGTTTCTTGGGAATGGTGCCAAGAAACGTTAGACACTTCTGGTCGACTTAAAACATTGCCAAGCTGAGAATTTTTACTTTCTCTCAAACAACGAAATATTTTGACTGCCACTCCAGACTGTCCATTTTAATTTTTTGTGCTTTTTCACACTTTCTTTTTGGAGCGGAGTCACGGAACTGCTTTTCCAAATATGTTGACCCCTGACTTTCTTTAAAAATTATAATTTGTCTATCATTCTGTTTATTTTCATCTAGATTTATTAATAGAGTGGGCGAACGTCTATCATATTATATTTTTACCTGTTGGAAGTTATTTTTAGGATGATCGTCCTTACCAACACATCTGGCTTAGCTATTTATACTCCACGACTACATTCGTAAAGTTTTATTTTTTACAATAAACTTTTCGAATATACGGTAGCAAATTTATGAATTCCATAACTATTTGGCTATTTATATCTCAAAATTGTTTGAGTTCAAGTACTTCAGTTCGAACAATTTGGTCAGATAGCTTCTTCTTGCGTCTCGATTGACATTCACAAATGCTAACGTTTAAAGCTCGGTTAATTAACAATTATTTCTACTGTGACCACCACTAATTAGCCACGTTTATATTTTTTATAACCAAATCAAATTTGACCTTCATAGACTATAGCAAAAATTAATATTTTATTGTCGAACAAATTTTAAGGTAGTGGTTCTACAATTCGAAAGGTGGTCGTAAATGTTTCTTTTTGAATAGACCGAGGTGCGGTTGGAAGTAAAATTAACCACAAATAAGACACGAGTCGTAAAAGTGGTAAGGAATATGAAAGGTTAGAAAAAAATAGGTAACATTGTCGGAAAAGATAAAAGGAAGACGTAACAGTTCGTTTCCATTAGTTGATCAAACCAAAGAGGTGACTGTCGAATCGATTGGATTTATTGCTGCAGTCTTGAAAGTATTACGTAGATTACTATCTAGGTTTTATTGTTCCTCAGCAGAGATAGATTTCCAAATGTTGAGCCTAATCCACCTTTCAGCAAACGCAAAATTGACGATGTGCTTGTCAAGTATTTCTAATCTAAATGCTTAATCATTATGGAGCGAATGGCTTCAATCGAAGTTTTATTTAGTCAGGTACTGGGGATGGACTGGCAAATGTGCGTGTGGGCCGCTATATTGCCTTTTTTAAACGATTGATCTATTTAAACAAAATTATTAGAAGAACTAAGAATGGATGTGATCAGTGTAGAAAGTAAGTCGTTAACGAATGCTTGTGATAATCTTGCTATTTTCTTGTGCAGTATACAAAACTTTATCTTTTACGCCGCATGTTTTGTAAATCGTTGATTTTTATTTGAATTGACATTTTCTATATTATATTTAATAAGCAATCGAAAAGAATTTAAAAATGAATTTTTAAGTGGACTTTTGTAGTAATTAGAAGTATGTATGTATTTTTATTTATTTAACCGTTCAAAATTTATTTAAGCACGTTTTTCTTAGTTATATGCGACTGAAGATCGAAAATGATTGTGAAATAGGGCTTTTTATTTTAAATTTGATCATATTTATATTATATATTTCAACAGCAGTGTTGAAAGTAAATCACTTTCCGCACTAGTGTGTAAAAGTGGTTGATTATTTATAATTGAAACCAGTGTTGAGGTATGCTATTACGTAACAGTAGACAGAACATTTATGGTTCGTCGTTCGTAAAAAAAAATAAAAATAAGATGTGTACAAATAAATTTATTTTGTTAATAATTTTAATCTCGTATTATTTGTTTCAATCAATTGCTCCCTCCCCTCCACTGGTATGTGCCTCTGCAATTTAATATAAAACATTAAAAATTGGCCAAGTTAGCCATTTTTAATATTTCTTCTTCTTTTACTACCGTTATCCGGCCACTCCTGAACGTAGGACTTTTCTTTTACATTTTTTAAATGGTTTTTTTAAAAAGAAGTTTTGGCATTTAAAACGTCACGCTTGTCGAGCGTGTTGGCAAGCCCATAGATCAAACTTGGGCATTAGATCACAACAGTGCAGTCGGCGCGATCGAGCACTGAACCGCAGTCTCCCGTAGATTTAAGCTCTATACCACACCGCTGGTGGTATACCTTCTGCTATTAAAGTAACCAAATTAAGTCTGGATGTATTCTAATTTACTTATGATTCTTTCTATGATTCGCAGAGCACTCTCTTGATATATTATAGTAATAATAAAAATTTTAAATCCTAGTTCTTTGATTAAAATACCTGAATTGACCAATTAAATTCGTAATGAAATTATTTAAAAGTCCGGTATTGCAATTGGTATAATTTTTTGTTTTCCAGTACTCTACGCAATAGCACACACGTTATGCTGTTATGTCATCTAGATTTTTTGGCAGTCAGTGTTATATTAATTTCGAAAATCTAAGTAAACCAATAGAATCTTAAATTAACTTTTCAGATTTTTGATTTTTAGTGAAAATTAACAAATTTTTAGTAAGATTCAAATGTTTTTTATGTTAAATTAATATTAAAATTAAATTTATAATTTATTTCAAAGGACAAAAGTTCTTTAATTGAATAATAATAGTTTGTTACATTAACAAACGAACTTGATAAATATTATGTAAAAGATTAAACAGTTGTTATGCAATTAAATTCAATAGTACTTGAAAAATCAAATTATTTTGACCATTGTAAGAAGAAATTCTACCTAATTTGACGTCAAATACAATTGAATTTAATTAAAACATAAAATCATCCAATTAAATAGTTTTTGTAAGTAAGTTTTGTTTAAGTAAGTTATGAATTGAATTTTAATTTTAATTTAACATAGAAAAAATTTGAATTTACTATAAATATTATCGCACATTAATAATAATTATTAATCATATAAATTGAATATCAAAGAAATTTTTTATAATCATGCAGAATACAAAGTTTAAATTTTGTTTTTGTAATTATGGGATATACAGTGGCGTTGTTTGGTCAGAAGAGCGGAGACAGGCGACACGTGTCTTCCAGTGTAAATTGTGCAAAAATTAGAAGAAAGAAGCACCAAAATTGATAAAATCAATCTGGATAAAATAGCAGAAAGGTTCTGGTTACTTGGAGAAAAGGAAAGTAGTTTGCATTGTCTAGTGACGTTATGTCACTGAAGGAAATCTTTCCGTATTTTACCTTAACATTAGCAAAGCAAAAACAAAATTATATTTTTTTTTATATATTTAATTTGCCTTACGTCCTGTTATTTCCATGTGATGTACCAAGTGACACAAGGCCGTATTTAGATTAGATTTTCGGGGGGGGGGGGGTTAATAATATTAAAAAATAAATAGCTAATTTATTAAAATACAAAGGAAACTAAAATTCCAAACAAAAAATAAAAGTATAAAGTACAACATATTTAAAAAATAAAAAAATACTACAATAAAAAACAAATATAAAATAAAAAATAGAAGGAACTCGATAAATAAATATCTAAATAAAAAAGTTTAAATTCTAACTTCAATACCGTCAGCACGGACCGTCAGTCATGCTAAAATCGGCAAAATAAATGCAGTTTTGGTAATTTTTTTAAATTTAAATTTTGTTATATAAATTTTTGAAATGTAATGTTTGCAGAAAAATGAGTAGTGGGAGGTTTTTCTTTGCCAAGATGGCGGAAACGATGGAGGCCTAGATTTCGCTCCGCTGATTTTTTGAGTATAATTTTGTGCAAGTGTTTTTGCAATTAAGATTTTATTTTTGAGTAGTATTGTTATTAGAAAATTTTGTTTAAAAGTATTTTGGTCAAAAGTGACCGCAAAAAAGTTGAAATTTTGTGAGAAGATTGTTTTTATTTAATTAAAACAATTATTTTTTTGAGCGATTTTTCTTTATTTATGTTCGATATTCAAAGAAAATTTTGATTTTTGTGAACTTTATTTAATGGTTGTGTTTGTGCACAACTTTTAAATTTTTGTGCCATTTTAAAAGTTTTGTTTACTACGATATTTTTAATAAGTTTAAACTTATTCATATTTTAATTTTAAACTTTTTTGTAAAAAACCGTCTAATAAAATTTTTTAATTTAATAAAAATCACAAACTAAATTTTTATTTTACGAATGGTAAATAATGTTGTCAAAACGAAGAACTAAATTACACCAAAATATAAGACAATTTATGGGTTTGCAATGCCCACTCTAATTTATTGCGGAAGTGTTATTTTAAGCTATGTTGCCGATGATGGTCATAAAATTTATTTTTCTTTTAAAATTTTTGGTTCAAATATTTATAGCAATTTAAAATTGTTACCATAATAGTAAGAATTAAGATAAAATATCTATTTCATTTATTTCAATATAATTATTTTTCAAAAAATCGAAAATTAATTAATAGGAGTAATAACTAACAATATTAATTAAGGGGCCGCAGACTTTTACACAGTACTGTAAATATATAGGGCTTTTTTATATTCTTCATTGTCAGTTTTTATATTTTTGCAATTTAGTAGTAGGTGTATTCAATCCAGTGTCACCAATCGCCGGATTATAATACGAATTTCCGATTTTTCAATTTGAGATTTAATTTATTAGAAATATCTCTTTAGTTTTAATTTTTATTTAAACACTTCAAGTTTAATGTTTTTGTTATAGTTGTAAAAATTGTTTTAGTTTTTCAGATTTTTTTTACTTGATAAATAATTTCGCGGGGGGGGGGGGGGGGGAGTTCTAACCCTCTAAATTCTCCCCCCCCCGCCCCCGTTAAAACGGCCCTGAAGTGACACTTGGTATTTCATAGTTCTGTGAGTACTGAAATATATTGAAGTAGAGCGCTAACCTTGCTAGATTTTTATCCCACAGAACAAACTTGGGAGTTTAGATCATAGCAGTGTAGTTGGTACGACCAAGCATTGAACCGCGGTCTCGCATTTCGCAGCCGGTTGATTCAAGGCTTACACCACACTGCCGATAAAAATTATATAAAATTAAAAATAATTAGTCGATAGAATAACAAAGAATCGTCATGAGTTTATATAAATTTCAAATCGAAAAAATTAGCATGAATAATAATTTTGATCGATTGATTCAACATCATAAATTTGAAATTTGAATTACAAATTTAAAAGAAGCGCAGACATGTTGTTGAAAATTAATTACTCGTTAATTTTGTTCACTTTTTAATTATGTAAAGAAAAGGTTCTTATTTAATAAAATCAAATTTGGAATATCTGTCTTCATCTATCTTTGAAACCAGGAAACCGGGAAACGGGTCTGAGAGGTATTATACACTAATTATGAAAGTAGATAACCGTCTACTCAACTGCATGAACCAAACTGGAATTTGAGAGTTTGGAAAAATCCGAAATAGAAAAAAGGTACACAAATTTCACCCTTAACTGAAATTTTTAAAACTCAGATTGCATAGACAAAATTATGACGTCTTCATAAATAATAAAAATTTATTGCAAACGCCCACCTTAAACATAAAGCTGAAAAAAAAGCAATTTGAATCCAAAATTGTTAAAGTGAACCGACATAAACCAATTACCGTAGTTCGATGGTGCCGCTGAAAAACAAAAGTGGACACTGAAAAGCTTCTAATTATGTAAATACAAATTTTTCAACGGATAAAATTGGCTTATCCTAGTGGTAGTTGACTGAAAAATTAGAGCATACAGAGGGATACAATATGGAAGTACTACAATAGCACTAAAAACGATAAAGTAATTTTTTTGAGATTTTTAAGTTTCCGAAATAAAGAATTTTGTGAATAAATACCGCGCATTGTTAAAATACCACGAGCGCGTTTAAGCACTTAATTGCTAAATATCTGCAATTAGCAAAAATTTAGATTTTGTTTGAAGTTTTCACATGTCATAACAAATCGTTATGATTAGTTAGAAGCACGAGCAATCACATCCAAAATGTGTTAACGGAAATGAATTTTTTATGCCGTAAACAACACGCTTTGGAAGAAATTTTGTGAAAAAATAGTACATGCGTTCAACACATGCTAATTTTTGTTTAAAATGATAAAAAGTATGTAAATATCTGCATCTACTTCATCCATCACTTGCTTAAGTAACAAGAAATTTAAATTTACCTCATTGCTATGTATAGGAGTTTTGTTTCAGAAAAGGAAATCATTTTATTCATGCCATACTTTGCGTGTAATAGGTATGTCTTGGTTTTTCTTAAATTTGAATAAAATTGAATTTGATGCAGTGGAAGATTAAAGTTTCCAACTTTCAAAAAGTTGGACGCAATAACGAAAACTTGATTAATTCAATTTGGATTTTTAAATTAACTTCATCAAAGCTTTGGCAATTTGCATTTTTTGCAGTAGAGTACACTAAAAATTGATATTTGGATTTAAATTCAATTTTTTCTAAATTTTTTCTTTAAATTCCCGAATGTTGTAACTAGGAAAAAGACGACGGTAAATTGCGTTGTCCACTTATTTTGCACATGATGAGATATGCATCCATCCATTAATTAAGAAGGTTTTTGTTCTGATGAATTATGAGTGCCTTAATTAATGCATCCTTTTGTTATAAATGTTTGTAAATAAGAATTACAAAGTCTAATGAGAAAAACGTTGAGTCGCTGTTAGCAACGCACAATTTGATTAAGCGGTGTAACCAGAGACTATCGGAGTAGTGGCTTCTTCCGATTAGATTTACTTATTAGTCTTTGCACGAATACTATCTATGGCCTCGCCGCTCTACGGAAGTGACGTAAAATTATCTTGGTCGTTTTACGTTTTCAAAGTACCTACCTAAGATTATTATTTATTTTTAATTCTTTTTTTAATTTCTGAACCAAACAGTGTAGCGTTTCTTCATTAATATTCAATTTGACCGGCTATTTCAATGCGAGAGATTTGCATAAACTAAAGAGATTTCAAATTATTTTTTTTAAATCTAACAAAATATAAATCGGTTTAAAGGTACCCACTAATAAAAATGAAGAGCAAGCTAAAATTCTATATGGAATTCTGATAGCGAACCAAATATTTCTCGATGATTTACAGCTTTTAAAATGTCATACGAAAAGCTATGAGGGTTGTAAATGCGAAAGAAAATAAGAAACATCCACTAGAAAGTTATTGTGTGGATCGAAAAGCTATGGTAACCAAAACTATTCTTTTACGAAGTAGTATTACTTTGGATCTCCCATCTACTATAAATTATATTGTTGAATCCGGAGTGACTAACTAAAGTTATTTTACTAAAACACTTAGCTCTCAGGTGGACAGCAGCACTCTGTGGTTGTAACAATTTGTATCTATAATTATCATGACTTGCAACTTAAAAGCTAGAGCTTTTTTCTAAATTCGTAACTCTCTGATCATAATAATAGTGGTTCGTAAATTCCTTTTGGATATTTTACGTGCTTTCGACTTAGAAATTAGAATTTAATTTTATTTGGGATAGTTTTTACCTGAAACCTAAATTTATAAATTGATCAAATAATGCAAATTAGATATACAATTACTACACCTACCACACAATGAAAGCCGCCAGTGTTGTACTGCTAACGGTGTATAGTGAGAGTAATGATATCACAAATTGTCAATTAAAACGTTCTTCTAAATATTCTAAATTCTATTTATTTAACCAGAACTACATGATGTAATAAGTTCAATTTGCGCCTGGTGAGCATAACGATTATTAGCACATCACCGTACTAACAGTATGGAAATTTTACTGCGAAAAATAATTAATTGTAATTAAATTAATTACGTTAAAAAAATAGCAGGATTATTCGAAGCAATTGTCTCCTTCCGTTGCGTTCTCGCTTATCCATCAATAGTGTAAAAAAGTATTAGAGAATATTATAAGAGTAGTGCGTTAACTAAGCCGATGAATGTAAAAATTTTCAAAAAAAATTTATTATAAAGTTATAATATGACTACTTCAAAAATACGCGTAAAAAATAACTGAAAGCAAGGTTTTGATTGGCTGTTTTCAAATGGCCAGGACCGTCCTAAGATAATTTATATATTTATTTTCCTATCATTTTCTTTAAGAAATTGATTAATATAAAATACTCATATCATTTAATTGGCTCTGTACCAAAAAAGATTGTAAATAATATTTTATTCGTTTTAGGGCTACACAAGATCAAAATAAAAATTGCCGCCCCCAAAAGGCTTGCGCCCTGGGGCTATAGCCCATTTAGCCCTGTGGTTAAGGTGGCCTTGCAAATGGCTTGATTTTATTTTATACAAGTATTTTTGGACATAAATTGGACTCAAAATAGCGAATCTACTTAGACGGTGAAGTTTTGAGCTGCTGCTGTTATTAAAAACTTCCCTGGGACACGTCAAACTTGAAAATTACGGATCTTAAAAAATAGAGACTTTAGAACTCTTTTTGTAGTTAAAAACATCCTTAGAATGTAGCTGCAGCAGAAAATTACGGATTTTAAAAAAGCTGGATTTTAGATCCACTCCTGTCAATAAAAACATCCGTAAAATTGCCAAAACTCCAAAATTACGGATGTAAAAAGGCGGGATCTTTATTTTTAAATTAAAATTAATTAAAAACGTTAGTAATAACATAATTAACGAAATCTAATTTAAAATAAATTTATGAAATTTATGAAATCAGTTGCAGCGAAAGGTAGCCTTAAAACTCCTTCGTCTGCCTTTCGCGTTTTTTTGGTACTATAAATTACTGATAGAAACAGAAAAATAAAGTAAAAGTGAAAATAAAATGTAATAAAAATAAGAGTAAAATTAAAAGTAAAAGTAATTTGAACAGGAGTACAGGTGGAATGTGAAATGAAATTGAATGTGAGAGTTTAAATGAATTAATATAATTAAAATAAGAAAAAATAATAAAATATAAATATAAACGAATTTTATAGTTCTTGGGCAATGCTTTTCTGGCGTTATTCGTCTTTTAGTTAAAGATTTGTTTGAGTCGGATTTCCCGCGGTGGGAGAGGGGTGTCGAGAGTAACTATTTGAATTAAACTGGAGATTGTAGTGACGGAATTCAAGGGGAGGGAATTGGAGCTGCAGTTAGACTTTAATATTCAGATGAGAGATTAGCTTGTCGGGTGAGAAATCAGTTGCAATCGGCTCCACCTACTAAAATGCACTGCAGTACTTATTTACGCCAAACACACGTACCGTCAACAGAATAAGTCATTCCCGGATTTTTATGTGTAAAATTGATTTTTAAAATTCGATTATTTTAAGGCGTTTCTCAAACCGCATTGCTCGTTGCCAATATCAGCAGAAAGGAGATATGAACGACATAAAAAAATTAATGTTGATCTTCTGTTTAATCGCTTTATTTTAATGCCATCTTTCAAATTCTACAAAAATGTTGGTGAAATTTATTAAAAACTAGATTCTGATTCTCAGACGTATAAATAATTCAAATAGTTTAGTTACCCCATGAAGGATAAATTTATCCTTATCAATGCGTCCGTAAATGGATTAACGAAATTCCTATATTAAGCTCATTGTAGCATTTTATAATTGGAAAAGTTAGTTCTCTTAGTTATTTTTACTTACCTAATTTTCAGTAAAAACCTTAAAGACTAAGACTGCTCAAAAGAGTTACCCGATAACTAAATTATTGTCAGTCCTATCCTGGATCTAGAGTGCAGAATTTATTAAAAACTTGCATTTATTTTAATTAATTAAACAATTAACTGTGGATGGCCTCACTCACTACGATCAAGGATGAACTTCTTGATTTGACAAAGGTCAAATGCAATAAATCAACTGCGTAAAAACAAAAATTTGATTAGACGCTTGTTGGCGAAGAGAGAGGTGGGAGGGTCAGGCGAGAAGAGAATGTCTTGGGGCGACTGT
This sequence comes from Cantharis rustica, assembly GCA_911387805.1. Lineage (NCBI taxonomy): Eukaryota > Metazoa > Arthropoda > Insecta > Coleoptera > Cantharidae > Cantharis > Cantharis rustica. The sequence goes on along the minus strand of OU426878.1, from coordinate 52,026,707 downwards.
ATTTTATGTTGCAGCCGGGTTTGTATTGTGTCATTCCTCACTAAAACAAGTGCTGCACTTATTTGTGTTGAGCGTACACACCGTCAACAAAATGAGGTATTCACCGACTTTTATACGAAAACGCTCTCTTCTTCATGCTTTTCTACTAGGTTTAGGATTTTTAAAGATATTAGTAGACCCAGTTTATTTTACTCTGATATAAGTGCAAGGACCTGTTTTCAAAATGTGTTCAAGGAGATTTGGAATATTTTCATGTAATTTAAATTAGGCCGGCGTTCACTTTTCACCAAGGTAAAATAAATAAATTGCAGAGTAAAACCAGAGTTACTAAATCTTCTGTTATTATTTAACTCATTATTTGTTATTTATTGTGGGGATTTTCTAAAAAAACATTTTTAAAAACAAAAAACTTTAAGTTTGAAAAGTAACCGTAAACCGAAATAATATTTGTCATCTTTCAGTGGGTTTAGTGGAACAATAAAATCCCGTTTGAGTTTTAAAATAATTTTTGATTTTTAGAAGTCTTATTTTATGAGTTCGCTAATGGAAACGCCATTTCATTTGTTTGAACGAGATTTCTTCTGAAACTAAAATTAATCGTAAAGAAAATATTAAATTTCATTTGCTGTGCTTTATACATTTAACTTTGTTTACTTTTATTGTTGTGCATAAATAACATATCCACTGTCAACATGTGTCTTTCCATATAAAGATACAACACAATGAGAAATGTTTCCTCCATTGTAATGTGCAAGATAATGTCAGCTATTCAGTCAAGTGCAAACGCAACTTGTACGGATAAGAAAATGCCTCTGCTTGATTCTTAAAAATTAAAAAGAGAAATTTCGTGTAGAACTAGGATTTATATAAAAGATTTATGCAATAAATATTAGATGACTGACGGTCTTTTCTATATAAATAAATTATTTTACGAGGTTTCACCTCAATTATCTAATGGTCCTAAATAATGAATGCTTTTTCTTTGGATAAAAATTTACTTGGTTACGTGCGCTCCCTAATTTGTTTCGCAGTTTCCTAAACAACTTCTTTATCGATCTGGAATCTGGGTAAATTAAGAAACGTTAAATATTTACACAAATTTAATTAAGAATTAAATTTCTTTGGGAGCTCTAATCATTTTTTGATTTGTTTGTTGAAGCTCATAATACAGGGTGAAGCGAATCGAGTTCACGTTCTTAGTGCGTGGTATCGTCTGTCTAATTTTAAGTAACCTAATGGTTTTTAAATTGCCCACTAAAACGCTAATTACAAATCAATTCTACACAGCTTTGTCATTAGCAGTATATTTTGGAAGCTGTTAACGAAAAATTAAACGTTTTTCTACGTTTCCGCTCTGGAAAACGATAACGCAAGCATTCGAATTTGAAATGCACAGATTGATTTACAATAAATTATTATACATAAATAATTAATTACTCGTTTGCAAAGTAGAAACATTGTTGCAATGTTCATATCACAACAAAGGCAGCGCATTTCTTATTTGTTACATAAGCCGAATTTATGGATTCAGCTCAGGTTTTTGTTTGCAATAAAAAATAAAGAATTGGGAGTTTATGTAAATATTGCTGGGAAATATCAAGGTTAAGTGCGTTATCTTAAATTAAATTAATTTTATGTCTTCTATGTACGCTAATTTATGATTACACATAATGAGAACATTATTTTGTTATATGAAACGAAATTAGTGTCTGGCTCCATATAATTTAATTTGCTTTTATTTGATTGGCTAGGTCATGAACTTCAATTCGCTACCTGGAGTGAAAATTAGTCCAACAGATTTTCACTTTCACTTTTCCTTTTACTTGAGTTCTAAGACAAAATGGAACAACAAACCGAAAGAAAATGCAACGCAAGTGATATTTCCACTTCATTTTTTACAAAAAAATGTTGTCATTGTCGGCAACGTGAAAACATTGAAATATGTATATAGGTAGTTAAATTCCAGAATGTGAAACATCACAAACATGATGCCTTATAGGAAAGAAAAGGTTAATCGGGTTTACCAGTACCACAACCTAAAACCATATGGTTAAAATTTATAACTACATCAAATAGCTAAAACAAAATTTTAAAAAGAAATTAAATGTTAAAATTTGTCTTTTTGCCTATCTAAGTCAGTAGAGCCAAACTTCAAATAGCAGAAAAATTAATTTTATTTAATTTTTTTACTCAGGTTTCATCTCAGCTAAGTTCCAAAAATTAGGTAACTGAATAACTTGAATAAGTTCAATAATAACATGAGCGTTAATAAAATAGTAGACATTTTTTTGATAATTTAATGCAATGTAAATTAACAGACGAGATGTCTTGTCAATTGACAGGATTAGCATTGCTTGAAAGCAATATTTAAATTATTGACAAAAAGTTTGCATCTTAGACATTATTTTTAATTGACTCACTTGATTGAATTGAAAATGTTTGTTTATTTTATAAATCAAGGAATTTTTTAACTCGAAACTTATACGCGCATTATTCGATTATTAATAAGTGGTTTAAAAATTTCGGCTAAGGGGTATGATTTTACAATACTGCAAGCTATAACGGTTTGAATATGTCGGAGGGAATATGTCAACCCCCCCTCCTCCCGAAACTCTCTGCTCTGTTACAGCATAATTTTGCATGATCATTTGAAGAAATTACCGAAAATAAGGCTCCGACCGCATTGCAATAAAAGTTGCAGCGTTTTGCTGATAAATTGAGTTAAAATAATTTTTTAAGCACCTGGCAGCCGAAAACTGCCTTAAAGTTTCTTCATCTGTGTGTTGTTTACTTGACTTCGACTTTTTCAGAGCCCGCTGGACTCACTGGAGTAGCCTGGGAACCATTTCTTGACTTGTTCTGTTGCCGTTGGGCAGGGTGGTAGATTTTTAAACGTACTTGTGTTTTTTCGATTATTGTTCCGTTAAGTGGTGAGTTTTCGCGGATTTTGGTTTGTCGATCAGTTTCAGACTGCTAACTATTGCTGCTACCACATTCAAGTTGACATAGTGTAGTGTCAGTTGGGCTATTGTGATTTCCAAGAGTCCAAGAGTAATTTTATAGGCTTCCTCCAATTTTTACTGGTACAGCAAGAACCAATAGCTTTTGGTGTTGGTCCTGGCGTTCCTATTTTGTCTGTTTTTTTGATCTTTACACAAGAACTTGTCACATGTGGTCTTGCGAATTTTACATATCTTACAGCGGATCTGCGTCCGCTTTGGGTTTGTCCGAACGACTATGGCCCCAGTTTGAACTTTTTGTTCGGCGATTTTACCGCTACGTCGATTTCAATTTATTTTTTGTATTGCAAAGATACCTTTGTTATCGAGTTCATCTTCAATATGGGATGGCTTGGGAAGTGAGGGAGACGGTGGGCTACTGCTGCAACTCGGAGGTATCCCCGATGTGTGGCCTGAGTGCGTGCGAAGCAATTTGGCCTCTACAAGAAATTCAGATCCAGATACTTTTGTTGCCATCTGTTTTTAGCATTGTGACTAACAATAGCAAGAAAGACTTCCTATCGCGGCATCTGTACATTTTTGCTACGTTTGCTACCTTGAAACTTTGTGTTTCCAGGTTCTCCGTGACTTGATCGGTCGTTATTGACCCTTAACTACCACTTTCAGGGATTTTTATTCCTCCAGACGGTTAGTGTAGAAGCCTGCACTGACTGCTGCTAGGCTTGATTCAAGCAGTTTGTGTAGCTTCCTGTAATCTTCTGGTTGACTCGGATAGATCACTAGTCCGTCAGTCACGCTTCTAACGCTCTTATATCGGATTTCCTCGGTTTTAATTTTTTTTACTAAGGCGGGCCATGCCGCGGCGTTTCTAAGGGTGACTGGCTTTGAAGTAGCTTTGGCTCAACATCGGCTTCTACAGTAAGTTGGCTTATGTTCTATCAGTCCTGTTCCGAGAATCTCGACATGGGCTTGAACTGGACCGGTTGGAAGTTTTTATCTTCTTTAGCATCCATCGCCGAGAACTAACTGGTGCTAGCTCTCTCCGGTGTTGAAGAGGGTGGGGTGGGTGTATCCGCTTGATTGGCTTGCGATTACTTCCAGCCAGCAGCTAGTTCAGATGATCGGCATCCACAAGATGGAGCTGGGTTTTGGTTGGGTACTTACTTGGTTGATTGTCTTGGTTTTCCCGGCTCTGAATTGTTGTAAACTGGGTGTTCGTTGCTCCATTGTTTGTCTCTATCGGTTCTTGATTTGGCCGTTGGCGGTGGATTTAATTTTCTCAAATCGGCCCCTATCTGATCGTTCAGCTTTCTTATTTTTTCGACTCGATTCATTGAGTGTTCGTGGTTTAGACTAATGACTTATCCTGGTTTGTCATGTTGTTATTTCACAATAACTAATTACACGTCTGACTTACTCGTTTGTCTGAGCATGAATGAATCAGTTATCATACTAAGTTTATATTTATCCAATAGAAATTGGGGATAATTTTAATAGATAAAAATTCAGCAACATGATCGAGTTGTCTAAAGTAAAGCTCAGAGTAATTTAATTGTGATCTCTTTTAGAATCAAAGTACACAAAATTGTAAATGCACTTACCCTTCTATATTACGCCCATTTCATCACTAAAGGCCAAAGGGGGCCTCTCTCTCTTTTACGTGTTATTAAATATACTTGCGTAGACATGCTAATGTTTGGTGTCTTAATTTTCTTTTTAAAAATAGAAGACATGTAAATTTTCGTCACACGCTCACGTATCCAATATCCAGATTGCTGGTTTAAACTACGTAATTATTATTTTTTGATGCAACTTGTTCGGAGTTAGATTAAATTTTTCCGATTGCTCTAAATTCTTTTAGCAATTCTTGGCAATGGAATCGTAAATTTACAAATCGATCTATTTTAATAATCAAGGATCGAAACAAACAATTTTATGTTTATTGTATGTAAACTGGGTAACAGCCAAAGATAATTTGTACAGCAAATATGGTAGATTTGATTATTGTATTGTAGAAGGTATTATTATGTACCTATTAATTTATTAAATGAGAGCGATTACATAATCCAAAAATAAAAATTTTAAATTTAACTTTTATTGCGACGACCTTTATGATGAAGTAGTGCAGACTTCGGGCAAACTTTCAGGTGTACAAAACACAAGTAAGCAATCTGGCATGAAAGTATTTTTTCAACATCTCATAATTCATATTTTCATTATTTTTAGACTTGAGCGACGTATAAATATTTAAGGTAGGATGTTTGTAATTTAAGAAACATAGAAACGCTTTTAGGTGTGTTACTCGAAAATTACACAAAATAAGTTAACATTTTTAGTTTCTATTGCGAAACGACACTTTTGGTATATTATTTTAATGAATTTTTTATTTGAAAGTCTCTTATTTGAAGGATAACAAAGAATAAGCAGACATGAATAAAATTGTAATATCAAGGGATGAAAAGATCAGCGGCTTACTATCTCGGATTTTTACGCACTCCAATTTTTTCATAAGGTTGCTTTTAGAATACTTTTTAATGGAATGCAATAAAATTATTAATCATTTGATCGTCTGCATGCATCCACGCAAGGCAACAAAACATACTTATAGAGAATTCCAATATCCATTTCGGGAGAGATTTCGCATCGACATGAGAATGTTGAAATAACACGTCCATATTTTGGTTATGCAGACGAAACATTGCACACTTTTAGAATTTTGAAATTGTTTGCGAACTAAAAGCGTCAAAAGGATAATAAATTGGAGTGAGGAATAATTTCGTTATACCTTAAAAGTTTTTTAATTTATCAATTACGTCTTTGCGTGCTTTTCGCTGGCAAATTAAAAAAAAATCAGGGCATATGTAACAGAAGGGATGATAAATTACTTTTTCATATAATTTTGATGGTGACAGCGTCGCAAGCAAACGAGGACAATAAAGTACGAAAATAACAGCACTTTGATTTGGAAACTTTATAAAAGCTTCTCAGATATTTTCTGCTATACCAAGTTCATTTATTTATAGTTAATTGTTTTAAGTGCTTCGATATTAAAATTTTTAAATGATTTATCGTTGCCAATCAAGTATGGCTTGCGTGCCTAAAGTGCAACAAATCTAGCTTTATTGCTCTCTTCCAATTAAAGTTTTTGTTGCACAGATTTATGTTTGGTTTCTCATCCAAGAGATCCTTAAACTGATTCGGTCTGATTTGTTCTTACCTGGAAGCTGATGGATCTAAAAAATATTTCGTTTTTATCAACTTCCCGAGCTTTGCAATACATCATGAAGAAATACACCCGCGAGGACTATAAACTTTCCAAAGGTGACAGCATATAAAAATAAAATTGTTTTCTCAACACTTATCGATCATGACAAGCTCAACTCATTAAATTGTGAAAAAGGGCTTTTTAATTTTTGTGACGATCAAAAGGCGGTTCATTAAAAGTTGGCACGATAATTTTAACGTTCTTGGTAAAATTAAAAACTTGACGCTAATTGGTATTTTTTTGCAGATGTTGAAGAATTGTCTGCCAGGCTCAGTCTAATGGCAACAAATACGAACGAAAAAGGTGAACTTTTGGAGCCCAGCGTGTCCAGTCCAATTCACGATGGAAACTACCTCAAAAATCGCTGCGTATATTTGGAACAACTATTGAATGGTAAATTTCTTGACTTGTTTTTTCAAGTGATTTCTTTTTAAAATGCTTCCTTACTTATTGTTCAATTTTGAATAGACTGGGGAAGCAATAAAAGATTTTTGATAAAGTTAATATTTCAAAGTAGGGAAGTGTTCGAGATTATGATAGGCACTTACTTCGTGTTGCTTTTGTCTTGCTTCCATCTTTTCTAACAAAATTTGATGAGTTTGAACTTTTAATGCTTCCGTAATAACATTGTTGCTTTTTTAGCTACGTTGCTGAGGGCTTATTTGTTTATGAATAAAAGTGACTCCTAAAATTTACTGAAAATTATTAAACGATATGAAATTTTATAAAACGTTAAACATGTTTTTCACGAAAAAAATTAATTGCTTTTATTTTCCAAGCTTAAATTTAACTTTTTGCTAATATTTTGTATACTTTCATTGGAATAACGTAGATCGTAGATAATAAAATTAATACTGTCAATAGTTTATCTTTGAGCTTCTGATCGTAGTTGTCAAATTATTTGTACCGTGATTCTGATTTTCACAAAAATTATAAAATCAAACTAAATAATAAATTCGATAAACAGGAGTAAGGGAACAATCTTAAACCTCTAGCTCGCGCTGAATTCGTATAGTTCATTATTTTTCAACAATTTTTCCATATTCTGCTCTCTGAATTCTTCGCTTCTTTCTTCAGCCATTTCCTAGAAGTGCACACATGGAGCTTGAAATATTCTTTAGTTCCATCATTACACTCGAGACTCTTGAAGACATGGTCCATACTAGCTATGAAATTTATAAATCTTCTGCATATCCTTCACCTGTACCTTTTGAACCCTGGGCATGGTTTCTACAACTTCTTGGTCTGCTTCAATTTTTATTTTTACAAACAAATTCTTCTAAAAGAGCTCTTTCAGTGACTTGAACAAGATCGCTATTTTATTCTGTTTTTTTGGCTTCTTTCTACGTGCAAGAGGGAGAGAGAGTTTAATTCGCACTAATCGCTTCATTTGGATTGGTTTATTTTTAGGATATTTGTAGAAAATGAGTGTCGGTAGGCAACACCACCGTAGGTTACAACTTTTTATGTTTTGGCATTCTAAGTCAAAACCGTAGCCATTGATATTTTATTTTGCGGTCTAACTTGGATACTGTCAACTGCTTTTATTTTGTTCTTCTCTACTTTAAATTCTTCAATCTTGTCGTTTTTTACCGTCTGCTTGCTCGCTTTAGATCTTTAGGTGACTTTCCTGGTTTAGTGTTGAATTGATACAAAACATCATGCGCAAACGTAGGGCTCATAGTAGTATACAAGCGCACACTTAACCTATCAGCGTATGGAGAGTTCACTAAACTAAGGTCAATTTGCAGAGCACAGGCTTTCACTTGCTACAAAAAATATATTTTAGAGGTGGAATCTAATGTAAAACATAATAGCAGAGGTTTCTGAAACTACGTTTTTCTCTTCAGACGGCGGTCCATGCCGTGCGGCGGATGGTGACACTAACTTGCATCTGCACTCATATCGCGTGAATGAACTGCAGGCCTTTGACAAGTTGAGACAGTTGGATCTAGGAAAGAGCCCCGGTCCGTATAGCCTGCTTTCCGTATTTTTGAGAGGTTGCGCTGTGACACTGGCGTTTTCTCTCTGGCTTCTTTTTAACGAATCTATGGGATTCGCAGTATTTCCTGCTAGGTGGAAAAAATCTTATATTGTACCAATTTTTAAATCAGGCTCCAGAGAGTTCATTGAGAATTACCGCCCGATAGCTGTCTTGTCGCATATTCCAAAGATCCTAAAGAGTTTGGTTAACAACTACCTCACCTCGGCATCGTCGTGCATCTTGAGCGACAGATAACATAAATTTACCAACAGGCGCTCTACCACCACCAACTTACTATGTTAGTATTTGAAGATAGCATTATCCGTTCGTTTCATTCCGGCTTATCAACGGACGCAATCTACACTGATTTTTCAAAGGCTTTCGATTGAGTTGACCATAACATATTGCTAGCAAAATTATTGAGAATTAGATTGTGCGGAGTCTATTGTGGCTTTGGATTCAATCGTACTTGAAGGATCAATCCCTAGTTGTTAAAATCAAAATTTTTGCTTAGTATCCTTTTTGGCTACCTCCGAATTCCCCCGGGGTTTACACATTGGTCCTTTACTTTTCAATGTTTTTATAGACGACATAGTTTTGTGCTTTATATAAGTTTTGTTATATGCTGACGATATGAAGATCTTCATCGGACAGTCGAATCTGGATTGAATGGTTATTTGGTGCAATACTTACAAACTCGGCTTTAACATGAAGAAATGCAAGCATATTTGTTTCTCTCGCCATCATTGTTACGCTCCTTGTAGCTATGTAATTCATAATATTCCACTGGAATCTGTGTCTAGCATTAAAGATCTGGGCGTCGTATTCGATTCGAAGCTAAACTTCAACGACCACATTGCAGCATCTTGTAGTGCGACCCTTAAAAAAATAGGCTTTATTAAGAGAAATACTGGTGATTTCTACAATCTTTTTGCTCTAAATAGCTTATATGTTTCTTATGTTAGATCTCGATTGGATTACGCCTCCTGTGTTTGGTCGCCTTACTGCCAGTCTGAAATCGATAAATTGAAGAGAGTGCAGGGAAGATTTCTTTGGTACGCTGCCTTCAAATTGGGTGTCTCACATCGCGATATCGGATACGATAGCTTGTTGCAGAGGTTTACCTTCTCTAACTGGCTAACTGGCTCTAAATGGTTCTGTAGACAGCTCTGAGCTATTATCTAGAGTAAATTTTTACGTCCCTTCTAGGGCATTAAGAAGCTTACCGACCTTTTATATTGAGCCTTCTTAAAGGCGGTATTTAATTTTTTTGCAATGAATTGTGCATATTTTTATATTGAGATGACCCGAGCTACACCAATTTATTAAAATTTTTCTTAATCTTAAAAATTACTCTTTTTCTAGGATTCGTCCATTTTTTCAATATGAGACTCTTCAATTGTTTTTAATTAAAATGCTGTAAATTAAAATGCTCAAATTTGTTACCTTTCACGTGGTATTGGACTTGTAATTTTCACGTGCACGCTCCACATGTGGTATTGCAGCTGGTCTAACAAATTTTGCTTCGACGTATTTTAACAATTGCCAAATATGATCACAAATTCTTCCAATTTTTATGTTCTAAACACCCACTTCACCACAATTAAAACAACTTTCTATCAAAATTAAAATTCACTTTTATTTTTATATAACAAACATCAAAATTAATATCGTTATTATTGCGGGTCGTCTATTCGACGCGAAGGCCTCAGCCCAAGTCTTCTGTACAGCCTTCAACCCCCACTCTCTTTACTTTTCATTTCTCCCACCTTATTTACAGCTAAAATTCAACTATTTTACACAATATGATAAATAAATAAATACTAAAACAAATTTAAACTTTAAAATAATTTACAAAATAATAAAATTAATGTTTTTTATGGTTTCGAAACACGACAATATATTGTTATTATTGCAATTAATAGTCTAATCTACATTTGAGCATGACCAATTTTTGTCACCGGGATCAAAATTAGATGAGCTTTTTTTCTGAGTGTGAGTTTTTTCTGCTTGCCCAATTCAATTCATCCAAAACGTTCTTGTTATATGTACCTATCATGTAATTGATTGATAGTCGTTTGATGAAATAAATAAATAAGATAGAGAAACTGGAAACAGCCAAAGAGTACCTCGAATCGGTGGCTATGAGGTTGTAAACACTTTTATATATTTGAGGGCGCTGATATCCAATAGAGGTGGCCGTGAGCTTAAAATTCGACTAAGAATACAACTGAAAAAGGCTGTCATCATCATATTAATACTAAGGTCAACTTGGTGCGAACGCTGATCTTCCCTGTTTTCCACCACACTTGGGAGACCTGGACTGTTTCTCTTTGCAGAGCGACGTTGTATCGATGCTTTTGAGATGTGGGTGTGGAAGAGAATGCTGCCAGAATAACAGAAATAAAGAAAAGATAAAACCTTAGGAGAGACTTTCTACTAGGGTATACAGCGGATTCTTAGGTTCTTTGGACAATAAATCCAAGCTTGTCATTCAGAGAAAGGCCAAAAGAAAATGAAGACGCACAAGATTACCATTACGGAGGCTGTAGGGCGACTGAATAATGAGAAAAGACCACACTATGCTACCTGCTAAGACCACAAGACTCCAGGAGAAAAATTTAACAAAAAATTAGGTATTTTACGGAATTCCTCCAAGAATGATTTTCAGCAAGAATTTAGTTTTATTTATAATATTAACAGCCCGAGACCGTAGACTGAGGAATATTCTTCTGTATTAATAATAATTATTAATAGGATAAATAAAATTCATAACCCACAAGCCGCACGTTTACACAATTACTTAATCAATAACATTAAGTAATTTTTATATTAATTATTTTAACAAGCTAATAATTTCTATATTTTATTTAATAAAAGCCATTAAAACTCTGTAAAACTTAAACGATAACCGAAGTAAATATAAATTTATAATTAGTACAAATAAACACTTAACGAATTGTAATTATGTTTTTAATGTATTTACATAGTTATACATACCTTCATTAATTATTGTATTCAATAATTAAATAGTATACATATTGTCAATTTAAACATTTCATTATTCAATAATAAACAATGCGTTCAGGAAGCCTTGAAATAGAAAGGGTAAATAATTAAATTACACGAACATGCATACTAACAAAATTCCAGTATATTTGGGACTATGCGGCCTATTTTTCTCTCTTTGCAATTAATTATAATACATAAATGTGTAATACATAAATTAAAATACACAAACATATTATAATAAATTATAAAACAGAAATATTTATTCGTAATTCGGTTATTCGTAAAAATAGATCTGTTGAAATTTTTTTTATTTGTTGCCTACGCAGGGATGAGGAAATCTCGTACAAGACACCGACACCATCTGTGATGGTAGTATCAGAATTGCATTGAATAAATCCTCACCCCTAACCCTTGGTCGTAAGGATTACTTTCACTGCTAGGGTTGTGTTTTTCTGTTTGTTTTGTCTGCATAGTTTATCTCTGATAGATCTTCTTGTTTAAACTATTACTCATTATTTAGACGTGCAGCGGCTTTGTTTGCGCGATTCACTGCTTCCTTCTGTGAAATGATGGGTTGTATCTATCCAATCATTTTGGCTCTGCAGAATTGCGGCTACCATGTTGTCCGGTGCTAGCTTGGTTCTTATCGCTAACCCAGCCACGACTCTGGGCTATACCATCTCCAGCAGTGAAATAGAGCATGTGAAATCGCATGTAAGTAGTAATTAAAGCATTCTTTGCCGGTAAATGCCTGAGTAAGACGAAAATTCATTTTGCCGTGCCTTCTGGCGGCTCAATTTCAAATGTTGGGTATCAGTCGCCATATCCATTTGCTGACTTTGGCCGACTGCCAGATGCAATTGCTACAGTTAAATGATGTCCTCATGAGCGCGTCGAGAATAGTGACCAAATCTCTCAGCTATATTTGGAAACCGGCCATCCGGATGCTAATATGTGACAGATTGCTTCTGTCTAAAACTAGGGTCACTTCTTTCTTCGCAATCGATTTGAGGATAATAAATATGGCTTCAGTGGCTTTAGCTTCCATCGCTCTTGCGCCTCAATCCTCAGCAAGGAGTGTCAAGTCGTTCACAAATCTAATGGAGGTCACGCCTTCCGGTAGTTGGAGTCAGAGCACTCCGAGCAAGGTTCAAGAATCTCCCCTTGCTGGGAGTTCTTTTTTTTGCCCAATAGATTGTCCAGGTAACTGGTGATAATGTTGTAAATGTATGAATAACGTGACATTTTATTTTTTCCTTCGGAGCGAGACGCCTTTAAATTATTAACTTATTAGCGGGACTTAAATACGTTCTCGCAATTTTTCATGAAAATGAATGCTAAAAAAATCGCACAAGATAAAAACTGATAATAAGAACTAATCTTGTTCAGTCTGGAGAACTTTTTTTTTAACGGATATTCTTACGTACTCTGAGGATAGCAGGACACATAGCTTGAAAACGTGACTTTTATGTACGAATTAACTTGTATTTTTCTCAGCGCTTTTAGGATCTGCTGTCATCCAGCGTTGAATACTTTCAGAGTGACCAATATACAAAACTTATGAATTTGGTGTATCCCTTATTTTGCTGCCCGGAACAGGCTCTTATTGTTTTCATTTAGTTGCTTGAGAATTATTTTTTCTAAGAGCTTTTCGACGTGCTCAATGTGGCATATGGGCCTATATATTGTAGTATTTTTTTGTATGGGAAGCACTATTTGCTTGGTTTGCTACGGTTTAGCTCGGTGTGCGGGAGTAGTTAAGCTTACTCAGGATGTGGGTTTAAAATTTTGCTGTTCGCCTCTTCGGCAAATGAGAACCAAGATTCTATTTCAAAAATATTCAATCCAATTTAAATTTTATAATTTTAAAATTTTTTATATTTTCTCGATGATCAAACCTACGATTTCAAATTGAATAAATTTATTTTAACTTTAAAATTAAATTTACAAGAAGACCAAAACTTTTCCAAAATAATGGCAATGGCACACCGTATTGCAGCAATGCAATATCTATTTTGTCGCTCCTCGACAAATTCTTTCTATTACTTAATAAACTTTTAACAAAAGCAATTAAATAACTTCAAAATAAAAAAATTAAATGAATATCTCATAAAAAAAAAACAACTCAATTTAATTATAAAAATCAAAAATCCAACTCACAAAATTCAATAATATTTTTAAAAATATTTACAATTTTAAGCTTAAATGTTTAAAAAAACTCAAAACTCAGCCGACCAAAAATCTAGGTATCTGTCATTTCCGCCATCTTTGCAAAAAAACCACTCTTCTGCAATTTCAATTTCAATTTTAATAACTACAGAGGTGGTCAAAATCACTTTGTAACGCGACAATATGGAAGGATTATCCAGAAATTTGAGACCGTTATAGATAAGCACCAGTTCTACCTTTTTACCTCAAAGAGAACTCTCTCTTCTTGAGGCAGTTGTTGAAGGCAGTCAGAAATTTTATCTTGAACTCTATAGCTTTTAAGAATTTCACTTTTTCTGCATGACATTGCGGCCTGGAACCTTGTTTGTTGATAAACTAGCCACTGCTACTGGGAGCTCTTCTGTGGTTGCAGGGATCCAAGCCTGAAGGATGGGTAACCGTGGTTTTACTAATTTTGAGTGAACCAAAAAAAGTGCGTTGACCACTTGTTGGATTCTGGCGTGAATCCAGAGATAAATATTTTTTCTTTTTGGATCCTCGTTTAGAAGTATAAAAAGCTTCTCTCGGTATTTTAGTTTACTTTTTTTGATATTTAAGATCAGCTCTCTTTTTGCTAACAAGTACTGTTCGTCTGTTTTGTGGGTTTTAAATGAGTTTCTGGTTCTCTATGCAGAAATATTACCATGTTTGGTAACCAGTAAACGGGTTTATGGCTTGCGTTTCCCTGTTTAGGTATGGCGTAGTAGCACGCCGTTATGACTGCTTCGACCAGTTGATTAATGTTCCTCCTGCACACTTGCAGCAAGAGCCGCTTGCAGTTTATCTCAAATCTGTTATATATCACAGAATAAATAGACACCACTCGTGTGGTGTCCCGCATGCAGCTGTCGGTTTATTAACCAACTTCGTCGTTCCTCCGACGAATTTTTCAAATATTTTATTAGTTTTCAAGATAACGAAATCTAATTATAAATTCAAATCAAATTCCTTATCAAAATTAAAAATTAAAAACTTACTAAATTAAATTCAGCGGATTCACAAAATTACACGTCTACTGTGTCGGCTATTTTTGGTAAAAAGCCTTTTCTCTCCTTTTCTATTGCCAACTTTATTATTTTAAACAAATTATTATTTACAATTTATACATAACTCCGTCACATCGTGACTCCGTCACGATTCACGTCAAAACGCCGAAGACAAAACAGGGAAAACAAAAACATTGAAAGGCAAAAACACCGAACACAAAAATGTTGAAAACAAAAATACCAAAACTGGACGACGGTCATCAAATTAGTGACCGGCAGTTGGTCACTAATCACAGAGGTCACGGTAAAAAAATCGTTGCTTTCGTGCAGTATCAAAATGAGGTTAGGTCTTATTTTTACGAAGGACCTTCAAATTGGATAATTATGTATTTAGAAGAACGAAGATAAATTGCAACTTTTTTGCTCGGGGGGCAGTTTTATTGTCAGAGTTGGTTGGTCGCCGAGTTGATCCGCCACCCAGCTGACCGATTGCCGACATTTTTATTTCCGATCTTTTTGTTTTTCGATGTTTTTTTGTTTATGTTTTTAGTGTGGCAATATTTTACTATTCCTGCTTTCTAACACTCAAATTAAATGTTATCTAACGGAAAATTTCAAAGTTGTATCTATTGAAATCTCTTCATTTTATGGTAATTTTGGTTTACAATATTTGTAATATTAAATGCACTGATTTATATTAGTTTTGACAAGACTTACATTCATAACGTAAATTGAAAATTTCAACGAGGTGTGCGCATCGTTTTATGTAAATAACTTGGATAGTATTACATTTTCATTAAAAACACACATAAATAAAATTGTAGAGCAGAAAATCCTTTACAACCTTATTTTATGTATTTTCAATGAAAATCTAACCATTTATGAGTTATTCGCTTAAATCGTAGCACGCAATACGAATTTCCCGAACGTTCGGAGGAAGCTTCTAAGGTAAAAATGCACGGAAACTTTTATATTGGAAATTTTATTTTCTTCAATTTTGTTAAAGCGCGCTATTTAGTTTTGTAATTTTCGTAGAAAACTGCGAAATTTACATTTTTCCCTATAAAATTTGTAGAATAAAAATTTTGCTCTGTTTGTTTAGTTTGTATGTCAACATTGTAATTATGAAGGAAATAATAATAAAACGGAGGAGTTCACTTCCTTGTTTGAAAACATAAAGCACGTGGTAATTAACAAATAAATTATAATTAAAAATCTCCACATTTTATTACCTAATAATTACGTCTCGTACGTGTAATTTAAGAATTCTAAATTGAAGTTAGAAGGTGGGTGCTAGTTGGTCTTTTTCTAACAGGAAATAAGTTAGCCCCATTACGCAAAAGCCTTAAGTTATTTTTGTGTGACTGATGGTGAACGTTTCCTGTTACAGTGCGGAAGGACACAAAAATTGGCTCCGACACCGGTAACGTTTACATAGAGGAATCTAATCCAAATGGTAAGACGTAGCTGGAAGACAACACCAATATTCATCAAATGTGACATCAGTAACTGCTACATTTTTGTAAATGTAACGGAATAACGTGTAAGAATTTGAAGATATCTTTTCAACGACTTGTTCACAACTTTAAATGTGTCAATCAATATAGAAAATGTATGTGTAGAAATTCGATGTAATATATTTTATATTTTTAGAGTCAAATACGTCACCCGTTTTCTAATGGCGACTTTTTGAAAGTTACTCTTTGATTATGTCATTTTGATTGAAACGTGCACAATCCAATCATCTTGGACTCTTTTTACAATGAAAAAACGATGGGACGTATTTGAAATGTTTAGAAATAATTACGTGGTACCTTCAATAGCTTGTAGTATTTTTTCGTAAAAGCTTTCGCGACTGATTATTTCGATTTTTTTTTTAATGTTTAGCTCACAAAAAGAATAATTTTGCTTGTACATATTGTTGTAAATCGTTTTTCACTTGCAGTAACTAGAATTTATTCGAAAAATGACGACAGGAAGATTGTGCCGTGTTCGAATCTTGACTGGCAATTTTTAAATTATTTGTCCTATTTCTTCCTATTTCTTCCATGCTTCCTAGTTCTCTTGCAAAGACAACGTTTAGCTTTAACACCATCTCTTGTGTGATCTTTTGGGTGACTATCCCAGTTTTCGATTTCTGAATTTGCATTATTCTAACAAGCCTTTCCTCATTCATTATTTCAACAAGTGCCTTCGTATACCTAATAGCTTTTTTCCATCTCACTATATCTAGTATATTAGTCGTACTCTTCTTCCTTAGATGGAAGAGCTGGTAGATGCAGTAAAAATTGTTAGTGGTGTCCTCTAAATTAATTTAGTAATTATTGCAAAACCCTCGAAAAACTCTTGAACAATTACAGCTAAATAATTTGTGAGGTGATTTTAATATATACCAATATAAGATTCGAACTCGAAATGGTGTCTATAAAAGTAAACAAGAAGATAATAAAAAATAAATTAAGCAGTCGAACTGGTAGTCTACTTTTGGGAAAACGTAAGGTGTAGGGGGTTACCCCAAAATTTATTCTTGTTGAATGGGCTAAAATAATCCAAAAGATTGTTTCATTCTATTAATATTGTTACTAATTTATTGTCTATTTATTTTAATACAAAGTTATATATTGAATTATGTTGATTCAAAGAAAATTATTTTTGTATTTGAAAAGTATTGCCAAACGTCTGGTTAAGCAGACTTATGATAATTTAGGATAAACATGAATGAACTCCAAGATTCTAAATTATTAATAAAATTTCGCGTGGGTCGAAATCTAATTAAGTTAACACATTTTGCCAAAAATACTTTAATATTTTGGCGTTTATGTCACACCCACTGTAATATTTGTTTACATCAACAATTAGTTAGAAAATTTAGCGACTTGAATTTTTTTTCAAAGTTGGTTCATTAAACTAAATATTTCAGCAAGTTTTGGGATTTTTAAAACTTACCAGGTGTGGTTCAGAATGATCCCTGTATCCGTTCCATAAGAAATTGCTTCCTTCCTGTCTCGCATGATCTGAACACTAGGTAGGTAGGTAAATATTTTAGTAGAGTTTCTCGTGTTAATTACGAGGGTAGTTCGGGTGTGAAATAGCACATTTTGAAATGTGACTCGAAAAGCGTGGGAACTTCTAACGGATTTTAATGTTTAAAACTAAAACTTCTTTTTTTAAATAATTTCATTTTTTCCACAAAATCGCTGCAGTAAAAATAAAATACCACGAAACTAAAAAAATATTTTATTCATCACGTAAACTAAAAGTTTGAGAAACGCTTGGAATAATTTAAACTGCGAACTTCAAGTTTGCTCATTACAAAAAAAATGCTTTGCCAATTTGTAATGTAAGTACCTAAAATAATGTTAATTATAATAGCGACGCTATATATATGTTGGGTTTATATTAAACCTTTAGCTTCCAAATGAAACCTCATAATTTTCAAAATGTAGCTTGTAAAGCAAGTTTTTGTATAATTTCCTAAGGTACGTACAAAATTATCAACTTAACGTAAGTTTCTGTAATTTTATGTAGATATTTACTTCTTATACTCGAAAACCTATTCATGTTAATTAATATTATTAATTGTGTATATAAAATGTATTTAAATTAACTGTCGTAGTTAAAACAATAAATATTATCATGTAAACTGCAAAAAATGTAAAATTGAATGTATAAATTCTATGTCCGTGTAGAATAAAAATTTTGAAAATTTTATTTTTGTTAGTAGTGTACTTCAGCATCTGGCATATTTCATTACTTCTATTATTTTGGCATCGGAATTTGAGTAAGCGTTTATAATAACTTCAACAAATGAGTTGTAACTTCATAATATTTTTTTTCTAAACTAGAATGTTATCTTCTTGAATTTTAGCCCAATGACCTTTTCTCTTGCAGGTGGTGCAAAATATTATCGATTTACATTCTTTTGCCTTGTAGCCATCTTGAAGACAAGCAAGAAAATAAAAGAGAAATAGAAAAGAAGAAGGAGAAGAAAAACCTTTAAATGACTTGCCTACATTAGTGGTGCTTCACTAAAAAACATACAGAGCTCAAGCTTATTAACCGTATTTTTCAGGTAAAAAGAATAATTCGGCTAGAAATATAATTTGAAAAAATGTGGGCAGACAGTAGATCATCGATATTAGGATGTCATCGGTAGATGGCTGGAGTGTTTAGATTACAGAAACGAAAAACAGATAGAGATGGAAAATTGAAGAAGATCTACATCAAACAGTAGTTTTACGAATCATTTTGTCTTGCGATTTATATTGTTAACATTAGCTATCTTTGTACACCTGTTATCTAATGCTTTATTTGGTTTATATTTTATATTTTAACCATATAATTATGGTTTAACCATAACCATATATATTTTAACCCAGAAATCAATCCAAAAAACTAGGTTCCTGCTAAGAAAGCAGGGCAATCAAGAGATGAGTAACATATGTATCTCTTATCTGGTGGCACAAAAGCAAGAAAAGAGGTAGTATTAACTAGGGCAATGGCAACAACGCCTACTGCAGCCTTTAATGGAGTTTTCTCCATTGGCTTGGCAGTAGAAATGGAGAATAATTCTATATGCAGGCATATAGACTAACAATAAATGACCCTGGATGAGTGATTCCCAGAGAGGGTCATCATACCATGATTAAAAGCAAGAAAAAGGGTAGTATTAACTAGGGCAACAACGCCTACTGCAGCCTTAAATTCCCAGAGAGGCTCATCATACTATGACCTTGAACTCCAGCATAAGTACCAATATGCTATTCGTGAAATCTGACAGAACCAGCACTGTAAGTTCTCATAATAGAAAGAAAAGTCGAAAGCACCAAACAGGAGTTGGAGGCTCTGAAGAACTAGAGCAGGGATCAGTAGACGTAGTACAGTAGTACTTCTTCTATCGGAAGAAGTAGAAACACAATTTAGGGTAGTAAGTCACTGCCTCGATGTGCTAGTGGCACTGGCACAACTGAACAGCTTTCCAACTAGAAATTTTTTAAGGCTCGGACGAGGTCCTGATCTAGTTTGCTCTTGGGAAGATGTGGCAGCCCGATCTGGAACGGATCTAAACTGTAACGCCAAAACACGGTCCGATTCAAATCGGGCTGATCTGGTGGGGTCGAATCAGACTTCCATATTAGGGTCGGTCCGGATAGAAGTTCTGTCCCATATTGGGCAAACCCAGTCCGGAGCAAATCTAGACTGTAATGCCAAAACACGGTCAGGTCTAAATCGGGCTGACCTAGTGGGGACAAATCAGGCTTTTATATTATGGACAGGTTTGGATAGAATACCTGGCCAACATTGGGCAACCCCTGTCTGAACCGAATCTGGACTGTAATGCCAATACACGGTCAAATCCACATTGGGCTGTTATTCACATATTCTTAACAAAATTCGGATACATTAAAATAAAAGACAACAAAATAGTGGATGTTCTTGCTAAAGCAACTAGAAAACGACATAACTACAACCAGCTTTCGGGATAGCATACCTATCATAGCAGGACTATCAAGGAACTACTAAGCAAACAGCATCTTGCGTACTGGAGGGACCTTACGGGACTGAAGCAGTTGCGGATTTTCATTGGTGAACCCTCCAACTACAAAATTAAACAAAAAATATTCAACCTGAGTAGACCACAGCTGATAAAAATAGTAGGACTATATATTTACAGGATACTACTGTCTAAACAGACACCTCAAGATCATTGGAATCTCAAGAGATTCCATATCTAGGAAGTATGAGGAGGAGGCACAAACTTCACATCACATACTAAGTGTATGTTCACGCCAGGTGTATCACGGTCACTAAACTGATCATGTCGGATCAAAAGTTTTCTAACATAGATTATCTTTTCGGCGCAAGCTATAGACAGTTGCAAAACACATGCACCATAGTTTTGTCTGCTTCATTACACCCACGAAAAATTGGGCTTTCAACCAGTCCCATTGTCCGTAGGTGTTTGTTTAGCTTGTAGTGTCCAGTCAGAAAATCCGAGATAGTTTGCAGGCTGCCACGAGACAGTTGCAGATAATACTTTGCATGTTTTCCAGAAGGCTCACGGATTGTCGCCTGGGATTATTGGCAGCCAATCATATTTGCTTATATTTCTACATGCAGTTTTTAAATTTCCTTTTTTATGATTGCATCTAAGGTTTTAATGGTCAGCGCAACAAAAGGTTCAAGACCACACGGTGGGTTACCCGAGTTTTGTCTTGACAACTCATTAGCCCTCTAGTTGTCTTCATTTCCTTCATGCCCTTACACTCAGCTACGAGTTAGGACATTGTGTAATGATACTACGTTCAGTGCCCGAATGCATTGAAACACCAGACCCAAGATGATCTTATGTCGGTTAAGTGCCACAAGAGCAGCTCTACAATTTGTATGTATTTTAATTGTTTTGTTCCGGATATTTATTTCCTAAACTATTTCTGCCCAGTAAAGTATGCCCACGAGTTCCATTTAAAAGACAGAGGCATACCTACCCAGAGCTAATTTTATATCAAACTTCAGTTCAGATAAGATAGTTCCCTATCATCTGAATCTGTAATATTTTTAGAACCATCCATGCACAGACATATGTTAGACTCGTCGATTCTTGTCGTTTTCAGTAAGATATTAAAACCTCTGCCAAACATATATTTAGGTGGTATCCTATCGGCACCGAAACTCAAAAGCAGCCTTTTCAAGGAACCCTCAAAAATTCCCAGATGCTCACCAATAGCCTGCCTATAGATCCAAAAGCTCCATGCTTGAAGCCTAAGAGCAGTCCTTATCGCCTGCTCCTCCACATGAAGATCTAGCGGAAGAATGTGGTTACTCTGATGTTGTCACTAGATTACTCTCGTTATAGCCTAGCAGACAGCATGGCTAACTCTCTGCAGTCAGCGAAGAGAAGACGCCGTCGTTGCCAGTTTAGTTCTGGACCATCAAAGTAGTGCACATAGCATATGCCTTATGGCGGTAGTGTACGGCGAGTAGGCAATTGTCGAGAAAAACTTCAGGATCTTTGGTGTACTTTAGTTCAATACACTAGTGCATGTTTCGATCTTCTCAGTACTGTCAAACTTGAATTTTGTTTTGATAGATCTTGGAATATTAGTCTGTGTGGTACTGGAAAGGACATCTAAGAAAACTTGCCTGTCCAGCTTCCTAGGCTCTACTTTAATAGTTTTAATTTAAAAGCGTAAGCGTCTATGATTGCACATAGTCAGCTGGTTAGACAGCATGTTGCTAGAGTGATGCCAATCACTGAATGGTGCTGACGCGACACTAGTAAGGTACTCAAATAGAGATTTTCCTCTGCTATTGGAATCCTAAGAGTACCCCAAGAGTTGTGTGGAGTTAGAGTCGCAACCTATGAATGAGGTGTTTCTTGTTGCGATTACTGCGCCTCACCAGATCCCCATCCCACGAAAGAGTGGCAAATCCTGGAATTCGACTAGGAGATACGCAGATGCGAAGGTAACATTATGTCGTTTCATTCTCGAAAACACAGCTCAGCCAGACAGCTGTTCACACAGCCGGTCACAGTCACTGACCCTATGGGAAAGGGGGGGAACTAAATGTTGCCTGATATGTAAATAACCGTCCTGGACACAGATGTATAATTATTAATGTGATTTAACGGCCTATGCCTTTTTCACATTTTAGCGGGTCTTTAGTGTGCAAGGGAGAGGTAGCTGCAGAGATAGACAACCATCTGCGTGAAATTGCACAGTACATAAGTGATTCATACGTTATAATGCACTTTTTAAGCTAAAAAATTATTAATTAACGTAGGATTTGTGTTAATTTTTAGCAATGTCTTGAAGCGGGATGGTACGTTTTGGCGCGACCGTTTTGGCGCAGCCGGTTTGGCGCAGCCGGTTTGACGCGGGCCGGTTTGGCGCGATGCCGGTTTGGCGCGAGGCCGGTTTGGCGCGAGACCGTTTTGGCGCGAGGCGGTTTGGCGCGAGGCCGGTTTGGCGCAAAGCCGGTTTGGCGCGAGACCGTTTTGGCGCGAGCCGGTTTGGCGCGAGACCGTTTTGGCGCAAATAATAATTACAAACATTTAATTTTTAAAAATCTAACTTGAATTTTGGTAAGGTACACTTTAGGAATCGCTACGTTGATACTATACTGGCTTATTATGTATTTATTTATTAGCAATTATATTATAATTATATTAATAATTTATTGTAGAAACGTAAATAATATTAAAGAAAAATTTTCAATGAAATAATACAATATGGCATAATTGTTAAATAGATTATTAAATTTGTCGATAGAATGCAACAATGCAAGTACCCTGTATCCGATATTACCCAACTTAGGCAACGCTTATCCCTTTGAGATTAGCTACCTGAAGTTTTCCAAATTTTAAAATTCCTTTGTGCATATATTTTAAGAATTTGACCATCACTTTTACCACCAAATTTAGAACATGTTCTAAATTTTTCTCATAAAAATTTAACACAAAATTTGCTGATAATTTTTCTGTATGCAACGGTGTTAAATATTTTTATAAAAATTTACATGTAAATTTTATGTAAAATTTAACGTCGTGTCAAACAGGCTTAACTCTCTATTCCGGTTAGGAGATTTAACGGACTACAACTTTTTTTTAGTAAAAATTTTTGAAAAACCAATACATTTTACAGAAAATCAGAAAATAATAAACAAGGCAGCTACAGAACAAAAAATTAAATTTAGAAAATTTTTATTTTTTGTGAAAATTTATTTTATTAGTTAAGTTAATTGATTAATTAATAATTAATTAACCATAATTAATAAAACTAAGCTACTTCTATAACGATTTCGTCTTATAAAAAGTATTTTATAATTTTCGCGCCAAAACGTCCTCGCGCCAAAACGGGCTCGCGTCAAACGGGCTCGCGCCAGACTGGTTGGCGCCAAACCGTCTTCGCGCCAAACCGGCTTGCGCCAAAACGTCTTCGCGCCAAAACAGGCTTGCGCCAAAACGGGTTTGCGCCAAACCGGCTCGCGCCAATCCGTCTTTGCGCCAAACCGGCTGCGCCAAAACGGTCGCACCAAAACGGTCGCGCCAAAACGGCTGCGCCAAAACGTCCTAGACCGGATATAAAAAAAACAAAAAAGCAACGTTATTAATTTCTAATTGTTTTTTATCCGCATGTGGACTCACAGCACTTCACAATGTTAATTTGTTTTTGGGCACTTTAAACATGAAAATTTTGTCTTTATTACTATGGTACCCGCTGTGAGTCCACATGCGGATAAAAAACAATTAGAAATTAATAACGTTGCTTTTTTGTTTTTTTTATATCTTGTTGCTTGCCTTCTTTGTCTTCAATCTTTTTGGTTTTTTTTTTCATTAATAGTTCTTCAAAACATTTTCTCTATCTTCGTGATGTTTTTGTTTGTGATTTCTTCATAAAAGTTTCTGATTTCCTTATTTTTTACCTTTCTTCTAGTGTTTTTGTTCTTAGTTCTGTTTGTCATTATTCCTTCTTTTCTTTATTTTCTCTTTTTCACGGCATTTCTACATTCCTCGTCAAAGCAGTCTTTACCATGTTTTTCTTTTTTTATAATCAATATCACTTTAGTTGCATTCTATATTATTTTTTCTGTTCTTGTTCAGTTCTCCTCAATTATTATTATTACATAATGAGAGAGTTGAGGATGTATCCTATAAACTCTATAAGTTACAAAATTAAGACACAGTGCTATTTAGATAATATACATAACAAGTGAGCACACAGAGAGACATATAAAAATATAAGTGCGAACTAAACAAATATCCAAATTAAACAGGCAATGTTATTTAAACCACAGTCAACTGATAACACAGATTCAGATTATACACAGAGATTACACAGAAATTAATCCCGTTGTGATAGACTCAGAAGATGCAATTGATTCTTAAATGAGTTAGCAGATGAAGCCGCCACGACATCATCAGGAAGATCATTCCAGACACCAAAGATTCGGTTTGATAGGAAGTGCTCCCTGGCTCTGGTTTTGAACCTCTCGAGGAGTAACTTTAACCGATGTCTACATAAGCGTTCATCCATATTAAGCGTAAAGAGTTGAGACACATCCCATGTAAACAGGTGGTTAAGTGCACGAAACGTAATTATCAAATCTCCCCTTAAACGTCGAAGGTGAAAGGGCGTCAGATCGAAACTGCGTAAACGCTCTTCATAAGATGGTCTGTTGTTGTAAGGGTACGTCAATCTTGTTGCTGCTCTTTGCACAGATTCCTCTCTACACAACTCTGCACACCACACCAGCGAACTCAAGGTGAGGTCGAATGTATGTGATGTACATTCTCTTAACAACCGTAGGACTGGGCCGCTCAAAACACTTCGAAATTAGATACATCATAGTTTTGACTTTCTTGCAGATTTTGCTTATACGACTGCTCTACAAAAGATTACTCGTTATTGTCACACCGAGATCATTGTGTGACTCTACAACTCTCAAACACGAGTGGCTAACTGTGTATTCCAACTGCAGATTGTTCTTGCCGAGATGCATGATAACACACTTATCAATGTTCAAAAGAATCAACCATTCGGAGCACCATATCATCACTCATCCAAATCATCTTGCAGAATATCATGGGAGGATTGGGATATCATGGGACTATTGTAAATTTTGGTATCATCTGCATAAGAGGAAATCGAGGACAAGATTCGGAACGGCAAATCAGCACAGTATATAAGAAATAGTAATGGACCAAGAACAGGTCCCTGAGGAACACCACTGATAACGAGAGTATCACGAAAAAACGTTTGTCCAATTAGAACCCGAAACGCTCGGTTACTAAGAAAAGCAGACAAGCACTGCAGCAACTGTCCCCCAACACCAAAAAGTGCCAATTTCTTTAGTAGTCTTCTTTAGGGTACTCCATCAAAGAATTTTTGAGAATTCAAATAAGTTACGTCGACTAGAATACTGTGATCGAGACGAGAGCTCTAGTCGTTAACGCATGTGAGCAAGTTTGTCATGGTGGAGCAACATGGTAGAAACCCATGCTGCGACTCAGATATTACGTTGTTGTCAATACAAAATTATAGCATATCTTCAGCAATAATAGTTTCCATCAATTTGGCTGCTATTGGAGTAAAGCTTATTGGTTGACAATAATCGGGGTCAAGTTTGTTACATTTTTTAAAAATTGACGTTATAGAGGAAAAACGCCAAATATCCGGAAGGTTGTGATCAGCAAACGAGCTCTCCATGATCAGCGATAGAGGCAAAGAAAGAGTGTTTCGACAGTGCTTCAATAAACGAGCAGAAATTCCATTTAATCCTGAAGATGTTTCACTCTTCAGTCTATGGATACATCTTTCAATTTGATCCGGTAGAAATTGATCACCGAAAGAGCTTCGGGAGGACAAGGACAATCAATTCGCGGAAGAGGTCCATCAGGTTCTTGCACAAAAGACGACACGTATTTCTCACAAAGTAGATTAGCTGTTTCAAGATCATCGTCACAGATCACGCCATCCGACCGCATTAGTCGTGGAATAGTAACTTTAGAAGACAGTGAGGACCTGATGTACTTGTAAAATTTCTTTGAACCGCTCTCAAGAATAAATCTCCTCCCATAATCTTTTCTGGCAGTAGACAATATAGCGCTTAGGGTATTCGAGAAACCACGATGACGTGCAAAATTTTCGGATGTTCTGTTTCGTGTGTATCTCCGCCACAAATGTCTCTTCTCCCTAATAAGCTCTTTTTGTTCACTGGTGATCCACAGTTTTCCGGGATTGTAAGATATTGTTTTTTGAAAAGAGTTGGCTGTGATAGAAGTGGCATGGAGGAAGGAGAAAAAGGAACTCATGCCACTGACTATTGACAGGAAGATCATTCAACACATGAACCCAATCAACGTCACTCAGTTCAGCGGCGACCCGCCGCCAGTTTGTGAAACTTCTGAGGAGTGTTATGTTATTTTGAGGCGGCACAGTGATCTGTAATCTTGTGAATAAAACCACATGATACGATTTACCAATAGGGGGGAGGAATTCGATAGATAACAATAAATCGCGGTCGTTCGTGATAATCAAATCAAGGTTGGATGGCTAATGATAATGACCCACACGGAATTGTGTAAACTGTTTGATAAGCTGGCTTAGATTTAAATCGTAAATCATATCACTATAAAGAGACGTTGAGTCTGAAGCTTCATTGTTTAAAACTCGGCTTAAACCAGCCAGTCTCGGCAAGTTAAAATCACCCATTATAACAATATTAGAGTGTAAATTTTTTACAGCAGAGATAAGCAACGTATCGTTAATAATTTTAGTATCAAGGGAACGGTATAACACCAATACAATGAGACTGAAGTCGCGGTGGGAAATCCTAAGCGCGATGGACTCAACTCCCGGACTATCAAACTGCAGAGGTGCAATGTTGAAGGACCGAAATGAAGACTCACTGATATATAAACAGAGTTGCGATCACACCTGTACACATTAAAACCGGAAATGTTGATAAGAGAACAGGGAATCTCTGGTCTAATGCTGGCCACTCACACTACGGTTTACCGGAGAGGTCTACCTGTACAGGTGTACCTGCGCAGGTAGACCGGAGCATTTATGGCAACGGACCTGTGCAGGTTTTTTAACCTGTACAGGCAACCGGAGCAAATTCGAAAATTAATATTTTTCATTGACACCGTACGGTACACCTGTACGCGTGTGCATGTACTCCGGTCACCTGCGCAGGTCGTGTCAGTTGTTTTCTACTAGAAAAAGAAGGCACTGGCCTATCAATGCCAATGCGTCATAGTCTTCAATCGATGCCATCGCGAAATGAACTGAAGACCGTTCCGGTACACCGAACGTCCCCATTCACCATTCCGGTAAACCTGCACAGGTAACATCTCCGGTAGACCGTAGTGTGAGTGGCCAGCATTAGCCATGTTTCAGTTACGCAAAAAATGAATGGATTAAAATGACTAATAAGAGAGATTTAGACACATGGCGTAGTTCAGTTTGGTTATTTATAGTAAGCGCAAATTTATAAAGTTTGTTTAATTTATTAATTTTTAATTTTTAAAAATTTTTTTCAATTTTGGTTGGTATATTTGTTCTTACTTCTTGTTATTTTTACTGTTATACAGAACTGATAATCAGAAATAATCGTGAAATAAAGGCCTTTATATTATGTTACAGAGTTTTCTAATTTTTAGTAATTTTTATCATTTCTATAGAGTAATTTTTTCAGATTTCTATTTTCTTGTTTCTTCAAATATTCTAAGCTCAACCCTGTTAAAGGTGAATTATTGTCATTTTAGTTTCTTTAAATATTATGTTTCTTTGTAGTATGTAATTATTTACTTAACAGTTAAAATTTATTATTTTAACATTTTGTTAGGTTTTATTATTTTGACTAATAAGAGCTCTAAATTCATTAAGCTTGGCCATGAGATGCAATCTTTGTATATAATAAAAGATGATCAAAGATGCAAACTTTATTTATCGGGCGCTGTCAGGAGGGAGAAGGCGAGTTATATAAACCGCCAGCTTGTGCTTCATCGCTCAGATCCGAAAAAGCTTTGGCGGTGCTTGTCTTCTTGGGGCGTTCATTCTCGTCCATCTAGTCAGATATCTGCACGGTTGTGTGAGGATCCAGATTTTATTAACGCATACTTTCTCGGATCTGTTCCGGAAGTTTCTGCAGGGATTGATTTGGGATTGGATGGTTCGTCTTTTTCGGGGGTGAAAGCACTCTCTATTTGTGAGGTCACACCTGGGGCGTTGATTGATGTTGCCGGAGCTCTGCGCTCCAACGCTCTTGGTCCTGATGGTATCAGTCTTCGTATGTTGAGGCTCGTACTTCCGTTATGCAGCCAGGTGATCTGCAACTTGTTAAATTTTTCTTTTAAAACCGGAGAGGTGCCATCTATCTGGAGGGCTTTACGTGTCAGACCACTTTCTAAGGTTCCAATGGCCGTAGAGCCCTCTCATCTCCGTCCTATTAGCATTTTATCGCCTTTTGCAAAGATAGCTGAGTCTTTTATTAGGGATGCTTTACGTGAGCATTTGGCACTCCACCATGTTTTGTCGCCTGCCCAGTCAGGTTTTAGACCACACCACAGTACTGTGACCTCTTTGTTGCGGCTCACCTCGGATATTGCTTCATCAATCGATCGTTCTGAAGTCACCTTATTGGTGCTTCTTGACTATTCTAAGGCCTTTGACTCGGTTGTACATGATCGTCTTTTAGCCAAACTACACCATTATGGCTGTGACGAGTTACTCTGTAGGTGGTTGGCGAGTTATTTGCGTGAAAGATCCCAGGTAGTTGAGTTGGCGGGAAAGGTGTCTCGGCTGTTGACTATTTTTCGTGGTATCCCGCAAAGAAGCATTCTTGCCCCACTGTTGTTTATATTATACACGACCGATTTGGAGAGAGTAGTGGATCCGGATTGCTCTCTCGATCTTTATGCCGATGATTCTCGAATACATGTATCATGTCAGCCTTCGAACATTGACACTGCGATAGATATGTTGAATCGTAATCTCAAATCGATACGTGTTTGGTCGTTATCGAATGGTCTGACTCTGAACCCTGCGAAGTCGGAGTTTCTGTTCCTGGATAGTCCTGGGCTGGTGCGTAGGGCTTTAAGCGTTGCAACATCGTCTGTTGCGATTGATAGTGAAACCGTCAGGGTTGTGGATTGTGCTCGGAGTCTGGGTCTGGTCTTGGACAGTGAGCTCAATTTTCGTCTACACGTGGACCGTAAGCTTAAGGTGTGCTATTACAAGCTTAGATCGCTGTACCAGTTTAAAACCTTATTACCTTCTCATGTGAAGTGGTCAATTGTTAGTACTACGATCTTATCTAACATAGAATACTGTGCAGCGGTATATTACGGTTTTCTCACGCAGGAATATAGGCGCAGGCTCCAGCTCATGCAGAATTCGTGTCTGCGTTTTTGCTTTGATCTGCGTAGATACGACCACGTCACTCCTCTCTATCGGGAACATGGCATACCCAGGATAGAACATCGTTTTTCGGTACTATTTGGAGTTATGATCTTCAAAATTTTGAAGAGCGGAGAGCCGAGCTATCTTTCGTCGTTAATGTGGTCGGATAAAAAAAGATAGAGAGAAAAATGATTGGGAAATTTTAAAAAAGAAAGGAACGTCGAGAACTAATTAAGAGTCTACGATACCCCTTTATAGGTGCAGCAAAACATGATCTACGTCATACCTATTTTCTCCGTTATGAAGTTACTTTTCACTGATTTGAAAAAAAAAATCATAACAAGCAATGATTGTCAAAGGATTATTGCTATTAGTTATTAAAATTAGTTTGTTATTTACTTAACATTTTATAATTTAAAACTCGGTAATTTCCGAGTAATCACCTATAATTTTTAATAATATTATAGATGAATGTTGTTTCCAAAAAAACGGTATTTAAAAAATCATATTTTAATTTAAATATTACTAAACAGATGGCCCCACCGTCAGTTTTAATAAATTTTACAAAAGTCCTTCGATGGACTGAAACAAGTCTAGTCCTTAGACAGAAAATTGTACCTCCTTTTAAAGAAAATTCTCCGTACCCCGCATACCTGTGCGTTACCTAGTCTACCTAATCGTAGACTCTTAAGAGAGTTCCTGCTGTTTTTTCGAAGATAATTTTCTGGTCAACAATAATCCCTGTGTGGCTGGAAGTGGTTGGAAGTTTGCAAAAATTCGTTTTTTTAATGTTCTTGCACCTTTACGGGCACACTTGGCAACTTTCCTGGAAGAATTATCGTTGTTTTGGAATATTCTGGAAAGACTGGTTCATTCACTTATAATTATTGTTACCAAAGAAGAGTCAAAGAGGGAATCCAGGGACTCATATGCAGGCGACCATAAGACAGCTAAAGGTCAGACGTTTTTATTTTAATTAAATTGGATATTACGTATATATTTTTCGCTTTCGAGTTAATTACTTTTTGGATATTACGTAACAATAGTTTGTTTTCGAATTTCTGTGAAGATTTATTTTCGATTATCATTAGTCCGGATGATTGTCGAAGTTTCATTAATTGAGATATTTGTTTTTTTAATGTTTTAATGCAGTTAGATGTTAGATAATTCCTAATGATTTGTTTTTACGAAAAAAATTTTGTAGATATAATTGTAAATTTGCATTTAATAATTCAGAAGTGATTTCCTTTTATGGGTACCATTTAAAATTGGAAAGTAATCCGATACATGGTAAAATTCTTGCAAGCGTTACGCAAAGTTCGGTTTTGGAAAATTTAAAGTTACTCGCGTACACCCAGCCGAGGTGTTTATTCCTAATCTTATCATAACAGAATTGCAATTCTTCATGGTAAGTGCGATAAATTTTTAAATTAAGTGAAATTACAGTAGCGATTTTTTTTTGTGTATTTAACAGTGTAATCAGTCAAAATACATTTTGCTTACTGCCCAATTATTTTGTTCATTCCATTTACGTTCGGTTTACGACAATTCTTTTTAACTGCTTTTTGATATTTACTCTGAGTAATTTTTATATTTTTTTCTTGTAAATTTCATTTTACGTATTATATATTTGTTACACCCCTGGTATTTATCAGAATTTTATTTTTCCTTCCTATTTATTTTTTTTTCTAGGTTAGTAATTACCTAAAGTTCACCCGGAGTACTAATTAATTACTTGGCACCCTCATTATCTACTTTATTATTTGGGGTGAACAACTGAGCTAGCCTTGGGAGTTTTTGTACCCAAATTCTGTTGTGATTACAAAATCCCACAGATCCTGAGGTTTAATTTAATTTAATTTTTTTATTTTTCTGGTATAAGGTATTTTGCGGGTACTTCTTCACCACTATCGACTCTTCTCTTCAGCTCACCTCTAAGCCACTCCAAATGCTTCTGCTGTTGCTTAGTATTATCATCTTTCATCTATCATTTATCATCTTTCATCATGTTTCATCTTTTTTATTAATATTTAAATTTCTCTCCATTTTTTAGCTCAAAAAGTTTCAGTATGTTTTCTTTTTGCAAATTAACAAATACATTCTTATTTTCTTTGTTTTTACTGCGTTGCTCTACTTTTTTCGTTTTCTGATTTCTGAATTTCTTTTCTTGTTCTTTATTTGCATTATATGGAATTTCGTTTCTCATTTGGTTAGCTCTCTGTGAAGCAACTACATAATGTTTATCCTGTATCTATTTAATTTGCTTCAAGTTTCCATCGCTCCTCCTGCATTTGTATCTCTGACATTAATAGTATCTATTAATTGAATTGAATAATTTTGTATTTAAAATTTAAAATTGATAGTCTTGAAAACTTTAAAAACAATTTTAGCGTTTTGAAAAAGAATACGTATGTATTCTTTACTTTACGGTTTAAATCTATTATTTTAACGTTTTTGTTTAGTTTGTTTATTTTTAATTTAACAACCTTAAATTAATGGAACTTTAAAGTTTATAGCTACTGAGTAGCTTTGAAACTTTGTCAAAACTTAGATAGAATTGTCAAAGTTTTTTCACTCTGTCTTTTAGGTGATTAAATAGAAACATTTTTAGATGGGATGGTCGGTCTATTCAATATAACAACTTAACCACAGCAACATGTGTTTATTTTAAATAAAATATATTATAGTTAAATTGTATTTATCATGGGGACAACTAGTAGATATTCAAAACTAACCTTCTCTCCAAAAATTAGTTGATTACAACAAATTTAAATTTAAAAATGGTTCTCATCAGACAAACCTGGAAATATTATGTGAAAGATTGAAAAGTTAAATTATTTTAACTTTTATAAAAATAAAATTATATCTACTTGATGTCAAAATGAATAAATAAAATTATTTTGAAAATTTCTAAACCAGTCAACTAAAGAAACTAAAAAAAACTTACTTTGAAAAGTTAATTGTAATTAAGAATTACAATATTTGTAGATAAACATAATGTTGACAATATGCAACAAAATAAAATCATT
Organism: Cantharis rustica; assembly: GCA_911387805.1. Taxonomy (NCBI): domain Eukaryota; kingdom Metazoa; phylum Arthropoda; class Insecta; order Coleoptera; family Cantharidae; genus Cantharis; species Cantharis rustica. The sequence continues at coordinate 51,994,354 of OU426878.1, read as the reverse complement.
CAATTAAATAGTTTTTGTCTTTATAAGTATTTTTAATTTCAATTTCATCTAACATGATAAAAATTTAATCTTATAAATATTATCACACGTTAATAATATTATCACGCGTTAATAATATTAATCATATGAAAAAATTACAAGTTTTTATCTTCTCCAAAATATTAGACTTGTTTGCGCCTATGGTATTTTAAAAAAAGAACAACCTTAACGGATTGTGTGATTTACTTGAACTATGCATAAATGTATGCAAAATTATGCAATTAAAGTGCACTGAAAATGTAGCACTTTCTATTTTTGCTGAATTATAAGTTATAAGGTTATTTGTAAGAAAACAAAGCTAAAATTCGAATGACCGAAGTTCCTAGGTTTTTATACAATTTCTTCTTCCAACATGAAGTCTCGCAAGACGTGATGTCTTATCTTGTATTGTTGTAATAAGAAGATACCACGTAAACAAAATTTATCCAAATCGGTAAGGAATACCGGATCTCTTTCTTGTAAGTTTAAATAATAAATTAAAGCCTTAAAAAGTGAAAAAGTGATATCTTATCTTTTTGCTTAGTATATTGTGCTAAAATTAATAATATCTTGAAGGTTTCAACTATAGTGATAATATTAATTATCAGCTGAACTTTTTGTAAATTCACGTAATGTAGCACAATATGTGTAACTTGATTTCAACACCTAAAATTAATACAAAACTTAAATTATTGCATAATAAATATTTGGATTTACACGTTATACCATAAGCATTGTTGGCATAGACATTGGAAACAAAGGACCTGCAGTAATTTGCAGTGGCTGAAGGCTTCTCATCATTACTATCAACAGCATTTTCTTAACTTCACTTTTGCATGAGTACCATTCGCTCTCATAACAGGCATCTAATATATTCAAGCTCTAAAAAATAGAAATGCAATATTAACAGTACATGGCAATTACTCTCTCTCTCTCTCTCTCTCGGAGTCTTTAGACGTATGTATAGCGACCATTTTTTCTTTAGAAGGGTTCTCTTAGCAGATACCTCGGTGGTTTGCCATTCCCTGCCGAGGGAAGATGGTCAAAATAAAGTTTTTCTTTCTTGGCTTGGTTTCTTGGCTTAGCAGTTGACGCACATAAGCATCAGGCAGTGACCGTCTTCCAAACAGCTCAAAATTGGGGAAAATGTACTTTGAGATCTATTTAATAAAAATAAGTGGCCTTCTAACTCTTGTATAAGATAGTGGAAAGTCGTCATCGTAGAAATAAAAATGTGACTAACGTTTTAAGAAAAAAAATATTTTTGTGCTTAAAAGCAAAATTTACATTCTAAAATAAGAATTTATACCAACGTACGCTTTCTGGTAAAAAAAGAAAAACAAATGTAAAATTGCTAATAACAAGCAAGTAAAAATATGTACATGGATAAATACGTAAAAAACAATGACAATCTTACAAAATGTACAAAACAATTGAAAATTATTGGATTTCAAAAGAGAAGTGAAACAAAAAGTCTACTAATAAAAAAATATTATAAACTAGGAAAAAGGGTAACTAACAATAATATTGATAATAAAATGAAAATAACAAATTTATACCTCTAAGATTATTTCGTTAGCATACCAACTAAACATAAATAATTGGTACAAAAGTACCATTAAGTGAGAAATAAATTTCATCGTGGAAGCATCCAATTTTTCCTAAAATTTTTTGTAATTTTAGATTTAATTTTCTAGTACTCAAGAATATTTACCGAAGTTGTAAGGTAATAAGAGGAAATAGCAATTTGTATTACACTGCTTAGAGCGTCAACAAATAGAAAAGTGTTAAGTACTTCATTTATTTCTTCGACGAACCTTAAACATATTTTTCTCTTAAAATGAATTTCTGCAAGAAAATACTCATGAATTATTACATAGATACTTCAATACATTTAATTTAAATTAAAAAATTTTAATTATAGAATATTAATGATAAGACCAAATTTTTATCATGTTAAATTAAAATTCTAATCATAAGTCATTATGTTTTTATTTTTGTGTGTTTATTTTGAAATTTTAATTTAATTAATATGGTAAAAATGTAATCTTATAACATGTTAATAACATTGACGATATTAATTATTAATTATTATAGACTATTATAAATAATTCAAAACTTTCGAGTTTATGTAATATTTTCAGTTGTATTCATAATAGAATATTTGCACAAAATATATCCTCCTGGAAGGTATAAAATAAAATAAAATTTTGTGATTTTAATAATGTGAACTATTTGCTATGTACGTTCACTAAATGATCTTCTCAGTTTTCCATCTCGTCCTTGAAGGTTAGGATCTATAACAAAAACATAGAGGGGTTAGGATTTATTAACTTGCTTTGGGTTTCTTAAACGTACATCAAAAAATCATCAAGCTGGTAATTACCCAACTCTGGTGCAGTGGAGTTCTTAGATGAGTGCCAGCTTCAAAGCACCCGCCTATTGTTGGCAAACTATGGGGTCTTTGAGTCTGTTAGCTCAAGTCTACCGATGGAGAGCACGAAACGGAGAAAAATATTATGTAAACGATACTAAAATATTTTTGAACTTACAAACTGAGCACGTTTCGTCTGCCACCCATTCAAGATGATGGTCAGAAGTTCAGCGTTGACTGTTGTGAAAATAAAATAATTAGAAATAAAACTTAAAATATAATATTAGTGATAATAAACCAAATAAAAGTATATGATGATAATTCACTACAAATTAAGTTGTGTGCGCCTATATAGGACAAGCAATAGGCAACGGTTACCAAGCAAGAGCAAAAAAAGAGATCTCTCTAGGTGTCTGGCTTCCAGGAGGATGTTTTATTTTCAATTTTTTTAGATGCTTTTAAAATAGATCAGTGAAGAGTCATACAAAAAAATACCTGATTAGTCTTTGGTGATATACTATAGCTTTTCTAGTATTTAGAAAAATTCGCGAATCGATTTCAGGTTGTGTTAAGTCGGTTTTATCAAAATTAGTAATATTTCTAAATTCGTCCTGCAAACATTTTAATTGCCCAACTGCAAAACTCATTATACCGATGAACATGTTATTAGCACCTGCCATGGCAGTTGTTAAGAGGAATGCAAAGACGCAGCTCTGTAGTAAATATTTTCCATAATGTACACTACGGCTGTACGGAACCCACATCTCTAAGGGAAAAATAACTTTTCTATAAATCTCCGTACCATTCGGCAAATAAGCAACTTTCGGCACAGTATTCGTTGCTTCAGAAATTAGTGACTGTAGAGCATACATTCCTATGGTTGCCATTGTACCACCATACATCAACGCGGTCATTTGTACATTTTCAGTCATCTGTTCATCATATATTTTTTTAATCCTAGAATTATTGGAGTATTCCATAATCCTTTGTTCAGTATATTGAATTGTTAGAATTATTTTGTTCACAGATTTTGTAAAGACCAACATAATTTTAATTCTTCCTAATGTTGTTAACATTGATAAAGAAAGACATTCTGCTAGATATTTTATGTCAAGTGTCTTGATAGACACTACAAATTGTGCTATAATACCAAAACACATAAATCCTGCACATACCGCACTAATTATACCATATCCGTCGTATAATATTTGCCTCATTCTAGTAGGCATCTTATAGTTCCACTGTCCTGATAAAGCAAAACATAAGATAGCTATTTTTAAATGACGATGTTCATCCATTTTTCTGAAAAAAAGATCAGATTTACTTACAATTTAATTTATTATAGATATCAATAACCAGGCAATAATCGTTCTAACGATAAAGGTTAATTCCTAAAAGATCGTGACGCAATGGCATCGCCGAACTATTAGGTTAATACCATCGTAGATCACTTTATAATGATTATAATCGGGTTCCAAAAGTAGGATTGTAATATTGTAAATTTGAATTTAAATATAATCGGCGCAAATTCTAAATCTTAGTTCATTTAATTTTACACTAGAAGTTAGTTGGTTAAAAATAAACCGTTACTAGTTTATCACACCAGGGTACGGTTAGTTTTGAAAGACCGGATAGGTAGCCATTATTACTTGGGCGTCAGAAGAAAACTGTTGATCTTGGTGAAGTGTAAATTTTATTCAGTAATTTTAAATCTAAGTTTGTTTAAGTAAAAATTATCGTAGCCATCGACAAATTAAAATACGTAAGTTTAAATATTTGATTTATTTTTTAAAAGAATTCAATACAGGATTACGTTAAAAATTTATGTAATAATTATTCTCGTCCACCTGGTTGCATAATTTTAAAGACGAGTTTGAATCTAATTTTTTATTACTTCATCTTCAGTTTTAAGATTTAATTACTGTTTGAAATTATGATTTTTTTACCTTATTATATTTAAAACGGGAGTGGAATAATGTAAGGAAAAGAGATACAAACGAGCGGTGATTAGTTCTAAGTTTGAAGTGGGAAATATATATATAGCATTAGATAACTTAATTTAGATGAATTGCGCAACAAAGAAGAGGTGGACGCTTAAAATCATAAGATTGCCGTAGCAATATATCGCAAAAATGGCTGAGCATAGACAAGGATAACCGCAAAAGGACCAGAAATCGTCAGCCATTTTTGGCGAACATGTTGCTTGATTTCCTTTTTTTCAAATATATCTCAATAAGATAGTAACAAAATTCTGATATTTCAGGACAGTTATTAATAAATAATATTAACCAAGTTCCTTATGATTATTTGCGACTACGTATAAGGTAATACCAATTGAATTACGATATTTAAGAACTGTTTTTAACAAAGTTTTTCATGATTATTTGCGGCTATGATTATTTGCTAGTTTAAGTATGAGGGGAGAGCGATTTATTTAGATTTAAGAAAATGACCAATTAGCAATAAGAGGGACGAACTAGATTAAGTTGACGACGTATTAATTAAGGTGACAATCTTAGTTTTAAGGTGACGACATATTAATAAGGTGACAATCTTAGCTTCAATTTGACGAGGTAATACTTATATAAGAGCGGATAATTTAGCATAATATAAGGGATTATTATTTAAAGATCTTACATAAAATAAAAACAATTGAGTTGAACATCGAAATACATATATGCGCTTCTTTACAAAGTACTATAAAGATTGTGGTTGGTCATTAAATATGAATAATCAATTAGAAAACATTACGATCAGAGGAATTAACTATCAAACAGTTATTAAATCAAATTTTAAACTAAAGTATTTTGAATTAAATGATATCAAGGAGATTAACTTTGATGGTAAATTGGTTGTTGGACTACCTTTTTTTATTTTCGGTTAAATACGAATAAAATAAATAAAATAAATAAATAATAACGATATTCATCGTTAAACCGAATCCTGTGTTTTATTTAATTTGTGTGTACTAATTATTCCTTAAGGTGTCCTAGCAGTGGTTACGCCACTGGACATGTAAGTTTAGGTTTGAAGTTAGTGAACGAGGTAACGACGTTAGCATTCAAAAGAGCCATCCGCAGATTTAAAAGGACTTATAAGTGTTATTACGAGGGGTATTACATCGTGCGAGGTTTGTTTGACGATCACAGCTTTGGTTTGGTTTGTAACTTTGATTTGAGAAGGCGGTAATTCAAATTGAAAAACCAACTATTACAAGATCTTTACACAACTTAGCAAAATTTTTATCGATAGTAAAATCCACCTTAAAAACTCGGTGTTGGAAGAAATGAGGCTATACCACACAAAATCCGCTTCTCTATGGTATAGCTGCTTTTGACAGTTGTCGGAAAGACTTGAAAACCTTCTTCAAATACCAGAAAAAGCTTATATTTAAGCCTCCCAGCTATGAGGCCACAAACAAACCAATTCGTGTTTTTTGTCAATAAGACAAAAATTTGTGAAATATTTTAGAGCAGAGCTCTCTACTGTAAATTTAATTAAATGCGTAAAAGCTCATTAAATTGAAAATTGAGTTACAGAAGAAAATTTTCTTTCGACAAGAAGATGAACTTTTATTATTACTTATCAATTTGTTTATTGCAATTAAAATTTGAACGTTCCGCTTAGTTTCTATTAAATTTTATATTTTATATTTTACAATACATACTAAATATCACGCCATCTATTGGAAATTGATTTTTAAGTTTATTTCCCCGAGTTCTGTGTCTTCTAGATCTGTATTTTCAGTTCAATTTATGCGCAAAAATATTTTTATAAAATAAAAACGACGGTGCTAATCCGATGAAAACAGTCAATCGAATAGAGGCTTGTAGTTTTTTTACCGTTTTTGCAGATATTTTTGAATGGTTTTCAAAAATTAATTTTTATATTTGTAATTTATGTAACATAATTTCATTACAATATTTTTAAATTCCAGGTCTACTTTAACTCCTCCTCCTCCCAAATTTGTTAGGGTAACCTAAAACTAGTAATGCTCTGGGATGAAATTGATGCGATCCATGTCTTAACTAGCCAACAAATATTTTTGATGAATAAAATGAGCGAAGCTGTTGTCGTCGGACAAATTAAATGTTGTTATTATTATTTTAAAAATAATATTTGCACGATTTGCTAATAATTGGCAAATCGGGAATCGATGCTTTCAATTAATCGATTTGAATCGATTTAAAACAAATCAAATTTTTAGTCATTTCATTGACTGACTTCTGTTGGCTTTATACTTTTAAAAACAACGATTTCAATTCATTAATAAATTTTTAAACGCAAGTTAATGCACTTGAAATCCTTATTAATGTTTCATCTTATTTTGATATTCCTGAACAAAATACTATATAAAAATGATATAATATCTACAGCATTATTGCGATAGTCATCTCTCATAGATTTGTTAATAATCACGATTTTATGAAAAATAACCACTAACCAGAGAATTTAAAGAGAAGTATGGTTGAGAGGGGGGAGGTAATAATCTGTTAAATGTAATTTTTTAAGTTAAAAACGTTATTTTAATAATGGTAAAAAAGTTTCAACTCATCAAAAATATATAAATAAGTAAAATCTAATTTACAAAAAAAAATCAATAATTTAATTAAAGAAATAAACCTGTGAACATGATTTACTTTTATATTTCACCAAAGTAAATTTATTTAAAAGATATAAACTAACTAAAATATTATCAAGCAAATTTGGGATACATAGCTTTATGAAATATCATTAAAAAAAACATTTTAATGAAATACAAATACAAAAAAAGCCTAATCAAATAATAAATAATACTGAAATTATTTTAATATTAAAAAAATTATTCCATGTCATGTAGCTTAAGATTTATTCAATACTTAAAAAGCTTTTATTTGTATTAAAATTTTTTATGCTTTGTATAATTTTGCTCGGTTAATCGCTCTGTGACTACAGTCAACCTCGCAATTAAGGTAGATTCTGTGGTGTAAAATACAAAATAGAAGTGTGAAATAATATATTGTCATGAATTTTTATTTAACAATTCACAGAATTACTTTAATTTAATAGAAAAAGTCTTCAGAGTGCAAGATTACTTTTACGGAGATTGCGCTGCATTTAAATGCAGCCTTCCAGAAAATTCGATAACCCTCCAGGAATTTCTATTCACTTCTGTGCGTTTCTAGATTGTACATTCAGCGATATTTGAATGACTAATGCTGTTATCGTGCATGACTTATCACACTCATCATATATGACTCATTATGTTTGACTCATCATATATGACTCATCATGTTTGACTCATCATACACGACGTCATACATTAGTCATCAACAGTGGCGGCCCGTCAGGGGAGTCTTTGAGACTGCGTCTTCCCAGAAAGTCAGCCAGTAACAAGAAAAAAATGTTTTATTAAAAATTATAATTTACAAGACCACTATTCGCTTTGAAAAAATTATGTGGTGTTTTAATTTCTGAATTATATTTTTACATAATTGTTATTTAAACAAAAGCTTTTGAAATCAACACCTGCGTTAAAAATTTTATAGTGGTGCTAAATTGCTGATATGATAACGTCGGTTATCATATCATATCATGTCGGTTGCCAGTTGCAAGAGACGCTACGAAAGACTCATACTTAAAATGCATCTATATGCTAAATGCAATTAATACATAACGTAGGAGCGTGTAGGAGTGGGGAAATTGCATACAGCAAATCTACCAACGAACCAAGTCTCTTCGAAGTTTATGTAATATAATTTAAGTAGTATTTGTTATTGCAAGTTCTACGTGTTTGTGCATTTATTCCCTTATACTTTTTAAATAATTTTCAGCAATGGAAATAATAGTATATTATACATCATGGGACTAAGATGCCGCTTTTCATCCCGCGTGTGAAGGTTTTTGCACGAGGCTTTAGCCGAGTGCAAAAATCGCACTCGGGATGAAAAGCCACCTTAGTCCCAAGGTATATATACTATTTTTCACAATTTGTCTGCAAATGATAAATTGCATAAGTCAATCTACTAAATTTGAAATTTTGAATTTGCAATAACTCGAAAACGGCGCTAGATATCGAAAAACTGACCAAAAAATTATCTCCCCCCTTAGTTATACTAACCCCCTGCAACGATTTTTTGTAAAAATTTATATGCAAAATTTCAGACCAATCGCACGCAGTATTGCGCGCAAAATTATTTAGTAAAATATGAGGTTGCTTTTTGGAATTGTTGTTTTTTTTGAAGCGATACCTATGAATCGTTTCTTATGTTTCGTTGTTTCAATTTACCTTTTGACATATTATTACACCGTGCGCTGTGTTTAACATAATTATTCTTTATTGGTGCCTATATTTCATAAATAAGTTTGATATATAAAATACTTAATCAAATTAATGTAAGTGATCGTTTATAATTTGTTCCTACGTGAAAATGAGACAAAGTGAGGAAAATTCGGATGTTGAAGCGGCAGCGACGATGGCAAAAGTTGAATTGCTGCCTGCGAAATCAAAAACAATTTATAAAAAACAGTATGATAAATTCATAACCTGGTGTACGCAAAATAATGTTAAGCATTACACCGAAGATGTTATGCTGGCTTACTTCTTTGAAAAGGCGAAAGAGCTAAAAGCTTCTACTAACAATGTTGTTAGTATAAGAGACGGATTACCGTTTAGGTTAGCTAGACTCGTGCCTAGGGGCGCACGAAGAAAAGGCTCAATGCACCAAGCAAAATACATGACATTCTTAAAAATTAAATGTAGTAAAATGTACAATGATTATAGCAGTTTTTATTTACTGATTACAAAATATCTTCCGTTATTTTGTCTACCACACCATACACTTGGCATCGCAATAATATATAGAAAATAACTTAAAAAAGTTTAGAATTTTTTTTAAGTCTTTTTGTGGTATTTAGTAGCATGTGATGTTAAAATAATCAAACTTAACAAAATGTTAAAATAATAACATTTTAAACTATTAAGTAAATAATACATACTACGAAGAAAACATAATATTTAACGAAACCAAAATGACAAAAATTCACATTTAACAGGGTTGAACTAAGAATATTTAAATAAACAAGAAAATAGAATTTTGACAAAAATTACGCTATAGAAGTGGTAAAAATTACTTAAAAATAATTTTTTTTTTATTTTTTTCACTTCTATAGCGTAATTTTTTATTTATTTTTTGGTTATTACCAGTTGAAACGCTAACGATTAGTGAGGCCAACTCCTCTCACTACACACTGCAGATCTTATTTACGTTGAGCACACACACCGCTCGTGGAATGAGATTTTCACGGGTTTTCTATGTAAAAATCTAAACTTTAAAATCAATTATTTTCTAAATTATTCGACATATGAAGTTCATTCATAGTTTATCAAAAAATGCGGCAAGAATTTTAATCGATTTAATAACACTTCGGTAGACATTTTGGCATCTGCTCCCAACACTTATTATTGTAATCTAATTTTGTTACTTTTTTTAAGACTCACAAATTTACAAAAATTAATAATACACCCTAAGTTATAAATTAAATGAATCTTAATGCGCCACTGATGGCTTTTGCTAAATTGTATTGCATTTATAAATTAACTTTATTGAATTCGTCGTGAACAAAAATTAAAATTAAAGGCCTTTCGACGATGTGCGGTACTCCAGATGTGCAGTGCACCACACGTTTCTTCCAATAGACTTCAAATTTGATTGTTAAATTTTTAAATGTAATTTTTTTACCTTGTGACACCGTGTGTTGCTTTCTCTCCACAGCTCAAATGCTGTTCTAATGGTTAGCCTAGACCCTAGACCAAACAATTATCAAAAATCAAAAAGCATTGATGGCGTATAACGCTTCACCAATTCAACGATGGTTGTCGTCACAATTTTAAATTTACACAAAAGGCGTCGATAGCGCAAAACTTTTGACCAGTTTGGTCAGATGGTCATAGTCAAGAAAGCCTTTTCTATCCAAAAATTTGATGTTGTTCGTTTGCAATCCTCACCTAATTGTTTATAGCAGCGCAAACTAAACGACAAACACTGTGCACTTTTTATTTTATTTAAACAAAAACAAAGACTTTTTCACAAATTCTACATAAATAAAATTAAAATTTTCTTATAAATAAAGAAGCACTCCTCGACGTCCTTTTACAAAATTATGCAGAACAATCCTCTGCTATTTGATTACAAATCTGTAGCATCACATTATTATTAAAGTTATTATTACATTCTATTTGCATCTACATGTTTTTTTTTTCAATTTCCTGGATTATTTTTTTTAAATCCGTTTATACGTTAACGTTCAATTTGAAATACGACAATATAATATTGTGATGTAATATTTAAGAATGTATCAAATTATTTTAAAATTGAATTATCAGGGCCGTATTTAGACTAGATTTCCGTGGGGGGTGGGAGGTTACAAAAATTACAAAATAAATAGCTAATTTATTAAAATACAAAAGCAATTTCATTAAATTTAAATTTTGTTATATTAATTTTTGAAATGTAATGTTTGGAGAAAAGTGAGTAGAGAGAGGTTTTTTGCCAAGATGGTGGAAACGACCGAGGCCTAGATTTTGCTCCGCTGATTTTTTTTGAGTATAATTTTGACAAGTTGTTGACTTTTAGAATCTCCGTAAGCTTTAAATTTAAAACTTTTTGATAGAGCAATTCAAAAATTTAAAAAAAAACAGCGATCAATTCTTGTTAGCAACAAAAATTTATTACAACCAGTGGTGCAGCCAAGGGGGGGGGGCTGGGGGGCTATAGTCCCCCTCCCCCCAGACACTTTTCATTTTTTTTAATGATCATAGTCGCTTTTTTACCGGTGCAATGAAAAATTGTTTAAAACAAAAAAATTATTGTGTTCGACTGTTCGGTATGATTGTAGTTAGGTACTGTTTTTAGTGTTGCTTGTTGGTAGCTAATCAGCCAAGCCAGTTAATTTAGGTCTGGCATCCTCGGGCTCCCAGGGGCGGATTTGCCAAATTGCCGCCTATGGGCACCAATTTGAGATGCCGCCCCTGTTATACTTAAGGGCTAACAAGGGTGATCTTGTCAAACAAGACCAAGAGCAACCAAGAGCAAACTAAGAGCAAACACCCGAAAGGGCAGAACAACGAGACAAGCAGAATATTGCACGGAAGTTATGCGTGAGCGGTTCCCTGCAACTTCACAGAGTGGGGTTTTAGTCGGTAGAAATCCGACACTACCACCCATAACATCAGGGTGGTGTCTTTTGAAGATTTTCCCACTCTGAACGCACACAAAAAAAAGAGCAAGAAGGGGGGCGCAGGTAGGGACGTGGTCAACGAATTTTTAGTGTTTACTGAAATTTCAAATACAAAATAACTTTACTATGGATAATTAGCAATCAGTTTTAATTTTTAATCTTAATGACTGCTATTTATTGAAAATAAGGGAAGATATATTATATTAAGATTGGCAACAAAAATCAATAATAAATCTTTTGCCTTGAGTTATTTCGGAAATGCCGTTCTTTAATTCTCACTTCAATTTAACGTTGGTAACAGTAGTAACACAATAATTATACTCAAAAATAAGATAACCACATCTCTTTTTTCACAGTTCGCTTTGCTCACATCCTTTATCCCTCCCCCCATAACAAAATTCTGGCTGCGCCACTGATTACACACCTAGCGCACATTTGATTGTACGTTATTGCTACCAAATACTATAGACTTATAATACGTACAACTTCACGGGTTTTCATACAATTTGTCGGACACCGTTTTTTGGCGCCATCTAGCATTACGAAGTGTATTTTTTTGCATCAATTCGCTAATGCGCATTTAAACTAATATTTAAAAATAGTTTTCAGATTAGGATTGGTAAGGAGAGATGTTCAAGATATTTATTAAAAATGTTATTATGTTGTTTTAATTGTGAGATTTTTTTTTAATGTTGTATTTTTATATTAAAATTGATTTTTACATGTTAGATGAAATTGAAAAATAATTAAATTCATAACTTACATAAAATTGTGCAAAATTTTTAGTTTGTAATATTAATTTTTCCTTATTATAGCATTAATTCTGTTGACATTTATGTTTTGATAAATACATTAAAATATTTACTTATAAATAAATCAATACAACTATCACATACATTTTGCAATTTTAGATTTTTGCTTTAGGTCAAATGCAATAAACGTATTTGTTTACACATCACTTACACTTCAAGCCGCTAGAGGTCGGATTCCTATTTTTTCACAAAGTTGTACGTATTATAAATCTAGAGTATTTGTTGCTACCAACGTACAAATATATTGACGAGATTTTTGCCGGCTTTTGTAGTTATTTTGAAATTTGTTTTCAAATAGTTGTTAATTTTGAAATTAATTTTATTATTATTTTGCATTACTTTGTAATCTAAATTAGATTTAAAATATTTTAAAAGTTGGCAAAAAAGGAAGAAAAATAAGAGCTTTTTGCCAAAAATAGCCGCCGGAGTGGTTGATTGAATTTTAGCTCCGTAGTTTTTGATTATTTTGTCCGAAATAAATTTAAAAATTGTGATTTTTATTTTTTGAGTATTATAATCGGAAGATTGTTTAAGAAGTTTTTTGTTTAAATTTTGATTGTGAGTATATTTTAGGAATTTTGTTATGATTAAAAATATTTTTGAATTGAATGATTTCTTTTTTAATGGAATTAATAATTGGAATTGATGAAATTTGTTTGAGTGTTGGAGGAAAATTTGTCGAAGGAACGACGAGATTTGATGATAAAAAAGCAGCTGCAAACAGGCATCGTGTGGATTAGAATTTCCATTTTAAAAATTAAATTTAAAGTTATATTTGAAAATTTATCGGAAATATATTTTTATATTTTTGCTCGATTTTGCTGCGCCACAGCACAGCGACGATTTCTTTTAATATTATTTTTGGCGTCCAACGGCTTCAAAATGGGAGCGTCGGCGAAGATAATATTAGATTATAAGAAAATATTATTAGTAAAAGAAGAACAAGAAAAAAAAAGATTTATTGTTCAAAGCAGAACAAGAAATAAGAGTATCTTATTGAATGAAAAAGAGCAAGAAATCAAGATTGAAATTATTGATAATCTAAAAGGAAGGTAAATTTTATTGATAAGAGAGCCGAACTTATGGCGTGGCTGCTATAGCTTTGAATTAATAAATATAAATCGTAAGTTCAATCCTTGAGCTAGTTTAACAATTTTAAAGTTCAAAGTTCAAATCAAATTTTGGTAACTATTATTTTTTAAAATGGTAAAAGTTATTAACATGTGATAATATTTTTTAATAAAATTAATTTTTACATGTTAGATAAAATCAAGTTTGAATTTTTAATTTAAAAGGATAACTTTTAAATAATTTTAATAATTTTTCCAAATTTGCCTGATGAGATTCAGAAAATCGAAACATCGGTTATAACAGGATGTTGCAAACTATATCATTCATTTAAATAGTTTTTGAACAATTTTATGTAAGTTATGAATTTAATTATTTTTCAATTTCATCTAACATGTAAAAATTAATATTATTAAAAAATATTATTTTTTAACAAACATAGAACACTCGACGGCTCCCGCACAGCAGATCTACAGCTACCCTGAGAAAGCAGCAGTGCTTGGTAGTGTATTTTAATTTATTACAGATTTTTTCATAATAGTTTTGATAGTTTATATAAATAAAAAAAAATTAATTGTAAAAATTTTGCGGTTAATTAAATCTAATTCCAGAATTAGTCAATATTTTAAAATTGACCGGTCATTTGCAATATTTGTATGATAATAATTATTTTACTCTTCAAAATTCCATATTTACCAAAAAACAGAAAGTTAAATCTACGATAACTTTCGACTATTGGTCTGCGGCATATATGCAACTATAAGTTCCAAAATAACAGTGTTTGTCATCTCCATCAAACACAACTCCCGAACTAAAAGACAAATAGAGAAGACTTACAACGTTTGAATTTAAAATTCTTCCGAACCAAAAAAATAGCATCACTTTGTCTTCTCCTATCTCAACTAATACTTTCGCGTCAAAATCTAACTATACAAATTAAAAATTTCTAATAAATTCAAAAATCTAAAATTTAAATCTAAATTCAAATTTTAAATAAAATTATTTTTAGAAGAAACAGACTTAAAAATGAAGTTCAAAGAGATTTTCTTTACTTTACGGTTAAAATTTTATTATAATAGAAAAATAACATAAAAAATTACATTTTAAGTATTTACTGTGGTAGTTAGTAGTATATGTAATGTTAAAATAAACAAACTATACAAATATTAAAATAATGAATTTTAACTATTAAGTAAAGAATACATACTTACATAGAAAAATAATATTTAAAAAACAATAAAAACTACAATAATTCGTTAATTTAATATTTGTTTAGTTTGTTTATTTTAAAATTTTATTATTTTAAAGTTTCTGTTAATGTTTAATATTATAAATTTTTTTTAAAATTCCTTAATTTTTAATCTGACACTTTTTACTCTTTACACTTTCTAGTCTACATTTTTATATACCTACATTATTAAATGTTTTATTTGTACAAATTTCACACAAATATCCCGACAGCATATGAAATGGTAAAGATATTTTGAAATGTATGTACGATGGAGACACAAAGTACCATTTTATCACTAGTGATGAAAAGAAATACTTTATAAAATTAAAGTGATTGTAATTTTATAACAAGATTAAATAACAAAAACATTTAGGTACAACACAAAGTAACGAATAAGGTACCTTTTTTAATGTCGCACTGTGTGTCGTTATAAGTAGGACAGGATAACTAACTTAGCTCTATGCCTGAGCATGCATACTGCAATATAACGATTAACGTAACTTCATTTTATAGACAGAAAAAATTTTTTATTAATTTTTAATACTTTTTCATATCCTTGTATCATATTACTTATGCAGATTGTTTTGATTGAGTTGCTTAGAAATTAAATATGTTCCATAACAAACGACATTAATTTTTATTTCTTAATAATACACAGTTAACAACTTCCATGTTCACAATATTCCTTACTATGTTATTAGGTAGTACTCCAAGATTTATTTTTTTCATTCTATTTTTTTAAATGTTTTCCAATAAAGAATTTTATAAAAATAATAAGATATTTCAAAATGCACTTGCAGAAAAATATAAAATTTTCCAAAAATTATACATTTTAATTATTTTGTATTATTTTGCAATTGATTTTTCAGAAAGATAAATTTCCTATCGGGAAAAGGTGTCAAACTTTCATTTAAAAGATATTATGTGAAAATCACCTGAAAAGTTGATTATTTGCTTTTAACTTTCGGTTTAAATGCAAACAAACTTTTAACCAAAACAAAAATTGTAAACATCGAACAAAAATTTTAAGTGAAAAATATGAATTATTTATACTTACCTAGTCAGTTGGTATATTATTATCCTACATTATTTACTACAAATCCAATCTCTATTTTTTGTCTCTATTCAGAACATAAGTGCTGTCTCACAGTTTAAATAAATTTTTAATATTTTAAAATAATAAATTCAATTATATTATATACCTACTACTGTTTTATCATCAACTGATAAAAAATATCTCGGAGTAATCTCGAAACCGGTAGCACCCCATGTAGCACACAATCTTGGCGCAATAATGGGCCAATATTGAATCTTGGCGCAATATTGAAAGTTTCAGCCAATATTGGTCTAATATTGTTTTCCAATATTGGGCCAATATAGGAAATCGATATTGAACCAATATTGACTGAAGCTTGGATTCAATATTGAACCAATATTGATAAGCAAATATTGACTGCCATTCTTCATCTAATATTGGATCAATATCGATTTTCAATATGACGCCAATACAAGAAATCGATATTGAACTAATATTGGCTGAAACTCCAGTATCTATAGCCAATATTGACGGCTACTCTTCATCCTAAGCTTCGCAGAAGTATTATTAAAATTACTTTTATTATTATTATTAAATTTCGTTTAAAAAGATTAATATAATTAACAATAAGGTGATTAAACTATTTCAAATAACTAATAAGTTTATAGTCAAAATTGTAACATACAGAATTTATTATACTAATTTGTTTCTTTGCTTAAAAACAAAAACAAAAGCACAGCAGTTTTTTTATAATACCGGTGTGGAAAGTAAATCACTTTCGCACTAGTGAGTAAAAGTATTTTGTTAGGTATGAAGTAATAAATTACATTAAATAAATAAATTAAAGAAGCTAAAATTCAATTTTAAAGCAATATTTATCATTAGACATTTTTTTGTGTTGTAAATTTCATTATCTTCATTTTTGTTTCTATACATTTTTTAATTTAGTCGCACTGTTTCTAAGATACAGGGATTTAAAAAAAATCTCTAAAAGGTACAATAAGTCACATGTTAACATAAGAACCTCTGAATATTTTTGTAAGTAACTGAAACTCAACTCAGTGTAGAAAGTGAGCTATTACTTAAAGGTAATGGGTAAATTTATATTCCTAAGTTTTAACAAAAAAAGTAATTTTCTTAACTAAAAATAAAATAAACCAAAAATTTCTGCGGTTACAATACTTTCTGTTATTATGAAAAGTAGCCCAAATAGTTTTAATTCCTAAACTAGGTAAACCACCTAAAGACAATGTATCCTATAAGCCAATAAGCCTACTTCCCATACTGTCCAAACTGCTTGAAAGATTGCTGCTCAAAGAACTTCAGCCTATTCTACTCGAAGGACATCTTGTCTCGGACCATCAGTTTGGTTTTCGTCATCAACACGCCGCCATTGAACAGAAATACTCTCATCGAGTAGCAACAATAATAAGAGAAAGCTTGGAAGAAAGAAAGTTTTGTTCAGCAGCCTTCATCGACGTGACACCGGCATTTGATAAGGTTTCGCCCGATGGTCCCCTGTACAAAATTGTATAACGATTGCCGTCCACGTACTACTACCTAATCAAATCATTTCTAACAGACAGATTTTTTCAGGTCAAGTTCTTAAACAAATACTCTGCACTTGCCCTAATTTATTCTGAAGTTCAACAGAGTAGAATACTGAGACCAATCCTGTATACTCTATTTACCGTAGACTTTCCTGTCTCTCCAAACGTTGTAGTAGCCACTTTTGCCGAAAACACAGCCGTGATGACTTTACATGCAAACCCATCCATTGCTTCCGATTTGCTTCAGTCAAACAACAGAATCCAAAAATTGTTGAAAATCTGGAGAATTAAGCAAACAAAAGAAAATCGGGCCATGTGCCTTTCACAACACGCAGGGAGAGCTGCCCCACGGTAACTTTAAACGGTAAACGTTGAAGATACTAAGTATCTCGGGATTCACCTAGACCGAAGACTTACCTAGAAGAAACACATATGGTCTATACGCAAACAGCTTGGCGTAAAGTTATACAAATTGAACTGGTTAATTGCCCAGAATTCCCAGCTAAGTATGGAAAAT
The DNA here is from genome assembly GCA_911387805.1 of Cantharis rustica. Taxonomy (NCBI): domain Eukaryota; kingdom Metazoa; phylum Arthropoda; class Insecta; order Coleoptera; family Cantharidae; genus Cantharis; species Cantharis rustica. The sequence goes on along the minus strand of OU426878.1, from coordinate 51,976,529 downwards.
AAACTTTTATGATATAAAGTCATCATGAAGCCCATCTGGACTTATGGCATCCAGTTCTGCGGTTCAGCCAGTAACTCCAATATTAAAATACTGCAACGATTCCAATCCAAAAGGCTAAAAAAATCGATAGTGCTCCGTGGTACATCACAAAGCAGACCATCCACCGTGAACTTCAGGTGAAAACAGTCAAAGAAGAAATTCAAGTTTACAGTATCAAGTACTACCACAGATTGTCTGAACATCCAAACGGTTTTGCTCAAAGTTATCAGCCTTTACTAACCGAGCGAGAAGGCTCAAAAGATATCATTTCTAAGATCTACCAGAAAGATTTAATTGATAACAAAAATTTGATAATATTTTTTTTTCAGTCGCTTTTAGCCATCTAGACTGTATCGGATATAGTTGTTTGGTCTTTGGCCTTACTCAGCGAAATCGCAACTACACTGGCCTAATGCTTCCTTTAGTCATCTAGACTGTGTCGGATATTAGTCTTTTAGTCATCTGTGTTGTTTGGTCTTTGGCGTCACTCAGAAAAATCACAACCACACTGGCCTACCGGCCGCGTTCAGCCATCTAGACTTTATCGGATGTAATTGTTCGACCTTCGGCCTCCAGCTTCTTTTAGCCATCTAGACTGTGTCGGATATAGTTGTTCGGTCTTCAACCTCACTCAGAGAAATCGCAACCACACTGGCCTACCGGCCGAATTTAGCCATCTAGACTTTGTAGGGTGTTGTTGTTCGGCCTTCGGCATTACAAAGGGAATATCGGCAGTATATCTGAAAGCTACAATTGTTTGATCCTAAAGTCCCTAAAGTCGTGCGGAGCGACTCGATAGTGCTCTTGTACTTATCGGATTAATGGATAATTAAACAATGAAATTAAAAGACGAAGTTTTTAGGAATGCAGATAGTTAACTGATGTATGAAATGTTTATACCTATATAAGCGTTCGGCAGTTGATCGGATCGGGTTCATAAAAACTTTTAGTTTTTAATTTAATTGAAAGAAAGAAAGATATACAGACTTGGAATATTTATATTATTTAATTGTATGTATTGCTATGCCCCCAGCGATCCAAAATATAAAAATTTATTTACGCAAGAAAAACGCCTTGCTGGAGTACACACATCTTTTAAATATGAGATTTTTTTTTAATTTTTTGTTATTAAATCTTGATTTTATCGTTTTAAAAATTTTCGTTTATAATTTTTTATTTTTAGTTTTTTAATTGTATAAAATTTTATTTTAAATGTGGTTTTATAATTTTATGTTAAATATTTTCGTTGCAGCATTTTCAGTAATGCAGTATTTCTGCGTCATCTTGTCATCCAAAACTAGGCTTCCAAAATTATAAAAAAACACCAAAAATCTTCAAATTCTTATCTTCGAACACTTCACTTAATTAAAACAACTCTTGTTTTAAACAAAATTAATTCATTTTTATTTTAATTATTCAAATTAACTAAATTATTAGATATCGGGGAACAAACACACCCGCCGATCTTTAAGCGCACCGACGTAAGACCTTTTGTTACGCTCCTTTGTCCGTTTCCTTCCCACCTTGTTACCAACATAATATTATTTACAAAATTTTTATATAAAAGACATTACACATTTTTAAAATTAAAATCAAAAAAACTTTAAAATAATTTACAAAAATTTACTCATTGTTAGTAATGTAAAATAAATAAACGGATTAAAAAATTTTTTTTTTATTTTTCGAGCTTGACAACACGAAAATAACAGATCTACAAAGACACAGATCATTGTTTTTAAAATAATCAATAGATAAGTGGTTTAGGTAGTTGACTCGATATTAATCATATCAAATTTTTTGAATTAACCAAAAAATGCACAAACACTTTTTAGAACTAAAATGTTTAAGTTAACACAATATAAATACACTGTATGTATATTATTCATCTAGTTCATCCAGTGGCGCAGACAGGATTTTGTTATGGGGAGGGCTAAAAGACACGAGCTGCGCCGAAGGCTAGCACCACAGGCAACAAATTTTCGAAAAAAAGGGCGTGGTCATCTTATTTTCGAGTATAATTATTGTGTTACCTCTGTTACCTACCTTAAATTAAAGTGAGAATTAAAATACGGCATTTACAAAATAACTCAGGGCGAAAGATTTATCATTGATTTTTGTTGCCAATCTTCTTATTGTAATATACCTATCCTTATTTTCAATAAATAGCACTCATTAAGATTAAGAATTGAAACTGATTGCTAATTATTCATAGTAAAGTTATTTTGTATTTGAAATTTCAGTAAACACCATGGTAAACACTAAAAATCCGTTCACCACACCCCTACCTGACCCCCCCTCCCTGCGCCGGACTGTTAGCTCTTAAGTATAACAGGGGCGGCATCTCAAAGTAGTGCCTATAGGCAACAATTTGGTAAATCTGCCTTTGGGGGCCCGAGGATGCTAGACCTAAATTAACTGGCTTGGCTGATTAGCTACCAACAAGCAACAAGTGCTACACTAAAAACAGTATCTAACTACAATCATGTCAAATGCAATCATTTTTTTGTTGTTTTTTTCATTGCACCGGTAAAAAAGCGGCCATGGTCATTAAAGAACGGAAGAGTGTCTGGGGAGGCTATAGCCTCCTAGCCCCCCTTTTGGCTGGACCACTGAGTTCATCTACTAGCCTAGTTCATCGCCTGATGATGCCATAGTATGGTGAAAACGTTTGCGATAATATACATACGATGTATTTATATTGTGTTAACTTAAACATTTTAGTTCTAAAAAGTATTTGTGCATTTCTTGGTTTATTCTAAAAATTTGATATCATTGTTTTTAAGTTAAATTCGGTTAAAATTAACGAATTCATATTTAAAATAAATTTATAACATCATGTTAACACTACGGATGCTACAATCTAACTGTCAAAAGCACAAAAAATATATATCAGAAGCTGCACCCACTATATCAAGCGCGATTAATATTTACGTAAAGCATAGATATTTACACCGTCCACAGAATGAGCTTTTTATGAGTTTTTAATGCAAAACTCAAAACTTTAAAATTGATTATTTCTTAAATTATTCGACATTATGGAGTTCGTCCATAGTTAATTCGCTTCATTTTAATGTTATCTTATCTAATAAATTCCGCAAATCTATAATTACCTCTAAAAACATTTCGGCATCTGCTTTCAATCCTACAAATGACACTTTAAGATTTTTTTCCTCCCACAAAAAAACACTTACTAGCTTTGTTCATTTTTTAAATTCTTTCTGACATATTAATGTATACTTTAAAAAAATTTCATCTACATTGGTTGGTAACTAAGAAAAATATGATTTATTTTTCATCGGAAAATAAATATAGTTTATTCGGCCGAACGATAAAATTCGCAATAATCAAAAAACTTTAAGAGGCTGTAAAATATGGTGGTGTTTCAAAATGATTCGAACCCACCCTATACATTTTGATAAAAAATTTTATTTTTATAAGTTGACTTGTAACAAATTCAAGGCTTTTTGCCAAAAATGGTAGGGCAAGAATTTTTTTTTTCTGTGAGAATTTTTTTTGAAAAATTGTTATTTTAAAATTGTGAGTAATAATTTAAATTGCATTTAAATAAAGTGAATTTGATGCGTCTGCATTACTGAGTATTTTTTTGATATTTAGATTTTTTTGATAATTTGCTACCGAACGGTAGCGAGGCGATTTAGTTGGTTGATTTGGAGAAAGAACAGTGGATTCAATTTGGATTATTACAATTTGGGAAATTAAAATTATATTTTTAATAAATTAAACGAATATTGGGTGTAAAGAGGGAGCAAATCAAACAAATTAACTGCTGGCCAATGTTTCGGACTATATATTAATCCATCCTCAGGGCTAAAATATAAAAACAGAAGTGCTAAAATGTTTCAAAATAAGAGTGTCTAGGGGGACGCAAACATTCCTAACAGTTGGTGATGGTAAACGCTTGAAAATGCAGTATGTTGTCGGGAATTGACATGCATATAGTCCGAAACGTTAGCCAGCAGTTAATTTGTTTGATTTGCTTCTCCTTTACACCCAATATTCGTCTAATTTATTAAGAAGAAGCAAGGGAAAAAATTTTGTTTACATTCTAAAATTATATTTGTAAGAGCGAACGTGGTGTGATAGATAATCCGTCGATTTGCATAAAGGAAACCACAAGTTCGAATCTTTTAAAGAAATATTAAAGTTTTACGTTGAATTTAAATTTTATGCGATTGAATAATTATTTTCGGAAGACGAATTATTTTTTTGAGATTAACAATTTGATTTTTTTTACTCACACCCTGAGGTACGATTGTCTCATCTTGCTCATTGAGAGGTTATTCCAGAGCACTTAAAGTGCATGTGAAAAATAACATTTTTTGAAAGTACCCGAAATTGAGTTCTAATTGTTTAATTAGGATATTATTTTGTAATTTTTTAATGCAATTTTCGGTTTATTTCATTTTTAGTTAAGAAAGTTATTTTTTGTTGTTAATACTTAAGAATATACCGAAATAATAAAGTTTATGTACTAACGTTACCTAATAGCTTACTTTCTACACTGATTTTATTTACTGTATCTTAGAAACGGTGTGACCTGATAAAAAAATGTATATATACAAAAATGAAGATAATGAAATTTACAACACAAAAAAATGTCTGATAATGATAAGTTTTGCTGTAAAAGCGATTTTTATATGACAAAAAATTTTGTGAGTCTGTACGTACATAACGAAATACTTTAACGCACTAATGCAAAAAGTAATTTACTTTCAACACAAGAGCTGAAAAAAAATTCGCTATGCTTTTGTTTTTTTTTAATTGAACAAAGCGAAAATTGATATTACTTGTCAAATAAAATGTTGACAGTTTTAAACTGTTGACACTAATAAACAAATTAATAAAAATTATTTATTCCATTTTTGAACATTTTCAGTCGCTATATTTAATATTTTTGTGCTTAAAAATTCCCGCTTGATTATAAATTATAATAATTTATTCAGCATTTGTACAACAGCTGGTACCGTGGGAAGTGCTCGTAAAAAGTTGCCTAGTAGCGATTACTCGCAGCACACTTGCGCATTGTTGTGTTGGTGAGTTGGAATATTCTTATAAGTTAAAAATTTGTTTCTAGAAGTGTTTTAGCAGATTAACATTTTTGTATGTTTTTTGTATAAAAACAATTTATTCGCATCTTTAATTCGACGTAGTGTTATTTGAGGTACTATTTTTTGCGCTATTAATTTTTTATTTAATTTTTAAAACCTAATTTTATGCAAATTAAATTTAAATTTCCACGCTCTTTATGTATAAAGTGTGGGTTGTAATTGCTTTATTTGGTGATGTGGAAGTATTAATGCCACCTCTTTTGTGTGTTTAGGTTGTTCGAGATGTACTTCATGGTGCAATCGGTTTTACTTTTAGTTTTGGCCTTTGCGGCTGTTGCAATTCCAAAACCGGAGGAAGACAAGAAGGATCGCGTGTATGATCGAGACTTGAGTAATCAGGAGCACTACGACAACGAGGCTCATAATGCACAGTACGACCACGAAGCATTTTTGGGTGAGGAGGCTAAAACATTCGATCAGTTGCCACCCGAAGAAAGTAGACGTCGGCTGGGACTAATCGTTGAAAAGATCGATAACAATAAGGACGGTATTATTAATCTGGAAGAGTTGAAAGATTGGATTCGGTACACACAAAAGAGGTACATAATGGAAGATGTGGGCAGGCAATGGAATCAACAAAATTCCGATCCTCAAAACGATTTGATTACTTGGAACGATTACAAGAAGAACGTGTATGGTTTTATGGACACTATGGATACAAATGAAATTGATAAAGACGACGAAGGCTTTTCTTATAAGAACATGTTGAAGAGGGATCGAAGACGATGGTCTGCCGCTGATTCGGATTCAGATGATTCTCTTACCCGGGAGGAATTTGCTGCTTTCCTTCACCCAGAAGAGACGGACCATATGCGCGATATTGTTGTACTGGAGACGATGGAAGATATCGATAAAGATCAAGACGGTAAGATTTCTGTTCAGGAATACATAGGAGACATGTACCGTGCAGAAGAAGACGAAGCTGAACCTGAATGGGTTAAAAGTGAACGGGAACAGTTTGCTACTTATAGAGACAGAGATGGCGATGGTTTTATGGATGCAGAAGAAGTCAAAAATTGGATCTTGCCACCAGATTTTGATCATGCCGAAGCCGAAGCTCGCCATTTAATCTACGAGGCCGATTCGGATGCCGATAACAAATTAACCAAAGAAGAAATTTTAAGCAAGTATGATCTATTTGTTGGTTCGCAGGCAACCGATTTTGGTGAGGCTCTGGCGCGTCACGATGAGTTTTAATATTTTTTATTGTCAGATTTCTTAATTTTTTTATAAAGACGAAATTTATATTCATACATTTTTATATACCAATCAAAAATATTAACATATTATGAAAATTAAGCAAACGTGCAATACAAAAGATTGATTTTTAAATGGAATCTCATTTTAATTGATAAAAAATAGTAATTCTCATGTTATTAATCATAATTATAATTTTATGCCAGAAAGAGATAGATTTATGAAAGAGACCAATTTTTTTAATTACGTTTACACAGCTCTCATAAATTGGTCACTTTCGTAATATCGGACCGTTTAATTCCAAAAATATTTATTAATTCATTCAAATTTTACCAGTGTTAGTTTTTATTTAGGATATAAGTATGTTTATGTGTTCTTATCTAATAAGTACAAGAGCAATTAAAAAAAATTTGTTCCTATTATCACGAAAAGCAATTGCTTAAATGATAAATATTTTCGTGCAAAGTAAAGTGGGCTTATTGCTTTCTTGCATATTTATTAACTCGGTGCCAATTAATTGTATTTAATTTTCCAAAGCATTTATTAATTTTAATTGTTCTGATATAGAGCAAATTTATAATTAAGGTTACTTAAATATATTCTGCAGTGAATCGTGGGTGCTCTATTTTTATATAAAGCGTGTAGTTTGTACAATTTTATTATTTTAAAAGTAACAAATAAAAGTACGTTCCACAATTTTGCTACTTTCATTTTGAACTAAATAATTTAGCCTACAGTTCAATGGACTTTGAACCAATTATGGTAATAAACTTGCGATTATTGCTGCAAATTAATTGAAACTTATTGGGTAACATGAACATTGTGGTTTTTTCGATGCAAGGAAATAATATTGTATTGTTTGAAGAAATTCAATTATTCTTTGATTTGGCATAAGTAATTATTGTAATTTTGAATTTAGCTTTTAATCTATCTGTCTTTGCTGGAAGTCGATTGCATACAATTAAAGCGAAAATAACAACATTTACTATAACTAAGAATATTAGAAATGAAATAAGAAATAGTAATGACCAACCATTATTATTATCGCTATATATTTTTTTACAATTTTCGTTTCAGGTAGTTTTTTCAAAAAAGTAGTTCACAGTAATATATTTGCACAGATTGTACCAGATAGAGAAACCTTATTTTGATAAGAGATCAACCGAGAGGAGATTTTTGGTTTGCATTGAAATGGAAATAAATTTGGAAAGAGGTCAAAAATGCTCTTATTTTAGTAGTAAAATAGAAAATTGATTTGATGGTTATTAAGGTTTAATTTTGTATAATTCACGCAAATTTATAGATGATAAGACCTTGAGAGATTAAGATATCAAATTAAAGTTGAAATAATTTATATTGGAATTTTGCAATACTCAATTTTATATAAAAAAAAAATTAAAATGATGAAAAACAAACCCATAACCGGATTTGTTAAAAACTTTACTTTCAAATCTATGTGAAAGCTAGCAGAAGATTGACAGTATTTTTTCACAAATTTATTCTAACTAGGGAGAGGGCTAAAATATCGCTAAGCTCTCTCAACTAATATTTCAAAACAAGTAAATTATAATTTTAGAAAAAAAAAGTTTTTCTTCTTCTGTGGTGCCTGACTCCTAGAGGAAGCGTCCCTAGGTGGCAGATACCACCAAGTGGTATACTTGGTATACCATACCAAGTTGTAGTGAAAGCAACCCATCGTTTTTTTTTATTGCGTTTTGGAAAATCTTAAACAAGACACCACCAGCCCGTGCTGGGTGGTAATGTGGGGTCAGCTCACTAAAAACCCCTTCCCGGATGTCCACGGGATTCGTCTTACGACATTTCTTCCGCTTGCATCGGGTTTTTACTCTTCTTGCTGTTCTGCGTTTTTCTGTCTCTCAAGCGCCCCTTCGTGTTTCGTCTTCAAGAGTGTGCTAATGCAGTTTTTTATAGTTCTCCAGTTTTCTTCACTCGCAAGCATTTCTGGAATCAGATTGTCAGGTGTCAACTCTTGGATATTTTCCGCTTTCCTTACCTTGCTCCACCTTGAGCACATGAATATGGCTTGGTGTGCATCATCTACCACCTCTGGCAGTACGCGCAGTTGGGTGAGCTTGCTCTCTGAAACCTGTGGAGATAGTAGTTGTAGCAGCCGTGTCTCGATAAGGCCTGGGTGAGCTCGTGATTTATTTCACCATGCTTTCGCTCAATCCACGGCAGTAGTGCCGTGATAAGTTTTCTGGTCCAGGCGCCTTTCTCCCCTTTGGTCCAACTATCTTGCCATTTATCGATCATGTCAAGCCTATTTGTTCTTTTCTGTGCCATTGTTTTGGCTTTTGTTTCATAGTTATGTGCTCTTTCGAGCCCCATCAAATCGATCGGAGGGATTGCCGCGATCACCGCAACTGCGTTGCCGGATATGGTACGGTATCCGGATGCTACTCTTAAGTACATATGCCTCTGAATTCTTTCGTAGTGTTGTCTGTACGTCCTCACCTTCATTGCCTCGATCCACACCGGCGCCCCGTACAACATGATGGAGTTAGCCACCAACGCCAGGATCCGCCTCTTGATGTATGTGGGTCCGCCGATGTTTAGCATCAGCCTTGCCAATACGGCACCCATTTTGGCAGCTTTCTTAGATGTTTCCTTTATGTAGATGTCGAAGCACATCTGGCGGTCTATAAGTGACTCCCAGTACTTTCACAGTCCTCTCCACTGTCACCGGGCATCCACCCAACTCTATTGTTATGAAGGTCTTCACATTTCCTCTTACCAATGAGAAGCACTGCTTCCGTCTTCTCCGGAACCAAAGTAAGTCCGCTTCTGTCCATCCATTCGCTAATCTTGCGCAGTGTAACGTTGGTTATTTCTGTAAGGGCAGCAGGTGTCTTCGCCGCGGCAATTACAGCGATGTCGTCGGCAAACCCAAATACTTCTACTTCTTTTGGAAGGTCTAGTCGCAGAACCCCGTCGTTATATTTCACAGGTGTGGCCCCAATACCGAGCCCTGGGGAACACCGCCAGTGATAGGTTGCTCTTCCACCAGCATCTCCTCGTCTATAATTATTGACCGCTCATTCAGGTAGCTTCTCAGGACGTTAAGCAGATATGATGGAATATTTCTATTATTAAGTTCTTCGGCGATACACGCCCATTTCGCCGAGTTGTAGGTATTTTTAACGTCTAGGGTGATGAATATACAGAGTTTTCTGATACGATGAGTTCTACTTTTGGCTTTGGTTGCTGTTTCTGTAAGTGCCTCTAGGGCATCTACAGTGGACCGCCTCTTTTGGAAACCGTACTGCTTTTCAGAGAGTGCTCCGTCTTTGTCTAGGTGTTGCTGCAGTCTGTATAGGAGCATTTTCTCTTAAAGTTTGCCCATACTGTCTGTCTATAAGGCAGATTGGTCTGTATGAGCTGGAATTCTCGAGAGGTTTGTTTCCCTTCCCCAACAACACTAATCTTGCCCTCTTCCATGCTCTAGTAGAAAGTACTACTTTTCAGGCATTGGTTTAGGATATCTAGCACCGGCTGTGGACTTTCGCCGACGACCATCTTGACGACCTCCGCTGGTATTAGATCCGGTCCTGGTGCCTTGCCCTTTGCTAGTTCTTTATTGGCTCTTATTAATTCTTCCCTACTGAAAAAAGGTATAGTTGATACTTCTTTTCTCCCGAAGTTGTTGCATTCGCGTCCGGGAAACAATTCTGCAACTATTTGCCTCACTCGTTGCGGTGTGAGACTGGGTATATTGGTTCTCATGATCTTTTTGGTAACTATTTTGTACCCGAGTCTCCAGACATCCGCATTCAGCTCTCCAAGGAGTTCATACCAGATCTTCTTCTGGCTTTGTCGAATAGCCGCTTGCAGTTCTCTTCTGGTATCGGCATACGCCCTATCCGCCTCAAAGTTACCTCTTCTATGTTGTCTCTGAGTCTTTCTTTGGGCAGATATGCATTTTCTGCGCAGGTCCGCAATTTCTTCATTCCACTAATATACCGTTTTCCTCTTGTTGCCTCTCTTTTTGAGCATACTAAAGTGACAAATCTCTTAGAGTGCCTTCACGATATCTTCTGCAGTTCGGGGGGTTTCCAGCCGTTTCCAGATGTTTTATTTTCCACCCCCTTATTGTTTTTGGATTCGTGATGATTTAGCTGATCTCGTACTCAATGCTCCTATGATCGCTGAGAGTCTGCTCTTCTAAGACCTGCCATCGCACTAGTTGACTTGTGAGGTTCTGCGTGGCAAGGGTGACATCCAGTATGGACTGAGAGCCTCTTCTGTTAGCAGTTGGTCTTCTGGATAACGTTGGTGTTTCTCCTGTATTCCATACATCTAGGCCTGCCGAAGCCACTTCCTCGGAGAGCACTTTTCCCCTATCGTTCATTCCGGAGCCTTTGCGTTGAAGTTTCCGGCTATTATCACTGTTTTGTGTTGCGATACATTTGCAAATTAGAAGCATTTCGTAATTAGTTATGTCTTGGTTGGGCGTATAATATACGCTGTAGTAGGTTACGCCCCTTGCCACAACCCATACGTAACCTTATCCTCTTCTCATCTTTTCCACTACTTTGTCGCTGTCTTCCCAGTTATGTCTTCATGCCAGCCGTTATTGCTGACACGATGCGGCTTGCTCATTATTGCTATGTCGATTTTTCTCTCCACCATCGTTTACCAGAGGAAAGTTTGGGCTGCCGTTGCGTTACCCTCTTCCTTTTTATTGGCATAGATGAATTCGCGACTGATTGCTCTGTGAGCTCTTCCGCAGTTGATGTATTTTGCCTCTGCCTTGCATTTTGCAATTTTATGCCCTGGTTTGCCGCAGTTGATGCATTTTTCGCTTCTGGCTCCATGGAAATTCTGTAGTGAGTGTTCGTTTCCCCAACATCTTGGGCAGAATCCTGGAAAAAACTCTCGGACTCTGCAACCCGATATCATTCCGATATTTATTCTCCCCAGCTTGAGAAGCTTCTCCGCTGCGGCTTCTTCGGCTCTGATTATTGCCGACTGGGTACCACCAAAGGCGGGTTTTATAGATCGGAGGCTAAATTGTTCCTCTTCTTCGACGTATTTAGCTACGCACCCCAGCAGCTTTTATTCATCCACCAGATCGTCCATGTCCGTTATTTTCAGTTTCTTTTTTCTTGTTAAGTGATGGACTGATGCTTCCCCCATATGCTCGTTTAATTTTACGTGGAGCTTAGCGCAATCTTGTCCGTTCGCCTCTATCAGGACATCTCCGCTCCTTGTCTTTACTATCTTTGAGATCGTTGCTCCCTTCTGTTGCAGACACACTTTTAGCTTCGCTAGAGCATTTTTGTAGGAGAGAGTCGAGCCGGTGGCTTCTTCCTTGGTCCCCAACTACAGGAGCTTGCAGAGGCTTTGGCGTTGACTTTTTAATTGAGCCTGTTCGGCCTTTCTAGCTTTCGCTCTGGCTTTCTTCATTCTTCTCTTCTCCAGAGAGTTCACGAAGTCATCTTCTTCTTCTGGGGTGCTCTCTACTTCCGCCTCTTCGACTAATTTTACCACAGAAGCCAGACTACTTGTTGCAATCGGCCCTCGATTGTTCGCCAGGCCAGGATCCGTCCTATTCTTGAATGGAAGCGGATTTTGTACCACCACCTGAGCCAATGTTTTCTTTTTCTTGTGTTTCTTCGAGCGTGATTCTACTGTTTGGTACGGGATTTCCAGTAGTCTTTATAACTGTGTTCTATGTTCTGCCAGTTCTTTCATGTCCGTGTCAAGCAACCCACCTAGAAGAAGGGAAACTTTGACATAAAACCCTGGTTCTCTAAGTTGGTAGTTGATGCCTTAGGTGGTAGATACCACTCGCAGATCAACATCTGGAGGCTCTAAAGTTGTAGTGAAAGCAACTCATTTAGAAGAAGACATAAAACCTTGGTCTTCTAAGTAGGGGGTTGAGGCATCGGACCAACTCTTTGATACTCGGAAAAAAAAAATTAAAATGCTAAAAAACTGCCTCAGAATGGAACGAAAAGATTAAGACGGATTAAGATGCGAAAAAGAACAATGCATTTTGGAACATGAAACGTACAGGGTCTTTCCCATAAAGTAAGTAAAATTATAAATGAAATGGAACACCTAAAGGTAGAAATGAAAAAAAAGAGTCAAGGATCGAAAAATTTGGGTAAATACGTCCATTTTTACAGCAGTTATCGTTACTAGCGTTTCTTCCAATAAAATAAAATTGAAACACCACAATATATTATTTTTTTTTTGGATTTAAATTTGGTCAAAGAATTAATAAATCTAAAATTTCGTGTACTTGAGAATTGATAAAGAACTCTAGCTGGAGTAATCTCCCTGTATTAGGCATTTAAAATAAATTAATATTTGTTAATATTACTTTATTTTAAATTAAATTTAAACTTGAATTAAATTAATATATTAGTTTTAATAAAATTAATATTAATTAAAGGGAGGAGGGAAGCTGATATGGCCTTTGCAAAGGACTGAGACCAAATAGGCGCTTCCAATAAATGTTGAAAAATGCCTCTGCAAAATAACAGATACTAGCAAACCCTATTTCCGCGTTCATGTCATACTCCCTGATTGTAGTCGTAATAGACTGCTGTAGCTAACAGAAAGGTCTAAAAGGCGAGTTTTCAGCGTCTTAAAACCGATACATCTTGGCTAATGGAGAAAACCCTAACAGAAAATATCGGCTCTCTAGATCGGGGGTTAGGTTGTCTGGCTAGCTTCTCGGCAATCAAAAAAAACTAAATTATATTACAGTATAAGCATCGGAATGGTCAAGGATTTTAACAATAGACCACATAGTCGGCGAAAATGAACTACGAGTTTGGATTTTTTTTAGCTTAGACACACTCTCAGCAGGTTAGAAGCTAATTACAGAAAGTGTGTAAGGTAAAATCGGAATGACGCGCGTGCTTCAAGAAGCAACGGGACCTACAGCTTAACGCACGCTTAACGTGAAATTCAAACCACGACGGAGGTTTTTAGCAACTTTTCAAGAGCGACACCTAACCGACCGGTAGCGAACTATCGAAGTCACACAGGTCTACACGCGGACACTGCTTTGTTTATGTGTCGGAAGAGTGCAAACCAACTAAATTTTTAGCTCAGACTGAGGATCAAACTCGTAACTCCCAAGCAAGAGTCGTCCTTGAGGCTTAGTAAGCTAGATTCCTCCGGAATTTAGAACATTTAAGGAATTAGAAACAAACAACAAGAAATCCAGATGGAATTAAATGAAAGAAATATTGATATTGCGGGAATGATCTGAGGGAATGGATATCTCTTTGAACGACTGGAAGAACTATTTTAGTAATCTTCTGAAAGAAACTAGACAGAATAGCACTGACGAATCAGAGGTGGTACAATAAATGGAAAATATAGAAGTGAAATTAGAACTTGTCAAGGCATCATGTAGAAACATGAAAAATCGTAAATTGTCTGAACTGGGGGGTATAATAGCAGAGTTACTGAAATACGGACCTAAGTAGTTACACGAGATGCTGAAACATCTTTTTTTTGCATAAATGAAGAAAGCATACCAAAACAATGAAAAACATCGAATACAACACCAATTTTTAAAAATGGATACAGACAAGATCCAGCAAATTATAGAGGTGTTGCAGTAATTTTTGCCGTAGGAAGACTATACTCCAAAATACTAAAAAACTTAATAGAAAAAAAGATAAAAGAGGCGAAAGAACACGCGGGATTTAGAGCTGGGAGATCCACCATCGGTAATATATTTACCCTAAAAATGCTTGTAGAAAAAAAGTATAACGAAAATTGTCAGAAACAAAATAGTCAGAATACTTCAGTGCAGGAACTGAAGAGGTGGAAAATCTAGATATGGACGGCAAATAGTACATGAAAGGCACAAAGGCCATACATACTTGGGTTTGTATTTACCTCTATAATTCTGCGGATGGTGTCATTTTTCACTTTATCGAGCCTTGATTTGCCAGCGCTTCTAAGCCATTTTCATTAGTCGGAGTCCCAGATCTCTGCTCCATATGTTACCATATTTTCGATTATGGATGTATAAATCTTTTTTCAACACTCAACACTGAGACATACCAATACCGAATGGAATCAGACAAGGTGATAGCCTGAGCCCCCTGCTCTTCAATCTGATAATGGACAAAATTGACGTTAACTATAATTATATAGGACGTCTAGTATACTCAACCTCAGAGTCGAGGAAAGGTATATATTGTGATGATTCAAACATGGAAGAGCGACAAGCAATTTCTGGGTGAATTTTAAGAAGTCATTAAAATTTGCAGTTATCCTGTAGGCATGAGAAATTTGAAAATGAGGAATGAAATTTTAAATGAGTAATAATATTAAAAGGTTGCAAGGTAATCTAAATGGAAAACATTGTCACTTAAACACGTACTTTACACAAAGATTTTATATTCTGTTTAAATTTGAATTTTGCGCAACCGGAAGTGTAAAAACGAGCGTTTTAGTTATTAACAATCCCAAAAGTTAACAATTTTGACAGAGTGCGTCCGACTATTGAGACATCAGGTCGAAGTTTGATTTTTGTGCGTATTTTTCAAAGTTAGCGTTCTTGAGTTGTTATGGAAAGTCGGCGTACCATCGATTTAGTAAAATCGATTACCAATCGAATTTAAAAGGTAGAAAGAAGATTGAAAACGTTGTTTGTAGTAGTGTAATTCAATTTCCGTCAATAATTTTTTGTCAATATCTGAAAACGACAAAAGTTAGAAAGAGCGGCCATTTTTGTAGCATTTTTGTATAAGAAAACCACGTTGAGAACAAAGAAGTTTTAGATATTTTATGAACATATTACTTACGTTCGAATACTATTTAACTACACATCGTGTTGGATGCAACACGCTTATGAAAGATCCACAGAAAGAAAATTGGTGCAACACGATAAAATTTGGAAAACCTCACAAATTCGAAAGCTAGCAGATGCGTTATATTCGGAGACAAACAACCAAGTGATAAGAAAAGAAACTAATCTTTACACAGATTCACACCGCGAACAAACTTAATTAGTGGCGTCTCGTTTAATAAGGAAAACACAACTTTAAATACTTCATTTTATTTTAAACAGAAATTAATTTTTATTTTACAATTTGTAATATCATAAAGACAACACATTTTCACACTTAATTAAAAATTACAAGAAGGAGCTAGCTACTATTTTCTTTTTCATTAACAGCACATCTCGTCATCGTTAATTTACACTTTCTACACCAAATTTTTCATGCGGAGTTGTATAATCGCAAATTTATTAACAGATATTTGCAACTGATTTTCAATGACAATTATTTTTATGTTGATAAATAAATTATCTTTCCTACATTTTTATGAATTTCATTGCTAAGGAAGAGGTTATTTGTTTCAAAGTATTAGAATCTACCCTGAGATACGACCGTCTCTACTTCAGCCTTTAAAAGCAAGCTTGGAGCACTTTAGGATGCTTGGAAACATAGCTTTTTGCTAAAATACCATTGCAATATGATAGAGAAGGAAGGTGATATTCAAGAATGGGTAATTAATTAGCGATTAGTGAAAAAGTTTGTGATCTGTGTATACTTTCAATTCTTACATATGTTTCACGCACTCGGACACTTACCAAAAAACATAAAGAAGTTTACGAAAAACCAAAGAACCGGACGCTAAATAAATTAAATGCCTTTAAAAAAATGAAATATTAACTTTGGCTCTTTTGGCTAAATTTTGCCTTTTCAGAAAAAATTTTGCGGTGCAAAAACAAACCAAATGGTTTTTTCACTTGTTTACAAATGTTCGGTCGCAGTCCGTCTCGTTAATCTAATCAAAACCCCAGATAAATAAACCTACTACTAACAAGAGATAACTTATTTATTTGGTGGACGTGTGACCATTAAAATTTCAGCTGTGAGACAACATGACATAGAACAAAGGAAAACCCCGAAGAAAACGGAAAAGTAACTCCTCAAAAATACAAAATACTAAAAATCTCTGAAGGAGAAACCGAGCTCAAAATTCTCTGTCATCTGATTGGCGTTGTAGCAGACAGTGGGTCTTCAATTGAAAAACAATTTGTCCCGTAATGATCTAGCATAATCTTATCATTCTCACCTTTTCATCGCATGATTCAATGACCCACTCTACAAAAATTTGAATAGAATAGGTATTGTAATAGACGAACAACTAAATTTTAAAGCACATTTTGATACCATTTGTAAAAAGATAGCAAAAAAATTGTATTTTTTTTCCAAAATTAGAAAGAATGTCTCGATTATGAGTGCTATAAAAATTTATAATACTGTGGTGAAGCCTCATTTTGAATATTGTTCTTCTGTTCTTTTTATGGGTAACAGTGGCATGTTGGACAGATTACAGAAGCTCCAAAATAGGGGAATGAGGGTTGTATTGAGAGTTAATAGATTTGTATCGAGGTTTGTCTTGCTTGAGACGTTGCAGTGGCACAGTGTATACCAGAGAATAATTATAAATGTTTTGACTTTCGTATTCAAATTAAGGAATAAAATGCTACCTAAATATTTGTGCAATAGCATCTCTTTTGTTGCAGATTCTCATGGATATGCGGTGCGTAATGCACATGACTTTCGTTTGGATTTTTTTAGAAATAGTCGAGCACAAAGTATGCTTATGTATAGTGGTTTGAGATTATTCAACAGTTTACCATTAAGTCTCAAATTAGAGACTGAGTTGGTGTCCTTTAAGAGGAATATAAAAAAATATGTT
Organism: Cantharis rustica; assembly: GCA_911387805.1. Lineage (NCBI taxonomy): Eukaryota > Metazoa > Arthropoda > Insecta > Coleoptera > Cantharidae > Cantharis > Cantharis rustica. Next base: position 51,959,454 of record OU426878.1, on the reverse strand, counting down.
GGTTTAGAGTTTGTATAGGAGTGCTGTGTTGCAAAAATTGTATGCGTTTCTTGGGTTTTGTATATGTTTTTATGAGTTGCTTGAATATTGTATATACTTATAAATACTTACTTATAAATACTTATAAATACTTAAATTTATTAGAGTATTACTTTTGTTTTGTGATGTAAATAGTGGTATTTTTTGTACCAAATAAAGTTATTATTATTATTATTATTATTATAATATTAAAAATATTCGTTCAACGCAACTTGTGAACTTAATTCTATGTATAGAATAAAACTTTTCTGCCAGATATGTTATCTACAATCGACATTTGCAAATTTCAATATCAACTAAAATCAAATATTACTAATTTGAGAATCCAGAAATTAAATCAATGGTAGGATCAAAATGACCCACCTAGCCCAATCAGAAGTTCAAATTATTCACTAAAATTACTTAAAAAAATTACGTTTTCAAAATCGCCAATTTTTCTGTTTCCGTGGTTCGCTCGAGAAACTCTCATCGACGACTCCCCACCAAACACGAAAAACCGTTGCATTTTTAAAATTAAAAAGTCTTTTCGGCAATTCCATCTAACCTTTCTTAAATCAAAATCAAACAATATTTACAGAAACCCAAATTATAATCAAACCAAAATTAAAGCCGTTTTCAAAAAACCAAAACTGTGAATTTAAAATAATAGTTAACAAAATATAAAAAAATCAGAATGTTTGTCTTTTTGCTAGCTTCGAAGTTAAATTTATAAATTTAAAATACAGTTAAAAAAATGATTAAAAGTTATGGGCAAAGAACAAAGTAAAATCAGGCACAATTTTATTTAAAAAACGGTGATAAACTAATTATTTGTTTTTCTTAAATAAATCAAGAATTTACTTTTTGATATTCTGCACTACTTTGCTTTACTTATTACCTACCTAATTTTTTTTTTTTTTGGTAATGTGGAAAAAGAAAAATTGGCATGAATATCCCCCGTCATCTACTTAGACTAATTGCAGAAGAGTGGTATTGCTTGTTCGTCCTTTTAGGTCTTTTTCCTTCTTGTGCAGAACTGATCGCGTTCGTTTCTTGGTTTACATATATCGCTTTAGCTTGGAGTTGAGCTTTTTCAAGCATGGGTGCAGCTTCCTTCTCTTCTCTTTCCGCCGCCTTCTTTTGGCTGAGGAATTCGTGTATAAACTGTTTGACTCTTGTTCAGCCTTTCAGGTTATGAACATTACGTTGTTGGTGGTAAGTTGTAAGTTCACCCCCCAACTTCGCGATCGTTTTGGCTTGGTCCCATTTCACAACAACCGTAGCCGATGAACGCACAAGCGTATTGTCGTGAATTTTTGTGGCAAGACTTTATTTTCGGATTGATAATTAATCAGTAATCAATTCACCTTGAAAGAAGCGATCGTTTTTGATGAGTGACGTAAGCAGAATCATTTTATGTAAACGATAATACACAGACACTATCAAAACGATTATTTGTATGAAAAGCGGTGATGCTAAAACAAGTGATTAAAAATGTTCGGGAGTGTATAAGAAAATTTGAGTTAAGTTTAAAATTTGATGTTGTCAAGTTTGAAGCAGGAAATCTTGGAAAATTGACGTAGTGGACGGAAGAACAAGAATTCGAAGCGCGGAGATCGTCTAAGCCGGTCGATTTGCGTATTGTTTGGTTAGCGACAACTAGTTTTGCGAGTGAGAGTTGCACATTTTTATGAAAAGCGAATTTGGTTTGCGACGGTGATTCTTCGTCAATTTTCGAAAATAAACATCTTTTGCAGCGTAGATTTGTTCCTGAAATTAAATTACGATTATTCAAGTCCAGATTTTTTACATTTTGCGATAAGACGCCACCGCCATCTTGAATATTAAAAAGCCAAGATTTAAAAAGTGATATTACTTACCTAAACTGCAAGAATTGATAAATGTGGATAATCACAATACACGTGGAAATTTTTAAAGATTACAGAGAGTGATTTTAAAACAATTTGGAAGTTGAGATTAACAAATAACGGTAAATGAAATGAAATTTCAAAAATCCTAATTGTCGACCGTAAAAACTAAGAATAAGAAATAAATAGTTGAGATAGAGGTCGTTATAATCTACAAAGTAGATGAATTTCAAAATACAAATTTGTAGCAGGACATCGGTAGTCAGGACCGTATTAGGAATCAATAACGAATGAAACAAATAGAAAGAAAAAAATTATTAAATTCAAACGCCTTAACGAACGACATGTTTCGGACTTATTCGTGGTATTACCCAACGAAATTGACCTCATCGGGCTCATATTGACAAAGAACATATAAAATTAAACTTACCATTCCATTCAATCGTTCATGTAAACCTTCCACGTGCTCTACACTAACCGAATGCCATACTAAGAAAATGTATTTTGAAAGTTAGTAAGCGTCCACTAGGGATATCTAAACTTACAAGTCTGTTATCTCACCAAACTAAAAAATAACGGTAAATGAAATGAAATTTCAAAAATCCTAATTGTCGACCGTAAAAACTAAGAATAAGAAATAAATAGTTGAGATAGAGGTCGTTATAATCTACAAAGTAGATGAATTTCAAAATACAAATTTGTAGCAGGACATCGGTAGTCAGGACCGTATTAGGAATCAATAACGAATGAAACAAATAGAAAGAAAAAAATTATTAAATTCAAACGCCTTAACGAACGACATGTTTCGGACTTATTCGTGGTATTACCCAACGAAATTGACCTCATCGGGCTCATATTGACAAAGAACATATAAAATTAAACTTACCATTCCATTCAATCGTTCATGTAAACCTTCCACGTGCTCTACACTAACCGAATGCCATACTAAGAAAATGTATTTTGAAAGTTAGTAAGCGTCCACTAGGGATATCTAAACTTACAAGTCTGTTATCTCACCAAACTAAAAAATAACGGTAAATGAAATGAAATTTCAAAAATCCTAATTGTCGACCGTAAAAACTAAGAATAAGAAATAAATAGTTGAGATAGAGGTCGTTATAATCTACAAAGTAGATGAATTTCAAAATACAAATTTGTAGCAGGACATCGGTAGTCAGGACCGTATTAGGAATCAATAACGAATGAAACAAATAGAAAGAAAAAAATTATTAAATTCAAACGCCTTAACGAACGACATGTTTCGGACTTATTCGTGGTATTACCCAACGAAATTGACCTCATCGGGCTCATATTGACAAAGAACATATAAAATTAAACTTACCATTCCATTCAATCGTTCATGTAAACCTTCCACGTGCTCTACACTAACCGAATGCCATACTAAGAAAATGTATTTTGAAAGTTAGTAAGCGTCCACTAGGGATATCTAAACTTACAAGTCTGTTATCTCACCAAACTAAAAAATAACGGTAAATGAAATGAAATTTCAAAAATCCTAATTGTCGACCGTAAAAACTAAGAATAAGAAATAAATAGTTGAGATAGAGGTCGTTATAATCTACAAAGTAGATGAATTTCAAAATACAAATTTGTAGCAGGACATCGGTAGTCAGGACCGTATTAGGAATCAATAACGAATGAAACAAATAGAAAGAAAAAAATTATTAAATTCAAACGCCTTAACGAACGACATGTTTCGGACTTATTCGTGGTATTACCCAACGAAATTGACCTCATCGGGCTCATATTGACAAAGAACATATAAAATTAAACTTACCATTCCATTCAATCGTTCATGTAAACCTTCCACGTGCTCTACACTAACCGAATGCCATACTAAGAAAATGTATTTTGAAAGTTAGTAAGCGTCCACTAGGGATATCTAAACTTACAAGTCTGTTATCTCACCAAACTAAAAAATAACGGTAAATGAAATGAAATTTCAAAAATCCTAATTGTCGACCGTAAAAACTAAGAATAAGAAATAAATAGTTGAGATAGAGGTCGTTATAATCTACAAAGTAGATGAATTTCAAAATACAAATTTGTAGCAGGACATCGGTAGTCAGGACCGTATTAGGAATCAATAACGAATGAAACAAATAGAAAGAAAAAAATTATTAAATTCAAACGCCTTAACGAACGACATGTTTCGGACTTATTCGTGGTATTACCCAACGAAATTGACCTCATCGGGCTCATATTGACAAAGAACATATAAAATTAAACTTACCATTCCATTCAATCGTTCATGTAAACCTTCCACGTGCTCTACACTAACCGAATGCCATACTAAGAAAATGTATTTTGAAAGTTAGTAAGCGTCCACTAGGGATATCTAAACTTACAAGTCTGTTATCTCACCAAACTAAAAAATAACGGTAAATGAAATGAAATTTCAAAAATCCTAATTGTCGACCGTAAAAACTAAGAATAAGAAATAAATAGTTGAGATAGAGGTCGTTATAATCTACAAAGTAGATGAATTTCAAAATACAAATTTGTAGCAGGACATCGGTAGTCAGGACCGTATTAGGAATCAATAACGAATGAAACAAATAGAAAGAAAAAAATTATTAAATTCAAACGCCTTAACGAACGACATGTTTCGGACTTATTCGTGGTATTACCCAACGAAATTGACCTCATCGGGCTCATATTGACAAAGAACATATAAAATTAAACTTACCATTCCATTCAATCGTTCATGTAAACCTTCCACGTGCTCTACACTAACCGAATGCCATACTAAGAAAATGTATTTTGAAAGTTAGTAAGCGTCCACTAGGGATATCTAAACTTACAAGTCTGTTATCTCACCAAACTAAAAAATAACGGTAAATGAAATGAAATTTCAAAAATCCTAATTGTCGACCGTAAAAACTAAGAATAAGAAATAAATAGTTGAGATAGAGGTCGTTATAATCTACAAAGTAGATGAATTTCAAAATACAAATTTGTAGCAGGACATCGGTAGTCAGGACCGTATTAGGAATCAATAACGAATGAAACAAATAGAAAGAAAAAAATTATTAAATTCAAACGCCTTAACGAACGACATGTTTCGGACTTATTCGTGGTATTACCCAACGAAATTGACCTCATCGGGCTCATATTGACAAAGAACATATAAAATTAAACTTACCATTCCATTCAATCGTTCATGTAAACCTTCCACGTGCTCTACACTAACCGAATGCCATACTAAGAAAATGTATTTTGAAAGTTAGTAAGCGTCCACTAGGGATATCTAAACTTACAAGTCTGTTATCTCACCAAACTAAAAAATAACGGTAAATGAAATGAAATTTCAAAAATCCTAATTGTCGACCGTAAAAACTAAGAATAAGAAATAAATAGTTGAGATAGAGGTCGTTATAATCTATAAAGTAGATGAATTTCAAAATACAAATTTGTAGCAGGACATCGGTAGTCAGGACCGTATTAGGAATCAATAACGAATGAAACAAATAGAAAGAAAAAAATTATTAAATTCAAACGCCTTAACGAACGACATGTTTCGGACTTATTCGTGGTATTACCCAACGAAATTGACCTCATCGGGCTCATATTGACAAAGAACATATAAAATTAAACTTACCATTCCATTCAATCGTTCATGTAAACCTTCCACGTGCTCTACACTAACCGAATGCCATACTAAGAAAATGTATTTTGAAAGTTAGTAAGCGTCCACTAGGGATATCTAAACTTACAAGTCTGTTATCTCACCAAACTAAAAAATAACGGTAAATGAAATGAAATTTCAAAAATCCTAATTGTCGACCGTAAAAACTAAGAATAAGAAATAAATAGTTGAGATAGAGGTCGTTATAATCTACAAAGTAGATGAATTTCAAAATACAAATTTGTAGCAGGACATCGGTAGTCAGGACCGTATTAGGAATCAATAACGAATGAAACAAATAGAAAGAAAAAAATTATTAAATTCAAACGCCTTAACGAACGACATGTTTCGGACTTATTCGTGGTATTACCCAACGAAATTGACCTCATCGGGCTCATATTGACAAAGAACATATAAAATTAAACTTACCATTCCATTCAATCGTTCATGTAAACCTCCCACGTGCTCTACACTAACCGAATGCCATACTAAGAAAATGTATTTTGAAAGTTAGTAAGCGTCCACTAGGGATATCTAAACTTACAAGTCTGTTATCTCACCAAACTAAAAAATAACGGTAAATGAAATGAAATTTCAAAAATCCTAATTGTCGACCGTAAAAACTAAGAATAAGAAATAAATAGTTGAGATAGAGGTCGTTATAATCTACAAAGTAGATGAATTTCAAAATACAAATTTGTAGCAGGACATCGGTAGTCAGGACCGTATTAGGAATCAATAACGAATGAAACAAATAGAAAGAAAAAAATTATTAAATTCAAACGCCTTAACGAACGACATGTTTCGGACTTATTCGTGGTATTACCCAACGAAATTGACCTCATCGGGCTCATATTGACAAAGAACATATAAAATTAAACTTACCATTCCATTCAATCGTTCATGTAAACCTTCCACGTGCTCTACACTAACCGAATGCCATACTAAGAAAATGTATTTTGAAAGTTAGTAAGCGTCCACTAGGGATATCTAAACTTACAAGTCTGTTATCTCACCAAACTAAAAAATAACGGTAAATGAAATGAAATTTCAAAAATCCTAATTGTCGACCGTAAAAACTAAGAATAAGAAATAAATAGTTGAGATAGAGGTCGTTATATTTCAACAGTAGCAAGTAAGACTGTTTTATGCTGCACTAAAGAAGCTGCACAATTCAACTATCGATCACAGTGTATGACAACGAGGGCAACGAGATCTTAACGAGTCAGTAGCGTATTCACAGCTAGAAAAACACTATTATAAATTTTAAAGTGAATTAGTTATAAAATTTTTCTGAACATTTATTTAATTTATTTTGTAAAATTTATCAACACTATTACACTGAAAAATTAATAAAATTAGATGCTAGTACGAGTACGTTTAACGATAAATGTGCATCTGAGTTTACGAAATCACATAATACACCAAAAATTTAAATCTGCTAAAGATGAAATTGGCACCAAATAAAACTGCATCTTTTAAAAATAAATTTAATTCAGTTTGCCTTAAAAAGAGCATTTTCTTTAACCGACAATAGAGTTATTTGTCACAGAGACCAACTTCTGATGAAAAGCTCAATGCTCTTGCATTGCTTGCAAAGCTCAATCTTTCTTAATTAATAAGGAGAATACCGCTACAATATATAAGGTGAAACTCACCTCACTCTGACCTCTGGCGATTCAAGTCTGGATGTCGGGTATAACCCCGCTCATCTGCGCTGCCACATGGTGATGAAATCTTTGGGACTCTCCTGTCTGGAGTGGGTTATCGTCCTATCTTGATATTCTTTCTCGTATGCGGGCAAAAACCAATGCGGCCTCGCCGGGCATAGTTCTGTAAGCTCTGATAACCCCAAGGGCCATTCGTTTTTGTACCCTCTGGATCATCAATCAATGGAACCACACATCAAGCACTCTCTCTTCGTTGCCTTTCGATTCCCGACGTTTGGAATTAATTATTTTGCTAGGTGGGGATCAATGACACGAAATTCGTGGCTTTTTCTGTGCCAACTATGGCCGACAGCGGGTGCGTGATTTGGCAGGCCCGCTGAATTTGATTTTGATACGTTGAGTTTTTTGATATTATTTTGAAATTGTGAGTAATTATTTTGATTTAAATAAAGTGATTTTATGCGAATGCATTATTGCGCCTTTTTGGATGATTATTTTGATATTTTGGATATTTTTGATGCGTTGCTACCGAGCGGTAGTTGATTGAATTGGTAGTTTGGATTGAGTTGATGGTTTTGATTAATTAGATTGATTTGGAAAGAATAATTAAAATTGTAAAATTTGAAATTGGACGTGAATTATTTTAAAATTGCAAGAATCAACATTTGCATTTGTACGAGCGAGTGGCAGATGGTGATAACAAGACGTTTTGGATACGCATAAAATTAAACGTATGAGCCCAGTAAAATTTTACTTTACATTGAATATAATTTAAATTTGGATAATTTATTTTTGAAAAAAATTTATTTTGGAGAATTTGATTTTTTTTGCATTGGAGAAGTTTTTTTAGTTGATTTTGAAAACGCAGGAATCTTCGACCCTTGAAAATTAACAATTGCTCCCGCAATCCTGAGTTACCTGAGCATATATAAGTGTTTGGTAAATTTAATAGAAAATATCATTACAATATGTTATATTATATTATATATGTGCGTTATCTTCACTGGTGTCATAACATTTTTATTTTTCTGGTGTTTTATTACAGTTTTACTTTCAATTTGCATTGTATTTTTAGTGTTGGTTTTTTTTTACATGTTTGCGGCTCTTTTGAGAATTTTGTGGTTTACAATAGTTTATATGTTTTTTATTTTGCAATTGTTTATTACGTTTATCATCACCTGTGTTGGTTTGACTATGGTCACCAGTCTTCGGCAGCGCAGCTCTACTTTGTCATACACATTTTTTGTTGGTATGTAATGTACTTTTGATTTGAGCTAAGTTTGTGAGTTTCATTAATTATTATTTTAGATCCTGATGAAGAGAAAAAATATAACCTCAAAACGTAGATCGATTAAAGAACCTGTATTTTTTTTGACTGTCCAATTTCCCACTATTCCGTTTTTATTTGGGATATATTTTGGTCATTTCATTTTGAACAATTTTCCGTACCGGCTTAATTTTGTAAGCATTTGGGAGAATTTTCCGTACTTCATTCAAAGGATTTATTTCGTCCGAATTTTTACATCTCGAAGGAAATTGGTTACCATCCGAGATCGTTAAAACCCCCTTTCAACATCGAAGACTCCATCAACTTCACAGATAAGATCTTTGTTTTATTTTGTCAGATTTTATTTGTTATATTTTTTGCTATCTAACATTATTGCGCGGATTACATTTGTTGAGCCGTTCTTTATGAACGCATATACGTTTTTTTTATAAACAAAAGTTATTAACTCTTATATTTTTTTATCTCTGTGACCGAGTTACAGAAGCGCGTAGTTATCTGTAAACTGAGTATACGTATACGCGGTAGCGACATTACGAACGCTAATAACTTATATTTCATAATTGTTTGAATTATTCATTATTTTCGAATCTAAAAGATTGTCTCAATATTGCGCTTAATTGTATATATTGCAGTGTTTAGAAAATCTACGACACCTGAAATCGTCAACTATCTGTAGTTCGGGTTATTCATGTACGGCCAATGTCAGACAATATAAGAAGGCTGGGTATAGTATCCATCCTGTGATTTGTTTAGTCAAATTTTGTAGTCATCATCACCTGGTTTGTTTATCCAGGTAACTTGATTTAGGTATTTTAGATTAGAGGCTTTGTTACTATGGTTTTTTTTTGTTGATTAAAGTTAAATTGGACAAGCCAAGATTGCAAAGTTGGTTTGTTTCCATAACATCAAAACTTTGTGTCGTGGGCCTATTGTACTACCTCCGTTACAGCAACCCCGTTCCATCATTCCTCAAGCCATCCCAACCACAGGATGAACTCGAGAATCCTGGCGGGCGAGGTTTCACTGATTCTGGCCATGTTAGGCCAGAAATCCCCCAACGTGTTTAGATGTTTGTTTAATCTGCAGTGACCAGTTAATATCCCTGCAATTGCCCGTAGATTGACTCTGGATAACTTCAGATAGTATTTGGAATGCTTACTTAAGGGTGCTCTTATGGCCGCCCTCACTTGTCTGCATTCAGTCTCTTTTTCCCATCTGCTGGAGTGCAAATTTAGGATATATTGTTTTAGGAGAGTATCAAAGGTTTTTACAGATGGCGCAATCATCGGTTCAAAGCCGCAGGGAAGGCTGCTTGAACCGTTTTTTGCCAGCGAATCTGCTCTTTCGTTACCCTCGTTACTTTGGTGACCCTTAACCCAGCGCAGGGTAAGGTCATTGTTTGGAGTTGATATCTCGTTCAGCGTCTGCATGCATTTAAGCAGCAGGCCAGAAGTAATCTTGTGACCTCTAAGCGCCACAAGAGCAGCTCTACTGTCTGTAGATATCTGTATGTTTTTGTTGCGGATACTTTTGTCTTTAACTATTCTTGCGCAGTGCAGTATGCCCATAAGTTCAGCCTGGAAGACTGAGGCATATTTGCTTAGTGGTATGCTCATGTTTATCTCAAGTTCGACGGATGATATTTCTGCACCTAAGTCAGCAGTGTTTTTGGAACCCTCCGAGAACAGACATATGTCGTAATCGTAGGTTTCTGTTGGTTCCAGCAGAACATTATATTTCCTGCTGAATATATATTTAGGATATGTCGTGATTCGTTCGATTTCTCTGTACCCAGCGCGGTAGTTTAATTCAATTTTGTTAATGTCTGCAAAATTAAAAGTTTGTTGAGAGGAAAATTACAATAAAGACCTAAAAATGTTACTCACATACACCACATTACACTTAATAATTTTTATGGTAAAAGATAAGAAAGAAACAGCTGTGTGCCACGCGAGTGTTACCGAACGAAAGGACCTGTAACAAAATAAATGTCATGAAACTTGTGAAACATTCGGTATATGGAAAATAAAACTTACAATTTTGGAAAATTTGAAGAGGTTGACAGGCCTTTTTTGAGAGCGTGGTGGTCCGATACGAAACCAAGCGAAGCGAACGCATTTTACGCCTGGTAAAATTTATTTGCGGATTGTGCGAATAAATTGCATTTTTGGAAAGCGAATCTTACGATTTATTGTTCGAGGCCATTGCGGAAACAGTAGGAGTGATCTTATTGTTTGATTTGGATGAGTTCTGAAAATTAAAAAGTGTTCACGTGCGTTATCACAATTCGAAATTAAAAGCCGACGCCATCTTGCAATAGGTGAAGATAGAAATAGAAATCAATAAAATTGATTTTTACTTACCGTATTTTCGATCGGGTGTAAAGGCACTAAATACCAAGTGGGAGCAGTTAATAAGCACAATACGAAGAAATATTGAAAATTTTGAGGGCGCTCACCGAATTCAACGAGGGAAACTGTACGTCGTGTCGAGCAGATGTGGCTGTGTTCAGGACCGGAAGTCAAATGACAGTACTAACAGCTAACCAAGAGAAGTGGCGATATACAAGGTAACTTGAAAGTTGTGTCTTAGTGAAACTAACAGTTTAGATAAAATTTTATAATTAAAATTTTAACAATTGTATTACAAAAATTATGTCCTACAAAATTTACACCACGGCAAATGGTAGCGAAATTTAGGATTCTTTTGCGTTACATAAATAAAATTTCGAGACCATACGCTGTACACAACTACACACAGGGTCACATAGTGAAATTTATCACTACAGATAATTGTCCTCTCAATGAATTAATAGAATTTTCGTTATTAAGATAAAAGTATTATTATTTATCAATTTATAAAAAGGGTAAACAAAGAAATAAATAGGAACCGACTACTGAGCGTCTCATTTTGTTCTCCGCTGTAGAAGCTAGCTGAGTAAAATAAAGATTGTGCCTGGCAGGTATAAATTATATCAAACCTCACAACAATATTTAGGGTGAATTCTGTCGGGCTCCATGCTCAAAAGAGGCACTCCTGTGGAGTAGTCCTCTAGAATCCGCATGTGCCCCACAGTTATACGCCTATCTTTCCACAGCCGCCAGCTGCGCAGTCTCAGAGCAGCCCTGACCGCCATCTCCTGCACATGAAGATCAAATGGAGGAAGGCAGAGAAGAGTCTCCAGTGCCGCAGTCGGAGCCGTGCGCATCACCCCAGTTATAGCCAGACAGATCACTCTCTGGAGCCGGTGTAAGGAGGCTGCTGTTGTCACCTGCTTGGCTCTGTGCTACCAAATAAGCGCTCAGTAACAGAACATGGGTCTGACGATAGCAGTGTAGAGCCAGAGAGTGATCCTAGGGGAGAGACCCCAGGACTGTCCCACCGCTCTTCGACACTGCCAGAAGGCCATTCCCGCTTTTCTAAGCTTGATTTCTAAATGTTTCCCCCAATTTAGCTTTTTGTCAAGTGTTATGCCTAGATACTTGACCTCATCCACCAATTTCAGAGGAGTCCCCATTAAACTAGGCATTCTCATGCTCCGTAGTTTCCTTTTGTTGGTGAATAGAACAAGCTCTGTCTTAGTTGGATTTACCGAGAGAAAGTGCTCGTTGCACCAGTTCTCTAGTATTTTGAGAGAATTTTGCATTTGCATGCATACTGTGTTCTCAAATTTCCCGGTAAGCAGTATGGTGATATCATCTGCGTAACTTATGGTATAAAATCCCTTTTCATTTAGGCATTGGATAAGGCTGTCGACTACCATGTTCCATAGCAGTGGAGAGAGTACTCCGCCTTGAAGACAGCCCTTAACGACAATGCCTTTAACATTTGTATCTCCAACACTCACCTCTACAGCTCTCCACTTCAGTATGAAGTCAGTATGAAGGAACGATCTTCCTTGCAACTTCCCAATCTGTAGCAGTCGGTGGCTGAGTTTTTACTTCAGACCAGTCAAAGTTTGAGATTATTTCACTGTCGGGAAAGTGAGTGTGTAGCAGTATTTCGGCAGTCTGCGAGAAGGTCTCCGTGTAGGATCCATCCTCACGGTATAGACTGCCTGGCTGCTGGTATGGGTCCTTGGACATGACCTTCTTGAGTCTAACCGCTGCAGTAGTTTTTTCCACGCTACTGCAGAAGGCTCTCCATGACTCGCGTTGTTTTAGGCGTATTCTTCTCTTGTACTCCAGCTTGTCGCGCTTTGAATGCTGCCCAGTCGGAGTGACTTTTAGAGTTGTACGCTTTGTTGTAGAGCTTTCTTGTCGATCTTTTTAGCTGGTCGAGTTCTGGGCACCACCATGGTGTTGCCCGACCCCGTAGTCCAACTGTTTTTAATGGACAAGAGAGCTCGTATGCTTTTGTGAGAGAGTTTTGTAGCTTATCAGCATATTCCTCAATCTCCATAGTAGTTGTTAATTCATTTTTAATAGAGGTTCCTTTCAGTTTCTCCACTCCCCAAGACGTCGACAGGTGATCCATGAAAACCTGCCTTTCGACGTTTCTTGGGTTCCTGTACTGTTGGGTTCTATTGGTTTTGCTTTTAATTTGAAGCAGATCTATTTGTGATCTGACATTGTCAGTTGATCAGACACATGCCAGTTACATAAATAGTTTGAAATACTTAATGACGCTACGGTAATATCGATTACCAAGTTGCGTTGGGGTGACACGTAGAAAGTAGGAACATCCTCTCGATTAAGTATTACTAATGTGGTACTCATAATGTATTCAAATAGTGACTTACCTCGTTTGTTGTAGTCCCCGCTTCCCCACGCAGAATGATGGAAGTTGGAGTCGCATCCGACGACGAGGTGTGTCTTTTTTTGTTCACAATAGTGCACTAGATCCACCATCCTCTGAGGAGGTGGTTTCTCCAGCGAGTCTATTGGTAAGTATGCAGATGCCAAAATAACATCTTCTTGGCCATTCCCGAAATCACAGCTTATTCGAACCACAGTCAGATCGCAGTCACTAAGCTGCGGCAAAAGGTTGGCTTGTCAATTGAATTGACCAAATTATAAATTTATGTGTGATGGACAATTAAATTTGATAGTGATGAGGGAAAACCAAGAAATATTTGGATTATTTTGACTATTTGGAACGCAAGACGAACGGTGAATTATGATTGGTTAACTTGCTTTGGGCAAAAATCCGAATTCCGCCCGGATTTCATATAAAAGAGAGTGCATTCGCGAAATTAAAGGAGTCTTATAAAAATTTTTGAGAGAAGAAGCCGCGAGAGCTCTTGACACTCCGGGCAATGTTTGTTATAAAGTTGGACTTAGCCTGAATTTTGATAATTCTGGACTTAGACAAAAGTTTGGAAATTTTGGACATAGCCAAAATTTTAATAATTGATTTTTTCTTTTGAGCAAAGTTGCTCAACAGCATAAAATGGTTGTGCAATGATCGTTCATTGTTAACCAAGTTCCACTAGTGAAATATTTTCCAACGAAAAAGAAAAATAATTTGGCAGTAGTGCTACGATAGAAAAAGAAATGGGATACAAGAAAATTTAACGTACTTACCTTTAAAAACGCAAGATAATTAAATTTGTGAAGTGCGTCAAAATTTGTGTTATGTGTCGAGTGAATGTTGTCGATACGGTCCTGGATATTTTGGAGCATTCAACATATGCAACACATCGTTAAACAGGTTATGTTATGTTGTTTATAAAAATTGTTGTATAATTTTTTAGATTTAGTTCGTTTTTTCTTATTTTAATTTTAAATTTGGGGATTAGGTTAAAAAGTTTGCTTGTAATTTTAAAACTTACCTTTTTCAAATAAACCAGTGTAAATGCAAATTCGATTTAATTTACGAGAACACTTCACAACGAACTACAATTTTAATTCAAACAAGTTTCAACAAAAACTATAATAAAGGAGTCTCCAGGTGTTTATTATTGACAGGATTAGGTATTAGACCTACTTCAATAGAACAGTGGCGTTTCACAAAGTTTAGATAGTTAGAACAAAAAGGTGAGTCCACTATGCAGGAAATTTGTTATAGTTTTATAACTGGCGCCGGGCAAATCATTTAAATAAATTTATTTAATTAATTTATAATAAGGTTTCACTGCAATATTTTAGCTTATCAACGATTAAATCTGAAGTTAGAACTGATCAGCACTATTTTTGATCTTGAAGCATCAGATCCGAATAGCTTTTTATTTTTTTTTGCAGAGACACTTATTTCGCAGTTTTGCTAGTGTTTGCTGCATTTGTCTACAGGCTGGTTTTAAACTACGTGGCGCCCAAACTACATCTTTTTTGCTTGCTCTTTCGAGCTCATCTTTTAGAGCACCCTGTATAACCCTCTACATCTATAAGAAGTATCGGCTCTGTGTGTTATTTTTGTAAGCGTCTCCTGCCCTGCTGTTGTGAGCTAGCATTAGGGGCAAGCCTTTCTTTTTTGCCCAGCCACCCCTGAGATAAGCGGCTGCACGAACTTAAATCATCCACCATTTCAATTTTGTAACAAGTAGCGCCCAACGTCAAAAAGTATCAAAGTGGTGCTGATTACTTTTCCGATAAGGTCAGTTTTTGGAGTTTTTGTTTTTGGTTTTTAGTATTGGGAGATAGTTGCTTAATATAATTTTTTTTTATTTACCGATTTTGTTTGTATTTCGTTTTTGTTTTTTTTTTATTCTTGGGGGGGAGAGAACGAAATTCCCTTCGGCAATTTTTATTTCTTTTTCAAATTTTTCGAGTAGTTTATCAGTTTTTTTTTGCAAATTTGCTAAATATTTTTTTGCGTCACGATGGATATTAATCGTTTGTTAAGCGACGAACTCTCTTATGAATTGAAGTGGAGAGGGATTGAAGTAGGAGATACGGTTAACATATATAGTTTTATTTTGAAACTGAAACAAGTGTTTTATTTTCAAATTTTATTTTTCAAATTTTGATATGCATTGATCAATGTGATCACGAATTTCTTCATTTTCAACGCGCGTATATAAGTTTTGAAAAAATAAGGGCAATCCACATCCCATAGTAGACGAAACAATCCCAACTTGTTTACCGTCGACAAGAAGTGCGCTACCCGAATCTCCCTATATAAATTAAAAAATTATTAGAACTAGTAGATTATATCAAAGGTAAATATTACACGGCAAAAACTCTTTAATCCCATTTCAGAGCCGAAACATGTAAAACGATCGGAGACTATTAATATCGATGTAACTTTGCAAACCTCTTGATTTAACTTATATACTTTCAATTCTTGTAATATTATCGTACTCCGAGAGTTGTTATGCTTTTCCATCAACAATCCCCAACCGGCAACTGTACCGATGCTGTTATCAGGAACTTCCACACCTTTAGGTTGCAGCTTTATTAATTTCACATAGGAATGCAAAACAACGGGGATTTGTAATTTTGCAACTCCTACATCATAATCTGCAGTTAGTCCATGAGCATATGGATTATATTTAGTATGTAGACAGATCTCAATTACTTTACGGGTTTGTCCTCCGTAATCTCTGAATCTTGTACCAACTCTAACTATAAACACTGATGGGTCATCAGTGCCATCACTAAAACAGAAAGTCTTCTATGTTTTAAATGTGAGTTTATACAATACATCTGATTTTTATCAGAATTCTAGATGACTCCTTTCACACAATATTTTTTCTACTATAAAAGACAAAAAGTTATTATTGAAACTATTACAGAATATTGCTTTGTAAACTATTTCTCTTTGCAAAAAACTGTTATATACTAGAGTAGGTGCCCTATCTGTAACAGGTAGGCATCGAGAATATTTATTATTATTTCTAGGATTTGCGTTTGAATATTCAAACAAATCCAAATAATGCATATGCATTAGATTAACTTAATTTTAATATTACTTTTCCGTACTAGTACGAAAAACACTCATTTTACCTTATTCAAACGAATACAAAAAGTTAGATTTATCAAACTATAGTAGAAAAGTTATTGTCACCAATAGCATAATATTAATTTTGATTAGAAATACTAACGTTAAACAATGTGCAGCAGTTAACACAATGTTGGGTTTAACTAACGATCCTCCACAATGATGTATTCCATTAAGTTTGATAGATACCGTATGAGGGTGTTTTAATATGATTGTACTATTACCGTTCACAGTTCTTGAGGACTCAGAATCACCTAAACCTAATATCGGGTGTTCATTTCTAAACTATACAGTCGAAATAACTTATTTTTTGAGTTAAAATTTAAACGGTACTAGTTTTGAACGTCCCTCTCCTTATCAACGTGATTTTTCTTTTTCTTTTTCAAAAAAGAAGTATTATTTTGACTGTATAATTTGGAAATGAACGACCGGTATATTTTACAAAAAATGGTTAATCATTGTCGATAAATTTATGATATTGATTTTTAACTTACCTCTGGTAACCAATGCAAAATTTACAATAACGTAATATATTATACAATACATTGGGATCAAGTTGAAAATCGCAAAAGTTTAACCGAAAAATATAATTATTATTGTATATATTATAATAATGTGTGGTGTTAATATTAGAGCTACAATTAAGTTTTAATGCCATTAAGATAATAAACTAAGTTAATGTAATCAAAATAATAAAAATATTATTGCGGAATTAATTACCGTAATTGCTTGGCATTATACTCCAATATCTAATGTATTAAAAAATAACAATAGATTGTAGTGTTAATTTTATTATTGGGACTTAAACTTTACCTAATATAAAGTACAATAACTAAAGCTCCAAATTGTTTCTTTAATATAAATTAACAAATGTTGAAAAAGCTATAAAAAATTTCTTATTTAAATATAAAATGACCAACACACCATAATTTATTTTATATAAAGCTCGTATGACACAGTTAAATAAGGTGATAGAAAAGAAAAGAGTGAGTTACAGGTGGCATTATTATTTTGTCAATTTGAAATTGATATTAAATAAAAAAAATGTGGTATTATAGGCTACACAGGTTTCTGCTTTTGAATAGCCGATATATCAATTATTGTATTTTGAATGAAATATTAGATTAGGTTCTGTAATATTTGGTTCTTCAATTTGAATTACCGCCTTCTCAAATCAAAGTTACAAACCAAACCAAAGCTGTGATCGTCAAACAAACCTCGCACGTTGTGATCTCCCCTCGTAGTAACACTTACAAGTTCTTTTAAATTTGCGAATGGCTCTTTGAATGCTAACGTAGTTTACCTTACTTACTAACTTCAATCTTATATCGGTCCAGTGGCGTAACCACTGCTAGGACACCTGAAGGAATAATTAGTACACACAAATTAAATAAAACACAGGATTCGGTTTAACGATGAATATATTTTAACCGAGAAAGAAAAAAGGTAGTCCGACAACCAATTACCAGCAAAGTTAATCTCCTTGATATCATGTAATTCAGAATACTTTAGTTTGAAATTTGATTTAATAACTGTTCGATAGTTAATCCCCTGATCGTAATGTTTTCTAATTGATTATTTATATTTATTTTACCAACCACAACCTATAGTAATTTGTAAGAAATTCATATATGCATACCGATGTTCGACTCAATTGTTTTTATATTATATAAGACCTTAAATAATAACCCTTATATTCTAAATTATCCGCTCTTATAATTATTACCTTGTCACTTAACTAAGATGGTCACCTTAAAATTAGTACGTCTCTTATTGCTAATTGGTCAGTTTCTTAAATCTAAATAGATCGTTTGTACTTAACTAAATAAATTCCCCATACTTAAACTAGCAAATAATCATAGCCGCAAATAATAATTATGAAGAACTTTGTTAACACAGTTCTTTAATATTGGTTTTAAATTGGTATTACCCTTTATTAGGTTAAATGGTGTAATTTTAATTGTATTCAATTTTAATTAAGTTAAATGTATTCAATTGTCACTATTTTATAGTGGTTGCAAATAATCATAAGGAACATTGTTAAAATTATCAATAACTGTCCTGAAATATCATAACTTTGTAGTACATCATTTAGATATATGAAAGAAAGAAAGAAACGACATCACAGTATTTGCTATGTCACTTCCGGTTCTATTACAGCTCGCCTTTTCAGTGAGTAGCCATACTGCGATTTATTCTGACCGCCACCTTATGATTGTAAGCGTCCACAATCCGTTACCTTTAATCATCTAAATTAAATTATCCCATGATAATTTATATTTCCACTTCAAACACCCGCTTTCATTAAATTACCTTAAACAACTTCTCGTACGCCTTAACCAAACTACCCCTGTACTAGTACGCCTATGGCAAAACATTATATGAATAATCAATTTCTCACATTACCTAATTAAATGATAATATAATAAATCACCATCTTGAACAGTAATCAAATCTTATAACTGAAGATAAATTAATAACAACTTAGATTCAAACATCTTATGAAAAATATTTAACCGCGTGATCATGATATAATTACTTGTAATAATAACGTAATCCTGCATTAAATTCTTTTAGAAAATAAATCAAATATTTTAAACTTACGTATTTCAATTCTGTTGTTAACTAAATCTGATTTGAAATAATTTTAATTTCAATTACTTAATATTCTCAAACATTCCAAGTACCAAATCACCCACATCCGACCATCTTGAAGTACAAAAATCTAAGACCTTTGTTAGCATCTATAACGGTCAACTCTAGCGGAAAAAACTCACACTACTTCCGTCTTACCACCGTTGTATTTTAAAGTAACCAAATTGAACTAAATTTAAAATTTCGCGCCCAATATATTCAAATTCAAATTTACAATATTACAGTTCATTCAATGTCAGTTCAACCACACCATGACTTTCTCAGATTTTGATAAAAATTAGAATGGTTCTTCTATTCGTTGATGTATATAAGTAACCATACTAAATTTTTTGGCTCTATCTCTAAAGATTTAAATTTTACAGCGTCTAAAAGTTCTCAGATTATTGCCATTTTCATCGTTTGGCTGCAGAAAAGTAAAGTGTCATTCAATGAAAACTAAATTATATCTTTCTTAGTTACCAACCAATCTATATGAAATTTTTGTCAGGTATACATCAATAGGTCAGGAATAATTTAAATAATTAACAGTTATTAAGTGTTGATTTTCGAAAAAATTCCGAGTTCTACTATAATATCTACTAAAATATCTGGATGATTTCTTTAATGTGTCTTCTACAACTCGACAAACTTGCCGTAATCCTTTAAGAGATTTTGCTCTTTTTGTAGTGAGGGATTCAGTCATAAAGCAGCCACTTCTTTTTAATATCTTCTTCTAGTTCCAGATCTTTCTCCGAATAAAATATGTTGTAAACTTACAAATTATCAGCCTGGACTTATCGTTTGTGTTGGTATAAGGCTCCAGCCTATGGCAACTTCTAATAAAGTTAGTGTCAAAATCGGCAATATTAAGATGTTTAGCGATAAAACAAAAAATAACGTTTTCCGGAATCTCATTCTTATTCTTATCAAGACCAAAAAAGATCTCGCTACCGACCTCTTCCACTGCCATGTTTATGTTAAGAATAGATGTCTTCCCATTGAAACTGCTGTACCAGTCCGAATTTCCGGTACGGTGGGGTTTGCTGATTATGGCAATGTCGATCTTCCTCTCTCTAAGCGTTTGTTGTAGGAGGGTTTGAGTCTCCGCCGTGTGGTTGAGATTTATTTGCAGTACATTTCTTGATGCTATATCTGTGGCCCATTGTGTTGCATTCAGATCAGAACGGGTCGTTCTTGCATTCTCTTGCTTGATGTCCGTCCTTGCAGCAGTTCCAGCACTTGGTGGATCTATCATCCAGTCCGAATTTCCGGTACGGTGGGGTTTGCTGATTATGGCAATGTCGATCTTCCTCTCTCTAAGCGTTTGGTGTAGGAGGGTTTGAGTCTCCGCCGTGTGGTTGAGATTTATTTGCAGTACATTTCTTGATGCTATATCTGTGGCCCATTGTGTTGCATTCAGATCAGAACGGGTCGTTCTTGCATTCTCTTGCTCGATGTCGGTCCTTGCAGCAGTTCCAGCACTTGGCGAATCTATCATTTGTGCCTTCCTTGCAGCCTACGTTGTAGTCGGTGACCCAGCACCTAAAACACGGATAGGTAATTCTGATTCTACAGGCGCTTGTAAAGCCAATCTTTATCTTTTCTGTAATTAACCTTTTTGCTTTAGGCTCGCTGCCTAAGTAACTATAATTTTCGACTCTAATTGAAAAATTCACAGTTAATTGATTTTCTTGAATCGCGAAAAATTGTGAATGACATTTTTATTCCATCGCCCAAAATCAGGTTAACAGGTATTTTGATTGCAATCAAGAGTTCTAGCGAAATATTCGCGAAACGTTGAATTTAAATCACTGCAAAACAAAAGTTGACTTGAATTACAAGCTTGTGTGTACGTATTAAGGGAATGTTTGAGAGTCACTATTTGTGAATGTAATAAATAAAATAAATTATAATAAAATAAATTTAATAAATCAAGCTTTTTATACATATCAATTAGTTGTCGAGATGATCACTTCAAATTGATAATCTAATGAATTTGCTCTTCTTCTTTAATTTAAGTTTAACCGGTGATTTCCAATGGTTGGCTATAATTCAGATTTTTACTATTTAGTTTTTAGAACAGTTTTGAGGTGACTGGTTTGTTTAACTTTTATGGTTTAAAATGTGTTTATTTAACAATTAATTTATAGTTTTTTTAAACGTCGTACTTCAAGTAAGTGATTTTAATTTAGCAACGTACTGCTTACTTATTTCGCAAGATTTTTGGCACCTAACATGGGATTTTCCTAGCAGAAAAAAGATGGCGCTTTTTTTGGTGTAAGTTTGAATTTTGTATAACGTCGTTGCGCCTTTAAAATGCGACATGTGCATTTTAGAAGATTGTTCAGGAGAAGGAATAAACCGATTTATTTTGTTTGCGTTTGAAGAACAGGCACCACGTATTTAATTTTATGATTTACACGGCCTAATTGACAAATTTAATAACAATATAATTAAAAACGAAATTATATGAATCTTATAATAATCTTATAAATCTGCACTTAGCGCATTTTGCTCAAAATGTGCACATGTCGCATTTTGAAGGCGCAACGACGATAACCGATTTGCTCGAATTTAGAGTTCATAAGATCAAAATTCGTTGGTCTTAATTAGTTTTTAAAAAGACATATCTGTCCCATAATTCAGACGTTCTATGACTCCCTCTTAAAGTCCTTAAATTAAAATTTATCAACCACATCAGTTGTGAAACCTTGAAGCCGTTTCAATATATCTTGAAATATGCACTTCTCAAACTTTTAACATTTTATTGTTTTAATTGTATAATTTTCAACTATTTACGTTTCACTTATTTATGTTCCCAATTTGAAAAAAGTAACTTATATATTATATAAAAAAAAAAGATTTTAATTGGTTGCTTGTTGCGTTTATGCTAAATTTGCATAAATTACCTTCGTTTAGGTTTGCGAATCTATAGGTGGTTTGTTACACTCGCAACTGGTTTCTCTTTGGAAGCCCATATGCCTGTTGTCTCTTTTCGTCAGGTTTCTTTATAGTGTCTGCGTGTCTACCTTCTCTTTCTTTATGATTTGTCATCCTCCTTGCATCTTTATTTAAGAAATATTCGCCCAAAGCTATAATAAATAAATATAATATAAATAAAGAATATATATAAATAAATATAATAAAGAATAAATAATTATATAGTCCTATTCCAACTTGGACCTTAATGTTACTACTTACTAATGTCAAATATAATTTAAATAAAAGGAAGCAAGAGACTCTTTTAATTATTATAATTTGAAAATAAATATTAGCCACAAATTTTATGTAACATGAAACGAAATTATGACAATAATTTTTGTCATCAAATATGTGCTTTTATTCGTAGATAGCAAAACAACATTTAATCGATTCAAATAAAACTAATTCTGCCATCCACAAAAAAAAAGAAAAAACCAATTTTTTTTAAATTAACAATCATAAACTCTATCAAATTTACAAAATCCAATTTACAAATAAAATCACCCTGGTTATAATTTTAAGAAATTTTAATGCGCCACACTGTTTTCGCTAAATTGTTTTTTTTATATCAAAACTTTTAAATCAAACTTAAAAAATTTTACTGCGTTCGTCATGAACAATATTTTAATTTGTAGGCCATTCGACCATGTGCGGTTTTCCAGCTGTGCAACGCACACGTTTCCTTTAATGGATTCCAAAATTTAACGTTAAAATTTTAATTATAGTTTTATACTTTCTTAATTTTCAGCGTATTTAGAGGTTGATCCATACATTGATCCAAAAAAAAATCATAAGACATCGATGGCGCGTAACGCTTCACCAATTCCGAAGATGGTCGTCGTCACCAATCAAAATATTCACAAATGCGTCGGTAACCAGTCTCTTACCGACGTAGTCAAGAGAGAAAATTCACCAAAAAAAAAAACGTCTATAGCGCAAAACGCACAACCAGTTTTCAAAAATGGTCGCAATCAAAAGGGACTTCTTAATCCAAAATTATCTGTTCTTTCCTTTTTTAATCCACTCCTCTCTCATTGTTTATATCGGCGCGAACTTACACAAACACTGCGCACTTTTGTTTTATTTAAACAAACGCAAGAACCGCTCTACAAAAGTTTACATAAATAAAAATTAAAGTTTTCTTATAAGGTAGCACTTCTTGATGTCGTTTCAAAAAATATTATGCAGAACAATCCTCTGCTGATTGATTAAAATCTGTGGCATGACATAATTGTTGAACTCGATGAAAATTTATAAGCATCTACATGCTTCTTTTTAAATATTTGTTTATTAAACAAATAAGTTTATTAGGTTAATAACCTAATTTATTTTATTATTAAAAATAATAATAGTATATTATACACTTAGGTTGAGAAGTGAGCCATTATTTACCGAGCAGGTTTTGCGAAGTTAATATGGCCTTCTCAACTGAAGTATACAGGGTGACCCAGACCACCCGTATCAGTACTTTTTTTCAAAAACGGTAAGTCGTAGAGAGTTGGGATAAAAAAGTTTATTACAAAAGCCCTAATGACGAATCTAATGGTGATATTATTATTTCCGGTAAAAGTCGGCATCCAGAGTAGTTTGCTCCAGAAAGTTCAGAATTTTAAATAGCACCATATGTAAAAAGTGGTATCGTTGGAAAGCTCTTTAAAAAATAAGCAAGTTTTGTAGGAAAATTTTTTTTATTACTCCCATACCTTTTAAGTTATATTCGACTTAAGTTATTATTTTGATTATTTTGACTTTATTTTAAAAATTGGCATTCAAAATCTAGCTATCGGGTTAGACAATAATTAATAATTGCAATTGTTTTATCCCTCTGTCGTAAAATTATCCGTTGCCATTGTTCAAACTAATCATTATTATTGTTTATTATTAATATTAAGTGTTTGTTTTGATGTTAAAATTTATATTATTAATTAGTTTAATTAGTGAAATTATGCCGTTTTCTAATTTAGAGGCTTTCGATATGTTAATGATTTTGGGAGAACGTGGACAAAATTACAGAGTTTAGATTACAGAGAAAATTACAGAGCTTACAGAGTACTACTAACAGCAGTTGTGTCTCAAAACGCTCCGTCCTATGTAATTCTTATTATGCATTTTGATTTGATTTACATAATATTATTATACTTATGGTTACCATACGTACTTATTTTAGGAGGACAGTACTGTTTTTTAATAAATAATAACAAATTTGCAATTTTCTTATTCAGAAGACGGTTCCGTTCTGATAATTTAAGGTGTAAACGGGCTATTATGGCCTGTTAAACCCTTAAAATTTCGCTTAAAATGTTTATAAGTCAAAAATTTCACTGTTTACACTTACCGTTAAAATTTTTAAAAAAAAATTTTTTAAGAGAAATTTTAACGAATAGAGCGGCACATATTGTTATTCCGTGATGTTCGCACAGTGGCGGTCAAGCTTATAGGGATATAAGATTAAGATTGCAGCGCCACCGTGTAAAAATGTGAACTAACTTAAAACACATTCGTGGGACGGCAGTGCTTGTGTTTTATGGTGTTTTGAGAGTTTTTCATTCTTTTAATTAAAAATGCTTTTCACCTCTAATTATAACACATTATCAACAGCAGTTGAAATAATATTATGTCACAAACTACAGCACGATATGTCATCTGTACTCGGTTTTTAATCGGCAGTAGTTCTTATGGCCAAATAATGGGTATTTGCCACCTTAAGGAACAACCTACAATGAGTTTCCATCAAAGTAGGAAAAACTTAACCCCAATACGTCGTCGTCCGTCTACCGTCGTGGAGACGATCGTCAGCTAGAGCGCAGCGGTTAAGTGCGTTGCTGCTAATGCTGAATGCCTGGTTCGACTTCGGGCTCAGTAAAACTTTATTCTGACCGTCTTCCCTCGGAAGGCAATGGCAAACCACCGAGGTGTAATCTGCCTGGTACATCCTCTCTGGAGATGAAGTGTATATACTTCCCGCGGTTTGGAGCCCGCGTTAAGCAATAGGTCCCCTATGTGTGTGATAATACTTAAAACGCACAACACAGACATAGGAGAGAGGTTGCCAATGTCCGGAGAACCGGATATGGCACTTGAAGAAGAAGAATACGTGTGTAACAATTTATATCAAAAACGTTAGCAATCAATACAATATAAAGTAAATCTGTAAAAAACAGTAAAAATATCTAAAATTACTTTAAGAATTCATTCTTCTAAGTTCGTCTACTGGACACGGATGCTGACTTATGTCTATCCTAGACATATTTGAAAATTAAAAATGGTACACATTTTTCTAAAATCAAATTGTCGCAGTCATGTTCTGTGCGGTATACCTCTGCAGTATCGCAATTCAATTTATTGTAATGGTATTTTCGTAGAAAACTTCCACACACTTATTCTTGCTCAAGTAACCCTGGTGTGCGGGAGCAGTTGGGAATTTTCAAGGGTAGAGAGTTCTTACGTTAAAAAAAAAATTAAATAAAAAAAAATTTCTTCTTGTTTTAAAAAATTAAATAGTAATCAAAAAAAAATGTTTCCAAAAATAAATGTAATTCCAATTCAAAAGTAGTATTTTTTAAAGCAAGAGATCTTGGTTTTGATTCCAACCTTATCCAAATCGCCCGCTTATCAATAGCACCATTCGTTCTTACGAATGCAAATTTTAAACTTTCTAATTTTAAACAACTCAAATCCAATTTTTAATTTCAACTTCTCTTCTTCTAATTTATCAACAAATCCAATCTTCCGCTTCGTAGCCACTCAATATAAAATTATCCAAATTTCAAAAATAATACTTTCAAAATAGCGCAATAATGCATTCGCTTCAAATCACTTCATTTAAATCAAATCAACATACTACTCACAATTTCAAAATATCAAAATCTCATATCAAAAATCAAATTCAGCGGGCATACAAAATTTCGCACTCGCTGTCGGCCATAGTTGGCTAAAAGAGCCCTTATCTCCATAATTTCTCTCCACTCTGTACTTTTTCAATTTAAACATTCAAAAATGAAATTAACAAATTTTTACAATTTAGCACAGGGTGGGTCGAAATATTTTGTTTCACGACATTGTATATTGCGGTGTAAAATGTCCAAATTATTTTTATTTTTTTCCAATTACTGCCAATCAAAAATATTCTAATTCAAAATATTTTTCTTTAAAATAATTCGTGAAACTTCAATTTAATAATTTATAAAAATGGGAATGCAAAATGCTATGATTGCCGTATCGCATCGCCCGCTTATCATCAACGTTTGTGTTACCTTCAATAATTTTTAATTTTATAAAATCCTGCCCATCCAAATAATTTTTTATTAATAAATCTGAATTCTTCCAATTCCTTCGTATTTAATTTTGTATTTAATTATTTAATCAGCTTCCATTTAATTTGTTTCTTCCAAAATAAATTCACACTTTCTTCAAAATCAATATAATCCAATATAATAATAATTTCAATAAAACACTTTATTAACTTCAAAACTTTTACTTGTATTCTAAAAATTATAAACTTTTTTAAAAATTACTCGGACATGAATTTTACACGTCCATCATGTCGACCATTTTTTGACAAAAGGCCTTGAATTTCCGGTGATTCGTCCCCACCTTCTTATTATTCAATTATACAATTATAAATTTTTACACCTTGTCGAGGTTCGAACCTTCGACTTCATATTAGCATTCATTCGCTAAATCAACCACACCACTGGGTGGGTCTGAATCACTTTTGAAACATGACAATATATACCTTTGAACTGATCCTCCAACGATGATTGGCGGTCTAGGACGTTTTGGCGCAGCCGTTTTGGCGCGACCGTTTTGGTGCAGCCGGTTTGGCGCAAAGACGGTTTAGCGCGAGCCGGTTTGGCGCAAGCCCGTTTTGGTGCAAGCCTGTTTTGGCGCGAGCCGGTTTGGCGCGAGCCCGTTTTGGCGCGAAAATTATAAAATACTTTTTATAAGACGAAATCGTTATAGAAGTAGCTTAGTTTTATTAATTATGGTTAATTAATTATTAATTAATCAATGAACTTAATTAATAAAATAAATTTTCACAAAAAATAAAAATTTTCTGAATTTAATTTTTTGTTTTGTAGCTGCCTTGTTTATTATTTTCTGATTTTCTGTGAAATGTATTGGTGTTTCAAAAATTTTTACTAGAAAAAAGTTGTAGTCCGTTAAAGTCTCCTATCCGGAATAGAGAGTTAAGCCTGTTTGACAGGACGTTAAATTTTACATAAAATTTACATGTAAATTTTTATAAAAATATTTAACACCGTTGCATACAGAAAATTTATCAGCAAATGCAAGCGCAAAATTAAAATTTTACTTCAGGGGCGTCAGTAAAGTATAATCCATACATTATATAAAATAGTATTTGTTAAAACCAATTATAAGTAGGTAAATCTGAGCCGTTCGTCGGATTTGGATTTCTGACCAGATGTTTGGGTTTTTTTTAATTTTGAAAGAGCTTAATTAAATACTTCTTTTGAATCTTTTGAATTTTGAATTTAGAAATTTCAAATTTTTACTAACGACGGCATTATTTAAGTTGTACAGGTAAATGTTTTAAATAAATTACTAAAAGCACGCATTTGTATTACAAAAATTATAATGTTTACGTTGGTACCAGTGCCGTAACTACAAAATTTGAGCCCGTGTTCAAAGTTCGTCGTGGGGACGTTAAATTACGTCGTTAAATTACGACACTTTTTATCCATCTGAGCAATTATTAGTTATTATTAAAAACGTTCACTTTAAATTTTTGTTCATTACTTTTAATTTGAAAATGATTCTTTATCTCATCAAAAAATAATTTTTGTCTTCTCATTCTTTTTTCTGAAAAATCTGCTTTTATTTGCCACCGGT
Source organism: Cantharis rustica (assembly GCA_911387805.1). NCBI lineage: Eukaryota > Metazoa > Arthropoda > Insecta > Coleoptera > Cantharidae > Cantharis > Cantharis rustica. Next base: position 51,931,611 of record OU426878.1, on the reverse strand, counting down.
TACCCAAATTATTGCTTTAGTTGAAAAGAATTTTTGATTCCAGCACAATTAAAAGGTTACAAAGGTTTCTAAATAATTTTTTAATGATTTTGCTTTACTGATTTCATTTTTATCCAACGATGTTAATAATAAATTAGTTAACATTTTTATTACATCTAAGTAAACTATGAAAAATTCTTAAAATATATGCACAAAGGAATTTTAAAATTTGGAAAACTTCAGGTAGCTAATCTCAAAGGGATAAGCGTTGCCTAAGTTAGGTAATATCGGATACAGGGTACTTGCATTGTTGCATTCTATCGACAAATTTAATAATCTATTTAACAATTATGTCATATTGTATTATTTCATTGAAAATCATCTGTTATAATCATTTACGTTTCTACAAAAAATTATTAATATAATTATAATATAATTGCTAATAAATAAATACATAATAAGCCAGTATAGTATCAACGTAGCGATTCCTAAAGTGTACCTTACCAAAATTCAAGTTAGATTTTTAAAAATTAAATGTTTGTAATTATTATTTGCGCCAAAACGGCCTCGCGCCAAACCGGCTCGCGCCAAAACGGCCTCGCACCAAACCGGCTTCGCGCCAAACCGGCCTCGCGCCAAACCGGCCTCGCACCAAACCGCCTCGCGCCAAAACGGTCTTGCGCCAAACCGGCCTCGCGCCAAACCGGCATCGCGCCAAACCGGCCCGCGCCAAACCGGCTGCGCCAAACCGGCTGCGCCAAAACGGTCGCGCCAAAACGTACCATCCCGGATGATTGGAAACCATGTTCTTCAAGAAATTTATACAAATGGTCATGAATATTCTTCATAAGTAACAGCCCCGGTCTGGGGGAAAGTTAGAAAATACCGAACTTTCACGACGAAAAATTTTTCAAGGGAAAGTTATTTTCTAAAACTTTCAATCAGAGGTTTGTCCTCATGGAATAAGCATTTATAATAATTTTATTTTACATTTTTCTACATTTTTACGAAATTTTACGTTTCTATTGCCTGAAAATACGTATTTCCGAAGATTGCCAAGGGATTTACTTAGTACAACTTTTGCCAATATGGCCGCCGCGAGGGTTGTAATTGTTATTGCATATTGCAAATACTGTTAGGTTAGTTTATGCCTGCTTTCAAAATTACTCAGTAAATTTGATAAAACTACCATGTGTTTACAATTTCGTCGGCAAATTTCTAAAGTATTTTAAGGATTCTAAAGAATTGTAAAGTAATTCCTTCATATTATTTATTACTTCCTCAAGTAAACATATTTTTATACTAGTATATAATAAACACCATCGAGTCCTAACTTTTTTGTTCGTATAACTTTAAATTTGCTGACTTTAAGATTGCTATCTAAAGAATAAAAATAAAATTTTACGATAATCTTTGCATTTTATGTTTATAAATGCAGCATATTAGATAATAAGCTCTTACTGTTTTTTCCAGGCTCAGAAAAACAATAAAAGGCAGAGTTCGTTGCTGTCTTACTTTTGTTCAAGCCCAGAAATCAAAAGAAAACGATATTTAGAAAATGAACCTTTAGAAGGAGGTTCTTTGGAAGATGAACCAGAACCAGAAATACGTTAGACTCATCAGCCACTCGGTCGTTCACAACTACTAAGGAGAATACTTTTGCAAACGAAGAACGTAGACCAAGTCCCAGCTGTTCCGCCAGTTCAACTGACCGATTGCCAATGAGGCTAATTAATGAACGTGATCCTGCTCATGGTACAGCTTTGGCTTTGGTGCATTTTAGGGAAGGCTCATTTCAACCACGTGATTTAAATTTTTCCAAAACTGACGGAAGAAAATTTAGGCCAGAGTGGTATAACATGTTTTCTTATTTGGAATACAGTCCTCTAAACGATAAAGCATTCTATTTTGTCTGCCGTGCGTTTTATAACCCAAAAGAGAAGAACAATGCAGAAGATGTGATTACTCTCAGAGGATTTTTCAAGTAGAAGAAAGCTATGACAGTATTTGAAAGTCATGAAAAGAGGAACTCACATAGGAGTAGTAGTACTAAATTCAATTCTCTAAAAGAAGCAGATAAAAGTGGCACTGTAATTAAAAAAGTAAATCAACAGTATTCAGACGAAGTATATGAAAACAGATTGTATTTAGGAGCTTTATGCGAATCGTTGATATTTTGTGGCAGGCAATCTATTGCTCTAAGAGGCCATGATGAATCTGTAGATTCGAAGAACAGAGGAAACTTTTTGGAGCTGATGAAGCTTCGTTCCAAAGACAATAATTTAATAAAGAAGTTCTTCATTGAACATGGGAAAAAATTTCAGTACATTTCAGCCACTTTCCAGAATGAGTTACTGTCCATTATTGGAGAACAAATCAAGCTGCACATTGTCAAAGAAGCAAAAGTATTTGCCATTATAGCTGATGAGACTCAAGACATAACAAAGCACAAACAAGTAGCTATTGTCTTAAGACACGTTAACGATAAGTTAGAAGTTCACGAGTCATTTATTGGATTTTATCGTGCTACAAAAACTGACGGCGAATCACTGGCAAATGAACTTAAGAACGTTTTGATTTCGCTAGACTTAAACATTAAAAATTTGCATGATCAGTGCTATGATGGGGCCTCGAACACGAGAGGCCCATATAAAAGAGTGGCCGCTAGAATTATGGAAGAAGCCCCAACGGCAATGTACATTCACTGCAATGCACATATATTGAACTTATGCATTGTAAGCTGTTGCACAACCGTGACTTCGATAAGAAATACGTTCTTTGTACTTCAAAATCTTTACAATTTTATTGAAAAATCAACAAAACGACATGCTGTTTTTGAAAACATTCAAAAAATTACAAAAATCTTTAGTGGTGGAACAGCAACATTGAAGTTTTTAAGTGATACCAGATGGGTTTGCCGTGTTGAAGCAGTACGTTCTTTGTTAGACAATTTTAAAACAACCCTAGCCACTCTACAAGAAATTGCACAGACGGACCCTACCAGTGGTAGACAAGCCAATGCTTTGTTAAAATCTATGGAGGACTTCAACTTTGTATTTGACTTGCTGTTATTAAGAAGAGTTCTAACACAATGTGATATACTATCAAAGACCCTTCAGGCAAGTAGTGCGACTTACGAAGTTGTGAAATCTGTAAAGGACAGCACACTTGAAGTGTTACAATTCTTCAGAACAGATGAGTTTTTTATTCAATTGTTTAAACACTGCACAGAAATTTCTAACAAGTGCGGGTTTAGATCAGCCGAGTTGCCAAGAAAAGGTAAAATTCCCTCCAAAATTGGGGGAGGGAGTAAAACTCCATTTGAATCTGTAGAGCAGTACTATAAAGTTTCTATCCTTTGGCTCGTTATTGACATCTTAAACCAAGAGATACAGGCTAGACTTCAAGAAAACGATCTAGATGTACTCAACCATTTCAGCAAAGTTTTAGGTGGAACTGACGTAGATAGTATACTAGAAAGTGTAGAGTATCTGTGTAAATATTACACTTTGGACAGTGAACTTCTTCTGTGTGAACTGAGATGTTTTTACAACATGGAAGAGCCAAAAAACAAAACTATTCAAGAAAGAGCTGACGTTTTTGTGGAGAAGTCTCTCTGAAAAGTGCGTTTCCTCTACTCTTTGAACTTTACCATTTGTTTTTTACAATTCCGATGAACTCGGCATCCTGTGAGAGGTCTTTTTCTTGCTTGCGGCGGTTGAAAACATACACCAGGAATATGATCGGCCAAGAGAGGTTGTCCTCATTAGCTTTTTTGGCTATTGAAAGAAGTGTTGATATAGACATTTCCAAAGTGATTGACGACTTCAATTCAAACCAAAAAAGAAGACTTCATTTTGTATAATATCTTGTGATAATAAAATTGAATAAAAGTTGAATAAAGCTTTGTTTTTTGTACGAAGTTTGTTTTATTTTTACTTATTACATGGTGCAGAACTCTCAATCAATTAAAAATAGACATACTTTTGAGTTGTGTGTATAATGATATCTACTTTAGAAATAGTTTGGCTATTAATTCAAGTAATTAACAATTAATCTTTTAGAATAACAGATTGTTAAAATCTTAACAATTATTTTGTAGTGCAATTAGTCTGAAAAAGTAAAAAAAAATAATAATTTAATGCTAGTGTTTTAAAATTTCTCGGGAGAGACTTCCCCCCCTCTAAACCCCCCATATGCCTTGCCACCGCAGCTAAAAATCTGAAATTACGCTACTGTCCCCAACCTCAAAAATAAATTAGTTAACATTTTATTACATCTAAGTAAACTATAGAGAAATCCTAAAATATATGCACAAAGAAATTTTAAAATTTGGAAAATTTCAGGTAGCTAATTTTAAAAAGATAATCGGAGCTGAAATTAGGTAGTCGGATACAGGGCAGCGGCGCCGACTACATGGGTGCATCGGGGCTCAAGCACCCACGAAAGCTTTCATGTGAGCGCAAAGCACCCACAAAAATTAGTCAGAAGTTAACTAATTATTATTAATTGCCTAAATAGTATTTTTAAATAGGAATAGCCAATAAGATTCATGTCGGGTAAAACAAGCGAAAAACCCGGCATCACTGCGTATTTGTTGCGTTGCGTTGCAAACAAAAAACTTTTCATTAACTATTTTTAAACGCATTATAAAAATTTACTCTTGATCGGTGAAGCGAGGTATTAATATTGTATTAATATTGAGGTATTAAATATTGTGTTAACTTAATAACATTTTAGTTCCAGAAAGTGTTTGTGCAATTTTTAGTTTTTATAAAAAATTTTAATATGGTCAGTAGGAATTAACTTTTTAATTTTGCATTAAATCTTGTAACGTTACAAAAGTAGTTACATAAAAGTAATTAATAAATCCTACTCTAATAATTACGAAGCACTCGGTAGAGGTTGTAATCAACCAAGCGCTTGACGTTGCTAAGAGGCTTTTTGATTTTGAGAACGAGCCTGGTGTGACGTTTTATAGTAAAGCGAAAGTTATTATTAATAATTATGGAATAACCTTTAAAATTTGGATAAATTTTATATTGAAATTAATAACACCTTATTAAATTATTGTTAATTGGATATTTTTTTAATACGGAAGATCTGGTTTATGGCAATGGTTATTATATTTATGACTGGAAGAAAATTGTAAGGTCAGAACTAATCAGCAGATAAACCAATTTTAAAAGTTACCGCGCCACATTTGTATGATATTGGAAGTTAATATAAAACTTAATCCATTTGGTTTTAATTAGAAACAAATTGGTGGATATCCTACAATCACCGTATCTGGTGATTTGGATTTGGGAAACTGGATTGGATTGGACTACTGATTTTTTTACCTTCTGGATTGATTAATTGTTTTGAACATTTATAATTACTGCTGCTGATTAAACCTTAGTTTTATGTAATCAGATCTTTGGTTTGTTCGATCGTCTACTTGTTTTCGGTTGGTCAATTTAGTTAGCTTGAGTTGGACAATTTGTGGTTTGTGGATTGCTTGTGTGAATAGCATTTATCTGTTTTAGTAGTTTCTATTTTATTGACACAGATCCGGACCCAGAAAAGAGCTCTTGGAAGGAAGTCGGACCAATTTAACATACTTGTGTCACTGCAATTACTAAATAGCAGGTTGGAAAGGAGTAAGACTGGGTAAGTGCTGTTCATTTGGTATTTTACAGTCACTTGTTGTCTAACGACACATCAAGCCTTGCACCGATCTAGTTGATTAGCTTTGGATGAGTGGATGTTGAGGGTACTCCATCTATTTGGTTGCAGGCGACCATCAGTCAGTCAGCAGTAGATTGCTTTTTTTACACGCCTTCAGCGTTTACTGTTTGGGACCAAGAGTCCAATATTTATTGTATAACTGTTGTACATCTGTGGTTTGCGAAACTCAACCTTAATTCTCTTCTTTAATATTGAATAAATCCCCTTCATTCTGTTTGTTGAGTTTTATTTCAATATTTGGCGCCCTAAGAGCATTTCATTTCGAAGTTGATAGTATTGCTATTTCCACCCTTTGTGATAACCCACTACCAGGAACAATCTACCAAAGAACCTGCGATTGGTGGACACACCTACCCATCGCTTGAAGAACTGTGGGTTAAATCCCAATAGCTGGCCAACCGTGTAATAACACCTACGGTTAACAAAGTGGCATCTTGTTAGCGCTCACTTTAGGCTACAATCTCCACATCTCTACATTTTTTCGATATAATATTTTTCGTAGAAACGTAAAAGATTATAACGGTAGATTTTCAATACAAGAATATAATATGACAGAATTGTTTAATAGATTATCAAATTTGTCGATATAATGCAACAATATAAGTACCCCTCTGTATCCGGTAGAATTACCTAACTTAGGTACCGCTTATCCCTTTGAAGTTTTAAAATTATTTTGTGCATATATTTTAGGGTGTTTCCATAGTGTATTTAGATGTAATAAAAATGTTAACTAATTTATTATTAACATCGTTGGATAAAGATGAAATCAGTAAAGCAAAATTATTTAAAAATTATTTAGAAATCTTTGAAAAATATTTTAATTGTACTAAAATTAAAAATTCTTTTCAATTAAAGCAATGCTATTGATTTGGCAAAAAAATCAGATGTTTCGGAAAGAAGAATGGGAATACCAAAACGATTTTTTAATAAGATAAAGAATCATATTCAAATTAAAAGTAATAAACAAAAATTTAAAGTGAGCGCTTTTTTTCAAAACTGTAGATATTATAATAATTGCTCAGATAGATAGAAAAAGTCGTAATTTAATTAAAATTAATGTCAATTTTTGAATATTGCTCTAAAGTTTTAAGTAACGTATGAGACATTTTTGAGTTGTTTCAACTAGGACAACAGTTTTATTTAAAATATTCTAATGCCGTTTCTGATTCAATTTTTTCGCAACTATTATTTTTTAGTCAGTGTTTTAAAGACTATAAAAAATCCAAAAATCCTTCTGTTATAGAGTTATTGGATTTTATTTTAATCAACAATTTTTCATTGTCCAGCAGCTTTACTGAAATAATAAACTGCATGTTTCTTGATTTTAACAATCTCAGTTTCAGTAGCATCTGCGAACGTTCATTTTCAATTAGGTATTATTTCAGTAAAACTGAAAAATGATGAAAAATTGTTAATTAAAATAACATCCAATAACTACATAACAGAAGTCTTAAAATTTATAATATCATCCTTGAACCACTGCTTGAAGGACACTAACCAAAAGTTTCAGAGGTAGAAATTTTTATTTTTATGCACAAAGTAAAAATACCGTTTTCGAGAGGTAGTTAATTAAAAAAAATTTAATTTCCATTATTTCAAAAAATTTAGTTGTTATAATTGAGATATAGTCTTATTTGCATTGTAATCTTTTTAAAAGGTGACGGGTATATGTTCAGGTAAAATTTCTTTAAAAATTCGTATATAAGAAATTTATAATCAAGATTTAAAAAAAATTTATTATTATATACTCGCCTTATATAAAATGTTTCGCGTTTTTGATGTGGCTGAAGTTGTAAACCATAATCATAATCATAATCACTTTTTTACCGTGAACCAAACAAGTATTGCAAACCTTTAATACATTTGTATTTCTTCACTAATTTTAATGTGTATCTAAATTAGAAATACTAAATCGACTCTTTAATATACTATTTTAATTAATAATTATTAGTAATTTGATATTAGTAACGTTTAATAAGTCGGAAAATCATAAGTAATTCTCAAAGCTGAAAATTAAATAAATTTGTAACTTTTTTATTAGAGTTTGTTACAGGCTGAAATAAGTCTCAATTGATGCACCTAGTAATTCTACGCAAGCCCATATCAAAATTTTACATCAGCTCCCCGTAAGGGGGGTACCATTTCAGCTTTGATAATTAAATAAATTTGTAACTTTTTTATTAGAGTTTGCTACAGGCTGAAATAAGTCTCAATCGATGCACCTAGTAATTCTACGTAAGCCCATACCAAAATTTTACATCAGATCCCCGTAGGGAGGGTCCCATTTCAGCTTTGAAAATTAAATAAATTTGTAACATTTTTATTAGAGTTTGCTACAGGCTGTAATTAGTCTCAATCGATGCACCTAGTAATTCTACGTAAGCTCATACCAAAATTTTACATCAGCTCCCCGTAAGGGGGGTCCCATTTCAGCTTTGAAAATTAAATAAACTTGTAACTATTTTATTAGAGTTTGCTACAGGCTGAAATTAGTCTCGATCGATGCACCTAGTAATTCTACGTAAGCCCATACCAAAATTTTAGATCAGCTCTTCGTAGGGGGTGTCAATCACAAAAAAGAAATTAAATTTTTAAATAAATTAATTGCAATAAATTAAATTATAATTACAATTTTCTTTGAACATTACAATATTTTCCGGGTCAAACTCACTGTTACATGTCTCTGGCAGGCACCTGTAGCGGCATTGCCACAAGCTATTGACAGGTCAATTAGGCCCACATTATTGCCTGTAAGTACTCTGTGACAGGTACCTGACAAGCCTTGCCAAGTACCTGCCAGGGACTTGTCACAGCAAACTTGGCAGGGACTTGCAACAGGTCAATTATGCCCTCCTCTAATGTACCTAAACTTTGCCGTGGTGAGGGGGCTTGCGTGTTTCAAGGAAGCGTCGGGCGTGCACCTGCTAAGACTCGAGCCAGGGACTTAAAGCTCCTTCGTGTTCGGTCTGCTTTGGCTCGCTGGGTCCGGGCCGAGATCTAAAATCCTCCGTGCTTGGATCTTGGGTCAAGAATCGGGACAATGGTTGACGTGGAGAAACCAGACTAATTACAGGTACCCGCGTGTTTGTGCCGTGCGTGGAAACTCGTACGGAAAGATGAAAGGATTCTGGTGGCTGAGCTGGCCTGGGAGCGGTTGTAGTTCTTCTGGGTCCAGTAACACTCCACTTTGGCCAGGATTTCTTCTTAAACGGGTGGCCTAAACTAGTTCACCTAGGTCAATCGGCTGTGCTGCTCCGTAAAAAGAACGGCTGGACTAGCTCTTTGGGAAGGACCCGGTGTGCAAATACTGTGCATTTCTGGGAGCTATACCTTCTGAGTAGCCCTGGCGCCGAGGTTCGGCGTCTTCTTGGTTGGACTCTGTGACGAGTGGGGAGCTCTGGAAGGTGAATATAACAGTTCTCCATATAGATCAACAACAAAAAACAACCAAACAGGTGTGTCCTCAGCTTACAGGGTGCGTCTTCTAAGGATGTCCCAAATACTGGTGCGATGGGTACGTCCATAGTAAACGTCCCATTAGCCAATACAAAGGTGGGTATATCGCAAGATGTCCCACCTACATTAAATTCATTAAACAAGAACAAAGCTGCTTCTGCAAGTGCAGGTACGTCCCCTGTGGATGTCCAGCACAATCCCGACACTGAGGGACGCCCTAAAAAGCGTTACCTCTGTGGTGCGGAGAAGAAAAAGCGTAAAAAGGCCAAAGCGATGAGACAGAACACCGAAAGTCTCAACACCCAAACCGTACATGAGCAGGCCGGAACATCAAATCCCGGGAGTTCGGGAGAACTGCCTGCTGATGGTAAGCGGAATAAAGATGCAAAGCCATGAAGGACGTATGGTAAAACGTCCTCCGATCATGCTGAAGCATCGAAAAAGAGGCTTAGGTCCCAGGACTTCATGCCCTCGCCTCTTAAGCAGAGGAAGAGGGTAGGGGAGCCTGGGCCTTCTCCTAAAGCTAACACTAAGGGGTCTGAGACAATAAGCTACAGAGAGGCTGCAATCAGCCATCTAAGAGTAGCAGTCATTAATCGGCAAAATCCCCTGGGCAAACTCACAGAGGCCCAAAAAAATTTAGTTGATGAACAACTAAATATAGCTCTAATGCCCGGTTTCATAAAACTTTTAACAAAGCATTAAGCAAATAATCTACCATTAAGTCCAAATTTGAGTTTCATAAAAGATCAGTTAACACTAATCTCTTGTTAAACTTTAATTGGCCAAATTTCGTCAGTCAAGTTCTTAATAAGAGATTATTCCTAACCTACAATTCAAACTATTTACAAAGTGACAGTTGTTTATAATTATATAAGTTTGATAAGTAAGTAAAGATGATTACTAGAAAGTCCTAATGCTGTTAGGAATCACATAATAAATATAACATTTCAATAAATACTTTAATAAAAATTATTTTAATAAATTAAATATTATTTAACATTTTTCAGTTTTTAACAATATTGGAGTTAAACAAAGACATTTCCAAAGCGTCCATTTGTTTGACTGCTTCAAGTTTAAATTTATAATATTTTTGAAGTTAGGAAACATAGTGAAAAACTGTCAAAAATCAAATATTACTGTTAAGTTACTAAAAATCTTAATGAAAGATCTAGGGACATTTCATTAGTTAATTTAACAAGATATATGCTTTATGAAACCCACCAAAATTTAATGACTTCTTAAAGTTAAGAAACCATTAGTTAATTGGAGATTAAGGTATTCTTTATGAAACCGGGCACAAGCAAGGCTGTCTCGGCGGCCTTAGAAGCTAAAACAGGAGCGCCAATTTTTGAGGGCATCCGTTACTCACGACAGATTCTACGGATTACCTGTAGTGACGAGAGGTTTCTAAATTGGCCAAAAGACACAGTTAAGCTTCTCCCTGCACTATGGGAGCATGCTAAACTGGATGTAGTTTAGGTCAAAGATCTGCCAAGGCTGTCTAAGTTTGTCCTTTGGATCTCGGGGAAACCTGAGCCCTCTGGGGAGCTCATAGGATGGCTGACGGCACAGAACACCTGGACAAAAGTTAACGAGTGATGCGTCTTCTATGACAGTGACAGTAACGACCCTCCGGGGAAGCTTATTGTCTTCGGTGTCAATGAGCAGGACAAAGCCGCTCTTAACACTAAGCGAGGGAAGTTCAACTACAAATTCTCTACCATAAAGGTCAAGGTACATCGTGCTGTCACCAACAACAATGTACCTACACCAACAACCGAGGAAGTGGCGGCAGAGATGATAGATGTCATGGACACCCATAAAGACTCTCAGGAGGCTGCCGAACTTCTAAAATCAAATGAGTCACCACAGTAAGTAGGTCAGATGACTATCTTGGGAGAGTGGAAATTTATACAAGCTAACCTGCAGCATGACCGAGCGGCGACAGCGACTTTATGCCGCCACCTGGCCATGGGCAAGGATACAATAGCTCTTATACAAGAGCCATATACAGTAAAAGCTAGAATTTCTGGGCTGTCATCATTAAAAGGGAACATCTTTACAGGAACTCCCTCTAATAAAACTAGAACAGATATTTACATACCTAACAATTTTCAGGTAGATCTCTTGCCGCAGTTTGAAGACTGTGATCTGACAGTGGTCAGGCTAGGTTGCGATTTTGGGGCTGACTCAGAAGATGTTATTTTAGCATCTGCTTACCTTCCTATAGACTCCCAGGATCTACCACCATTGCAGAAACTGATGGACCTGGTGAGCTATTGTGAGAAAAAGAAAAGACACCTCATCATAGGATGCGACTCAAACTCCCATCACATTGCATGGGAACGCGATAACTGCAACGGACGAGGTAAGTCACTATTTGAGTATCTCATGGGTACAAACTTAGAAATTATAAACATAGGTAACATACCAATCTTTTATGCGTCACTAAAACGTCACTCAGTAATTGATATTACGTTGGCGACGGCAGACATATTTCTAATAAAATATATGACTGGCAGGTGTACGACGAACTGACAATGTCCGATCATAGATGAATTAACTTTAAAATTAAAGCTGTGGAGATGAAACAAAGGCGTTTCAGGAATCCTAGGAAGCTGGACAGGCTGATCTTTTTAAGTCTGCTTTCTAGCGCCCTGGAAACCGGCATGCCAGAGGACATCTCCACAAGAGAAAAACTAAACTCCACTGAAGAGATTGAGATGTACGCGAGTGTACTGAATCGATCTCTCATAACGTCTTACGAGGCCTCGTGTCCGCTGCAAAAACATGAATCTGGCAAGCGCATCACTCCTTGGTGGTGCTGTGAGCTGGACCGGATGAGGAAAGCGGTCACGAAGCTCTGCAATAAGGCTAGGGCCTCAAAAGAAATGTCGGACTGGAACGCTTATAGTGCGCGCCAGTCTGAATACAAGAGGCTAATTCGTCAAAAGCAACGAAAGTCTTCGCGGGACTTTTGCAGTGGGGTAGCGTCCACCACGGATGTTGCCAAGCTGAAGAAAATTCTCTCCAGACCGAAACAGATTGGGAAACTGCGAGAAAGATCGTAGATCCTATTAAAACCTCATGGGCAATAAAATCTTTCGCCCCCTTCAAATCTCCTGGACCAGATGGGATCTTTCCGGCTCTACTACAATGGGGACTAAACGACCTTTTCTACCCACTGGTAACGGTGTTTAGGGCATGTATTGCGCATTGCTACACACGTAGGAATTGGCGCAAGGTAATAATTGTTTATCCCCAAACCAGGCAAAGGAGATTATTCCTTGGCCAAATCTTTCAGGGCAATAAGTCTTACGTCTGTCTTTTTGAAAACGTTAGAAAGATTGTTCGATAGAGAAATTCGCGATGTGGCACTTGATTGTAGGGCGCTACATCCGAAACAACACGCATACGTCCCAGGAAAATCCACTGAGTCCGCACTTCATGAAGTGCTGGAACGCGTTGAAAGATCAGTATAGCAAAGATTGTATTGATTGTATTGTATTGATTGTAATGTATTGATTGTATTGATTGTATAGATAGATTGTATAGCAAAGATGCTATACAAAGAATGCACTCTTGGAGCGTTTATCGACATAGAAGGAGCCTTTGATAAGGCCACTTTTGAAAGTATTAACTCTTCACTACAGACTCACGACGTCCCCTGTACGATGGTACGTTAGATCAACTCAATGTTGAAAGGAAGGGTTGTTGAGTTCAATGTAGGAAGCATGATAACAAAAGGTATTGTCAGTAAAGGCTGCCCCTAGAGGGGAGTTCTTTCTCCGCTCTTATGGGACCTGGTAGTGGACAGCCACTTACAACGCCTAAATGAAAGTGGGTATTACACAATTGGATACGCAGATGACATAGTCAAACTGCTAAATGGGAAGTTCGAAGGCACTCTCTGTGAAATCATGCGGAGTGCACTCGGAATTCTAGAGGAATGGTGCGCAGCGCATGCCCTCTCGGTCAACCCCGCTAAGACCGAACTGGTTCTGTTCACCAGAAAACGAAAACTGCAAGGCATGAAGATGCCAAGACTAATGGGATCCCCTCTCAAGCTCACTCCAGAGGTCACGTACCTGGGAGTGGTGCTTGATGCGAAACTCAATTGGGGAAAACATATCAGTCATAAAACTGAGAAAGCGAACATTGCTTATTGGCAGTGTCGAAAAACCTTGGGAAGGTCTTGGGGCTTTTTCCCGAAGATTGCTCTCTGGTTCTACACAGCCGTAATAAGACCAATGCTATGTTACGGTTCTCTTGTGTGGTGGTTTAGAACCAAATTGGCAACAGTGGCATCTTCTCTTGTAAATATAAATTCTACCTGCCCTTGCAGGAAGACAGTATTTTCTTCACACTCTGGAAAAATCCAGATTTTTAAAAAAATAGTGAAGAGGCCCACGATGTTAAAGCTAACCGATTTAGGGCGGTGAGCGAGAGTGTGAATTCAATTGAATACTGCAGTACGGCTTCCCCGAAAAGAAACACAAATTAAAGCAAAGCGTATTTATTAACTCCAAATACAAGAGATCAAAAAAAGTATAAAAGGTTGTCAATCGTTTACAATTCTCGGCGTAGTTGGCAAAAAGTTATGACAAAAAAAAATCGTCCTCAAACGAATGTTCGGGTGCACTGACAAACCATTGTCGAAAACTATGATGACACTCACAAAATATTAGTGTCGAATGGGAAATCAAAGCTGCTCGCAAAAGTGGCTCGTTGGGTTAGAAAAGAAAAAAACACTTACCCGGGTAATTACAAAGTTTATCAATACAAAATTTTCCACCTAACGGAAACCAATAGCTTATAAAGTGATGCAAGTAATCGCAATCGTTGTCCAGCTCTCGAACTTCGGAAAAAATGACGTTGAGCCGTTAACGCTTGGAAGTCCGCGGTACCCCTGCACTTGAACCAAAAAGGAGGAACTCTGGGAGTCACAACTTCGAGACGTGAAGTAAAATAAAGAAAATAAAGAATCTTCAACTGCGTTAAAAATTTCCGTCCGTAATTAATCCAAAATGGCACAAACCAAATTATAATGATAAGCAGTTGTGATTAAAAATATTTCAATTCTTGCAATTTTTGTTCTTATTCAATTATTATCGGAATAGTTGGTGTATCCAAATTTATAACAAAAATAAAGGTAAGGTAAGGTACTTCCTAATTACAGACGAAATATCACCTTAACCGTGTCAAACCTCTTATCAAAACGACCTAGCAAAAGCGTTATCAAAACTCGCAGTTTTGAAAAATCATAGGCGTCGCGCTAAGCTTAAACGCAGTGACGTGCGCAAAGTAAAAAAACAAATTAATAAAATTTGTTACACTCTTTGCCAGCTTCAAAGATCGGTCTGTTTAGCGGTAATGGGTGTGATGCGAACGACTCCAACTGCGGCCTTGGAAGCTCTTCTTTGCCTTCCTCCGCTGGATATCCACGTGGAGGAGTGTGCGGTGCGGGCTGCCATAGGATGCGGACCTGGGGTCTGTGCATCTACAGACAGGATGCTGTAGGGCACTCAAGGATTCTAGAGGACTGTACCAAAAATCTGCCTCTGTTGGACCTTGGTACCACCGGCATTTCTCTTTTAGGAGAGATGCCGTCTATTCTATTTTATTCTATTCTATAGAAAATTTAAAATCTTATTAAACACAACAAAGATTTCCGAGAAAGATATATCTCTGTATACGGATGGCTCCAAGACCAGCGCTGGCTCAGGCTCGGGCATTTTTTCTCCTGAACTAGAGTTAAGCGTGAGTCTACCTCTGGGAATGTATGCCTAGGTGTTCCAAGCAGAACTCATAAGCGTACTGCACTGCGCGGAATTAATCCGGGAAAAGAAACTCCGGCAGAAAACAATACAGATATTGATTGACAGCAAAGCAGTCTTTATGGCACTCAAATGTCATAGGATCACTTCAAATCTGATGCTTTAATGCATACAGATGCTGAACGAAATATCGACAAATGGAAATGACCTAACTCTGCGATGGATCAAAAGGCATCAAAAAACAAGGGGAATGCAGAGGCCGAAGCGCTGGTAAGAATGGGGTCGCGCAAGCTACCTTGTAGACCTGAACCATTCATTATACCGGCTATCGAGACCTTCTACGCTTACCTGACTGAACTAACCCATAAGATGCACATTAACAGATGGATCAATACAAAGAAATGCCGACAGGCAAGGGCAGCAATACAAGCGCCCTCAAGCAGACATTCCAAATACTTCTTGCAACTATCAAGAAATATGCTGCGCAGTCCTGACAGGACACTGCAAATTAAACAAACACCTGCACACAATGGGGCTGGTAGAAAGTCTTACTTGTCGAGAGTGTGAATCATCAGACGAAACTGTGGAGCATCTGCTCTGTAGATGCCCGGGATTAGCGTCCAAAAGAGGATTCATGTTGGGGGACTTCTGGCCCACCATGGCCAGTGTCCGCACCACTCTGCCTTCCAAGGATCTCGAGTTCATTCTCGATGTAGGATGGCTTGGGGAGTGAGGAAAGCCGTAAGCTGCTGATGAAATTCGGAGGCAGCATAATGGGCCCGATATGCAGCCTGAGTGCGTGCGAAGCAATTTGCCCTCCACGAGAAATCCAGAATCCAGAGGTCAATTATGCCCACATTATTACCTGTAATCACCCTGTGACAGGTACATAATAAGTCTTGCCAAGTACCTTGCAGGGAACTGTTACAGGTCTTTGCCAAGGTCTCTGCCAAGTTCCCTGTAATAGGTCCCTGCAAGGTACTAGGCAAGACTTGCTAGGTACCTGTCACAGGGTGACTACAGGCAATAATGTGGGCTTAATTGACCTGCCACAAGCTCGTGGCATGGCTGTTACAGGTTCCTCGCAGGTGTAGGTACCTATTAAATTTTAAGTGCCAGGGAACGGGCAGGTATTTCACAGGTCAAAAATGTTGCTTGGGAATGTAGGTATATTAATAAAAAATCATATGCAGTGGGTAACGTTATATCGACGTTTTACATCTTCTTTATCGTTTCTTCATGAGTTAGAACTAAGTTAGTCTAAATTATATTTTGAATACGATGGTCTTATTCTGATGGGCGATCTCAACATTGACTTGCTGAAAGTCAATCGTCAGTCTGATGCCATTCAGTCATTACTTGCATCTTACAATATTACTCAAATAGTTGATCAACCTACCCGAGTAACTCTATCTTCAGCTACATTGATTGATCTGATTTGTGTAAGTGATGATTTATCCTACTCCAATGTTTACACGTATGACTTACCCGATATGACTGATCCCCGGTTAGTGTGCTGCAGTCTTAATCTTCAGGGCATTAAATCCGTGCCAGAAACTCTAACGTTTCGAAATTTAAAATTTTCGACTTCGAACAGTTTGCCATTGATGTTTCCAACATCGATTGTTGTTTGTAGTGGGACTGCGACTGTGGATGATAAACTCTTCTATTTTAATGCTGCGATCAACTATATCTTTGATCTGCATGCTCTCTTATGCCAAATTAATATAAAGAGAAGGAGACCGGTTTGGCTAACCGATAATATACGATTTCTGATAAAACTGAGAAATAGGGTGTATCAAAAATTCCTGAAGTCTAAATTTTTTAATGATTATGAGTATTATATAGATTTACGCAACATCACTACGATGTCCATAAAAAACGAACAGAAGGCATACTTTAAGTTCCAAATTGATTAGAGGTCGACAAACCCTAAACAGTTATGGAAGTTTTTTAACCAGACCAGCATCCATACGAAATCATTAAACCGGAAGTTACTAC
Source organism: Cantharis rustica (assembly GCA_911387805.1). NCBI lineage: Eukaryota > Metazoa > Arthropoda > Insecta > Coleoptera > Cantharidae > Cantharis > Cantharis rustica. Next base: position 51,914,665 of record OU426878.1, on the reverse strand, counting down.
TTAGTTTAAAAAGAATCGTTTTCCGCTTGTTTCTGATACATTGATATTTCGTCCTGTCACATCTGAAGTGGTAGCAGCTGAAATTTTTAAACAACTATTTGGTGCTTTGGGCGTCGATAACTCGATAAGTCGATCATAACGCCTATCTCTAAAAATCTAAATGCCACTAAATTTGCTGATCTTCGATCAATTAGTGTGTTGCCTGCCCTTTCTAAAGTATTTGAGTTCGTTCTTCACCGGCAGCTGCTAGAACACATCGAGTGTAATAATATCTTACCTGCTATTCAATCTGGTTTTTGCTCTGGTTATAGTACTGCAATAGCGTTGAATAAGTTTACTAATGATATAGTCAGAAATATTGACGATTCTAAGGTAACAATTGTGGCTTTTTGGACTACACCAAGGGTTTCGATGTGATCAATTACGAGTTGCTCTTCTCTAAGTTGTTGTATTACGGTTGTGCCGGCTCAGCCATTGTTCTTTTGCGTAATTATTTAACTGGTCGAACTCAGAGAGTCAGGCTGAATGGATGCTTGTCCGGTGAGCTTGCCATAACCAGTGTCGTGCCGCAGAGTAGCATTCTGGGTCTGCTTCTTTTTACCATTATTACTGCTTATCTTCCAATTGCGGTGTACACTTGTATACTGATGACTTTCCAGTATATCTCTCTAACAAACCAATCTTTGTTGATAGTATTGTTCAATCTTTGAATAATAATTTAGCTTCTATTAAACTCTGGTCAGGCGACAACGGATTAATCTTTAACTCCAATAAAACGATTTGTTTACGCGTGGGAAGTACATACTGCTGTACTCTGACCGACAACACTCGATCCGTTGATGTTAAACTTAATGACTCCGTACTGGAGTTTAGTGAGAATGTTAGGGACCTTGGCGTGATATGCGACGGTAACTTAAAATTTTAAGCGCACGTTATTAAGATTTGTGATATTGAATACTACAAACTGAAATTCTTATATAGGTACAAGGGTTTTCTTCCTCCAACGATTAAGTTGCAGTTGGTGCAGAGTTTAGTATCGTGTCACCTTGTTTCACACAACTGTAGTGTGGTTTATTATGGATACCTTACTGCTAACTTGAAACATAAACTTCAGGTTCTGCAGAACTCTTGCATGAGATTTGCCTATGATATTGACTTTGGCAGCCACGTTACACCTTATTATATTAAATTTAGTGTCCTTAAGGTTCACGCTCGTTTTGAACTTTTGTTTGCTTCGTTCTTGTACAACTTGTATAAGCGTGGTGGCGCGGGATATCTGTTGGAAGTGATGGTAAAAAAATCGGAACGCCATCAACTTGATCTTTGTTATAGCGGGAACCTGTCTATCCCGTCTCACAAGACGACTAAGTTCCAAGGCTCCTTGGAGTAGAAATTATAAAAAATTACCCGAATTGTGAAAAACAACTTCTGTATCTGAACTTTATCTGAACTTTGAAATCCCGAATTTTTAAAACCATTTTTAGTTTGGAGAAAAGGGTACATTTTTTTAGTATTGTATTGAAATCTGAGTAGTAATAGAATCAGAAATTTAATTTCGTATTGAATTCCAAAAAAATTGACGTTAACTATAAAAATGTCTAAATTGTTTATTTATTGGACAGCCAGCAAAGGTTAATTATAATCAGTAAAAACTAATAATAACTCATAAGCGTAATTAAAACAAAATTTATTAACAATATCAAAAAAGTATCACTGAATTCATACTGCTTTTAAATCAATTTTGCTAACTATTATTTCTCGATAGAAATAGAGCAGGATGACTATCTAGCCTTAACTTCATGCAGAAATTTCTAAATTTTCAGTTAAATGTCAGCTTAAAAATGAACGGTAGACTACTGGAGAGCGCAAGCCTTGCTTCTTCTTGTCAATTTTTGACGTCTTGGCGCCCAAGCAGGATTATTAAGTAACATGAATAAGTTAAATATAAATTATTGTTTTGGTTAAAATTAATACTTAAATACAAAAAAAAATATTCAGGGTGATGTTTATTTGCATTCCAAGGAACGCTTTGCCCTTCCATCTCGAAAAACTCGGGTACGCCAATGTTTAGATGATAATAAAAATGTTTTGTTACATTTTGTATTGTTACTTATAAATAAACAACTTCACTTTTAGCATATTTATAACTTCTGCTCTTTTATCTCAGACTTAGATAATATTATGTAAGATTAAATAAAAACTAAATATACAATTAAAACATAAATACATATATTATATTTATTAATAATAATTACGATCCTTAATTTTTATTAAATTACTCTTAATAATTAATAAATTTGCTTTATTCAGTTTTATTACAAATAAAAGAAAACACTAGAAATTGAAATATTTATTGTTTCAATTATTAAATAAATAACGAAAAGACAACATTTAATTCAATATCAACTATTATGTACAAAGCCGTTTTAACATGCAACCTTCTTAGTATACCTTTGTTTTTTACTTATTAAAAAAAACAATAATAGAATATGTGTGGATGTTTTACAAAATTGAAATTTAAAATGTGTGTATGTATTTATATTATATTATGCAAATTTGCCTTAAAAATCACAAACCCAATAATTTCTGTAACAAGCTAAACAATTTTTAGAATAAATAGAATTTGGAATTTAAATTGTGGAATGAAACTGAAAATTTTATATACTTACCTCATTGTGAAAATTATACTCTAACAATGAGAAAATTACTTGGAAACAAATGTACAATAAGTGGTAATTTTCTTAAACAACGTTGTTTAGTACTCGTAGTCCAAAAATATATTATAGTTTAGTAGTGAAATATTTTTACAGGAAGTCCCATGATTATATTATAATACAAATTATACATATTCATCACAAAAATTTAAATTTTTATTTACATATTACAGGTTGTCGAGTGATTACATAATACAATTCTTAGAAAAAAATGATTTTTCGAAAAGTTCTAATCGACAATTCAACTAAGATAAAGTAAATTTAAATTTTCCAATCCCTTCTTTAGTTTTCTTCAGTCGAATAATAATTATTATTGTGCAACCAAATTAACTTGCTTCAATAGTATAAATAATAAATCCAGAAGCATCAAATAAAGTAAAAGCGTTCCAATAGTTTAGTGATTCCCAGGCATATAGTAAAAGTACCAAGAATGCCAAATTTATAAAATTTCGAAATGAGGATCGGATATCCCTTAAAAGAGATAATTATACGTATACTTTTCCTTATTATTGCTAAAAGTCTCTTCAAAATAGGGAAAAAATAAGTTATTAAACATTTAAGTCAACAATGTCAATAAATACATAATACTTAACAAACAAGTAATTTTTCGCGTTAGTAACTGTACAGTAATTAGAAACTTAAATATTAATAATTTTTATCGTATACCAGCAAGGTGAAGATGAGTTCATTACTCATTAACAGATCGTTTAGCATTTATTTACAAAATAGTTATATAGTTTTTGGCAAATGGACTAGCACAATTGAGATTTTCTTCTTCGCAGGTGTCTGTCTCTTCGATGACGATGAGGGTCCCACACTTTACCACTGCTTCACGGAACACTTATATCCACGAAGGTTTTTAAAAGTTAATTCTTTATCGGGGTTTGTGTGAACGTCGATTTATCCCTCGAAGAAGTCCTAGGAAAGACGGGAACGTCATTGTGAAAGTTCGAAGGACTCGGAATCAGGACTACCGTAGCCGCTGGAGCCATCATCTCTGTGGTTGTTACTAGGCGGTCGCTGTGGGACGCCCAATGCTGAGTTCTTTTCGCTGTAACAAGGTGGAGACGTCAGAAGAGAAGAATGATGAATACCGGTTAGACTGTCTCCTGCTGGCTGGAAGAAATCAACCAATTCATCCAGTAGTTGTTTAAACTAGCCTTATTTACTTATATCGATAACAATTTTTTTGTAAAATGATATAAAGTTACTATTATGATGGAGATTTCTATCACAGCCATGTGGTTAAATTCAATACGTACATTTCAAACTTTCATGGCAATTGCTGAATTAAAACCAGAAACTCGTTAAAATTTTAAATTCAAAATTTTTACTTAATCCTCTTTTAATTAAAAAACAAATATTGCAATCTAATCAAATGTTAAAATTTTATTTACGACTGCAAACAAAGATTTACGTAATATTGATTTACATAATTCTTAGTTTTCTATGACCTCAGATCGACAGTTTTCTAGAAAACCCCTCAAAAATCTCTCGAGGCAGTTTGCAGGTCAATTGAGTTTCTGGTTTTCAATTTCCATGAAAATTGAAACTACTGTTAGAAGAGATGTCTCTACTACAACTTTGTACGCCAAAATTTAGCGTCACTTGATGGTTAATCGTAATTAAAGACAGCTTTCCATTTTGAAAATATATCAACTGATAATGATGATGGTCAAGAAAATTGTGTTAAAATTTTGAAAAAATTTTAAACAATGTCAAGTTATTACCTGTAAGTTACTGACTTGCCTTCGTATGTGCGCCAAACTGCTGGGATTGTAAGCCATGTTTGCAAAAACTAGTCTTTCTTCGTAATCATATTCGCATAATATTTTATTGTCGCACAGGTAAAATCGATCACCAACACAAAATCTGTTGAGAAAAACTGAGATTAAAAATTTAGTTTATTAACCCCCAGATAATATAAAAAGTTTCCCAACAAGATCATCATTGGAGATGACTCCAAAGTGATAAAGGAAAAATTAGATATTACTTCTGTGTATGTATATTATGGTAACCATATATATTAAATTTTTTTAGTACTGCAATAAATGGTAAGAATATAAAAGTGCTATTGATACATTTATGTTCAATTGTTTAAATGTCGGGGTATTAAGAAGTTATAAATCTATCTATCAGCCTTGTGTGCTACAATGTCATTGTAATTGCCTTTCTTACTGTAGAAATATGCCGGTATAATACATTGTGGAATGACTGTTAACAATACCTGTGGTTACACTGTTGGCATGCGAAGCACTCAAGATGGTAAACGTTGCTTTTTGCACGCATCACCATTTCGAACGCAGGAATTACTTTATTACATGCTGCACAGTAGCCCGTTGTACCAAACAATCTAAAAAATAAAGAAAAAATATTTAAACTATTGTGCTAAAGAAAGACAGATGATACCTTTACATTCATACAATAATATATATATAATATCGTGAAAGGTGAACAACGAGAGCTGGTACTTGTCGGAAGACAAAAAGATAAATTATGGGTGTAAAAAATAAATAACATACAATTATTGCAATAGCATAAAAGCTAGAAGGGCATATTCATTTGTCTGAAATAGATTAAATTCATTTGTGGATTTTTCATTAAAAACTACGTTAAAATAACGCGTATTTGTTGAATTATACACCTAAAAAACTTGACTGTTTAACAAAATACACCTTAATTCAACGAATACGCGTAGATAATATTGTAATTAATTAGTAGGGTACGGGGTTATAATACAGATTTGAGTGTATTCTGCAATCAATTTTATTAAATAGGAAGCTTTCACTTTTTCAGAACAACCCCATCAAGAGGTTTAAGACCCAAGTACCTAAATAATTGGATGGATAACGCGTTCTTCTTATGTAATTAAAATTTGATAATAGACCCTTTTCACCTTTAATTTTTCTAAAACGACCTCCAAACCCCCAATGGGTATTACATCGACCGGTACCTGTATCTGTTCAGAAACAAAATCTTCCTTGAACACAAATCTTCGGTTTTAAATCCAGTAAGTCTGGAAAAGGTTTGCTTGATATTCGATCAGGTTTGTAGATTGTATCGACCTTTTTCTAAGTTTAATTTTTTAAAGTAATAAACATTTATTGTTTAGAAAAAAGTACACATTTTTATTTAGAAAATATTATCATGGAGTATAGTATAAGAAGTAAAAATTGAAATATGAGACCAGAAGACCAGAACCTCTTCATTGTGTGCATCTTCTCACAACTACAACGCGGAGAATTAAAATTTTTAATAACTTTATTTTATACTAACTCTTTTTAACATAAAATTATAAAATTTGACAATTTTTATTTTGATTTCTTTAGCCCTAAAAAGAATAAAAAATTATTTACGATCTTCTTTGGGATAGAGCAAATTAAATTATGAGTACTTTATACAAGATATTAGGTAAACATGCGATAAAAATTCAAGAAGTTATTCATCGGCCTAATCTAAGAATATTTTGTTCTATTATGATTTTTAAAAAACCCCTTTCTATCGAAAATACAAGGTGAACAAAACCATGAACAAAACGCCACCATGTTCAAAAAGAAACGTTACAAGATCCGCCCTCGAACCAACATCTTCATGTTCGAGACCCCAATCCCATGGACAAACACTTCCAAGTACCTGGGAGTCACGTTGGACTACAGACTGCTGTGGAAGGAACACATTCAAACCGCTGCAAACCGGGGAAGAGCCGTCTTCACAAAGCTCTACCCACTCCTAGCTTCCGACAGCAAGATGTCACCGGCAAACAAGCTGCGCATCTACAAGGCCATCATCAGACCCACCATGACCTACGCCGCGCCCGTGTGGGGGACGGCTGCCCGCACCCACATAAAGAAGATCCAAGTGGTGCAAAATAAATCCATCCGGCACGAATTTTCAAGCCCGTATTATGTCACAAATAGAAGACTCCACGCCGACGCGAAGATGGAAACCATCGACGTGCATATCAGGAACCAGGCGGAAAAATTATACAAGACCGCGAGCTTTTCGGACAATCCCCTCATCTCACAGCTGGGACAATATCAACCAGGCTTCAACCTAGGGCACAGCCGGCCAAAGGACATCCTCATCCGCCCGTCAGCCGGGGTGTAAGTAACCGTAATCTTTACATGTTTGCTTCAGGTTCCCACCAAGCATCGGGTTCATCAAAACACCCGGATGCCAAGAAACCATGTAAAGAAGCCCGGATACACGCCAAATCACTCGCCACGACCCATGGCCGGAAAGGGACCAAGCTCTTCGAATGCAAGGAACCACAATTCACGGACACTCGCCCCGCCCCACCGACACCAAGGGACCAAGCGCATCCAACGCAAGGAACCACAATCCACGGACACTCGCCCCGCCCCACCGACACCAAGGGACCAAGCACATCCAACGCAAGGAACCACAAACCACGGACACTCGCACCGCCCCACCGACAGCAAGGGACTAAGCGCATCCAACGCAAGGAACCACAATCCACGGACACCCGCCCCGCCCCATGCACACAAAGGGACCAAGCTCATCTAATGCAAGGAACCAAAAATTCACGGACACTCGCCCCGCTCCATCGACACCAAGGGACCAAGTTCATCTAACACTGGGGACCCAAATCCACTGATTGCACACTCGCTCCGCTCGCAGAATCCTATCCAAGAGACAAGCTTCACACAAGACAAAACACACTCCTCACCGCCGCCTCTGACCCCAAACCACGCAACAAGAGAACACCGAAAAAAAAAAAAAAAAAAAAAAAAAAAAATCCAGGAAAAATCGAGGAAAATAATCCCAAGGGACCAAAATACCCAGCCAGATCAAGCCTAGCGCTCTAAGAAAAGAGGAAAGAAAACCTCAACAAACTCCAACGCCCGCTGCCCACATGAGATGAAGGAGATAAACGTTAGCACGTGGCAACTCCAGAAAACCAATAAGTTCATCGTTCATCGTACGCCATCATCTGCAAATATCCCATCGTGAATGCATAGGAACCGTATGCAACCGTCATCTCTACAGATCGCATTCTGGAATGCAAACGGACTCCTCGCGAAGAAATTCTTGCTGCTGGAGTTCGCCCACGCCCACGACCTAGATGTCATCATGGTCAACGAGACCCACCTTCGGAAAGGTGACAACGCCAAGCTGCCAGGGTACATTCTATACCGAACCGACCGACAGCACGCTCGAGGTGGAGGCACCGCCATTTACGTCAAGACCTCCATCGAGCATTACGAAGGTCCCCCACTGGAGTTAAACCATCTGGAGGCCACCACAATCGACGTCCTCACGAAGAACCACGGATGGCTCCAGATCTCATCCATCTACAACGCCCCCAGCAGAGAAATCCTCCGAGAAGATATCGCCGCCCTCCTCGACGGACCCGGAGGGAAAATCATCGCGGGCGACTTCAACGCCAAACACTCGACCTGGGCCTGCAGGCACACCAATCAAGCAGGAAGAAACCTCTCCAGGATCGCAATGGATCTCGACCTCGTCATCGCCGCTCCGACAGCCCCGACCCACTACTCCCCGGCAGGCACGCCAAGCATCATCGACCTCGCCCTCATCAAGGACACCCTGATGCAGTTTCATATAACAACTGCACAGGAACTCACCTCGGACCACTACCCAGTACTACTCTACCTGGGAGACGACATCGCGTCAAGACTTCAACCGGTGAGACCAAAAATTTCATGGCCCTCCTTCCACGACCACCTCTTACAAAACATGGACACCATCCCGATCATTTCCACCGAAGACGACGTGGAAAAGTACGTTGAAGTCCTTCAGGACAACATCTCGCGATCCATCCAGCACGCAACGAGGCAAGTTGACGTCGCTGACATCAGAGATCGCCTCCCTCCGGAACTGAAGGCACTCATCCGGGAGAAGCGCAGAGCCAAAAAACGCGCACAACGCACCTGGCACCCGGACGACAAGCGAGAATACAACCGCATCAAGGAGTGAGTTTCCGAAGAAGTTAAAGCGCATCACGATCAGGAGTGGGCAAACAAGATCGAAGCGCTCAACTTCGAGGACCAATCCGCTTGGAAAATGGCCAACGCTCTAATCCGCCCCAAAAACCGCCAGACGCCCGCCATTACCCGCCCCGACAACACGCCAGCAAAAAGCGACCAGGAAAAAGCCGACACCTTCGCCGACAACCTGGAAATTCAATGCAGCCCCCTCGAAGAGCGCCTCAACCAAGACCATATCGAAATGGTCGAGGACTTCGTAAAGAGGACCCTCCCAATCGAAGACCCCACACCGATCGACCCGGCCTCGACAAAGGAAGTCACTCAAATAATCCGATCCCTGAAGAACAGGAAGGCACCCGGACCCGACGCGATCACAAACCGTTCCCTCAAGGCAATGCCGCGCAAGGCAATCGCTGCACTCACCGGCATCATCAACGCCTCACTCCGCCTCCGCTACTATCCGCAGAAATGGAAAACTGCCGACGTAGTGGTCATTCCCAAGGCAGGTCAAGACCCCCGGAAGCCCCAAAGCCATCGCCCCATCAGCCTCCTCCCGTCGCTAGGAAAAGTCGCAGAAAGAGTCATCTGCACTCGTATCAAGCAAACCATGTTCGATCAAAGCATCCTGCAAGACGAGCAGTTCGGTTTCCGCCCAGGACACGGCACGGTTCAGCAAGTCCTCCGCCTGGTCGAACACATCTCCCTCGGTTTTAACAAGAAAGAGGTCACCGCACTCGTTCTACTCGACGTCTCGAAGGCCTTCGACAAAGTGTGGCACGAAGGTCTTCTTTACAAGATGTTCAACGCCAACATCCAACCAGCACTCGTCAAGCTGGTGGCGTCATACCTCGAAAATCGAAAATTCAAGGTGAAATTCGAAGGCACCCGATCATCCGAGCGCTTCATCACTGCCGGAGTACCCCAAGGATCCATCCTCGCCCCGACCCTTTTCAACATCTTCGTGAGCGACATGCCAGCCTCAACCGACCCGAGGACGAAGATCTCGCTCTACGCGGATGACACGGCCGTGTACACTTCCTCCAGGAGTCAAGATCTCGCCACCGATCGACTGCAAGACACCGTGAACAACCTGGAAAGATGGTTCGCAACATGGCGCATCGGTGTAAACTCGACCAAAAGTACCGCGACCATGTTCAAAAAGAAACGATACAAGATCCGTCCCCGAACCAACATCTTCATGTTCGAGACCCCTATCCCATGGACAAACACTTCCAAGTACCTGGGAGTCACGCTGGACTACAGACTGCTATGGAAGGAACATATTCAAACCGCTGCAAACCGGGGAAGAGCCGTCTTCACAAAGCTCTACCCGCTCCTAGCTTCCGACAGCAAGATGTCACCAGCAAACAAGCTGCGCATCTACAAGGCCATCATCAGACCCACCATGACCTACGCCGCGCCCGTGTGGGGGACGGCCGCCCGCACTCACATAAAGAAGATCCAGGTGGTCCAAAATAAATCCATCCGGCACGCATTCTCAAGCCCGTATTATGTCACCAATAGAAGACTCCACGCCGACGCGAAGATGGAAACCATCGACGTGCATATCAGGAACCAGGCGGAAAAATTATACAAGACCGCGAGCTTTTCGGACAATCCCCTCATCTCGCAGCTGGGACAATATCAACCAGGCTTCAACCTAGGGCACAGCCGGCCAAAGGACATCCTCATCCGCCCGTCAGCCGGGGTGTAAGTAACCGTAATCTTTACATGTTTGTTTCAGGTTCCCACCAAGCATCGGGTTCATCAAAACTCCCGGATGCCAAGAAACCATGTAAAGACGCCCGGAAACACACCAAATCACTCGCCACGACCCATGGCCGGAAAGGAACCAAGCTCTTCGAATGCAAGGAACCACAATTCACGGACACTCGCCCCGCCCCACCGACATCAAGGGACCAAGCTCATCCAACGCAAGGAACCACTATCCACGGACACTCGCCCCGCCCCATCGACACCAAGGGACCAAGTTCATCTAACACTGGGGACTCAAATCCACTGATTGCACACTCGCTCCGCTCACAGAATCCTATCCAAGAGACAAGTTTAACACACGGACCAAAACACTCACTCCTCACCGCCGCCTCTGACCCCAAACCACGCAACAAGAAAACACCGGAAAAAAAAAAATCCAGGAAAAATCGAGGAAAACATCCCATGGGACCAAAATACCCAGCCAGATCAAGCCTAGCGCTCTAAGAAAAGAGGAAAGAAAAACCTCAACAAACTCCAACGCCCGCTGCCCACATCAGTTGAAGGAGATAAAATGTAACACGTGGCAACTCCATAATACCAATAAGTTCATCGTTCATCGCAGTCGCGGTCGATGCCAGGACGAGGTCTATGGCTTCGAGTTCCACCTTTAGCGAGTTCTGTAATTTTTCAGGAATTTTTTTAAATTGTTTTGCCTTACACAAAAATGGCTAATCATGCAGCCGTGTTAAAAGGTGTATCTAAAATACATGTAAATTTTACATCTTTAAATTCGAATTTTTCGAAAACTTATGGATGATCAAAGGATTTTTTTGTTCTAAACTGCTTAGAAAATTGTCCTCTTTCCTATAGTGTAGTTGAAATTCGTGATGATAGTTATCTGACAGTCCCCAAATTTTGTGAAATTAATTTTTTGTTTTGTAGCTGCCTTGTTTATTATTTTCAAATTTTCTGTGAAATAGATTGGTTTTTCAAAAAATGTTAGTAGACAAAAGTTGTAGTCCGTTAAATTTACTATCCGGAATGGAGCGGCAGAATTTTTGTAAAATGTTTCGTTTAAAAGATACAGGGTTTTCAAGAAAACCAAAATAAAAAAAGTTAAATAACTCGAAAGCTGTTGATTTTAGACAAAAATGGTTGAATCTACTTAATGCTCTTTAAAAAAGCACTAATCCATTTTTACTAAAAAATTAATATTTTCCGGGCCATGGCCACGTAAAAGTAGAAATTAAAAAAAATGCTTTAAAGAGGCCCAGCTCTCAAAGGCTTGAGTTTAGAAAAAAAAATGTGTTAAAAATGTTTCTTAGAAAAGTGTCCTCTATTACCACCTAAGTTATGTAAAGTGTATCCGGGGAAATCCTGTATATATTTTTTATTTTTGTATGAATTTTGTTTTCATTTAGGGGAATAGTAATAAATTGACTTTTTTTATTTTGTATTTGTGTGCTTTCTTTTGAAGAAGGGCACATTAATTTTAGTAACCCAAGGTCGTCGTATATCTTAAGACAGCCCTGTATAAAATTAACGAGTTATTCGCAAAAATTTTTCTATAATAGGGAAAATTTTAATATGTTCATCCCAGATATAAAATAAAACTATTAAACTAATTTCCAGATATCCTCTAAATATTGCCAAATCGATCTTTATGGTATTGTTTGCTGGCGATCAGAATTAAACAATTTTTTTTTAAATTTACTTTAAAATTAGATAGTTGTTGATTATGATAACAACTGAAAATCAAATATTAATTACTGTAGCTTCATCACGTCTTTGACTCAGAAAATGTAATGATCATATAATTATCTTCGCCTATTCCTAGTACAGTGGGAGCAGTACCTACCAACCCCACGAATTTAAAAATATTTTAATAAAATTATGGTAGGAAAAATCGTTTATTTCAATTATATGAATGAAATTTTGAAAGTCATTGAAAAAAACTCATAAAAAGGACATAAATGTGCAACAGTACATTTCATTGGCTGTTTCCATAAGATTAGCTCACCCCCTCTACCCGGGTGTGTTTTTATTTTATTTAACTATTTTTGAGCATAATTATTACTCGAAAATTATCCTTATTACTCGAAAATCATCCTTTCGTGTTAAAACGCCAGGAGCGTCCAGAAGAGAGACGTAGAAGAGTACGTAGCGTACACGTACCGCCAACTAAATGCAATTTTTAACGAGTCTTACGTGAAAAACCTATATTTCAAATTCAATTATTTCAAAGTTTTAAGGGAAAAAGTATATACCTAGATCCTCACTATATTTGTTCGTAATAACGACCTCTTTCTTATTATAGTCGAATTTTTTTTAACTCGCGTATGACTTATCAAAAAAATTGTATGAATCAAAATTTACAAAACGTATGTCTTAGGGTTTTTTATATCAAACGAGATGTCAGATGTCATAATCTTTGACGAGATTATATGTCAAAAATGAAACGATATGACAGTTAAAATAGTTAAAATCGACGTACGTTTAATTCATTTTCATTACAAAGTTACGGCGACGTATTTTTTTTTTCTGTCTCTTTTCTAATAGATACTTTTTTCTAAATATGACAAAGATAACCAAATGTTATACGTTAAATCTCACTGCAGTTGGAGATTAGTCATACGCGAGTTAAAAAAAATCCGACTATACATAAGAATTATTATTATCTAATTAATATTATAATAATTATAAATTTAGTATCTGCATACAATTATTCCCTATCATTATAGACATTTCTCATCAACAAAACAATTTTGTGTTTATTATTGTTTGCAGTTATCTCCGCAATTGTTTTGCAAATCTACTGACTGGTTAATTTTTATTTCTAAATGTAGCGGTCTGAGCGACGCCCGTGTTTTAAGCATAAGTTGTATATTTATACACTATTAAGCAAATATTTAGAATTAATACTTGCTTTAATTCCCAATATTATTTGTTTTGAATATCATTTGAAAAATATTCAAATAATTTTACCTCCGTGAGACGTATTAACATTTGTACTGAACGGAAAACGGTCGTATATAGAACAATGGAAGTTTTGATTAAATTAATAAAATTTTAATATATGAACAAAAAAATGTAAAAAATTAAATAAAACCGACTTAAAAAAAACTACTGTGAAAAAAATGCGTTAAAAAGTAAAAAATAATTACGTTATTTACTTACTTCAACTAGCTGGCACAGGCGGACAATTATTGTAATCTTTGCAGTCGGTGCCAGCCAAGCTTTTTAAACATTTTTAGAAGAAAAATATTTACTAACTTTTGTTTTCTAAATTCGAACTTTCGAGTTATACCTCCTTAAAGCATTTTTTTAAATTTTCCTTTTCAGGTGGTCATGGTCTCGAAAATATTGATTTTTTAGTAAAAATGGTTTAGTGCTTTTTAATGAACGTGCAAAAATCTACAAACTAGATTCAAATCTTTTATTGTATAAAATCGACAGCTTCCGAGTTAAAAATTAAAGTAAAAAAATGTTGCAAAATTCGAGTTTTTTTTTGGTTTGTTTCAAAACCCTGTATTTTTTAAACGAAACATTTTACCAAAAATCTAAGACCAACTTTCGGCTAGGAAACTTAACGTACTACAATTTTTGTCTAGTAAATTTTTTTAAAAAACTAATTCATCACAGAAATTCAGAAAAAAAATAAACAATGCAAACAAAAAATTACTACACTATTATTTGCTTAGATAAGTCGGTTGAATAATAATTAGCACAAGACAGCTTTTCAAAAATAGTAATTAAGATCAAATTTTGTATTTAAAAATAAAATATTTTATTAAATCAATTACAGTTTAAAAATTGTAATTGAATTAATGCAATGAAAAATTATTATAAAGCCAATTGACATGAAGCTTATCAATCATGAAACAACGTTGATTACAATCCTAAAAAACAAATGATAATTTTTCAGCCGCTCTCTATATATTATCATTTGTAATAGAAAATTAAATTTTAAAAAAATTAACAAATTATAAATTTAATATTTTTAAATAAAAAACTATTTAGATTCACTGGATTATTAGTTAAGGTTTTACTTGTGTATTGATAAAATTACTGGTACTTTGTAACTAGTGACCATATATTCAACTGAATCACGATGACTTCAAAGAACTTCTTAAATAAACGATCATCAATAGACTATTACATGTACGTAACATTTTTATTTACTTTTATCCAATTATCCTCAATTCCATTTGTTAATTACCGAATCTATCCAACTAATTTGATTCCAACTTTTAAAAAAGTATCACCCACTGTGTTTAACTATTAATTTTGTTCTAAAAGTTTTAACTTTAATTGTTATTCTTATCTGTTCAATAATACAAATCAATGTAATATTTTGCTTCAATTTGAAAGCTACGTCCAAAATCGCCTTTTCAACTTTTACAATTTTTTGCGAAAGTAGTGTGAATGATCTTTCAATTCATGATTAAATCAAAACTTTTCACTCTTTACGAAAAAATTCGTTCATTTGATAATGTATGTTCGATATGATTTCACATACATAGGAGACCTACTGTTTAACGTGGAATCCGAACTTCGGGAAGCGTAATACATTTAATTTCGAGAAAAATTTTCTTAGAAAATTATCTTGTAGGTTTAATACACTTAACTACCAGACCGTAACTGTCTCCAGTTTTGGTTTTTTTGATTTTCCTTTTTCATCGATAGGCAGTTAAAAGGAAAAAAAACAAAAAATTATAACTATGTGCATTATTCCAATTAAGTTCATTATTATTGAACACAATTACTTGTAAGGTACTGAGGAGTATTTCATACTCCCAGACCCTCCGCGGTTTCATTTTTTTTTTCACTTTTAAAATTTTACTTTACGCACAGAGGTCTGGAGAGTATGGAATATCTGTTAAAGAAGAAAAGAATTTAGTCAGATACTAAAACTCGTGCTAAGTAGAAATAGAACCGTCAATTATCGTAAGCCATACCTCCAAGAAGTTAAACAACACTAAGTCATTCAGTAGCGCACAAATTGTTTTAGTTTTGCAATAATCTTACCAAAATTATTATCGGCACGTAAGTAGAAAATTTTTTAGTAATTAGTGCGGTATCAAAAAACTGAAGATTCTTATTGGCATAACTACTACATTATTTGTTAAAAGACAATATTTGAAAAAAACAAGATTGAGGCAAGAATGGTACAATTACATTATTTGTATCGTTTGAAATTTTCTTTATTATCAGACTGTTGCTTGATGTTGGTTTTCAAATTAAACCCAGTATGGTTCCTAATAAAGCTCAAAACTATGGTTGCTTTGAGAATAATTAGTTTATTTGTAAGAGAAAATTTTAAATCTTTATTTCCTCTCATAGCTAATAGCGAGATGACATGAAAGTCTGTATTAATTTTTGTATTAAATAATTTTTAACGTTGTGACAAACCTTTAAATCAATGGATAATTCTTTACCTTGAGGTTTCTATATTTTTCTGTTGCTTTTTTATTGTACTATTATATGAATTGGTTAAGTGGTTACTGGTTATCGTTTTATCTTTTTGCACGTCATATTTTGCAACAACCTAATTTTAATTAGTGTTAATAATATGGAAATAAATTCTTTATGTAGAGAGTCGATGCCAGAAGGTCCTTTGTTTTTAAAACTACGCTACGAAAAAAAAGCTTCTACCACAACAGAACCGGATTTCAAGAATTTAAAGTTCTGTAGAAATGAACTTAAAAAAGAAATTAGTAGTATGTATTGTTAAATATAAAATTAAATAAACCAAACAAAAACGTTAAAATCATAAATTAAATTTTTTAGAATTCTATGTTTTACTTTTCAAAGCCATTCAAAGGCATGTTTTCTAAAAGATAGCCGATTTTTCATAATCATAATCAAAAGATAGATAGATGCTCCTTCTACAATAAATGCCCGAAGAGCTACATGAGAATCTTCTGCCTAGAGCATACATGCAGTGTATGTTTTACTGTACTACCGACAATTTGGAGATTAATCCGAAGTAAAATTTGCAAAATGCGGCCGTTTTCTATTATACATAACTCAGTTCTCGAAGTTGCGGGTTAATCCTGTGCCCGATGATGAGGAAAACACACATGTGCATGTCCGTTTTAAGCTGAAGGTGTTGCTTCTGCATGACATGTATTGTAAAAAAAGTATCTATCTATCTGGTGTTAGATCTCACGACCAAAAATTCATTGTTTACTATAAATTTTAATAGTAGTATAACCTTAGATTGTTGGTAGTTCATTTAAGAATCGAAGACAAACGAATTACCAACTGTATTTTTGTACTAGTACTGAAATCGTATCTCACAGACAGACATTTTTATGTTACATTCAGAGGAATACACTAAGATCTGTCCAATCCAACTGGAATCCAGCAAGGAAGTGTGATGGGACCCAAAGAACAGTCTTTACTTTCTTTCTATCACCACGAAAACATTTGCAGACGATACCGCCGTTCTAGATGCACACGAAGACCCTATTGTAGCTTCAAAGACGCTAAAGAAAACTCTAAACAAAACAGAACATGAAAGTGATAAAAGAAAATCTGTCCAAATAACATTTACACTAAGAAGAAATACATGTCCTTCAGTTAAATTAAGTAATCAACAAATTCTCTAATCCGAATGACACTAAATATGACGTAAGCACATTTTCACGAAGAGAAAGCAACTTGGGGTAAAGTTAAGTAAACTTCACTGGCTTATTGGTAGAAATTCAAAGATAACTCTCGAGAAAAAATTATTAATTTAAAGATTATCCTGAAGCCTGTACGGACCAGCTATGGGATTTAGCATCCACCTCCAATATCGAAATATTGCGAATAATTACTGATGCTCCATGGTTCGTCCCAAATGTAATGTTGACGAGCTTGCTCTAACGTCAGTCATTCCGACGCCAGGGAGTACAGAAGCAACTCAAAAAAGAACCGAACCGTAACAACTAAGACCCCGAAGGACGAAAATACCTCTCATAACCCTCAAAGACATCACGGCGAGGCCCCAATTGCTGAAATGGATGAAATACAAAGAAATCCATTACAGGAGCGTCGCGGACGCGACAAATCCCAGAATTTCAGAAAACTCCAGAAATTGCTGGACACAAGTCAGCCAGAAAACAGCTCAGAGCACTCACACAGGCTGGAGAAAAAAAAACCCTAAAAGTGGTCATCAGGGGTATCCACCAGTCAATACCGACCGAGTTAATAAAGAAGGACCTTGAACTGTGGTGGTCAGAATGTTCAGCGGCTGAGACAGGAAGCCTCTCCCAGTAGTGCTAGTCACGACACCAAAATCAGCCACGAACAAAGATATCTTAAAAATCCAAAATATTATGTAAATCGATATCGCAATAGAAACCCCAAACAAGAAGTTCAGGCTAGCACAATGCCACAGATGCCAGTCGTTTGGGCACCCACAAAGCAGATGTAGATCCGCGGCCCAATGTGTGAAATGTGCAGGGCCCCACCTGACAAGCTTCTGTGAGAAAAAAAAACGCCAGCTACCTGCGCAAATTGCGGTTGCCCACACTCCTTTAGCTATAAGGGATACAAAAGTTTTTTAAAATCCCGAATGGGTACCAGACGTTCCAACTCTACAAATAGAAAAAATGTCAATACCAACAGTAAAAATTACTGGTCTTCGTTTGAAAAACAAAAACCGGAGGAAACCAAAGTGATCACTCCAGGGTTAATGGCTATCATAATGGCCCAATTAGCCCTACACAACGTCAACAAGAACGTAATTGCAGCCATTACAAAAAACTTACAACCGCAGGCTTCAAACAACTAAGTAACCGACAAGCCGAAAAACCGGTAAGTACAACCCTGAACTGATTAATAGAAGAACCACCAAATAGAGAATAAAGCATCGTCAAAAACAAACTTAAAAAAACCATCTGGTACAAACCTAGAAAAGGCTACAAAGCCAATCCAGCGGATCTATCGGGCTCTTAAAAGGTCGAAGATAAGCACACATACCGACCAAAGTGCTGTGAGGCATCCTCTGGTTTCCATGTGCTTCGCAAAACATTTTCAGTTAAATTAAATTATAAATATGGTCACAAATCACAATCACAAATGATTGTAAAACTTATTATTCTATGGATAGATTATTAAAAATTAAAAAAAAAAATCATTTCTTTAGTAGATATAATTCAAGTTTTTTTCTTCTTTGTTTACAATAAATTGTGGAAGCCTTTAATTAATTAATTGCTAAGAGAGTTGAGAATGTACTTTATAAACTGTATAAATATCAAATGAAAACTGGACCAAAGCATTGTTTACACCACATAAACTAATGTTTATGTTTGTTTCTGATTGGTAAATTTAATAAACATAGTTAAAGATAACCTATTTATTTTTGTAGCTACATTAAAGCGACTTTTCACTTTTTATTTAGTTTTTATTCATGTAGTTAATTAACTGCACTTGACTAGATATTTATTTTTAATATTATGCTCTCAGATCTGTGTTTCAAATAGACAAAGTTAGCTGTTGCGCGTGATATATCCATCAGAAAGTAAATGCAATAGTATCGCAATAATAACAATAAAAATTGTAAACTAAGTTTAAATCTTATTATCTCTTATCTCTCGTCAGACAAAGTTAAGCGGGAAAAGTTTATAAATAATAGAGCTTTGAAAAAATTCTTAAAAGTAATGATAAATTACGATAAAAGCTTGAATGGGCAATTAAGCTTGAAGAATATTTGAAAACCAGTTAGTTTATAGTGTAAATAATTTGAAATTTTGTTTGTTTCGCTACTCTAAATTTCTTGGTCAACGAGAATTTAGTAATATTAGTTATTAAAAATTAATGTTATATTAGATAATCGTCAATAATTTATAATCAGTAGTATTAATTAGGCCTTAAATATACATCAGATTAATTTCAAAAATTAAATTTGAATTACAAATTTGTTTGAAGTATTTCAAGTTTACAAAAAAACTTGAAGTAATATAGTACGTATAAAAGACGCATGACGTCAAACCGGGCGAAGCCGAGTGCGACAGCTAGTAAATAATGTAAAATCCGAGACATAATAAAAAATAACGGCCAAAAAAGGTTAATGACATCTAATAAGATTGAAACAAGTAGCGTAATAAGCTATCGTTCTTGAATTTTCATTTTTATTCCTTTATATCGTCATTCATTTTCAATTTCATTTCTCACATTTCTGGAATATCATCGATAAATGGCTTTTTACGAAAAATTTGTACCTAGCATTTTAAAATACTTAAATTTATAGTCTAGAAGCAATTTTTATTGGAAAATATAGTGATTACCATAATTAAAAGTTTGGCAAGAAGTGAGTTAAATTTTTATTTGCCATTTGGTCATATAAAAGTAATTTGAAAAAATTTTAACTTAAAAAAGGCATAATTTTTGTTTTATTTGATATGATGTAAATTTTTAGTGTTAAGACAACGTGATCCGAATAGAATCTTATACGAAGTCAATTTTGTGTAATGTAATTTTTATAGCATGCTGTAGCTATAAATTTTACAGCAATCTACACCAAGAAATTGGTGTCGCACGACAACATTCTAAATATTAAATCGAACGCTGTTTGCCAATCATCATAGTAGGTATATAAAAGTTGGAAACTTACCTGAGGTAATCTCTCTTGCAGAGTATGAGATTTGCTTTAGTATATAAGGTAGATCCGACTTCTCCCAATCTGCAATCACAGCAGCCGCATTTAAGACAGTCCTCGTGCCAGTAGAGATCGAGTGCTTTAAGGAGGAATCGTTCTGTAATTCTTTTGCCACAACCGGCGCATTCTCGAATAGCGGAGCCGATGTTGTTTGTCGTACTAGACACCGACACCGGCGTCGGGGTCGCCACTGCCACCGTCGTTCTGTTACTCGCTTGGTCCCCGCCAGATTCTAAAACATTTTAATAAAATTAGAATACCTAACTGGAAGTTCCCTAAATTAAGTTTTAAAATTTCAATTAACGTAATGAGATGAAAATTGGATTACGAGAAATAGTAAATTATAAGATAAAGCTGACTTTAATTAACGACAATGAAATAAAATGTTTTCTGTGCGGAAAGCACACATTTTCGGAGAACATTCTTATTGCATTTTATTTCGAGGGATGGGAAAGCGCAAAATTTTGATTTATTAATTGCAATTTTAAAGGAAGAATGCAATTATTATTTGTGTCGGTCGGGGTTCGGAGAAGTTAAATTTCAAAATTTACTTATATATTACAAATACAATAAGATCTAATAGCTATAACTTGGTACGTTGGTATTTGATTTTAGACGGTCAAATATCCAATATCGCTCCTGCTAAGGGTGGTCACTCGACAGAGGCGCCCCACCTGCCAAGCCAATATCGCTGCATCTGACACTGGCATGTGCTCGTTCAAGATATTATTTCATTATACGGGCCGTAGATATTGCATACCTTATTGCTTGTTCGTGTGTAAAACTGCAATTTCAGTTTGCTCACAATGTCAACACAGCAGGACGTTGGTGTAACCCATCGGCGTGAGTTTGACGCCTGCAAGCACTCTCAGCCCAAACACATTTACGATGAATGCTTCAGGTGAAAGACCTGCACTTTTCCGTTTCGCTTCATTCTGAGGAGTTTCGAACAGCTTTCGTTTCTTCGCATTGTTGTAACTTTAAATGCCAAGCATAAATTTAAAACCCTCATGATGCTAACGGCCGATAAGATTAACATATACACACGATACATAGTTGTTTCTTTGATCGTTACCATCACAATAAAAATATAAACACCACGATATTGTGTGTGTGTGTGTACTAGTTAACAATACGTAGGAATACAGTAACCACCATTTTAGACGTTTCATTATGTAAAGCCAATAAGCTTTACCTCGTAAATGTTTAAGCGTTATCAGCAATTCAGCATAAGTGAGTCATTAATCTTCGCTAAGGGACACACTAAAATAAGAGGATTAAATTTAATTATTGTCGATGCACGTCGAAGGTCTTAATAATAATCGAAAGACAAGTAAAGAACAAGTTTGAGAAAATAATTAGCCTTAAGGAGCATAATTTTGGCAAAGAAGTGATAAAGCACCAAGTAGAGTTCCCACTCGAGCCATTTGTCAAGAACCATTAGTGGCACTTTGCAAGCTTGGCTGGTGACACCGTAACAAGCGGTTAACTGAAATAAAGAGCTCACCTTTCCTCTCAGGAATTATCTTTTCCTTTCTAGTATCGAAGCTATTCGTTACGATTTCTCTCGCGTCACCTAGTGTTTGATTTAGCACTGCACTGTCTGTGATGTACGATCCCGAAATCTCGGTATAACTTTGCTCGACAGGAAAGCACACCGACGTTATCATTAAATCTACATTTTCTAAACAATTCGCACACCAACTACATACCATAACTTGGTCATCTAACAAACGCAAAGGAAAAAATAAATCAAACCTTAAAGCGTGCGGCGCGGCGTAAATAAATCAATTATGTAGAAAAAGTGTCGCGTGTACACTCTGCTTGGCGTTTGTGTCTTTTAATTTCGACACAGACTAAAATTTAATTACCCAAAACCGCACATCACGGTTCCATTAAATCATCTCGGCATAATTGCACAGCATTAGTTTAAATATGACATTCGTATAATACGGTAATTCCAGAAAATAATTTTCTCAGCGGAAATTAAGAAGATAGTGGCGTCTTAGAATGCCCTGTTTGAATGCATAAAGCCATTTTACTTCGTGCTTGTTTTCATCAGTTTTCTCATTCGGCTTAAACTATTTTAATTAAAGCAACGGCTAATTTAACTAGACAAATCTTCGCAGTAGAAAAGACACCCATTCAACCCTTTTATTTTAGTAACCAGTTATGTTTGTGGCTATTGTTGCATTATAACGTTAATATTTCATGTGATGATTATATTTTACTGTTCTTGTTACAAACTTCTAATTAATTCATTTCATTTCATTGAAAAAAAAAAAAATCAGCAGCATCAGCATTAACCATTTATACAGATACTCTTTCCACAATACATATCCATCAAAATATGCGGAACATAAACCACACCGGTCTGATGAGAAACGAATACGTTTAAGCTTTGCATATACAGGGTGTCCCCGTGATCGTAGAGAACCTTTGATTTGGTGATAAAGAACACTTTTCTAAGTCAAATTTTCGAATAAAATTTTTGTCCAAGTCCAAACCCTTGCGGGGTAACTCCCTTTACAGCAATTCTTTGAATTTCTGATTTCAAACGGCCATAGCTGCAATATTATCGATTTGTTAGGCTTAATGGATTAGAATTTTTTTAAAGATCATTTACATATCTACAAATTAGGTTATAACCTCTTATCGTCTAGAATCTACGGATTTCGAGTGATAAATTAAATTAAGACAAAAAATGTTAAAAAATTCAGGTTTTATTTTTTTTAACTGGCTACAACTTTAGTCCAATAAATTTTTTTGGGAAACCACTCGTTTTCACAGAAATTCTGAAATAATGAACAAGGTGTAAGTAATTATCAACTAATTAAAAATATTAAAAATAATAAATAAACATTCTAAATTAATAAAGTAATTAACGATAAACTAATGCGGTTTATAACAATAAATTAAAACTAATTATAAATCAAATTTTAAAGAAGTATTGATCATCAAATTTTCCTGAGCCTTCGACTTCGTGAAATTAATATTCCAATATTTCCCTCAAAAAGCTCCTGAAATTTTCCTCGTCTAATAAGGCTGTTATCCCTAAATGGGTCCACAGGTTTTTATAGATACAATAAAAATTCTTGCAAAATTTTAAAAAGAGCATTGTTATGATGCGAATAAACAGAAAATCTACATACATTTTTCCTTAAAATTTTGAAATAATCGAATTTGAAATATCAATTTTGAACGTAAAAGTTGTTAAAAATCGTATTGTGTTGGCTGTCCGTGTACTCCACGTAAGTATAGACAGGAGCGTGTTTTAGTGAGATGATAGCCGCTGCTAAACCAATATATTAAACTCAGCGATAAAAACGCCGATTCTCACCTAGGCGGCTCCAGACTGGGGATTTGCAACTGCAAACCAAATGAAGAGAATACAGGTTGTGCAAAACATAGCTGTAAGAAGAGCCATGAAGGAAGATTGGTATCTGACCAACAAAAGATTGCAAGAGGATGCTGAAATTGAATTCATCCAAAGGTTTATAATCCAAGGGCTGGGTAGTTACCAACTCGAGGATTACGTGAGGTATAAGAAGCTGAAATTAATCCTGCACCCCCCCCCCCCGGCAATAGTATAATTTTCTAATTATTTATAATTACAGGACATCTGCCTAGTGCCAAACTGAATGCATCGCGCGGGCTCGATTCACACGCCTAAGCCAACAAAACCACTCTGCAAATGTTTAAAAATTGCTAAATTGCTCGAACATGTTTGGAAACAGTTCTCGTTACGTGAATAGACTAGAAATCAGTGTTCTTTCAATTTTACAAAAAGAAAGTTAAACACGACCGGCTTCTTTGCGTGATTGCGATAAAAACGGTCTCGCGTCGCGTTAGCCCCACTTCATGCTGCAAATCCAAAGTTCGGTGTCGACGGCAGGGACAAGACTTCTATCCTGATAAAATATAGAAAATGGTAGGGTCCCGTAAAAAAAATGACCATGAAGAATAAACACAGGATTATATTATAGCTACGCTATAGAACCCTGATTAAGTTGACCTCTACTAATTAGAAACTAATCGAATACTAATTAAATGAGTCTACCTCAGTTGGCTGTTTACTATGCAACTATTAATATCATTCAATAAATTATTTAAAATTGGAATTCGTTAATTTTAGCCAAATTTAACTTAAAACAACGATGTGCGTCTTTGCCGAATAAGAACGGTCAAGGGGGATCTTTTCAGTGAGTACAACAACAAGTTGTTTTAACAAACGCAACCACGGCAAGTTTTGGATCCACCCTAAAGTCTAGCCATCTAATCGTGGTAATATGTGTACTCTACTGCTTTAGACTACCAGACAAAGTTCATCTATTGTCGTGTTTCGAAACCATAGGAATCATATTTTGATTATTTTGTAAATTAATTTTAAAGTTTTGTTTTTAATTATTGTAAATTATTTATTTGTAAACACTGTACTTAAAAATTAAGTTATAGGAAATAGGTGGGGAGCGTGCAAGTAGAGTAGAGCTTGAAGGTTGTCCAAGACACTTAGGTCGTTGAGGTCGGAGAGAAGCGGTTGCGTCAATAAGACCAGCGGATGATCATTATTCCGGCAATATTAAATTAAAATTTTGATTGTAATAAAAAAATAAAATTAAGTTAATTTAAAGTGATGATTGTTTTTGTTTTATTGAAGTGCAAGTAAGAACATTAAAATTAAAAAATTTGAAGATTTATGGGATTATTTGGGTAATTGTGAAATAAATTCGCAACGAATTTGTTAGACGGGCTGACGCCAGCTGCAATAGCACATGCGATTGCAAGGCCATACATAAGGTAACCGCAACCAATTTAATCGTGACATCAACTACAAGAGTCTCATGTAAAATTAATAATGAATGAACCCTAAGCGAGGATAATTTTGAATTGAGCAAATTTTTAAAATTAATATAGATAGGGTCTTCTCACTATATAGCTTTATAGTAAGCTTAATCCGCGAAGATTAAAATATCTAAAGCAGTCGAGTTTACCTCTGCCCTTATAACCCGCTTATAGGTGCTTCAACAAATACCTGCACAAATTCAAGAAGGTAAACAGTCTCATTTGTTACTAGTGCGGGAAAAACGATGACGCCCGTCATATTATTTTTCAATGCGTCAGGTGGCGGGAAATCAGAGGGGCACAGGGTATCAGCACTTTAAACCCAGACTTACTAATAAACGCGATGCTCCAGGAAGAAGCTAAGTGGGCGGGATTACTCGCATAATAACCGAGAAATTCGAGGAAGATCTGCTGCGCCAAAATACAGAAGAACAAAGACTCGAAAGGACAGAAACTGACTGGCTGAAGAAAGAATAGAAGAAATACCGCAGGGTAGATCCCGCTGGCATCCGGGAGGCAGTTTTTAGTAGACTGACTCCATACTATCACTCAGCACGAGCTGGTAGTGTCTTATTTAAGATTTTCCCCCTTCCGACACGCAATAAACAAACAAAATCCTATTATGATAACCTTTTGTTTGCCTACAAAACGGTCAACCAAAAATTTGAAATTCCTTTTGCTATTGAAGAGTTATAAAAATAAAACTACAAACTAATAATATTAATTTGGATTTCCTACGCTACCAAGAAATTTTGTTAAAACAATTCTATTGCTATGCTATTTAGGGGTTGTGGTGTAAATTTTATAAATATTAAATTGTATTTAAAAACCAAAATTTCCAAATTTTTGCTTTAATATAATGCCCATCGTGAGCACAGTCTTATTTTTTAGGTATTTTTTTACTTTTATTATTTCAAATTATAACTTAACGTTATCAATCTTACAACTTGTTATGTAATATATTTGTTTTGATAATGTGAAATATTGAAAAGACAAAACAAAACAAAAACAATTTGTTTTGATTTAATATAAATAAGCCAAATTAAAAACAATTGAGTTGATATTAACTTCCACTGTTTTGTCATGTTGCCAGATTTTAATTTGACATAATGTATGGGTTTCTATTTTAAAACGCATTGGTTGAATAATAAACTATTGCCGATTTTTAATTTTAAATCATAATTTAATTTATTCGAGTGAGCTGGTCTCCTATTTAATTTTAATTTTACATACTATATTGCATTTTTAGGATAACTCGGTTCATCTCGAATAAACTAACAAACCAATGAAAAGTACGTAATTTAAAAATGTTGAAAATAAATTACTGTCTTCGCTTTTTTAAACCAGTTACTGCTTAGAAGCAAAAGCTTTCTGGGAGGGGGGTGAGCAAAGAAAGAAGAGAGATTTTACCATAATGTGAAACATTAAAAGATTTTATATAAAGTAAAAGTCCTATGATAAATTACTGAGATTATTTTAAAATAATTATTAGCTTAAGGGCGTTTGGTAATTTAATCAGACCTTGCTTTCAACACCAGTACATCACTTTCAAAATTAAATGATCATAGGGGTAGATTGTTGAAAGTGCACTTTTTCGAACAGTAGTTGATAATATTGTTTGAGACCGGAAAGAACAGTTTTCGTCTGACGAGTACATTTTTTTAAGATTTCTCAATTATTTGTTTGTCTGTCAATGCTAATTATCCAATTATTAATCAAAATGTTACCCTACATTTCTCATTCTACATAATTTCCATTATTAATTTTCTTCCAAATTAATTATCCATCGATTGAAATATTTAGTTTATTATATGTAAAATAAAGAATGATTATTAATAGAATATTCTGTAGACTAGGTTTTAAGGTTTGACAAACCGAGAAAAAGAGAATATTCTGTTTTTCAAAATTGTCCTTACTCAAAATTTATTTCTTATAAAACATTTTATTTCTATTACAATTTAATTTAAGTTTGATCCTATGGAGTTATTTTTACAATAAAATATAAAAAATAGAGAGAACCCTCATCTCTTCACTATACTTTTAATATATTAAAAATAATGCAGAAGAATAAATTTGATGCTATCTCAGGTTATTTTTGTTAAATCCTAACATTTTTATGAAAATGGAATAAACATCCTGTATTTTGCGATCCTAAGGTTGCAAATCCCCGTTACGTTAGGTTAGTTAGGTTAGAATTAGGTTAGGTTAGGTTAGAATTAGGTTAGGTTAGATTAAATTGGGTTAAGTTTGAGTTACATTAGGTTTGCTTCTTCCGAATTAACCAACCATAGTAGTTGATTAGTAGATTTTAAATTTTCTTATATTTTTAGCATTTTTAGCAAGGCTAAATATATAATGTTATATTATTCCTTGAACATCAAATTCGCAGCCTTAATTTAAATATATTACTTTTTTAAGAAAAATTCTGGCATTGTGTTTTATAAATGAGTTGTTTTTTCTTGGGTGACCTTTATGGTGGGGTAAAACTATAATAAGGTCAAATTGAAAAATAATTTTATGTTTGAAAATTTTCTAAAGCCATTAAAAATTGCGCAAGTTCACAAAAATCTGAGAAAACTTGATTAAGTTTTCATAGTAGAGCTTTCTTCGACTCTTCGAAGGCGTTCACGTCGTAGCCACAAAATTTCCTTCTGGGAAGTTATTCACATCAAAGACAACGCGATTTTAGCATATGTGCTGAAGAAGTCATCCAAACCAAAGTAGAAACTTTTTTTAAGTATCTAAAAGTTAACTTTTAGTTATCTGGTGTTCTGAATAGGTAGGAGTTTGTCATATATTCATCTCTCTTCTATTCAATAATGTTTCAAATTAAATAAATATTTAAAGACGCCTATTAATGTACCCAAGTCAATATCCACGTCAGTGTACTACTAAGACTGCAAATTACATAGGTAGCAAAATAATACATTCATAGTGGGGAAAATGTCAAAACATCTAATTAGCTTTTAAATAAAAGAATAAGAAATAAAACTTAAACAAAGTATCGATTCATAAAAGACTTCATCAAAGAAGAATAATGCATAATGTTTGTATATAACAAACTTGATCAAAAATGCACAAGCAAAAGATATTACACAATTGATTTTACTAGTCACTTTTAAATTATATTTTCAATAAACAATAAAATTATCTTCATTGAATTTCCACATTAGTTGCACTAAAAAATTCAAAAAACAAAAATTGACGTTTGCAGACACGGTGTCCGGAAATTGATTTTAAAAAATTTAAATAATTATCAAATGATAATAATTTTTGCTTTTAAAAACACCACTTGCTCTATTTTAATAATTTTGTCGCTTCCTCGTTATTAAATTACCACCCACTTCCACTATTTGCTTTTTATATTAAATATAAATAATTGGCAATCACTTGTAAATCATACAGCTGAATTTGTGCAAAGACAGATTACATTTTTACATTTACGAGTACATTATTGACATCTTTTATTAAACGGGTTTGATTTCTTGTGCTGTTTTCTGAACTTCTTCATTTTCAACTTACAGAAAATGTCGATCATGTTTTATCAAAATATATTAATTGAAAAATTACTTCGTTCCAAGTGTTGTCTAGAAGGACAGAAGTGTCTGTTTTTAAGTAAAATTCGGCTAAGTATAATAACAAAATTCAATTTAAAATAAAATTATGCTACGGTTGAATTGCAGGATTTAAAAAAGTGCGGTTGCAGTAGTCGCGTAAATTACAGGGACTGTCAACAGAATGGAAATAAATAGATAATTTCCTAAATTAATCGATATTTAAAGTTCATTCTTAGTTTCATTTATATCTACAATATCTTCGGGTCCGGGTTATTGCACTCTGTTATACATTAAATTAATAGTTCTACGTTTTTGGTCAAATTGTTAGTTTTAAGAAATTTTGTATGTAATTTGTTACGTTTTAATTTTTCCAAAATACTTGGTATTAAAAAACTCCCATCGGGTAGATTTTATAAATCTACTAGAGCTCTGACTCAAGTAAGCAATCAGTTTGGAGAGACTGCAGACAGTAACAATAACTACGATTAAAAATTAATTCGTAAAATTACGAATGTTTATAGTTTTAAATTTTTATGATGAGCGAGTAATGAAATAATTATGAAATAAAGTAAGACCATAAACAAGTAATAATAAATTAAAATTGACAAAGTAACAAAGGGTATTAAATTATAAACACGATAATGCATTTCAGGTCAATGAACAATATGTATTTAAGTTATAAAATCTTGTGGTATACCAACAGGAAACCTTAGTAACGATATAAGCTTACAGGATAATTGAATTTACGATTTGTATTATGCAGAAACCACAAAAAGTCAATAATCTACATTATTACTAATAAAGCAGTTGAAACGTCAAATTTTTTTAGTGCAAAAACAAATAAAATTATAGTACTATGCAGCTATAAAAATTTGCATAGAAATCTAAATTGTATTCTTAGTATATGTATGCGGTAAGAGTTCTAATTGCATTTGCAGTAAAATATTAATTTAGTTGTATACGAAGAAATAGCTTCATTGTAACGACTCACATTATTTCCAAGTCACTTAAGTTCACTTTTAGTGATGCTCCTATGATTTAAACATTAAAAAGTTATTTTTTTAACAAAATTAAATACATTTACTACAATAGTTGATTTTCTGATATAGAAGGCAGGAATCATAAAAAATAATTAAGCGGCCCAAAATTTAAAAAAGATATTATATACCTAAAATGAGGTTTACACTATGTATTTTGGTGTCAAAATGTCTTAAGTTTTTAATTTTGTTTAATTATGAAATTTGTTTAAAATTCGCTTTGATATTCAAAATTTGTTCAACTTTTTTTTAAATTTTGTCTTTTCGGGATGTCTGTAATTTTATACATATATTTAAACTTAAATTTGATGACCTACTGATATTCCGTTTCAAGAGATTACAAAGAATTTTATGTAATGAAAATTTATAGTTATTTTGAAAATTTTTTAAAATTAACAATCGGAAGTACCCTCAATACTTTTAGAGCATTTATGTGTATTTCAATTTAAGAGAAATTTAGGTCATAATATTTTTATAAGAGTGATTTATAAAATTCCTGAAAAGGTTATTTTCGAAAAAGTTGTTACAGAACAGTTGACCTAGAGTAATGAAAAGCTTCGTTCTTATTTTTTACTTGCTCAAATATTGATTTAAATATTTAATAGGAATAAAGATTAATAAAAAAATATAGTGTTAAATAGGACAGATTAGAATTTATGGAATATGAGAAAATGCGCGGCAAAGTGAATTAATTAAATTCAATAATAATTATCGTTCTGAAGTCATAGAAGTTAAGAAAAATTAAAAATATAAAAATCGAAGGAATGTTGAAATGTTCAAGATAAAAAAAATAGTTGTGATAATAAGTCTGCATGCAAATATGTAATATATTATTTGTAATAATGTTTTATTGTATATATTTGAAAACGATCCACCTTAAATTTCTTGTGGACTACACCACATATTATAAAACTGCAAACTGTAAAGAAGATTGGAAAGGGGAAACTAGACTGCACTCTTCGTTTGGCTAAGACTTTGAGACACCTCCAATTATAGCTCATTTAAAATGCTAGCGAGCTTTTAACGCAGAAAATAACTTAAAAAAGTTTTAGAATTTTTTAAGTATTTTTGTGGTATTTAGTAGTATGCGCAACATTTAAAGTTTGGTTAATTTTTTGATTTTTTAAATTTTGTTTGGTATATTTGCTCTCACTTCTTGTTATTTTTACTCTTATACATGACTGATGATCGAAAATAATCGTGAAATAAGGGCTTTTATATTATGCTACAGAGTTTTTTTTTATTTGTAAGTAATTTTTATCATTTCTATAGCGTAATTTTTTCAGAATTTTATTTTCTTGTTTATTCAAATATTCTAAGTTCAACCCTGTTAAATGTGAATTATTGTCATTTTAGTTTCTTTATATATTATGTTTTCTTTGTGGTATGTATTCTTTAACTTAACAGTTAAAATTTTATTATTTTAACATTTTGTTAGGTTTGATTATTTAAAAAAATTAAAATTTATTAACTCGAATTTTTTTTTAATTTATTTTTTATTAGTTACTTTGTTATGCTAAAAATTAAATCATAAAAAGTTTAAGTCAATAGATTTTAATTTTTGTTACGTAAGAAGATAACATTTTAAATTACGGGATCTGTCAGTCAATCGATCCCTCGATTTAAACTTTTTCCTACAGACAATAGAGAAAAGAACAATTTTCTGAGCATATTAAAACAAAAACTTTGTAGGATTATCCATTAGTTTTCGAATAAACAGCATTTTAAAATTTGCAATTGAAGGGAAGTACTAAACGCGACATAGCAGTTCACCTGTGCGACCCAACGGAATCTACTCGGTTATGCGACCCGGTCTGTATAATGAAAACTTTAATAGTCGTAATTTGAATTACATTGAGAGCCAATTTCAAATGAAATATGTAGTATAAATACTTTTGAAAATTTTAAAAAGAAAAAATGCAATAAATTTGTTAAACCCGACTGTCCCCGACCCGACTTTACTAATTAAAAAAATCCCCAGAGAAAACAAATCTCGAAAATAACAGATATATGAAGAAACAGAACTCGTCCGGGTGTTGATCGCATCTGACCACAATCACGAAAGTAAAAAAAATTATATATAAATACCATGTGTTTTCTATAATAATTTGAAATTTTTGTAAATATAGTGAATTTTTTTCATTGATTTAATGCCCGTTTTGTTGTATATATGACAGCTTTTCATTCAGCGTATATCTGTTATTATTTAGCTAAAATCTTTATAAAAAATCATACCATTGAATAGAACGGAAAAAATGATATAAAAAGTAATTTTTGAAAATACTCTGGTTCGAGAGTACAACATTGCTAAGTTTGTGCGGCCTGAAGGCCGCACTGATTTGTTATATCTTTCTAATTTTTTAGGTTAGTAACTTGCAATAAACCAATCGGAGGTGCGTTACGGAAAGACAGATATACCTCTTTATGTAAAAAATTCTATTACTGAGAAATTACTTAATTTTTATTGAAAATCTTAATACTATTTATTATTGCCTAAAATATTTAATAAATTCAAAATAAACTTTTACTAAAAATAATTCAATTGTTTCCGATATATTTTATCCGTTAATTTCGTAACGTTCTTATCAAAATATTTGGTCTTTGTAAATTATTTTAGCTTTTAAAAATCAAAAATTTATTCTTTTAAATTGCCAATTTAAACTTTAGTTTATTAAATAAAAATACTCAATACCACTGCCACTGTTTGATCAAAACTTCGTAAAATCTTGGTCTAATCTTTTGGTTATCAAAACCCATCTTTTTTTTAAATACTGTTATATTACTACTGCGTTGCACTGAACTTGAGTTATAATTTAAAAATTTAATAAATAGCCAAAAATGTCAAAGATTAAATTAGAAAGCTTACAGAAGATTACTTTACTGGAAGTTCGTAAAAATTCCGCTTTTAGAAAAAAAATATTTGATCATTTTTGGTACTCAAGATGTGATTCTGTGACTTACACTTGAAAAACTTTGAAACATACATACATTTATTTTGGGAAAAGTTATATCTTGACGATTGTTTTCATTGTTTAATAAAAAAAATGTATATAAAATCTTATATAGTCAGATACACCCCCCCCCCTCTCGATTCAGTAAACAATTGTAACTATTTTACCTTCTGACAAAATTCCATCTGCCTGTCTGTATGTAATCTTTTGCGATGTGGCAGTGTTTTAAATAGTAAATAGATAAAAGATAAATCTTTATTGTTACCTATCAGACCAGAAAAAGTCTCATCTACCACAATTAGATTGCTTGATGCATCTAGCGTTTGTCGGGTAAATTATTAATTAAACCCCTATATCCTTTTAATCTTTAGACTAGTTTTTAGATAATTAAAGTTCAGAGATAGTTACGTTCGATATTTAATCTTGAGCCTGATCGTAATACCAATAGACTGCGGAGTTAGCCTAGTAGTTAGCACGATCAACTAATTACTGCAGAATTCGATAAGTCTCTGTACTTTGGAGAAGAATAAAAATTCTTCTTCAAGAAGAAGATTCAAATCTATTATTACGATACCCTTAACAAAATCGCCTTTTTTATATTTTGCTTTTTTTGATGTCAACCGTGTCACAGTCGTTAGTGTAAAAGGTACGTGACAAGCTTAGACACTTAAAATATTTCGTCGAAATTCACCAAAAGCGCGTCAGGTTAAGTTAACAATACTTGAAATTGTACTGGCATTGGTTAAATTTTTTAATTGACGGTTATCCTTTTTAAATGGGAGCCATGAAGTAGTTTTTGAATGGAGCAGTGTACTTGGCTGTAGATAAATATGCATATAAAATTTTACAGAAATTAAATTCCTGAAAAGATAAAAAAGAAAAGAGTAGATAATTCTACCGAGTGGTTTATGGAAGCTTCGTAAAACAAAAAACCTCATTTTATAATTAGAGTATTAAATACGCCATTAATTAAGGAGAACAATAGGGAAAAATTTAAAAGAATTAATTAATGTCGTATTCTTGTGCATTATATTATAATCTTTAAACGAAGACTTCATAGTACCATATTCGCGAAGCTCTTTTGTCTCTTGTACAACTGTTACTGGCAGATCGTTTAAAATAAGCTTAACAGTGAATCCTTATGCTTCAGGAGCTATTCAAACGTCCTGCCAGCCAGCATGGAAAGGCGGGCACTAGTAATGTAAATGTGCATCAAGGGTTACCAACTCATTCAGAAATATTCATTTAGAAACCACACCAATTTATACAAATCATTAATCACGTAATTCCGTCAAACTAAATTACCTCAATAATGTATTCCAACTACCTTTTAATAAAAGCATTAAAAGCTGCAGCTTACTCGTTACGTTGATGACGACAGATATTAATAAAATATTTTAATTGAAATTTTAATTGAAGATCTTAATGATGCAATTTGGCAAAGAAAATTTTATAGATTCAATTTTCAATTTGCCACTCGTATTTTTGGACTGGCAGTAAACGAGTGTAAACGCAATTAGGGAATAAACATTAATAAACGTTTTTTGAGTGATAATCGTTATTGAAGTATAAATTGACAATTATAGTTAGCCTGGCTTTTTGTACATTTTCAGTTTTCCTAATTGATGGCATTAATTTTATAACAAATTGAACTTTTACGCTTGCCGGCGTTGTTATTGTTTGATCGATACAATGTAATTAAAAACAATTTGAAAAAAAATTAAATTAAAAAAGTTACAATCCATACGTCAATAATCCATTTATTTTATGAGAAAATGTAATTTTACGCAACGTTTGATATAAGCGAAACATTTCGATATTACTACATAGAACAGGATATCCAAAAGTCGACTTAGGAATTGGCAAGTTTAGATTTTTCTTCGCCAACAGCTAAGCTTAAATGATGAAATAATAAACGTTAAAACATTATATTTATAGCATTTTTATACAAATTCCGGAAATGCATTATCGCGTTGATGGAACCAAGCTTTTCCAAGTACGAGAGTGGTTTGAGTTTTCATTTACATAATGGAAGAACAACAAATGCATTTTGTATTAACTCCGGAGATTTAATGGCAGTGAGTGGTGAGAGAGACGAACTACGTTAAAAGGGATCGGGGGGACGTCATTACAGAGTCATGACATCTGCAGCCAATTTAACTAAAGTGGTTTTTGCGTACCCATCTTCTTATAGAAATGTCGGTTTTATGGCAGTACAATTAAGCCGGATAGTTGTCTTTTTGTGAACACTCTTCACTCAAAATAAACGATAGGTATTATAGATAATCATGTGGATGCGTACAAACATAAATTACACGACATAAATTCCAGACCGTACCCTAATAATGGCTCTTTGAATGATGAGTACTGTTTTATAGCACATTATTTCCTTTGTATATTACATGAATATTTTCAAATTCTACACCGATTTACAAGCTTTACCTGTATACTTAATATATTTTATATTTACATTTTTACACACATTATTTCATTTTAAGCTTATCTACAACTGTGTCCGTTAAGTCTTCAAAATAAGTGACGGAAGCTTTTGAGCCATGTATCTCAAGCCAGTAAGACGACATTTTTAGTCAGTAAAAATTTATAATATTAATGTCTAATTTGAAAAGCTTTTTTTAACTTCCAATTGAAATAACATTGATGAGAATGTCAAAGGAGTAAGTACGCTTCGAACATGGCTCTGGCAAAATATATACAGTTGACATACTATATCAATATGGTGATCCTTACAAGGACAAAATACAAGCCGATGGTCTTGTTTAATAATGCTCAATTAATTGTACACTAACTTGTAACCAGGCGTTTGTATTAACGCTCATTACCCAATAATATCCTTAATTTTTTGCACCACTCGCTACATTTTAATCTTGGTTAATTTTATGGGCTACATGGGTTTCGATTGTAAAGCTTTTAATATGGAGAGTATAAATTTCCAAGCCTGCAAAGGAAATGCTCATTTTAAGCTCGTTTTAATCAATTATATCTTGTAATTGAAAATGATGAGTTTTAAGGTGATTTCAGGCACACTGAAATTATTAAACAAAATTATTAAAAAAAACACCCTCCATTATTGTTTTTATTTTTTTCTTTGCTTTTTTCTACCGTTAGTAAAGGTGATGAAGAATACGAAGTACTTGAAAAAAATAAAAGATACATTATATCCATTCCCAGTGTTCCCACAGCCTTCAAAGCCACTCTTGTAATGCCGTCTGCCCCTGGTGCTTTCCTGTCTTGTGATTTCAGAGCTTGTCCACTTCTGATTTAAGAATAACCGGTATAATTTCTTCTTACCGCAGCTATTCCTTGGACGTTATTTATTAGTTTTTCTTCCTGGTTCTTTATGATTTGCGTTCGTGGGTTGAATTCTCTTGCCAGATATCTAACCTTATCGAAGAGTTCTCGGAATTCACTAGGATAGTACAAAAGACAAATTTAATTAATTAAAAATTTTGCAGCACCCTTCTGGTGTACTTGCAGCACCCACTTTGAAAACTACTAGTCTAGTACGTTAGGTAACCATAGATACACTTATAAAAGTTGTATAATTTGAAAAATTACATTAAAATTAAAAAATAATCGATTTTAAAGTTTTTATTTTTGGATGGAAAATCCGTAAAACGCTCACTCTGTGGGCGGTGCGTGTGCTCAACCTAAATAAGTTCTGCAATGTGATTAGTAGAAGAATGCAGCAGTTTACACCTTCAAGAAACCGTAAACAATCTCGAAAAATGGTTCGCAACTTGGCGCATCGGGGTTAATTCAAACCAGGATACCGCGGCAATGTTCGAAAAACTCGCTTAAAACAAACGTCTTCATGTTCGAAGAGGCGATCGCCTGGATAATCCCCGCAAAGTATCTAGGAGTCACGTTAGATTACCGCTTCAAATAAAAGCACCACATCGATAAAATCACAAATCGCTCAATTCTAAGGGTCCTGGTGTCACCCGACAACAAAATACGGATTTTTAAGACCATCGTCAGACCGACCATGATGTATGCGTCTTCAGTTTAGAGAACCGCGGTCCCCACTCACATCAAGAAAATGCAAGTCGTACAAAACAGGTACCCCCGACTGGCATTTCACTGCCCCTTCTAACGTCACCCCCATGTCGATGCAAACATAGAAATAATCGACAAACTTATCAAAAAGCAATCTGCTCAAAATGCAGAAACTCTGCTCATCGCTCAACTGGGATAATACAAACCCAGATTCAACATAGGGCACAACCGGCTCAAAGACATTCTCATCACATCCGACTCCACACTACGCCCCACGTCAACTGGGACTATATAATAAAACACGTTGTTTTCAGGTATTTAGATACAAAAACCCACGTATTTCCGCTCTCCTGAGAAAAGTCGCCTTTCAAACCCACCGCCCGCTATCAACATCAGTATAAAGAAGATAAAAGGATCGACCTTGAACATATTATTATTATTAACGTGTTTTGGTGCATGGCCTCTGCTGCACTAAAGCTCAAGCTTATTGTGCCTCCATTCCAAGTTATACTCCAGCAACTGCGTCTCTTGGACCAGGTCGAGTATGAAGATGAAGGGTGTTTATACTCGGTAGTTCGATAAGGAGACGCAAAATGACGCAGCCTGCTCCCAGCCAAAACCGGGTGAGGGGTTTCATCCTTCTCGCCACACATTCTACAAGTAGGATCTTTATCCAGCCTCATGATATCGAGGTGCCTTCTAAGGCAACAGTGTCCTGTAAAAAGTTCCACTAGCATTCTCAGTTGATTTCTACTGAACATGAGTATTTTATTCCTTTTCGAATCACTCGACGGTGCCTTTATGAACATCCGCGATTGCCTTAGTCTAGGTAGCTCCATTCAGTGAGCAAGGTGTTGTTCTCTAAGTATGTCCCTAATTCTTCCCTTAGCAGTTGTATATGTTGTCTTCCCGCAGAAAGACTTCGGCCCTAATAAGTTTGTGCAAGCGGCCTTCCTGGGTAGGAAGTTTTTCCGTTTCTTAATTTCCTTTGATGCCCAGGTGTCCCGGCACCCACATCAGCGTGACGCTGTTGCGGAGAGCAAGTCTTACCAGAGCATTTTTACATTGTTTAACAACCTTGAAGTGTGATTTAACTTTTTCCAAGGCTTTTTTAACATAAGGCTCCATTAATATAAGAAATTCATCGTTCATTGTTGGTGGGAGAAGTCGATCTGACTTGATCGTTATATATTGTCGTGTTTTGAAACGCAAAGAAACATCAATTTTATTTACTTTGTAAATTATTTTGAAGTTTTGTTTTTATTGTTGTAAATTGATAGTTTGTGAATTTGCAAGTACTCTGTACATAGAATTAAGTTTTAAAAACAATTTGTGTTGGCAACAAAAAAGAGTGAGAGTGGCTTGAAGGCACTCACTTAGGTCGTTGAAGTCTAAGAGACGCGGTTGCGTCAATAAGATTATATTCCGCAATGAAAAGTTTAATTTTTGATTGTTTTAAATATTAATAAAAATAAAAGTAAGTTGATTTGAAGCGAGAGTGGTTTTTATTTTATTTTAATAAGTGCAAGTGATAAAGATTAAAAATTTTAGAATTTGAAAGATTTTTGATAATTTTTGATCATTGCATTGAGATACGTCTCAACAAATTTGTTAGACCAGCGTTGGCCAGATGCTAGACCACATGCGATTACGATGCCATAAGGTAACAAAATTTTATTCAAACTTATTTCACAAGTTTTGAAATTAAAAATTAAAAAGGGTAAAATTTACAATTTTATTTAAAAATTAAATACTTCTAAGAGTCTCAACGCTTTTTCAAAATAATGAATGCGAAAAATATTTCTAGAAATTTATAAATTTGTGTAGCTCGAGTCATCTTAATATATGGCGTTGCAGCTATTAAAATCATTTAATAAATTCATTTTAAATAAAAATTTGTTAATTTTAAGTTTGTTTTTTTATTTTATTATTATTTATTATTTTATTATTATTTTAAGTTAATTTTAGCCAAAAACTTAAAAACAAATATTTGCGTCTTTGTCGAGTAGGACCGGTCTAAGCCTCTAGGGGGATATATTTCGACCCTACTCTTTGCTTAGGTCCCCTACGCTACGGGGGCTACGGTCCGCTTTGACAAATGCAATTAAAATCTAACCTAGCTGTAATTTGAGTGCAAATTACGCCGAAAAATACTTTAATAAAATAAAAACGCACCGTAGGCAACCTAATTTTATGGAAACAACCAATACAGTAGCTGCTTTCAATAATTAATTATGATTTTGCAACTTGGAAATTTTAAAACTTTAAGTTTTATAATTATTATGTCTAATTTAGGCCATAATCTACCATAATTTATTTAATTTATGTGTAATTTTCAACAAGGCTTTTTTTTAACAACTGTACACAATTACCATCTGATTCCGTAAAATTCAATATGGTGAAAAATTACTTTTTTTATAAAAATAGATTTTTGGGAAAAATTATACACCAATTAATGATAGAAAGAATTTTTTTATTCTTTGGCACGTAATCGCCAAGTAATACTACAAAATTTTAGAATTTATTGTAAATTATTACAATTATAACTCAATCAGAATAAAAGTGTTTTGTGAGAGAACCCTAGACCATGTAGTCTTATCCCACAGATAAGACTATTGGGATATTGATATTACTTCCCTTCTATGTTGTTAAATATTCACCTATTTGTTTGTAATTGGCTAATGTAAAGTATAAAATCTTAAATTTATAGAGCCATAGTTTTTAAATATGGTCATGGCTTGATGCTTATGTGCGTCAATTCTTAAGCCGATAAATTCTCGGTTCGATCCCGAGCGAAGTTAAAACTTTATTCTGACCGCGTCTTCTCTCGGCAGATAATGGCAAACCATCGAGATTTGTAAAGTACCCTTCTAAATAAGAAGTAGTCATCAAGCTTTATCAGACCGAAAGGACCGAGGGAAGGAGGATTTTTTAATAAATTTACATAATTATTTCTGAGTAGTAAAGAGTAAATTTACTCTTATGGAACGGGTAATTTTCAGGGGTACCCATTTCTATGTTATTTGGGTTACTGTCAGATAACTATCACCACGAATTTCAAAATTTTATCTACACTATTATGGAAAGAGGACAATTTAATAATCATTTAAAAAAATCCTAGAACCGTTCATTAGTTTTCGAGAAAACGGCATTTTAAAATTTCAAATAGCAAGGAGATGTAATACGATACACTCCGATGCCACGAGTCGCTCTACGGTAACTCGCACGTTAATCTCCCCGCTTTCATTTCTGTTGACGGTACGTGACCTTTGATATACTTTTACTGATATACCCTTATATTCTTGCTGTTGACGTGATAATACAGCAGAAACTTAATCTTTAATTGTTCATCTTCATAGAAAATAACTTCAGTATTTTTTCATAGTATGTCCTACAGCAGAAGACCAACCCGGTTTTGATAAATTGTTTAAAGCAGAGA
This sequence comes from Cantharis rustica, assembly GCA_911387805.1. Classification (NCBI taxonomy): domain Eukaryota; kingdom Metazoa; phylum Arthropoda; class Insecta; order Coleoptera; family Cantharidae; genus Cantharis; species Cantharis rustica. The sequence continues at coordinate 51,874,771 of OU426878.1, read as the reverse complement.
TGTCCAAATTCCGGCTTGCGGGTCAGACCCGTCTCAGCAGGTCATTTTATCCGACCCGCAAAGGTTTTTGAAAAATATTGACTTTTTCGCGCTTTTGTTTTACTTAAATTTGCATTTGTAAAAATATTGTTTTGCGACTATTGTTTTAACTAACGAATAGCTACGAAGGCAGGCGAATAACGAAGGTACACGAATACAAATATTCTGTGGGCTGTCTTTGTATTGGTGAGTAGAAAGGGAGGGAAAGAAAGAATCGAGAGCAAGAGAAACTGATGTACAATTTTCAATCAGATTTTCAGTAATTTAAAACCAGAATTTCAAAAGCAAATTTCTATTCTTGACATAAATTCAAAAGAAATTCGGATGTTTCAAAATCCATTTGACTGCAACGTTGCTGACGTTTTAAGTCAGTTTCGAATGGAAATTATTAACCTTCAAGCTAACGATCAAATCAAGGATAAATACAAGGAAGAAAACATAGTCGATTTTTACAAATTTTTGAATGCAAAAAAATTTCTTAATTTAATTAAATTTGCTTTGCAAACTTTGAAGTATCTAAAATCACAGTACAGAGCAAATTTTTTAGATGATCATTTGCAATCATTGCTTATAAAATAATAGGTGTGTTAGATTTTAATCCATACTTTAAAGAAATTCTTCAGCAAAAAACACAGTTCCATCATTCCTATTAAAAGTCGTATTAAAATACTTTTCTAATTATGTATAATTTAGCTATGCTATTTTAGTATTGGTGTATCTGTAATTAGTTTTTAATTAGCAGGAAGTTTCAACATCTCTGGTTTAAAGGCTAGTTGACAGATCAAAGTGACTTCGTGGCAAGTAGTGTACTCTGCAGAGGTTAGGTACAATACTCCAAATACAAAGTTTTTAAATTTTAACTAAGTAATAATGAGATAACGAGTACTTCCTCATAAATAATTTTATTAAAATTGCAAAGCGGCCGAAATGTCACTCATTGACCTCATGGCAATAGTGAGATCTCAAGACCACAAAAATAAAAGCTCAGAAGATAAAATCGGAGAACATAAATGCAAAATCAGGATTACGTTAGGTTAGATTAAGCAAAAGATGTTAAATTGTTGGGTGTTACGTTGAGATGAGGTATATATTACTTAAACTTGAACTTAGAAAATAGTTTGAGTCTAAGTGTTCCAACTTCAGTATAGTTTATATACTAACAGTTAAACTTCTTATTATGTAGCATAGAAATGGGTTTGTCACACTGCATTATATCTATTTAATCACATTTGGCAGGCAACTCAAGAACTTTCCTTTTCGGTTTAGACATAAAAATATTATCAAGATGAATTTGTTTTAAGATTTTAAGATAAGTAATAATTATATATCATCGTAATAGCCCAAGACAGTTGACAAAATAATAATCTCACTTATAAAACAAATATAGATGTATTTACAAAAAAAGATAACGTTGGTAAATATTTAATATTACTTGTTTTAATAAAATTATTATGTTCCATAGGAAAATAAATTTACCTAAAATTATCAACGATTTCCACATAATGCTGGTGTTAAATTTTAAATTATCCTATACAAATGAAGTTAAAAGCAAATGAGGAGATACTTTTAAATAAAGCCAATGCTCAACTCTAGTGATAATGATGGGGACGAAAACGATCTACATGCTTAGTAAGCGAGTTTCCCTTTGCCGGATTCAACAGGTGTAGGCATCGGAAAATTCTCGCTGTTTTCCCGTTAGACAAATCGTTGTTTTTACTGACACCTTGTTTTGTAAATCTTTTGTTAAATTAATTTCAAAATAGAACATTATCTGAATAAACATTTTATTTATTCTTCAATGAACTTGATTCTCAAAGTTAGCAATCAAGTTTCTTCGAGTTATTTCATTTATTTATATTTAAATTTATTGCCTTACATTTAGTTACCAAAATAGAAGTTTATTCACAGCTACGACGTCAGGATTCGAATCCACATACAAAAACATTTTTTAAAGTGGTTATCCTGATGGAACATTAAGCATTTTTCAATGGTAAGGATTGGTTTATACGAAATCGGTCGTAGACGAAAACAAAGTAAGTATAACACTAAAAAAAATATTTTTTATACGTATTTTTAGTGCTATATTTTTGAAACGATCAAAGTTAATTAAATTAATAACAGGCAAGGATCTTGGAGATTTTACGATACATTCGTTTGAGTGAAAAGAAGTACAATAATAATTTATTTAATTTAATCATAATAATTGTATTAGATGGCAACGAATAGAAGTATTTTTTATTTTTATGCATGCCAGCAAATTTGTTATCCTAATCAGTCAGTCTAAAAAATTGATTTATTGTTTCAGGAAATAGAATTTGGGTGAGTTAGTGGAATTAAATTAGCTCGGCCCGTTAAAGCCTCCATAGAACTTCTTTTTTATTACTGCTTTTCTACTTACATGCAATGCTTTGAGATTTACTCGTTTAATTTTCTTTTCAGAGGCTTTATTGAAAAAAAAATCCTTTTGTTTTTACAAGCTTTACGCTATAGATTCGGTAGTTTGTAAACTTGTTTACCGGTAGCCGTTACCGGTTGCTTAATTCTACTCCGGGGACCAATGATCCGGAATAGCGTGACGGACGCCCGGAGTCGGCACATATCTAACCGCAAAACCCATCCGTCAAAATGTCGAACTTTGCCAATGCGTTGTAGCAGTCTCCGTGCAATATCAAAGTTTCTTAATAATCAATATAAACTATTACTCTAACCGGGCATTGTGAAAAATTTCATTTTTGTTTAGAAACTGCTATAACATAATATGATGCCGGGACGTTGGTAGTTATAATTAAATTGGATTATATGACATCGAGAGAGCACTAAAAACTTAGTGGTGAAGTTTTAAAAGTGTAAACATATTAAGCCGATAGGTTATCAGGTTATTACTTTATAGGTAAGTACAATAACAACGTTCGGAAAGTTTTTGCGTTTGATGATGAATTTTTAGCGCTTACCAGATTCGGGTGCAAGCGGGCACCCGGACATTCCATTAACTTCATCGGATTTAAGCGTCGCTTGCCAAGATTCGCAAAAATGGTACTTTAACATTTTAGTTACTCCGTCTTTCTCTTACCCCGAGTCTTTCGTTCTTTCACTTACAGGAAATTTAAGAGTCGATTATCATTTTAACTGCTCCTTCACTTAAAAGGCACTCAGAAGTTCTTTTGTTGAAATCCGCAGAGAAGAAAAACATGCAAAGACTCGGCAACGGCGAACGACTCCTATGCGATGGGAAGGTATTGTTCTTCCGAGACCACTAGCATTTATTTACAACTACTTGTCAGGAATAATACATATCAATCGAACCATTTTCGAAACGAGTTTTCAAGAACATCAAATTATACAGCACAAAATACTAATGTATCTTTATATTTTTCTAGATTGTTCTAATGCACTTATTGTGTTTGAAAAATTTTACGTTCAGTATTGAATTATTCAACTAAACTTTTTTAAGTCATCACAAAAACACTTTATCTTTGTTTTTCTAGTCGAAGGCAAAAATAAACGAATAAATTGATCAGACTTCCATAATCTGCTCTACCAAAATAATAAGCGTTAGTGCTCTATATCGAAATGTTTCCATGTAAGATATGTGGCTTTATCAGCAAAGCAAAGTAAATAAAGTTCACGTACAACTCAACCAACTTTAATTGAAAGAGTTTCGTAAATAGGATTTTTTTAAAGATTATAGATCCCCGATGTATTGCAAATATTTTAAGACCAAAAACGAAATATTTCTTTCAAAATTCATAAATTATGTATTCTGACTTCACAAAAAACTTTAATTTAATAATAATTTCCAATGGGGGTTCACAGTGTGGTATAAGTGGGGAAGGGAGGGGGGCAATAATTTCTGATACAAGATGCGAAAAGTTTCCACAATATATTGATAAAGTATTAAATATTGACGAAGTATTAATGTAAAGTAATGACAATATTATGGATTGCAATATTAGTGTCAATATGCCACCATCTCAGATTTTAATGAAACTTGGCTTTTCTATTAATAGATATAAGTAACCATACCAAATTTTTTTGAGCTATCACTAACGGTTTAGATTTTACAGTTTCTTAAAATTTTTGAATTGTTGCAATTTTTTTCATTTGGCTTCAGAAAACAATTTCTCTCTTCCGATGACAAATAAATTATATATTTTTTAGTTCCCAACCAATCTAGATAAAATTTTTTTTTAGTATACAGCAATATGTCAGGTATAATCAAAAAAATTAACAAAGCTACTAAATGCTTATTTGGGACCCAAAAAAACCTCAAAGTGTCATTTGTAAGTTTTTCAAAACAAAATGCCGAGTTCTACAGTAAATGGAATATTTCCTAAAGGAAAAAGAATAATCATGAAATTGTTTCTTTTTTTTTGTTCTGAGAGATATGCTCTACGAGATGAAATAAAAAAATTAGTAGTTTTTTTACTTCTTCATTATTTTTTCTCACTTCCCAACCAAAAAATTTAAACATTTTTTGTCACGCGTTTTTGAGAATATACTGATAGGTTTTTCCTCCTGCAGAGGGTAAACAATAGCAATAATATGAAGTAGATGTAGAAACTGAACCGTGATATCTATATCTTCAGCGTTTACCTTACAATGTCAAAGTATCATAAGCTGTCATAAACACAAGCAATAAAATATCCCGAGATCAAATCTTCTATTTCATGAGAAAGTTTAGACGATGGTAAATAAATTAAAAAATTTTCGACCTTGTTAATAATTCTTTTAGCCTCAATTGTTCCCGAATTATCTAGTTGTTCAAAGTTGTGAAATGATCTTGTCCATGAGAGAGTTTGATCATCTTTGAAGCGACTGGTGGAAATAAAAATTGTTTAGAAGTGGAAACTGACTTTTTTTAAATTCTTTTTTAATTTAATTGAGTAATCTCAATGGATTTCAATAAAAATTATGTTTTTATAATACAAGAAGCCCAAGGTTACCATTGTACCTCAGATTCAAGCATTATTAAAAAAAGGCACTATATAAAAAAATAATTGAATAAACCAATGAACGTCGATTTATTTCTCAAATATATCCTGTTGTAAAAGTTACAAATCAGTGTATGTGTTTACATTTTTGTCGTGGTTGTTTACCTTATTAATTTTTATTTATTTATTAATATATTCCAAAGGTGCATATTTAATATTATTTGCGGTAACATTTTTTACGTGTTTCATGACAAAATAATTGAAGGATTTTAAATATTCTCGCAGAGCAACTGTTTTATCTACTGTGTACATTTTATATTTCACTGGAGCCAGCCTCCAAAGTCTCCAAAATCTTTTCTAAGCTTGGTGGAACCGTAATTACCTCAAATATGACGTAAGTATGGTGTATAAAATCCAAAAATCTGTGACTACCTTTGCAAAAAGACTTTAGTGTTGACGTTACTGTGCTGCCCAGTATAAAAATAATTACAACTTATAAAACCAGTGTCTGCATGACAAAGATTTTCAACTGAAAGCTCAGTGGTCAGTTTTTGCAACAAGAAATGGCAAAACGGAATGTAAGAGAATATGGGTACTATGAAACGCTTAGCTTGGAGAAAATGTCTTCAAAGACCCCTAGAAAAACAACTAAAAACTGTTACTAAACTGTTTGACTTTGCAAGACCGGAAAGTAAAACTCTGAATTTTGTTTCAAAAATCCTACAAATGACATTTTTCAAATTTTTTTCTGGCCCCAAATAATCACTTAGTAGCTTTCTACATTTTTTAAAATTATTACTAAGAAATACTAAGATAGATAATTTATTTTTCATCGGACGATATATAGTTTTTTGCTGCCGAACGATGAATATTGCAATAATCCAAAAACTTTAAGAGGATGTAAAATCTAAACCGTTAGAGAATAAAAAAAATTGGTATGGTAACTTACATCAATGTTTAGAATAACCATGCAAAGATTCATCAAAGCTGGAATGGCTCTTAAAATAAATTTTACCAAAAAATTGCGTTAATCTTGCGTAAATATTGTCGTGTTCCAAAATATTTGGACCTAAGCTGTACTCTTTTGAAAAAAATTATTAAGTTGTTGTTTTGATTTGGTAATTTTGAAAGAGGACAAGGTGAGGAAGGAAGAAGAAAAGATTGTGATTTAAATTGCTTGAAACTTTTTGGTTGTTTTTGATATTTTTTCTTGGAATAATTAAATTTGATATTTTTGGATGAGCGATTTTTATTTAATTAGAGGTAATTAGTTGACATTAATTTAATAATTTATAATATTTGGAAATTAAAATTAAATTTGAAAAGAGCAACGTGTACATTGTAAGATACGTTGAGTAGATAATTGAAAAAATCAGTTTTGATACTAGAAGCAAAATAAAATTTTTGAAGCTAAATTAATTTTGTAAAGAAGAAATTTTGGTTTTAAAGTTTATTATTTTTTTTGCGTGAACCCGCCCTGAGATTAACCTTCACGTCTTCCACATTTAAGGGCTAGGCCGCGGTACTTAAAGTGGAGTGCGTAATTTTTGAATATTTTTTAAGATACTACTGCAATATATATTATTTAGCTACCTTACACCATCAATAATATTGTTAATAATTTCAAATGATATTGCAGTTGTATTGACAATTATAAAATAAATTGTTTAATAAAAATTATATACAATATAATAAGACTGCCCCCCCCCCCAAAGTTTCGGCGACTAAAGCTTTGTGCGTATGTTCTTTAATTGATTTTATTAATTATAAATCTCTTTCTCTTTTAGAACAAATACAGAAAAAAAGTTACCAAATTAACTATTTTATAATTTTATAATTTATACTGACCAAACATAATAATATAATGTAGTTGCCGTAAAATAACATCTACTTTTTACGGTGTAGAATACTTCATCTTGTAATACATAGTATACACCGTTTGAACATAAAACGTCGGCGCACATAAAACTACCATAAGTATCGTAGAATTGCTCTACGTACCAGTACATACCAAATTAAACATTGAATAATTATTGTTAATTAAACTTCGATAAAATATTTTATTTATTTTTAATATTTTTTTTAATTAAAATTTTTAATGACGAACGTACAACCTTGTGTCAAATAACTTATTTACATATAACTATTTAGATAAAACGTATGATTTAGGTAACTGTGTAACGTTCCAAATGCGAATTTGCCAACGTTACATATTTGTTTTTATTATCGGGCCGTTGCTAATTAAAGTCATTCATTTCGTCGTTTAACCATTGTATGTATATCAAATATAATTTAATATTTATTATCTTTATCTTATCTATTTTTAAGTACCTATTTTATATAAAACCTACGTTTTCTTTAAAAAAAATTTTTTTGTAAGAAAAAACATCTTTTGACCTAATTGAGACGCACACATTTTTATTGTTTTGTAAAAAAAATATTTTAGTAAACAAAAATGGTGTTCTACGAGGATTACTCCATAACCTCGTTAATCCATTCATGCACGTCCACGGTAAGCAAGTATTTATTATTATAAGTTAACTTTTTTACCATGGAATAATGGGTGTATTTGAAAAACTGTTGATTTAGAAGGCACAAATGCTACCTTAAAAAAATTTTTAATAGCCGTGTTGAATTTTGGCAAGTTTGGATATTCATAAAGGAATATCGAGAGAGGAAAATCGCAACATAAGTTTTCATCAGATCAATTAAGAAATTTTCTAAGATTTTACCACATATCCGTTGATAAAAGCAAAAGAAAAAAAGCGCATCGACTTATACTGTTAAGTAGATTATATAACTGGGTTGTTATGAGGCTTACTGATCGCAAGCTGAATTAGCATCTCACAAAATGTTACGAGACAATTAACCGAGTGACATAATATCTATCCAAGATAGATCTATCATTAAGATATAAATTTTGTTAAAGATTTCGATAAAAAAATTAAGTCGAGCCTTGCTAAAAGCAAAGTAATGCAATACACCTATGGTATAAATAAAATGACAAGTGCTGAATTTATAGTCGACATAATATTATGTCGATAAAAGTGAATATTTAATTTAGTTAATTCTAGTAATTTTGTTATCAATATGCACACAAAGTAATATTTAAAAAAAATGATATAATTAAAGTTAAAAGTAAAATTAATTTTGATTAATTAATTAGCTGAACAAATTCAAGACGTCTTCTGTACAAATACATTTAATAAGTAAATTTGCGTGGGCATATCAGATCGTAAGATCGGAAACTAAATATTATAACAACAAGGTAAGTTACACTACACTTACAGCAGACGTTCAAGAAGTGTTTACCATAATCATTAGTTAACAGAAGCGAATAAAATAAATAAACAGTATTTTTAGAATTTCTATGAATTTCCTCAAATTTGTTTTTGCACGCCTGATTTCCTTGGTAAATTCACAAAGTTCCCAAAAGCATTTTTATGATGTACTAAATCTATCCACTTATTTTTCTATATTCCTTTGTTACATTTGTGGTTCTTATCAAAAGTTTTCTTTATGCCTAAGCCTAAGTCTTCAATTAGCATTAGCTCTAATTAATTTCAATGTTTTATGTTTTACGTTGATATCTGGGCTAGTGAATTTAATAAACAAATGCTGTGTTTTTTCGCGTATGTAAACCAATCAATTGCTTTTTGAACGACATAAAAGCACTGTTCGTCGCTATATCAAGCTTTTCGTGTTTATGATAAATTTTTTAATCCCCCCCCCCTTAAAACTGGATTGCTACTGTGCTTAAGTTATTATGACTTTAATTTTACGGCTGACTTCATTGTATTTTACGGACTTGTCCGTGCAGGTGGATATTGGATGCCATTGAGTTTTGCAGCTGCTATTCGAGGTTTTTCCATTTATGATGATTTAGATGGGAAGCCAGAGTTATTTCGTGCTCGGTTGATTTTTTCTTGGTGTTATTAGAGATAGAAGTTTTCGGTTTGCATGATATCGTTTTTATTGTTTTGATATAATAATTTATGAAGTGCTTCTAAATGAGTGTTTTACTAACTTTCCTAAACTGAGAATTGGGAGAGCAATCGTGGATAATGAATTTAATTTAATTGCATTTTTTTTTCATTTTTAGTGATTAATATGAATAATATGGATTGTATGCAGTATTCAAGAGCACTTGGTGAGTATTTATATTTGGTGGATGACGTGGAAGAAGATAAAGAAGGAAGGAAGACGGGAGTTTCGGCTTTCGAGTTCTCAAAATGTTAAAGTAATATAGGTAGTAGCATCGTATTGTTTTATTTTAATGAAAAGTAAATTATTTTCTTAAACGTGAACGATATTTATGAATACCACACAGACGTGGCAGTAACCTTTCTCATTAAACGATATAACTCCTGCCTTCGTACTCCGTCCGGAAAGTTTTATACACGTATCGTGTGAAGGTGTTTTCAATTATAGAGACAAGATTTTGATTAAGATTTAGTAAAAATTTATTGGTTTATTTTGTTGAAACGAAGAAACATAAGCTTTGCTTTATTTTATAATAGGATGTACACAATGTTGCAAGCAGTGTATGGTATACAATTTTTAATTGAAAGAGATAAGACGTTACTTGGTAGTGTAATTATTTTAAGCCTCCGAGGACTCACCAATCAGAGAAGTAGGCAATCTCGTCCCAGTGCAATTAGCGTAGTACCTTATTAATTAATGCAAGCCGCTTACAGACAGTTTACTTAAGATTCGGCCGGATATGAGTTTGGCAATGAGATCAGGCGGCACGAAGCGCGAGGAAAACGTAATCAAGCTCGCCGTAGCTAGATAATTATTTCGATAAATTTAATATGATCCATGTAGGAACGTTAGGTGGTTACCTTAATTGTTATTGTTAATTTCCTGCCGGGTAATGCATATTTAGGTAGAAGGCAAACTGCTTGATTAGATTGCGATTAATATTTGATGGTAACACATCAAGGAGCATAAATCGTTATTTAAGAAGCTCCACTAGCCTGTCAGCCACACCATCCTCTATCTTGATGAAGTGCCATTATACGAACGGTGCATATATATTTTAATCGGCAGATATCGAAGTAGTGTTCGCTGTATCGTCCCCGTAAAGCGTCGCATCGCCCCCAAACTTGTTGTGTATCCTCTAAAGCCGCGACAACGGCAGAGTGCATTTTCAGATTCTGTTTACCATATATATCATTCTTCCTTGAAAATAATAGCGAATTCGTGTACTAGTCTATTAGCAAAAGGATTTATTTTCATTTCTGCAGAGAGTAAAAAGCTGTAAGACTAAAAAATCAAGTGTCTTCCGAGACATTTAATGGTGTTGCATGGTCGATTCCAGCCTCAACTGCATCTATTCCAAGACCAAAACTTATTTGCAGTGACAATCCATTACACTTTTTGGTGTCTTTTATAGTAAGAACAAATTATTGATCCGCGTCATCATAATGGAGTTATCGTGTTCGATTAATTAAAATAGAGCACTCGATCCAGTACGATTTCGACCAAAAAACTTACTATGCTCTTTTCGTGATTGTTTTGTCAGCTCTTCCTTCGGCTAGGATAACTTTAAAGTTTGCGTACACTCTCACGGATTAAGGAGCGATACAGCTGTGCGCACACATATATTTCTCCAATAATCACAATGGATTACAAACACAACATCATAATTTTTAATTGATTTAGTGAATTTAAGCTGATTTAGTGAATCTAACTAATTAGAGTGAAGACCCATTAGAAGCACAATCAACGCACAACCTGACATTTGCTGCTGGCTTCCGAATGCATTAAAGGCTGGACAGGAGGATTTAGATTAGGCGGATTGACAGTAATTGAATTTGCTGCGAAGCCAAAGTTTACATTATGATAAATGACAATTTACAGCGCGATCGTGAATTATTATAGATCCATATAACTCGTATACCGAACCATTAAGCTATTAATTAATCGCATTTCCCTCCCACTCAAATTCTCGTTTTTGTTTGACTTATTTCTAATTAAGCCAAAATGACAAACAATTAAATTAGTTTAATTACTGCGTTTGATTTTACATAACTCGTCGGTCCGCATTTTTACTGTTCCTAATTAAAATCTAAGAAGTGCAATGTAGCTACATAAATAAAAATTTACTCAAAATTAAGAAACTTGTAAAAGAAATAAAAATTGTAATAATGCCAACTGAAAATGCTTGAACAAATTTAGCGAATGTTCCAACTGCATGGAACTACGTCGCTTACTCAGCATGATTGAGGAAACTTTTACAATGTTTTATGTTATCAAGTTTTATAAATTGCCTTTGAAAATCAACCTGGGGTCCTACTTCGTACTTCACTTTACATAAACTACCACCGCATCGATTACATACCCGACCACATCACGATCTAGGGTATTTTCAGATTGTATCCGGTCGTTTATATTAGAATTTTATATTACTCGTTGACTTTTATGGAGAAATAGGGTAGACACTACTATCACTAGTATGTTTTCTATACCCTTTTATTATTATTTTAAGTGTTGTTATTTCTTTCATATCTTACATTTACCAAGATTTGCAAAATTTCCAAAGCCCATCTACTAAAATAAAATCTCCAGTTGAGAAGTTCTTTTTCCTGTTTCTAACTTTCGTTCTGGAATCGTCCCTATGTATCGTCAGAATTGCCCATAACAATATATTCAACAAATATACAGTGTGGCATTCTTATAGCAAATTTTCCTCCAAAAATCCACATTCAGTGAAAAAAGAGTAAACCAAAGTGAATACCGCCAAGGTAATATGACAATAATTAATAGTTAGAGACGTCAGGACGAAACAATTCGACAAGTGACCAACCTGACAGTTCAGAGTCAAACTTTTTTTCATAGCTAAAGCCTAATCTAACTAAGAGAAACCATAGATCCGTCAATATCCGTCCCAATATCTGAAAAGGAGAGAAAAAAGAAAATAATATCTCTAAAATGCTAAGAGTGCTATAAATGAAAGAACTAATCAATCTGGTGAGACAATAGCAGTGATCGTGTTAATATCGATAGTAATAGCCCGCGGATGTAAATAATATTCAAAATTTATCCCCCGGGTGATTCCCATTCAAAGATAATTTTAATTGGAAAATCCCTAGCCTTCATATCATCAAATTCCCAATGGTATTGCAGATAGCAAGATAACACATTACCTCCCAGTCTTCCCAAGTCGCTGATATAATGAGAAATAATTGGAACTACAGAGATGAAAAGCAACAGGAGTTTTAGTTCACTATAAATTCTTATTTCGACATTCAAGGTCGGACTTGTGGACAAATACTAGAATTTGCCAGTGGAGGATGCTGACACGTAAAATTACAATCTTTCGTAAATGTATTATTTGGGATTGATTATAATATTCTTCTTCTTCCTGTTAATCTTGTCAATGCTATTAATGTATCAAGTTTAAAGCATTTGAATAACATATAGAGTGCTAACCTAGCTAAATGCATAGTGAAAAGTTGAAACGGTTACCAATAAAACACAAGATATCTAAGAAGAAGAATTTATCTTATAAGTATTTAAATTAACTTTTAAAGAAACATTTAATTTGCCTTCTTGAAGATTTTCTACTTCAATTCAGATCTCTCACCCTTCTTTTTGATACAGGCTCTGTATAGCTTGAAAAAGTTTTTACAAGTGGCCCGCACTTGATTTAGCAGAATAACATCCCAAATTTGTAGTTAACCTTACACTTGCCCAGTTCTTGCAACATGTAACATGTAGTCCCTTACATAAAATTCCAGTAGGTTCAGATCCGGACTGGAAACAGCCCATTTTTCTGTGTCGATAAAATCAGGAAAATTTTTTCACAATAATTTTGAACGATGAATGCTTTATGAGCACGGGCAGAATCTTCCTGAAAGACATAATCTTCATCGACTTACTCTCTGGTTCAATTAAATTTTTGATAAAATTCTGCAAATAGAATTACTTATTGATTTTGACTTCTCCGCCGATGAATTTGAGGAAAAATTTACTTTTTCTAAAGATATCAAGAAAAAGCATTACTGCAAAAGCATCCTGGTAACAAGGAATGCTTCTGATATTTCTGGCAATGTCCGAAAAAGTCGCTCCATAGACTCTCACATTTTATTTATTCAGAAAACATTCTAAAATGAACATTTTCTCACTTGAAAAATTAATATTGCTTCATTGAGAGTAAGTTCAGCAAATTTTTGTTTTCTGTAGGCTTTTAACCCAAAATATTCTTTTAGCAATGATTGCATGGTTCCTTAGCCATCTGAACCAGCTGTATTTCTTCGAATTTTTTCTCTCACAACCTTAATTACTTTTTAGGTTCTCTTAAAACGTTTTTTGGCGTTTTTTTTACCATGATCAGTCTTCCTGTAGCGTAAAATGGTTCCACTTACTAAAATTTTGTTGACTTTCACCTGTGATAGCTTCTTTACAATATCAGCCTAGATTAAATTTTTTTAGTACAGAGAAATTATCGTTTCTCTTACTGGATTGAAATCTTCGTTTTTGGTATATTTTATTTTTAAATTAGTAACAGTTTCAACCTTCCACTTTATATCACAAATGGAACTTGAGCTTCAGATTATAGTAGTGTTAAAATATTCCAATGAACTTCCCTTTTCCCCTCCGATCCCCCCTCCCCCGGTAATATTCAGGGGGGGGAGGTCTGAGGAAATGAAATAATCTTTAGCATTGTAATATGAGCCTGTTGCTACCAAGTCTGTATATGCTATCATCATCTTCACTTGAAACAAAAATTAAGCGGAACCTAAAGGCCGCACAAACGCGTCATAGAATGCGATGTAAGGTTTTTGATAAAGAGAAGACTTTTACATTACAGATGAAGTGCTCAAAACATGTCTAATTGACTTAGACATTCACCTTGGTCTCCCAAATCACCAATTTTTGCCTTACCGATGAATTTGCAACATATCCGGTTGGCTAAGACGCCCATCAACTTAGACACTGTTCCCTACTAAAATATTTGTAATTTTTGGGTTTTACACTTCACTAAATTTTTATATCCCAGGCTATTTAAGTTCACACCTTATAAATGTTTACGTGGGAATTCAACTTGTATTTTGATGCCAGAAAATTTTGATATTTGAAAATTGCGATAAAAAAATTTCTTTAAATTTAATGTGACTTACCAAATAACTAAACTGAACAACGTCACGTGTTTAAATGAAATTTTTCTAAATTTTCTGTTTTTCAATTTTGTTTGGTATAGTGTTTTTTGCTTCATTTTATTTTAGTTTTACGTTTTTCTTATGTTAAATACGACTGATGATCAATAATAATTGTGAAATAATAGCCTCTATATCGTATTACAAAGGTTTTATTTTAATTTTTATTTCCTGACCTGTTAAATGAAAATTATTGTCATTTTTATTGTTTTTTAAATATTACTTTTCTATGTAAGTATAAATTCTTTACTAAATAGTTAAAATTTATTATTTTAATAATATGTTTTAGTTTGTTTATTTTAAAAATTTTGCATAATTATAATCAGTAATTTTCTGAATTATTAGTCATCCTCGGTACCGTATGGTTACTCATGAAAAACTCCAAATTATACAATTATTGGAACTACAACCGCAAGTACAATAGTTTATAATTAAATATTTTTCATGCGTATACGGTACCGAGAACGACGAATAAATCAAAAATACTTGTTGTATTGTTCATCCTTAATTATGCAAAACTTTTATTCTGCATTCCTATAAATGCGTGATTTTGTTGGTATGGTTATACCAACAAATTATAGAGGTGATAGCAGCTTTTAAAACCTAGATTCAACATCAATAGATGACATTGGTGAAATCGTGCGTGCTGGCCTGGGGGATCTGCAAGTATCACCATAGGTGGACGAGGCCTTGCAACCCTGGTTCTTGGTACGGATCAGCCGTCATATTACGGTTAATTAACGTCATCTACTCGAAGGAGTTTTATTAAATTATAAATTTAAGAAATTGAATCGTCATAAATAATATTTTAAATTAGCGATATAAAAAATGTGTGGTACGTAAGAATTAAATATCGTATATTAAATATTACAGCAAAGATTTAAGTGTCAGAAGTGGTCGCAAAAGAAAGTAAGAAAATTTGAAAGAATACTAGCATAGTAAAAATATTTGAAAAATATAATGCCAAAGTAAATAACCGGTTTAATATTTTATGTCTGAGAGGAGGAAGGAAAAATGTCAAAACAAAAACTTTAAATTGTTTTGCCGTTTCTCCAACTTTATTCTCCAATTATGAAAATTGGAAAATTGACGGTAACAGGACCCGCAAAATTTTATTTGTTAAAAGGTGTCATGGAAGGCAAATAAAAATGAAGAAAGTTTAAAGTATTGGTAACTCTATAAATTTATTACTGCAAATTGCACTTCTCTAAAACAATTTTATAAAGTTTTGGATTACTTTAAGTTGTAAAACAAATTGATAAAACACAAAAGAAAAGCGCGCTAAGCTAAAATGCAATATCTACAGCGATTTTCACACAAAAGATCGCTTCTATGCGATTTAAAATTGCAACTTAAAGAAATTTGGTCGTGATCGATAAAGCGAATATTATTATAGAGATGTAAGTTGCATAATAAGTGGCGTAAGTATTGTGGATGATGTTTTTCATAATGAATTTAAAATGTTAATGTTCATCATTCGAGAATGGGATGTAAAGCGCTCGTAAAAATAAGCTTCGAGTATAAAATACACGATATGCTCCAACTAATACTGAAAATAGTGAAAAGAAAAGAAAAAATAGCAAGAAATTTCGAGAGCTCTTACTATCAGAGACAGTGCTACTACCTATCGGCCTAAATGTGTCACGTGCCTCAAACAATATCCTTAAGCGAAAGATTTATAGCTGTTCCCGCTCGTACGAATTTATACAACTTTTATCGGATTCAAGTGTTTTCGATACCGGTGATTTCCTATTCGAACGTGTATTATAGATAGGAAGATGGGAATGGGCATCTCTCTGACAGTAGACCCGATGGATTTAGCAGTCAGACGCAAACGAAATCATAAATATTACGGAATATCAAATAACATATACGTGTTAGAACGAATAGAATTGAAATTGATATTGGATTCAATTTTACAGAAAAAAAATTCATCCAGTAATCACTTTCGAAATATCTAAAAAAGACTTACCATTTCCATTGTCCGTGCTGTGCATGCTCGGATATAATAAATGGTGTTTTGAACACTAGGTGCGATCAAGGCGCCTCATTGTTTAGTCCGGTCCTGCAACTGACAACAAACTAAATGAACTTCTGATGATGACCATAATCTAGTATATAGGGGTGAACCCATGCGGGCTCATTACCGATATCGCCCGTTTCTTATCACCAATGTCGGTGGTAAGTACAATCCCACCAAAAACTGTGCACGCTCGATCGAGTGCACGTGTAAATTTGAAGTAATTAAAAATTAAACAAGTTTATTTAAAAAATATAAATTACTTTTGATGTTTTCATTTCTAGTTTTTTCGTTCCCTAATTATAAAACGACATTAAGTCTTAATTAAAATTTAATCCTCTTTTTAATTAAGCATTTGATAAACTTTCCAAAGTAAAAAATTAATTGCCTATTTTAAAGATATAATATTAGTCTCGAATTTTTTTATAAAATTACTGCGCGCGATAAATTATTGGTAAAATTTGTTCTCGTTACTTTATTAGTGCAACAAACACTAAAGCAAACGGATAAACGAATTAGAATCCATAAAGCTCCCTTTATAAATTCAAATAGCTAATCGGCAATATTATAACAAAGCAGTTAATTAACTTTTAGTAAAATTAGTTAAAGAAAATTAATCAACATCTCTTTATTTACATATACAGGAATTTTGTTAATTAAGATGTTAATTAGCTTAATTGTGCTACACATTGTCGATTATGAGTGGAATAATCTAAACCCCGACGATCATCGGGGGTAGTGCGCTAACGAGAAGCATTCAGCTAATTAGGACGGACAAATAGAAGACGATTGTTATACTTCAATGTTTACTTTGCCCGTAATCCGCCCTAGTTAACACAACTTAGTATTTCTCGAAGAAAATAAGTGTTTGTTATATTAAATGTCCTGGTGTTTGCATTACAAATTTCATTATTTCAATAAATTCGCCGCGTCGGTCGAAAAATAAAATTATTATTCAAATTATATCGAAATGTTTACCGACTTCAAAATCAACCGAAATTTGTGTCAGATTCACACTGAAGAGAACCAATCCTGGTCGTTATTATTAACGAGCTGCAGCAAGTGTGAAATGTGCCTCTCCTCAGTTACCAGGTGTCAATTTGTTCTAATGGATGGTAGCCTGAAAAACGCCTCGCGGATTTTGCTCTTATAACGACCTCTCATTAAAACTACCGTGGTATTATATTTTAAAAGCCGTCAACTAACTTGAAGGTTTTATTAGGTTTGTTATAAAACAGAACACAAACTGTGTTAGAAAATATGATAGCATAAAATTCTCTTTGAGCATACAATTTAAGATGAAGGTATAATAACAATGGAAATTAGCCAAAAGAGCAATTATCACTAATTACGATTATACCGCCACTTACCAGCGAGAACAATAATATTTCGCTTAAACGATATTTACAAAATTTCTATTTCAAACTTGTCCTACTTTCTAATTGCTTTCGTTATTAATATATTATTCTCGAAAAATTATTTTCTATTTCAAATCGTTACATACCATGGTACAGTGGCGGCAATATGAAAAGCCCGGTCATAAAAATTTAAGTTATTAGTATTTTTTTTAGAGATGTTGTATTAACATATAACTAATACTTATATTTTTTAATTAACTAACTATAATATACATAAAAATTACAAATTTGATAATTATAATATATATTTATCCCCTAAATTCAACCCTTTAATAAGTAGTACGTTTTTCAGATATATTTCTGCAAATCAATAATGGCAGAAATTTCAATTAAAAAAATTATTTTAAGTAAAAATTATGTTGTATATAGTTTATTAATGAATATTTGTTTCATTAAAATTTTGTAGAACATCATCGTACCTTTAGGACATCTTTTAAAGGGCGAGACAATCGTTACGCTAACTGTTGCAGGTAGTCGACCCTTAAATTATTGTCTCATACAAATTTTAATACATGTATTACGTAGGATTACTCTTTGAAGAGTTTTGAAGCACGTACCTATTTATTAGTGTCCACCAATTCATCATTCTATTCAAATTTTGGCTATTACCTGGCTAATCGATTACATAAATTGCATTATTAATTAATTAATTAATTACCTGTAACAAATAAAAAAATATCAATTGGATATTTTTGCATAATTTGTTACTTAAATGTACTAAAATTATTGTGTGAGTAATAAATTTTGAAATAAAAAATTATTTACAAAAATATTTCGTACGATTTTTGCACTATACAAAACTGTGTTAATTAAAAAAAATATCGCTCTTCATTTTCTGCGTATAAATTTAATACCGACGGCTGTAAACTGCTTTTCAGTATACCTAATATAATTTTGGGCATTTATAGAACCTTGTAGAATATTTAGATATACTGAAAAGCAGTTTACAGCCGTCGGTATTAAATTTATACGCAGAAAATGAAGAGCGATATTTTTTTTAATTAACACAGTTTTGTATAGTGCAAAAATCGTACGAAATATTTTTGTAAATAATTTTTTATTTCAAAATTTATTACTCACACAATAATTTTAGTACATTTAAGTAACAAATTATGCAAAAATATCCAATTGATATTTTTTTATTTGTTACAGGTAATTAATTAATTAATTAATAATGCAATTTATGTAATCGATTAGCCAGGTAATAGCCAAAATTTGAATAGAATGATGAATTGGTGGACACTAATAAATAGGTACGTGCTTCAAAACTCTTCAAAGAGTAATCCTACGTAATACATGTATTAAAATTTGTATGAGACAATAATTTAAGGGTCGACTACCTGCAACAGTTAGCGTAACGATTGTCTCGCCCTTTAAAAGATGTCCTAAAGGTACGATGATGTTCTACAAAATTTTAATGAAACAAATATTCATTAATAAACTATATACAACATAATTTTTACTTAAAATAATTTTTTTAATTGAAATTTCTGCCATTATTGATTTGCAGAAATATATCTGAAAAACGTACTACTTATTAAAGGGTTGAATTTAGGGGATAAATATATATTATAATTATCAAATTTGTAATTTTTATGTATATTATAGTTAGTTAATTAAAAAATATAAGTATTAGTTATATGTTAATACAACATCTCTAAAAAAAATACTAATAACTTAAATTTTTATGACCGGGCTTTTCATATTGCCGCCACTGTATGTTAAAACATGCTTTCTGGACCATCCTCATGTTTAAAATAATAATTGCTTACTATTTGATTACGAACGTCAGGACGAACAAAACAGGACAAATAGAAACAAGAAGAAATACTTTTAGTTTGACCGATGATAGCGCAGTGCTGGTCGAAACAAAAACTGAAATGTTCTTCATACCATCTGTCAGTTTTCACTGTTTCATTCAATATTCAAATAACAGAAATCCTAAGTTTTACTAAAAAATTAGCATTATGCAGTTAGGATATGTCGGGTATTTGCTATGCAAATTTCAAACTTACACAGTACCTGACATCTACTTATGTACTGCATATTATTATCTAATCAAGGATATCCGGAAATAACTATTTTGCAATAAAACCTAAACCGTAATGAGTTCCACGTAACAATATCATCACTAGGTATTATTGATATGCTTGGCGACGTTTCCCGTGTTTCGACGTTTGTTTTACTTTTTGAACCCTTTCTGTGGCATTGAAAGTAGTATTTTCTTTGTATCGAACCTGCCATTCCGTCAATTGACCAGATTTATCTAATACAGACGATTATAGCCTGATGGCATTGATGCGTCGACTGTTAAGCCGAGATTCACGGTTCGATCCCGAGCGTAGTCAGAATTTTATTCTGACCGTCTTCCCTCAGCAGGCCCCTTCTGAAAAAGAAGTGGTCACTATGCTCCTACATAAGGCGAAGAACTCTGAGAAAGAGATATAAATCTAGAACAAATTCTTAAATCTACAACATGTTGATGTTCACCGAGACGAAACTAAGTAAATCTGTCAAGTCTAATATAATCAAGCCTGATCTGTTGTAGAAAATAACTTAAAAAAGTTTTTAAATTTTTTAAGTATTTTTGTGGTAATTTAGTAGTATGTAATTTGAGTATAAAATAATCAAACCTAACAAATGTTAAAATAATAAAATTTTAACTGTTAAGTAAAGAATACATACTACACAGAAAACATAATATTTAAAGAACACTAAAATGACAATAATTCACATATTTTAGATTTTTTGAATAAACAAGAAATAGAATTCTGAAAAAATTACGCTATAGAAATGATAAAAATTACTTTAAAAATAAAAAACTCTGTAACATAATATAAAGGCCCTTATTTCATGATTATTTTTGATCATCAGTCATGATAACAGTAATGTGAGCAAATATACCAAACAAAATTGAAAAAATTTAAAACTAAAAAATTTAAAAAATCAAGAAATTAACCAAACTATAAAATAAATGTTGTGCTTACCAAATAACCAAACTAAACGACGTCAAGTGTCTAAATGAAATTTTAGGTTAAGTAAATGAATATGAATCCTATTCCCTTTACTATAGGGTTGAAGTAGAGACATACAATGCCATCTAACACTTCAAAAACTAAATTTGAAAAGAAGTTTCAAATTTTACCACGTTACCACGTTTACCATTTGTTAGGTTTGATTATTCTGATCTGTTGTAATTAATTTCAATTCCAAAAGTTATATTTGGTACTAGGTACTAAGTCTTGTGACGTCAGAAGTCATATAATCACTGCAATCTGAAATAGCTAGAGCTCTTGCCAAGTAGAAGAACTGTAAATCATCGTAAAACTGCAATACTATAGTCGATCCAAGATATGAATACTATACCTATGTAGCGCGTCGTTTGCAAAGTCTAATTTACATCGGGAAACATCAGATAATTTAAATAGAACTTGATCTTGCAGTAATATTAAATATTCACCACAAAAAAAACAAAATCTAATACTAACCAAGTCTAGTAACTACCTCTATTCGATATTACATTTAATTCTGTTCGTATCTCCCTTATTTATGACTCTGTCCGGTTTAGTTTAGGCAACACACATAACACTTAAATCGCAAAAATTTCGTTATTTTAAAAGGCTTTAGTACCTAGTTAGGTTTTAGGTTTTAGAGGATTTAGTTCAAATTTTAATATTTTTGCTTAAAAAAAACGTACTGTTTTCTTACTTTTCAAAAATAATGTTAAGCTCGTGCCAAATAGAAATAGAACTGTCAATCATAATAGTTTTGGCAAAATACAATAAAAAAAGACACAGTATTGCATTTTTACGATCTCAAGAGCTCTAGAACTAACTTAAAAACAAAATTTACTTCAATCAAACAATCCAAAAAATCAAAATTTGTACCAACAATTACGAAAAAAGAAGTACATGGCTCTATCAAGAACTGTAGACGGACGGTATGTGTCGGTTAGCCTTAGCAGTAGCTTCTTTCAATCAATGAAATTTTAACCAAGACAAACAATTTTAAATCATTTAAATTTAAACTAACTAGATTATCATAGCGGCAAAAATTTTATCACGTAGTTAGCAGTTCAGCAAAATTCAATTTGAAAGTAATTTTTATTTTCATTGCATTTTATTCTTTACAAAAAAGCCGCTACGTGGACAACGGGTCTAGTACGCTAAGTGAGCATCGCTGTTGTCATAGACACACTTACAAAAGTTGTATAATTTGAAAAATAATATTAAAATGAAGCTAGTAAATTATGAGTAAACTACAAATATTAAACTAGTGGGGGAGGGGGGGGGGTGCACCACGTAAATATTGGCAGAAGTACATTTTAGTGGGAGAAGTCGACTTTAGTTGACTGACGACCTGACGACCGGGGGGAGATATTTTAGTGAGTACTCCGCACCGTTCGCTCCGGTCCCCTTCGCTACGGGCGCTCCGGCTCATTTTAGTATATGCAACTATGGAAAATTTTTGATCTACCCTAAAATCTATTCAGGGGTAATTTTAGAGTGCAAATTATGCCCAAAAATACTTTAAGAAAATAAAAACACACCATGAGCGGAGCTAATCTTATGGAAACAGCGGCCAATACAGTAGGCGCCTTTAATAATTGCGACTTTTGGGTTTTTTATTAAAAATTTATAGATGATTCATAAGATTACACAGTTTAAATGTGTAGTTTAGGCCATAATCTACCATAATTTCTATAAATTTTTTTATAAATCGAATGCTCCCGGAATAAACAATAAATTGGTAAATGATTAATATGTTTATTTAAAATAAAATTTTCAGGTCAGAAAATGATCACAAAATACTAATTTTCTCGATGGTTGATTCCTATCTTTCTTGTTCTTCTTTAAAATACACTATTAAAATTTTTTTTACGAGATGTTATTTTGAATTAACGGTTTGTCGTGAAAAGTTTCTAGAACAATTTAAAAAAGCGTTAGTATATTTTCTTACTATACGAATGTTTGTTGATACGAAATTATGATTAGTTTTCATTTAAAAACAATCAATATTAGAAAACAAAAAAATACAGTTTATAACAGTATTTAACAAAGACGATATTTAGGATAAATATAATAATGACAATGATTATATTAGTATGCATAGGTATTTTTATATCACGCGAACAATGGTATATAATATAATAAAGCGTAAAGGAACTTATACAATTAAGTTGTAAAGTGACTATAAATCAGTGATATCGTAAAACAAAAAGGTTCATTCTAGACAAAAAACAAATGACAATAACTACAATATTACTTAATACGGCAGTTTTATTTTATTAAAGGAGATCTTCAAAATTTTACTTCTATATTTTTTAAACCTTTTTTATGGTAAGTTAAAGCTAAATTCTGACAAAAACATTTGATGTTATGATTGTACTACTTTGTAAACTTTTCAATTTATTTTTCACACTTGAAGCTTTTGTTTAAATTTAGGTTACGTTCTAAAGAAATTACAGGTGTCATAATCGCCGGTATTTTTCGTACTTTTCAGTAAGATAGGTAGCCACAGATACTCAACTGCGGTTCGTAATTTACTGTAATAGACAGGTGACGCTAATTTTTGACGTTGAATTAATGTTTATATTATTTGCTTCTTGGGTATGTAATTTTAATTTATCTTTTTTTTTGTCAACCTCTCCGGTCCACTGCTGGACCTTCAGTCATGAGCCATCAAGAAAGGTTTCGATATTTAGACCCCACGGGTGCTTAGGCTGGATTGGGATATGCCTACTACCCTCTTTTTAATAGTTGATGATGGCAATCATCAATTTAAGAAAACTGCCGACTTCACGTGCTCACCGAAGCACGAAAACAATCATAAGAAAGTTTAGACTCTCCTCGGATTCGAATCAGTTACCTTAGTTTCAACTGTTATTCTGCTAACATACTAGCCTAATGACCGTCTCCATATTTTAAATCTTTTATTTGAGGTACTAGATATTGATCTCCCGGTAAGATGTTTAAATTTCCATTTCTTCTTTTTATTTCTTTCATTTATTTTGAGAAAACGGTGCTGTATCGCATTTCTCAAACCAGCCCTACTGCCTCTACGGTAGGATTTACTAAAACTAATAATTAAGGTATCTTTGATAAGGTTAGTTCATATTTGTTCTTGATTTAAACCTATTTAAGAATAACCCAGTCAATCACAGGTGTAGGAAAGCTATCATAATTTTAATGTATCCCTGACTCTATCGTTGTGTTTTCACAATTTTAATATGGTTAAGATTATTAACATGTGATAATATTTTTTTTATAAAATTCATTTTTACATGTTACATGAAATTGAAATAAAATTTAATTCATAACTAACATATTTCGTTCAAAAACTATTTAATTTAATGGTATACTAGTTTGTTACATAAGCTGTATTCTTTTTACCTATTTTAAGTGAGATTGTACTGAGATACTCAGTTACTCAGTTGAAAAGTTGTTTTTTTTATCGTTTTGACATAAGTACTGTGCCGTGCCGAACTGAGTTTTACGTGACAAAATTATCTCCTTCCATATCCTAACTGATCTTGCCGTTTTGAAGTGTTACAACTGAGACAAATTGGGAAATGGCTCGGATTGGTTGATTGGAAGTAAACTTGTCACTTATTGCAATCATTTTAATATCTACTGCACCTTAAATTTTTAATTTGTCTTTTTGAAGTTTATGTTGACATTATACAATAATACAAAAAAAAATTTGGTTAGCATTACCAAACTTCAAAATAATTAAATTCAAAAATTACTTAGTAAATTTTCGTTGTTCTTTTTACCTTATCTTTTTCTCACTTTGACTCAGTTAATCTCAGTTCATCTCAGCTTACTTCATCTCAGTTGTGCAACTGAGATGGAAATAAAATAGGTAAAAAGAATACAGCTATAAAGCTGTATAAAATAGGTAAAAAGAATACAGCTATAAAGCTGTATTCTTTTTATCTATTTTATTTCCATCTCAGTTGCACAACTGAGATGAAGTGAGCTGAGACGAACTGAGAGTAACTGAGTCAACGTGAGAAAAAGATAAGGTAAAAAGAACAACGAAAATTTACTAAGTGATTTTTGAATTTAATTATTTTGAATTTTGGTGATGCTAACCAAATTGTTTGTTGTATTATTGTATAATGTCAATATAAACTTCAAAAAGACAAATTAAAAATTTAAGATGCAGTAGATATTAAAATAATTGCAAGTGACAAGTTTAATTCAAATCAACCAATCCGAGCCACTTCCCAATTTGTCTCAGTTGTAACACTTCAAAACAGCAAGATCAGTTTGGGTATCGAAGGGGATAATTTTGTCACGTAAAACTCAGTTCGGCACGGCACAGTATTTATGTCAAAACGGTAAAAAAAACAACTTTTCAACTGAGTAACTGAGTATCTCAGTACAATTTCACTTAAAATAGGTAAAAAGAATACAGCTATTGTTGATAAGAAAGGCGTTTGTATGGCGTGGCTGATATTGCTTTGAATTGATAAATTGAAATCGCAAGTTCAATCCTCAAGCAAAGTATAAAAATTTTAAAAGTTTAAAATAATTTCGATTAGAAGTTTTTGAAATCGAATTTTGGTAATTATTAATATTTTGTTTTACGAACATTGAACCTACCACCATCGAGTAAGATTATCTCTGCTCCCGCATACCAGAGCTATGTCGTGGTAAAGAAAAGTTTTTTTTTTATAAAAATATGACTTCAATATAATTATTATTTTCTCTGATAGATCGAAGGATTTTTAAGTAATAAAATAAATCACAGTCTTTAGTTTTCAAGACTGGGGGGGGGGGGATATTGACCCTCTTCAGTATAAGAGTAATTGTGTTTAAAAAGAATTCCTTACTAAATTTGTGGCTTCTAGACTTCGAATCTAACTTCCTATATGTACTGCATTGATTTTTTATTACAATTTATCACTTAGGATCAATCCTGCAAGCTTCATCCAGCCTGACTCAATTGGAAAGCAGCCGGTAGCTGCAATCTGCAGCAACAATCAGTAGCCGGTTCAGTAGATGAAATATCCTGTTATATAACTTCAAAATTTTACAACAAATGTGAATGCAAAATTTCTTCTTAGATACCGGGTCTCAGTTGTCGACCTCACTATCAATTTTGTCGTTTCCTCGACAAACTATTTCCAATCAATATTTGAATAAAGCAATTCTATCAATTCCAACTAAATAATTCCAATAAAAAAAAGTTGTTCACTCAATAAAAATCATTTTAATAATAAAAAAAAAATTTACCAGTTCACAAAAATCAAAAATTTTTCTCTTCAATATTATTTAAATAAAATTCACAATTTTAGAACCATTTTTTATAAATTATACTCATAATTTACGGAGTCAAAATTTAATAAACCGCTTCGGCGGTCATCTTTGGCAAAATGGCCCTACTTTGCTTTCTCTCCTGCCAACTAATTTTTAATTTTTTCCACTAATTCAAATTTAAAATCATATAAAAATTCTAAATACTAAGTAAATAAATTTGTAATACGACAGTATATTCTACCGAACTAAAAAAATGCATCCAGTTTTAGACCCTAGTCCAAACAATCAGAGTAATCGGTAATTTTAGTATGAGTGAAGAGCAACAGAGACACAAGTGAAAAATTTAATTCTTCCATATTTTCAACGAATTTTTGAAGTTTAAACTAAACGGAAAAGGTGAAAACTAAAATTATCGAGTTAGTCGCTTAATTATTCTGTATTAATGATATTATTCAGAGCTAGATATAATTTTTTTATTTCATTTCATTCTATTTATTTAGCCTTAAAGATTTCATTTAAACACGTGACATCGTTTAGTTTAGTTATTTGGTTTCATTTGGTAAGTCACTTTGAGTTTAAAGTAAAAATTTTTTTAATTTCTTAATTTTTTTAATTTAATTTTTTTCAATTTTTGTTTAGTATATTTTTCTTGATTCTCATTATTTTTAAGTTTTTCTTATGTTATATACGACTGATGATCAAAAATAATAAATTGTGAAATAAGAACCTTTATATCGTATTACATAGTTCTTATTTTAAATTTTTATCATTTTTATAACGTAATTTTTTCAAAATTCATTTTCTGGTTTATTCAAATATTCTAAGTTTAAACCTGTTATATGTTAATTATTGTAATTTTTATATTTTTTTAAATATTATTTTTCTATGTAAGTATGTATTCTTTACTTAACAGTTAAAATTCAATATTTTAATATTTGTTTTTTTTTATTTTAACATTACATACTACTAGCTACCACAGGAAATACTTAAAAATTCATATTTTAGAATATTTTCTATTTAAACTTTTAAAGGTTAGATATTGTTATTTAGATAGAAAATTAAGGTAAATCCATGAATTTATCGGGAGATCATAGTACTATATAAGAGGTGCAGAAGAAAGGTTTTACGAAGTTTTTCAAAATTTTACTCTAAAGATGCTTATGTAATATGAAAGAGAACATCATTACAAAGCGAATAAACTATGGATCTACATAAGATTCGTTCGAAAGTCGCATTGAGTTGGCGGTCCGTGTGTTCTACGTATATGTAAGCAGAAGCAAGTTATATAGGGTGGGAAGCACCCTATGCTGACTATGCAGCTGTTAACATCATTTATAAATCACACTTTGCCGAGTTGGACCGTTTAGAGAGATGTTTATAGTAGTACTCTCCTCAGCCTACGGTCCCGTTCCGTCTGCTCCGAGCCGTTTTGACAAGCGCAACCATTAGCCATTATTACTACAAAAATTTAAAACCTTAATCTAGAGCAAATTATGTCCAAAAACAGTTTAACAAAATAAAAACTCATTATAGGCGGGACTAATCTTAGGATAACAGCCAAATGGAATGCACTGTTGTATATTTTGGCCTTTTGTACTTGTATTTATAAATACTTTCCTACCATAAGAAGTGAAGTGTCGTATTATCTCGATGTTTGTTATAACAGTTTTAATAAAGGTTCAATCCCCAAATTTAGAGATTCAAAAAATACTAAGTTGTGCTTTTGGTAAAATTCTGTGGGAAAAAATATGAGATTTCACTAACTTATCCTTAATGCAGTAAAAAATGAGTTCATTTGAATGTAGGTCGATTGTAAAAATAATGATACTTACAAAAAATAATGCTGCCATTAACTTATTTTATAGATTGGAATTGTATTTTAGAGTACGCTAGACTTTTTGGTTTTTTTTATAGGTAGGTATATCTATGTGTACTTTTAAATAACGTAATAAACATTAATCAGATTGGAAAGTACATAAAAAATTAATTTATTTCTTGTCTCTTCGATAGAGGTTTTCGATTTGACTTTACGACAGTATTACATAAAGTAGCACTCCGCAACTAGAATGGAGGATAAAAGCTTCGCCGAGTTGGGAACAGTGAACCACCATTAAAGCATCTATGAGGAAATGCTCTTTCTCGATCCTTGTTTTAAAATACACGAGAGAATCGAGGCGTCCACCTTCTATATACACGAAGTGCGAGAGTAACAAAAAGTCTACCAAAGTTGTCTAAGTGCAGAGTTCACGGGTGGACCGTAAGTGTGTTTAAAAGCATTTCTGACATCTTGACCGAATCGGACACTTCCACCAGACACGAAATAGCTTTCATTCCTTTCATTCTGGTTGTCTTTTTTTAAAGTTAGTGTAATTGAAGGTATGCAACTTTTTAGAATGTAGTTGTGGAAATTTTTATAAAAGAAATAAAAAAGTGGTCGGTTTAAAATAAATACGTGCAATGTCTGCAATCTGTTCGTTTTTGAGTTCAGTAGGTGAAGGTTACGATGAGAAGAAATAGGGGTCGAGATCAGCTGGAGCGCGCGTACGACCATTTCCTTCCAACCACCCCGCATATCCGAGCTTTCATTCAGTCATTCCAACAACCGAGAACGACGAGGATATAAAACCGCTAACACTGTATTTTGCCTTCTTTACTAAGAATAACACACAATTGAACTTATTTAAATCGTTTACTCGAGAAAAGGGAAAAGCGTCTCCTATTTCTATTATCACTATGCCAAATTTACAGCACTTAAAAGTGCTCCGGATTTATACTTAGTTGTAAAGCGATTCAACTGAAATTGAAAGCGGCTTATGTTTGGCACGAATTAGCGAAAGAGATTGTATTCTTGTAGCAAGTTGAGTGCATTTCGTAGCAAACAATGCGGAGCCGGTCTACACCACTCTGCACTTAACGGACTGACTAGGGAAATGGTGTGGCTGGCTACATGGTAATATCGCAACCCTTACTATACTTAATGCTTTGCTGCTGTGCGTGTGAGTTAAGTAGTCGCATTGATCTCAAATTTCTACAACAAATCACCGCTGGTAATCAAATTAACTTTAAAAGCGCCGCAGAAAGCTTTCGCAGATAACATAGCAATATATTATTTTCCTCTTCTGAAAGCCACCGATCGTCATTCATTCGCCTAAACTTTTTAATTAATTTTTGACAAAACGTAATAAAAGACCGTCTTTTAACAAACTGTAATTAGTCCGAAATGATAAATTATTGGCAGAGTGCTATTCAGGTTGTGCTTAAAGCTTATTTCGTTGATCAATCGAAAATTGAAGTGAACTAGAGCGAGAATCGCCTAGAGAAATCGATACTATTCGATTAACGTCGATACTTGGCTTCAATTGCTTTTTAAGATTCCCCTGATTGCTTTTGAAAGGTTTGGATTAGATTGCAATTGGTCGAAAGGCATTAAAAGTGCCGTTGCTCGTCCAACGTTGGCACTCGCCCTCAAAAACAGCTTATTTTTCGCCTCATTTGTAGAACAATTCCAACAACCGACGAAAGAATTTCTCCGAATAAGCAAATCGATGCGTAAAATTACCTAAAAAGCCCTTCTAGTTTTAATATTTACCCCGGATAGTTTAAATATGCAATAAAAAAGAAAACGAGATGAGACGAAAGACCTATACGCAAAAGGGTATACAAACAAATTTTAAATAACTCT
This sequence comes from Cantharis rustica, assembly GCA_911387805.1. Classification (NCBI taxonomy): domain Eukaryota; kingdom Metazoa; phylum Arthropoda; class Insecta; order Coleoptera; family Cantharidae; genus Cantharis; species Cantharis rustica. The sequence goes on along the minus strand of OU426878.1, from coordinate 51,845,250 downwards.
CTCGATAAGTCTCTATTTCGTTATCCGAATCCTTTCTAACAAAAACCTATTTTGTGACAAGTCTCCTATATTTTCTGTTTTCTGCCCCGGGTACAAAACGAAACCGCGCGGAAAATTGTCAATTCAGTTTGCTCTGGTGTGACATGAGACACGGTAACAATAACACAGATAGCCTAGTTGACTCAGTCGATCACGGGTCGGACACGCTTCGAGCTCGATGGAATCCTATTCCATTACAGAGGGTGCTTTTCGCTATTAAAACCTCCTCTTTTTTTCAATCTATTTTAAAACGATTGTTAGCTTAACCATCAAAATCATGTTAGTTGAATGAACTTCTAAACTATTAGTGGCTCACTCGGAGCGTTATCCATTTGGACTTTACGGCCAAATAACGCTCGGCCTGTAAAAAGATATCCGAACGCGCTGGTGGCCCAGCAACTTTCCGTTATAATTTATATTAGAAAGAAAGCTAGACGGTGGAAAAGTAAAACTTTTAATTATTTTTTTGAAAAATCTGTTTTCCCAACGCCGAACAGAGGAGTACAAAGTCTTTCTAATTACGCTGATGGTACTGCTCAAACAAACCGTCTCTTTGTTTAGTAGCAGGTGTACGTATGTTCATTATTCTTGTATCCCCCTACACTTGTCATTAATTTCGCAAGTGTCTACACCCCCGTCCTCTTCGGCTTCAGAAGATTACTCGAGAAGGATGTTAATTAAAGACAAGAATGGCTATGCAAGTGCAAACCAGTGTTTCGTGTCGTCGAAACAATCTATAGCAACTTGGAGATATGTTATCGGGCAACTAAAGTACAACTTCTTAACTAAATTAAATTTATTATAAAAGTTAAATTTAAAAGTTTAAAAATACACAACATGAAACGAACAATATTTATCTGTATTTCGGGATTGTAACATTATTGAGCACGTTTCAATCATAAACTAAAGTTTCGACCCGTTTCGGTATTTTCTCATACTCGAAAATAACTTCGACGTCTGAAAATGTTACATTAGTCTGTTTTGTTTTTAAATAATAAATACGCAATTTTAAATATGGCCAAGTTTATTCTCCGACCGGGGGTGAGCGGTGTGTGTAATATAAAAAATTGATGCGAGTTTAAATACGCATAAAAAATTTAAAAAAGTAGGGTGGTGTCGATATCCAATTTAATAAAACTGATATTGTTTGGAAAGAAAATTAAATTGTTTAATGTTAAAGAAAAACTGAATTAATCTTATAGATAGCATCTATTGGAAGTAGACGCCATAAACGAGTTAAGTACATAATTCTTTCAACAGTTATATGCAGCCATCCAATTTTAAACTATCCAATTTTTCATTTCGGATTTAATAACGTCAGTTCCCGGCAATAGGGTATTTCGCCCGTTCTTCGGTCGGTCACGATCCCTATATAATATTAAGAAATGAAATTGATCTCGCGTCTCCTGCCCTGATGTTAGATAAAAGTTTGTGATTACTTTGTATAACCCGAAGTCGACTCCGGCTACGTCACGTAACGTAAAGACGTATATTCCATATATTACACTTTTTAATGAATTTAATAAAAATAAATAAAAACGTCTAATAACAAAAATTACCCTCATAATTCAAACTATATTACGTAATCTCACAATGCCTCTAACCCTATTGTCAAATTTCACAAATAAAGTGAGAATAAAGTAATCAAAAAAAGTTATTTACGGTACTTTGGATTTGTGAATAAAGTGGAAAACGTAATGAAAAAAGTACTATTAAAAATTAAGGTAGCCTAAAGTTATATAAAGTTTTTCTGTCATAAATATTATTTTTTATACGCACTTCAAAAGCAAATCTCCGAGCATCTAATGTTGGTCCAATATTGAATATTAAATTCACTATAAAAAAGATTCTATTTCATTAAATGAAAATATTAAATTCCAAATATTTTAATTTTACTTCCAAAAATATACTATATTATAATATGGCCACTCTAAACAAAATCAAACAAGGGTGAAGAAGGTGCACGATGTTAATTTAATTTTACTTTTCAATATACTATGTATTATGTACCTACTATATACAAATATTTTGTAATAAACGAAATACAATTTAAAATAATATTCGTTGTATTTTATGGGCTGCAAAAACAAATCCAATTAAATTATCTACACTCAGTCTCCCTTATTAATTCGTAGCGGCCTCAAGGCGAGCATGTATTTTATAACCAATCGCGTAAAACTTTATTTAACTTTGCATTACTTAACGTAACGTACAAAAATTAACAAATCAAACTTAAATTTTTTTATTTTTTTGAAAATAAGTGCACCAGTCGCAAGGTTCTTAAGATAATATAGAGCTAATAATTTTCTGCTTATCTCTCATAAGCCAAAACCGCCAACTTTAAATGCACATTGCGCTTGCTCTTTTTCTGGATCCTTCAGGTCCGCTTTCTAAGGTGAATCAATCTTCTTGCTTATTCCTTTTGGTTACTTTACAACCTCTTTTGTGTCTTTGCTTGTATCACTAAATTGAAGCTCCAGTCTGTCATTCCCATCTTTGAGATTCTTCAGCACCTCGCTCTTCGTCGGCTTCTCGTCTCATTAACAAAGAAGCCGACTTCTCCTCTCTCTTTCTTATCTTCCTCTGAGTATAGGAATTTATAATTTTTCACATCCATCTTCCTTTTATCCTCCATCTTGTTTCTTGTACTGTAACTATTCCAATTTTGTACCTCGTTAGTTTTTTTGCTATCTAATATAACTTTCATTACTTTAACATTGATCTTACATTCCAGCCCAAGCAACATTTTTACCTGTAAATGCCTGACCCGGCAGGCAGATTCACTGCAATTTTTCCAAAAATTTGGTCGATACATCATTTGGCCAACAGATTATTTTGCCGTATAGTTTTTGGTCGACATAATTTTTTTTATGCGTGCAAATCACAAAAATGTTTCCGTGCAAAAAAGCCGTAAAAGTTACTCAAACCCCCTGCGACAGGTCCCTGGCATCCATATTTGACAAGTCTTTGGCAGTCACCCTTGACAGACATTTTATCTTTCTCTCCTTCCTATCACTTTTCTCATCTCCTCTCCCTTTTGCATCTCCGTTCGATTTACCCTTTCCATTGCTATTTTCGTTTCCGTGTATTGTCTGTTTTTCCCTCACTCAGTATTTTGGTTTGCAACATCCACTCTCGCTCGCTTTCATTCTTCTTTCTTCTCTCTTTTATATCCCATCGGTACTTTTTTCTTCTTTATTTTGACGCACAGTTCTTTATCTAAAAACTCTATCATCTTCTTCTTTGTATTATTCTCCGATAGTGCAAAGTCTTTGACGATTATGTTGTTCTTCAGTTTCGCCTTTTCATCTCTTTCCACCTTGTCCTCCAGTTTCTAGTCATTCTCAATCTTTGTCTTATTTCTTTTATTTTTCCTTAAATGCATATTTTAATTCCTGCATCTCTTTCTTGATTTCGATATTATTTTTGCTTATCACATTGCTTAGAACATTTCTTCAATCTTGCTGGTTTCCATGTTTTGTGAGTTAGCTTTCGCTCTATCCGCTTCAGCTTTTTTTGTTCGCGTGTTCTAATTGTTTTTGTTTTTGCCGAACAGAACATTTGTCTGGATAACTTTCATGTTCTTATTTTTCTCTATTTTTTTGTCTCTTCACTCATGTGTGGTTTTATGTACTGTAGATGGTTACTCTCCTGTGTGGATCTTAATTTCGCTAGGTTCTGTAGCTTTTCCATTGTGTTATACCAATATCAAAATATTAAAAATATATCGGTTAGGTCAGCTAAAACTCCAAATTATTAAAAAATTAAGTGTAACCTAACCAAAGTGGCATTTAACATTTTTAATATTTTGAAATTTCAAAATATAAGCTCTCAAGTGTATCAACAAGAGATCTGCTCGGAATTTAACTCCGTAGGAATCCGAGGATCAACTTGGCCGAAGCCAAGATGACTAATCAGGAAATATATGAAAATTATAAATGAGGATTTAGAACACAGCAGTGTATTTGACGCCAGCAAGATTTAAACCGCAGTCTTCCGTTTTGCAATCGGTTGCTGTAGATTTTACGCCATATTGTTGGTCATATGGTACCTTCAGGTTACAAGGTCCTTTGGCGTCTTCTTTCAACCCTGTCTTATTATATTCCGTATAAAACCTGCCCTTCGGAGATTTTTCAGCATGGATTCGTAATATCAGATCAAAAACTGACCAGTGTTCTAGAACCCCCCCCCCCCCCAGTGTTTCTTTCACTGAAAGAAAAAAATTATTGAAACTCAGGGTTTCAATAATTGAGGCTGGCGTCAGGTTGTAAAAAGATATTATTCTTTCGGTCACATGGACTCTCAAATACAATTACAATATCTTATGATGAATAATCATTACTTCAAAAATAAAAATAAATCTAAAAAGGCAAAAGCTGGATATAACTTCTGCATCTGAAGGTGTCTTATATTTTAATATAACTCTGTGTTATATTAATCTGTACTACTAATGTTGTATTAAAACCAAAATGAAACTAATCAATGATCCCGCGCAAAAATAAGTTTCCACATCATTCAAACACTCAGATCAAGGCAACCAAAAAGCTACTTAACCACACACAAAATTTTATTCATTTTCAAAATATTTTAAATTGCATTATACAATAAATTTCCAAAATTGTAATGCTAAATTTTTTGATACCGGCACGCAGCTGTCGGCTTATCAATCAACTTCTTCGTTCCTTTCTTATCAAAAATATCACTTGTATTTCAAAAATTTTTGTGTTGATTAAAGTGCTTAAAAAAAGTGCTTAAGTTAATAATATTTGTCGAGCTGAGCTAATGGCGAAAACAAAATTAAGCAAAATTAAACTTTTCGTACTGACTAACATTTTGAGAGTATAGGTATATAATTATTTACACATTTGTTATTAAATGTAGTAATATCATTACATGAATAAAATAAAACAATAGAAAAAAACTGAAAATTAAAATTTAATTAAAAACAACTTAGGCGAAAGATATTCTATTAAATATCTTAATATGTACGCTATATCTTAGGCAGATATAACAAAAGAAAGAGCAAAAGAGGTAAAACCTCAATTTTGCAAAAACATATGACTTGAGTACTCTTTTGCATTAACTTATAAATTCAGCAGACTTACAAAATTATACTTCTATTGTCAATCTTATTATTTTAAAACCAATATTTATTTATAATAATTGCAAAGTAACTTTTTCGAAACGACAATATAAAAGTTATATTTTTCTGACCGTTATTAATTTTGTAAAGCACCTCTATATTTTAAGCACTAACCTAAAAAATTGAGAAAACCGAAGTGTCCAGCCGGTGCGGCCTTTAATCCGCATAATCTGCTGAAGTGCTTTCATATTATTCAATAAAATTCGCTCACCAGTGAAAGAATAAGAATGTATACCTTCAGATTCCCAATTCAAATTAAGGTTACAGTACTCAAATGTAATAGAAATTGAAATAAATTAAGTAATAATAAGGTGCTTCTAACCGTTTATTGTCTAAAAGCAACGGTTTCAAGTTACGGAATAATTATAAATTACAAAAAGTACCGTAGATTTTTAATTTAGACATTGAAACTCGGATACAGAGAAAAGTAAAACGTAGGTTTTCTGTGCGGATAGACTTGGGTATGAAAACCCCCAGGCAGAGCTATTTGATAATATTAAAAAATTTTAACTTTTCTTACATGTTATGTTTTTCTCGGAAGTATAACTTTTGTGCAGTTTACAGTTTTTGTGAATTACGAAGATTATGAAATATTTACAATAATTATTATTATGAGATGTTAGATTTATCCATTGTATGAGTGTATTTTAACTTCTGTATTGTCCTATTGTATTATACCATGTATTTATATTATACACAACCATTGCTATTGTACATTTTGTATACACAAATAAATAAATAAATGTATAGGATTATAATAATTATATTGTGTACAGTGAACATTATAATATGAGCATAACATTTTATTGCCCCAAAACTTCTGGAGTTTAACTCGTATTTTGCGATAAACGTTGAGTAGACAGTAGTATCTACTATTATAGCCGGAAAGCTTGTGAAAATTTTAATAGATTTGATTATGGAACAAACATCTACGAGGTAAAAAATCGTTGAGTTGAATTCTAATTACGTTACACATATCGGTAGTTAGCCGTAAGAATTAAGTCGGAGAGACTTAAGAACAGTATTGAAAGCTATATAATACATCTATAGTATGCTATAATGGATTTGGGATTAAACACTTTACTTTAATTTGATTGAAGTTTTGTTAAGTTTTTCCTAGTCAAAGTACCAGAATAATTTCGTAAATCTAATTTGTGAGTTTAGAAAAGTTAATATTGATTTAACGCAGTTTTGTTGGATTAATTTTGTATCTAAAATATTAAATTAACAGTTTGAGTAATTATTGGTTTATTTAGTAACCGTTTAGTTTAATAGGAAATTGAACTTGGTCCCTTGATAAAACGTAAAAAATAAAATAAACAATTTTTAGAATTCAATTTTTTACAAAGGGAGTCCCCGCAGATGTGTTCGGAGTCTTATTAAAAAGAGAGCCTGAAAAGTAATTCGAAGTTGTAATTGAAATGGTGAGAGTATAATAATTGTGTCCCAGCTTGGAATTGGTTCAATTTCAGTACTTTATATATAATATTATATATATAGATATACGCATACAAGGATTTAATTAGGAAATTTAATTGACTTTTATTGAAACTGAGATACAATACGCTGTAATAGATTTTCGTGAGCTCACATTGCAGTTAAAATTAATTACATTTGCAGCTTAAAAGTAATTTATCTTTATCTTCTCTTACAAGTTTATGTAAAAGTCGTGCTACAATAATCCTTTAAAATTTTATCTATTAGACTTAATTAACTACGTTTTCTTTCATTAAACGTAGCCGATCCTTTAATTATTTAAATTGTCAAAATTTGTGCAAATATTGCGAATAATTTAAAATCGCAGAGAGAATGTTTCGAAAGTCAAAAAACAAACTCGAGATAGTAAAAAACTGCAAGTATTTAAGTTTTGTTACGTATTTTTAATAAACCGTGGCAAAATCCAATGTCTATTAAAATTCTTGATTAAAAAAGTAATGAATCCAAGCAACGGTGTGGTAAATTAGGGCGAAGAAACAAAATTATAATAGAAATTGAAATTAGAAGAGCGAGAAGTAAACGTAGTAAAAGGAGAAAAAGAATTTGGTGGGATGAGAGGCACTCAAATGCTTTTAGAGCGAATGAGTTTTGGCCGTAGTCAATGCAGTGTTGTATGTGGAGGCCGCCAATGGTAACTAATGGGGACTAAGTGGGACGCTCTTTCAGTAGATTGCTTCTGCAGCGGCTAAATATTTCATGCGGCCGCGGCCGCGACGAGGACGAGGACGATGTGATCGATCTCAGGATTGGAATGGCCGGCGATCAGATACAGCGCCAGACTTTATTTAATTTACTCCGAGTGACGTATGAGCTTTAGCCGAAATGAGTTCTGAACGCCGATGGTATTAACTGCGAGCTTCTCACATAAATTGGTTCGGGGTTTCCGCAGTCACCGGCGTCTCACTTTAAATAATTAAATGTCAAAGTGGTGTAATCTCATAATGAACAGAGCCTAGGCGATGTTTTAGGATCTGTTTGGAGACGTGTCGAGCGTCTTCAGAAGATTAGCAGCTGATCCTTGCTGACAAATACACTATTTTCAAAATGCCTTAAAATTTTATTCCGTCAAATTGGTAACGTAATAACGTTCATTTTGAAATTACCCCAAATTAATTATTGTTAAGGATTTTCATCGTCCTTTCTATATTTTAGTATTATTTACCACGACCAACCGATTTCCATTTAAAAATTCAATTAAACTTTTAAAAGGCTCTAAAATCTTTAAGTCGAAAAATTTGCAATTAACGGATTTTAGGCAAGGAAAAGAACTTTTATTATAGTTCATTACACACAGACATACTTTGGTATTTTATTTCTTTGACAAAGGTACCCAATTCTTAATAAAACACGAAAATTAGAGCACGTGCCAATTAAGCTCCAATTACGTTTTTCACGAAAAACTTAAGCTCTCGATATTCACGCATACAAATAGAATGAATGCATTCGATGGTTTTTGTTATTGAACCGAAAACACCCTTTCAAATTTATTAAACATTCTTTAGAAGAAGTTTGTAATTAAAAGTAGGTACTGCAAGCTTCCAGATTGTGAAAATAAAGCACAATTATTTAAAAAATTTAATTTTGTAAAAATATTTTTTAATTAAATTTTAAAACAATGGACATTAAATTACGATTTGTAGCACTCGTTAACCAAAAAAGATAATTAAGATCTCGAAAAATTTTAAATTCTCAATTTTGTTCCACAAACAGAATGTAATATTTTTGCCATCCACTAATATATTAGCATAATTTCTAAACGACATGCGACATGTACTTTTTTGTAGTTCGACAGCAAGTCTTGTTGACAAACATTTTAGTTTACACAAAAATGTCCGTTATCACACATTTTTCTAAATTTAAAATTTATATGAGCAGTAAAATGTATCAAAATGTTGAAAACACAGAAAAAAACATCCCAAGTGGGACTGAGAAATTTGGTAAATGAAAAAGACATTTAAACTAGTGTACGAACCCGGTTTCGCCAGAATCAAATGCTCTTAACATCTAACATTTAGATTTTATAAATCTCAGGTCCACCATTTCTTAAATTACTAAAGATAATGTGTAGATACCACTGAAGTGCATTAATTTATTAACAAAATTTTAAAATATTCAAATTGTGAAATGTAATCAAAGCTAGCTTGGTATTAAAAAGCAATAAGCCTTTTAAAGCCTAGGTTAAATTTCAACCAAGAACAAAAATTCATTATATCTACGGTTAAACCTTTAATTACTTAATTTCATTAGTAATATCATTACTACATTATTTCTCCCCCCCCCCCCCCGTTATCAATCATCACAGAAACCTGACGAAGAAGAATAAAACTCGGTGAATAAAACTCAAATTTTGAATATTTTGGATTCTCGTTAATCTCTTCATTCACATTAGTGGTAGACCGATCACAGAGGTTTCCTATGCTGAATTACTCTTAATGTTAATTTTTCATAATTCATCGCCGTGGCCAACATTACCCCATTCATTTAAGTTTAGTTCAAAGTCGTTCAGTTTTTGTCTTATAGAATCAGTGACAATTGTGTTAAAATTACGTTAGCAATGGTGTTTGTTATTTTTAAATTATACCGCACTGACCCGTTATAACCACCCAATTTTTTTAGGTCGGTCTTATTAGATAGGTTTAATTGTAATCATCATTCTTAATAGTTCTTTTTTGTCATGAATCCACAATGATATGAATTTAGGAAGCAATCATGGGTAATGAATTTAATTTAATGGCATGCTTTCTGTCCTGCTTTCTTTAAGTTATAAATCGATGGACAACCATAAAGCTATTGTAAGTCATTAAATCATTACAAAAACATCTTGTTGATAGAAGAATAAATTTTTACTATCTTTGCTCGATTTGTTCAACGTTAAACTATCAATGTTGAATGTTACCAGTTACCATGGTAACTAGGCGTTCAGATGTACATTAATTTTATTTCGTATATCGTACACATCAGTGGTTCCCAAAGTGGTCTATATCGACCCCCAGGAATCGACGAAGATCTGTGTCAGCAAAAAAAAAATGAAAGTCCTTGAGTAGTAAATGGGTGTCAACGATAGTGGATCTCATTTAGTAGTAGTAGTTATCTAATTGGTAGTTAAACACTATTGTAAAAAAAACTATTATAGCACCTGATACGCCCCTGGATTAAATTTAAATTAACCTCCTTTCCTCATGCCTATTGGAAAGAGGTTTCAGCGCCAATCTCCTAACAATGAAAAGAAGCAAACCGGACGTCATTAATCGAGGAGATTTGAGATTAAACCTAACTAAATTGATGCCAAATATTGAAAATTTGTTAACAAGGTCTCAGGTTCATCCCTCCCACTAAAAACATTAATTTTATGCTGTTAAAAATGTAAAAATTTGTGATGTAACAGATAATAAATTTTAATTTGAAAAAATCAATACCAGGTAAGTAGGGAGTCTACCCAAAACCGAAAAACATGGCAAATGGTCTACGAGACAAAAAAGTTTGGGAACCACTGGTATACATTGTAGGATTAGGTGTATTACTTGTTCATTTAATACCTCAAAGATGTTGCCGTCAATACTTTTTAAAGGAAATACAGCCAAACTATCAACTGCAGGATAGCAATTATGATTGGTTCATTTTAAATAAGCAATCTGAAAAATTACGAAAAAATAACAGGTCAATTTAGTTTGAATAATTTAGTTTAAATATATTAAGCCAACATTTTAATTTAAAGATAAATAAAATATTTATTATAAATTGAAAAATAACTTAAAAAATGAAATTTTTAAGTATTTATTGTGGTATACTTTAGTAGTATGCAATGTATAAATAATTAAACTAAACAAATGTTAAAATAATAAATGTTAACTGTTCAGTAAAGAATACATACTTACATAGAAACATAATATTTAAAAAACATTAAAAATGACAATAATACACATTTAACAGGTTAGAACTTAGAATATTTGAATAAACAAGAAAAATAATTCTGAAAAATTACGTTACTATAGAAATCATAAAACATTTTAAAATAAAAAGTATGTAATATGATATAAAGGCCTCTATTTCACAATTATTTTTGATCATCAGTCGTATATAACATAAGAAAATGTGTCTTATTGTCATTTTTAGTGTTTTTTAAATATTTTATGTTTCTATGTATGTATTCTTTGCTGAACAGTTAAAATTTATTATTTTAACATATGTTTAGTTTAATTATTTAGAATATTTATTGTTTACGAATAAAATTTGGTAATTGACGAATCAAGTCGCTTTATTAGCAATAGGGTAATATTCTTGAAAATATTGATTTTTCAGTAAAAATGGTTTAGCGTAAAATCATCTAAAAACTAGATTTAAACCTTTTATTGTCTAAAATCAACGGCTTTCGATTTATGAATTAACGTAAGTAAAGAAATGATTAAAAACTCGAGTATTTTTTTTAAAACCCTGTATCTTTTAAACGAAACAGTTGACAAAAAATCTAAAACTTTTTTAATACAAAGTGAACAAAATAATAAACTTTAGATGTTATATCGTCTGTGCTATTAGCAAAGCATAGAAGCATTAGCTTCATAAGAAGTGGTAGCCCGTACATTGTAAAAGTGAAAATTAAGAAAAACAAATAAATGGCACTGCTTCATAAAAGTATAATTATTTCTATTAATTGAATTAGAAAGGTAGTCGGAAATGATTAAATTAAAAAGCTTTATAAAATCCATTTAGGTTTCGTTTAACAATGTGGAGATTATTATAACTTGCTCACTCGAAAGTCAACCACATAACCCTTTTAGCTGTACAAACTAGTAGCACTACATATATAGCTAGTGCAGGACTGCATTTCGATATAAACCCGCTACTCGATACATTAATGGCCCGTAATGGAGGTCTCCGGTTTAACAGATACAAGTAATTTCGATGCCATTTCTCTCAATTACCACAGATTAACTAGTGGTAGAATGTTTGGACGTATGTTGTGACCGAGCATTAAGAATGATTTATTTAGAAATATCCAAGAAAAGTTACAATTTAATTTTAAACTCGTAGCATTTGAAACAAAGTAGTAAATAAAAGATAATTTAAAAGCCATTATCGTAACGAAATGAATCGAAAATTGTTGTCCCGATGCCAAATTTTTAAAATAACAATGCAAAAGTTTTCAAAAAAATTATATCGGTCAATTTTTATGAGACATTTTAAATTAAATTTGACTGCAGAGGGTAGTTCGTAAAAGCGGCAATAAAGTACATTTATGTTTATGCGACAGAATAGAATCTGTAACGAGTTCGACTGGATTATTTGAGTGAGTCCGGTTGGAAGGATGCGCCTACGCGCTGGGGTAAAGAAACAAAATCCACCAACAAATTTTGTCTATTGTAACTTTTACAGCGACTAAACCCAAATTAAATTTCTACAAGAAACTATAACAAACTTCATTTAGTTCAAGTCGTACGATCCGCTTCCTATACATACACGCGTTCTTTCCCAGAAGCGGTCGAAATGAAAAATTCAATTTACTTTATCTCGGTTAAATCTTCTAGGATGGAAGAATAGAATAGCCTTGTTAGATGCGTAGGAAATTGTGCAGACGTACCACGACATCCAAAGTCGATATAGCAATAGTTAATTGGCGACCAGGAAAGCAATTAGAAATCGTCACTTGATTGATAGAATTTCGATAAAAACAAACACGCAATTTAATTACTCCAAAAACGTTTGGGCGTAATCAAATTTTAATTTAGTTCTATGCAGACTCTAAACTTTCTCATCTTTTGCCATAATACTTTTATTATTGAAATTTTAATTTATTGCACTGCATTCATCTCGTCGGTATTATTCTGTTTCAATAAAAATATTTTTCTCGTTTTTCCTATACGAAGTAATATTACCGACTGTTTACTATTCATTTTCTGCATGACACTCAGCTGGAATTGCACTGACCCCGATTCAATAAGTTTTTATTAATCTTAATTAGTTTTTACTGTCTTGATAATAATAAACATAAAAATTTCTCTGATTTCTGTAACCTATTTCTAATTGGTCGACTTTTTTGCTAACCTAAATAAAGGAGCAACCAAAGTACTCCAAACCCAAAGTTGTTTCAAAACGCAACCTTCTAGTAACAGTAAACACTTCATCCCTCGTTGGTAGGCCCAAATTAGTAATAACTTAGTTACGGGCAACTTCTTTGATCAGCCTCAGACTTTAAGAAATGTTTCAGTTTCCTTCCTAAAACAGGTGGCACTAAAATACCTCAATGATGCTCTCCATCATTTTGATTAATAGAATTTTAACTGGTAAGTTAAGTCCGTACTCAATTCTTATTGGTTAAATATAAACTTAATGTGCAATTTGCCCATAATGCAATAATTAATGTGGGGTTATGGAATATTCCTGACTAATAATAGCCAACCTTCAGCCTGATATAATCAATGTTGTAGCATTGTACCCTTGCCCAAATTTCTGGACCACCAAACTCTCAATCTTACTTACGAATAATTCAAAAGCAATATTTGAGTTAAGATAATGAAAACCTCTACCATTTTTGTAGCTGTTTTTACCCCCCAGACCCCCAGTCTATAACGGTTTAAACAGTATTTTGTTAGGTCTGTTTAAATCAGTGGTTCTCAAACATTTTATCTCGTAGACCTCTTGCCATGTTTTTTCTTTTTGGGCAGACCCCTACTTACGTGGTATTGAAAATTAAAATATACCAAATTAAAATTTATTATCTGTTATCTGTCAACAAAAAAATTAATGCTTTTAGTGGGAGGAATAAACCCGATATTGTTAACAAATTTTCAATATTTGACATCAATTTAGTTAGGTTTAATCTCAAACCTACAGTGATAGAATAGGAGATTGGCAACCGCGCTGAAACCCCTTTCCACTAGACATGAGGAAAGAAGGTTAATTTAAATTTTACCCAGGAGCGTATCAGGTATACTATAATGGTTTTTGCAATAGTGCCTAACTTCTAATTAGGTAACTACTACTACTACTAAAGCTCAGTTGTAAGTTAAATCAGAAAATTTGGATTAACCAATGAAATATACGTCGAAAAGCTGTTTTTAAGTAATATTATTGGTTAATCTAAATTTTTTGGTTTAACCTGTAACTGAACAACTGGACCTAAATGAGATCCACTATTTTTGACCCCCATTTACATCTCATTTACCCCCAACTTTTTTTCCGTTGACATAGATCCCTTGCAGGTCGTTTTATTATTTAAATATCCTCCAGAAAATTTAACGCTTGATAGGATTTGAAAGTCCAGCAAATTGGATAATAATTTTAAAGTTTTGAACCAAAATTTTTATAAATGTGATGGATTCATTCCTGGAATTAAACCAGATACATCACGTACCGTTAGTAGTTGATTGTGTTAACTAGTAACTACTATTCTATTGAACATTATTGCGTATCCACTATATCAAAATTTTAGAAAAACCAAAAAATGCACAAACATTTTAGAACTAAAATGTTTTCAATTTATCACAAATTAAATACTTAATATATTGCAATGCCCCAGCTATTAAGATTTGTAACAAATTTTTATTTTCTTAAAAAAAATCCTCGCTGGAGTGCATCAATAATTAATTGTAGAGCTATGAGACTCTTCTTCAAAATTTTAAGTTTAATTTTAAAATATAATTTTTAGTGTTCAATTTTTAATTTTCATCCAAATACGTCGTAACTGCACGTGGACGTTTACAGCTGCTCACGCCTCATTAATCAAAATTCGCTATAATATTTCTAATCAAACAATTAACTTCCAATTCTTATTTTTTTTTAATTTCCACCTGAATAAAAATCACTTAAATTAACTGAAAATCCACTTTTTATTATTAAATTCAGAATTACATTTTACTTAAATCATCAAAATTAAAATTATTACATCGGAATAAATATTCCTACCGCATTAGAAGCACAGCGACGACTATCCAAGGCTAACCTCGCTGAAGCCATTCTCCCACATACTTACATTGCCAACCTAATCATTTACAAATAAAATTCTATGTACAGTACACTTACAAATTTACAAATTAAATAAATCAAACTTCAAAATAATTTACAAAATAATAAAACAATGTTTTTAAAGTTTCAAAACACGACAATATAAAAAGTTTATTATTTTTTTCAAAACGTTTTCATCATCATCATCAGGCGATGTACCTTTATGGTCCGAATTGCAAGAGAAATGGAGTGGGTAGTGGAGAGATATTTTGAAAAAGTTGTATATTTTGGGGTAAATTTACTAGGGTAGAGCATAATAAAGAACAAATATAGATAAAGGAATAGTAGGTTAATTTAGAAAGGAGGGGGGGGGGAATTATTTGCTAATTATGCGAAAAAATGGGAAGGATATTATAAATGTTTAGTAGAGATGAGTTATTTAAATCAGATTGACTATTTAGTAAAGCAAGTGAATATTTGAATTTAGAAATTTCCATAGAGCTTTTCCATTACAGCTTTTTACTCTTTTGTTCTATATGTAAAATTTTGTAACCCCCCCCCCCCGTTTATGATATGTGCCTGTGTATGTGTTTTGCGAATGTCGATTTTCGTCTGTAAGTTTGTGAGATCGAGTGTGTTCATCAAATCATGTTTTGAAAGATCTACCGGTAAGACCAATGCATTTTTACGAGCATTTACAGGTGAGCTTATAAACCCCTAATTTAGTCAAAATATCCGATTTTGATTTCGGGTTATGGTAAATGTATACTGGCAATATACTAAAAAATGTATACAATTACCGGTAAATGTTTGTGTACATCTACCTTAGTCAAAGTGAGTCGACGAATATAGATAATGTGAACATAACCTCTAAATAAATCAATTAACATATTTGTTAATATTATAATGTTTTTAAATAATTTAATAAATTCTAAATGTCACAGTAGTAATTCATGCTTCAATAAAGATTAATTTAATTATTATGCTAATTTTAGTTTTTAATTAGTTTAATAAAATAGAATTAAAACTGAAATAGTATTTTATTTTTTCAAGTTTAAATTTATTTTAAAAAATTTCTAAGTGAGTATTATGGAATTACAATTATACACAATTAGGAGTCGTTTATAAATTACATTATGGAGATAAAGAGAGAGGAATTAAGACTTGCGCCATAATAGGGGAAGGGGGGAGAGTTAAATTATTATGTCACATTTGGTTTTTCTTTTATTTTTAAAATTTTAAAATATGCATTTTTAATGAATTCGTAACTGGTAAATTCAAATTCTTATATTATAATCAATATTATAATATTTTTAAATACCTGACTTAATAAATTCAAAATGACACATGCTGCAATAAAGATTAATTTAATTATTATGTTGTTTTTAATTTTGAATTAGTTTAATAAAATTAATTTAAAACTGAAATAAATTAAAATTTAGTTAAAAAAAATATCTAAGTGGATATTTTTGAATTGTAATTGAATTATACACACGTAATACATAGAGGGGGGGGGGGGGGTCAGATTATCAACTAAAACACATATACCACTCAAGATTCTAACGATGTATAGCAAAAGTCACATATGCCGGTAAGACAAAAGCTCGAATAAGTCAAAATTCAAACCACGAAAATTCCAATAAAGAATAGAAATTCTGTCAAAATAAAAACATATTTAAACATTTCAGATAATGGGGAATCCGACTTAAAACTTAAACTAACCAATTGTTACGTATGCATACAGAATGAACGATAATATCAATAAACATATTTAACCCCGCCATATTTTTCCATTCTGTAATTTTCTACTGTTGAATGTGTAAAGTTAAATTTTGTTGCTCTTTTTCAACGAAAAAATAATAGGAAAACTATATAACGACATAAATGCGATTTAGATTGCTATAACAAAATAACAGGCAAACATAGTACAAAGACACAGACTTTCTGCTTAACAAGTTATTATATGTACAGTGAGTTCGTAAAATTTGAAACAAATTTAATAAAATAGTTCACTTACTGATGTTTTCAATAGAGTTTCCATTTTGAGTTTCAATCTTTCAAATGGTAATTGATCAAAAATGTTTCCAAACCAAAAATATTTAAAAAACATTTATTATTTAAATACTTTTATAAAATTTCTGTCAGTTCTCGTTAACTGCCTAACAAATAATTGTACATCAGAAAATCACTTTGGCTGCTACTTTTCTGTAGGTATGATGAAATTTACTACTACTAATTAAAAATAAAATATTTTACTGAGTTATGAATAGTAACAGTGTATAATATATGAAATATACAAAATAATTTGTATCAAATGTTACAACTCGAAATAATTGTTTCTATATTCAATTAACTGTCGAGTTCAAATAATAAAAACTCCAAATAATTGTTGTTCATATTAATCGTTTTTAAAACATACTAAAAATCATAAAGGTGATACAATGTACTATGTTACCAGCGGTGACAAAAATGTTTCAGTAGGAATTTAGATTTGTAATTAGTTAATCTTGTGTGCGGGCGTTTGCTACTATAAATTTCAATTGGAATAAGGTTGCAAATACTTATAAAAATGTATTGCAAGTTATTGGTTTGTACTTGTAATAAATAAGTTATATCTTGCAGATAGTTCATGTTCTTGAACTATTTAGAGTTAAGTATCTAGTTATATCAATCTTAACTTGTCAAGAAAAGCAAATACTTGAAAACGCAACTCGTTTGAGAACGTGTATATAAATCACAACTTGCAGCGGATTAATTAGTTTAAATTATCGGTTAACAGAGGAGCATGCATATACATAGTATCATAATGAAATAAATTTTCGCTGCAGGGAACAACCGCGATCCAAGAACCCAACTATTCACATTAGTTTGCGGATGTAATTAGACATATAAACACCACGGGATGCTCACCCACGATCTCATAGCACACCCACTTTCTCTTTCTATAAATTATCTGCAGACATTTACTGTGGTACAATTTTTCGAATTGCGATTTGCAACGCTTATTTCAGATTGTATGGAATTTATCATGTTAATTTTGTCTGGCACAAGTTTGTGTAAACTTTGGTTTGTTCTGTTTTCTGTAGCAAACTTAACGAGCAGTCTCTGAGTTCCAGAATGCATTAACAATCTTATTATACACCATTAGCCCCAACAAATGAAAGCAATAATCGTTAATATTTGTAGCCAAAGGAAGTTCGGAATAATAGCATTTGGCACCGCGACGACCATGTTCATAACCACGATAAGATTGGGAAGCCGGCCAAACTAAAAATTGTAATGTTTATCAAATTTGTCGCAGTATTGTTTATGATGTCGGCTTCCTTGACTTCTGATAGTGATGTGTGTTCAGTGGACAAGATTTCTTATCACACAAAACACATGTGACATCGAATGACCGGAACGTGTCTTAAGCTTCGTCTATGCTAGCTTGCTAATCTCGTTGTTGCCTCGTACGCCACGTCCTATCCTCCATATATATATAGGTATATATAATGTACACATCTTTACGGTAATTAAGATTATACCAATCCTATGGAAACACCTGTCGTTGTCGTAATTGCTATACCATAATTACTTAATAAATGCTTTTTCAGCGTTACTAATTAATTCTGCAGTAGCTCCAAGCTAACGCAAGAACATAAACTTAGAATGAGGAAATGCACTTTTATTACAAATTATGTTATAAACGTGAGCTTCCTTGTGATAATTTATTAACATGTTTATCATTACACATCATACACACTTCTTTTAATTGTTGCGCTCTTGGCTTCTAGCCAATTGGTTATGCTAGACATGTTAAGAGCACAAATTGAATTCACGTTATTTTATGATAGTTATATCGAACAAGACTTAAATCCTAACCACTATAAATACAAAATTTAATCTGCTGAAATAAGTTGATCCTCGATCTGGATTAGAACCATTGCCATTAAATCTAATCTATGTTGCTTTAATTTAATTTGATTTATTTAAGTGACTGTTCTACTACTAGCCAGTATCTTGTGAGAATGCACTTCTGATTGATTTATCAGAAGTGATTAACTATCAGCTTTTGAGGAAATTCTAAAGCAATTCTAAAGCACAAAACCGAAAATATAATTCTTAAAAATCTGAGCTGAAAGCTTTGCTAAAAAATGAGTTGAATCCCGTTTAGCACCTCTACATTTACACATTAACATTTAGTCTTTTTCATGGTACCTAATCCATCATTCACTTTATTGTTTTACAGTGCCCACTTTACTCTTAACGTATTCGAAGCCTAGGCGGAAATAACAAATAAAGATTAATTTTTGTCATTAAAACAATATTAATATAAAATCTCTATTTTACAAATCTCCAGAAATCGGTCTTTACAAGCATTTGATTCCGAGTGATTCCAAAGAGTGACGGCACTTGGCTCTTGACAATATTTACTTTTACAGCAATCTATTTTTTTTTTCATTTTCTTAATTTAGAACTTTCTGTTATTGTCATTAATATATCAAGTTTTACACTTGGCACTCATGATTTCACAGAACCACAATTTTATTCTAGCAAGGTGCTAACCTTGCTAGATGCACAACCCATAGATCAAACAATTTTTGATCGATCGATCCGCATTTGATCATTCAAAATTACATTAAAATGACGCAAATAAACTATGGGCGAACTCCACATATCGATTAAATTAAGAAATAATCGATTTCAAGTTTCGTTTTTTGCATAGAAACCCCCGTAATGAGCTCAGTACTAGGCTGGTGGTTTACAACTGCAAATCAAGTAAAAAAAAAACTCTAGGTGATTCAAGACATTGCGATGAGTTCAAGACATCGTGGAGTTTATTCGCAGCGCAACAACTAAGGACTAGGTATAATCACCAGCTTAAGAACCACCTGAAATATAAGAAGCCAAAGGCAACTCTGCAGTCCTTGGACCCCCCTCCCCCTCAAAGTGAATAAAATCCAATTAATTTTTTTCTTTTTCTTCGGGAAGATACCAAATTCGCAACAGCAATAAGGAACGAATCCAGGAGCACGAGAAGGAGCAAATTGAAGCAACCATAAGCTTGAAAGACTGCAAATTTGCTGCTATGCAATCAAAATATAATTTTTATTCTTTTTAATTTTAGTTTTTAAATAAATAAAAAAGAGTACATCAAGTGGCGCCTTGGTGGGGTCGCGCAGATCAAGCGTGCACGAAGGCACCACTTTCCCAAATCCAAGCAAATTCTATAACGCTCTCATTGTAGAGTTATTGTGGATATACGATTACACAGCACATATTACATCTTTAATTGAAAATAAAATCCTAAGTTGCTTCTCTCTATCTCTAAGAGAGAACTAAACTCGAATTTTTTCTCGTCGACGAGGCGAAACTTGTCTTTTTTAAGATAGCTGGTAAAGCACGAAAAGGTTCGGTCCTGTAATAAAAAGCAACTACAAAGATCAGATTAGACGACACTGAATATATGGCACAGCCGTGGCACCCAAATAAGTACCCGATTCGATTTGATTAATGGGAGGAGCCGAGCTTTGCAGCTGTTAACATAATTTATTAAATTTATTTTAAATATAAAATCAGTGATTTTAACTCAATTTAACTTACAAATAAAGATCTGCGTATTTGCCGAGTAGGATCGGTTTAGAGGAACATATTTTGTGACCCGGAGCGCTCGCAGCGGAGGGCAGCGGAGCGGATTTACTCTATAATCTAGTCACAAGTAATTTTTGAATCAAATTATGCCAAAAAATACTTTAATAAAATAAAAACACAGTATGGGCGGGGCTAATCTTGCGAAAACAGCAAATACAGTAGCCCCTTTCTAATTTTACGGTTTTTTGAGCCTTATTGTCCAAAATTTTGAATAATCCATTAATTTGTTCATAATTAATACCATAATCTACCATAATTTTAGTAGAAAATTTTTAATTTTGTAGGAACACTTTGGGATCTATTTCACCTTATACCGCATTGCTGGTATCAACCTATTGGTCCATTCCAAATAAAATTCGACTTTTATTTTAGCAATAAGCTGAAACTCACAAGAAAAAAGCAAAAAAACAACAAATCAACCAGAGGCATCTAAACTGTCTTTATTGAGAAAAAAAAAAGAGTAATGATAATACTGCCAAAGCGCTAAAGTTGAAACTGCTTTAGTATACCGGTAAAAGTTCAAATAATTTTTTTCAAACAATTAAAAAAATTTTTGAATCTGCATTATCATGAGTAGAGCTCAGGCACGTTGGCTCTTTAAAGCGAACCGCCATTGATTTCAAAGTGAAAGATTCACGCAAATAAATTTAAATTAAATTTATTTAAATTTAAAATAAAAATAAATTTCATCGTTGCCAATCAAGAATGACTTAACGAGATTCTAGTAAGTATTGAATGAATTTACCAAAATATCATAGTAAATTAATTATAAGATTTTAAAATTAAAAAGCGTTCAAACAAAAAACCGATTAAATAAAGGACCCCCTTTGTTTTCTCCCGCCATAGGCTGACCCCCTGCTTTATGAAATATTAAAAGAGAAAATGCAGCACCTTATTCCCCGAAAATAAATTTATATTCATTTTCGTCACCTTACTTAACCGACTTTTTGTCGTTCACCTTTTTATGAAAGCAATTGCTTTTTTATTTTACTGCCGGCGTAAAATAAAATGAAATTTCAAGTTGAACCTTTTTTTATTAAATAAAAATTAATTTTGATAAATTTGTGAAATTTTAGGTTGTTTCTAATTTTGTGGTTCTGCTTTTTCTTTGGAAAACGTGTCCTTTATTAGTATACAAGATTATTGGAGACAAAGACTTAAGGATTTTTTACCAAAGAGCTTTGCAGGAACACCGTGTATACTTTATATAGTTTTATTTAATAGAAACTGCATAAAAATATAATGTTATTTGTTGTTGAATTGTTTTATAAGTTAGAGCAAGTGCGGTTGATGTAAGACTCAAGATTTCAAGTAAAGCTCTGGTGATCGATAAAGTGGAAAGCATTTAAACATGACACGAGAGGAAGTAGTATTTCTTTAATATTAAAAAAAATCAGTTGATGTGTAGATTGTAAATGCTGAGGACAAGCTTAAGTCAAATTACCGTCGATAAATAATTGATAATCCTGCCATCCTATACTGGCAATGACTACCGACGTTAAAATTGGCATTTTAAGTTGCTATTAAGATCCGAGACTAAAACCGTAATAATAATAATAATACAAAAAAATTTAATTACATTTTTTAATATTGTAAAGAGCAATTTAAATATCGTCTATTGTACACTCGTGAGATTTTCTTTTCATTAATTTTCTTTCGGCCATAAGACGTCCCCAATGCCGCAGTCTGCAAGTCACTGAACTATAATCATGTAAAAATACAAATTTAATAAAAACGCGACAGTAAAGCAGTGTGTCAAACTATAAAAAATATGAAAATTTAAAAACATATTTTTAATTAAAAAAGTAATTTATTTAGTCCGACGGTTATTCTCGCTCGCGCTTTGAAAATTTTTCTACACATTTCGTTCTTTTCCAAATTTATTATACCCTACATAATTAGTAATTTTCATTTTTGTGTTTGCATCGCAGTAATTAGAAAAGTTGTGTAAATCTGGGAGAAAAATTAATAAAAACGTGTATAAATAATTATTTTGGAAGGCGGTGTACGTACAGTAAAACCAAATATAGAAAAGTGGCTTCGTCGTGATTTAACCGATAACTATCGATTAATTGATGCTCAATTACGTTTTCGTCCAAGTCTTTGTATATTTTTAGAGCACTAAAAGGACATAATAATTTTGAGAAGTAATTCGGGGCCACCCCACGTTAGGGGTACCTGTTGCATGCCACCACCGATCGTATCCCGCGAAGATAAAACCTGCTGCCGCATGTAGTTCGCAGCAGTAATCCAAACTCAATTTAATTATTAATTTTATCCAGCGGATACGTTAAATTTTGACACTTTTAATGGGTTTTCGTCACGAAAAGTGCATCCATTATTTTTAAAATGTCATTGACCGATGCGGTTAATAAGTGTAATGACCAGCGTCGTATCATCTCCTATTCATCTAACAAGCAGGGATTCAATTTCAACTAGAAACTATTACTAATTACATGTCTTGTCTAACAAAGATGCTTGAATTTAATTGGACGCTTGTAACTGGAGATTAGCAAAGCTTCAGGGTCAGCTCGACACTCTTAACGCTTTAACTTAACCGACTATAAAGCTCTCAAAATCCCTGCGTAATACTTAACATGAAATGTGTATCCAGAAACTCAAAGTGCCATATTTGTTCCGATTAAGTGTTGGAAGGTCGATCTAGCAGAACTAATGAACCAGTGACGTCGGGTGGGGGCTAATCTCGGTTGTCCAATAAATTCGAGAATAACGTGGATTTTTGCATTTGCTTTTCGATCAGATAATCAAATCGATTTGTTGGGCAGAAGGTAAATATCGGGTATATTGAAAGTAGTTAAGAAGCGCCCACATGCCGATAATAATTAGTATCGCAATTGTTGAAAGTACGAACTTCCTCCTCGTAGATTTGTATAACAATAGGGCGAAATGGAACGATCATTAATAAATGTATAATACAGGTTCAATTTCAAGTCGAAAATAAAATTAATGAGACCAATATGTAGGAGTAGGTGAGATAGTCATTAAAAGAGAAGATTCGTTTCGAGTCCCCAAGAGTTAGTTAATCGGCTTCGTTTGGTGTTAGTAAACGATTCTCCCCTTGGACACGACTGGCACGGCTTCATTATACATTCTAACATCTTGGCACGAGATTTAATTAGAGACAAAATACAGATCGACTCGCCTCTCATTACTGTTCAAATTACAACATTCATGTGCTATTTCGGTTACAAAAGGATTTGTTAATTGGAGCTCGAACCGCGCAATTATTTTTGCGACGATGTAATTTGCAAAATAATAGCGTAAAATTTATAAAGCAATTTATAAAATAAAAATATTGTTTTAGTGAACCGCTAATTACAAGTATCTGCGAACTACACTTACGATCCCTAACGTGGCGTTGGTTGGTGTTATTAAGGGAGGAAATTCAATTTGTAGATTTAATTATAAGTAAGTGTGTAGTTTGGTGCATGCTGCTTGTTACATTTAATACATCTGGCAAGGTTTAAAATTACCATGAAGAACACTTCATCACGGCATACACTGTTGTAGCTCATTATTGTTCTGGCAGCGTCTGGTGCTTAGAAGAGCTGAAAAGAGCCGAGTTGCATATTCTTCATAATTGAGGATACAGAAAATGCGGTAGGGCCATTATTAATAAAAACCAAAGTAAAGAACGCTCTAAACGCACTTATTGCACGTTATATAAGGAATATAAGCATATTGAAAATGCCATCCTCCTTCGCCCTATCTATCTGAGAAAGCAATATAACTTATCGGGGTCTCGAACACAATCGAGATCGAGGATTATATTGGTTGGGATTTTAAACGATTCATTATATTCTGCACGCATACCGCAGCCTCCTTATTGAGCGATAATTGATTTGCTTTCCATTTGAGTTATACTTGGAATTGCAACAGTTCGATGTCTTCTGATAGCGATTCAATTCTACCAACGACTTTGTAATGTCCATTCTAGGGACTACGTTATTGCCTTTAGGATATACGTTTTACGACTCTTTTGATCCATATCGAGTTTCTGCATACCAAATACTAAATTGTTTTATCGCGCCAAAACAATCTCAATTTTTGTAACCAATATGTGCGGATAAACGAAAATAAAAATTTTTTCCATTATACGTTAATAAATTTTATTCAGAAACAAAACAGAACTGTGATATATTCGATCATCGAGCAAAGAAATTGCTAGTTTCTAATAATAAAAAAGGAACCGGGGTGTGTGTGTGTGTGTGTGTGTTACTTCAGTCGATCTGTTGATTCGTTCTCACTTTCTCTTTTTATTCATTTCGACGCTTACGAGAAAATGCAATTCCTTTAGCGTCCGAATTCACTTCGCTCCTCACCTTCTCAGGGGTTTGGACAGTTGAAAGATTTCCAATATACGCTCTACCCAATTTCCTCGTCGCGATATCCGCTTCGGACTCTTGAATTTAACTCCCTTCAATTTCAGATGATTTTGAATGATAAATACGTTTCTTATTATGTACATAATGCAATGCACGGGCATAGGTAAGTGTACGTTTTTCGTTCTCAATTAATCGCGAGAAAAAGCTACGAATGCTCATTTGTGTCGGTGCTTAAAAGGATAATATATTAGTTTTATATAAACATATAGCAATGTCGTGATCTGCGCGGTCATACCGGCGACGGATAACCCCGAGGGCAAACTAAACTCGTATAACATATAACCGACTGAACAGCAAATGGCTTTTTCTTTGAGTATAATTTCTAGAAGGAAATTGAGAAAATCTCTTATATTTCCCTTTTTCATTTTCTTTAGGCCGATCATTTTTCATGCCATCTCCATCCGATCCCGTATAGTACGGCGGCTACTCCCGGTCCAGTTCAATTAAGATGGTGGCGGTCCGCCGGGATCCGCGGCTTCCACAGATATATGATAGCTCAGAGCCACATGATCATCTCTCGTCCATCTGCAGCGGCATTATACCATTGCAGAACACATAAACAAGGCTTCTTACAAAACTAAGTGTCACCATTTACGTCGAATATTCGTATAAATGCTGGACATTAAGTACTACATGGATAAATTCCTAACGCTGGCCGCTCGACAATAAACAACGTAAACTCGTACTGCGTTGTTCGTATATTGATTCGTAAATGTAAGAAGCTTAAGTTGATGTTTAAATCACGCTTAGTGAAGGGAAATACCGGTTTAGTGCTTAGGACAATACCGAAGCTACAAATATATGTACGTGTACAAGTTAAGCTCGTGTATATACTTTAAATGACACATCCACAAGAATAGTATGATCGAGAAATGTGACTCTGTGCAGGGGTCACCAGGAGTCCTGCAGAGGAACGAATGGACGTTTCGTAAGAAAACACGATGTTACCGTTCACGTTTATGGCATAACATAACTAACACGGCCATGTTAATATAATATAAAATTGCCGGTAACACAATAGAGGCGAACGGCAAAAATCCTGTAACAGGATAAATTAAATTAATCGGTAAAACGTGTGTAAAGTTCAAATAAATGAAACATGTCGAGATATTATTTGAAAGAAAATAATAAACAGCGACAGGCCTATAGGTGACAGGTTATAAAATCAGCACACAAACACGCGGGAACATTGCGAAACCCGGATAATGGAAGATTGAATAAGAGTAGAAGACACAGGATGTAACCAAGACAGGAGGATCTGCGACAAATAGACGGCCGAGGTGGGGACGCCGTTCCAATATAGAAAGCTCCGTGTTGAAATCCTTGATGAAAACTCGTCGACGTACAATGCCACATGCACCGACACATTTAATTGATATTTTTCATTTTGCGTGCCACCACCATCCAGCAATTTTTACGTTATCGGCTTTTTGCGTTGCGCTAATGAAGGTTAATACAGCAAGTTAATGGAAAAATTATCCAAGTGAAAATTTCTCATTAAGGCGTCACCAAAATGCACCCGAAAAGACAAAAAGCACATTGTAATAGTGGTTGTGTCGTCTTCGGCAGGGCGTGTAATTACAATAACTTAACGAGGCAGGCGCCTTTGATATCTTTGACCGATGAGAAAGACGAAGCTTCGGTGTGAATATAAATCCTCCCTGTATATATTGACATCGGCAACATAAGCTTAGGGTTCGAGCCAAGCTATTACTTCTCTACCTCTTATCTTAATTAGATCGCTCGCAGAATGAAAAGAATCCATATTTTCGATTTTATTTGAACTAATTTACATCCTTAAATTGAAAATTCTATCTGGCGATACTTTGGGCGCAGTTACCATTTCGGCGACGTTTATTAATATCCTGCACCGAGAAAAGTCGTTACTCAAGTTTTTAATTTATGCGGGTAACGAGCAAATTAGAACCACAGTTTCTGCGTTGACCTAAGAATGTTAACGACATGTATACTGCATTAATTACTGGCGCACTTGGAATACTTGATGCGATTACGGTGAATGCACGGCAGTAATGCGAGCCAGTACAGCGTAATGAATGGCGTTACTTAGGGCCTTTGTGGTACGTCAACATCCTAACCACCGTAATTATAATTAAACTCGACTACAAAACTACTATGCTACACATACTACATTTTAGCACAACTCAAAACAAACTTTTGATGTCGTCCAACTCGGCATTTTCCAAATTGCAGAGATTTAAAGGCGAGAAAAAAGTTCGACTTGCACAGGCCTAATTTGCAAGAATCTGAAAATTCAAACACACCCTTTAGATATAATGAATTTTGGCGTGGCAATTATTTATCCTGGGCTTAAATTAAAGTGGGCACATGCAGCTGACGGAACTGTAGAGGTTTGGGGTGTTAGTGTATGCATAGAGAGCTTTTGGAGCTTGTTTGCTTAATTATCTCTTGCTGCTCTTAGTCGCGACTTCAGTAGTTTACACGTAAAACACTGCCATCCAGACAAGCCAATCGCTTTTATCTCCTTCCGACGACAGGAATAAGATAGTCCTTCTCTTCTAGTTATTTTCGAACCCGCTTTTTTCATGTAAGCAATTTACATCTCACTTGCTTTTAATTACATTTTGTTTTATTTATTTTTGCGAGACCTTTGATTTAATTTTTCCTTTTCTTCCAAACGCGAGGATTTGTTTTGAATTGTTTTCGACCGTTGTATATGTCTCATTATTTAAAGTCGCATTCGAGTAACCTCTTATGAATGTTTCATTATCCGCTCTTATGTTTTTTACTGCTTTAAGAAATACTTTTCCTTGCCAATTATAAGGTTTTATCTGCACTCACAATTCACCATAGTCCTCCAATTATGGGCGCAATTAAACCAAATGTAGTTTATCTCCTTAATTATTGTTCCAAGTGGAAATTTAATTTAATTTAGGTAGCGCATACATGTGTTTGTTTGTTTGTTTTACCTACCCATTTCTTAATTGCAGAGTCTCATCATCAAAATCTTTTCGGTTGTTATACAAACTCAAGCGAGCTTTTCTTTTATACAACAAATAATAACGTAATATTGCCTCGGCAAACAAACAATTTGATTTTATATAAACAGACTAAGGGTTTATTAGTTCGTTTACCGCATTATTTAATATATAATTAATGTCCTAGACGTTTTGACCTAAACAGCAATTTGAATAGTAATTAGAACCGCGCAATTACCATAAGTCAATATTTATGTATTTAAAATTAACATAACAATACTTTCATTATAATACATAGATAATTAACCACCGACACCCGTGCGCACCTTCGGCTATACGGAAAAAATTCGAAAATCTAATTTAGAATTTTAATTGATTAAATTATCTTCTGCAAATCTTTGCTTCGGGAAAAGATCATTACTATAAATAACCAATTTTTCAATTTGAGATTTTAATGTAGATTTGTATGAAAATCCATTCCAGTGTAAACAACATGCAAATTGGTAAAAACGGAAGTTAATAGAATACAAACATCACAAAGAAATTTATAGTCCGCTACGAAAATGGTTTAAAAATTAACTCTCCTACCTACTACGTTGTTATACATAAAATGCAACTAATTTTTTAAAAATACAAACTAAATACCAACTTTCCAATATAACTTACTGAAAATTGGGAAGCGAAAAATTAGTATTATTTAATTATTTTCAAAAATCCGCTTTCTTCAAACTTTTAAACAGATTTAACCAAAAACGTCTTTAAATTCAGGTTATTATGTAAGATTTAATTCGTTTTGGAAGCATTCGCTTTTGTCAATTGTCCTATGCAAATACGGTTCAAGCAGGGTTACGCTGTATACGGGAGCCACTATTGTATAAATACAAAAAAATAAGTGCCTTAACTGTTGGTTACGTTAGTATGTTATACATAATCACGATCAATATTTTATAAAAATAACGTTTGACCCATGCCATGATAAAAATAAATTTTAATGCTTGGAAAAAATTTCTTCCAATTAACGAAAACATTAATTTGAATGTTGCTATTATGAAACTCTTTATTCCAACAGCTCTAATTGAAAAATATTAAATTGGTAAAAAAGTATGGACTTTGAATCGAATAATGTTATATACAATTTTAAATTTTTTAATCAAAACTACCCGATGATATTTAAAAAACCTACAATATTTTAGAAATATTACAAAATAGGCTTAATTGACTGTCAGTATTTTTAAAACACAATTTTTTATACGAAGATTTATTTAATTGTAGACCGGTTATTTAAAATTAATCTAATGGGTAATTCTCATTAGTATCCTGTTGCGTTTGATAATATAGTCGCATTAAACGTAAATTTAATGAATTTAGGTATATGAGAAGAATTAAATAGTTAGCAAGCCATAAGTAAATTGAAAATAATTCTTTTATATCTAAAATTCTAATATACTCATAGCTGAAGCTTCCAGCCCTACAAAATAAATAAAAATATATTTTTATAAAAAAGTAATTGTTTCTATTTTAAGTTTAATTTCTATTTGGTATAGAAAGAAACTGTAGGCTCACGTAAAGATGTTGATTTATTTGCCTGAAACAAATTTTACAGGTAAAATAATTTATTTAACATCCTTTTCCTATTCGTATTATATTATAGACTTTCGAATGTAAATATTTGCTGCAATCTTAGTTAATACTTAATTATATCTAGTGCAGGTTGAGTGCCCGTGATAGTACAAATTTCTAAGATGCTTCTCAATTATAGTTGTAGCAGTCATAAGTAATGAATTTGATTTAATTACATACTTTCTGTTCGGAATCTTTAGTGAAAAAGCTTTAGTACTGCTCTGTTTTAATTAAAAAAAAACAGAACATTTAAATTCTTATGAATTATTTCTACAAAAATATGTTATAACTTCAGTTTTCAACTCTAGCTGTTTATTTTATTTTAATTTTATGTTGAAAGTTCAATTTTGTGTCGTTTTGTGTCGTCACATACTTGAATTTAAAACTTATGTTTGTGCTTTTATTTTTATTTATTCAAGTTTGACCGAATTCTGGAAATTTACTACTCATTTTTTTCTAAAAAATGAGTTTCTTTTTTGTAAGTAAGTGAAAAATAAAATTTGCTAAACATTTTGAACTTCCCAGATAGAAAGGATGGTGATACCGAAAGAGCCTTTTTTACTACTGTTGTCCATTTAGCATTAGATTTTTGGAGTTTATATGCCAAAAAAAAATTTTTGTCTATTGGAAATTTTACAGAAGCCCAAAAATTAAAGAATCAGAATTGAAGTATTTGAATGAAGCGCTTAATGGTCATATAAAGTTCATCTTATGATAGATTTAAAAGAGTTCAGAAGAAGAAATTATTCCTAAGGATCCAAAAGGAGTATAAAAAAAACCACAAACGGCAACAGCCCCTATTGGAAACTGCAGACTCATAAGCTTACTCATGTAGTTAGCCAAAAAAAAATTGCAATAAAAAAATGACCCAGAGACAAAGAAAACAAGGAAATAAAGATTAAATAAAGAATTTTAAAAGAAAGATCCTGAAAGAGCAGAAGAACATAAATAATTCCGGTTATATCAAAGTTTATGAGTTAAAAGGTTAAGTTAGATTAGATTTTTACTTTTTAACGTTTTAACTTTTTTTTACGGTTAAAAGCTCTATGATAATAAACTCAAAAATAAAAAATAATAAATTTTAGCTGGGAAAACTTATTATCTTGTTTATTTGTTATTACTGTAAAATAGTTCACACAGTTAAAAAAATATGCCTAATTATTAACAGTAAACTAACTCCTTCCTTTATAATACCCTCATAAGGTGGTTAGGTTAGATTAATTTTTTATTATAATAAAATAATGAGGATTTGTTGTTGCCTTTAAGCTTTATCATATTTCCTGACATAGATACTGGTATCTTTCCAAAATGATCTAAATACCTTAGGTTCAACAAAATTTGAAAATTTGTAAAAAATTTCGTTAGCTTGTGAACGAGCAATAAATTAAAATTTAATATATCCTTAAAAATTTCGAAATAACGAAAAAAAATAATCTTTCTTATTTGTATAGTTTTTACAATAATACTATTTATAAATTTCTTCATTGTATTTATGAAAGTTTCATCGATTTATAAAAACTTTATAAAAAAATATATTGCAGTGTTATGCTTTTTAAATTTCGAGGTTGATGTTAAATATCACATATAAACAAAATTGCACTTTCAAACTTAAATTTAACTTACTTACGTTTTATTTTTGAAAATAAATTTTATATCTGTTCCTTTTTTAGTTGTAAGATATTAAAAACAAATATCTTTTTTACATCATATTTTTTTACTATTTATCACTTTAATTTCAAAACTCTCTTAAATCTCTGAAAGTAATCAAAATTTTATTTTAACATAAATGAAAATAACAATAACAATGCTTTTAATCAACATTTTATCTTGAGAAATATAACAAAAAAGTACAAATTTTTTAACAAATTCCAAGTACCTTACAATCGGAACACGTCAATATATAAAAATAGTCAGACTTGTTTGCTAAGTCATTAGTCTCACATTACAAGTAGTTTTGTTACTTCTCGTTTATTGGTCTGGTGTAAACAAATTACTGCCTATTTATGAGCAAGTGAAAGATGTCTTGATCGACTTGAACTACATGTAAAAGTTATTTAACACAGATTTACATCTGTTTTATTTTATTTGCAGTTCATTTCACACCTGTGACTCACGTGGTATGGGTCAATAAATATTCCGTATATATATTTCCATTGTCAGCTATAATATTATTACCTCATCAGATGGAGTCAGTTTCAGGGTATTGAAAGCATATGGGGAAGAGATAGTTAAAATAGCAAACAAAGGAAGATTAAAAAAATTTATTTTTGAAGACAAGGAAAACATTTCATTAGTTATGGCTACTGAGATACGCGAATGCTTGGTCATTCATTCGTTTAATATTTAAAATATATACTAGATTCTCTGATTTTGTCTTTATATATGTGTAATATTATGTTATCAAAAGTTGGTAATTTTCTCATTAATTAACTAATGGCAACTTTCGTGATTATTCATTGCCTGTCAAGTCTTACAAATTCTTGTATCCAAAAACAAAATTGAAACATTTGCATACTCTAATTTTCAGTCAAAAGAAAGTTTCATAGAAATGACTCAAGTTGAAATAAAATGCGTAAACTAAAGGTTAAAATTAGTACCGTATTTTGTCAGTATTATTTGCCACTTCTTGAATTGGAATAATACTAAGGAAATTATATATTCAGGGCGCCTCAGTAAATTACAACCCTTTGCAATATCAATTATTAAATTAAATAGAGTATTCGCCCATATATCAGATTTTCTTTAGATAAATTCAATTATTTTATTAAGCATTGCTTAGACCAAGCTAAAGCTTGTTAATTTTTAGTTTCTATTTTGAGAAAAAATAACTCGAAAATGCCCATTTTAAAATTTCCTAACAATTTCTTGTAGAAAATCTATTTCTCATTTATTTTATATTTTTTGAATATTTTTATTCCTACATTGTCAAAAGTGGTGAACTAACGTCTTTTCTGAATGGTGTAAAAATCGTTTACTGTTCAACTCGATTGCAGTCATGATTCAATTGATCCATTATAAGATCCAAACTTTTATTAGGTTGGTAATTTAAAATCATTAACATTTTGGCCGATTAATCACCACTAAACCCTAAGTAATTAAAGCATTTTTAGCCGACCAAAGTAAAGCACGGAGGATCATAAACCTCACCCAGTATCGTACATTAATATACAAGGTTAATATAGTAGTTAGTGTCTCTGGAGGTTGCACTGGTGCATCTCTTAACGCAGAAAAAGGTAAAAAACACTGGAGGGAGCGGAACGACGGCACCCAGAGCGTCTCAGAGTGGCAGGCATTCAAAATAGAAAGGTGGATTACCAGACTTATCTCTATCATAAGCAGATGGGTTTTAAAAGTCATTATTTAAAAGTAGCAAAAGTAATAAACAATAAATTAAAAACTACGGAGATGGCTTTCTAACGGAGAACTAACCTTAACCAAAGAAGAGAAAGAGGAAAACTATGATGACCTGGAAAAATGCGGATAATGCTATGAAAAGCAATAACTTGGTATAATGGCATTTAAGTGTGATAAAAGCCCACTGTTTTAACGTAAATCTCGTCTACGTGTATAAAAATAATTAGAAATTTTATTGTTTAATAAATCCGTTCGATTTTAAATTTTAATATTTTATAAATTAATTTTAAGGTTTTCTTCAAAAACTTATAAATTACTAAGAAGCTCAGAGCTTTATCCACAGATAAAGGCCCCCCCCCCCCGGTTTCAAATTCTAAAAGTTTATATGGATATTCATCTAAAGATAGAATACATTATTAAATAAAAATTTTAAGAGAATATTTAACCTAAATATTAAAATAACCCGAATAAACTATGGACGAACTTGATAATGTTAAATAATTTCGAAAATAATTGATTTTTGCATAAGAAACACGTAAAAAAACTTTTTCTTGATGCGTTTTAATTCATTAATTATAGACGAATGTAATTTAAAAACAAACATCCGCGTCTTTGGCGAGTAGGACCGGTCTAGGTGGATATTTTAGTGAGTATATCGCTTGTCAAAACGGCGCCAAGCGGTCGGAGCGAAGAAGACTGAAGTGTATGCTGCGTAAGATTGGTTTGGACAAACGCAACCACGGCAAATCTTGGATTCATCGTAAAATCTATCACATGTATAATTTTCGAATGCAAATTATGCCTTAAAATACGTTAATAAAATAAAAATATACCATGGGCGAGGTTTACTCTTATGAAAACAGCCAATATAGTAACCACTTTTTAATTTTATGGTTTTTTGGGCTTTATTGCCTGAATTTTTAGATAATCCATAAATTTTAATGTTTAATTTTGTAATACCTCACAATCTACCATAATTTCATTAAAAAATTTTTAATTCGTGGTGTCATTTTGGCATCTGTTCTCTAAAATTTTATCTTTATAAAAATATAGAATAATATATTATAATTTTTTTTAAATTATGCATGGAATAGTTAAAATAACATTTTGACGTCACATTCACAGACGACGAGTCGCCATTGCCCGGACTCAAATCCGGAACCTTGGAATTAGCAGTTAGTCGTGTTAATTGTTAGGCTGTATCTAGTTGAAATAATTCTTCAAAGTAAACAGATTTAATAGAATACTTTTCCTTAGTTTCATACCAAAATTAGGTACTAATTTGGCATTTAATCAAAAGTTGGGTGCACTTCCGGTTGTAAGGGACAAGCTAGCTGACAGTTAGTGTAGCAAGTTGTGGAACGATGGAAGAACAAGAATTAATTAGCACCTAATTTTAGATGTAGGTACTAATTTTTGTTTTTGGTGGCTTGGATGACCAGTTAGGGGAAAAAGTCCCAAGTGTAAATGTAGAATACCTGAATGAAAATTCAAAGTTTCTAGCTGAGATAGTAACGCGTAACGTCCAGGTTCATTTCCCTACAATAATAATTAACAATGTCCAAATTTTTTGATTCAGATGTGGGGTTTTCTTCTGATGGCAAACTAAAGTGCATTTCCGATTTATATCTGCTCAAAAGTAGCTAATGAATGAACTGACGATTTGTTAGGACGTCATGTGATTAGTAAGGATAATTGAGAGAGTCTTATCGAAAACTTTTTATCTCTTTATTTTGTCACATAAAGGTTTAATTTTTATATTGCCGTCTCGTAATACACAATAATATCAATATCGCGTAGTGTTCAATTGCTTTTATGATCAATAAAGTTCAAAATAGTTGCTCGAATAATATAAACAGTGTAGCATATTAAAATTTAGATTCAGTTGATGAAATAAATACAAAAATTGAATCCAATTACTTCTAGATGACTGTTAAATTGAAATTTATCGATAAAATATTCCGTGTTTGAAATTACAAAAAGAATAACGTTTAAATGAATACCTTTATGGAATTTTCAATTATTGAAAAAGAAAATGAAGCAGTACTTGATTTTATACACGTGTGATCTTTAATCATACTTCGTTAGATTTTATCAATTTAAAATACCGGAGCGAGTCAGAGATCCTTGTTGTGTGCAATATCCTGACGAGCTTGTTAGCGTCTAAAAGGGATTTAGATAAACTGGACGACGTGCGAGATGAATAAAGCGCAATTGGAGTGATATACATAACTCGGCCTCGATCGATAGATGTAAATCAATCACATGCTAGATTAATTAAAAATTTTCAAACAAGCAAAAGATTGTCTAATCTAGCGGAACAATAACAAAAAACAATTCGGTAATTCGAGAGATATAATTTAATTAAATCTCGATGACTGTTCCATTAAGATTAACAATTGAAACGACGAGAATGATTAAAATGCTAAAAGCAAATCTAAATTAGTAAATCTGTAAATCATATTTATAAAAGTTTGTTGTTCACTGCACGTAACGATCATTAATAGTTATCACTTTTTTTAAACAAAACTTCATATCGCATAAATTCAAGCAATTTTAAAATAGTGACGTAGTACTCACAAACTTTAGAAAATATGTTTCCAGTCAAAAAGTACTTTAACTAAAATTGCATACAAACAAACAAAATTTGCAGCCAAGAGTTGAAATGAAAAGAAAACGTGACAAGCATACAAGCAAAAATTGAAATAAAATATATTTTGACCACCCTCTTCGCGTGTCCCATTTATGTTGCAGGAAATTAAATTGAAAATTCTTTCAAATTAGAAAATTGAACTTTCGAAATAATCTATTAGTGGAGGCCTAAAAGTTACCTCAACAAAAAAGTTTGAAACTTATTTTGTGCTTTTATAGCGCAAAACTTAATCCTAACAGTAATAAAAGAGTAATTGTTGCGATGATTCATTTAAATAAAAGTGCGAAGCTCGAAACGACAGTTAGAGTACATTTTTCCTGATTATTATGAATTTCCGCGTCGTGTTCGGCCGTTGCTCCCTGATTGGCACAAATCCTCGCATGTCCCGCTGGGGAATGTTTTAATCAGACTTATAGTCCTCTGTTGATTGCCTGCACTGACACTGAAACAAATTAATGGAAAACTTTCCACTAACTTACACCAAGCACCTCGTCGGCGCAATTGAAAAGCAGATCTCATTAAATAAACTGGAAATTTAACTAACGGCCAAAATATTGCAAAAAAATATTTACACTTAAGGTGAAGGTAACGTGCACGAAATTTCATTTAAAATCATATTTGAATTTTTGAATAATAAAGCTTTCTAGGCATCAGAAAATGTATTACACTTCTTTACTCGCTTACGCGTGTTCCTCTCTTTTCCAATTTCCACCGTTTCAATTTCAAAACTGGAGATCGATCTATTTTTATCTCGTCCATCAGTAATCACAAAAACATTTACTTTGTAGTCTCGGTCAATCCTTCCAAATTGAAATCTACAAACACTATTTGATACATCGTTAGGTCTAAGTATTTACGACCATCAATGACGCACATCAAATTTAGGCAGCGGTATGAATAAATGATTAGGTATAGAGAGTGTCGTTTACTTTGCGATTTCGGTATAATTGAAAAAGGAGAAACTGACGATAGTGACCGACAATGTCACAAAATTGTAACGGGATCCACGTGACAGGTTTCTGATTGAAAAATACGAAGGCAATGCTTTTGCTTCCTCGAGAACAAGATTGAGACAGGGTGAGACAACA
This sequence comes from Cantharis rustica, assembly GCA_911387805.1. Taxonomy (NCBI): domain Eukaryota; kingdom Metazoa; phylum Arthropoda; class Insecta; order Coleoptera; family Cantharidae; genus Cantharis; species Cantharis rustica. The sequence goes on along the minus strand of OU426878.1, from coordinate 51,808,921 downwards.
CCAAGGGATTTGTACTTTAATCTTAAATTCCATTTATTTTTTCAAGTGTGAACATTAATTAAAATTGAAAATTATTAGCCACATTTGTCAATTTGATTTAAAAACTTCTCTACGTGCACAAAATACACCCGATATAACGTCGGATTAACATCGTAAATTAATTTTTCCAAGCAGAGGTTCTTAATCATGCATTTATAATGTAAATCCGAAATATTTTTTCCGTTATGCAGAGGAGACGCGAGGATAATCGGTGAAAAATAGAAAGAAATTTTTTAGTTATCCAAACATCGACTTTCTAATTCGGTTTTAGAATTGAACTTTAACATTGGACTGAACTGGATAGGTCATATCGTAACTATTTATAATTGAATGCCATTGGACCGATCATCGCATTAATCTAAATCTCTGCGGCATATCTGAATTTGAATTTATTATACCTCGCATATACGAGTTCCTCAATTAACGCTGTACTTGATTGGGGTTCTTCAAACTTTTTAATGGCCCAAAGAAATTAAAACTCATCCAGCCAATTATTTTAATGTCGATTGTTGTGAGAATAGTTTGTTTGATTTTTAACTATTTGCCATTAGCTACCGTATTGATTCGGCAAATAATAGTCGGCGTGTATGGTATTAATTAGCCAGCAGTTCCCAGCGGCTGCCGAGATAACTATTGTGATAGAGACCCCTGCGCAGAATAACTAAGAGTTAATCAGCCGCTTGTTAACATTAACGAACTCGCTATTGTCACTAGACCGCCACTAAAAATGTCATTCAGGTCGATAACGAAGCTTTTCAGATCGCAGTGTGGCTCTTGTTACTGAGCTTTGTGCGTGCGTATGCATTGAAAGCTTTCAATTTCTACACGTACAAGAGTCCAGGATGAGAATCGGAACATACGATATCGTAAAACTAATGTTTTAGACAAACAACCCCACGAAAATACTGATACGTGCCGAGAATTGGTTAATAGATCAAATTGTTAATGTGCTATCGTTAACCAATCAGGTAGGCTCATCGGGCTATTCTACATAATCAAATTAAAATAGTTGCACATTACCTCATAAATATACAACAATATACAGTTTCACCCTTAATGTTCGGTAATAATGTCGCTTTAAGACATGCATTGATGTAGACGCGGCCTTGTTAGCACTAATGAAATGGCATGTGGCTTCTCTGACTGTTCACTAACGAGCGAATAGCCCTGTTACACTAATGAGAAAAGCTTGGACGTGAAAAGCTCATTACGTTCCAAAGTGTTGCGGACAGTCAAACATGGAGCAATGTGCATACAGTAATGACTGTTGTACTTACGTGCCAGTATTTTCATTACAAACCACATCAAAATTTTACTGCCGAATTATAATAATCTCCTTCGAGTATCAATATTTCAACCAAGCAGGTGTAAATAATCGCATTTAAATTTACTTCAAATATAAATAAATTTAAAATGAGATTTTATAATTTAAGTTTCAGAATTTTAAACAGTTTAGTAAGTGAGAAACGTGCGAAAGTTGCAAATAGCGAACAAAAGTTTAAATGTTTTAAAACATTAAATAATATTAAAGGTTTACTTTATTCTGCTCGCTGCAAGCAGTAAAAATATCACTGATTTTGTTTGTCAATTCGACGTACAAATTGAGAAGAATTGTCAGAGGATTTTTAACAACTCAGTTTTATTACTGCTGTTCTGACAGAACATTACCAACAGAAGTGTACTTTGCTACTTTTCAAACATCGATATCAGTATATTGTATCAGATAGGTAAACCTTCGGGGAGTTCAAAAACACTTGCCGTAGTTCCCAAAATTACCAACACAAAGTTTCTTTTGAATAATTTTATACGTTGCAATAATTTTCTTTTGCAAAAAAAGTTAAAATATTTTTTTTGTGGTTTCTCAAAAACCAATATCTTACCTAATGTAAGCGATTATCGCATTTCATTAGGTTAATTTTTAACGTTTTCTAAATTTTCGCCCAAACTACAGATCAAACCCGATACTTTAAATCTAATTTTATCAACCGCTTAGCTGTTTGACAACAGCCTAAACTAAGCGTTAAGGGTGCGATGAACGCAAGTGAGATGTAAGTATATTTTGAGATGTATAAGAGAAAAACAGTGTTTTACTGTAGTCATTGGCGTGACTAGGATTAGTAATTAAAAAAAGCGTGTTTGCTATCAAGTATAAATTTTATTTGTTTTTCCATATTCCAAAAGATAATTTTGTTACTTCCAAGTAAAGAAACCGACAAAAACGCAAATTTTGGTCAACTTTACTAAGCTGTTATTCAAATGGTATAATATTTTGGTAAAAACAAAAACTTAGGATATACGAGTTCCAACTTTGCAGATTACTTTTCCATCATTAGTATTTTATTAAAATGTTTAATTGAATCAATTTTCAATTTTTTATATTTTTGCATTTTTAATTAGAATAGCAAGAATGTAATAAACGCAATTTTTTCCGTTACAGACTTTTCATTTATCTCCATTTTCTGAATTTTTGACCATTCTACAGGACAGACGCAATATTCTCAAGCCTCAACTGCTGTCCTAGATGACATTTTATATTTTTACTATAGGAGTTTTAAAAAATTTTTGCGATTTAATTTTAAAAGGAGAAAACTTTATTATTATAATTAATTTAATTTATATGGTTTGTAATTACGAGGGAAATATTGGTTGAGCGCTACCTAGCGAGCAGAAATGGTAAAAAAACATAAAATAATTAAATTTGTAGAAGTATAGAAATAAAGTATAATTAAGATAAGAAAGTCTATATAATTTAAATTTTGAAAATAAAAATAATATGATTAGAGAGATAAGAAGAATAAAAGTAAAACAGAAGCTGTAAAGTAAAAGAGAGATATAAGTATTAAAATAGTAACAAAAATTAAACGTTAAAAAATAAGCAGATTATATATTAAATAAATAAATACAGAAAATTAATTTTCTTAAATAAAATACTGTTTTATTATTTTTGTAAATTTTGATTTTAAAGGAAAAATGTTGTTTTTATAAAAATAAAGTAAAATTGAGAAATTAAATGTAAACAAATTATAAAAATATTTGGAAAAGAAGTCGAACCACTACGAATGTATATAAGCGAGCACTTGAACGCCGACCCGACGCGCACGAAATTTACATGACCATATAAGGTAATAATATTGAACAATAAATTTATGTGACCATATTTAGTAATAAAATTTTACGCAAAAAAATTTATTCAACAAATTAAAAAGTTTAATACTCCAATAAAAATTTGCATGTCACTTCGGACCCACGATTTAAAATTAAATAAGTCTTTTTTGAAATTAATACCAGACGAACATAGCAATATGTTATAATTATAAATTATAAATTTACATAGTAAGTACCTATAAAAAAAATTTAAATAAATAAATGAATAAAGTAATTGAACTGAGGATTAACTTTAAATATCAATTAATTTGGAAAAAATCAATATTAGTTTCAAATTTATGTAATAAGAGAATCATCTCCTTTCCCAAAGTGAGCGGGACTTAACTCCATTCTGTTAAAGGTATATACAACTTATCTTCATAATTATTATGTAATTTAATATATAAATTATTAATTTGCAAAATACTATTTTAAATTCAATTTTAACTGAACAAGTTAACTAAACAATAATATTTATTTATATTTTTATTAAGAATTCAGCAAAGTTTTACCTTTCACATAGCTACACAATTTTAGTGTTTAAAATATTTAATATAAATAAATTTTTGAACTTAACATAATATATCGTAATAATGTATAAAAACCGATAACACTTTCATGAAATTACCTATATTTACAGAATTTTTTCAAAGTGCGAAGCCAATACAGTATTTGCATTATTTGTGCCCTCATTTCTTAAGGAAATTTCTGTTTCTGTTCTGCACGGGTTCGATTATGGTATTCTTCCCCAATTAAATATAAGATTTTTTCTCTCTAACTATTTACTAGGCAATCCAATAATCATACTTAATTACACCTCATCATACAACCTTCATTTAAGAAGTGATTCGTGTTACAAAGTGATTTGGCCGCCCCAAATTTATTTGTAAATTTTTTTTGAATTATGAATTTGAAATTTGTTGTAAGAAAATTTTATAAAAGTAAGGTTGGTAGAAAGTAGATGAAGATGAGAGCTTTTTTGTCAAGATGGCGAAAACGACGAAGGTTTAGACATTTGCTCCGCCGATCTCGAGTAATTTTTGTTTGAATATTTCGTAATTGGAATTATTTTTTTGGTATTTTTACAATTGAATTTGATTTGAAAAAGTTTTGATCTAATTTGACCGTGAAGATTTATTAAATTATTCTATTTTATAATTAAAAATTTTAAATATTTTTTTGAGCGATTATTTTTATTGAAAAGTATTAATCATGAGAAGGTTGATATTTTTAAAATTTGGAATAAAAATATTAATAAAACGACAGATTCTGAACAACTGCATCACGAAATCGCCATTTTCCATGTTTGAAAAGTTTGGTTGCTGTGATAATTTGCTGCGAATAATAATTAAAAATTATAATTATTTTTTAAAAATATTTTGAAGATAAAATTACATTTAAGAGATCCGACATGTAGTTTGGCAAACGAATGCTAATTTGAAATCGAAGTTTCGATCCTCAAACAATTTATAGAAATTTATAATTAAATTATAATTAAAAAAAAGTGGAAATTATTTTTCTAAAAATTTACTGCAATACATACTATATATATTTTAAATTATTTTTTATAAAAAAAACTTACTTTTTAATTAGATTATTTCGTCAAAATAATTCTTATCAAAAAAACAATTTTAACACTTACATTTTCGCACAGGTATAATAAAATAAAAAATTCAATAACAAATTCTATATCCACCAAATCAAAATTCTTACTCCAACAAATAAAATTAACAATAAAAAAAAAACGATAAACCGTTTCCTCAAAAATACACACTTGTACATCTTTATCTAGCTAAGATTCGCCTAAAAGATTAAAACAGTAATAATTTTCTTCTTTATCTTTATGAGCGAATGTGAAAGAGTGCAAGAAGAAAATTATGGAAAATTTTTTAAGAACAAAATGCTTTGTTTTAATAATTCTTAGCTTGATTGGTAGTAACCCAATTTGTTACGTCTCTGGTTTAGTAGCCACCAGGCGTAGGTTTAGTTTGTCTCCTCAAAGAATATTTAAAGCAAAATATGTAAACTTTACATGCGCTCTGCTGTACACAAATTTTTTGACAAACAAATTTTTACTTTTAATTCGCATTATTAATTATGTAATGAGCCATCCATAAAATACACTCACAAACAAGAGATGGGGGAGGGGGGGAACAGAAATTGTGATGTTCGCGCAGTTCATCAATTTTATTGAATTTTTTTAATAAATTGTTTATAAAGGAGTCTAGCTTTCGTGAAGTTATATTTGTGAAAAAGGGGGGGAGAGAGTTTAAAAAAATCTAAAACAAGATGACAAAAGAGGGGTCTAAAAAGGTCAAATTTTGCGTGACGTAGTTTACGATTATTAATTTGAATTATCACTTCTGTCAGTTATCGTATCAGATTTTAGTTTGACATATTTACTTTTAAGTTAAACTGTACTTCTTGGGTTGAATTAGTAAACGAAAATTTTTATTTCAATTTATAATATAATTTAATTAATTTGAGTCGTTGTTCCGTCACTGTACAGTTCAAAAAATTTCGTAATTTCGTAATATTTTATTTAGCGATTTTGCACAAAATTGGAAAATTAAGTTTCTTTGGTGTTTTCAACTTACATTTTGTGCCTTATTGCAGAAACTAATATTACAATATTGTAGTTTATTATAAATAATAATTAAGTTTTGTTTTCCATTGAGTTAAAGAGGTAATAACAAAATTAATTAACAAAAAAGCAACGAAATATTATTTAAATTTACATTTATTTAAAAGAAATGTAACTTTTAGTGTCAGTTTCATGGCTATTGTTATTTAAAGTCATTTTCATATTCTGAAGGTTTTTGTCAAAAAATAATAAATTAAAGAAGCTTGAAAATCACGAAAATATATGACTGTACATGTTGTACATGAGCGAAATACTTCCCTGTATACTTTGATATAGAGGTAGTCAATCTACTGGTCCGCGAAGAAACTTTGAATTATGAAATTCACTTTAAACAAATTTCATATTTAAAAATTTAAATAATCTTATAATATCAAAAAATGTTTTAAGTTAGTATCATTTTGACGTTTTGTTATCAGTTATAAATTAATAAATAATTTTACATTAGAAATATTCTGGAACATTTGCCCCCCCCCCCCCCGCCGTACCTAATAGACTACCTAGATGTGAGCCTTCATATTTCTAGTCGACGTTCCCTTATTGTAGCAAAACTTTTAAAGGTCACTGCCGTTTTTATTAATAGTTACCTGCCCGTCAGTGACGCACTCGATTGGATTAACAAGACTCACGTAAATATTTTACAATATGTGAAAAGTAAAAATTCGAAAAAATTTTATTTTATTTCATTGCCTAAACAATTTATTTTTCCTTTTGCAGAAAGAATCAGCAGGACTGATCGGATTTCTTCGGATGTGATTTAACGTTTTCGTGGAAGAATTTTGAAACCGTCGACGCGTCGACTCCGGATTTTCCTACTTCAAAGATTAACCTTTTTAAAAGATGAGTAAATATTCTTCACATTGAAGAATAATTTCGCGTTATACATTACTTTATGCTTAATATGGTTTCTAAAAGATCAGGTGGCATGGGGTCGCCCTGGTCTTCTAGTTGGCAATTGCAGTAGATAAACGGCCTTGGGCAGAATCCATGATAGAATGAAGAAAAGATTCAATTTTAGTAATTACTGCGCATGATGTCACGTGGAGAGTGATAATCTGCGCACTATAAATTTAAACCAATGACATGGTAGTTGCAAATTCTGTTTTAATAATTAATGCGCATATGCGAGAAATGTTAGAAAACATCGTAGCGGGTTGATCTGTGGGATATTAGGTACCTCCCATAATTGGTAACAGAATACCTCTTCGGTTTTAACAGACGAATAAGAGCAAATTGTATGCTGAAGACAATTCGGACTTCTGCACTATGTGTCTTAATATACCTGGTTCGTTGTTCCAAGTTCTTAATTTTGCAATTAAAAATTTTTTAGAGAGAAGGAATTCGTATTCGAATTGAAAAATTATCAAAACCGGGCAGAGCCGGGTACAAAAGCTGGTATTGAATTATCCCTAAGTCCCTTGTAATGTAATACAGTTTATTTTTGATGTTGCTAGCAGTGCACGAGAAGTCTACAGATACCTTGAAGAATTTTAGTGCGTAGCAATATTAAGTATGATATTGAATTTCGTCAAGAATTTGAAACTGGATTATGAAAGTTTTCCGCACAATAGTTGGAAATGGCAAATAGGGAGACTTTATAATTTGATTATTTCCGAAAGAGTCAAAGTAAATAAACGTATGAAAAATTATTTATTAAAAATTTAAAATGCGATAAAATAAAATGGTAATTTTTCGAGTAATTTCCGCTGTGCAATTAAAAAAATAAGTAACTAATGAAACCAAAACATTAACATTTGAGATTGCATAAATGCATAATATATTAAACGCGAACTTCTTGTGCCCCTCACGATTTTATCGTTTTTTCGACACGTTTTTCCATATTAAAACACTTTTACTTATCAAAATAGCGATTATAAGTTATTATGCATAATTTAGCGCGAGTTATTTTAATTAAAGTAAAGTCGACCAATAAATAATAATCATGTAATCTAAAACTTTGTTACTTATTAATAACTTGAATCCAAACTGGTTATAAAGGAAGGTAACAACAACTATAATAATTATTAATCAAAATCATAAGTGTTTAAAGGTCAAGTCGTTATAATTAATTGTAAATATATAAATGTAATTACAATTTGCATAATTTTATTATTAAAAAAAGCCAGGTTTATGTCACCATAAAAAATAAAAGTGGAAGGTAATTTAAAGTTTTTAAACAAATTATAATTAGAACAAATTTTTAATTTGTTAGTAAAACCAATTAACCTTATTACTTTTAACCAAAACACACCTCCGTAAAACAATTAACCTGCAGGTAAGTTCTCCACACACCTGCTTTAAAAACGGTGCCACGATAAGATTCCAATAAAGTTAAGTGCATCGAACAAAATATAAAAAAAGTGTAAACTTAAGCAATATAGTAAATTATAATAGCAATTAGTAGGAAGTTATAATTAAAACTTTTAAATGAGAAATTAGTATATCGTTTTTGTTGCCATAATTACTAAAGAAATATTGGCAATTAAATTTAATTAAATCTAAGAGTAGCACAGTATACGTGTGTTGCGAATTTAATTAACAAATAAATTAGTTTGTAAATAAAATTACAAAAACTTTAGTTATTAGAAAAAAAAATAGCCGAAAATTAAGCACCAACCTCGCAAATATCTTGGCGAAATTAATCCTCTTGAACTGTCACGTGGTAAAATGCAATTTATTGTGGTTGTTATTTTGATTCCAAACACATTTAATTGATAATTGTATTCGAAAAACTGGACGACGTTTCGGTAACTCTACACACACATAACCAACGCAAACTCATAACAGACTACCGGTGCTGACAGAAAACGCTGCACTCTACGCAAAGAGAATCACTTGATATGATAAGGCGCAATCTCGCCGCGCAACAAGAACTGCGTCGCGACGCTTCAAGCTTTTCAAAGCGATACAGGTGATAATTTAATTAAGGGATATTTTGTTAAGCAAGTGGCCGTTGATAATGCCATTGCCTAATTTTTAGCTTTCGCTTATGATATTATTTATTTGTTTGCTTTTAATATTTGCGATGCAAAAGTGGCGTAAAAATGTTAATGATAATTAGGCGCACCTAATAAAGGACACGAAATTTTAAATCGAGCGAGCAACGCACCATCGTGCCGCATGCATGTATATTGTATATTTATTTTGGTGCTGGATGTTATATAATAATAAAGCTTCTTCTGTCGGCTCTCAGAAAGCCGCGCTAACAAACTGAAATTAAAATTTAATTAACCACCATAAATTTTGCACGACTCGCGAAATTAAGATTCACTATATGACATTGTTTAGGCCGCTCGAATAAAGTGGCATTAGATTAATTAAAAGTGAAAAACTGTGTTATATTACTCAGCTTATACGCTACTTTGCTTCGGATACATCAGAAGAAGAGCTTTTCACCCTAAGTGAGCAACCGAGGCTCGCTATTATTTTATATTAATTCGAGGAAGCTCATTATTCTGGCATAATGCACGTTTAGTGTAACGTTTTACTCAAGATTGATTGCAAATTTAAAAGTTAACATTTCAATTTTCACTTTTATTTTTCTCCAATAATAACCGGATAATGGAATGCAAATGTTTCGGTTATTATTATTATTATTATTATTTGGGTACCTAATACGGAACATCAAGTGTGCAGATACAGTGGATTCAAAATTCGTAATACATTACTTCACTTATTTGCAGAGAATCACATAAAGCACTTTGGTTGTGATTTACGTCCAAATTTAATTAGTTAGAAGCATTAATTTAATTAAATTTATGCTAGTATATACTATTAATAAAATAATTTAGGAAACATGTTGTCTAGAAAGGGAGCAATTTCCAACATGCCTCTTGTATATTATTATTCTATTACATATTCTATGTCACTTTTGTTTTATTTACAACACCTAATTCCTTATTTGTACCTAAAACTCCCTCGTCACGTGCACTCTTTTTGATTACCTTTAGAATTCAAAATGCGGCCATTCATTTCTTTACTAATTTACTGATACCGGCCCCACAAAAACCCAAATGCATATCTACTTACACCTAAAACGAAAACCAAATGGAATATTCATTTTTAAAATTATTTAAAAAATCATGTTCCACTAATATAAAAATTTTATCTCTCCGTGTTCATCTGCTTTCGTTTACAATTATTATTTCCCTCTTATATTTGTTAAACGGTTTAAAAATTAAATTTCAAATGCAAAATACTAATTAAAATTTTTCACATCTTGAGAAACAATTATTGTAACTCTACACTGTTTTTCTTAATTTAGTTTTAATTTCAAATTAACTTGATAATGAGGTATGCGAAAGCAGTGGTTATTTAATTCAATGCATACCTATGTAATAAATAATAATGTTATTATTACGCTTCACGAGACGTTCTACATTTTCTGATATTTTGATTACTTATTGCATCTTTTTATTAATCCGTCAATTAACAACTCAAGATTATCCGATTCTACTCAAGAAAATACTAGTTATAAGCAAGTAATCCCAACATTGATGACCTCGACAAGCAAAATGAATAATTCAGACAATATTAAAGTTAGCGAATAAGCAACACTGTAAGTAGAACGCATAGGCATTAAAATTCCACCATTTTGGTAAAAACAGCCTACAGTATGGTTTCGACAACTAGAAATGCAGTTTCAGTTAACTGGGATTCCAAATTATTTCACGCAGCAAGCAATTTGGCAGAAAAACTCGCTTCTGAAGTTGCAAATATTTTTCTGAATCTATCAAAGAACAGAAAATACAATACTGTAACAAAAATTAAAATGTTTATTTATTTTCAAAAGGGCTAATACAAATATTTACAAATACGGTTTATAATAATAAAACGATTACTACACTAAGATTAACACTAACACTAATTTACACTATAATTTATTTAACACTAAGTCCGGATTTATTTAAACACTCGGTATATCGTTTATCACTTCACTATTTATTTATGTTCACTTTTGTACGTTCGAACTGGAATTGATTCGTGACAGAAAATCGCGCTGCATTTATACTTAAATGCAGCCTTCCAGAAAATTCCATAACCATCCAGAAATTTCCATTTACTTCTCAGTGTTTCTAGATTGATATCGAAGCATTATTTGAATGACTAATGAAGTTATCATGCATGACTCATCACACATGACGTCATAGATTAGTCATCAAATATAATTAGACGTTCTTTCGTAACAATACATTAAAAAACGAATTGATAAACAGGATATCAAAATATGTATGATTAGGCCCGTAGCCAAGATTTCATTTCGGAGGGGGCACTTTTGTAAAAAGTAAAATTTTCGGAAGTTTTCCTTCTGGGAATTTTCATTATTACAAAATTTTTTTTTCAATATTTTATTTTTTTAAATATATTAAAATTTTTTTTGTAAAATTAACTCATTTATTTATTATTTAATTTATTTTTATTTAAAACAAAAATTACATAAAAAGTGAAGCGCTTTTCTTTCTTATTCGCAAAATCAATCAAGCAAAATCAAAATTCCTCATTTGTACCCGTAGGTATTGAGGTAATATTTCTCTCTTTATTTGCGTATTGTTATTTGCAAATTTTTTCCATACTGTTTTATTTGTTGCCGTTTTCATAGCCTTCCTCTTTCCATGTTTTTCTTCTCTTTTTCAATATTTGTCCAATAGCGTTGTTCCATGTTTTTGGAAATTTGCCTCTTGTACTTCTCCCGGCTGTTCTTGATAGCCACACTCTTCTTATCGGCATATTATCTTCCATTCTATTTAGATATCCAAACCATCTGTTGGCACTTTATTGTTTCCATCACTGGTTTAACTTTCAATCCATTTCTTATTTCTTCATTTTTTATTTTGTCCATTTTCGTAACTCTCTCCACTCTTCTCAAATACTTATCATTTCAGTTGCTTGGATCTTGCTTTTCATTCAAACTACCTTGAACATTGTCATTTTTGTCTTCTTGGAGATCTTTTTTATTAATTAACGTTTTACTTAATGCATGGTATATGCTATTTGCAAAATTATTTGTTATAATAACGGATTCAAAATTTATATTCTTATGAATATTCACGGGCGCCAGACCGTTTAGCCTTTCTACACCAGCAGAATTTCTTAAATAAGTTTTTATTTGATTTAAACAAGAAAAACTTCTCTCAACAGTTGCTGTATAGTCACTGGTAATATTACAGATATTTTTAATAGAGTTCTGACATTGGAAACAAATTCTTCAGAACATTTTGCCAATGTATTTAATAAATTTTTTTTAAAATCGTTTACATTTAACCAATTTTGTTTCCAGAAATCGAATTCATCTTTAATAATTGCTGAGTAAACCTTTTTTTTAAAATATTAAAAATTATGAAAAAAAAGATATGAAAAAATGAAAAATTCAAACTGTTTACTTTCAAAAAAAATTTTTTTTTGAACATTTTGGGAGAGGGGGCACGTGCCCTTAGGTGCTCCCTCCCTCGAATAAGAGCCTGTGTATGATGAACAAAAATTGTTACAACAAAAGAAGAAATCGGCGACTGCATTACAATTTCTAAGACATATTAAGAAAATGCAGGAAATAAATGATAAATAGTTACGAACATTATGAACGAGTCGACATCCTGAAAATATTAAAAATATTGTCGCAGTCTTAGATAAAGAGTTAGTCGGATCAGTAAGCTAACTTACATTTATATCCGACTATTAAGAAATATTAATTATAGAGAGCGACCGAAGGTTCGGTTTTGGTTTCGGTTTCGGCCAATTTCGGCTAAAAATGTTGGTTTCGGCCAAAAATTGGCCGAAACTTTCGGTTCGGCTGAAACTAGTGTTCGCGCGTCTTTAAATTAAAATTTAAGGCTTAATAATTAATAATTATAAAGTTGGTATATTATATTAAATTTTTAAGGTTGGTATTGCTATTTTTTTTAACTTGGTAATCAACGGAATAGTATATATAATTAGAAAGAACAACTAAACTATAAATAGTAATTAATGAAGATTAAAAAAGATAGAAAAGATTAGAAATTGAACGAGTAAAAATTTTTTACATGTATAAAATGTCGCAATCACTAAGAGAAAAGAATCCAATTTGGCAGTACTTTAATAAAAGTACTACTGATTTATCCAAAGCCGTTTGCAAAGTTTGTAATAAATCACTTTCATTGGGTAGCCATGAACCTAAAAAACAAACATTACACGGATTGAAGCAACATTTATCAAAACTTCATGACGCGGAGCATAGACAGGTTTTAAAACGGCAGTCAGAATTGGACGACTTAAAAAATGAAAGCAAATCGAAGCTGTTGAATGCGAAAATCATCTTGAGGGCCGATAATGATGATAAACCAAACCTAACTCAGTCGACAATTCCAAGTTTGATCACTAAATCTAAATCTGTACAATGGCCAGATGATCATGAAATTTCGAAAAGAATAGACAAAGCCATTATGGATTTGATAATTGTTGATATGCTGCCGTATTCTCTGGTAGCTAGCGAAGCATTCTAACGGCTCCACTTTACTGATCCCTGCGCTAGTAAAAAATATCGACTCAAGTCGATATGACACCTATGAGAAAATGAAAGGAAAAGTAAAGGATTTAATTGCAAAATGTGAGTGGTTAAGTGCAACTACCGATATATGGACCAACGCAAGCAAAACATGTTCACTCCTCAGCTTTACAGGACATTTTATCATTGAGCATCAACGTCTGAAAGTTATATTGGGTGCAGCTGTGCTAGAACAAGATCATACCGGCCAATACATCGAACAAAAATTCACAGAGGTGGTTAATAAATGGAACGTAAGCGGCAAGATTTTTCTGGCGTTACGTGACAATGCGCAAAATATGGTTTGTGCCATGCGTGATCACTATGAATCTATAGGTTGTGTGTCACACACCCTACAATTAGTGGTAAAAAATTCCCTTTTCTCAGATGAACAAACTAAAGCCATCATAAAGAAGTGCAGAAAAATCGTAGGCCATTTCCACCACAGTGAGCAAGCTTCCAGAAAATTGATAGACTGTCAAAATCAGTGTGAACTACCAAAACATGCTTTAATACAAGATGTTGATGTGAGATGGAACAGCACATACTTGATATGCAGAGACTTTGTGAACAAAAACCGGCAGTAAACTTGTATTGTGTTGTACATGGTGGAATTACCACACATTGCCGTTTAGAGTGGGATACTCTAAAATACCTTACAGATACCCTGAAATTTTTCTACAAAGCCACACTAGATTTATCTTTGAACCACGCATGCATTTCAATAATAATACCTCTGATAACGTTGTTAAATCGTAAATTGCAAGTTCGATGCGAAAATGAAGATGACATGATGTCACATATGAAAAATAAACTACAGGAATCGTTAAACAAGAAATTCGAAGTAATTTACTTGGTGAAAATGCGGAGAAACTTCTTTTCTTATTAAAAATTATTAAATCCTAATAAATAAAAATTAATACTCTTAAATAGTTTAAAATTTTCAAAATGGTAAGAACTTTGAAAGGGGGAAAATTTGCCTGAGAAAATACAATAGGGTAGGGGTGTGTAAGAGTGCGCACTTTTACGATTTGATGTTATAGAAATAAAGTAAAATATATCAAGTTAAAGTTATTATCATATATTAACTTCTTAGGTATCTGGCTACAGAAAAACTATTAAAAAATTAACGAACAATAGACGGTAAAAAAATAAATTTAAAAAATTGCAAGGCAGTCGTTTGTGCACTCTTGTACTATGTAGTGGACAAGAATGCGCATGCAGACGTACAAGAACATAATTCAACATAATTGAGGATGTCGACGTAACAAAACATCTTCAACAATTTCGTCGTCTTGCTCTGAGTCCAAAACATTATAATTTAGTAAATACATTATATTAAGCATTTTGTATTATAATTTTAAAATCATAAATAATTCGTTAGTGCTTTTCATGAAATTTTATAAATAAAATTATAAACTCAGATATCTAACCTGAAAATAAATTATTGTTTACATTAGATTTGACCAATAGAAAACAAGAATAAACTTCTTCCAGGTACACTGTGCAAGATTGCGCGCGTATTCTTGTCCGCATGGGTACTGAGCACTCTTGCACGCAGTGAACTAATTATTTTTCTGTGATTATCACGCTATTTATGTGAAACGTCGGACAAATGTGTAAGTCGGCAAGTATTTCGAAGACTAATTAAATGACTTGAGAAATCACAAATAAGCATTATATTAATAAATTTTTTCGCAATCGACGGTTGAAAATATTCAGAAAATACATCAAAGTATGGAAAAACAGATTTTGTTGAATAAATATTTCAAAATTTAATAAAAACGTAAATGTTTTGGTAGCCACATATGAAACTTGCCTTAGATCAGTAGACAATTAAAGACGGACGCGGATGTCTGTCCTCTGATCGGTTAATGCTATTGCGCACTCTTATACGCTGCGCACTCTTACCCACCCCTACCCTAAACACCATTTTTTAAAAAGTCTTTTTTTATATAGATTTTAATTAAAAATAGAAATATCACAGGATTACAAATAATAGGTCTGAGTAAATGCACGGAAAAGTGAAATTAGTTAAATAATGCTGGTTTTCATCTCAACTTGACGTAAATATCTAAATACATCGCTGATCTCCACCTTTTGCATCGACCCAGCCTACTACCAAGTCTGTGTTTTGAATTTTGTACAGTGATTTTTATTTTTTTGTATAGTGGTCTTCTTCCTTCATAATGTACTAAAGAGTGTTATTATTACTATTACAAATTGTGAATGCTATTTGAGCTCTCGTTGGATGAAGAACAATAGATATAGTCCAGAGCGAGGTAGTTATGTACGCCTTCGTAGAATTGAGCAGCGGCTGATTAGGCTTTTGGTAGACAGAAGTAATACACTGTGCTTTGAATTCAGCTGATAATGTATTTGTACCACATCAAGAAGGCATCGGTAGCCTACTACTTACAGAGGTAGATGGTCTATCGGTTGTAGAAGCAGCCAGATCTTCTTTACGACTTTTAGAACCTCCATTTCAAAATAAAGTATGTCAAATTTAATAAAATCTTCAACAGAAGAGAGAAATCTTTTGAAAAATCAAACGTATCGGTATTGTATTTTAACCGACTTCAAAAAAGAAGGAGGTTATCAATTTGTTTGTATTTTCTTTTATTTATTTTTTTATGTTTGTTACCTCAGAACTCCGTCATTTATGAACCGATTTTCAAAATTATTTCGGCGTTGAATCAAATATATTTTCCAAGTTGGCCCTATTATAATTTTATTCGTGAATTAGATCTTGAACTTTGACGATAATCTGGAAAAACCCTCAAACTTCTCCTCAACTCTCCTCAAATCTGCTTAATAACACATTAAGTACTGAGTACCTATACCTGTTTTATTACCTGTTCCTGCCCGGTGAGTCAGAATCATTTCTTAAACACCTTATTTTTATTTATTATGTTAAGTATAAGTATGAGGAACCACACCTCAATAAATCCCAACGCCCGTTGTTCACATCAGTTGAAGGAGATAAACGGTTACATCGTGGAACCTCCATATTGCCAAAAAGTTCATCGTTTATCGGTACATCGTACATCCGATTTTAATAATCGGGATATGAGCAGGTTATAAATAAACTTAGTGATAGTATTATAAATATTAAGTTTATAGTTCAATAATGTGACCATAATATTATGTGGGTCTTTAACTAATAAAATTGTATTAATTTAAGAATTTAGAGTAAAAATTTAAATAATTTTTGTATTACCACTCAGACAACTACACATTCAAATCTTTCAGATATACCGAAATCCCAAACGATCATCGTTGCTGTCAGCTGCTCAATAATTGAGCACCGTCGATCCATCTCACGCTCTGAATGCGAAGTCCAACTCCTCATCATGGTTACTACTACTCAATATTTGAATACTGAGTATGTGAAGATAACCTACAGAAATGATCCTGTGAAGTATGATCTTAATTTTTGGTACGTTCTGTTGCTTTTATGAGATATAGAGTTGAAAAGTTGTGTAGTGTATTGTCCCATAGTAATGCCATCTACAGAAAGTACTTTTCGGGTTTGAAAAAAGTGTTTATAATTTAAAGCCTCCTCCTTTGAGCAGGTAATAATCGTACTAATTGATAGAATTAAAAAGTGTATTTTATATAATTTAATAATGTGGGCCCTTAAGTAATAAAATTGTATTAATTAGAGTAAAAATTACGATAATTTTGGACATCACAGATGTAGTTAACATTTGGTTGTTTAACTAGTCGTCGGCTATATAATAATCTTATTATTAAAATAACAATTGTGCTTAATTAAAATGCATTACCACTCAGACAACTCCACATTCAAATCTTTCAAATATACCGAAATACGAAGGATCATCGTTGATGTCGGCTGCTCAATAGTGTAATAAAAATTAAAGTTAAACCTTTATTATTTTTTAAAATAAGTAAAATTAAGTAATAAAATTGAATTAATTTTAGTATTTAGAGTAAAAATTTAAATCATTTTTGACATCACAGTTATATTTAACATTTGGCTATTTAATTAGTCGTCGGCTATAATAATAAAATATAATAAAATAAAATAATCTAATTATAATTTAAAATAACAATTGTGCTTAATTAAAATGTATTACCACTCAGACAACTCCACATTCAAATCTTTCAGATATACCGAAATACGAACGATCATCGTTGATGTCGGCTGCTCAATAGTGAAATAAAAATTAAAGTTAAACCTTTATTATTTTTTAAAATAAGTAAAATTAAGTAATAAAATTGAATTAATTTTAGTATTTAGAGTAAAAATTTAGATCATTTTTCACATCACAGATATATTTAACATTTGGCTATTTAATTAGTCGTCGGCTATATAATATTCTAATTATAATTTAAAATAACAATTGTGTTTAATTAAAATGTAATACCACTCAGACAACTCCACATTCAAATCTTTCAGATATACCGAAAGACGAACGATCATCGTTAATGTCAGCTGCTCAATAATTGAGCACCGTCGATCGATCTCACGCTCTGAATGCGAAGTCCAACTCCTCATCATGGTTACTACTACTCAATATTTGAATACTGAGTGTGTGAAGATAACCTACAGAAATGATCCTGTGAAGTATGATCTTAATTTTTGATACGTTCTGTTGCTTTTATAAGATATAGAGTTGAAAAGTTGTGTAGTGTATTGTCCCATAGTAATGCCATCTACAGAGAGTACTTTTCGGGGTTGAAAAAGGTGTTTATAATTTAAAGCCTCCTCCTTTGAGCAGGTAATAATCGTACTAATTGATAGAATTACAAAAGTGTATTTTATATAATTTAATAATGTGGGCCCTTAAGTAATAAAATTGTATTAATTAGAGTAAAAATTACGATAATTTTGGACATCACAGATGTAGTTAACATTTGGCTGTATAACTAGTCGTCGGCTATATAATAATCTTATTGTTAAAATAACAATTGTGCTTAATTAAAATGTATTACCTCTCAGACAACTCCACATTCAAATCTTTCAGATATACCGAAATACGAACGATCATCGTTGATGTCGGCTGCTCAATAGTGAAATAAAAATTTAAGTTAATCCTTTATTATTTTTTAAAATAAGTAAAATTAAGTAATAAAATTGAATTAATTTTAGTATTTAGAGTAAAAATTTATATCATTTTTCACATCACAGATATATTTAACATTTGGCTATTTAATTAGTCGTCGGCTATAATAATAAAATATAATAAAATAAAATAATCTAATTATAATTTAAAATAACAATTGTGCTTAATTAAAATGTAATACCACTCAGACAACTCCACATTCAAATCTTTCAGATATACCGAAAGACGAACGATCATCGTTGATGTCAGCTGCTCAATAATTGAGCACCGTCGATCGATCTCACGCTCTGAATGCGAAGTCCAACTCCTCATCATGGTTACTACTACTCAATATTTGAATACTGAGTATGTGAAGATAACCTACAGAAATGATCCTGTGAAGTATGATCTTAATTTTTGGTACGTTCTGTTGCTTTTATGAGATATAGAGTTGAAAAGTTGTGTAGTGTATTGTCCCATAGTAATGCCATCTACAGAGAGTACTTTTCGGGGTTGAAAAAGGTGTTTATAATTTAAAGCCTCCTCCTTTGAGCAGGTAATAATCGTACTAATTGATAGAATTACAAAAGTGTATTTTATATAATTTAATAATGTGGGCCCTTAAGTAATAAAATTGTATTAATTAGAGTAAAAATTACGATAATTTTGGACATCACAGATGTAGTTAACATTTGGCTATTTAATTAGTCGTCGGCTATAATAATAAAATATAATAAAATAAAATAATCTAATTATAATTTAAAATAACAATTGTGCTTAATTAAAATGTAATACCACTCAGACAACTCCACATTCAAATCTTTCAGATACACCGAAAGACGAACGATCATCGTTGATGTCAGCTGCTCAATAATTGAGCACCGTCGATCGATCTCACGCTCTGAATGCGAAGTCCAACTCCTCATCATGGTTACTACTACTCAATATTTGTATACTGAGTATGTGAAGATAACCTACAGAAATGATCCTGTGAAGTATGATCTTAATTTTTGGTACGTTCTGTTGCTTTTATGAGATATATAGTTGAAAAGTTGTGTAGTGTATTGTCCCATAGTAATGCCATCTACAGAGAGTACTTTTCGGGGCTGAAAAAGGTGTTTATAATTTAAAGCCTCCTCCTTTGAGCAGGTAATAATCGTACTAATTGATAGAATTACAATAGTGTATTTTATATAATTTAATAATGTTGGCCCTTAAGTAATAAAATTGTATTAATATTAGTATTTAGAGTAAAAATTACGATAATTTTTGACAGCACATATATAGTTAACAATTGGCTATTTAATTAGTCTTCGGCTATATAATAATCTAATTATTAAATTATAATTTAAAATAACAATTGTGCCTAATTAAATTATGTATCACTCAGACCACTCCACATTCAAAAGTCACAGAACTTTTCACAGTTTGTGTCTTACAGCATACAAGTATTAATCAGATTGTATATAATTATAATAATTCTCGTAAGCAATTTTTTACGCGGAGAATAACAGTATATTATTTATAAACTAAAAATGAAATATTTATGGTACCTTTTTCTAGTCTTTTAAAAACGTTAAAAAAGAATTTGTTTTAGTTTGCTATAACACTGAAGAAGTTGTAAGTCCTTTTCATTTTAAAGGCTTTTAAAATTGTTTATAATAATTAATTAACCTATATGTTGTTTTGTATTATAACTGCTATATTTTTCGAGGTTTATACCAATTTTCAGTACTGTAAAGTTACAATTTTAGGACTTTATAACAATTACGTACATATTGACAGCACTGCTTACACTGCATCCTAGTTAGTTTTGTTATATTTAGTATACATTTTACTATAATAAGTCCTGACAAAGTCATAATAATTTCTTCAAAACATTAATTTTAAATTAAACTTGAATTGTATTAAACAGTCCAACTTCCCACTATCCTAATTGAATCCATAGGATTTCTTCAAGAAGTTAGAAACAACTCAAATTTTTTTTTAAGACGCCGAAGTGAATTTTTTCTATCGCAATTCTATAACAATTTTTTTAAAATCAATTACTTATTTTATTTATATTTAACTTAGCTCAGTCGGTGGAACAAACTACGCATGAGCTCCTATTAAATATTTTAATAAAGATTACAATTTGTTTTTATAAAATTAAATTTTATTAAATAATTTACAATTTTAGATTTTAGCCTCAAATTATTATGAAGCTAATTGGTATAAAGTTTTTCATCTATGGTAGTTTTACAAATTATAATCATAAATTTAATTTAAGGATTCTCTCACACTTACCATGTATTATTATTTGGGTTCCCAATTAAGTTGATAAGATTGCTGGTGGCTTGTAAAAGAGTAACCATGGTTACTCTTTTACTCAATACTTACTACTTACTTACTTACTTTTACTCAATGGTAGCAAATTTTCAAAGAAAAGATCATTCATTGAGTATTCTAAATGGGCAAAATTTTATATTTTTGTATTATGCAGTCACTTCCAATTCCAATAATTATTAACCACTAAATCCGTGTAACTAATTTAATTCCAACTTGGAAATTTATCATTCACATGTGATTAACCCTTAACTTTGTTCGCATTAACTTAAAAAAAACTAAAAAACTCATTTTTAAGTAATAATTTTTAAAAATTTTCATTTTTAAGTAATTCTTATCAATTTAATAATACAAAGTAGGGTAATATTCTCTATCAAAAAATGTCGGACTCTTAATTCGGCTGTTCTTGAGCAGATCGTCTATTCCAAGAATTTTTTTACTCCCATCTACTCATCCGCAAATATTTGTTATCAAAAATTGTTGTTTCCTGTAGCAAACTTTTAAGTTCACCGTTCAAGCGTTCAAGTGTATAATATTATTTACAAAATTTTTTTTAAATAAAAATTTAAATTTCTTCTAAATTTCCTGCATTAAAATTTTAATTTCCTTTCGTTGTTTTTAATCTTCGATGGTTTTTATGTTCCTTCTTATATTAAATTCACATAATCAAAGTTTTAAAGCGCCAAAAGAAGAACATTTCGTTCTTTGGAACTCTTAGCAGCGCAGTCACAATGCCTTTTTAGGAAATCAGACATTTATTTAAATTAAATCAATACCATCATGACCGTGCAGGATAAGCAACAATGCTTTGTAGCTACAATGGGGGGGGGGAGACTTAAAACGTAGAGTAGAATATTAGGTTATTCCAAACCTCTTAATGTTTTTTGTGTTTGAAAGTGTGAAATATTGTAAAATTTCTAATAAAGTTAATCTCAGAATACTTTAGCTCTATGGAACCGAGGGGGGATCTAGGGGGTATGAAATCTTTATAAATGGGTATGAAAATATTCCTAAGATTCGATAGGTTTAAACTGAAAGTTATGAGCAATGCCATGAAGAATGTTGTATGGAGTTTTGTTGAGAAAATCCACAAGTCGTTCGAGCCTGTCTGTCAGCTTGACGTACTTTTTTGGGGTAAATTAACAAAAAATGCACAATATTTAAAACACAGTAACCGCAATTTAGTAACGTCATCTGCAAATCGGGGAGAAAATTAATAATTCCATCTATTTACCAGGGAAAAAAGTAAGTAGACTTACTTCGATTATGAGGTCTCCTAGGACTTAACTTCCAGTCTTTCTTTTAAATATTATAAAATAAACATAATATCTTTATTAATTTCGCTTTTAACGATAATAGTTATCGAAAATTCTTTTGACCCGATTTGATCTGTCTTTTCATTGGGTAATAATTAATCTTACCTAAGATTATTTGGGGGGGGGGGCTAAAATTTGTGCTGATTGTACTAAAAAAATTTGTGATTGACTAATAAGTAATTTAAAATTATAAGCAGTTTGTTTAAATATTTTATAGAATTGTATTAATTTACAACTTACGGCCTTAAAGGCGTAACTACCAGTGTTTGATCGAACAGGAGCCCGGGCATTTAAGGATCAAACTCTATCACGATCAAAAAAATAAAATATTTTATCTAAACTGTGAGACTGCTATTGTATAATAAATTGTTAATTATTACACAATAAAAAGTTCCTAGTTGAAAATGTCGAACCATGTAGTATCTTTTCCTCATTTTCTGCTTTTCGTTTAAACATAATTCTATTATTTTATTTCTATTTATGTTTTATGTTGTTACCCAAAATTTGTTTTTAGCGACCACACGGGATAAGTAGTAACCCCAGGCTCAGAAAAAGTAAAATTAAAGGCCTAAAACTTTTTAAATTAATCATCTTTTGACTGAAATTATACATCTTCCGGTAGTAGGCTAGTGTGAGATGTGACTCCATTACAGAGAAGCCGAAAAATGCGTGGGGGCGCTTTAAGCGTTCGTCTTTTCGGCATGGGGTAACTAGTTACCCCAATGTGGCCGCAATCGTTGCTCGGCACATTTCTTTTTTTTCAATCGATTGGCGGATACTGCTATTTTTTATGGTAGTGGTATATGTTATGCGTACAATCCTAAAATTTCAGCCCTTAATATTGAAAAATGGCGTGATAATGAATTTTTTTCTAAAAAAAGTAATTTTTGCTGAATTTTCACATATATGACCAGTTTTTAGAACGTCGTCTATAAAGTGACTGATAAAAATCATTAGAAATGCTAAAGAACTCTTCAACAAATATAAAACAATAGGTTAGAAGTCTAAAAACACTCAAATGTCTTGTACAACTAGGTTCTTCTATCGGGGTAATAAGTTACCCCATGCGGCCGCTATGTGGCCTGGCTGAGGTGTGGCCGCTAAAGGTTAAAAAAATCTACAAAGTAATTTTTAATAAAATTAAATATAATATTATTATTTTATTAAAAATATTTCACTAAAATTAATTAAAAAACATTAAGACTAAAAGGCCTCTTTAACAAAATTTTTTATGTTAATTTATTAGCCCAGTTTGACTCTGGAACACAGGCCCGTCGCTTAGACCACTGTACCGCTTGGTCAATAAATACAATAAACAAATTATTAATAATTATTAATAATTTGTTTATTTATAATTTATTATTAATAATTTGTTTATTAATATTATTAAATTATATTTAATTAAATTATATTATTTATTAAATATTATAAATATAATTTTTTCGTCATTACTTTAAATTTTTGTAAATACAGTTAACTTGTTGAAGTTAATGGTTGTTAATTGGTTGAAATTTCATTGGTTCAAGGAATGTTTTTACTTTATATTTGACAGCTTTTAGTTCAGTATAGGCAGGGCTGGGCAAAATACATTTATTTTTGTATTTAAAATACAAATACAAAATACATTAGAAAAATTTACCAAAATACATTTGTATTTAAAATACATACTTTTACGTAATTACTGTTCAGCGATAAATTTATAAATAAAATTTACAGGTTCGACGTTAAATTTATAAATAAAATTTTATTTTATAAATTATTTAAAATTTAACAACAACAAAAATTAAAAATGAAGTAATAAGTTCTTATTTTATATTTTTATCATATTGTTAAACGTAATTTTTTATTTCAAACATTCTTAGTCAGTATTTAAAAAAGATTTATCGATTTTCACATATAGTCTGGTTTTTTTAAGAAAAATATTGGAATTTGTACTAAAGTGACAACCTTGAATTGTAAACCAATGAAATTGCTTTGAAGTTGGACGCTATCACAATAACGAAATTTTTGCGATTAAAGTGCTATGCGTGTTGCCTATACTAAACCAGGTAAAGTCATAAATAAGATAGATTTGAACAGAGTTATTTATATGTAATATCGAATAGACGTAGTTATTTGGTTATAACATTCCGCTTTTTGTGGTGAATGTTTAATATTATTAAAAGATTAAGTACTTTTTAAATTATCTGAAGTTTCCCGATGTAAATTAGACTTTGCAAACGACGCGCCATCTATATTATTCATATCTTAGATCGACTATAGTAATTTTTATTTTTCTTGTTTATTCCAATATTTCTAAGTCCAAACCTGTTAAATGTAAATTAATGTTTTTTTTAATGTTTTTTAAAGATTATTTTGCTAAGTACGTACGTATATTCTTTACTTTTCGGTTAAAATTTATTATTTTAACATTTTGTTTAGTTTGTTTAATTTTAATTAAAAATTTTTTAAATGGCGACAGAATGTAATTGAGTAATGTATTTTAAATACAAATAATATTAAAATACATGATACAATATATATTTGTATTTAAATACGTATTTTAAATACAATGTAATTGAAATACTGCCCAGCCCTGACTGTAGATAATAATTATGTATTTTGATCTTATGGAGGTAAAATTATTTCAATATTTTGAATTGTTCGAGGGATATTCAAAGCTACTAAATCATGAAAGTGTATAATTATATTAAGTACACTGGCGTAACTACCGGGGGTTCAGGGTGTGCGAAAAACACGGGCCCATGGAATCAAGATTCCACAACAAAACTTTGCAGGCAAAGACACCCAAGGATAGAATAAATCAAAATTGTTATAAGTTTCTGAAATATTTATTTCAAGTTTTTAATTATTCTAAAGTTTATTCTAAAGAATTAAACAGAATTAACCTTAAAATCTAATTATTGAAATTCATCTTTTGTGCTTTTTAATTTTATGGAATCGGTGTTATCCGCATTAGATATAGAAATATCATTGAAGACACTTTAATTTTCTGATGTTTTTTTAAGCTGTCATAACATAGAAGTTCTTTTCTCTTTCTTTTTGCAGCTCTAATCTGGTATTTAGACAATGTTTTAGAAGAAAAATACAAATTGACACAATAATAAACAATAAACACAATAATAAACTTACAACTTAAGTTAGCTCTTTCGTTGTGTATCGGAGTTGTTGGCTTTGGGTAATTTACATTTTTGAAGAGGCATAAAGCTTAGACGTGTGGCTTGATTTGAAAAATTAAAAAGAGATAGAGGAAGAGAATAGAAGAAAAAGAGGTTGTATTGATAACTTGGTAGATGACTTATAGTCTTTACGCCATCTATCTTATATAGATAGACAATAGTTACGCCACTGATTAAATATTTGATTACCGGGGTATTAAACAATGTGTGCTTAAAACGCAGAGGTCGTGCAGACCGCTACAATCGGAATTGTAATATAGGAAGTCAGTGAATTTTCAATAAGTTTTCCTAGGTAGAATAGACAACAATAAATATAAAATTACTCTGCCGATAAGGGTTAGAATACGTAGAATGCAAGAAAATAATTCTGGGCCTTGTGTCAAGGCACCTGTGGCATCATCTACGTGTTTACGGCACCGCTGTTTCTTAGGTAACAAGTGTAGTTATCTCATAGTGAAGTATATAAATATAGGTATTTGATGTGATATACGGAAATGTGGCTTTAGATTACAAATTGTCATTGATAAGTAGGTAAATTTTGATTTCGTGAAAAAAATATTTTTAATTCTGAGTTAATTTTTAACTGAAAGAATTGAATGCTTGATTTGGATGAAATAAAAGTAATTGAATACTTCCAATCAATTTATTTGAAAGTAAAAACCACTTTAGCTTTATTTTAAATCTCATTATTATTGATACACTCTTCAAAAATAACAAAGTTGCTGAAAGTAAGGAAAAGAACCTGCAAAGTCGAGTAAAAGAAAAAGCCCGGCTGATTAATACTTCTTATATATCTTATTGTTCGTGCGCATTAGCAACGCTATTTCTTACTTGCATTTAATGCGTCCTGTAATGTCATGTGTATATGTGTAGAGAATGCAGTAAAAAGTATATTCGGTTCTCTTAATGGATTCCTCACTTCCCGGATAAGTGCGTCCCCTTCTGTCCCCCCAACAGTCACATCACACATCCAGGATCCTTTAAAAGCTTGCAGCCCAGTCACTTGTCAGTGCTAAAACCTTAGCCTTTGAAAGGAGTTCCCCACCTACTACTCTAAGATACTCTACTCAAATCTTGTAAGTTTCTGTTCGTTTTAACAGCGAATATATCAAGCAGAGCTTTTGCTTTTACGAAAGCTAACTTCATGTAGATCTGAAACTTCTACACATCTACTAACCTAAGTAGATATTTTTATGGTTGTAACGTAAATACTCGTACATAAAAATCATTTTGCATAATTTTTACGGCTGGTAATTATTTTCGGAATGGATGAATTTTAAAATAGCCATCGGCGAGGGTCTAAATGAAAGAGATTATTTTTCTTGTCGAGAATACGCGGCCGAGTATAAATGACATATTTAGACGTGACATAATAGAAGTGTTCATTTGAGCTAAGAGCGACCATTAGAAAGATAAGTGGTAAAATACATATTTGTGTTTTCGTTATGACGGTTGAGTCCAAGTTGGGCAGAGAGAAACTGGCTCCATTAACTTAATGCACTATGCTAGTCCCTATTCGGAGCTGATTAATATTGCATTTCTTAGTGTTGGGTACTCGAGTACCGGACGCCGTGAGCCGACGTCCATCTATGCACCCTTGGGACACCACACACTTAAGATATAAGAGCTCGGAACTCGCTTCACTTCGCCAAGTCAGAGACCATCGCGCTAACTTGAAAGTAAGAGACGTGACACATTTTTGCGAGTGAAAGGAAGAAGCAGCCACATTCAGTTAGATACCTTAAATTTTAAAACCTATCTGCAAATTGCTTTTGCGATGCTAAAGTAACGCGTTGTATAATTCACAAGTTGGAGTATCGCATTTTATTTCCAGGATAACGGTTGGTGTAATGTAGGCAATAGTAGTATTGTCTTAAAAATAAAATAAATGACGGCCGACGATTTTTTTCCACTCAAATTTAATTAAAGAAAAAAGTTTTGCCATTTCAAACACCTTAGTTACGAGCAATGAGCTGTAAAATTGTTAACTTTCGATTATGCATAGCAATTTCCTTCTCCTAATTTTCAAGATTACTTGAGCACTGGCGCATAAAATACTCAATTCAAAACGATGATACATAAAAATTTCTTTGCGAACAATGAAATTACTATAACATCTGGCTAATTTGCTTTTTTATTTTCTTTGTTGTGAGAATAGACAAAGCTTTTAAAACAAATTTGGCATAAATCTAACATAAATTTTTTAATAATATTATTTTTTATGATCATAACTTTTAGCTACCACGTCCCATAAAATATTAACAAAACACTTTTGTTACGATTATACTGCGCTGCGAGTACGTTTTTGAAATTTAATCAACGTAATAGAATCACAACTAGATTCACATTACAAATTGATTCATTGAAAACCAAACCACAATTTCGTTAATGGCAAAACCGGAAAATAAGTCTTTTTTCAGACACCACTTCTTAGATAAATACCTACTAGGTTTATATGTGCAATAGAAAACCCAGACCATTCCATTATCGTTTCCTCCGAATTTATTAACTTGGCCACTCTCGCAATAATTAATAACGCCCTTCCATTCAAATTTAATTACTTACCTATTATATTATCCTTCTTTTAACTAAATAACTATAGCAAAATATTTCGCACTTTGCAATATTCTAAATTAAACATTGAATAGTTTCCCGTTGGAAATTGGAATAACTCGAAACAGAAGTGCAATATTTTTTTCGAAAAAGTCGTACAAACAAATAACGGAAAGTCGTTTATAATTTATTAAAATAAACGATTTTAAGAATAAACATCCAAAATCCAATACTCTCAGGAAACATAAGAATGAAATAAAAGAAAAATTCAACAAAACCGACCCCAAAAATGAAGTGTTTGGGATACGTACAAAATATTGCCAATGAAATAGTAGGTGCAATCGTGCAATGAAATAGATTTTATTGGAAATTAATAAATTGTGTACATTTTATAAATCATGTTGTGGCATAGATAAATAATTAAAAGCTTTTGCGACAGTTTTCCAAAATATAATATTATGCTCTTAGTCGTACGTATTTTATAGACTTCTTAAGTGGTTTTAATTCATTTAACTTAAAATTAAGCTCTAGGCAAAAATTAAATAATTTGTATTATAAGCGAGAGATAGCAACGAAAGTTAATAGTAAATTTATTGACAACTAAAAATTATGGACAAAAACAATTTAAGCTTCTCCCTAACTGGCAAACATTGTTGAAAATTAATTGAAAATATTACATTGTTGCTGAGACCTGAAAGATAGATTTAATCGTGGTAATGTTTATTATTTTAGTAATAAAATCTATAATATGAATAAATGAAAAATTATTTTTGTTTTAATCTATCTGATAGAATAAAGATTTTCTTGAATCTTTCTCTTGGAACTGCAAGGATTTCAAAATGATTGTTATGGATTTTCTAACTGTTTACTGTGCATTAACATTTCACAAACTCCACTTTATTATGATGTACTTAGATAATGATTATATTGTTATCGTTTCTAACCGGTTCAAATCGCACAAAATCTGCTAATTTAAAGAAAGCATCAAACACCGCAAAACTAACTCGCTACAGTCGGTTTGCCATGAATCGAAATCTACATCACGGTTGTTTAAACAAAATAACAGAATTTATTATACTTAGCTGCTCCAGCCGTAATAATAAATACCGGAGTGGATGCTAAAATATCCACCGAAGGTAATTATTATAGTTACGATTAAAATTCTTGCGGCATTTCATAGATGATATTAAAATGAAGCGAATAAACTATGAGCGAACTCCATATGTGGAATAAGTTAAGAAATAATCGGTTTTACAGTTTTGATTTTTGCATAGAAACTCGTCAAAAAGCTCATTCTATGGGCGGCACGTGTGCTCAACGTAAATAAGTTTTGTAGTGTCAAAAACACCAACTGGAGCAACATGCTGAGGGATCTCTCTTTTCAAAACTCATCAGCATGGAGGTTGGTAAAAGCACTCTGGAACAAGAAAACCACCATCCCCACAAGACGGACTGCATGGTCTGACCCTCAGTTCTTTAGAAACGGTGGAGGCACTAGCCGACAGCCTGGAAACGCAGTTTGCACCAAACACGGACGTCTCCAACCCTGGTCACACCGCAATCATCGATGCAGAGGTCAAGAAATGGTTGGGGGGAGTCAGGAGGTGAAAAATCTAATAAAGAAATTAAAGAAAAAAATGACACCCGGCACAGACGAAATAATATACAATAGGGTCGTAGAGAAGCTGCCCAGGAAGGAGTTGGCAGCAGCTACAAGCATCATCAATGCCGTACTGCGACTCGAGCACTCTCTATGTCATTGGAAAGTGGTCGACGTTACCATGGTCGGTAAACCTGGACATAATCCGAGACTCCCCGTCTCCTACAGGCCTATCAGCCTGCTTTTCTCCTTGGGTAAGCTCGTGGAAAAAGTCTTTCACAGCAGACTCACTACGGCCGTGAAAGAGAACCACGCTATTCCGGACCAACAGTTTAGTTTTCACTCAGGGCATTCGACAACGCAGCAGGTGCTGAGGTTAGTGAAGCACGTCACGCTCTACTGGAATACAAAACAGGCAACAGGAGCCGTGTTTCTCAATGCCGCCAAAGCCTTTGACAAGGTCTGGCACCAAAAATTAATTCATAAATTAATTCACGGCTGCATCGAACCAACATACCGTCCTCCCTGACGAACCAGAAATTCTGAGTAAAAGTTGATAGAACTCGCTTGTCTGAGAGTGAGAGACTCCGGCGTGAGAGGGCCGGAGTCTCGCAAGACTTAATCTTGGCTCAGACCCTGTACATCTTTTACGCCAGAGATATGCCAATACGAAGACACTCACCCACGACATCTTCTGTGTAGCTCATGTTGTACGCGGACGACACTGCGTATTTTGTCAGCTGGCAGAAGCCAAAACAAATCATTAAAAAACAGCAAGCTGCACTGGACGACATGGAGGTGTGGCTCGAGGTCAACCCGAGCAAGAAGCACGACAACATAACTTCATTAGATCAACGACTATTAATAATCCACATAAGTTCCCTCAGGTAAAACTAACAATGTTCGGTACCGAGATTCCCTGTAACGACACCTTCTCATAATACCTAGGGGTGTCACTGGACAGGGGTCTCCGCTAGGGGAGATACATGAAACAAGTAACCGTCAAAGCAAGAAGCGCCTTAGCTACGTTGGGGCCCCTACTAAACCGACAACAAACTCGGTGTCAAAAACGGTTTGACGCTGGTTAAAACGATAATCAGACCCATCCTCACCTATGCGACGCCAGCCTGGAGATTTGCATCCGCA
Source organism: Cantharis rustica (assembly GCA_911387805.1). Taxonomy (NCBI): domain Eukaryota; kingdom Metazoa; phylum Arthropoda; class Insecta; order Coleoptera; family Cantharidae; genus Cantharis; species Cantharis rustica. The sequence goes on along the minus strand of OU426878.1, from coordinate 51,778,390 downwards.
AATCAAATAACGAAACTGCAGATTGTGAAAAACATAGCAGTGAGGAGAGCCATGCAGGCAGATTGGTATTTGTCTAATAAAAGACTGCTGGAAGATGCTGAAGTTGAATCTATCAAAGAGTTTATTTGAGGTATAGCGGATAAACTCTACAAAGTCGCGGCCGCTTCCAAAAACCCACTAATCTAAGAGCTGCGTAATTACCAAACCAAGAACTACTTGAGGTGTAAGAGGCCGAAATCAATCCTGCAGTCTCTACCTATTACACGACAAAATTAATTTTTATTTAATTACATAATTACAGGACCACAATCACCTCTGTAGTACGGACCATGAGTGTTGGCCAAGTAACAAACTGGTTGATTCGCGTAAACCGAGCGGGCCTAACTGCTCCCTTTCTTCACTTCAATATCAACTAAACCTCGCCGAGACTGTGAGAAACTAAGGTTATTACTGAAGTCGCGATTGCGAGATAGTCCTCGTTGCTCGAGCTGCTCCGACCCTCGATTTCAAATCAATGATTTAATCTTACAAGAAAGAGCCGTGTACACGGCCGGTCTCCCAGCGTGATTACGACTGTAACCGGATACGCGCCGCGTCAGCTCCACGTCAAGCCGCAAATTCAAAGTCCGGTGTCCACGACAGGAGCAAAGCTAAACGCCTAAAAAGAATTCGCGGCAAAGTATATGGCATTGCCATGGAATCCCAAAAAAATTTCACGATTTGATTCGATTGGTGGAAGAAATACACCAAACTGCACAGGAGAACTTATAGATTATCTCGAGAAATCAATTATGTACAGCATTATCTCAAAAGAAAAATCCCCTAGTGCCAATGTAGAAGAGCTACCATTCACTACAATAAAAAACAAAAGTGTCCCCACCGGACTCCCCAAGAGAACCAAACCCGAAAATGTTATTATCCCGTTGCAAAACAAATACGGGACGTTACTCGGCAACTACCACTCGAAACCGTTACGCCAAAATGCCACTATTATAAGAGCAGAAAACCCCGACACCGAAGTACATAACAAATAATAAGCACGCAAAAATAAACCAGCTCCGATTATCATCAACAGCTTGATTACCGACTACCGCGGATTTGTAGATGAAACAAAACAACAAATAAAGGTAAATTTACAATTAAAAACCTTGGCACAAAGACTAAATTTAAAAACTCTGAAGAGGTGAGCCGCTCCAACAACATTTTTTTACAACAAATGCTACTGGGAGAAATATAGACCTCTAAGCTCCATCATCTAATGCGAAAACTTCCAGGAGCTCGAGCACAAAGAACACCACTGCTTCATGAAGCCGATAGGTGGTTGTTGTACGAAGAACCACAGCTTGAAGCAAAAAATGTAGCCAATACCTTAAGGTAAAAGCCGTAAATTTCTCGAAGAAAAGAACAAAGACCGACCTACGAAAAAATAGGTAAGAAAAAACCTACGGTTATAACAAAAAAATTTTACATTACTTTCTCATAGCAGTGCACTGCAACAAACCAAACACCCTTAGATAGCAGCAAATCCGCGGATATCACCACTCGGTTTAACGTCTACCACGTTGCGGTAATGCAACATAGCAACCAACAGAGAAAACCCCAGACCCAGACCCATTGACCACATATATCAGAAAATTTAAAACCCTAAAAAACTGGAAAAATAAACAATAAACAAACAGGCAATAAAGTGTGCCGGACTAATTGAAACCAAATCACAGAAGAGAGGTAGCACATATTTACAATTTTAAATAAATGACCGTGTGCCAACATTACCACAAGATTTAACACCTACTCTTAAAAGAACGACATCAAAACTGGACAAAAGTTACTGAAAAATTAACAATACAAGACAACTTCCTATGGCAATTGTACAGAACTCTTGGCAACAAGCACGACGAAATCCCCGTCATCAATAACAACAATGACGTCAACCTGTTCACAAACAAAGACAAAGCTGACGTTTCCCCGATGGATGATATTATAATCAATGAAGTTTATCTTGAAGCTCTATCAAGACGCAAACTCCGCAAAAATTGTAAAAATAAGCAAATGGCTGAAGAATAGGAAAGCACCTGTCATGGACGGCATCTCCAATCTTCAAATCTAGTATCTGCCAAGAAAAGGAATTAAATTGAATTACATCTTTCAAGCCTGTCTTGTGAATTGCTACTTTTTAAAGCAGTGAACAAATCATAACACCACGCATCAAGTAGTCCGAATAAAAGAAAAGATCATTGTCGAGAGACACAAAAAGAGGGAGGGGCATGGTATTACTAGACCTAGAAAAAGCGCTCGATGTCGTTAGCCACAAAGCACTTAACATATAAATTAATAAGACTAGTCAAAGCTTCCTTAAAACTAATACAAATCATCAACAACTACCTGAAAGTAGGAAATTTTATGCCAATGACAAAAAAGCGAAGTCCTCAGTGATTAACATCCTAGCGGGAATTCTGCAGGGGTCGTTGCTTGAACCGACTCTGTTTATTATCTACATAAACGATATTCCTCGTCATCCAAACACAAGTATTGCCATTTATGCAGATGATACGGCCGTTTTTGTACACTTACTTAGAACAACCTTACTAGTGAAATACTTACACATCGAACTAATTTTCAAGTACTTTGAGCACTGAAAACTAAAAGTTAACAAACCAAAGACCAAAGCAATTAGATTCATAACAAACCCAAAACCTCCTATAATGATAACATCACTATCCCGTGGCAGAACACCGTCAAGTACCTTGGCACCACGATGAATACTAAGCTCAACTTCAAACAAAAAATTCACAACCGAGTCAACAAAACAAATTTTGTCATCCAACTTCTGTACACCCTTATTGCACCAAGCTGTAAAATACCAAAAAAAGACAAAGTTACTTTGTACAAAACTTGTGTTTGCTCGGCACTAACCTACAATGGTCCGATCTGGGCAACAGCGGCAAAAGCAGCATTGAAGCCCATTTAAGTAAAACAAAACATATTTCTCAGAATAATAGGCGAGTATCCGAGATACACCAAAATCGATCTCATGCACACATACCTGGAAAATGAAACCATTGCAAAATTTATTCAAGAGAAGACAAAAAAGACCATCGAATCTATGTCGGATCATCCGAATCCACTCATTGTCGAGACGATTGCTTACGACATCAAAAAAGTTCAAGAATCAAATTTTAGTTCAATTTTAAATTTATTGCAAAATTCATCAAATTTTGTAATTCTTTCGTTTTTTCTATTAATTTCTTTCGTGGTATAATTTATCATGTTCTGTTAGGCAACTTTGTGGTAGTGTCACTCCTAAGATGTTCTGACAATTCGGGAGAATGCAGAGAACGCGCTGGCTGCACGCGCTAATATACTGTCGTAGATAAGATAAATTACACCCAATATTTAGGTTTTTTGATACTTTTCCTGTTACTCACTTAACTACAAATTTACTTAACCTTAACTCATTTATCTAAATGTAGAAGAGAAGGCTAGCGCTAAAATCTACAACTCACTATTTATAAACTACTATAATATATTATGCTATGTATGTACTTAATTAATAAATTTTACCTGACTTGACTAGTGGAAGAAACCTGAACAGCTGATGAACTTGTGAGCTTCAGAAAAACCAAACCAGATAATAACCAAACTGCAGGTAGCGCTAGAGAAATTGGAGTTATGGTGCCGTACTTTGCGCATCGGGATCAATCATAGCAAAAGTACTTCACCAGATCAACCGCAATCAGATATAAACACAAATTCCCCCAAAGTTAAGTATCTTTGGCACCGAGATCTTCTGGAGTGACACCTTCAAATATCTGGGGGTGACTCTAGACGGGGACTTTGGTGGGGGCTACATATAAAGCAAGTCACTGGTAAGGCTAAGGAAGCCATGGCAGCGCTAGTGCCACTGCTAAACCGGCACAGTAAGTTAAGCGAAAGAAAGATCTGCGTCTTTGCTAAATAGAACCGATCTGGAAGGATATTTTTATTGGGTACAGTGCCAGTACTCTCGGCGCGTTCCGCTCCGGACGCTCCCGCCCGTTTTGACTAACTCAACCAGGCAAATCTTCGATCCACCTTAAAATCTAGTAATCTAATCGTGGTAAGAATTGACTGACAGCTTCGGCTCAAAATAACTTTGATAAAATAAAACCATCTCATTTATCAAGTCAATACTTGTTTTGACTTCAAGTCAATACAGTAGTCGCTTTCTAATTTGACGGTTTTTTAAGCCGAATTATTAAACGATCCATAAATTTTAATGTTTATATTTGTAATTTATGCCATAATCTACCACAATTTCATTAGAAACCTTTTTATGTCGGGTGGACATAAATACTAGTAAATTCTCTATTGAGCAGCTGACAATTTGAGCAACCTACTATAAGAAAAATTTACAGGTTTTGTCGACTTTACGCACAACATTTTTAAGAATTGAGCTTAAGTATTTATATCACATAACGATGAAACTGATCAATAGAAATTGACTATCAGTGTTTCTATTAATATCTCTAGATATGTTGCATTGTTATTTGATCTGGCCATACTTCTTTTTGCGGATAAGATCAAGCAACCGGTGTAATATCAAAATTCGTATGTATTTTACAATATCAGGTGCTTCAGTAAGTCATAGGAAATTGTTCAAACCAAACCATCTTTGATGATGACAAACATTGATTAATATCTCGGCTTAATATAATGTCTACCTCAAAAATACGAATTAAATGCATCGTTGGTTTACAGATAGGAGAAACATTGTTGCAATTACTGGTTATTTATTAATTACTACTCAATAATTTTATTTCAAAATAAATTTTTAAATAAATTTTTTATTTGTTGAAAATTGGTAACTTTGGTCGTAAAGTTCATAAATATAATAAAAACAATTTCTATATTTACAAATCACTTTCGTTTGGTTTGACTACCAGATCAAAAAATTGTCGAAATATCTTTTAGTTTTAAAACGATAAGTTATTATTACTTTTTAATTAATGAAATTACAGTAATTGCATATGACTATTTTTCTTACGATATCCTTTTAAACTTTTCTTCATGCAAAATTTTAATTAACAATATTTTGACGGGATTGGAGATGGGATTGCATCTAGAGTAGTAGTTCTTAACCTAAGGTGTGTGCACCCTAAGGAGAGCAAAAAAATTTCCAAATATTCAGAAAAAATAATAATATAATATACTGTAGGGTTTTTTTGTGGGTAACAAGAATTCTTCACTAAACAAAAAGTTTACCTCGGCTTGCGTTACTAGTCGGAGAGCAAGAACTCTTCGCAGGAGTTGGTAGCTCTTCCCGTGGTAGTCCTTAATTACCACTAAGAAGAAAATTTCTTCAAAAATTATTTTTTTTAATATAAAAACTATTATTTGCAAAATTTAAAATTCACTATGCAAATTTATAATATTAAATTATTCTTTTCAAGGTTCGAACTTGCGATTTTTATTTATCCAATTCGACGGCTTATCTATCACGCCGCCACACGTTTGCTCTACAAATTTTAATTTAAACTTTCCAATTACAGAGCTCCAAATTTGAATTAATAATTTTAATTGTTCTTTTTTCAAATTTTAATCAAATAATCAACCTATTTCTATTATTCGGCAGCAAAATATTACAAAAAACTTCAAATCAATTCAAATTTCCAAAAACGCAATAATGCACGTCTCAAAATCACTTTATACATCTCAAATAAAAATGCTACTTACAACTTCCAAATTTCACATCAATTATCACAATTCAAAATTATACTAAATTACAGCCAAAAACTTAAACAACCGCTCCGACGGCCATTGGCAAAAAGACCTTGAATTTCTTGTGATTGACGCCCCCCCCCTAGCAAATTTGACAAAATTATAACTTAACTTGCAATACAAAAATTTTACCAAACTGCACAGAAGGGGGGGGGTCCAAATCACTTTAAAACACGATAATACTTATTTTAAATGTATTATAAAGTACAAGTTTATTTATTTATAAGAATTAATAAAATTAATTTGTTCAATTTAAAACTGTTTAATTGTAATCGTATTCATTTTTTTTTGCAATAAATGTCTTTCTGATAAATAAAAAATATAAACACATTTTGCAAGGGTGCAAGGGGTGCAAGATCTTATTTTCAGATTTAAGTGGCTACTGATCACTATAAAGGTTAAAAACCACAGATTTAGAGCATATAGAACGCTGAAACATGACAGCATTATATTGTGGCACATGGAAATCTACAAAATTTTTGAACAATTACAAATTTAATTGACCATAATTTGTTATTTTGATAACAATAAATTGAATTTAACAATTTAATTTTTAGAATGCAATCAAATACCTAATGCCAATATTTATAGGGTTTGAAATTTTGTACAATTTAATAAAGAACAAAATTATGAATAATAATTAAATAAATTAAACAAATTTTTAAGTTAATAATGTAATTTTAAATTTTAAATAAAAAACCGAAATAGTTATTAACTACACAATATTATGTAACATTGTTTAATGTAAGAAGTCATAATAAAGTGATACTTTGTTATCATAATTAGATAATTGTTTTTAATATACTACACTACACTAAAGAGAGTTTTTTGCTGCTGTAACAAATAATTTTACAATTTTGTGTAACTAGCAAGTAATTTTGTGTTAGATCAACAAAATATATTTTGCTGAATTGGCTTTTTTTAGAAAAGTAAGCTAAAGTAACATAACCTACTATTATAAAATTGTTTTTTTTTAACTCAAAATGTAGGTGTAAATTTATAGCAGGGGGTGAAATACCATTTAGCGCATCATTTACTCTTTATTCACAAATTCAAAAAATTCAGCAATTAATTTATAAAGTTTATGAAGCACAAACTTTTTGTTTTTTAAAACCGCCCGACTTTATTGCCGGAAAGAAATTGAAAATGTATCGGACAGCGTCTCGCTACACTAATTTAGCCAGAAAAGTGAACGGTAATAGGTGTAGGTAATACCTACATATATCGGAAATCTTAATTGTTTCGGAAAGCTAAGTTTGAGGCAAAAAAATCAAAGATATTCATACTTATGAGAACGAATCTTTCCAGGTATTGTCTTATATCTATAATTTATATTTAAAATTGTAAAATTCAACAAATAAAAGCTAGGAGATTTTTCAGTTTTTCTTGTATTTCTTTGGGTTGCTCTGAATTTCTTCAGTTGTTTTTTCTAAAATTTCTAGATTTTCTCAGATTTCTCACTTTTGCTGCTTTTAAGTACGTAGACTATAAAAAGTTCATTGTATCGGAATTTCCTGGATTTCATAATATTTTGAAGGATTTTCTCAGATTTCACTAAATTTTCTTTAGTGAAATCTAACCTAAACTAATCTAAGTGAAATCTCTCTGTAACAAAAACCTTATAGTTTTCGAATTTTTTAGGTTTCTTCTGAATTTTGTCGGATTTATTTACATTTTTTCGGATTTCCTATAATTTTTTTTCAGTACTTCTCCTAGAATTAAAATATTTAAATCGTAACAAAACGGTGAGCAGTTAGTATATTTGCAAAATTGAGTGTAGTAAACAAGAATTTCATTATTGAAAATACCTGGAAAGCTTTGGCGTGACTATACACAAGAAGTCCTAATCCATAACCCCTTTACAAAAGGACAATTACTTAAGTTATGTTATCAAATAAACAAACTAAACAAAAAATTAAAATAATGAATTTTAATTGTTAAGTAAGGAATACATACTTACATAATAGTATTTAAAAAACAATAAAAACAACAAATTAACATTTAACAGGTTTGGACTAAGAATATTTGAATAAACAAGAAATGAATTTTGAAAAAACTAACGTTACAAAAATGATGAAAACTAAAATATAAAATAAAAAGCTTTGTAATACGATAATAAAGGCACATATTTTACAATTATTATTGATCATCAGTCGTATTTAACATGAGAAAACAAGAAAATTTAAAAAGATTACTTAAATTGAATGTGACTTACCAAACTAGAACCAAACAATGTCACGTGTCTCAATGAAATTTTTAAGGTTAAATAATAAAAGATCCTTATTCCAATCCTTATTCTGATTGAAGTTTGTTTTGTTTATTGTGGTATTCAGGCAGTTTACTTCAAATTTTTAAGATATATAATTTGCCTATTCTCTATTTTTAAACGTTAGTTTTGAATTCGTGGTAAATTTAGAGACATTCCGAAGAAACTTACGTTATCGTGTTAGATTGGACATTTTTATGCAGGGTAATGGTACATAATTGTATGGTTCTCATTTTAAACAATATTTTTTCAAGATGAGAGAGTAGAGATTTACAATTATTTTAATGTTTGTTTTGATAAACAGCATTATTTAAAAATACAGTAAGAAATCAGAAACAATGACAGACAAAATTAAAATGTAAATTTTAGAGATTTCAACGCAATTTTGCATTAAATTGGTTGTAAACCACCGTATCAGGTACAGAAGGCATTTAATATTTTTTCAATTATATGAAAATTCAATAAAATTTAATTTAAAAGTCTTAATCAAGCAATATACTTACTTTCAACTTTACTTCTTTTTCAAATTACACTCCGCTTGCAATTAAAAATTCTTCAAACATGAACAGAAATTTAATAAGAATTCTCAAGAAGTAATTAGTTTAGAAGTGCTTTTCGAGTCGCATTGTAATTATTCCATATGAGGTTTAATAATCAAACCCAAAGTTTTCTACAAAAATTTATGTAAAACATTTCTACAGTAACATTGAAAATATTCTGTCATATGAAGTATATTATTTTGATAAAAATTTTTTGATTCCGTCGAAGAGAATGTTCGAAAAAGCATAAAATAAAAAGTTGTCATGATTATTTAATTTTATTAATTTTTAAATACAAAAATAGTCAAAAAATTATAATTCCTACCAAGAAAGCTGGCGATGGCCATGTTAGGTTAATAATTTGCTAATTTTCATTCCAAACTCCTTTTGAATTTTATTTAAAATTTTCATCTCATTGTGATTGGCAACAAAAGTGACTGCTGTTCCTACAGTGTCAAAGCGACCCGCACGAGCTACAGCATGCAAATAAGTATTCGGATTATCTGGCATATCATAATTGATCACTGTGTTTATACTACACAGATCTATGCCCCTTCCGAACACGTTTGTTGCAACCAAAATTTTTTTCTTAATATCTTTTACTTCTTGGTAGCGAATTAAACGATCCTGCTGGCTCATATTACGATGTATTCCTACCGCAGAATAATTATTTTTAATCAACAAATTTTCTAAAATCATACAGCGCTTAACAGTATTTACAAACATTCTCGCCTGGGTATATTGAATCAAGCCCAGTACTTCAACTAATTTTTTGTATTTGACACATTCGTCGACATAAACATAATGCTGCACCAAATCTTTCATTCGCATGCTTCCTTCGTTATCCATATAAAATTCGATCGGATTACTCATCAAAACCTTGCAGTCTTTTCGTGTTTTTGGTTTAATGTGGCACTGAACATTAGGACTTGTATCCCACTTGGCAATCTAAAATAAATCTCATGAATTTGTCTCCTGGTGTTCGGTAATTGTAGCAGTTGATCACATTCGTCTAAAACAAAGGTTTTCAAATTTTGAACAATCATCGTCTTAGACTTGATTAACGATAGAATGCGTCCTACTGTTCCTACCACAATATGGGGACAGTTATTCTTCAAAATTTGTATATCGTTTTCTATAGGCATACCACCGAAAAACGTAGAAATACGGATATGTGATAAATGTTTATTAAAGTATTCATATTGTTTTCCTATTTGATAAGCTAATTCACGAGTGGGGCAAAGAATCAAAGTGTGTATTTCATTATCTGTTGCTTCTAATATATTTAACGTACTCAGAATGAAAGTAAGGGTTTTTCCTGTACCGGAATGAGCTTGTGCCAAAATATCATTGCCTATACGTATATGTGGTATGCGTTCTCTTTGAATTTTTGATGGATGGTCATATCCGGCAGCGTTTAACAATTTTATGATATCGCCTTTAATGCCCAAGTCTTTGAAACTGGAAGCATCTGTGCTTTCCATGTCATTAGTTTTATCTTTGGGTACGCCAAGTGTGTTGTGATTAAGATCATTTTTTTTCTTACTTCCTTCAGGTACAGGTACTACCTCAAGTGTGTCTAACAGTGCATTTTCTTCATAATCAAGAAGAGAATTCTCTTGTGTATTTTCGCATTCAGATACAGAGTTTGATAATAACTTTTCTTCAGAATCCAGAATTTCGTCTTGATTTTCCATAGTTGCGACTTTAGTTTGAATGCTTAGAGTTTTTGGTTTCAATTTTCTAAATTTATTATATTGTTTACCTTTCTTTTCCGGTTCTTTATTCGTTAATATTTGAGTAGTAAATCTAATAAACTGTTGATTCTAATCTAAACACTATTCAAGCTCCAAATTATTCAAAAATATCTTCATAAAATTTTGTAAAAGTACAAAATTAGTTATATACAAAACAATTACAATTAACAAAAATACAAACAAGTTGTAAACTTTTAACTTTATAATGACTTGGCTAAATAAATTGATAAAGCAAAGCATGTGCAGTGGTATCAATTTTGATTCCAACATTGGTTCCTGAAATTAAAATTTTAAATTAAAAATTTTAAACTATTACTATTTCCAATTTACTAACCATGATTTCATTGCTTAATTTTCTCCTTCTGATTCTCCTTATCTTCTTGTCGATAACTATACCGCTTTAATTTTACTTTTCCAAATAACCAAATTCCTCTTAATTTTATATAATATAATAAGCACTGCAGGCCTCGAAAGCCCATGGCTGATTTACAAATTTGTACACAGTAAGCTTTTATATTTACATGACATTATTTCATAATTTCAAATTTCAAATATAGGACATTATCAAGGTCACTTAATATATCATTATATTCGTATATCATCTAATATCATTATCATTATCAATCAGACACTCCGTTGGGAAACCGGTACTACTACCCATCTCTCACGCTCAGTGCCTGCTTTACTACCAATCTCCATTCTTCTCTATTCTGCGCAATTTTTGTCCAGTTCTCAACTTTCAATGTCTTCGCGTCTTTCTTCACAGCATCTAACCACTTTTTTCTTGGTCTTCCTCTTTTTCTGTTACCAATTGGTTCTACTCTTAGAATGATTTTTGTTGTTCTAGTGTTTGGTAGTCTTTGTATTAGCCCTAGCCATCTTAACCTGTTTGACTTTATTACTGCTAGCATTCCCGGCTTTTTTCGTAGTTCTTTGTACCCATTCTTCACCTACCTTTATTCCTTCATATATTCTTCTTAGCATCTTTCCCATCTTTTCAAAATTTCTTGTTCTTTATTATTTAATGTCCAAGTTTCTGATGCATACAGTGGCGTAACAAAGCAGCTATGAGCCTGTGTTTCCGACTTTTGGCCATAAAATCGGGTTCTTAAATGGATATTAAATTAACGTGGAATTTTTTTTAAATAATCTTAAAGCCTGTTTACATATAAAATTATGCTAAAAATTTCACTGTTTACACCTTAAAATTTTCGTTAAAATAACTTTTAAGAGAAATTTTAACGAATTTTAAGGAATAGATCAGCACCTATTTCCTTAAAATTTTACGTAAAATATAGTGAGTTTTAAGGAGTGTTCGGTGATAAAAGTGTAAACACAAATCTGCAAAATCTACAAATTTTAAGAAAATTTTAACAAAAGTTTTAAGCAAAATTTTATAATTTAACAGGCTTTTATAAGCGAAACAATTGTTTTAACTTAATTTTTATTTAAATTACCTTAGAAATTAACTACCAGTTAAAAATCAGTTAACAGAAAATCAACAATTGTATTTAAAACATACCTGATGTTTTAATAAATTATACTCTAAAATAAACAATTGAACTTAAACTTCACTATTTAAAACTTAAAATAATTTATAAAAACAAAACAACTAGTTCTTATCATAAATATTGTAACAAATTGCAATGTGATGTAAATAAAAATCAAAATATGCACTAATTGTTAAAGGATTTTTTCGGAATCTGCTAAGGGCTAGGAATGAAAGTTTATTTCTTTATTACTTATTGTATTGCTACCAGATGCGAAATTTTACTTTTACGGTCCGCTTTATCTTTATCGATGCCGGCTTCAAGTTCAATTTAATGAAAGCCATAACAGACAGTAAATATACTTTATAATTATTTTAAATAGGTATACATGAGAAATGTGGCAGACATCTTATTTAGAAAATGTGCCGTATATTTTCTGATGTTAGCGATTTTTTCACTGTTTAATGCTAAAAATCTCAAAAATTTGAATTCTGATCGTGGAAGAGCCGGGCCCTTGTTCGATCAAACACATCGAACACTAGTAGTTACGTCACTGTATGCATACGTCACTGTTCGTCATATTACTCTCTGGTAGACTCTAGCTTTTGTTTTCGTTGATATATCCTTAGATTTTAGTACTTTCATTAGACCGACTGCACTTTTATCTCCTCTAGCAATTCTAGAATTTGTCTCTTTTGTATTGTCTCTGTTTTGGGTTATTAATGCTCCTAGATAGGTAAAGTCTTCCACTTTTTCAAATCGGAATTCTTGATTATTTTGCATTTGTATTGACAGGTATGGGTTATAGTCGTGTTCTGCAATGAAAACCATTTCCATTTACTTTGAGTTTTTTTCATTTATCTTGAGAACCATTTTTTCTGCTTGTTCTATCAATCTCTGCAATACTTTTTTCAGTTCTTTCCGTGTTTTTGCTATCACTACTAGATCGCCTACGTAGGCTATGCATTGATGATTTCTGTTATAGATGTTTCCTGTCGAGTCAATTCTACTATCTCTTATTATTTTTTTTAATGCCAGGTTAAATAGTGTTGCCGAAAGCGGATCTCCTTGTCTCACTTCTTTTTCTACTTTAAAAGCGCTTGATTTCGCTCAAAAATGCGTTGGACGATCATTTGGCACTTTACAAAGTTCTGTCGCTGTCGCAGTCTGGTTTTAGGCCCCACCTCTTTGTTGAAGCTCACATCGGATGTTGCATCAGCAACCGATCGTTCCGAGGTAACTTTATTAGTTCTTTTCGATTATTCCAAGGCTTTCAATTCCGTTTTGCACCAGCGCCTTTTGGCTAAGCTTTGCCAGCTAAGCTAAGCCTTTTGGCTAAGGTTCGCGAGTTACCTGCGTGATAGGTCTCAGGTGGTTGATTTTTCTGGGAATGTATCTTAGTCATTAGTGGTTTCTCGAGGTGTTCCACAAAGAAGTATCCTTGCCCCGCTATTGGTTATAGTATACACATCTCATCTGGAGAAAGCAGTGGATCCAGACTGCTCTTTAGATCTGTACGCGGACGATTCCCGAATACGTATATCCTGTCCTCCCTCGGACTTGGATGCTGCAATAACTCGGTTAAATCGTAACCTTGAATCACTGCGTGTAAATGGTCTGACATTGAATCCGGCGAAGTCGGAACTAATCATTTTGGGTAGTCCTCTGCTGGTACGTAGAGCGCTCGATGGCTTAACTCGTCGAGTGAGGATCGGTGATGGGATTGTGAGAATGGTCGACTCTGCACGTAGCCTGGGTTTTGTTCTGGATGGAGAACTTAATTTTCGTCTACATGTTAACCGCAAGATGATAGGATGTTACTATAAGCTGAGATCACTGTACCAATTCAAGACCATATTGCCTGCTCATGTGAAGTGATTGATTGTCAGCAGCACAGTTTTGTCCAACATCGAATATGGTTCAGCGGTCTATTACGATTTCCTAACTCAGAAATACAAACGCAAGCTGCAGCTTCTGTAGAATTCATGCCTACGTTATTCATTCAACATATGCAGGTATGATCACATTACACCATATTATCGTGATCTGCATGTCCTGAAAATTGACCAGCGCTTTCTGTTACTTGCTGGAATTCTTCTTTTTAAAATATTCAGAAGTGGTGAACCGATACATCTTCGAGATATGATTAGGCTCTGCTCTATTTGTCATTCCCGGGCTCTGCGTGATCTGGGAAATTTTGACGTTCCTTCTCATCTACCGCCAAGTTTCAGCACTGCTTTGCATGTTGGGCACCGAGACTTGTGGAAATGCATCAACGACTATTTTTGGAATCTCCGAGTTTGACAGCTTTCCGCTGTGGTTTAACCGACGCACTGCAATTGGAGCAGTAGGTATCATGCGATTTGAATTTTGTGACATTTGTTATGCGTTATATATCGGTGTAAATAATACATTGTTAAAAAGGGTGATTTGAAAATCTAACTTGTTAGTAATCATCCTTTTAAGAGACCTTTTTTTTGTAAAGTAGCTCTCTTAATAAATGCCTATTATTATTATTATGCCTATTATTTTAGTCCATTCACTCGTACTATATTTCCTGTGTTTCTCAGAGTCATTTTTGTAAGGTTTATTAGTTTTTTCGATATGTTTTATAGGGGTCTTTTTATGGAGTCGTATGCTTCTTTAAAGTCTATGAATACCGCGTAGAGTGCGACTTTTCGTTCGTAGCAGTTAGTTTGTTTTTATTTTACTGTATCTATTATACAGCACCGATGTATTGCTTCTAAATCCACCCTGGTAATTACCAATTACTTTTTCCGCGTATGTGACGATTTTCTGTTTTAAATAAGTTGCCAGTACCTTTATACGTTATATCTACCAGTGATATTCCTCTGTAGTTCTCGACCAAAGTTTTATTGCTTTTTTTAAATATTGGGCTTAGCACTGCTCTTGTCCATCCTGCTGGCATAATCTCTTCTTTCTATATTCTTATTATGAGTTCGTATACTATTTCTCCTCCAAATTAAATTATTTTAGCACTAATTCTATTTTCTCCCAGTCTTTTGTAATTTTTCAGGTGCATAATGATCATTTTTATCTCTTCATTTGATGGTTGGCTATTGTTGCTTTCTTGTTCTTGCATATTGTTTACTTCACCATGCTTCATCACTTTTTTTGTCCTTTTCCATTAGCAGCTCCTCAAAGTATTCTCTCCATCTCTCGATTTTTTTCTTTTTTCGCCTCCTATCAAATTCTCATTTTTACTTCGGCAGTATTTTGTGCTGCTCAGATACCCAATTCTTTTTTTGAATTTTTTGATAGAAGTTTCTGATTTCTTTATTTTTTATTTTTTCTTCTATTGCTTTTATTTTTTGCTGATTAGATTGCTTTTTTTTTATTTCTACATACCTATTGTGTTTTGTTTCTCTTCTCTGTACTTTGTAATTTGTTTTGCTTTCCTCCGTGTTTTTTGTTATCATTTCTTCTCTTCTTTGTCTTTTCTTTTCTACGGAATTTCTACATTTCTTATCAAACCAATTTTTACTATGTTTTTTGTCTTTATTCATCGATATTGCTTTTGTTGCGTCCTTTATTATTTTTTCTATTCTTGACCAGTCCTCATCGATTGTTCCATCTTTCTTTTTTATTGGCTTTAAATGTTTCCTCTATTTCTTGTTGAAAGTGCTTCTTTATTTCCTCCTCTTGTAAATTACCAATGACCGGCTTGTTTTCTTTGTTTTTATAGCGTTCTTCTATTTTTCCTGTTTCTTTTTCATTGTCATTTTAGAAATAATTTATAGCTTCTTACATTTATGATACACTTAGTCAGTGGCACACCAGTGCTCGATGTGTTCGATCGAACAATAAGGATGTGATGTGATGTATAGTATACAGATGTGTATACTATAACCAATAGCGGGGCAAGGATACTTCCTTGTGGAACACCTCGAGAAACCACTAATGACTGAGATACATTCCCAGAAAAATCAACCACCTGAGACCTATCACGCAGGTAACTCGCGAACCAGTTGCACAGTGACTCATTGCATCCATAGTAACGAAGCTTAGCCAAAAGGCGCTGGTGCAAAACGGAATCAAAAGCCTTGGAATAATCGAGAAGAACTAATAAAGTTACCTCGGAACGATCGGTTGCTGATGCAACATCCGATGTGAGCTTCAACAAGGAAGTCACAGTACTGTGGTGAGACCTAAAACCAGATTGCGACGGCGACAGAACTTTGTAAAGTGCCAAATGATCGTCCAACGCATTTTTGAGCGAAATCAAGCGCTTTTAAAGTAGAAAAAGAAGTGAGACAAGGAGATCCGCTTTCGGCATCACTATTTAACCTGGCATTAAAAAAAATAATAAGAGATAGTAGAATTGACTCGACAGGAAACATCTATAATAGAAATCATCAATGCATAGCCTACGTAGGCGATCTAGTAGTGATAGCAAAAACACGGAAAGAACTGAAAAAAGTATTGCAGAGATTAATAGAACAAGCAGAAAAAATGGTTCTCAAGATAAATGAAAAAAACTCAAAGTAAATGGAAATGGTTTTCATTGCAGAACACGACGATAACCCATACCTGTCAATACAAATGCGAAATAATCAAGAATTCCGATTTGAAAAAGTGGAAGACTTTACCTATCTAGGAGCATTAATAATCCAAAACAGAGACAATACAAAAGAGACAAATTCTAGAATTGCTAGAGGAGATAAAAGTGCAGTCGGTCTAATGAAAGTACTAAAATCTAAGGATATATCAACGAAAATAAAAGCGAGAGTCTACCAGAGAGTAATATAACCAACAGTGACGTATGCATCCAGTGACGTAACTACTAGTGTTCGATGTGTTTGATCGAGCAAGGGCCCGGCTCTTCCACGATCAGAATTCAAATTTTTGCGATTTTTAGCATTAAACAGTGAAAAAATCGCTAAAATCAGAAAATATACGGCACATTTTCCAAATAAGGTGTCTGCCACATTTCTCATTTATAACTATTTAAAATAATTATAAAGTATATTTGCTGTATGTTTCGGCTTTTGTTAAATTGAACTTAAAGCTGGCATCGGGAAAGATAAAACAGACCCCGTAAAAGTAAAATTTCGCATCTGGTAGCAATACAATAAGCAATAAAGAAATATACTGTCATCCTTAGCCCTTAGCAGAAAAACATCCTTTAACAGTTAGAGCATATTTTGATTTTTATTAACATCACATTGTAGTTTGTTACAGTATTTATATTGTTGTTTTGTTTTTATAAATTATTTTAAGTTTTAAATAGTGAAGTTTAAGTTCAATTGTTCATTTTGGAGTATAATTTATTAAAACCGTTAGGTATGTTTTGAATAAAATTCTTGATTTTCTGTTAACTGTTTTTTAACTGGTAGCTAATCTGTAGAGTGACTTAAGGCAGTATTCTAGTCTAGAAGCACAAATTTTAGGTGTTTTTTTAGGTGCAATAAAGTAAAAACAGGCAATATTTTTATTATCCATTATTTTACGAAATATTTATTAACGTTTAAAGAATACATGATAAAAGAAAAGTTAAAAAATTAAAAGTTTAAGAAGTTACAAGCTGATAAAGTGAGTGGTCTCAAAAAAATGGCGTGTGAAGTTTGTCACGATTGTAACCCTTCTAGTAATCTGAAATAAAAAAATAAAAAAAATTATAAATTATAAATTATAAATATAAAATTATAAAATAATAAATTATAAATTATGAATACTGCTATCGGACTGAGTAAAACAAAGTTGAAAGAATGTTTTTCCGCGAAATTGTGGCTGTTTTAAAACAAAAAAGTTTTTTTTACCATTTTTTTTACTTTTGCGAATTTTTTAAAAGTAGTAAAAATTGAAATTTTTTTATAATTCTAGTTCATACGATAGAGAAATGTATAAAGAAGACTCACACCAAAGTTCAAGTAAATCGGTTCAGTAGAACTTGCAAAATGACAAGAATTTCGAAAAATATAGTTTTGAGAAAAACACGATTAAATTTTCAGGTAAAGTTACCCGCAGTCTAAGCCATACAATGATTTTAAAAACAAAAAAAAAAGAAATAAAGAATTAAAAATTTCAAAAAATCTTTTTAAGACGAGAATTTGAATATAAAAACAAAAATTTTCGATTTTTTCAGTTTTCTAGACTAGAATATACTGCCTTAAATAAAACTAATTAATAATATTTATTACATTTTTTTTCATAAAAATTAATTTAAAACAATCCTTCTGCTTATAAAAGCCTGTTTACATTATAAAATTTCGTTTAAAATTTTCGTTAAAATTTCCATAAAACTCTTTAAAATTTGTAGATTTTGCAGATTTGTGTTTACACCTTTATCACCAAACACACTTTAAAACTCACTATATTTTACGTAACATTTTAAGAAAATAGCTGCTGATTTATTCATTAAAATTCGTTAAAATTTCTCTTAAAATTTATTTTAACGAAAATTTTAAGGTGTAAACAATGAAATTTTTGTCTTATAAAAATTTTAAGCAAAATTTTATAATATAAACAGGCTTTAAGATTATTTAAAAAAAAATTCCACATTAATTTTAATTTAATTAGCCCCATTAATTTATTTAACTTATAATTTTATTTATAATAAACCCCATTATAATTAATTTAGGGGCCCAACAGTCGAAAACACAGGCCTGTTACGCCACTGCACTTAGTATGTCTTTCTTCGATTAATATAAGAAGGTCTATTTGATTTACTGTCTTTTCATTTAGTGCCATCCATGTTTCTTTATGTATACAGTACAGTCTCGGTAATCCGAAGTAATAGAAACCTGGCCCCATTCGGATTACAGAGAAGTTCGAATTACTGGATAAAGTTAAAAAAAGATAATTGCATCTTCTCTTAATTGCCGGAAAAATAAAATTTTATGAGATGGGATATCATTTTTACATGCCCATCTTAAATAAATGTTAAAACTATCGACAGCTTCTTAATTTTTCATGGAAATGTTTAGCCATTTTCGTCACTTTCTTTATCATCACGTTTGGATCTTCAATAAATTGCTCAATAATTTCTGGAGCAGTTAAATTATTTTTTTCTGATTTCCTTCATTTATCTACTCTTCTACTTCAGCTTGTAAACACTATTTTTTATTCTATCCTTTTTTCCGTGATCCAAACTTTTTTTCTATAATCTGAAAATTTTATTAGTTGTGTTCGGATTATAAACTATTTATGAAAACTACAGAGTTTTTCTTTTGTTCGTTACTGTTGTTACTGTTACTGGATGGTCGGATTAGTGTGTGTTCGGATTACCGAGACTGTACTGTACTATTTTTTTCAAATTGGGTACTCCTTATTACCACATTCTTTTCCATTGCAAAGTCTATTAATCTGATCCCATTTTTATTATGGGATCTTTCGTATTGTTGGTTTATATTTCTTTTTCTTGTCTTACTTTTGCGTTGCACTCTCCTAAAATTAATTTTTTCTGATTATGTTTCAAAAAGTGTCATTTTTTGACACTAAAAAGTTTGCGGAAAAGTACTACTTTTCCGCCCTAGTGCGGAAAAGTAATACTTTTCTGCACACTTGTCAAAGTGTGCGGGAAAAAAAGAAAAAGTTCTAATCTACTTTATTTATAATATACATTAACGGTTACATTAGAACAATTATTAAAAGTGTTAACTCCGCCGCCTCCGACATATCTGACATATTTGCTAGTATTCTAAAAACACAAATTGTATAACCATAAAAAAAACGTGGTCACTTACCTGTTCACGTTGTAATGGCTACTATCTATGACCTACCTACTGTCTATAATGGGCTACCAACCACAAAATACAAAAATTTTATAGTATAAACGGCTACTATCTTTTTTCTTGAGAAATGTTATTGGTTCTTTTTGAAACATAATTGAAAAAATATTGTTCGATACTCGTGGAAAACTATCTTTTCCATTCTTGGCTTCGGTTTACAATCTCGGCCTTCGGCATCGATCGTCAACCTCCGCCTTGAATAGAAAAATGTTAGTTTTCCTAACTTGTATCGAAAATATCTATTATGTTATATTTGGGTATAATACAGTATACCTTTTCTAATATTTTGTAGAACTCGTCTTTTTCGTCTTCATCTCTTTCTTTTTCGCAGGTTTATGTATGTTTATCATACTTATTTTCTTATTTTTACCTTTTAATCTAATGTAACATAGGTTTGTTTAACATAGGTTTCATCCGTGATAGGTTTAAATTTGATTACTAAGTAAGCAATACTTTCGTCAATAAGAAAACCAACTCCAAATCTTCTGTTCACTTTTGAAAAATATAAATTCTTTCATATCTGTCATCACGTTTCCTATTTGGTTAGTTTCTTGTACAGCAACTATCTTTATTTTATATCGTTTTGAATTCTTGTATTAGAGTTTTCATCGCTCCTTTTGCGTTTATACCTTTGATATTCCATGTTGCTACGTATAACACTTCTTCTTTCCAATGTTTATTTATTGTGTTGATTTTCTTTGTCTTTGTTTTCTTAAATTTTCTCTCTGTTTTATATCTTTGCGCGTCAAATAGTTTTTTGACTTTGTTTTTATCGCTGACCTTTTATATTAGTTTTTGTTTTACTTTGTTCCAATCGAACTATTTCCCATATATTATTATTTTTTGGTATTTTATTTTGACTATCTTTCCATTAGTTCTTTCTTTTCTCTCAATATTTCTAATTTTTCTTTGAGAATCCTGCTCTACTCTAGTCAAGTCATTGTCTATGTATATTCTCGAGCCTCTTAATTTACTTTTTGCGTTCATAATTATTATTTAATTTCTTGTTTCTTAGTCCAGTTCTCCACTTCTGCAACTATCATCTCTGATAGTAGTCCTTTGTTTATTTTATACATTTTATTTAACTTAGCTTGTATAAGTACCTAGTTTCTTGTTCAGGATTTTTTCAATTTGTAGTGGTTCTTTTCTATCCACTGTTTTCATTCCTTTTATCACAATAATTGTTCCTTTTTTTTTAATCTTTTCATCTTTCTCAGCTCTTAATTCTAAATCTTCTATTTTTTCCTCCAGTTGGATTTTCTCTTCTTTCCACTTTATTTCTTTTTTATCTGATTCTTGATCTGATTTGCTTCTTGCAAATTCTTTCATCATCTTCATTATCATTTCCTTGAGATTTTCAATTTTTTCCTTCATTTTGAGTGTCTCTAAATAGATTCTGCTTACGGTAAGATTGTAATTCGAAACTATTCCTCGAAAATTGGTTTCTGTTTTATACGCTATTTGGGTTGCGTGCTACGTTTGTTGTGTTTATAATTTATTTATTTACTTAATCTTTAAAATAAATTATTTCGGATTCTTCTTGTCCATTTTGCGTCTTTACACTATTGTTCACAATCTCGTCGCTTTTTCTTTTAATTATTTAGCTTACTAAAACTCAAATTTCCACTATTCAGCGCTCCGATTTTATATTAAACTTAAAATATAAATTATATTTTTTTACCAAAATTCCAATTTAATTTGATAAATTATATAAAATTTTTAATCATTAAAATTAAGACACAAAAATTGAACCTCCTGGTTCAATCAATTTGTAGAAATTACAAATATTTATAATAATTAATATATTTTTTATAAAAATTTGCTAAGTAACTCTTCTGTATGAAAAATCCAAACTATATATTGCTATGAAAATCATAAAAGATAAAGCTGGGAAAGAATTACATAAAAATTGGTAAAAACATATATTCAAACAAAAAATATTAAATACAGTTATAAGAGTTCAGTTATCGTATCAGTGACCAACTTCTTGTTAGTCTTACTGAAACTTAATAAATTCTAGATACATACATAATACAGATATTTAATAAATTAATTTTTTAACTTGTGAAGTATAATTAAATAATCTTGGAATAAACAAATTAATTAAACGTTTTATAATAATGTTTTTATTAAGCTTTCCACGTTGGTAACCGTCTTCGTCAGAATATTTTGATATAAAAATATTAAAATACATATACATACAAATTAAAATAAAAATACATATTAAATATTTCTAGAAAAAGCTTTATTTAAAAAGTTTTTTTTAATTTTTTTTCATAAACTTGATAATCTCACCTTAATATTTCTTAATTTGAGAATTCCCATTGGTTGTTTATAGTTCTGTTTGTCTTACTCTAGTTTTATTTTAATTCTGCAACTGCAATTATGCTTTTTCTTAATTGCTTTGAATCTTCTTAAAGTTTTCCGCATTCTTTTACAGACTTTGTTCAAATTTTGTTCATTACTTGAATTTTTTAGATAAAAAGTTTGCTAGCATTACTAAAATTTAATTATATAAGATTAAACCTTAACAAAAGCCAAGGTGCAATTAATTTTAAATAGTTTATATAGGTAACATAAAATTTCGAAGAGAAATTAAGAAAGTAAAACATAGGTCTAAGTTGAAGAACATCGTCGAAAAGAATTATTTAACTGTGTCAGACATGATTAGAATTTAAAATTCTGCAAGTACATACCTAAATGGAAATTATAAAATTAAAAAAATTAAATTGTTTTCGTGATAAATTAAAAATAAAATCATAACTTACTTATATGAACAAAAAGTATTTAATTGAAATACAATGTTTGGCTTTATTTTTTATTTTCAGTTTTTACTTTATCATGAAAACAATTTAATATTATCATAAATAATGTTGATAATACCGTAATCATATTAAAATTTAAAAAGTGATGATGAAAATCACACTAAAAATTTAATTATGTACTACTTAATTAATTATTGTCCTTGTTAAAAATTTTCTCTGATAGCATTAAACGTTTTCTATTTCATTAACAGGTAACAATTACCTATATATTTTGAAAATTATAGGTAATAATGTAAACTATATTACTAAAATAAGAATGGTTACCAAAAAGGCACCTATCCATCCATTCTTCTTGGTTGAAGAAGTGGCTAATAGATGGCTAAGAATTTATCGAAATTTTGTGCTGTGCATTGCATAAAAACGATGTGATATTAAGAAGAACGCCTAAAGGTAGGCAACTTACAACACGGAAAGTATTATTAGTAAAATTTGCTGTCTCTTAATGCTAGCAATTCAAATAGTTTGTATAATTACATTAACGTACGATTAATGTAATATTATGTTGCTAATATTATCTAACAATCAAAAATAATAATGTTGAATAAGTATCTGGAGCCCGGAATAATTGCTTTATAGCATCTCCCACCAGTGGCGTAGCTAGGAATTTGGTTCGGGGGGCAAGCGCAGAGAGCCGTTTTTAATAGCGCCGCAGGCAAATTTTTTTCAAATTTTTAAGGTCATGCGCTCAATAGAAAGTTAAAAAATTACAATAAAAAATAATTTCTCCGAAAAAAAGGTTTTGTCAGACATTTTAACGTTAACGACAATAATAATAGTTTCTAACTAATAAATAATAAATAAACACTACAGCCAGCCATTTGCCTATAAATATAGTATCATTAGTGTTTTGAAAATCTTTTATATAGAAATATAGAAATCTAGGTATACATGGTTTGAAGTCATTGTAAAATTACGAATTAATAATTTCGGGAGGGAGAGCTCCCCAGGCTCCCTCCCCTTGGCTACGCCACTGTCCCCCACCCCCAAATTCGTAACATTTTAAAAATGATAAACTATTTTTATTAGGATCTCAGATAAGTATTTATTGCTTATTCAAATTTATCAATAATATTCTCAAACCACCTGAAAATAAGGTAAACCAGTATTTTTAGTTTTAAAAAACTGTCAACGTTTAGCGAACTTATTACGATAGCGCCTGAGGCAAAAACCCATTGATCGGTGAGCTCTGGTGTGCGGAAGCAGTCAGGCTTCTTCTCGGCAAATTATTACCAAGATTCAATTTTAAAAATATCCGTTCCAATTCAATTTAAAATGGTAACCTTAAATTGTATGATACTGGTCCGCAGTCCGGCTTATCAAACTGCGTTCTCGTTCTTTCAATAAATTTTCATACAGTATATAAAACATTAATTAATATAACTTCAAATTAATATTTTCCAATAAATAATTGTTCAACCGATAAAAAAAATAGCTCATCCAATAAAAATCTATTTTAATAATCAAAAAAAAAAAATCAAAAAACTTACAAAATCAAAATCTTAGCTGCGGCCACACCAAAGTATATCTTTGACCTAATCAAATAAAAAAAATACACAAGGCGTCTGTGGTTTTGAACCAGAGATACAAACACTAGAAACCTAACTCACCGAGTCAAAAGAGAACTAAATAAATATAAAATCAATTCATAAAAAAAATATATCAGCGAATTGAATTGCGGCGAAAGCTACAAGAAGGCTCTTACGTAAGCTTCAAGAACTCCCAACAATACATGAAGGTGGTTCTACTCACTCTACAGACGAAGAAAAATCCGAGTTGTTTGCGAACCATTTAGAAAAACTCTTTCAACCTTACCGATTGAGCACTCCTGATTATAGTCTACATGTACAGAACTATATCGAGACAAATCTCTCACCATCTGGAATTTACTTGCAGCCAACCTCGCCAAACGAACTATCATGAATAATAAAATCTCTGTGCACTAATAAAGCGACAGATGAAGATAGTCTCAACCTAGTCTTAAAAATCTAAGCAAGAGAACACTATCTATTCTGACTACCTTGCTAAACTTTTGCCTAAGACTCGGACACTTTTCAACCAAATGGAAACACGCTATTATAATCATGTTTAGAAAACCGGGTAAACCAAAACGAGAGCTTTCCAGCTATAGGCCGATAAACCTACTATAACTTCTTTATCTAAACTATTTGAGATGGTTATTCACATCAGATTAATAAAAAAATTTGATAAAGAAAAGTGTCATTTCCCGCACCAGTTTGGTTTTAGAAAAAACTTCTCTACCACATCCCAACTCTTGCGAATCACCGAAGAAATAAAGCGAGGATACGAAGCAAAGCAATTTACAACAATACTATACCTAGATTTACAACAAGCATTTGACAGCGTTTAGCTAGAAGGCGTCAAGGCAATTCTTTTATTATTTCTTACCAATTGATTCCTTCAAGTAAAAATCCACAATTCTAGTTCCGTGTTAAAAAATATCAATTTCGGAGTGCCTCAGGGCAGCGTTCTAGGTTCAGATTTCTCAACAGCTGAGCTGTTTGCAGACGACACTTACCTTTTGACTTTAAGCACGAACTTCAAAAGCTTCATGGAACGTCTTCAGGAAGACACCAATTTATTATTAAAATGGTATAACAGTTGAGTTATAAATGCGTCGCCAAAGTCTTTAGACTGAGAAAAATCGGAAAACCTACAGAATTGCCATTAAATGGCGAATTAATCCAATGGAACCCAACAGACTGCGCCGTAAAATACCTAGGAGTACAACTTGACACCAAACTGAACTAGAATGCTAGAATATACACATTCAGAAAATTACTATATTCTCTTGTCAATAGGACATCAACAATGAGGTATGAGTGTTGCACTCTTCTTTGCAAATTTTTTATAAGGTATTTGATGATGTACGCTTGCACAATCTGGGGAAATGCAAGAGATACAAAAATTAACAAGCTACAAACTCTTCAGAATAAAATTCTCAGAATAGCAGTGGGCGTTCCATGGCTCACGAGAAATTCTTTACTGCACTACGAGCTCAATTGATCGACTATCAAAGAATTCATAAAGAGGTCTACCATCAACTTCCATGCTATCGCGCACATTTGCTCTAGTGCACAACACTATTCGTTGGGAGCGAAGAGAATACACCAGCGACTCAAAAGGCGTCTCCTCCAGGACAAAACATTTATGACACTGGTTTTCTTGAATTCCCTAGATTTGTATAATTATTATCAGCCTCTTCAGTCCACTGCTTGACTATCAGCCTCTTTCTCTATCGAGAAAAGTTACAGCATTTAGACCCACGGTTGCTTAGGCCTGGTTGGGAAATACCTGTAACCCTGTTTTTTAATAGTTGATGGTGGCAATCATTAACTCAGGGAAACTGCCGGCTTTAGGTGCTCTTCGAAGCACGGAAACAATCATTAGAAAGTTTTAGACACTTCTCGGACTCAAACCGGGTACCCTAGCAGTGTCAGCAGTTATTCAGTTGGCAAACTATAATATTCGAGGTACATGACCTCATAATTTTTAACGCTACTATGCATAACAAAATAAATTTGTTGAACTAGTATAAACTATAAAAATAAAAAACAAAGAAAGTACTTAAACACAGATTCATATGTTCCTTCCTCTAACTGCTTTAGTTTTTGTAGGTTGATCTCTTTCTTTTTTCATCTTTAGGGTATTGCTTTTCTTATCCCATTATTTTATTTATTCTGTTTAATGATCTTTCGATACCGCACTTTAACTCTCTTCCTGTTTACTGTTTTATTCTTAGGTTTTATTTTTCGTCATAGCTCATAATTGAATTTGAATTTTGTTTTCTATGTTGGTTGGGTCGTTTTCGATGTTTGAAAATGCCTTGTACTTTTAAGTTTACTTTAATTTTCCATCCCCATTTTTTCTGCTTATGATCTTTTAATTTTATCATATTCACTTGCTTTTCCACAATCCTTCTTATTTTAAATTTATCTACAACCTCAATCTGTATTTACATTTCTTGGATCAAGAATTTCTTAACTTTCTTTTTGGATTACATCTCCATTTATATAATTATGTACTCTTTCCTCTCCCCGTCACTTGTTCCTTTGCTTCTCTTTTTATGCATTTATCCATTACCGTATTCGGGGATTTGATTTTTATTTTACTTCTTCAGAAAATCTTTTTCTTCTTCTTCTCTTATGTTAGTTTTTACTCATTTGTTTTTATTTGTTTTGGTTACACTTCGACAATGGTAGTGCTCTGTATGCCCTCTGGTTTTATAGGTTTATTATTTCTGAACTTTACTTTCCCATGTCGCTTTCAGTTATTCTTCTGGTTTCTTTTTCTAGGTCAATACAAATATTCGAGTTAACTAAAGATGTTTGCATTATTATTTATATTTTCTATTAGTAGTAAATTATAAAATGGTTAAGGTTATTAACATGTAATAATACGTAAGTTATGAATTAAATTTTATTTCAATTTCATGTAACATGTAAAAATTAATTAAACTAAAAAAAGTAGTAAATTATATGAAATGTAGAATTTTATTTATCTGGGAAAGGTTATAAAGAGTTTTTTTATATAAAAAATATAAAAATATAAATCCTTCTATTTGAATGATATGAATAAAATGAAGCCAATAAATTATAGGCGAACCTCAAATATTAAATAAATTAGAAAAAAATCAATTTCAAAGTTTTGATTTTTTGAATAGAAATCTCATAAACAGTAGTTCATTTTGAGGTGAGGAGTTTGCTTTAGTGGGCGGAGCCGGTTTCAGTTGACTGTTGCCATTGCAGCTGCTACTAAGAATGAACTGACAAGATTGAATCGCTAAACTTTAAAGATCAATCCGCATGGAAGATGGCTAGCATCATAATCAAGACCAAAAATTGCTACACGCCCGCCATTTCTCGCCCCGACAAAACCTAAGCCAGAAGCGACCAAGAAAAATCCGACTGCCAAATCCCAATGCAACCCGCACAACAAGCGTCTCGATTACCACCACATCATCGCAATAGTTCACGACTTCATTGCAAGAATCACAGCCATCACAACCGAAGTCATTCAAGTCATCCGAACTGTAAAAAATAAGATGGCATCAACCCAACGTCATCACTAACCGATCCCTCAATGAAATGCTGTGCAAGGCAGTCGCGGCACTCACCGGCATTATCAACGCCTAGCTCCTAGCTTCAACACATCCCCAGCCAGGTCAAAACAACCGAAAGCCCTAAATCTACCACTCCATCAGCCTCCTCCCGTCGCTAGGAAAAGTCGCAGAACTTTCTCCACAAGTCTCAAACAAGTCATCTTCGACAACAACACTCTTTAAGCCAAGCAATTCGGCTTTCTGCCGGGATATAGCACGGTCTAAAAAATCCTCCGCCTGATCGAGCATATCACTCTCAGCTACAATAAAAACAAGTACACCGGACTTGTACTCTCCACGTGTCAAAAGGCGTCGACAAAGTTTGGCACCAAGGCCTTTTCTACAAGATGTTCCAGGTCAACATCCAACCAGTACTCGTCAAACTAGTTACATCCTTTTTTGAAAACCAAAAATTCAAGATCAAATTTGAAGACACCCGTTCATCAGAGCGTTTTATCGCCCCGACCCTCTTCAACATATTCATGAGCGACATCCCAGCCCCACTCGATCCGAAAACGAAGATCTCACTTTATGCCGATAACACGGCTGCTTACAGTTCTTCCTTAAATCAGGACCTCGATACTGATCGATTACAGGAAACCATCAATGAGCTCGAAGACTGGTTTGAAACCTGACGCATTGGGGTAAATTCATCTAAAGGCACCACGAGGATGTTTCGAAAACGAATAAGGAGAGCCCCGCCCTCAACCAAATGTTTTCATGTTCGAACAACCAATCCCGTAGACGGAAGTAACTACTATTTACTATTAAAACTCTTTATTTGTTCATGATATTTACAATTTTGATACAAAAAGTAACGGTATTCGGTCGGTGGCCTTACAATACATCTGCGCCTATTGCTTCTATTTACAATTTATCAGATAGTTATGACTTGACGTTACGTTAACATGGTTTAGCAAGATTACAAATTAAAATTAAAATTAGTGGTTTTGAGCCGGGGAAAAACGAGTTAGTACAAAAACCCAGCGGATTGGTAGAAATTTTGATTAACAATAGCAATAACGATAACAAAAATAGAATTATTAAATAATAACAATTAATTAACAAAACAACTGTGGGGGTGGTTTTGGGGGTAAATTAGAGGAGAACGTTGTGTATAAGTTTGTGTTTGATTTTGAATGGTGCGTGTGAACAGTTGTCGGGTTATTCGGGGATTTTTCCGTGAAGAATTTCGCGGCTGTGTCATTAATTTTTGCTCGTGCGCGTGCTCATGGAGTTCGAATATGTCAGTGTGTTTAGGCATCCCGGTGATTAGGCGCAGGAATTTGTTTTGGAGTCTTTGAAGGGAGTCGGTATTGGTTTTAGCGGTTTTGCTCCAGACGAGACTGGAGTAGAGGATGATAGGACGGACCATCGATTTATAGAGTCGGATTTTTAGGTCGGTTTGGAGTTTGGTTTTGTGATGCAGGAGTGGGTGTAGACGGGAGTAATATTGGACTACCACCTCAAGTAGAACCACCACATCAACATCGTAAAAAACGTAAAAAGTAGAGCCATCTTTCCCAAGCTCTACCTACTCCTCAATTCGATAAGTAAGATGTCATCCGCAAACAATCTGCGCATTTTTAAAGCCATCATGCGGCAGACTATGACGTACGCCTTACCCGTTCGGGGAACGGCAGCTCCAAACCACATAAAAAAGATTCAAGCGGTACAAAATAAATAAATCCGTCAAGCATTCTCAAGCCATACTACGTCACAAACCGAAAACTCCACGCCGATGCAAAAATGAACACCATCGACGTCACATTAGGAAACAGGCAGAAAAATTGTACAACTCTACAAGATTTGCAGAAAGCCCGCTCATCAAGCAACTAGGACAATACGAACCCGGCTTAACATCGGCCACAGCCGGCCAAAGAACAACCTCATCCTCACGCCAGTCGGGGTCTAATCAATTTAATTGCTCATCAAGTTCATCAAACACTTTGGCACCCGCAGCTCCAGACCCGCACACGTAGCATAGCAACATTGCCCTGCTCGACAAGTCAGCACCAATCCAATTTTGAGTTGATTTTAATCACAAAAATACTTTTATAAAATAAAAATGCGCCAGGGACTAGTCTAATCTTATGGAAGTCTGGCATAAAATGCGCTAATGAAATAATTATTATAAGAAATAAAGTGTAATTCAAATTAAAGGTAAAATAGAATTAAATAATAATAAGATAAAGAAACAAAGAAGCTATAAATTAAAACAGGTGCAAAAATAAACAAATAAATAATTAATATTAGAATCAACAACTATGTAGTTTTGCTAGTGTATCATTTTTAGGATTCTACGTAAAGTAAATATACATTTTTGACAGCATGAAATTCAATAATTAAATTTAAAATAATTGAAATTAATGAACCCATAAGGCTTTAGTAAATTTTTATAATTTGTTATAGATTTTTAAACTTTTATAATAAAATATGGAAAAATGGATTCGCTAAGTAATTAATGCTTTATGAGTTTTAATTTTGTCGTTTCTTAAATTAATGCAATTTAAATATCTGAAAACATTTGTCATAATCTAAGTAAATTCCACTTTACTACTTGATTTCACTCCTTATGTTTCCTTATTTTTTCATTTTTGTTCTCTCCCAATTAATTCGTTATAATTTTCGTTTTATTTTACTTTTCAGAGTAACTCATTAATTATTTTCAAAATTATATTCTACAATTTCAAACACGTTTCAAAATCGGACTTCTCGTTTCAAGTTCTTCATTTATTTTACAAAATAAATAAAATAACAATTCTTGTTAAAAAAGAATTTATGTAACTACAAAATATATGAAATGATAATTTCTGTAAAGATGAGTTAGATGGGAGACAATCAGTAGGTTTGGGCAGATTTAAGTTGGAGGTTTTCGATTGGCTTAATGGCCGATACGGCGATACTATTTCAGAAATTAACTTAAAACGGTTATGAAAACTTCCTAGTATTGGCGTGGTAATCTGGTGCATTACGGAAGAAATAGCAGGTTGTGGATAATACAGCACAATCACAAGGTTATAGATTGAAAGAACAGTCATGGGTGGTGAATTTGATTTAATTGCACACTACCTATTCTGGTATGATAAATCATCTGGTATAGAATAACCAGATGATTGATATGACGTGAGAGTTAATAAGAACTCACTCAGTCTATGGATTTTATCATTACAATATATTGTATTTATTTATTTAATAAAATATTATCACATGTTAATAACCTTAACCATTTTATATATTGAATTTATTCTGTTTTATTCAGGTAAGTTTGTTTTCAGTAATTTTGAGCGGTATTGAACTTTCAGGTCAATACAATATAGTAAACTCCATTTACTGCTTTTTTGTCTTCATCGGAAAGTAACGAAACGCTTTCCATTTATCATTGAGTTTATTTGGCTAGACAGATAGTATATTATGGTATAAAGAGAATTTAACTGCAAATGCTAATTACATATATTTATTCATTATATTGCATACGGTAAAATTAATTTTGTAGTTAAGTAAATAAATAATGAAAAAAACTAAATGCTGTTTATAGACTTCTGTATAGTTTTATATAGCAAACTATCTCATAGACACTAAAATTCAGAACTCTTTGTGTCAATCTCTTTACTTATATGGCAGATGGCGTTTAAAACGTTGAGAATATTAAAATCTCAAAGAGTTTATTTTACAATATATACCAGGAAAAAGAGTTCCAAAAAAAAAATGATTATTTATGTAAAATAATTCCGATTTAATGAAAGGCATTAGAAGAAAATAATACAGTGCGGTTGTTTAATGAATGTTTTTATTAAATATTTTTATACATCTTGTATTACAACTAAACAAAAATTAATTAATGCATAAATATCTCACGGTATTTAGCCATTAGCAGATCGATGAGAAAGCAAAGCGCGTAGCTATATTAGGCCAAAATAGGCCAGTGTATAATATGTATAAAAAAACGTCAGGCTAAGTATAAAGCCTGGTCGTTCGATGATAATATTACAATTTATCGTATACTACGTAAGATATAACCCGACAAGTCACTCATTATCAAACATTTTCGTTCTTTCCTAAAGATACGTTCGATCGACAAAAATATAAAAAATAATTGTCTTATTAAGATATTTTTTTTAAAGACTCAAAAAATTGCAGTTTTAAAGCGCTGAAATTATTGTGTTACTTGCGTTGCGAAAAACAGCTGAAAATTATGGGAAAATTATAATATTTTGAGTCAAAAACTTTTTAAACGAAAAATTATTTCATATTTTTATTATTTAAATGTTTTTAAGTTTTATTTAGTAATTTATTAAGTCGTTCGACTGCATTAAAATTATGCCATAGTAAGAGCACCAGCACCCATTCCGAAACCTACACCTCTGGGGCCGTAGTTTCTACCGTAACATCCTCGGCAGTAAATTTCGCCGTTTGGTGCATCATTGAGATTGGTGGAATCTAACGATTTTGCGCAATCGGCACAGCTGAAACATCTCTTGTGCCATATTCCATTTTTGCTAATCATCTGTTCTGCTGCGTATACGGAATATCCGCAACGGGAGCATCCTTTTCCGGGTGCTGCCTTTGAACCTGTGTTAGGTCGAACGTCGCAATGAATTGTGGTTGCTTGACCTTCGGTGGACATCAAAGTTGGAGCGTGACCGTAACCAAAACCTTTGGGACCAAACAGTTTACCGTAACAAGACCGGCAATGGATTTCTTTATCGGGACCATCGCAAGCCAACATTGAATCTAACGGACGATGACATTCGGCACAGTTGAAACATATTTTGTGCCACATCTAAATTAAAATTCAAATTAAATGAAGTCTTTCACAAGAATGTGTTTAAAATTACCGATCCCTTAGCAAGTTGCTGTTCAGCTGCGAATACCATTCCTCCACAACGAGGACAACCTTGACCAGGAGGTGCCTTAATGGAGGTTGTATCTGGGTTATAAAATGGACGCATCGAAGTTATTTCGTCATCACTAGTGAAAAAGAAATCAATACAATTTTGTTCGGCTTATAATATTTTGCCACTCACGTTAACCCATCAGTTTGCAGGAATCCAGAACCGCATGCAAAACCATAACCATGAGGACCCCATTTCTTTCCGTAACAAGTTTTACAATAAACATCTTTATCGGGACCATCGCAAGCGATTATAGAATCAAGAGTCTTGTTGCAATCTTTGCACTTGAAACATTTACGATGCCATGGTCTACCTTTAGCCAAAACTTCTTCGGCGGCATACACGACTCCTCCGCAACGTGGACATCCTTGGCCGGGAGGTGCTTGTATACAAGCGGTATCGACAACAGTTGTTTTAGGAGCTTGTCCACTAAAGAGAAAATTTAAGTTAGCTTATGTTGTAGATTTAATAGTAGCAAAATCGCACAAGCATACCAAGAATTGGAAGCATATTTCATGACAGAGGTAACAATTGTGTTTCATAATGAACGTGCAAATACGTGCAAAATGTGCTGACGTATCAAAATACTAACTAACATTAAAATTGTATGCGATCTACCTCTGCCATTCTAAATCCAAGGCATCGCACATGAGTCCGAGGAACGTTCCTCCTGCATGTCCTAGACCTCTTGGACCAAAGCGCATTGCGTAGCAAGCTAAATTGTATAAATATAATTTTTATTAAATTGAAAGTCTTATAGCCCAGTCTAAACTTCGGCGAAACTGTTTGTTCTGAAGAAGTTTCAAGTTTAGACAAACTTGACTAACATTTAAAAAAGTGCAGTGGGTATCAACCACACCAACCGTGCTAATAAAACAGAATATCCCATAATACCTTTGCATAACGGTGTCACTTTGTAAAGTACCTCCACCTTGACCATATCCGTAACCCTTAGGTCCAAACTGCTTGGCGTAACAAACTAAAGGGACAATCAATTAGCATTCAAATACAACATGTAAACAAGCAACGTATAAATCATGCAATTTATGTACTATTTACTGTGTGCTTCACGCACCTCTACAATAAATATCCTTGTCAGGACCTTCGCAGCAACTGATGGAATCCAAACCTTTTGTACACAATCCACATTTGAAACAAGACTTGTGAAACGCCTTAAAGTAAATTTAAAACTTGTTAGCAACTTATAGGAACTAATGGTAAAAATAAACAATTTTTAGATACAAAAAGTTGACGTGCAATAGGGGCGTACAAAAATACGTGCAAGATGAACCCAATTTGACAATAACATCGCACTTCAATTTTTGTACCTCTGCAATACACTTCATAATCTGGTCCATCGCAGTGCAATATTGAGTTCAATGTTCTATTGCAGTGCTTGCAGTTAAAGCATCGCTTATGGAAACCCTATTGTAATTTCAAAATTATTATGTTGTCGTGGAATATTAATTTGCAAAATTGATTGATTGAAAAAATTTAAAGGCAAATTACTTACTCGTCCTCTGGCAAGCATTTGTTCGGCTGCGTAGACGTAGCCTCCGCACCTTGGGCATCCTTCGCCGGCAGGTGCTTTCGCTATCACTTTTGCTATAAGTGGAGCTTGTGCAACTACGTCATCGCTAAAAGTTAAACATTGTTAAGTAAACAAAGGTAAACAAAGATTTTTGTTTATATAAAGCTACATAGCATATAAAACATGGGTTAAACGTCAAGCGGTGAAGCAGTTTTGCTTAGCTAGATTGTAAAACGTATTTAAATTATGTGATGTAATGAGAGAAGGTAAGTTGCTCCTGATGGTCAAAACCTGTCGAAAATTGTTCAAACTTGAGGGCACTTTCCTTATCCCATCACAAGGGGTTAAGGGAAAAGCGGGTCTGCGTATAATAATAAAAATAATAAATTTGTTAATATGCGAAAATTTGTTGTAGATAAATTCTCACCATTTTTGAAGATCCTTTGTAGATCCAAGAAGAAAATTGTTATGTGTACGGTTTTGAGGGAAATGGTAAACAAAGTTCTATTTTGTACCAAATGTGTTATTCGTCAGTTAGAGCAGCCCAATTTGTTAAGTAATGACAGCGAAATCTAACATATTTGGTACAAGTTTTTCTTAGAACTTTGCTGTTTTGTAAATTATAGTAAGTAAAAATTGTAAAAGTTTATTAGTTTTATTCAAGTGTGTTCATTTTGATGTCAAAATTACAATCTAACATTGTCAAAACGTAACCGACTTTTTTTAATTAATCAAAATATATAAGA
Organism: Cantharis rustica; assembly: GCA_911387805.1. Lineage (NCBI taxonomy): Eukaryota > Metazoa > Arthropoda > Insecta > Coleoptera > Cantharidae > Cantharis > Cantharis rustica. The sequence continues at coordinate 51,743,714 of OU426878.1, read as the reverse complement.
TGTAGATCTTAATTATATTTGTAAAAACCTAAAAGTACAATATAACATTTAAAGTTGAATAATATAGGATGGTAGGAAAGGGTACAGATGTTCTGCGGCGACGGCATGAAGTTGACCGCAGTTGAACCTCGATGGAGTCCCTTTAACTGCTGCGATTATAAAAAGGGACACAAGTCATGTTTTGTTCTGGGTTTTATGCTTAAAATTAAGTTTTTAAACCAGTTGTCATTCTGGCAAGCAATGTATTTAGTGAAGCAAATTTTCGTTTACTATAGTTAACTTGCCAGTTAGACAATGGAAATAATAGGAAAGATAAGGAAAAGCCCTCAAAATCTGACTCTAATATAAAAAATTAGAGCTCGTCAAGTTTGAACGTTACCTACATTAATCAATAAACAAGATAATTTAACATGGTTGTGTTTGTGACTCACCTTCCTTGCAAGTGAGCGCCACTGTCCATGCTCAAACATCCAGCACCACCGCCAAATCCGTATCCTTTAGGTCCGTATTTGCGGCCGTGACAGTTTTTGCAGTACAATTCACTTTCGTGTTCGGCGCAGTTGGTGGAATCCAACATTTTTCCGCAAAGACCTTTAAAAATTCAAAAATAATTAGCGAAATGCAAAAATACCAATTTTTCTCAACTTACCGCATTTAAAGCAGCTTTTGTGGTATTTGTATCCTCCTGCTACTCGTTCTTCTGCAGCATATACGGATTTGCCGCACTTTGAACATTTTGGGTTTTCAATTGGTTTGAAAGGCATTTTGATTGATTAATTTGTTGTCCTATAATAACACAACAATGTTAATAATGTGCGGCAATAAAATAAAACTTAGCTGAAGTTGTAAAACTATTACAAACAAGTGCATATTTTACTGCTTTATTAGGTCATTTGGCTCCCTTCCAAAATTTAAAAATAAAATTACAATCAGTAGTTGATGTCTAAAATTATCTATATTATGCGTGGGCCTTGGACCGGTGCCAAAAGTAACGCGACGACCTCCAAATTTGGAGGTGATGCTCAGGTAAACTGATGCTTTCTAATTGTTTGCAAAATTAATTTTTAGAAAGGGCACACTAATATTGTAAAATTTTGTAACACATGAACACTTGTAATAATTTCACTTTAATTTTTAAATTCACTTAAATTTTTGCACCAACACATACCTTGTCGGTTCGTTAGGTATAGAGATGAAGTAAGTTTGGAACGTTAGCGATGGATCTAGCTTTGCTACCACTTACTATCACCACAATTCGAATGATCCCTAAGGATCCTGCAGCTCCTAGTCTATAGACAAGGTTTTGCACACGACGCTATGCACTTTGGGTAGGGGAAACCGAATAAGACGACAACTAGGAATAGATCTTTGAGCAAATGGCTATTTTTGTTTAACTCATAGTTGTTCGATTACCTCTTTGGTATAAAAATTTACCATTTCGAGAAATTTGATACAATCGTGAAAATAGCTTGCCGATTTTATTAATTAACCTGGGAAAAGTCGTCTTCCTTTTGGTCATATCAAGCCATTAGTTATTCAAGTGGACTTTTATCTAATGACTCACCAATTTTAAGATAAAACCAACTTACATATTACTCCCACGTATTTCAGACATCTGAATTTAGTTGGCGAATGACTCAGACTGTTTGAAATGCTACTGTAAAAGCTTTCCTTTTAACTAGCAGGAAATTTATATCGCCATATTTTTCCCATGGTGATTCTTTTCTCAAAAATTCCATGTTAGGTTACCACGAGAGTCTAAATTATTTGCAATTCCTCCTACCTACACATTTTCATTTTTTCAAATAATTACGTGTCTGTGCCAAATCAGTCATTAGAACGGTATAAATGTCGAAAAAGAAGCAGGTGTAAAAATATAATGTGTGCTATTACTTCGAAATTTCATTTTTCGTTTTGTGGTCACTAACATGTAAAAATTAAAAATTTATTTTGCAGAGCTTAAGCCTTTAATTTTGAATAACAAGTACTTATATTCCTACTTTATTACATCGTTTCGTTGTAAACATTACTTTAATAGTTGAGCTGCTTTATTTTACAACAATTTTTAGATACTAATGCCCAATTGAAGTAAGTACTAATAAATTTTATACTATTGAAAAATATTATATTTAAACTATTAAACATAATTTATTTTTCGTCGTTGTCATGTATGATAAGAAATATTTATTTATTCTAAAAAAACAGACAAATAAATTATTTAAACAGATAGCACAACAAATGCAAAATTTTACAATATCTTTAAATAAAATCATAATGAAAATTCTATTACTAAAAAATAATTGAAAAAATACAGCACAATGAATGCTCTATAATATTGAAGATAATATAATCATTTATTATTTAGACAAAAATATATTTTTTTAGAAACCACATTATTCACAGTTGGCATTCGTTTTTGAAAACACCTTAAGCTTATTCAATTCATTATTGCCAATGCTCACATAACTGAGGTAAATCTCAGTTAAGTTGATCTTAAATTCTGAACGTAATATTATAGTTACAAGAAATTTTTATTTACCCTACAAAAAAGAAGGAAATTCATCTTAGTCTGTTTTGGTTGTGAATAAATTAACAAAATTTCCATAAAAAACTTATAAAATTGCAATATTTTAAAAAAACTGGCTTAATCTTTCGTTAATTATATAACAATATAACAAAAAAAAATTTTATTGTAAGAATATGATATGAGGCTTTCAAGTATTTCTTCCTTCGAACGATAATACAAAAGAATTTCTTCGATACATCTTAAATATCACAAAAGACATTCATTTATTTCTAAAAAGGAACATGAAAAGAAATTCGGTATAACCGTAATAAAAATAGTTCTTATTATTAATTTTAATTATAAATATTATTTTAAAAACATTTTTATTATTTTGTAAATTTTTTTTATTTTACATAAGATTTATAATATCACACCCGCTCCCTTTGTCAGCAAAAGTAAGAAACAATTACCCCCCCCCTCCCCCCGATTCTCAAACCTGCTTACGTAATACTTGCATTTATTCTTTCATTTTTTAATTATTTGGAAATTTTTTAATTTTTAAAGATCTACATAAATTTAATAACAATAAATATAAAACTAATTATTGAAATCTGTACCTGTATTTTTACAATCTGGCTCATAACTCACGCAATGATTATAAAACTTTTTTTGATGATCTTGTTTACTTAGGTTTATTTAAGAAAAATTTTACAAAAATATTTTCATTTCAAAAATAGCAAAATTATGAAATTGAAAATGAGAGTAAAACCTTGTATTTTATTACCAACCTGTTATAATTTATTATATAAAACTTAAAATTTAAGTAGGATGGTTAAACTTTTGCTCATTTTTTAGCATAGAAGCAAGATAAATTTGAATTACTAAATAAACGTTAAGAAGTTTTGATTGAAAAAATACGCAATGTAAGAGGAAAAGTTTAGTTCTAGTTTGACGGTAACTATAATAAAAACAAAAATATATAGAGCAGATAAAAAAAAGTTTTAAAAGAATTTTTTTTCTACAAAATAAACGAACAGGTGCAAAAATATAAATAGCTAGAATTTTATTGTTTAATTAATTCGTAAATTTAAAAGTTTTAATAATTATATCATATTATTATTGTACTGCAAATTAAAAAAAATAAACGGACGGGAAAATAGTCATCCCCTAAAAATAAAAGTATAATAATTATCGACAACGGTCAGCATGATCAGATTACTGAAAGGAAACTGATTATTACTGAAGGATTACTGAAGGACTAGAAAAAAAAAGTTGAACAAGAAAAAAGAAAAATCGTTTTTTCCCACCACCCTGTGGGAGAAAGGGGTATTTTTAAAAAAGTATACACAACCTAAAATTTGTCTAATCTATAAAAAAATTTTCTAATCACATCTTCGTAAATGTGTAGAAACTTAAAAATATGTTAATTCTAAAAAGTGTGTGAATTTTTTAGGTTTTCTAAATTATTGCTAGGACTGCTTTTTTGTTAAAAATAGTAAGAAAAAATTGAACTCCCCATCTCCTAAGACTGCTAATTTTATCTTATCGGTCAATTCTTCTCTAGGTCTTTTATTGTGATGTATTTTTTGTAATAAAATTTTTTTAGATAATTATAAATTTTGTTTTCAACTGTGAGAATTTTTATTTTATTTAAATTGTAAAATTTTTTATAATTGCTTTGAACTATCAAGTAAAACAAAAAACTTGTGATATCTTTTGTCCAAGATAGCGTAGAAATAACTGATCCAATTTTTCAAGTGTTTTAGAAATAGAAATGTTAAAATTCCTAAAATTTTCATTTCTTTGTATAATTGAGAGAGTGAAAAGGTAATTTTGACAAAAAAGGGTTTAATTTGAATTTGAAAGTGAATTATAAAAAAGAATTTGGAGATAAAGAAAATTTTGAAGAAAATATACGAAGATAAGAAGTAAAATTATAATTAGTAAATTCGAATTTAAATATTTGGATAATAAAAGTTTTTAAAATATTTTATTTAATATATTAATCTAAGGAAAGCCATAATTTTATTGATAATCAAGCCCACGTGATCAGTATCAAATTTATTTACTATATTTTACTAAGTTTTACCGACAAATATTTTATAAGATTTTTTTAAACATATTAATTTAAAATTTATTGAATCTATAATAAAAATCATTTCAGTATATTCAAGTTGGTAGATAAATTATATTTTAGTAGTGGTAACTGTTATGGTGTAAAAAATAAATAACTTACCATAAAAATTATAATAACAAATCAAAGCGATACTAATGGCACGTGATTTATTATAAGTTTTAAAACTTTGAACAAATAAGATAATTTACTGTTCATTAAAACACTTTTATGTTTATAATTTTTGCTTAAGTTTTATTATTTTTGTTGTTTTGGTTAAATGCAAGTAAAGATCGAAAATAATCATAAAATGGAGTCCATGTTACATTACTGTTTTTTTTTTATTTTATTTTAGAATTTTAAATATTCTGTTTTATTTTATTTTTAACAATCTGTTTTAAAACATTCAATAAATCTTGTAACGGGTAATAAATTAACCTGTGAAAGTAAATCCGATACACTCTCCAATAATTTATTATAAAATTCAAGTTACAATTAGTGCTATATAATAAACTTAGTGACATTTAAGTTTTTGAACTTTGATTTAAGATATTTAAAAAAATTAATAATTTTTATAATTTTTATTATGATAAATAAATTAAAATCTTTTAATTTCTTCTGTATTTGTTGGCATCTCGAAGTTTCGCTGAATTATTTGGTTAATGAGGTACCAAGGGACATCAATAATTATTCTCAAAACATTAGATTTAAAGGGTTAAAGATTTATTATATTTAAGTTGAACGCAGAATCCCGTAAGTGCATATTGATTTTGTAATTAATTTATAAATCAGCAGTTTGTTTTCTGTTGTGAGTTTTCCAGTCCAGAATCCAATTTGTTTTCTTTTTGTCAATATGTCTTTTTGCCATGTTAATCTTCTATCTAAATAGATTCCCAGGTATTTAACTTCATTCATATCTGGGAGAGTTAACAACTTTTCAGAACTACAGATGAACATGTATTTCTCTTTAGTGTAAAGGTTTTCTGTACCGACTTTGTCTTGTTCACTTTAATTCTCCACATTTTCAACCACTTTTCTATTTCGCTAAGGCTTCTGTAAAAGATTTGATTAGCTATATTTGGATTTTTAAAGTTGGCAATTATAGCTGTATTGTCTGCAAAAACGGCCGTTGTTACAGACTTTAATGCAGGTAGGTCTGCTGTAAACAGGACATACAATACTGGGTCCAGTTACACTACCTTGGAGTACCTCGAGTGAATGGATATTGGTAGTGTGTGTTCATCTTGGTATTTTATCAAGAAATATTATCTATCTATCAAGTAGGACTTTAGCATTCTATACAAATTATGAGGAACTTCTTTTTTAAATTTAACTCTTTTAACTAACGCTTAAGTGACGTCAACAAACGCTGCAGAACAACATAACTGCTGTTCTCGAATACTTGAAGTATTTTCCCCATAATTAGATGGATTTGCTCGACTGTGGCTGTTTGAAGCCAAACTGATAATTAGGGATCAAACAACAAGTTTCTAAGATTGCTCTTATTTTTTTAGGATCATATTTTCAAACAGCCCTTACAATATCGGCAAGAGATTAATCAATCTGTACTATATTTAACATCTATAATTGGTTTACCAGGTTTTGGAATGAGAATAATTTGCACTGGGAAATATTTTTAACGTAAGATTGCATTAAACAAATATTTTTTCAGTTGTTAGATCACTGTCCGAATCTTTCTTTGAACTAACGTAATTTTTTATGACGAACTAAATTTCAGCTTTTTCATAGGGTTTAATTAATTAGTAGTTTTAGCTGATCAGAAGAATCTTGGAATTATCTTATATGTTTTTCTTTGATGTGATTTTCATATTTAAACGGTGCAAAATAAACGTTGGCCAAATGTTTTGCAAAAATTATCGCTTTTTCAGTCACTCTTAGTCCATTGTTAATTTTCCATTAGCGATAGTAGATAGGCAACCTGCGGCTATATCCTCAGCTTCTTTATACAACGGTGTTGAGTTCCATGCTGCACTATGTATTTCTTGAGTAAAGTGTTCTGTTACTTTACCGAGATCTTCGTTAATTTCTAAAGAAATGTCTAGTACTAAATTCGCGTTAAGAAGGCATCTAAACTTCTTAATTCGTTTTTTTTACTAATTAAAATGGGAGGTTTCTATTTTTGAGCTTAATGTTATTATTACTGGAAAATGATTTGATGGCAAATCCAAAGAAGATTCAGGTTTATATACTCTTCAGTATATATAAAAATCAGGAAGATCCAAAAGTTTCCTTCTGTCCGTAGGTCAATATTAGCTTTCCTGATAAAATTTGGTCCAATTTATTAGCTCCCAGCACTTTAAATAGTTTTCTACTCTTGATTGCAATTATTATTAAATCTGTAATATATCTGAAACTAAGTTTTCTATAAAACTGCTCAAATTGCTACTGATTGAGGATATTATTATTAGTTCATAAAACTTTTCTATAGAAGTACTAGTAGTTTTAGATAATCTTGCTGGTATTTATCGAAAAGGTTACGTTTTATTGTATTTTTGTCAATTATAGCTGTACTACCATAAGCACTTCTATCAGGATGAAACGCTAATAGTCCAGCCTAATACGGCCAAGCCATAAAATCATTTATTGCAAAAAAACCATCGATATAAATTTAATTTCACAAACGCAAAAATCCTTAAATTTTTTATATAAATATTTGAATTTTTCATTTGTTTTTATGTTTTTCAAATACTGATTGAAATATGGTAAATTAATTCTTTTCGGTGTTTTTAAATACTAATTTTTTACGTATATGTATTTTTCTAGTCTAGTGATATTTGAATGATGTGCAACTCTAATAATTTTTGAGTTTACAATAAGGTGGTGGCATTTTGAATTATGTACAATTTTATTGGTGTACACCTCGATTAATTGTCGTATATTTAGATTGCTAAGAGGAAAGTTAACCAATGAAAAAATGTTTACAGGAAGAAAATCAATCAATTTTTTATTACTATTTTGTACTAAAATTAAAATTATTGTTAATATGTAATGCATTATAGGTATAAATGATATGGTTAAAATACATAATTTTAATTGCATTCGTGAAAGAGTAGATATTCAATAATTAGTATTTTCTGTACGTAAATTATACATATTATTTTATATTTTATTATTTAAAAAAAAACCTAAATAAATAAAAAGGAAGTAATAAATCACAAACGTGATTTTACGTGAAGAATATTAGAATATTCTTTAAATGTTTTATTAATATACATATAACATTTCTCTCAAGAAACTGGTCAAGAGCAACAAAATTGCTCTTCACTAGGTGCCAGATCATGAGGGAGTTAAGGGATCAAGCTCAAGAATGATCCCGACTAAGCCCAAACTATCTTGTGCACTATCCAAACACGCAAAGAGTTGGAAATCCAAAAGTGGGAAGCGGAAATCAAGAAAATTTTCAAGATCAAAATTGGCGAAAGCTAAGAAGCTTATTCTTTTATCAAAGAATAAAATTGGACTCATTGCGGGGTTGCTCATTGAACATAGCCTGGAGAGATTCATGTAAAAAAAGACAATTACAGGTGTTGACTCTATAAATAGAAGACACATTCTACTCGACTTAGGCTAAAATATTTGGAACAGACATAACACACCCAAGGAGGCAAAAGAAAACTTCTCAAGAGTATTATATGTTTAGCTAGCAAAATTAATTTCTTGAATGCCATGGATTAAGAACAAAAGATCAATACTAGTCGTAGTTCTGAAAATGTTACTGTTGATTTTATTTAGCTGTTTTTATAATAAGAACTACCTCTTAAAGTTTGGTGCAAATCGTTAATGCACTCCGTGTAATATTACACCTAACATATTAATATTCTTATAAAAAAATAATATTTTAAATAGGTTTGAAATACAATCGTGCAATTTGCCAAATTTCTATGGCAAGAACTGCAGTACTACCACCATATATCAAAGCTGTCGCTTTAAGAATGAATGATATGCCAGTAGGCCGTTAAATATATTGTTAACATACTTAAGTATAATCTTTTCGATAAATATATTTTGTCTCAAAATAACTTCGTAATTACAGTATGGGAGTACTATTCTTAACCAGCTGAAAAATACGAAACTAAATAATTACAATAAATTATTATTAATCTAGCGTACAATCCAAGAGTCTAGTAACTCAAATTGATAAAGTTTAAGTTGATAAATGATTCTGATGTTACTTCTCCTGTAGTGACGTCAATTTTTACTCATTCAGCTTTAGTAAGTAGTAAAAGTATTTTCTGAATCGCAACAAATATTTTCTGATTAAAATTGATTTATTATTTTAATTCATAAAAATAAATTAATGTGTTTTAAATTATTATTATTAATATTAACGTTTTGCGAAAAACAATAATTAAAAAATTTAAATTACAATTGACGCTTTCTTTTAAAATACAATAGTATATCGACTACTACGAATTACAATTATTGACAATTTTAAATTTAAAACGATCGTTTCCTGGTGAGTGGTTTAATATCCTGTCAATTAGATATTTACAGCCTGTTTTGTAATCTTCAGACAGTGCTTGACAAGAAAAATTTCGATTATTACTTGCAACAAACAAGCATAAATTTTAACTATTAACACAGTAGGGAATTGGTGTGTTTGCTGATTGAATTATAGCCCGATAATTTTAAGTTCAAATATGAAACTTCCGAATTCTGAATTCTAACCTTTAAATCTGAAACTGAAAAAAAAACAGAATATCTTAGCTCGGTTTTCCGGTGCAATCAATACATTGTAGATTTGATAGAATAGTCAATTAATAGAACGAAAATATTGAATAATAAAAAAAAATTAACTTAATCTTTATTTATTGCTCTCTTTATTTACATCTCTTTATTGCTTTTAATTTGCAATTTCTATTTTTATTCTTTTTATTCAGTTATATTCGAATTAAAATAAGACAAAAATAACAAGACAAAAATTATTATGTAGTACATATAGATATCACTTCGAAGAAAATTTTTTTAGACACTTGAGATTTTATTAATAACACAGAAAGTTATTTTGAGATTATGATTATTTACGGCAAGCATTGTGTAAGTATCTATTTCTTATAATTTGGTATTTGTTGAAGCTACCTCTAATTAAAAAAAAAAACTGAAAAAAAGCATATATCTAGACAAATTTTGCAATGTACGATATACTACATATTATTATATTTAATTCGTTTCAGAAAATTATAAATTGAAGACTTTGCTGCAAGAAGGATGCAACTTCATTTCTATTAGTTTTGAAATATCTAATGAAAACTTTTTAAAAAAAATATCTTTGCATGTTTTGTTTAATTGTATAACTAATTCAAAAGCATATTTACTGTTTTTATTAAGTAAATATTGTGATGTACCCCTGTTAACAATTTTACAAAATGTATTATTTAATAAAATTATATTTTTCAATCGTGGGTTCGAGGTAAGATGCAAATTCTTAGAACACGAGACTCTTCTTTTAAAATTTTAAATTTAATTTCAATTTAATTATAATTTAATTTAATAATTTATTTTTAAAATAAAATTTTTGAACCAATTTATTAAAATGTGGTCAATAAATTTGTTTTATTATAAAATGTTTACCATATGGTTACAAAACGTTTGTACGTATCGGATTTGCGCCCAGGTGTTTGTCTTATCAATTGAAATTCTACAAATGCTTCTTCAAATTGACTTAAATCATTGAAATTTTTATCTTTGCACACTTTGCACGATTAAAGCAACTCTTTAATTGAAAATAAGCTTACTTTTTATTTTAAAATCATCAAAATATCAAAATTTATAGATTGGGGAACAAAATACATCTACCGACCTTTACGCTTCTCAGCGTGAGGCCACGCTTTCTTTTTGCTGTTCTTTTCCTTACCAACCATGCAACAGCAAAATAATTTACAATATTTTAAATGTACAATATGTTCCACAATTTTAAATCACAACAAAACAAATTTTAAAATAATTTACAAAAATAACAAAACAATTTTTTCAAAACAATATACTAATTATCTTTTTTTATAACTTTATAAATTTTTATAATTTGAAGTGATCTACATACAAGTAACCAAAAATGTACATGCTGAAAAATAAAAATAAAAATTTCATATAAAAAATATAGAAACAAGGTTGTGTTTTTGACTTAAAAAACATATTAATAAACATTTATCAATAAATTAAAAAAATAGAATCTGTAAAATATGCATTATTATTACAAGTTAAGAAGAAAAAGCAGCTTTCATTTCATGTAGAGTTTTTTCAGCTCAGCTTAATGAAATACTTATGAAGTACGACTATTTTCTTTGATGCCAGTTTAGAAACTACGCTGTTTTATTAAATCGATTGTAATTAATCCTTCTAAATAAGTATTATAAATATATTTAGTTAAACTTTTTTAATATTGTATTTTGCTTACTTCCTGAAACATGTTTGAAACATTTACGTGTACAATTACAATTTTATTCTGTTTGCCTGGGTGAAACGCTTTTTCTTTTCAATTAATATATTATAACCTTTTACTTTACTATAAGTTGTCTTTTTTAAGTTTCGTTGCCAATTTTTAGTATATGGGAACTACATTTTTATTCCTATACCAATCCTTTCTTTTTACTATATAATGACATATATATACTTCTTTGATGCAAGAAGGTGGCAGATCTGGAATTGCATATATCTTGCACAAATTCTAACGAAAGATAACTCTTAAAATTTTCATAATTTATATTTTTTAAGTCAATCTGGCATTTTTTTGCACATTTTTAAGGGGTAATAACTCATTTTTTCCCAAAAGTGGAGCTGAATCCTTCTTGCAGCAGTCTTCAATTATTGCTGTAAATCTTATAGCATTCATAAATAATCGTTTAATATTTATCTTTTTTATCTTAGTTTTCTTCCTGATGGTTTCCTGCTTTTCACAGAAACGACAAACCATTTTAATAGAAAATTTATTAATTTCCTAATATTAACTCAAGAATCAATAAAAATGAGTGGCTATGGTTTTGAGAGTTCTTTCAAGTGTATATATATGGGGTATCCCGAATACCAGCAACTAAGAACACTGCGCCACGTCAGCATTGCTGACCGGTAACAGGCGTAATTCTTTTTAAAAATTATTAAAAATTGTTTTGTAATTACCTGAATCAGGCAATATTGAATAAATATCGATAGATCATATTGGTTATCAATGCTGAGATTACAGCAGGGTTTAACCAATATTGATGTAATATTGATTTTCTGCATTGCCGCAATATTGGAAATCAATATTGCAGAAAAACTTCAAATAAAAATAAGAAGACTTATGGAAAATGAGTTAAATATTACAATTACCGGTACAAAGTAGAAAGATTTTAAGTTAGGGGCGCTTATAAAACCTGCGAAGTGGTAAATAAATTTATGAGATATAAAATACACGTGGCTGCCTTATAAGAACTTATGTGGAAAGGAAAAGAAAATATTAATAGAAAAGGATTTGTGTTTATGTATGCTGAAGGAAGTAAACAAGAGATTTTATTTAATTATAACGGCCGAGATCATTAAAGAATAAGGCTGAAATGAATATCCTTCGAAAAACTAAGCTATGTATACTCAAGAACAAAGCAATCTTACAGCAACTGAAAACTAAAGTCTACGACTAGTGCAAACTCCCGATACTTACATATGGGTCACAAACCTAGAGACTGACGAAAAGAAACATGAACAGCTTCACAAAATGCCAAAGAGCACTGTAACTGTTGGAAAGAGGGCTGATTATACGTAGTTGCCGAGCAGCGACAAATTGTTATTAATTCAAATGTGTAATATTATTCCGATGTATTAACATTCGTTCACAATTATATATACAACCGTTAGTTTATTTATTACTCTATGTTTTATTGAAGATCCATTCATTATCTAACAGGTTATGGGCCCAGAATAACGAACGTATAAATATAACATTTTTTTCATACATGTGTTTGAATTAAAGTAATCACAGTCTTGTTAATAAGAATTATAATTATAATAAACATGACTAGTTCTTTACGTATCGAAGCGTTGAACAAAGATAACTATGACACATGGAAGATACAAATGGAAGTCCTCTTAATAAGAAATGACAGGTGGACATATGTGAATGATACTCAGATTAAACATCTTATCGTAGAACTAAACGAATTAGAAAAATGGAAGAAAAGTGACGACAAGGCTAAATCCGATATAATTTTATCAATTAGTCCTTCAAAATTAAAGCAAGTGAAAGGTTGTAAAACTTCTCGTGAAGTTTGGCTCAAGCTGGAAAATCAAAAGGACCAGCAAAAAAGGCTACACTTTTAAAGCAATTAACATTTCAACCTATTGAAGAAGGAAGTGACAAGGAACGAGTGATGAAGGAACAAGCTGGACGTGGCGATTAATTCTGATTTGCTAGCCAGCATGCTACTTTATAGTTTGCCATTAAGTTTTGAAAATTTTTGTTGTGCTATTGAATCGAAAGATGAATTACCTGAACCTGATGTACTAAGATACTAAGAGTTAAGATCATTGAAGAAAGTGATGCTAGAAAAAGCGACACGAATTCTCCCGCTCAGAATGTTATGTTTGTAAATAGAAAACCGAAGCAATGGCGGCAATATAATAAAATGGCGAAGAAACCAACAAAGAATAGGACCAAAGACGACACGGAAAGCTTCAAGTTCCGTTGTCATAAGTGCATGATCAAAAATATGCTTGGTGTTTAGATAGTGGTGCAACATCACATTTGTGCAATGAATTAAAGAATTTTGATAGAATTAGTGACTCTAAATGTGAAAATCTGAACCTAGCCAATAACTCATCGACGGAAATCATTGCAAAAGGTGACATAAAATTAAATGTTAATTGTTGGGCGAATCGAAAAATATAAAACTGTGTGATACATTATACGTACCTGATTTACGTACAAACTTAATGTCAGTTGGAAAAATAACAAAAAACGGTTATGAAGTGTTGTTCAAAAAGAATAATGCGCTAGTATTCGGTCCAGATAATGAAATTAAGTTAATAGCAGACAGAGTTGGTGACTTGTATTACGCGCGCGTACAAGACCGCGTGGAAAACTCCGCTAAAAACATAGTGCAAAACGTCGTGGAAAATCAAGAACAATCAATTCTCGCTTACAAAACATAATCGGAAATTGCATTGTCGTGGCATCGTCGTTTGGTACATTTAAATTTTAAAGATCTTTTAGAAGGCGTTCGGAAAGGCACCATGAAAGGTTTAAACATAAATTTTAGTCTTAACAATGTCGATATGCAATGTGACATTTGTAACAAAGCAACAAAGGTAAAATGATTAGAAATTCTTTTCTAAAAAGGTCAGAATAAAATTCAAATTTGTTGAAAATTATGCACACTGACATTTGTGGTTCTTTTAGAGTAGAATCGCTTGGTAAATCAAAATATTACATAGAATTTATCGATGACAATTCTCGATGGTCAGAAGTAAGATTTATGAAATCCAAAAGCGAAGTACTACAAATAACCAAAGAATACATAACTATGGTTGAGAAACAAACAGATAGGAAGATAAAATGCATACAATCGGATAATGGCACTGAATATACTAATAACGACTTTAACAAATTTTTGAAGCAGCATGGAGTTTTACGACGGTTGACTGTTCCTTACAATCCGGAGCAAAACGGAATTGCAGAAAGGAAGAATCGCACTCTCGTTAGTACTGCACGATGTTTGTTAATACAGTCTGGTTTACCACCATCATTTTAGGCAAAAGCAATCAACACTGCGCATTACATTTGCAATGATTGCTCATCTAAAAGTTTAAACAAAAAAACTCCATATGAGATGTGGACTGGAAAACCACCAAATGTAAGTACGTTTAAAGAATTTGGTTGTAATGTTTACTGTTTGAATAGAAATCGTAGAAAAGAAAAATTCGATCAACGATGTAAGGAAAGAATATTTATTGGATATTCCGAAGAAACCAAAGGCTACAGGGTATGGTTATCTAACGAAAGGAAGACTGCCCAAGCAACATTTTTCCCTGGCTATTTCTGCATTTGTTTGCCAGGGACCAGCCGGGTACTTATTTTGTGCTTATTCAATACAGGGCTTGTAAATTTACCTAGGACAGGTACCAGGCAGGTACTTATTAGAGCTTGTTTGACAGTGCCTGTAAAGTTACCTGGAACAGGGATCAGACAGGTACTTATTAAAGCTTGTTTGACAGGGCCTGTAAATTTACCTGTGACGGGGACGTGTCAGGTACTTATTGGAAGGCCCGTAAATTTACCTGGAACAGGAACCAGGCAGGTACTTATTAGATCTTGTTATCTGACAGGTACACATTAGAGCTATTTAACAGGGCCTGTAAATTGCCAGTTAATTGTAAAATTTCAGTGACCTAAGCGATTGGTACGACTCCCAACCAATAGAAACAAATCTTTACTTAATTTATCGCAACCAATAGGAATTATAATAATCAATGATTATAATAATTTTTTTTTTTTTTATAAAAAAAACTTATTTATTTATTTATTTAACAACTTATTTGGTAGAGATGAGTTATTTAGATCAGATTTATTTATTTATTATTAATTATTATTTATTAATTTTTGGAAGCTATGGAAATTAATAAATTGTTTTAATTAAAAAGAATTTTTGATTCTAGTACAATTAAAGATTAATTAATTTAAGAAAATTAAATTTATTGTTACAATTTTGAAAATGTGTTACCTGTACATTAAGCGATTATCAACGTAAAAAGTATACCAACGTAAAAATAAAGTTTAATTTAAAAAATATTTTAAGTTAAATTTTCAAAAGAAATATGTCAACCCCCCGCCCCGTAAGAGTTACTAAGATTTCCAAATACTCTCCCCCCCCCCCCCTTTCACCAAACCCTTACGTAATTAATGAACTTAACCTTATGGTAATTTTAATTTTTAATTATACGGAGGCGACAAAAAATAATATGCTCAAGCTACTCACATGCCTAAATACGGCCTTGCCCCTAATTCAAATTTAGTTTACAAATTAAAATAAAGTATTACAAATTGCTGTAATTATTTTTACCTACCTGCAATCTGAAGTTTTTTTTTTAAATAACATTAATTCTTACAACTGAAAAATTTTTAATTTTAAAATTACAATATTACCAATTGTCAAAATCGATAAAACATTTCATCTGTAATAAAAACTACCGTTTTTGGGGTACTGTGTGAAAGTTTAATCCTTTATCCTATAATTCATTCTCTCTTATCTATGATAATATCTACCTGGCAAAAACTGTTAAATTTGAAGATTTTTTCCCAGAAGAAGAACCAGCCAAAATTATTCCAAAAAGTTTAAATAACCAGTGTACTGGTAGAAATTGACTCCGAATCTGCAGTCAAAAACGGAAATGAACGTGAGTACGGCATTTAAGAAGAACATGAAGTCAAACGTGGCCGTGGAAGACCTACATTTGCGAAAACTGACTTCAGGGGAAGACCAAAAAAGAAATACCACGAAATTCCAAACGTGCTAAACATAAACGCTGAAAGTCACGAAGAAGTAAACATGTCGGAAGTTACTATGAAACTAGCCATTTACGGGCCAGATGCTACGGAATGGTATCAAGCAATCGTAAGCGAAATCATATCAATTATTAAAAACGAAACATGGATTTTAGTTGATCGTCCTAATAAGGATAGTGTAATTGGTAGTAGAATTGTGCGCAAGAAATAAATTTAATGTCGATGGAACCTTAGAACCTGGACATCATCTTCAACAAACTTTTGCTCTTGTTACACGCCTAAGTTCTTTGAGGTTAGTAACGGCATTAGCAGCCCAATGCAAAATGAAGGTACATCAGCTTGATGTGACTTGCGCTTATTTAAACGGCGAATTAGAAGAAATTATATATATGGAATCACCCAAACAACTTCCTGATATTTTAAGAATAATAACAGAACAAAATAACACGAAGATTGGTGAAAAGGCTAGAAATATGTTGAAGAATTTGCAACATGGTAACTAGGTATGCTTACTTAAGAAATCTTTATACGGATTACGTCAAGCTGGAAGAAGTTCGTATGGAAAGCTTAACAGAACGCTGTGCGATCTAAGCGCAGAACCTACCACCTCCGGATCCATGCATGTATAGTATGGGTGAAGGGGAAGATCTATTGATAATTCTAGTTTACGTAGACGACATTCTAATTGCTTCAAGAAGTAATAAAATGATTAAAGAACTGAAAGAGAACCTATCAAGAAAATTTGAACTGAAAGATATTGGTAATGTCAATTATTGTCTTGGCATTGAGTTTTCTCAAGACGAGAATGGTGTGAGTTTGAACCAACGAGGTTACATTACGGATTTATTGAATCGGTTTGGAATGATGGACTCAAAAACAATCAGTACACCGATGGATTCAAATATTAAAATGATAAACCCCACAGAACCAGCTACCGATGAGAAAGAGAAATTACCCTACAGGGAATTAGTTGGAGCATTCACATATTTAGCTGTAGCAACGAGGTCTGACATCAGTTATGCCGTTAGTTGTTTAGGACAATTCAATAATTGTTATAGAAAAATACACTAGACAGCAGCACAGCGTGTGTTACGCTATCTAAAAGAAAGTATCAATTTGGGAATAACTTATTGAACCGATAATCAAGAGTTGAAGAGTTACGTTGACGCCGATTGGGGCAATTGTCAAAACGATAGGCGCTCATATACAGAATATGCCTTTCTTTTGTCTGGAGGTCCCATATCGTGGGAATCTAAAGAAACAACAAACTGTTGCTCTATCATCAACCGAAGCCGAGTTCATGGGTATGATAGAAATTGCCAAAGAAACAATATACTTACGAAAGTTCATGTCAGAACTGGGATTTGCCGACGCTTGTGACGAAGTGCAAATATTCACAGACAGCATGAGTGGATTGAAGTTGGCAGAGAATCCAACTTTTCATAATCGTAGTAAACACATTGATATCAGGTATCATTTCATACGTGAAGTGTTAAATTGTCGATCAATGAAATTGAATCATGTAAGTTCTGAAAACATGGTGTCTGATGTATTGACAAAAGCTCTACCTCGACAGAAACACTATAGATGTGTTGATATGTTAGGATTTAATTTCAAATGAGAAATGAACAGCAATGTGTCGAAGGGAATATATATATTATTCTGATGTATTAACATTCGTTCACAATTATTATATATACAACCGTTAGTTCATTTATTACTCTATGTTTTATTGAAGATTCATTCATTATCTAACAGTAACGACAAATGCTCACGATCTTTCTAAGAAACAGAAAAAGAAATAAATGGATCAAGAAGAAGACCAGACAAGATGACGACTCTGAAACAGTCTGACGACTCTGTTTTGCAGGACACAACGCAAGACAAATGAAGAATAGATGGAACGCTATTCTACAGCAGTGGTGTTCATGGCTGGGTGGAAGAATGAGGGAAAGACCACAAACGATGTGGACTGACAACCTCAAAAAGTACGAGAGACTGCTTGCATTGGAGAAAAAGAACAGAAAATAGAACGAGATGAAATGAACTTAAAGAGGTCTACATCCAAAAATGCATCGAAAAGATCTGAAAGAAGAAGAAAGCAAGGGATAAATGGAACAGGCTGTATAATTTAAACAATAAATGATTAAAAATGCTTATATTTTAAGTTTATGGGTAAACTACGTAGTCGATGCTACGTGCAACTCACAAAAATGTTTTAATCATACTTCTTTAAACGTTGCAGTTGCGTTCTACAATGGTAAGACTTAACAATGCAGAATAATTTGATTTTAAATTTGATCTCGTTAATTATACCTGAATATTACTTTGAAATAGATATTCTGAAGTCAAGTTTTGTTATTTTCTTATTGTTACATCGATTTTATTTTAATCATTTTAGTTTTAATTATTTAAAATCCGTTACCTCCCTACCATTTTCATTTATCGTTTAACCTACGTCATCCCATGAGAAAATATTGCTTGTATGTGCTTTAATGGCATATAGAAAAAGATCTTTATCCTTAATCAAAATTATCAAATTATCTTATATGAATCTATCGTAAATCACCAAACTACAGTATGGATTCCTCGACTTCAATCACATTTTGAAGATTTTTCAGTGCTGTTCTAAAATTGTAATGTTTGTGAATATATGTAAACTTTCAGTTTTCGTACCTAATTAACGATTCCTGCTTTTGATCAAGCGATTGTAAATCATAATATCTAATTTATGCAAATTATTCATGTTTACGAATTAATTATTTTTGATATTTTTGGTGTAAATATTATTCATGTTTTTGCTCATTAATTATTGCAGAAATCTCTTTATCTTGATTACTTTTATGTCATGGCATTAACTATGGCAATAACCAATTTTACATTATTTCTTTTGTAAAATTCTGCCTGATTAACGCAATATACATTTTTTTTGTTATTTACTTAATTTTTTTGTATTCATTCTAGCTTTTGAAATATTATTTGGCCGTCTTAAATCATCCTATGTAAGTTGAACCTATTGTATATTTTTTTTAGAATATTTGTTCCAAAAAAGTACTGTTAATGCCGATACAATGTTGTCATTTAAAGCTTAATTATGTAACTACCAGAATTAATACTCTGCTGGAATATAATTATATGCAAGTGCTCAAAAGAATCACGAATGCCAAATATAAATTTGGTACATCACTAATCTTAAAATAAGAAGAGTTTTTTTAAAGAAATCCTTTAAGTTCAAACTTAGAAATTTTGAATACTTTTATATTGAAAATTAAAATAAATGTTTTAATTGTTGAAAATCAGAACCGCAATCCGCTTGGAAACGAATTAATAATAAAATCTAATAATAGTTTCGTAATAGATAGCTACCATTTATCGTAAACTGTTGATTTACGGCAATAATTGATTATCTTAAAAAAAATAAATAAACCCAATATGCAAACATTTACAAGATCATACGATAATTTGTAATTTTGTATTTATTTTATGCTGAAAAGTGTTTAGTGCAGTTGTAATAGTTCTAAAATGCTGATCTATTCGATTGAATAAAAGATTCAGCTAAATATTGAATAAACTTTTAATTTAAATTCTTAAAATTAATTTTTAAAGGTCTAAAATGCGCGGTCAGTTCCTCTTCTTCTCAAGTTTAATTTGTGAGCTAGTTTACGTTTATATAAGATTTTCGGTGCGGTCATAAATTATGAGAGTTCTAAAGAATGTAAAATAATATTTAAAAATAATTAATAAGATTATTTGATTGATAAGTTTTAATAAAAATTTATGAATTGCGGAAATTGCATAATACATTAGGTTGTCAAAACTGTAGATCCGCGACTGAAAACAAATTAAACCACAGCAGTGAATTGAATAGGTGAATTCACGAAATATGCTAAGCTAATCCATTGGATGAACAAATGCAAAACTATTTGTGCGCTTGAACTTTTGTTTGCCCTCTCATCAATCCATCCATCTGTCTGTCCAAATTGGAATTTTGTTTTCAGTTCATTAACTCGGATCTTAAGGTAGCGCTAACGAACTTACACAAATTAATATTAGTCAAAGTATATTAAAAAAGTTTTGGCTAGAAAATGATTCTGTAACAAAGAAAACTTGTTGCGTTTTAGCTGTTTCTGAAAATTAATATAATTTTTTTCGTGGTGCAATAAATTTACAAAATTGTTATACGTCCAATATTAGAGGCGTCCAAATTAAAAAACCTCTTGGTACGTACTTGCACATAATTACCTACTCAGTCATTTTATTTTAGAAATAACTAACTGCCTATTTCATTTTCATACGTTTAAATATAGAAATACAGTATAGTTGAACGACCATCCTAAAATTGTCTTTCCAAAAACTATAAATTGTACAAAAACTTATATCATATGATATTGCATAATAAACAGCTCGACTTGGTATTACATTAGATGTACTTTCTATTTATATAATTAAAGTCTATTTAAATTTTCTTGTAAAAAGTTACTTTAGCGTTACGTTTTATGACGTCTCTCCACTGTTGTTGTTTTCTTTCAAATACAAAGCAGACCCAAACTTCTTCGTCGGGAAAATTTGAAATAATGGAAATACAAATTAAATATTCTAACAAAAATATAGTAGTTATGTTGAACTTTACAGATTTATTTTCTAATTTAAAATGTGTTTTCGTAACTTCCAAATCTCCCCTCTTGCCGATTTTATGTTCTCTCCGACTTGGAACGTTCTGGTTTCAGTTACGTACTCCGTAGTGTTTTCAGGTATGCGTAGGTATATGAAAAGTTTTCATATCCAAATTTATATATCTGTGCGATTTACTTCAAGTTTTATAATTCAAAATTTAAAGTTTTCAAATAATTTGGCATAATAAATTTTGTATACTATAAAACACATTTTAAAAAAACATTCTTAACGACAGAGTTCATATTTAAAAGCGAAACAAATTTAAATTTATATTTTTTTGCCATTACCTATGCGTTTTAGTATTTTTGAAATTGTATCCTACAGGTTACTTAAAATGTGTTCCCATGCGACACGAAACATATTTTTCATTACGAAACAAGAAGGGCATAAGTAAAATTCTTGACTTGCTACCCGACAATCTGAAGTATTTTCAATCCAGCTTCCTGAATCTATTTCCAGAGATCTGTTGATGTTTTTTGTTCTCTGAAATTAATTCTAGTCATCAAGTAAGTTTTCCTAAGCTTTATTTAAGTCTTTTCAGTTTTTCAAGTAATTTCATATATTACCACCATGTTACGCAATATGAAATGTAAAATTATTATGTTTATTTATTTCGAGTTCATTCAATGTCCCGTTTTAAATATCTATTAATTCTCTTGCAATGCACATTGTAAACTTTTAAAACACAACAAAGAGTTTGAAAAGTTGATCTCTATTGTACTTATGTTGTTTAATTTTTTCTGCCAACTTTGATTCCCATTCTTTTATAAGTTCGTGCGACCACTTATGAAATTTATTTCATCTAACTTTATATTTATTGTTATTACAATTTATTTTCTATAAAACAAATTATACAGTAACTTAATACTCTACTGATTCACATTTATTAAATCGAGGAAAACTTTTAAAATTAAAAAAGCTGTAAAGTTCAAATTATAAATAGAAATTTAAAATAGATTGTTTAAAAGTGCGGTATCAAGCAGCTTTAAAATAATAAGTTACGATGAACAAAAATAGTTGATTCTGCTGCATACAAATACATAAAACTTTAAAATATATTTTATAACATAAATTACCAAGATGAGTTACATCGAACTTATCTACTCTACTAAGTTAGGATATAAATTATATTTTGTATCAAATTAGAAACAACTTGGCAATTTCTCATCAAGGTAAAACTAAAAAATCAGTTTGGCAATCGACTTAAATTTTCTGTGATTTCATCATGGATGAATAAGATTTTAAGAATTTATGTACACATAAGCTTCACTTACTACTAAAGGACTTATTTATGCTCACTATGATTTGAGTGGTTTACCATAACTCTGTTTAAAATTTTGAAAAAAAAAATACGTAACGTTGCAAATGTCATTTTTCACGGTTTTTTCTATTACATTTATTTTTGGTAAATTAATCGCAAGTTAGATTTCTTTATAGCTGAACGCTATTCAGGATAACAATAAAATAATGATAAATCATTCCACAACCCTAGAAAAATTAAAAAATGCTCAAAAATCTATTGCTGGTGAAATTAACTTAATTCAATGATTACATTGCATTAAGGAAAATGATGACGATAACACAATAATACTTCATAACAAATACTATTAAAATTACAGTTCAATGCATTCAAGTATTAAATTAAAAAGCACTTTGCCAAATTTAAACGTAGCAAATGCATCCTTATCTTCAGAATCTTCAAATTAGGTTAGTTTACTCAATAATCAATTGTATCTCAAGATCTAATAAGGTTCTTAAAATACAACAGTACACATAAAGTGTCTTAAAAACTAATATACCGTGAAACTTGAGTTCCTCCAGTCAAGCTAATCTTTGATTTAAATATTAAATAAATGAATTATTACGTTAATTTTTATAAGATGCAATTTTTGTAACTACATTATGTTAATTGTATACAGGACTTCGCAACAAAATTTAAAAATAGGATTCACCAAACTTCTAATTATGAACCTGAGCTCTTTACTTGAAGTTTAATAACCCCCAGTGGTTTAAGATCCGAAATTACAAGTTTTTCTCAAGTTTTTATTCAACCTTTTGATCCGTTGCTGAACAGGATCATTTAATTTTGAATATAGGCCTTTTATTGTAAAGGAAAGTTTCAGCATTTAGCTGCCAGGACTGCTAAAACTTTAAATATGATTCCGATATTTATTTTTGACGATGGAAATTATCTACCCAGGAAGATCAATAGTTTTATGTGTCATCGCAAAAGCCTGGAGATAGTCATAAAAAAGTTAGTCTCTACTCGAATTTGAACAGGTTACTTTAACGTTAGTAGTTGACCAATTACTATGAATCTCCATTTCCAAATTACACCTTCACAAGCCGACTTTGAAACTAAAACGAAATTGTCGATGCTATGATGGTACAAATTCAATTTGCATCAAGCAGCTATAATGGCTAAAACTGACAGGGATTTCCAAAATAAAGTTTAATATACCAGCTTTATGAGACAATTCTGGATATTTCTTGAAATATTAAAAAATTAAGTAGTAAGCAGTTTAAACTAGCCGGGGGTAGGACCATAAAGTACACTACAAATTTGAAAATATTTTCAATCAATTTCAATTATATAAATGAAATTTTACTAATTTTACCAGGACCAAAAATGTATTGAATTAAGGTTTTCAATTTTTGTAGTAATGGATAAGACCTAAGATATGAAATCTGAAAAAATCGACTCTTCTAAGTCTACGCTTTCGTCACGTCGGCTCCGAGCCGTTTTGACAAGCGCTATACTGTTACGAAAGGACGTTTAATTATATTTGATGACTAATGTATGACGTCATGTATGATGAGTCAAATATGATGAGTCATATGTGATGAGTCATACATGGTAACATCGTTAGTCATTCAAATATTACTTAACTTGCAATCTAGAAACGTATAGAAGTATATAGCAATAGTATGAAAATTTCTGGAAGCTGCATTTAGGTATAAATACAGAGTAAGCTACGGTGACGAATTAATTCGAGTTTGAACATACAAGTGTAAACATAAATAAAGTGTAAATAAATAGTAAAGTAATAAACAATATACCGAGTGTTTAAATAAATCCGGACTTAGTGTTAAATAAATTGTAGTGTAATTTAGTTTAGTGTTAATCTTAGTGTAGTAATTATTTTATTGTTATTAACTTTTATTTGTATAATTTGTGTAGCCCTTTAGAAATTAAATAAACGTTTTAATTTTCGTTACAATATTAAATAAAAATATCACCTTAGACCGCGGTTCAACTCGGCAAAGCGTAATTTATTAAATGAAGTGTTAACAGCTATATAGTCAACAATAAACTGCGGTAATTTCCTCCCACTTAATCAAATTGGGATACTTTGTGGGAGTATAATAGCAAAGCCATAGATTCCCACCCATATTATTTAACTTAGTGGTCATTTTTTATTGGGAGATCGAACCTTTTGTGCCTTATCGGCTGTGTTAAAAAACTCAAAATTTTTTCCGCACAGTTTTTAGTAGTAATCGGCGAACCGGTCGTATTTGAATTGCTTTGAGAGCAATTCGAAATTGAAATAGTCTAACCATCGAGAAACTATCTTTAATTGCGACTTCAATGGTCATGGCAGATCTGCATAGTTTCAGCGTGGTTTACTTAGCGTTGCACAGAAGAAGGGGCGCAATTGAGTCCGTTCGGTCCACGCGACATAACCAGTTAAACACTTGGCCGACTCTCTGGGTCAATCAGAGGTGGTTTTAGTCCTATAATAATAAAATTGTTAATTTATTATTTTATTATCATGGGCTTCTTATACCTCAGATAATCTTCGAGTGGGTAGTTAACCAGTTCTTGGACTTGTAGATTTTTGGAGTCCGTCGCAGTTTCGTAGAGTTTATTCGCCATACCTTGAATAAACTCTTAAATGAACTTAAGTTCAGCATCCTCTTGCAGTCTTTTGTTGGACAGGTATCAATCAGATTCCATAGTTCTCCTCACCGCTACGTTTTGCCCAACCTATAGTTTCTTCATTATGTCAGCAATTGCAAACCTCCCGGAGGTGAGGATAGGTGAAGATGAGCCCTATTATTGTTTTTACCAGTGTCAAACCATTTTTGACGCTGAGTTTGTTATGACTATTAACCAGGAGCTCCATATAGCGGCTATGTTGCTTTTTGTTTTACCTACTACCTGTTGTAGCTGTGTGTCCTACAGCAGAGACCGCTGTCCAATGTCATCCTCAGATACTTGGAGGTGTTGTTCCAAGAAATCTCGGTACTAAACATATTTTTAGTTACTTTTGGAAAAATTTTTACGGGTTAATAGTTGCCGTCAATATTGTGAAGTATATTGCCGTACTCTTGCGCGGGTTAACTCCGATGCGCCAAACACGACACCGTCTGTCTGGGATTCTGCGAGCACACGAAGCGTACAGCATGAGCTGCGCAGAAGAAGTTGTTAGTGTTGATCTTTGTTTTGGCATGTCTTTAGCGTAAAAGATGTACAGGGTCGGAGCAATGATAGATTGTTGAGAGACTCCAGTTCTTATGAATCTCTCGATGGAACAAGATCTAGATACTTTTACGCTGAATCTCCGGTTTGTCAGGTAGTTTACTATAAGCCATACAAGTGCTGGGTCAATGCCGCGGTGAATTAATTTATGAATTAATCTACACAGCCAAATTTTATCAAAAGCTTTTGTGACATCGAGAAACGCAGCTTCCGTTGCTTGTTTTTTATTCCAGTGGAGCGTCATCACCTGTTACGTGATAGAATGCCGTGTACGAAAACCAAACTGTTCATCCGGAATAGAGTGGTTTTCCTACAGACCTATCAGCCCGTTTCTGCTCGTATATACGTAAAACACACGGACCGCCAACTCAATACGACTTTGCATATTTCAAATTCGATTATTTCTTAATTTTAAGAAAAAAGTATGTAGATCTACAGTTTATTCGCTTTGTAATATGTCTTCTTTTATATTACATAAGAATCTTTATTGTAAAACTTGAATTCTGTGGTGTGGTATTTAAAGCTGGGATTTTACTAAAAACCACTCGACGGATTGACTTAAAATTTTGAGAGCATAGTATATAAAGCTCTACTACAAACCCAGGGGGAACATGGCGATTTGAGTCGAAACAGGCCAACAGTCCTAATCCTTGAAGCAGATGATGATGATGAGTATATAAGGCCTATTAACGTACAATATCTGCTATTCTATATTTCTGTGTTTTTTAAAATTATTGTAAATTATTTATAATATATAAGTTTTCTGTATACTATTTTTCGGTACCGATATTCGACGGTTACGTCAGGCTAAGAACCGACATTTTCTCTATCCTTACACTTAAAAGAATAGTACCTACATAAGAAAATCACAGTCGGTTAAAAATCCAATAATGTAATGGAAAATTTGTAATTCTATCCATTATTTTATATAAAGACGGTCGGAAAAAATTGATCACTTTATTTGATAAATAAAATATTAAATGTCACCAAAGTGATGTGTTGCCGAAGTTATTTTAAAGAGTGGTTTTTAAGATATGTATAGAATTTATATTTCAAAGCCAAATAGTGCAGTCATTCTATACAAAAATATAATATAGGAACACTTCACAAACATTCCGATCTAACTGAGTTTTTGCATACAACAAACTATATTTAGTCATCAAATCGACGTGTTCAAGCCAGAACGACATAAGCGCCATTAAGCAAATTTCTCAGGAAACACAAAAAACTGTTTTTCTTATTACACAAGACATTTGAAAGCTTGAGTCCTTGAATATTAGATTATTATATTTTTTTACAATTTATTTCATTTTAAAAGTTTACTAAACTTGGATCCATTTCTTAATATGCTTAAAAGATGTTAAAAATGGCGTTTATGTCGATGCAACATTTATACTTGTCGTTTATGTCAATTTTAAACATTCGCTTATGTCATCCTGGTTAATGCTCGTTTAGCTTGTTTGGTACTTATGTCACACTTATGTCAACTAATTTTTTATAGCTCCACCTAACAAATTTGGCACTTGTGTCATTTAGTAAAGCAAGAAAATTCAACAAAATTAATTTATTTATTTTTTGTAAATAAATATAATAACAAAATTAACTTAATTATAAAAGTAAACTTCAATTCTAGTAAAAAAACAACAAATGAAAACAAGTAAAAAAACAAAATAAAATAACAAAGTTATTCCAACAAGTCCTCCATATCTGACTCTAGAAGAACATCAGGTACAGTGTTATTGGTACGTAAAGTTAAATATTCGATATGATATTTTGCTTCTATCGCCAGTGATTTACACAGTTCTTTTAAATCTTTATATTTTTTTGAATTAATAGACAGCTCACCACCATAAAGTTTTTTAGGAACAGAGAAATTTTTTAATTCAAATTTTACAGAATTTTCTGTGCCATCAGAAAAAGAATAATTATAAAGCATAGTGAAATCGGTTTTACAAAGAGTTGCAGTTTTTATATTTGAAATCTTTACTTTAAGAGGATCTTTGGGCGATATAGACTTAAAATCTAGAAAATCACAGTAAGTTACCTCAACAACAGTATAAGGTTCAGGGTTTAATCGAGCATTTCTGAGAATAGTAACCCATTCTGAGGGGGCCTGAACAATAGAGTGATTTATATTTTTCTCTATTACACCATGCATAGAATCTACTGGCATGTATGTATGACCTGTAATTAAAAATTTCAAATTAATTTTTTCTATAAAAATGGAATTGTCTAAGAAAAACCTAATCATCGAAAACATTGCTCTATTTTTGTTCTGACCCCCACAGTTATCGCAGTACAAAGATACTTCTTTATAGCATTTCTCTTCATCCACTCTTTTTAAATAATTGTATAAATGTGTGCAAATTTCATTACTTCCTCGTTTACCGTTCTTTTCTCCCCAAAGGAAGCAGTATCCTTTCCTGGTAAAAGTTTCATAAACTGTAAAATTATATACAGCATATTTCCTAGAAAATCCTAGAACCATAGAGTCTCCATGTGGCGTTGCAAGCACTTTTTGTAAATCGAAACTGGCAACAAGTAACGACGCTATGTCGGATGAATCTTTTTGCTCTTTTAAAAACATTTTCTTGGCATTGTCTTTTTCTTGCACGTGCAAGGCTTGTTCTTTAATATCTTTTTCAGTTTTGTTTGGTCCCAAGCTTTCAAATTTTTGACACTTTATGCATTTATCTTTTCTTGGCACATGAATACCAATGTTGTAGTTAGATTTTAGTAGCTGCATAAATTTTATTTTTTTTAGTATTGGTTTATTGAGATCAGTTTGTTTTTTTACATACATTCTATAAAGATTATTGTAACTTTTTATTTCGGCTGGTAGGTACTTTTTAGAAGTAGAGCTTCGGCAGTAATGTGAAGGCACTGCTGGTAAAGCCTCCACAAACATTTTTAAACCGAATATTTGGTCTTCACTCACTTTATTATGGGGAACATGTTTTCCTCTTTGATCTGGCTTGTCACATGTTTCTGGTTCTTTTTTAGAAGCAACAGTACGTATGAGTCTGTGGCTAACTGCTAAAGTACATAATAAAAATTGTAAGCAGACTTGGTGTTCTATTTTATCATCAATGGTTTTAATATAATAGAGATGTGTCACATTTCTTTGCCTCAGACCTTTAGACTTACGATGTCGTTTAACGTTTGAAATTTTTATACAGTTATTAAGATAATGTTTTTGAGATATACTACTTCCCAGGTTCCAAAAAAACCGAAATATCTTCAGGCGGTCATTTTCGGATATTAAATAACAATTATTTTTACAATTTTTCTTTTTACATGGGTTACTCAATATAGTTTTAGCAGGAATTCCTTTTTTTTTGGAAGTTGTATAATGCTGCCCTGAGTTTTTTAAATCCTGCATTTGCTTCTTACTGGACAATTTCTTCTCTTTTCTTACCTTAAAGCTCTCTTCCGCCTGTTTTTCTGTTTCTTCCATATTATTTTCTAAATCCTTATCTCCATTACAGCTCATGTTTTCTTTATCTTCATCTCCATGGTCTTCCACAATATTTTCTAAACATTCATCTCTGTCTTCATCCATATAATTTTCTAAATCTTCATAATTTCTTTCTACGCTTTCATGTTTCTTGTTGACTTTTTCTCTATCTATGACTGCTGCCTTGTCTACTTCCTCAAATACTTCTAGAGTACGCAGATTCCCCATTTGCACAGCTTCCAATGAAGCAAAGTTTAAGATCTGGTTTCGAGCGAGATCTGGGCTATCAACAATATTAACATTGTTGGGTTGCCAAAATACATTATTATTTAGAAAACATTCGTTTTTCTGATCAATCACCAACTCATCTTGGAATATAAATTCGTTGTTTAACGCAGTGGTAAGTACATTACAGACATTTATATCACTTGGATCAGTCTTATCGGTTTCACTTAGATCATCTTCAGTCTTATAATTATTTGAATTAGTTGTGTCTTTTAATAATTCCAATATTTTCTTACCTCTTCTACCATGTGACAACATACTGTAGAAGACATAAGCGACTTAAAATTTAAAACAATTATAAAATACATTTCTAATCAGTGAAATTGATAAAATAATGCTATAAGACCTTTACTTTGTATGGTTTTAATAATTTATGATAAAATAATACTGTAAATAATTAAGATTTTAGCTAAAATGTATAAAAACCATACCATAAGCGAGGCAATGCAGTGTGGTATTTATGTCAATCCAACCTACGTGAAGTCAGTTTGTCATAAGCGACACAATCTTTATCACGAATTTTAGATAGTAAACAAGAAATAAAATTGAAAGATATTGCTTTCAGTAAGTAAAATAGTCGCTAACTGAATATTACAACAAAACAAAATATTAAAATAATCATACTAACCTGGTCAAATTAATGCTACCAAACACAATGCTGTTCTTATGGCTGTCAACGAACAAGTGGCATTTATGTCAAACCTACTAATGCGTGAGCAGTTACATGGTGCTTATACCGCTTTTAAAACTTAGATATATCGTTTAATTAATTTTTGTCGTTTATGTCACTATAACCATTCGATGCGCCATAAAAGCAGCTTTCCAATGATATCAATAACGCGTTTTTGATTTTTTGGCGCTTATGTCGTTCTGGCTTGAACACGTCGAAATAATATTTTTAATTTTCTGAAAACACTAAGTAGAAAAAGTTTTTCAAAAATAGTTCAGTAATAATTAATTTTGACTAAAGCATAATTATTTGCATTTTCAACTACATCAACAGTTTTCAACTATAACTTCCTGTATTCGGACCTGGATATTTTTTCTTTATTTTGCGATGATGCTGTTCACTTCCCAACAAAGTTTCTTGGAAAAAAATTTGAAACTATAAAAATAAAACATTTAAAAAAATTTTTTTAAATTCTTTTAGATAAATTGTAAGCAACAATAATCATTTCAATAAAAAAATTTTTATCTTAATAAAATATGTAAGTTATGTAATTTATTAATATTTTTGTATGATAGAATACCCAACAAGAATTTTTTCTATATTTGACCGACTTGGTAACAAACAAATCCAGGCTATGTATTGCTTGCATTGTTAGTAAAAAAAAGTCACTCCTTTATCAATTTCCGAGCTGGTAATGTCGTTAATAAAAGAAAAAAATTGATCCAAATGAAAAGCCCTGAGGAACAACGCATTTTATTTCTTTACAGTCTGAAGAAAACCCATTTACTGTAAGAAACTGTCGTCTGTTTCAAAGGCAGGATTGGAATCATTTTTTGATATATTGGAAACCTCAAAATGTGATTAATTTTTACCATAGATGGCAAAAATAATAAATATAAGTTTAATTTTCAAGAATTAAATATTTCTCTACTTTTTACTTTCTCTACTCTTTACTTTCGTGCCGATAAGCAATATTGATAAACAAATCAATAAATTAAATTTTGTATCAAAATAATAAATTTTATTCTATACAAAAGAGGGCGAATTAATTTTATATCTAAAAATTTTTACAATTAAAATAGAAAGCTTCGATTTTCAGAAGAAAACAATTTATTACAATTAAAAAAATATTCAGGTTTTATTTAGCAAAAAAGTTAAATTTTTAGGTAATGTTATTTTTTGTACCGAAGAAAATTCTTATTTTTAGTCTTTTATTCCGATTCATTGTTATTTATAATTTTCATTATTGTAATTTCTTTAAGTTTTAATATTTTTCTATTTGTATCTGCCTGTATTAAAAATACACTAGCGAGACTATGGCAGAGACATTTTTCATTTTACTTTGAGATTTTATGGTTTATTGCAATTACTACCTGTCATATAACGAAATTGGGACAGCGACATTTATTGAAATTTAATATTGCAACCAATAAATAGATTACTGATTATTGCACAATATTCAGTCAATTAAGCTATCAACACTTTGATCAAACTTAATAGGGTTACCAAACCTAGAGCTTTATTCGTTTAAAATAATACTCCACATAATATAAATTTCTTTTTAGCATTTGTTAAAAATTATGTTTAAATGTTTTCCTAGATACAGGGTGTCTCCGGATATACTTTACATAACTTTTTTTACATAACATAAGTGGAGAAGAAAATTATTCTAAATAAATAACTACTTAATTATTTTTTTAAAAATTTGATGTAAATTTCTTAACAAGCTACATTATGACGCTATTGGCTAAAAAATATTAGCAATAAAATTAATTTAATAATTTTTAATAATTTAATAATGACTCCTCACAGCGTTAAAGTGATAGAATATATTAACAGTGCTTATTATTTGGTTTTGAGAATAACAACCTTAACTTTATCAAAATATTAGAGAAGGTGTGTTAAAAATGACTAGAAAATCTTAGAAATTGTTTGATTATAATAACTTTATGTAACCAGCAGGTAAATTTAATTAAATAAATTTAAAAATAAAAATTCTTTTTACAAATACAATAAATTACTATACCTACACATACTCGTAGAATGTATGTCCTATAAATAATTTAAACTATTTAAATATTCGTGGGTGGTGCGTCTTGAAATACCTTTAATCAGTCATTTCGTGCATCACAAGAATGTGATTAATCACAGGTTAAAACAATATGTAACGTTACGTATACTTACGTACTAGCGTGATGATATCAATAAATATTTAAAAATTATCAAGTTAAAAACAACTCAAGTAAGTCTTCTTACTTAAATCTTCTTACTTACGTAAATCTTTCCGGATAAGCAACGGCTAATTTTATTTTACAAATTTTGATTACAAAATATTGGATTATGTTAAAATTTTTAGATTGGTGGTTAATTTTTTAGGAATAAATCTGTTACTTAAAAGGCAAAACGGGATAAGTCCAAAATTTAAATTTTTGTAAGAGGTACAAAAAACTGTTTTCTTATGTATCTGAAATGCTAATTTTTTAATCAAAATGTTTTTACACATGTTTACTTTCCACAATTTAAAAGAAAAACTGGTCTAGCATATTATGAAGGCTGTCGAATTTACAAATAAAAAACTTAACCTCATTGATCTGTTGCAAACCACAGTATTAATTTAGTAGATATAAATGCTGTAACAAATTTAGGTAATTTTTTTCTTTACGAGTAACAATGTCTTAAATACCTCTAAGCGATACGCCTATAGTAGCAAATGTTGGACGCTTGGGAAGAAAGCACCCATTAGCACTCATTAGCACCCAGTTAGTACCCAGTGCCGCCAATTATTGTTTTTCAAATTTAATTTTAGCCAATTAGCCACAAATCCCCATATGGTGGTTTGATTTTGGTAGTGCCCTTTTACCGCTATATGAAACTGTCTCGACGTCTCGATACAGAGGTTCCTTATGAAAAATACTTAGAGTATTTTTAGAGAATATTTAGACCAACTTTACAAATCGAAGAGCTTCTATTACTGCCGGACCTATAGGCTAGAGGTATTACTGTATAAGGACTATCTTTGTAAGCTTTTCGATAGCTTTCAGGTTGAGTCGAGTTGAGTTTTGGTCGAAAAGTTGAAAAGTGACATTCTATACCATTCGACAATTTATTCAAAGTTTTGTTTAGGTTATTAGATTATTTGTAATGCTCTTTGTTAACATCACTGCCGACAACTACTACATGTGTGACCAACTTACTTTTTTTATATTTGTTTTTTTATTTTTAGTATTAGTGAATATTTTTATACGTAGTAATAGAAAAAGTACTTAAAAATAAATTTTTTAAGTTGATTTTAGTGATTTCAGTAGTATTGTAATGTTAAAAATAAACAAACTAAACAGAAACCTCACTCTCAGTTCTGTGACTTATCATCTAGTTATAGCATCACACCTTCACATTTCTGCACAAAAGAGAAGCAGTTTTTCCAGTGTAGCGAAAAAAAGAAATTTTTAGCTTGGTATTTTAAAAGTTTGTGTAGACGTGAAAAACTTGCCAGTTACAGTAAAACAACAAACAAGATTTCAGACCCAAATGGTGTGTCAGCATTACCATATTTTACAAGTTCATCTAGACCTGCTCTTGGGGATGTTTAATAAGTGCTACCAGAGCAGTGAAATAAGGTCAAGCTTTTCTGAATTAAAAATGCAAACAAGCTTTTGAGTTTTCTAGGTTCTCAAAATGTAGAAGCTTTCATCATACCTGGTGATCAACATAATGGTGCGCTATTTTGATTAAAAAAAAGCCGAAACGGAGTGGGAATAAAATTTACAAAATAGATGAAGATGAGAGCCTGCAGTTATAAAGATGCAGATGGCAATTGACGGTGAAAGAAACATGACACAGTCTCTTTTGTGAACATCGTAACAGCAAACTTTGCCAAGGTTTTGTGGGTACATATAGCTAAAAATCTCTACTGTGGATTCACCTAATAATAAGAATATAAGAAGTTAATATAATATAAGTTAATATAATATAAGAAGAATACACCTAATATAAGAAGTACATTATGCTTTACGCTGCCACCGTATAGATTAAGGCAATGACGAAAAGAACACCACGATACAAATTTTCAGGCATTCATCGCAAGAAAGCAATACAAACCTTGGTAATTGTAAATTGCGCTGTTAGGGTTTTTAAATCTGACTCGTAAATTGCGCCAAAAG
The DNA here is from genome assembly GCA_911387805.1 of Cantharis rustica. NCBI lineage: Eukaryota > Metazoa > Arthropoda > Insecta > Coleoptera > Cantharidae > Cantharis > Cantharis rustica. The sequence goes on along the minus strand of OU426878.1, from coordinate 51,709,875 downwards.
ATTATGTCTGCCTATGTAAATTGCACCAAAAAACGTTCATACTGTCGTGTTTCGAAACGCTAAAAAATCATATTTCATTTATTTTGAAAATTTGTTTTTATTTTTGTAAATTACTAATTTGTAAATTTGTAAATACACTGTACATAGGATTTTAATTAAAAAATGAAGGTTGACAGCGTGAAGAGTGGGAGTGGCTTGAAGGCACTCACTTAGATCGTGGAAGTCCAAGAGATTCGGTGTGCGTTTGCTAGCGGAAGAATTGTTATTCCCACTAAGCTAATTTATAATTTAATGATTAAAAGTGAAATTAATTTTAAGTTATTAAGAGTTGTTTTAATTAATTTGGTAAAGTGTTAAAAAAATTAAAAATTAAAAGAAAATAAAAACTATTGAAGATTTGGTTAGTTATTGAAATTATTTCATTACAACGAATTTGTTAACGAGCTCCGAACAACAGCTGCGAGTAGCATAATTATGCGACTGCAAGACCACACGAGGTAGAATTTAACGTTACATTTTATGTAAACCTATTACACCTTTGAAAATTAAAAATAAAAACGACACAAAAATTTACATTTTTTAAATTAAAATCAATTACAAGAGTCTCATGGCTGTAAATTAATAATGGATAAGTATCTGACCAGGAGTAATTCTTGGATTGAGCGAAATTTAACAATTTGTACAGCTCGGGTCATTGGAATATATTTTAATTCTTTACGTTTTTTTAGTATATTGGTAAGATTACTGACTAGTTTGTTAATAAGTATTAGCCTAATTTAAATCGTTTTTGGAATTATAGTGCGTAAATACGAATTATAGTGTGCATAGAGAAAAATATTCACTTTTTTCTTAGTAGCGCAAATAAATTAATATGCACACCTAAAAAGATTTACTCTTTGCTAGTAGCACAATTTGCAAAGTTGAATCTTCTAGGGGAATGTTTTTAACGTAAAATCATTATTTTAATTAATATTTTGTAAAATATTTGGAATTTAGTTTTAGTTTGTTTATTTATTTGTAACATACTGTACATAAAATTAATTTATTTATTGGTGTATAAAATATTAAGTTTGTAAGACGGTAAAAAAGAAACGGCAAATAGAGCGGTACTAACAAGGTCATACGGCGCTGTGCCTGTAAGGCGATAGGAGTGTTTATTTCCGGCTGTGTAATAATTTTTATTTTTTATGATTTTAATGATTAAACTGATTTTAATTAAAAAAAAGAAAGGTTGTAAAATGTTGGAAGTGTTGAAATTTTGAAGATTTATTGTTATTAAGATTTATTGAAAGTTAATTAAAGTTAGATAAGCCAGACGGCTGTATTACGCCGTAATAATAATTTAATAATAATAATTTTTAATTCATCACATTGAAATGAAAATTAAAAACTAAAATTGAACATAAATATTTATAATATATGAAACTAAAGATAAGAGTCCCATGCTAGAAATAATTGCATGCTCCACCTGAACCTACGATAAAAATTGAATTTATTTTGTATTATTTTTTTATTTTTTATACAAAAAAATATACAGGGAGGCATGGCAATATATTTACTTTTTTGCCTTCTTATTTTGCAAAGTCTCGAATGATATTTTCAAAATTTATATTATCCGATAGTTCTTTTCTATGGAAAGTATCGCTAAATTACGCAATCTTAAGTTACTCATTGTAAAACAAAGATAAATTTTAATTAATTTTAATTTGGCAATTATTAAAAAATTCATACCAACATTACTATTGAATAATATGTAAGTACTTACAGAAAAATAGAAAAACTTGGTACGTCACCGGTAAAAAAAGCAGAACAAAAGTTCTAAAATTGCGTTAAAAAGGAAGAAGAAGAATATTACCATGTTGGGTACATAGTTTTTCTTGATTTGTTGAACTAAGTCTAAGTATACTTACTAATATATTGCGGTGGAATTTCCGTAGAAAATCTACAACTTCTTTATTACCTCGGGTTAACCCTGGTGTGCGGGAGCAGTTGGGAATTTTCAAGAGTCGAAGGGTTCTTGCGTTTTCAAAAAATATAATTAAATAAAAAATTTCTTCTTGTAAAAAAATAAACCGTTTTCCAAAATTATAAAATCAAATCCAATTTAAATTCAATGTAAAAATAAAATAAAATCTCAATTTTATTCGAAAGGAACGAAGTTTGATTTGCATTATCCAAAGCGTCGGCTTATCAATTGCACACTCTTTCCTACGAATGTAGTTTTAATTTTCCAAAAATAATCCAAGTCAAAATTTTAATTCGAACTATTCTCTTTCCATATCAACAAAACCAATCAATCCACTATCGCTCAGTAGCGACTTATCAAAAATTCCAAAAATCCAAAATATCAAAAATATACTTCCAAAAAAAGCATAATAATGTATTCGCATAAAATCACTTTATTCAAATTAAAAAGTTACTCACAACTTCGAAAATACAACAAATCTCAAATTTCAGAAAGCCAAAATCAACGACCAGCTTGGTCGGCCATCTTGGCAAAAAAGCCCCTCTCTTTTTTCCTTGTTTTCCCACCTTGCACTCCTTTAAAACTACCAAATCAAAATCATAATTACCAAATTTACCAAAAGAGTACAGGGTGGGTCCAAATATTTGGTAACACGACAACATACATATTAGTAATACGAATATATTAATATTATACAGTGTAAATAGATAACTCATTATTTTAATAATTATAATCATTGATTCTGTTGATCACAACAAAAATATTTTTTTTCTTCTTCTGCACTTTATGGATTAGGCTTTGGAAAGCCTGTTCTGACTTCATACATCTTATAGAAATACAAAATTTTTTTTATAAAAATCGTTTATTCTTCTTCTTCTTTTTCTCCTTCTTTACGACTATTTTTCTATTTGTAACCAACATTTTTGTGATGCATTAAAAGTTGTCTCGGGGTCTTTTCTCGAGACACTCCACTTTCCTTTTTTCCCTTAGACGGCTATCTCTGGCATTTTTTACTAGTTGGATTCGCCTATATTTGTTATGTGTTCGTTCCAAAACCATCATTTGTCGGTTATTCAGTCCGAGATTGTGATGTTGCAGATTTCTCGTATGTTTATGTTTGGTATTCTGTCTCTTCTAGTTTTACCGAGTATTTTTCTTAATGTTTTCATCTCTGCAACTTCGGTTTGTCTTTTTGTTTTTTTTTTATCAAAATCTTTTTTTAAATTTGCAGTACCCCCTAGGTACGCCAGTGACACACGAATCAAATGCTTTGTTCTATTGTCGGTGCCACTAAAAGAGAGGTTTTTAGTAGGTAAATATAACCCTATACTATCACCTAGTACGAGTTGCTGGTGTCTTATTTGAGATGTATTTGCTTACAAAAAAGTCTTGGCAACAAAATATCTAGGAGTAAAATATTCTGAAAGCGTGTAAATGACAGATCAATCACAAGAGCTTTAATGATACTTGCGATCACTTATTGTAAATTATTTTTAATACAATTGCTGAGATACTGAGATATATTTTTAAAGATTATGTTGGGTTTGAATCTTTCACTCCTTCAGAATTAATGCACCACTGTTCACCGAGGGGCATAGAATACCCTCCAGTATCGTACGAATTGTATAACCTTTGTTAGAGGTTTTTACATTACATTAAAACTTTCATTTTCATAAAAACTTACTTTTTTTTAAGAAATAGCCGTAACTTTGCCAATTTAATTCAATAAATGAATTAATGTAGCTTTCAGGTTTGTTTTGAATATTATTTTATAGTATCCTAATTCTTAAAAAATTTATCTGATACAACGGAGTGAAAAACTCAAAATTTTTAAAATACTATATTATATTTTGCCAGATTGTAAAAAGTTTGTTTCTAATAATTTTAAGTTTTTGTTAGAAAAAATATAATTTCTCAACTTATTTAATAAATAATTTAGCCGACAGTTGAGTAGTTTTACGCTATACATTTTTAAGTCGGATGAGATTCAAAGCTAAATAAAGAATGCAAAAAAATTTAAGCCTTTTTTTTAGTATACGTTAAAAATAAAATGTAGAGCGTGTAGGAAAAGCTTCAAAAATTGAAAACATATGGAAATAAAATGGTAAAGTCAGGGTCAATATTTCGAGACTGCTTGTAGCGAAAATTCGCAGCCAACAATATTACAATATTTTGTGTTATATTATTACAATATAATAAAGTTTGTAGCTTATTGTGTTTATTACTATTTTCAAACTTACGTACACATGTAAATATATCAGTACTAAGAAAAAAACTCCATCCATCTTATACTCGTACATACAATGTATTAAACAATTTTATTTATATTTCAATTTTAAACTGAAAATTATTATTATACTTGAAAGCTAGGTCAGTAAAACAACGTCATATGTTTGGAAATTTATTAATTCATCTCCAAGGCTACAAAATATAATAATAATAATCAGGGCCGTATTTACGGGGGGGGGGGGGGGTTTTAGGGGTTACAACCCCTCCCGAAATTATTTATCAATAAATAAAGTACTAGAAGTCCGACTGAAATCGTAACAAAATCAGAAAAAAAAATCTTTAAAACTATAAAAAAAACATTAAACTTGAAGTGTTTAAATAAAAATTAAAACTAAAGAGATATTTCTAATAAATTAAATCAGGTATTTTATCTTAATTCTTACTATTATGGTAAAAATTTTAAATTGCTATAAATTGTTTGAACCAAAAATTTTAAAGCAAACAAATTTTATAACCATCATGGGCAGCATAGCTTAAAATAAGACTTCCGCAATAAATTAGAGTGGTTATTGTAAACCCATAAATTATTTTATATTTTGGGGTTCGTTTTTTACAACGGTTTTTTACAAGAGAGTTTAAAATAAAAATATGAATAAGGTTAAAGTTATTAAAAATATCGTGGTAAACAAAACTTTTAAAATGACACAAACAAAATTTTATCCGCGATAACGCCCAAAAGTCAATCTGTAATCAAAATTTGTCGCTCCCTCGACAAATTATTTTCACCCTTTAAATAAAGTTCACAAAAATCGAAATTTTCTCTGAATATCAAACTCAAATTAAAAAAAATTGCTCAAAAAATATAATCACTTTAATTAAATAATCTTCTCACAAAATTTAAACTTTCTTGCGGTCACTTTCGACCAAAAGTTTGAAAGCATTCAAACAAAATTTTTCAATAACCATAAATTTAAAAATTTTAAAAATAAAATCTTAATTTCAAAAATACTACTTGCACAAAATTATACTCATAAAATCGGCGGAGCAAAATCGAGGCATTTGTCGTTTCCGTCATCTTGGCAAAAAAATCTCTTTCTACTCACCTTTCTGCAAATATTACATTTCAAAAATTAATATAACAAAATTTAAATTTAAAAAAATCACCAAGGTTCGGTTGTTCAGTTGCAGGCTAAATCAAAAAATTTAGATTAACTAATAATATTTTTTTAAAAACAGCTTTTCAACGTAATATTTCATTGATTAATCCAAATCTGTTGGTTTAACTTACAACTGAACAACTGAGCCCAAAGGTTTCAAATTAATTCAAAAATTACAACTGAGGGACTGAGGCGTTCAAATTCTCCTTTCGTAACACGGCAATATATAAGCTTCTACAAATACTGTGTACCCTGCTAGTGACAACAACCACCCCGGGAAGAAGTTTCTTTTCACTCAAAAAAGGGAAAAACTATTTAAGAAATTCTACTGGATAAGAAAGGCTAACAAGACTAGCTCTTATTGTTATGTCCAGTCATAGAACTATGCCTCTCCCCAGTGACCTGGTTTTAGGATAAATTTTCATAGTGCAAGATGATTTTAGTTGGTACTTTAAGTTTTTTTAAATTGCATTTATTTTGCCGATTTTAGCATGACTGACGGTTTAAGTTGAGACTTAAACTTTTTTATTTAGGTATTTACCTATTTATTGAGTTCCTTCTATTTTTAAATTTATATTTTATGTTTGTTTTTTATTGTAGTTTTTTTTATTTTTTAAATATTTTTTATTTTTTGTTTTGAATATTTTTTATCCTTTGTATTTTAATAAATTAACTATTTATTTTTTAATTTTTTTAAAACCCCCCCGAAAATCTAGTCTAAATACGGCCCTGATAATAATTATGAGTAAGTATTTCACAAAATTGTATACTTTCAATACCAAAAACTGTAATTGTCCAGTTGTATCTCAATAATATAATCTCAAAATTAAAGCAAGTAGTGCCGGGTTTGTGCCCTATCAGAATGAATAGGTAATAAATTGGTGTTCACCTGGCCTTGGCACAGGAATAAAAATAATACAACTTTTAAGACCTAAAATATTAATAAGAATAACAACGAAAGCCAAAATCTAAGATTAATGAATCTCAAGATTTGATTTTTTATTTTTTTATTAATTTTACTTGGCGCTCAGAGAGCCAAAATTCGACTTCCAGTTAGTTTGAAAAACTCACTATTGCTCTGATAACACACGTTATTTTACGGAAATTCGAAAAATAACGTATATAAAAAGCTCAAAGGTTTTATAATAAATTTATCGAGTTTTAAAAATTTAACTTCATTTTAATTACAATTACAGTAGTATAATGCTTAATTACAGTTTATCTATTTTATTAATCTAATATTACAGTACAGGAGAAGGAAGAGAGGAAGACTTAGACATAACACATGGAATGGTGACGTGAACAGGTAAATTAAATAATAATTTGACCTAGCAACAATAAACTGTGGTAGATGCAACTGGGCGTCGTTATTTATTTTAATTTATGATCGCGTAAAAATAAATTTTGTAAGTATAAATAGTTAGTTACATAAATATAGGCAAATAAAGTAAACATAAAAATTAAATAATGTAAAAAATACTTTTTGAAAGTTCTAATCGAAATGTCTACGATGCTGCACTCTGTGCAACCAAAAAAAAGAGAACCTGAGATGGTAAGTTAGGTATGTGCAGGTTCCTGTACGATAGCTTACAGGTTCTATTTAGCAGAAAAATAAGCAATTAAAAAAAATTATTGTTTTAGAATTTTATAATAGAGATCTTTAATATTATTGATTTTACTGCCAGGAAGTTCAGCTATTGAAACATAGCTGGCGCTATAACTAGGATACTGAAAACCTGATGATGTGCCAAAATTACATGGAAAATTTTTAATTTATTTTATAGGCCAAAAGATTTTACTTATCGTAATTTGCAGATTAATCATACGGAAAATTGATTTGGACATCCATGAAATCAAATAAATTATTTGAACTGACAAAATAATCTTTGAATGTATTTAGATGTTTGTTTACTTATGTAAAAATTGGGTTAGCAACGAAGTTATTTCAGTTTATGTGTTAGCAATAACATTTTTTACACGTTTATGGAAACGCTAAAAATACAAGCATGCCATATTTACACCCACTTATAAAATTACGCTGTGTTTCATCCAAACGCTTTCGCGAATGTGTTAAATGTTATTTTGAGATACTTTCAGTTTTTCTCAAGTAAACCAATTGTGTGTTGGATTGTTTTATTAAATAAATAAAAATATTTGCGTGTACATTGATTGTTTGATTAAAAAAATAGTAAAGGTATAACTTTTAGATGTAATTAACTTATTTTCCAAGTAAGATTTTGCGACCAGCACCCATATTTTGGCCAGCTTGAGTTGCACCTTTGTTTGATCCAGCTTGAAGACCAATCATGGTTTCACCAGCTTTCATTTGTTCTTCGGTAAATTCGCGAATATTTTCGTCAGATGGTTTGGGTCCTAGATTTGGTCCTTTGAATTCTGGATGTTTGTAAGTCTGAAAATGTAGTCATTAGTTTTGTTGTTCTTGGATAACAAAAGTTTTCTAATCGCTCACCTCTCTGCCAATTGCAAAAATACAGTTGGTTACTTGAGAAATGTCTTTTTTCTCGTATAAATCTACGGTTTGAAATACATCAACATCAGCAACGCCGTATTTCTTTATGGCTTCTTGGAAGCTAAAAATTAGACGGTTAGCAAAAGATATTTGATGACACAATACTTGGCTTACTTGTTGATGTTTTCCATGAATTTAAATTGTCCTCCTGAAGTATTAATTTTTGGAACGGATCCAGGTGCGATTTTGTTAATGAGTTGACAGAGGATGGTTCCGTCGCGGATAACATCTTCGTACAATTGACCTGGGGGGAATTTGCCACCAAGAATAGTTTCGATCCATTCTTGGGCTTGCCGATCCATTTCAGGATCACGTTTTGAAGCCAACTAAATTAGTTTACAATTAATTAGTGCAATTAAAAACATTTGCTAAATTATCCTACCTTAGCACGAACTTGACGTTCTAGAGACATGATTACACGCAAGTATTTATTATTGTGTCAACTTAATCAGACACTAGAGTAAACTGGGAATAAATAGAATTCTCACGCTTTTATACTTAGCCTAGTTTACAATATTTTGGTGTCCCTCTCCTAGAACGTCACTATTTTCAACCCCACGCTCCCATAACACGAATTACTTTATTTAGTTGATAAGTAAGAATACAAATATTTTAAGAATGCGATTTTTTTGGTAATAGTAAACAGAATGATTTTTTTAAATCTTTTATTCATCTTTATTTTATACACAAAATTGTATTATGCAGACTAGAATTAAATTAGAATTGCATCGCCAACTTCGTAACTTTCATGGATCGGTGTTACAGGGTACAAATACAATACTATTTACAATATTTACATCTATAATTGATTTTTTTTAAGGTAACACTTTTTAAACGACCATTACTCAAATATTTACAACTTTAAAATAATACAATATTGATGTACAAAATTGATTTACAAATTTTTTGACCGATTATCCCATATCTGTTACAAGCAATTTGAAGCTAAAATTTTCATCGTGACGTAAAAATATCCATTAAAAACAATATTATTAAATTAATTCTGCACCAGATTTTCTAAATTTTCACATAATATTTTTGTTTTATAATCCTTGTATTTTGCTTCAAAAAACTGTAGTAGATGTGAGACATAACATAATATATTACACATCAGATGTTTCTATTTACAATAAAATGATAATTTTAGCATTACAAAACAAGATTTACAAAAATTATGATTTTTTTAAACTTTCGTATACAAATAACAATTATTACAAATGAAGTGGTTGTAAAGAACTTTATTATAAATCGGAGACGGAGTTAATTTATGATCTAAGTCGTACATTTATTTTTGAACTGGATTTTAATCCATTTCAATGTTTAAATGCAAGGACGTGCAAATCGGCAATTTTTTAATATTCTACACTAACAAATTTAGTTTTAGAATAAGTGATTTGTGGCACCTGTTGGTTTTAAGTGATCTCCTAAAAGGTACGATGCTGCACCTCCACCGCCTAAGAGGGACGAAAACGGTGCAGAGAGGGCCGCCGCTGCTGCAGCTGCTGCATGATGCGAACTGTGGCTTTGAAGGTGTGAAGATTGCGAAGATAATACCTTGTTTGCTTGATGAACAAGCAGTGCCGTATTACATGATTGAGGGCTCATTGACCATTTATTGTTATTTGATCCTAGAGAATCTTCCGAATGTTTTCCTAAAAATAAAATTTATGTTAAAAAAATTCGATTTTAATGTTTTAGGTCTTTAAATCGATAGCAAAATTCCTAGACGACTTTTCAAAGTTAAAAATATAATATTGCTTAAGATCTAATCGAAAATTAAGTAAGAAAATTAAGTTCGTGACCCACTTAAAATAAATTATTGAAAATCTGAATTATTTTTATAAAATTATTTTTATTGCGCTTTGTTTTCGTTCGCAGGTTTAAAAAACGTATAAATTCACCTTTCAGTATTCGTGCATGCTGGGTGAGCCAGTAATTTGCTCTTTTATAAGTTATTATTGTTGCACATGAAAAATTGATTGATTTTTAGGTTTCTTTCAAGTCAATCAATAGAAAAATAAAACGAAATGTATCTTTCTGAATTAGCTGATCAACATGACATTTACAGCGCTATAAATTTTACTCCGAAGTTTTACTAAACAAAAATTTTATTACTTTTTCTAATAAACCTTGCATACTACAACAGAAATAAAACGACTGCTTAATTTCAGATTTAAAAGAAGTTGAACGAAAAATAGAAGGCACAGTGAATTTGGCCTTCAGGATAAGCAGGATAAAAAATTAAAGGCATTTTAAGAAATAGTCAATTGCAAATTTACTTTATTGTATTCAAAATTAAATGCAAGTGCTCATGTCAAACTCTAATTTTATATCTAACGCAAGTACAATAGAGAAAGGAAAGCAGGTGCATTTGTGCATAAAAATGTTGGTAAATGGCCAAACACTATTATCCAAAAATAAAACCAAAAGACTGAAAGACAGAGGTTAAACAAATAACAACAGCAACCTTTCCATCTAAACAAGAAATAATAAAAAAAGAATTTTTTGTTTCCCATGACAATGAAAATTGACAAATCAAAATAAATTGTTTTTTGCGTTTTAAATATTATGTAAAACTTAATATGTTTTTATTATAAATAGAAAAATAAAAGCATTTTTTAAATAATATGAGTTATCTTGGGAAACAATTGCGCAATTTTAGTAGTATTATTCGTACACTTAAAATTTTTGTTTAAAATTGTACTTTATTTCAAAAACTTAGTGAAGAACGTAAAAATCTAAAATATTATAATGTTGCAAATACAAATTTTTCATATTTGATTTCATTGCCGAATTAATGATATAATCAGGAGGAAGCTCTAATGGTTCAATTTTTAAACAATATTAATAAAAAATGTGGATTCTGAGTGAACAACAAAAATTTTAAAGAAGGATGATCTTTCACTATAATGTTTTATCCGATTTGGCAGCATTTTTTTCGTCATAAGTTCCTAGTCCATCTATGTTAGTTTAGATCTTCCTCTCGCTCTATTTCCTATTAGCCTTCATTCCGTAATCATTCTTATGGCGTCTTCAGCTTTTCATCCCATAAAATTATTATGAGAAATCTGAATGAAACTGATACAATTTTTTAAATTGTTATAAAAAATCAATTTATTAATTTATTTACATATTACTGTTTTCTTATATCAGGATGATCTTAGCATGATAGAGATGTAAAATGTCGTATTTTTAAAAAAGATTTTGTTTTTTTATATTGGAATTTGGTGTACAGTTCTAGGAAAAGAATTTTTACTTTTGTGCACACAAAACTTTTATGTGGAATGGAATTGATTGGTTTCAAAGCGGGAAAAAGTTCAATGCCAGGTCGCACTGATTATACTGCTACAATCTCAAGCCTAAATAACATTTTTTGAACACTTAAAATATTAATTTGACTTTTAAAAATCATTTTATTTTTATCGTCATCTTCACGTTTTAAAAATTTGTCTGTTGTGTCACTCTTGGTCTTCCCATATTCTTCTGGGTCGGCCCACATTTTTTTCGCCTCTGGGTTTTCGGTATTCTTTAATTATGTCGTTTAGACTGAATATCTCTAATTAATTTCGAATGTCGGTGTTTTGTTTTCTATTAATTATTTTATCTTTTATAGCCTGCATTTATTTTTTTAATATCAAATTGTGTCTAGTTTTAGCCATTTTAAAATAATAAAGTACATAAATTATATTTTTAATTATTTCCAATTCTCAAAATCTTAAGCAATCAAAAACATCCCACTCTCTTCAAATTTTTTATCTTTCACTCACTTTCAAATTTAAACAAACCACTATCAAAAAAAAAATTAATTTATTATTCTTAAATTTAAAAACTTTCACAAAAAAATCAGCGGAACAAAATTCAAACCTCCGCTGCGGTGGTCATCTTTGACCAAATGCATCTTATCTTCCTTTTCTACTGCCAACTTTAGTTTTCAAAGTTTTACCTTCTAAAATTCAAATTCAAATATTTTATAAAATTAAAATCAAATTTCATAGCAAATTAACAGGGTAGGTAAAACTTTGGTTTGGAACATGACAATATATAACCATTAGCTGTTTATGTAGAAATCAAATGATTTTTACTCTACAGCGAATAAACTTATGACTTTTCTGGGTAGTAACGTTATCGCAGCACAGATGTCACCACAGTCACAGCTCATGATGGTCGGACATTTTTTTTTATTATCATACTAGCTATTAGTTTTAAAGTTTTATTTAGAAGTAAACTATAACCGGTAACAAAATATCCTAATAACAAAATGTCCCAAAACTTAGTAAATTTGTAAATTTCATTTTACAATTTTGTAATTCTAGATAAACACAACGGCCTTTTTATAACTGCGTTTGGGTAGCAAACGTGAGCGCCCAAGTAACATTTTTCCTGTGGAAATTTCCTGTGCTCCTATTAGACCCCTGGTAAATGCCTATTAATTAAGTATGCTAAGCATGTTAATACAGGGATTTTCCAGGTACCTGTTTACATACTCTTTGTGAAACCCTGTGAAATGCCCGTGGTAGGGATTAGCCAGGGATCTGTTCACAAGATTCTTTGTAGATGCCTGTGAAATGCCCGAGGTAGGGATTAGCCAGGTACTAGTTCACAGATTATTTGTAGGGCCCTGTGAAATGCCCATGGTAGAAATTTGTCAGGTACTCATTTACAGGTTATTTAGTAGGGCTAAATAACTTAGTAAATAATACTAGTAAATAACTTAGTAAATAACTTAGCTAATAATTTAGTAAATTTAAAAGATGACATTAAAATGAAGCGATTTAATTGAACTGAAGCGATGAACTTAAATTATTTCTTTAATTTCGTAAATAATTGATTTTAAAGCTAAGCTGATTGACAGAATTAACCATGTCGCTGCCTCGGAATAATAACGACACAACTAAAAATTTGGCAAAAATGAGGTAAATATAGAAATCGACAGAATTTGGTCATATCTAACCGTTAATAATGTCACAATGCAAAATTTTAATAACCTGCCGCTATTATAGCGGTATGTAACTTTGCATGTTAAAAACGTTCTCCCGAAAAAAATGCTTTTTTTAGTTGTGCTATTATTCTTGCCAGGCAGCGATGTGTTTAGTCTATTTTATCGGGTGTCAGGGTTGTAGACTTTGAGTAATTTTAAAAGAAATTACATGTCCAAAAAGACATGAAACCAAGACATAAGATTTGATTTGGTAAATTAAAAACAGAAAATACCGGGGAGGGGGGCAGATAGGAGAAAAACGGGAGGTAGCTACAATAATCTAATTTAAAATAATTTAGAAATCTAAACGGGTGGTTTTAAGTTTGTAACATCAGCGCTTCTAATCGCATTTTTTGTCAGTGTGGTATCACTGCTGGGTAAGAGAGAAGTTGAGAATTAGCCGAAGAAGGAGAAAGTTGTTTTGAAGCTTTGAGTTGAATTGTTTTTTTTAAATATCATGCTGATAATACTTAGCTGGAAAAAGTTTTGAGATATGATCATCACTGTGGGGTAAATTAGAAGTTGTAAATAGGAAGATGAAGATTAGAGGACGGTTACGGTTTAATGCTTAAGTGCTTCGACTACCGAGCGGAGATTCTTAGTTCGATCCCGAGTGAAGCAAGAACTTTATTTTCTAACTGTTTTCCCTCGGCGGGTAATGGCAATAATGAGCTAAGATGCTCATTGGTCATTTGTGGAGAGGGTAAGTTCTCAATATCATATTGGCCAAATCTTATGATGAGTTAATTTTCTGCGTTTTGGGCTCTGTCGTACAGTTTTTCCGTTAATTTTTGGATAACCTCTTTGATGGTTTCTAAGTTTTTGATTTTTCACATGGAACTTAGTGAATAGTTTATTTTGTTGACGTAAATAATTGTAACACTTATTTTAGTGAGCGAGGCCGCCAGCAATTAAATTTTAGCCGTGATACTGCTAACAACGCATTATAAATTTATTTAAAATAAGATTTCGTTAATTATAACCACATTTAAGTTAAGAACAAAGATCTGTGTCTTCCCAGATTCGTGATTTTCAAGTTGAAACCGCTTCAGGAATTTTTTATTTTCTGAGCTACTCCGGTTTTTGCGTTTTTCTAGATCTGTTCTTTTCGAATGCAGTTTTGCCTAATAACACTAATGTAAAATAAAAATACGCCATGGGCCAAGCTAAATTTTATGTAAACAGCCAATCCGTGAATCTTGTATGGTTTTTTTATGATCTAGAAAATTTAATGTTTATATTTGTAATTTAAGTTATAAACTACTACGGAGCTTATTAGTTATAAACCCACTCTCACGAATTCCTCCCCTATGGTGTAATTAAAAATTTTGAAATATCTATAAGTTCAAGATCCTGAGTTAACCTCTGCGTTAGGATCATCAAGATCAGATGTCTCTTAAGACTGCGATGCTATGATTTACAGACAAAATAAAGATATTAAAGATCAATTTTTAACTCCAATAGTCAAGCGAGGTATCTCTTTCTCTCTCTTTTTCTCTCTTTAGAAGGATCTTTATGATTTGAATTGTTAGCAGACTTAGCAGATCTGTCGGTGGTTTGCCATTGTCTGCTGAAGGAAGACGGTCAGAATAAAGTTTCTACTCCGTCCGGGATCAAACCGAGGATTTTGGCTTTGCAGTCAATGCACATAAAAATCAAGTTGTGACCGTCTTCCTATGTACTTATGTAGTGCTGCAAATAATAATTATAGAACTGTAAGTATTTAGTAGCGAATCAGGACCTAAATGTGATGTAGGGAATCTAGGGATTAAGAAATATCCTTCAGTATACTATTTACTTTTTACCTAAATTGCTAACACTAAAAGAGATTCTATAACCTCCAGATGCTCCAGTCATGATCTTGTGAGAAAACAATTATTTAAATCGATGACTACAAAGTTTATACCTTGTAGACCTACAGACCCCCAGACCTTCTAGTAAACATATAAAGAAGAAAATCAATTTGTTTATTATATAAATCCACAAAGTAAGTCACTAAAACTTGAAAGCCTTCAGTCTTAGTCCAGTAAGTTAGCCGAATAATTGCTAACACTAAAGAACTCGGTTTAAATCTGAGAAGAGTCTAAACTTTCTTATGATCATCTCCGTGCTTCGGAGGGCACGTGAAACCGGCGGCCTCTGTGGCTTGATTATTTGCCTTCATCAATAAGAATAACCAGAATTACTGACACATCTTAGGTAAGCATAACATAGTGACTTCGGAACACCACTAAGATAGCTGTTAGTAAAACAAGGATTACAGACCTAATAAAAGTAGAAAAAGAAGAAGAAAAAGAAGATCAATAGAAAAAATCAGCAGTTAGTGATAACAGCTTGTTAAAAGTTAATATTACCAGACTATTATTGCAAAATCCGAGAGGTTTAGAGGATATGAATTACCTAATAATTATTATAAAATAAATAATAATTGATGAAATTATCATCAATTCAATAAATTATCATAGTACAGTAGAACTTCGATAATCCGGACGTTGAAAATCCGAATTCAATTCCAGAGAAAAAAATTATTATCTGATAATCGTACATATTTTCGTATTGGTTGAACTTTGAAAATACTTAGGTATAAGTTTATATTAATTAATGGTAATTATTTAACCACTAAAGTAAATTATTAACTGCCCCTTTTCGGTTCTTTTTGATAATCTGGATAGGCTCTAGTCGCAATTGATCCAGATTATCGAGGCTGTAATGTATTTGGTTCAGTATTGAACTTCTATTAGTTATTTGTAATTATGTAGTCTAAATCTAAAGCTTCTGTTTCATATTTTTTCAATATAGATTTGCTACTATTAATAAGTCTGCAAACTGTAGAAAAAATATTAAAAATTAAATTTTGTAAAATTGAGTGATTATTATTAATATAATAAATTGTAAAAGTATTTATTCACGTAGAACTTAACGAAAAACATTAATTTTAACGGTTAAGTATATATTATTATAAGTATTTTCCGTTAACTTTCATTAATTTTCTGTTTTGTAGTATAAAATTAATTTTCATTTTGGCATCTTTTTGATAAGCTTTTTACGGTTGATTATTAAAATTTTTAAAATTAAAAGTCAACAATGGTACTGAAAATCCAATCGTAAAATATGAAGGTTAAGCAAAATTTTTCATAGAGCATCTTTTTAGGTATTCTGGGAAAAAGTAGTTCGACTATAAAGATTGCTCAAGTTTATGAGTCCTTAAAAGCATATATCATAAAATATATGCGTTTTGCGGAATCGAACAAGACAATATTATTTTTATATTCGAGAGATAAATCTAGGGACCAGCTGGCAAGTATCAAAATACTTCATATATGTGTTATTCATTCTCGATAACCGGGAGGGCTGCTTTTCTGAGCTCGGTCGCAGGACAGAAACGCCACGCCACTCTGACATTTAATCTAGAAAATTGCCCGCTACCACTCATTTATTTCCATTACTGTCAACTCTTTAGTTGGAGCGCAGAAGTTTGCTACAGGAATGGAGAACAATCTGATGTCATATTGCTCGATAGTAGCTTCTTATATGACGATTCTTTTTTCAACAAACGTTTATTATAGTGCTTCCTTTCTTTAGCTCCCTTTTTATTGCAAATTATAACATTTTTTGAAACAAAAGCTACTTAGAGTTATAACCGAAAATGCTGATTAAAACATGAAAAATGTGAACGTTAAAACGTGTTATGAATATTAACGCGAACACGTTCTATCACTTTTTTTCAGGAAGTACATTTTTCAAAGTAATAAATTCTATTTCAATTTAAAATTTTACGATGATACCTATTAAGACACTAACTTACTTAAACATGATAGTAAATATAAAAATTACCATTTATTGGTTTAATGTCTCCATTGGAAGATTGATGAGACGAAATGCTGGTGTTTGAATTCGGCGTTGTCGAAACTCCCGAATTTGGAGAGCCAGGCTTAATTTCTTTACTGTTTATATTGGATTTCGTTGTGCCGTTCGTTTCGGATTTGACATTGCTTTGGGTGTTGCCTCCTTCCGAAGAATTACTAGATGCCTTTTGTTGTGCCAGTCTTTCCTGTTTACGAAACTTTGCTCGTCTGTTTTGAAACCAAACCTGAAATCAAGTGGTATGTTTGTAAAAGCTTGTACACTACGGCTGATGACACAATAAATAAAGGCAGAATTGATTACGCTGATTGCCTCGCGAGCTGCTTTTAACATAAATAAAACTAACAACACTAAATTTTCTAAGCGGGGGCAATTTTAATCTGTTCGCGTACGAGCGTAATTAGAATCCCGGCTATATCATGGCCCGCTGCGTTTATCAGAGCTTTAAAATATTAGGCGAGTATTGTTTGTTCCGAATGAACAAGTACACAATAGACGACAGTTTTAACAATTTATATATTATTTGCCATGATCGATTGATTCGCCTCGATCCGTTCCGGTTAAACACTCGATGAATCGAGTTTTTGATTAACGATTAAATAAATTTAACTTTTTTCTCTCGCTCCCTCTCGCTCGCTCGCTCGCTCGTTCCTACTCGCCATGGATTGTATGTACTATGTTTTTATGGTTGGCTGGAGAAGGTGGCGCGCTTAACGGGTATCTACCCCTGAAAAAGCTAGTTAAGCGTGGGCTACGCTAAATTCAATCAACCCTGTAAACAGTCGAATGTGTCTAGAATACCGATGGTTCTTAATTGTCTACCAATAAAGCAGCGGTCGGCGAAATCAGTGCAGAATCAGAGCAGACCATTGCAAGGTGATCCTCGGCAAACACCAATCAACGAGTTCTTCGCTCGAATTCACTATGCTAATTCACGGTTCAACTTTGTTTGGATAAATTTTGCAAAATTACAGAAACCTAAAATCTATACTGATTTTATCATTTCACTTTAAATATTTACAGTACAACAATACAATTTTTAATAATTCGTCACCGGTTAAAGTTTTTCAATATTTAATTATAAAGTACGATACCGATGATTAAGGAACACGCAGTGTAATAAATTTTATTTTACTTTATAATATCTAAACGTGTCGTCGTGGTATACTTTTCAGTTTTAATTAGAATGTAATTTAATTTTCTACCCAAGTTGTTTTTCAAAAAGCATGTTCACGTTCACGAAATATGTTACAATATTTCCACTACAAAATATATATCGTGTTTGGCTAGAATTCAAAAAAATAACATTGTATATAAAAATAATAGTGATTTTCACTGAAGTTATCAACAGTCAGTTAACCGTTGGTGTTAACACACGAATAAATTTAGTTTATTCTCGAGATAAATTTTGTAAAGATGCAATCTTAATTTAGGAATGATTACGCATCAGCCTGCTCAGGTGTGAATATGGACATAAGCAACGCTTAATCAACATTGTTGTAAGCTAATTGCTTTGGTAAGATGTAAAATACATCGAGTGGCAGCTTCTTGTAAATAAATAACAATTAGGTACGTTGATTAACGATCGGTCATCACTGAAAAGCTAATACGTCTGAATATTATAGTACGGTCGAGATTAAATATTACAGTTTGTGTTGACAACACGGTCAGATAATTAATAACCCTGGTTATTAATTTACCTAATTTTCTGCACATCAAAACTTTGGTAATATATTATCAAATTTGCTAATTTAAATAGTTAACAACAACGCTGATCCAAATAAATTGTAATAGATAAATAATCTTTATTTTCAAAAGCTTTCTATTAAAGCAAAGATAACATTTAACCCCGGAAACAGCTAAGGTACACAACGTTTCATCCAAATCTTGTTTTGTTATGTAAGGTTAAATTTAGTTCATCAAAATTTATATTTCCGATATAATTAACGGGGAAGTTTTCGTTGCTTTTCCGGTAACCCACATATCGATCTTGGACTTAAGATCACAGCAGTACAATACTCACACCATAAAACTAAAATACCCTCCAACTACATATTTTAAATGACGGTTCCAACAAACAAAATGTAAAAATTATTTTACATCAAACAAACAAGAAACTTTGATAAATATTAATGTTTTTGGTATAGGTAATCAGATAATTTGCAACAGGCAAATCTTCTTCAGTTATCCCATAAATTTCTGTTTCGTCTATTAACTAGCTCTCCTGTTACATAATTTTTGAATTAATTTAAAGAAGGCTTTGAACATATTTACGCCTAAACGATCGAAAATAAATATATTTTTTTATGAAAATTTATGTATAGGAAATTTAATTATCCGTAAAGCTGCCTACAATATATAATTTTGTCATATTTCGTATGTTTTTTATGGTGTAAAATTTCATTAAGTTCATTAAAACATGAAATTGATTTTCTTGAAAAAATAATGAAAAGAATCTTGAGCTTTGAATAGAAGAAAGAGATTACTGACCGGAGTCCATAGCTCTAGCCGCTAGACTACTGATTGCTATATGGTTTTGTGTTAAACATTGAGAGCTCAACAGTTGGTTCTATGTTCTATGTATTTGCAATTACTTCAGATCTACTATATAGTATATTACATCAGGTATAGAAGAAAATCGGTGACAGTCCTATGAAAAGGAAAAATTAATATCGCCATATTTATAATAATTATAAAAATGACGACTTTAATAAATTATTTATTTATTTAATAGGAAGTATTTAATAACAAAGTTTGTTAAATTAAGACAAAGTTAAAAAAAAATACTTATTTTCGATTCTTTTTTGTGCACTATTTTCAATTTTTTTAATTTTAAATGCAGGTTTCTTTTCTAATTATTGCAAAATTTATATTTTGGTCAAAATTTCAAATTATTTGTTTCTAAAAAGAATAAATTGGAAATAAAATCAAGACTTTTGTTCGGAATGAAATTTGGATAGTTAAATTTAATTTTTGAGTCTCGGTGATGACATTTTAGTTTCTTTTTCTGAAAATCCTAAATAAATGTACATACTTAAAAATTCAAAAACTTTAAATATTTTTATTTATATTATTGTGTATTTTTAATCAGGTTGATCCGAGCTTGTTGGAAATATAAAAAGTTTATGTGAAAATGTTTTTTTTTTCGTATTTTTATTGTTATTTTTGAATTATTTCTGTAGAGGGAATTTTATTATTACGTAAAATTAGTTAATTTGATTTACTATATATTTTTATAATTATTTTTTTTTAAGTAAAGAAATGTCTAAAATTTTGTATTGGAAAAGCTGCACTAAAATTATCTACATATTGTTTTCTGAACGTTAAAATCTTTTATTTATTTGTTTTGTCAATTAATTTAAAATTTTGTTTTAGTTTGTAAGCATACTGTACATAAAATTTTATTTGTAAATAATATTGTGTTGGTAACAAAAAAAAGTAAATGGGAAAGGCTTGAAGATGACGTGCCGATGCGGTCGGTTGCAAAAATTATGTACTCTGCAAATTAGTTCGATTTATTGCTGATTTTAAATATTAAACTGAGTTTAATTTTAAAAAAAGGCTGTTTCTAATTTATGTTTAAAAATAAGATTTATGGGTTGTTTTTTGTAAAATTATACGATGAAGTATAATAAGTCGGACAGCTGCGGACGGCACACGCGGAAAGTTAGGAGACCATAAGGTAATATTTAAAGCAAATAAAATATAGCACATCTGAATTCAAATTGAAATAAAATTTTATACAATTGAAGATATTTGAAATAATTAGAAGTTTTTAAGAAGAGTCTCTTACTAAATTAAAGATTGATGCGCTTCAGCAATAATATTTTTTGAATTAGAAAATTTTTTTACATGTTTTATAGCTGGAATATTGCACTGAATGGCGCCCAATTGTGGAGCTTAAAAAATTAAAACTGTTACATTGCATTAAATGTCGCAGACAACGTAGAACATTAATTGGTATCCCAAACGTGGCGCTAGTACATTAAAACGCACATTTAGACTCTGATAAGAGTCATTTGATAATTTAGTCATTTAGACTAAATTAATTTGTGAAGAAAAAATTATAAACAAAAACGAGAAAAATAGCAACTGAAATGTCGGATACAGAGAGGATATATTATTGAAGATGCTATTAGATACAATAAATGAAAAAATGGATAAAAACATGAGTGATATGAATAAAATGCCAAAAAAAATACTAGCAGATAGGAAAATAAAAAAAAAATACTGGAGGACATGAACAAAATGGTAGAAGATAACAGGAGAATAAAAAATAATAAAATTAGATTCAATAATAGAGAAAAAGCAAATTATAAAAAAGTGATGAAAAAAAAGAACAGGGTTATAAAAAGAAAAAGTAATAAAATGATGAATAAGAAAGAAAAGAAATTTAAAATTATTAGATTGTTTGCTTTAGAAAAATTATTGAAGATTATGAAAAATTTAAAACGCTATATTGAAAATGGAAATCAGATCAAAAAAATAAATAAAAAATTTCGAGATTGTAAGATAGGAAATTAACACTTACAACTAAAAAAAAATTTGGACAAAAAATGAAAAATTTGAATTGGAAATTACAAAAATTGAAGAAAATAAAGCAAAAAAAAATTTACATCAAGGAGGACAAAATTTAATGAATCGGAGAGGAATTTTAAGGAAAAGAACAGTAGAGGCTTGGCTGAAGTTAGTGCCGAAGATTTGGATTCCTACAAAAATGATCAAGCTGTGGAAGTACCGGAGAAAAAAGTAATAAAGAAAACAAAAGATTGGAAAAAGTGGTATGAAAAATCTGAATATTATTTATAAAAATTTATTAAATATGATTTTAATTTGTAAAACATTTGAGTATTATTTTTATTTTGCATGAAAATTTGATTTGATATGACATGATTTGTAAAAATTGATTCAATTGAAAAATTTTATTTGATATTTGAACTTTAGAAAAGATTTAATTAACAAGGAAAGATTTTAATTTTTGATTAAAAATTATTTGTAAAATATTTGAGTATTGTTTTGATTTAAATGAAAAATTTGTTTTGAAATGATTTTAATTTGTAAAATATTTTAGTATGACTTAATTTAAATAGAAAAATTTATTTAAAGAAGGAAGAAATTTTAGTTTTTATTGATTTTAATTTATTGTTAAATATTGAATTTAAAAATATAAAATATTAATTTATTGATTATTGTATTATAAAATATTTTATTTATGTAATTATTATTTATTTTAGACAGCATTTAAAAATTTATTTGTAAAAGCATGACAACTTAGTAACTTTTAATCGTTAACACCTTGGTTAACTCGTAAAAATTAAAGAAATAAAATGTCGTCTTTTGAAACGTTGAAATCCTTTATTCATTTGTTTTGTAAGTTATTTTAAAATTTCGTTTTGGTTTGTAAGCATACTGTATATAAAATTTTATTTGTAAATAATATTGTGTTTTCAAATTCAAATTGGAATAAAATTTTAAACGATTGAAGATATTTTAAATAATTTGAAATTCTGAAAAAGAGTCTCTTGCAAAATTAAAGGTGAATGCGCTCCAGCGAGGATATTTTTTATTAGAAAAATGTTTATAGTTTTTATAGCTGGGGCATTGCAATATATTTCTGAATTAGCTTCTTAATTTTGAGTTGTTAATTTTTATCAAATAATAATTATCAAAATTTATCATTTTTATACAAATTTTTCATAGAAATTGAATAATTCCTATCTAGAACTCATTAATTCCATTCGTAAATTCATATAATTTTGATTTAATTTTTAATTAAACAAATTTTGTTTTATTCCTTTATTTTTTAAATTTATTTTTTCTTTTTTCGTAATTTCCATAGCACCATATTTTTAAAATTTCTTTTATTTATTAAAAATTTACTTGACAAATTTTTAATTTGACTTGATTCTTTTTCATCCAAGCAGGTTTAATAAATTCTTAAAATAATATCTAGAAAATCTGTCAGTCTATAAGACGAAATTGATGTTTCACCGCAGTCACGAAACAAATGTTTCTGAGAAGGATTCTAACACTTGAAATCCATTAATTTTAAAACTGTTACAACAATGAAATTCTAAGTTTTGTTCAATGAATTAAAAAAGAATTGTTTCATTGAGACATCAAACACAAAAATTGCGTTGATGATTACGTTGAATATTAAATATTTAAACATAAAATAATTAAAAATCTAATTTATTTTTTCATAATGTAAATTAATTTATAATAAAGCAAATTTGATCAAATATTTAATTAACCACATTTTACATTTAATTATTGTTTAATTTCCTAATTGCTATTACTATGCAAATGTAATATTATTACTATCCTACTTTACTAAATTATTAAAGAAATTTGATAGTTCAATTTGTGACCTCTATTGATTGTAATCATGGTATTTGCATCAATATTTAATATAATAAAAATATTATTTTAACCATAAAACTTAGAATTATATACGTGATCACATAAAATGAATAATTTAATTTATTAATTTTTAAGTAAAATGATTAACTAATATAAATTTTTTTTAGGGTTTTTCAGGTTCAAATAAAATTTTTTTTAGTAGTTTTAACAATAATTTTAAAAAAGTAAATAGGTTGTCTTTGTCACACATAAATGTTCCTAACAAAATTTTATTAGCAAAAAGACAACTCAAAAAATAAAAAAAACTATATTTATTCGTTTTAGTCACACTATGCTCCACGCTATCCTACCAGAATGGAATATCAAATTACAAATTTATATAATAAAAAAAGAAAAATTAC
Source organism: Cantharis rustica (assembly GCA_911387805.1). Lineage (NCBI taxonomy): Eukaryota > Metazoa > Arthropoda > Insecta > Coleoptera > Cantharidae > Cantharis > Cantharis rustica. The sequence continues at coordinate 51,686,387 of OU426878.1, read as the reverse complement.
CCCCCAGATGATTTGACTGACTAAAACATACTAACATACTAAAAAAAATCTACACTGTTCACATTCAAACAATTAAAATTTCAATTAAGGATATCTCACTTTTAAGCAATTAAGCGTCGCCACTGATAATAAACAATGTAAAATAATTACTGTCACTCTGCACGAAAAGACCGAATTAAAAAATAGTCAGATATTAAAATGCGATATTTTTTATTGACTTGAATTCAACCGTGGGACTACCACTGGGTGGGGTCACCTTTCAAAATATACATATTTTATGGAACACATCATGAAGAAATATTGATGTCGATAACTTCGAACATCGAGAAACACTTAATCTTCGCCGTTACCATTATTAAATTGAGTAAGACTGTTTTTATATATTTATAAAGTAATAGGTAATTGGATACCAAAGCAGCCAAGTGCATTTTTAAATGATAAATGATAATATTATTTTTAAGAGTAATAAACATTTGAACTATTACTAATATGCCAGAAAGGTTAGCCGGCTTTGCTACCATAAAAATAATTTTTAGTTATTTAATTAAAAATATAATTAAAACCATTATTGGTAGGCATTTCTCCAAGTTTTGTATTACCAAAAATTAAAATGATTGCAGTAAACTTTAATTAAAATTTAATTAACGACATTTATCCTTTAAAATATGTACTGGAAAATTTATTATGCCATTTCAAATTTAAATAAGTTTTATTGATATCAATAGAAAAACTTTTTTTGCGAATAATGAGTTACCTAATTAAATTGTTAAAATTAAAATTAAAAATTTATGGTAAATTGTACTTCAAATAACGAAAAGCATTTCCGAATAAAATTGAATTAAATGAAAAAATAATTAATAATTAATTGTTAGTTCTTTATTGTTTATCTAGATATTTTTTATATTAACTGTTCACATTGCCTCAAATTATGTAAGCTTAGTTATTTTGATTATCAAAGTTATAAATTAAAATACTTCATTTTGGGATATCCCAAATAAATAAATTAGAATGGTAATAAATAATATTTTTGTGTTTTAAAGTTAAAAATTAAATATAAATTTATAGTATTTCAAGTTTTTTGTCATTATTTTTCCACAAGTAGCTCCAAATTGTATCTCATTTGCAGAATGTAATTCAAGACACCGACAGATTTGTTAAATTAGACGTACAAGGGAAAGAATTCATAGTTTTTCTTTTGTCAATAAGAAAAAGTTACCTACAGATTGACATAGAGTTTTCTGAAACTCAGTTAAGGACTAGCTTTACAATTGTAACATAAACTTTGAATAACAAGAAATGCATTTCCACTATACTTATCTATTTCTAATGACATACGAAACATCATAAATTTTTTGTTAGCTTCCAGAGTAGATTCTATTTATAAATTCGTATTTTTATGAATACGGATACGTTTATTAATAATAAATTGTTAATTTAACATGTAATATTTTTCGAGTTTTTATACTATAAAAAAAGCACTTTATTTTTAACAATAAACCACTTTAAATGCTTTGTGAATGTTTTAAAAATAAATTTTCATTCAATGTAACCTGGTATGTAATCCCATTGATTACTTATGTTATTTGTATATTTTTAGTCTTTGTGAAACTTACCAGAAGTTTAGGTCAAGACCAAAGTATTTATAGTTATATAAATATTAAAAGTTTTCAATTTAAAACATAATTAACTATTGTATCATATCTTTATTACTTAATATTAAACTATGAACACTGAAATTAATATACTCTGGTTTTGGTTTTGGACAGCTTCATTTGCTGTGATACTTGATTAAAACCTTTGAACATATTTTGCTGTTCTTCACCAGAGATGTCAGCATGGCTAGATCGTCATCAAAATAAATAACCAGGATTTCAAAACGTAAAAAACTTTCTGACATCCAAAAATGACCCGCAAGAGCAAGAATAATAAACTTTGACCACTCCATCTGACTCCTGTCGATTTTTGTATACTTTTGATAGCATTGGAATAATTTGAATCTACTTTAATATTTTATATTTAAATATCAAACGAACTGTTTCTAGTTTGTTTCAAAAGACGAACTTTTTATTAGTTTCAAAGTGAAACACATTTTCATTTTTTCAACAATTTAATTTCTGTTGTGTGTTAATTTTATATATAAGGTAGGTATAGATTAAAGTTGTAATCTTTCGACAATTAAGCAATTTAAATATTTTTCATTATATTTATTTGTTATTGTTATCAAAGTATATATAAATGGCGACAATAATTTCAATGTGATTTTGTAAACATAAAAAATAATAACCAATTGTAGCTAAAAACCGTTAAAAACATACACTTAAACTTAATTTGAGAGCTTTTCAGCAATTCGCTTATTTTCTTAAAAACAAAATTAATAAATAAAAATTTTGAAATTTATTAAATATATTATTTGGTAAAAGTTTTTGCTTTGTTATAGTAATTTTAACAAATTATTTGGAATATTGAAAATTAGAAGATAATAAAAGATTGTATAAAAATTAAAGAAGTATAAAAATAAATAACTTTTGTATACAAAAGCTTGGGAAAACTCTAAAACCTTGGAGAAATCGACGTAGAAATAAACTATTACAGTGCAAAATGTAAAACAAATAATTTTTAAAGACAATCTGAAACCTTGAAAAAAAAATTACCTGTGCGATATCTAATATACATATTGTTGTGAAATATAAGCTAAATCTTAAAACTTACTTAGTTAAAATTGCAAAATTAAAAAATAGAATTAAATTTGATACCTGTCCCCAGGTGTCCCGCTATCAATAATTTTGTCGTTCCTTCGACAAATTTTTAAATATTTTATAAAATTCCTGGTTAATTCAATTACTTCCAAAATTAATTTTATTATTTACTCCCACAATCAATCAAAACTCACTCTTTAATTTAGTGAAACTTATAACTTTTTAATTAAATTCAGCGGACTCACAAAAATTATGCAAAAAACCTCTACTCTCACCTTCTTACCAACTTTATTATTTTGAAACAAATTATTATTTACAATTTTAAATTAATATTTTCAAAATTAATCAAAAATAAAAATTTGCTTATGAAATCGTTTTTAAAACACGATATATTACCCCTTTAACTGTTATTAATGAACTATGGGTTCATAATTAAATTTACAAATTCATCGCGCTTTGACAAAACAAATATTAAATTATTTACAAATTTTAATCTAAATAATCAGTAATTAAATCAACACAACCAAAACTTTACTTTATACAATCGATCATAAAAAACTTTTTTCCTCTTTGCCTTAAATAATTTTCTATAAATTTTAAATTTCAAATTAAAATAATTTTTAAACATTTCTGCAAATAATCATTTCAAATTTTGTATCCGAATTCTTGATCCATTTCCATTTTTTGGATTTTCATAAAAATATCTTTGCACTGGGAGTCCACGTCTTAGGAATTAACTTGATCCACCCTACCTTTCATCCACTAACTCAAATTATTCTTTTTTTTTATATTCTTGATCATCTATTTTGTTATCGTAGTAAATCATGTATTATATTTTACTTTTCTCAACTTTTTTTAATATATTCTAAATATCCAAATTTTGTTTTTTATTTTATATATCGTAAATTTCTTATCTGCGCAGTATTTTCTATTTTTCAATAATTGTTTGCATAAAATAATTTGATTTTAAAATTTCTCTTTTTGTATTTCTCATATATTATTTTATTTTTATATTTTTGTTTTTACATTTATAATTTTTTTTTTTTTTAATTTTTCCTGTTATACTTTTTATCTGTTTTAATACCACGTTTTTTCTTATTTGCTCAATAATATTTGACAAATTTTTTTGTGGTTGCTGTCTTCCTTCGATGTTACTTTGCTCTGGATTTCTGTTGTCAAATCCTTTTTACTTGATCTAATTTCTCATATAATTTAAACCCCAAATTATTTACACTTTTCTCTATATTTTTCGTTACATTTATGTTTTTATTTATATTTTGATTTAATTACGATATTGCGTAAAATAGCATTTTACTTACACCTTTTGTTTTTTTAATTTCCATCTCTTTGTTAAATTCTGTAATGTCTTTGTCAAGTTGACATATTCTTATTGTACTGTGGTACTTAAGTTTTTCATTAAATACAGGACAGCTCTTTCGCCACTTTCTTCGTCACTCATTTTAAATGTTTTCCTTCTTTTTTTTAATTCTCAACAAGACGAAATAAAAATTGATTTTTAAAATTCACTTACAGTTAGTTGAAATAACGAAAAGGAAAAATAGAATAAAATTTGATACCTTTAACCAGAGGTGTCCAGCTATTCATAATTTTGTCGATTTTCGACAAATTTTCAAATATTTTATAAAATTTGTAGTTAACTGTTTCATTATTTTCAAAATTATTTTTTTACTCCCAAAAATTGATCAAAACAGCTTTATCAAAACTCACCCTTTAATTTACAGAGATAAACTTATAACGTTTTAATTAAATTCAGCGGACTCACAAAATTACACGTCCGCTGCGTCGGTCTTATGACAAAATGCCCCTATTCTCACCTCCTTACCAACCTTATCATTTTAAAACAAATTATTATTTACAATTTCAAATTAACATTTTCAAAATTAAACAATTTTGAAGCACAATATATTTCTTCCTTACAAATGTAGGATCCTACGTCGTAGCGATCTGAAATTTTGCATACCTATTTAGTTTTTACGTTTATTTTCGACATGTTTACAAAGTATATTACACAAAAACGACAGGTTATAAGCCCACAAATCAGCGAATTAATGTAATTATGATAATCAACAATTAGTAGACTGCTGAATCTCGAATTGAAAGACTAAGTTATATCTTTTTCAATTATATTCAATTATATTATATTCCATTGGTAGAAAAGAAGATTTTTAAATACACCGAGAATAATTTTTTATATTATTTAATATAATACCTGTGTATATTGATGCGTACCTAGTTTCAGCTCTTTAAATTCTCTGAGTGCCGAAAAGAAGCCCGTATGTTTTACAAAATTAAAGATTATTTAAAGTTTATTGTATATATTGATATTATGTAATTAAAAAAATAATAACAGTGAAAAAATATTTATAATAAATAGTATTATTTATCTTTGTTTGCATAACCGCTTTTATTTATTTCAGTATTTTGTTGCAAATATTTTTGTAGATTAGATCTGATGATGCTGAAATAAACAAAACCTGTTAACAAAATAAAAATAAATAATACAATCATAATTTTTTTTCAATATAATATATCTAATATATCTGCATTCGAAAAATATATGAAAAGTTTTAGTTACACTTTTCGTAATCGAAATTGTTTTTAAAGCAGTAAAATGGCGATAGCCCTAGAATAAAAAATGTAGTGTTATTTAAATTTAACAATTATTTATTTGCGTATTCAGAAAGAATAATAATATATTTTATGCAAAAGTAATTTTTGTGCTTTGACTGTAATTGCCGAATTCGCTCCGCTTGTCAGTGAATCTTACTAGCTTGTCACAACAATTTAAACGCTAGCTTCTAACAAGACAATATCCTAATTTTCCAAGATCAATTTTTTTGTGAAAACAATTATTCGCACTGAGAACTCAACATATAAATTAAAAACCCTATAACCTTTATTGTCTCTCGGTTAGAGGGGAGAGGGGGAGAATAATAATAATCAGTTGAAAATTAAAATTTTTAAACCGGTTAAACCGATGCAGATTGATTGACAGAAGGAATTATTGGGTTGTTTACTGAAATGCTGAAATTAATTTAGCACATCCAGAAAACGAATAAAAAAAATAAGACATACAAAACACATGGAAATGACATAAAAGAAATAGAAAGATTCACTGTAATTGATTGTACTCCAACGATTATATCAGACTTGAGAGTATTTCATATCTCCCAGATCCCAATCTGTAACAATTTAGCAGCAAACTCTCTTTAATCAAATATAAATATAAAATCAAATATAAAATATTCAAAAGTCATTAGTGTTCGAATGACATGTTCCGATGGCTTTCACGATTTTTGGAATAAAAATTATCGTTTCCGCGGCATTTCTTTGTGCAGCGTTTCATGACTGGCAATGGCGGATTGCCGTTCGTTTTCTAAATAGTTTATTATACTTCCTGACCTTTTTTTACGTCTTTAATGTCTTCTTTTGTTTCCTATTTCAGCTTACACTTTGCTTAGACATCGTTAAAATTAATTTATTTTAGCAATTCAGATAAGGAATTCTGTAAGTTTATTGTTGAAAGTGCGTGCTAGACTCCGATCTGTTAAAAAATTCTTTTTGAATAAATTCGAATACAACATCTTGAAACTTTACCGTAGTCTTCCAAACTGGCTGAATTAATTATTTGTATTTTTAAGTATCTTATATTTTATTCTTCATAATTTTTTTCGAGTTTGCGTAATATTAAAAATAAGTAACAGTTCATTGAAGCAAACAAATATAAATTTATAGGGGCATTGGGACAACAAACAGGTGTTAGGTTAAACACTTTATAATAAAGTTCTCAATAAGCATTAAATATAGTTGGTAATGTTTACTATAATACAGCTAATATAGGGTGTATAAAGTTTACCAAGGGGGATGAAAAGGTAATTGTCTTTTATTTGCTCGACAGTCCAAGCTCTTGAGCAAATATTGGTTGGTTAAATAGCACATGTGTTGGAAAATGTTGCCCGGAGTTATTCGTTCATTAAAATGTATGTTTTACAATGCTTTTCATTAGAAGAATAAATAATATGGGATTGTCACTTACTAACGATAAAGTATAAAGTTAGAATTGGAAAAGTAAGAAATGTGACAAGACGTCTGGTGGAGCCATATTCAATTCAGGTTTCTTGTGACATCGCTAACTTAAACCTGAGTTGTCATGTCACATCTAGAACTCCTTAAGGGCAGCCGAGACTCTTTTATAATGCATTAGACGCCGTTTAATAAAGTCACAACATTTCAAATGACAATTATTTGAGAAAATCGTCATTATTTGTTTTCCAAAAATAAATTTTCACATTTAATAATACTTGTTAGAAGATGGAAAACACATACGAGCATGCACGTACATTCATTCGCGTCCTTTAATTCGTGTGTTTCCTTTGTCACTTTGTTAAATACACATTGCATACGAAATACCATCCCCCAGTGCCCCTAGCTGTGATCAAACAACACCGTTTTTGCCCAACACGGCCTGGCTAATCTACTGTATAAATACTCCAAGAACCTACTTTTCGGTACAAGATAATCCAAATAAAATAACAAGTTGAACATCTGCGCATTATTCTGTTTCCTTATTCATTAATTTTTATACTTTAATGTTGTTTCAGTCAATATTTTAACGATTTAAATAAAAAAATTAAACTCGACCGAAAATTTTGGACAAAACCAACAGTTTTAACTTTCAACGCACCTAGCCTTTACGGGGGACAAAAAGAAAGTGAATAACCAAGAACTATTCATCACGAACACATGTTATTAAACATGACACTTGCTTTTTCTATTTTATTTTAATCTAGTCATGGACAGATTATGATGTAAGTAGCAAGTTCACGACCATTGTAATGAATATTAAATCATTTCCACTCGGAAATCTTCAATAGATACTAAACATCACGGTGAGCGTCAAACAGTAGGGGCCATAAAACTGAATGTATGTATGTTTAAAAAAATAACTAGGGTTGCAACCCTTGTATAAATTTGCTGCATGTCAATTAAAAAATATGTAAAAGTTTAAAACTATTTAAAAGTTTCTTGATAGACACTAATTCGTGTAGTAATTAATGTGAAACATTAAAAAATCGTGCAATAATGGCATACCGGTCGTTGTAACTGATTAGTAAATTTACATGTATGTTCTTGATTGCGTTTTGGTATTGTGGGTACAATATTTCAAAAAGATGAAGCGTTCATAGCGATGATATTACTTTTTGATTGGATTATCTAAATTTATCTTGTTCGTATTTGCTTCATTTCTACTGGTTACGCGAATCTGTTCAATTATGACAAATATTTTTTTAAATATATTTTTAAACCTAAAATTGCGTGCTATAAATTTTAAAAGAAAATTTAAGTGTCAAGTTAACAGATGTACGATTTACAAAAGGGTAGCTTAGCATGTTGTTCCGCCCTGTGGCCACATTGAACAGGAACAAGAACAGCGAGTGCAGTGATTTTCTATTGAATTCTTGTCGTTCTAATTGTTCGAAATAATATTGATGACTTTCAAGCACTTCCTATATTAGACACTTGTACACTTAACGTGGAATCTATGTCACGTTTGTAATAATTTTTTGGATCTGCAGTTGATGAAGGACAGTAAGAAAAGTTGTTTACTCTCCAATGGCAGCTATCGAATATTTGTGCCAAAACACATTTGAAATGATTCGAATAATGAAATTGCACACACGAACATGCACATACATCAAAAATTTATTTTTATCAATTGATACACAATGCGTATAAAAACTCAACTATTTTGAAAATAACTCTTGCGTATGCAACAGTGTTCCAAAAATAATAACACATACACGAACGACTCCAAAGTAGATCATATCTAAAATTAGATTGTAATTTTTAGTAGTATATTGAATTCCAATTTTAACAGGTGCAAAATATTTATCCACCAACACGAAATAAAACATAATATATGGTCCTGTAATGAAATAATAAAGTAAATGAACCAAAACGATCAAAAAGTTGAATAAATTTATATTTGATATATCAATAAATTGCTAGAGAAAATGGGGTGAATAGGATAAATCGACAATGAGCGTCGTCAAAGTGAATGATAATCACTAACAGACGGCATGAGATAGACATTTATTTTATTACAATTGCAGCCTAGAAGCACAACTGCTCCACACACTCAACCTAATCACTTTCTAGTCACCGAAATTGTCGCTGATGCATCTGTAGCACGATTCCAAATTTGATAATACAATTAGATTATCGATTTCATATAACTATTCGAGCTTTTACAATAAATTAAATAAATGATTCTTTAAGCACACAACAAAGCTCGAGATTGGATCGCCCTTAATCAAAATAAACCACAACACGATTAGCAAAATTATAATTTTATTTAAATTTACGTGACGATTACTATTACTTTGAATTAAGGTCTTAACGTAAAATTTGAATTCATTAAAGTGCCTTAATTTTGTAATGGGGTTGAGAATAATTTTTTAATTGCATTTACATCACCTTTATGTTTGGGGAGAACATTTTCTTCACTAAATAAGGATAATTAATTTAGTACTTAATGCAATAAAAATGGTTAAAACTAAACCGTTCGCTTTATTTCCACAATAAAAAAATAAAGAAGAAACTTAAAACTTAATTGAAACACAAATTGTATTTTAACTTAATGAAGAACTATAAATTATAGCATTGGTTTGTAAATTGTAGCAGCACTTACGGGAATAATAGCTAAATTAAATTAGCCTTTGATAAAGTGCAAATTATTATAAATTTACTAATTTTAGTATGATTAAAACTATAATTTTTTTTAAATGTTAAATTCCATGCATTTATTGACTGTATAAAAATAAAATAATTTTTAACACGCGATGCTTCATCTTCATCAAACAAATACCGTGTGACATTTAATTGATAATTGTAGAAATAAGTTCACCAAAGTTACTCATTCAAGATTAAAAATGTCATCCACCGCTTAGTAACTTGAGATATATACGATAAAAAATAAAACCAAACTTTGATAATATAGAATTTTAAACGTGACTAAAGACCTAGTAAAACTACTAGGTCTTTAGGTCCCATTTAGTCTTTTAAATGGCGTTTTCGACAAAATTTGAGTTAAACAAAAGTGCGCATCTTTCAAAGCACTACCCGATAACCGCATTAAATAATCAAATAATTTTAAAATTCCTACGTTCTAGCTGCGTTAAAGTTAATATTTTGAAAATGTATTTTGCAATATGTATCAATTTTTAATTTTTAAAAAACTGAGATCTTAAAGACGTAAATATTTGTGGATTTAACAGCTTAACAATAAAATTTTTTACGCTGTGCTAGGGCCTTATCAATTTCAAAATACATTAAATACAAAAATTTAAAGATTTCCAGTCGCTATATTTTAGAACAGGGGTGCTAAAAATGACTGCGCTTAACCGAAAATATTTTATAAATGTATCTTTCCTTCGCGTAGAAATTTGCACAAATAAGTGTATTTTTCAGTTTTCCTTCTTCAATGAGGGAATAGCAATTCGACTTTTATATTTTTATAGTTATTTTTATATTACGTTGATATTATTTTCAATTTTAATACATTTTCGGAAATGCTCTCCAGTTTTAATGAATTTTGAATCTTTGTATTTTTCACATTTTTAATTATAATAAAATATTATTCAAAATAGTGCCTAATAATAAATAAAAAGTATAAATTATTAACCTTTGTAATTATTAAATTTAAGTTTTAAAAAATATACTAAAATAAAAATAAACTTTATTATTAATTTAATCATAATAAATTAACCATATATGGTTAATTTCGACTTTATCTGGTTATTATTAATTTAGTTACCTGGCAACGTTTATTAGCAGTCGCAGGTTTAAAGAAACTTTTATAGAAGGTTAAGTATGTGTAAAATAAATATAAAAATAAATATTATTTTAGGATAACGTACTTCAAATTAAATTTAATATTTATTTCTTTACATTTCGAGTAAATATTTATATATAATTCAAATGTATTTTTTATTGATTAGTTTGTAATATTGTATTTGCGGCGCTAAAGTATTATTTTGTTGCCACCTGCAATGTTAATTAAATATAATAATTAATATTTATGATGTTTTCAGAAAAATTACAATTTTTATTCGTAGCAAATGAGACATTCGTCAATCTTAACCAGAAAAAAATTGTAAATTTACTCGTAATAAGGCAATGTACTATTCACACAAATGTAGTATTTATTTATGATTATAAAATTTAATAAAGTAAACAAAAGGGTTAAAGTAATAAACTTCAACTGTAAAGTAAAGAATACATAAGTAGAAAAGTAATATTATTTAAAAAACAATAAAAAATGACATTAATTTATTACATTTAATAGATTTGGATAGATTAGGAATGCAATATTTGCATAAACGGAAAAAAATTAAAAAAAAAATTGCTATGAAATTAAAAATAAACAATGTTTGAAATAAAAAATTACGTAATAAAAAACATTTTTTATTTCTAACATTTTTTTAGTCTATTTTTAATTTAAAAATTTTATCAATTTTTTTGTTATTATAGAAGTCAAAATTTTATATTTTATATTATAATTTTAATCGGTTATTGTCAGATAACTATCACCCCGATTTTCAAAATTTCGACTGCACTATAGGAAAGAAGACTATTTTCTGAGCATTTAAAAAAAAATCCTTGGACCGTCTATTAGTTTTCGAGATACATGATACACCCGATGTGTGACGGTTGGTCTCACGTTGAGGTACGGTCTCGTCGCTGACGGTCTCATTTTGTTGACGGTACGTGTGCTTTAATATACTCTTAATGTTGTTGTCAGTTGCGGTCGACACCCGGACGAGTTCTATGGCTTCGAGTTCCACTCTTGGCGAGTTCTGTCATTTTTCAGGGATATTTTTAAATTTTTTTGCCTTACACAAAATTGGCTAATCATGCAGCCGTGTTAAAAGGTGTATCTAAAATACATGTAAATTTTACATCTTTAAATTCGAATTTTTCGAAAACTTATGGATGATCCAATGATTTTTTTGTTCTAAATTGCTTAGAAAATTGTCCTCTTTTCTATAGTGTAGTTGAAATTTTAAAATTCGTGATGATAGTTATCTGACAGTCCCCTTTTAATCAAATATTGCACTAAATGAATATTTTTTGCAAAGATGATTTTCAATTCTTTAAAATTTGCTGCTATAAATTGTGCTTCTAAAGCTTTAAAACAATTTTGCTGATTGTTGATAATTCAAAAATTTAAAAAGCGTAAAAACTGATATTTGATTACAAAGGTAGACTTTGCTGTTAAAACTCTTTTGTAATAGTTTTTTGAATTTCTTTCAAATTTTGACTAGCTCAGTATATGTTAATAATGCTGTAATTATAAATAAAAACTATTTACAATTTATTTTCTAATTTAATTTTTCCGAAACAATATAAACAGTTCTTTTTATAATATTATGTAAACGCAGTTATTCTAACCAAAAAGATGGCGAGCGGCACTATAAGTGCTTTGGTGAATTAGTAATTCAATTCAATTCAGCGTTTAATTTTCTAACCAATTTTAACTAAAAAAAAACGAATTGTTATGACGTCAGAAAAGAAAAATCTTCTTTGTGATACTATGGGTTGCCATGGTTACCATGACTCACCATTCTTTAACCTGGTTTTTATTTACTATTTACTAAAAAAGCAAACCGTTTTACAAGCAATTTTGTTATACTTTCATGGTATTGTTTATTAAATGCAAATAGCAATTGACAAACCATAAAATTCTGCCATGTTAATATTATCTGGATATGAATATAGCAACTCATTTATTACTGTAAATTTGAAACCTTCTCAAAAAAATTTACCATTCCATCGTTCGATTCTGATTATAGAAAACTATAAGGAAATAATTATGATTTAATTCATAATTGCTTAATTAATTGCTTAATTGAAGAGAACGAACGAACGAAAAAGAATAAGAACTTTATTCTAACCGTTCTCCTTCGGCGGACAATGGCAAACCACCGAGGTAATCTGCCTTGAAAACCCTACATAAAAAAAAGTGGTCAGCCGAAACCCACTGTCAGTTGTAGTGCTAATGCAAATTAATTGTTGATTATAGTTCAATTTTTGATGAACTCCAAAATTTAAGTTTTTAAATCATTGTAAAATTTTATTTTATTTGTACTATAAACATTGACAGCTCAGCCGGTTTTTATCATTTTAAATCTAAATTACCTATTCCATTTCTTTAGAACTCTTTTTTTGCAGATTCGGTTTGAATTTCAATTTTATTTTAATTTTTAAATTTTCTACCACTATATTTCTTCATTATTAATTTCAAATATTATCAAATTACTGGAACAATTATTGACAGGACTAAAATTTCTAAAATTCCATTTTATGGGTTTATTGCAAATTAAAGCTTTTATATTTGATATTTTATGTTTCGAAGCTATTTTTCTTCTTCACTTCGGGAAAACTGTATGAGTGAATTTTCTAATTAACTACCTACCCTATGACCAATTAACCTTCTCATTAATATGGAAAATTTCAATGAGATTGTTATGGTATCGATTTTCAAGTTAGAGTTTTTGGTTTGAGGTGGATTTTAGCATATACATATTTGCAAATCATTTTCATTTGCATATTATGCAATTGGTTTAGAAATACGTGCTTAAATTCACCTCTGTTTAAATTTTTAATTTAAATGAAACTTTTCGAAAAATATTATTTGCTGAAAACAATAAAAAATTTATTTTATGTCAATCAATTGTCAAAGTTAAAGTATCACTTTTCGTGAACGCAATTGTTTTTAAAGTATAAAGATGGCGGGCGGCACTATAATATATTTTGGTGCCTAGGCGCTAAAGTAAAAATATTCTGAATTAAATTTTATAATTTTTTTAAAAAGCATAACATGTTTTAGTTGGAGGTTTTTGTGGTTTGTCTGTAATTATTTGACTTCCTCGCAGCAAAAATTAAACGTTAGTTTCCAATAATTGCACAATATAAAATCATTAATTATTTATTTTCTAGTGGTAGATTTCAAAAAGATTTATTTCTTGCATAAGGAAATAAGATTATTAACTTTTTGTGTTGATAGTTTGTCACTCGACTTGATATTGTCTAGACTTGTAATTAATAATATTACTATCTTGATAAGTAATATTATACTAATTTTAAATTTAAAAAAATTACTAGCGCCTTTTTATGTGTGGTAGGTGTGACAATTATACACCTGTTAAAATAGGAAGTTAGATAAAAAATATAATATCGTGGTTCGAAAACCATGTTAAACTACTGATTTTACTTGATTATATTTATTAGTTTTTTTTTAATAATAGATTTACGAAATTATTATAACAATAACTGTGCAAATATTCTTATTTTTCTTAAAAGTTACCTGCAAGAAGTTAAATTTTTAAGTGTTATTTTTTCAGTAGTATTGAAAGATTTGGTGTTTGAAGTTGCAAGTTTTTCCTTAAGATAGTTTATTTTTGCTAAACGACCATGCAAGTGATATAAAAATTTTAAAGTTTTAGCTCGAATATTTTAAAGTAATTTAAAAATATAAAATGTTAAAATAATTTTATTTAACAGACATTGTATAATTGATTATAGAAAATTAATTAATGTAGTCAAAATTTAATCATAGCTATTAAATAAAATTAAAACAATATTAAAAAATATATTATTTTCAAGTCAAGTAAGAATTAAATGTAAAATTTGAAATATTTAAAATCCTTGAAGTAATAAGTTGATTATGCAGTATCGATCCAGAAATTTTTAAGAATTCCTATGAATTTTTTAAAAATTTTCAAAAATTCTGTAAGCATTTATTCTCCTCCTCGATTTAAGTTGTGTTATTATTATTTATTATTTCTATGCGATTTTTTGTTGCTCTTAATTTGTGGTATTGGCTGTTTGATTGCCTTTCACAATAATTAATTTTAGTTTCTATTAATATTGCTATTCTGACTTCCATTGCATAAATATTAATTGCATTTGATTAAAAAACTAAAACTTTAAATTCGACTTTATTTTATCACCTTTGGCAAACAATTTTTTTGTGAATATAATGGATTAAATTAATTTTTTTGACATAATTATATTATTGATCACAAAACTCGTAGGTATAGTTAAATATTCAGTAGCAGGTAGGATTCACAATATTTGCACTAATTTGAACGTAACATTAAATAGTTCCGGTAAATTTGCCAGCACTACGAAACTTGGTGAAGACTGAAATTTGATAAAATAATGTAGGTATTACGACTTCTAGAAGAGATAATAATAGTATGATAGGATGATTCTCACGGATCTAAATATCTCGAGGGGGCTACTTGCTAAATGGCGCATAATAGAGCTGACATCCCTTAGTGGGCAAAATTCAAGGGATGTAAATGCGCACCAGCGTAACGAACGTAATATCTACAGAACATGGGTGGCAGCTTAAACCCAGGAGGATTCGAAAGCTATCGTGTAATTGTTTAATCGCACATCCCAGTATCAACATTGCTATATTTTATTGCTTCATTGGGAATTATAGGTCGTGAGAAATTTATTTTATTGAAAAACGGATGTCGTTTGAAACTATCACATAATTTGCATCGTGCGACCTTTTTGCATTTCTGGTGAGAACGAAAAGAAAAAAAACCGCAAGAGAAAATTTTGATTGCGCCAGTATATTATAGCTTAAATAACCTTTAACCTGAGATAATGGTAGCACTTAGCTAGACTTGTGTTTGGTCATCAAGGGTAATAGGAAGTACCGCAATTTTGGTTTCATTATTTATCAAATACATATAGTAGCTGTATATCAACGAGCGTGTAGAACCATCAAAACATTTGTTAATTTCCCCAAACGAAGTATATACCTGTATTTGATTCTGTAGGAAAATAATATTGATATATTTTCCGAAGAGGAAATTTAGTTCAACAATGGTATTTTCCCTAAATTTTCTTCCGGGTACAAAATGGGTAGTGTTAATCAAGTTAGGCACCGGTCTCAGGCGGCCGGACTTCACTTTTGTCGGACGGGCTACATCTGTATTCCACTCTGCATACACGCGAATGTCCGAAAACTCGTAAACTATTTAACTGTCCATCCATCAAAATGACAGTAGCTATATTTACAGTAAAAATAAATACTAGAAAAATAAATTTTCCCAGTTTTTTTTTACAACAAAGAAGATGCATTTGGAATACATCTAAATATTGCATTAAACGAATTACTATAAATTACTAGAGTATTAAAGTTGAATTGAATAAAATTTTATAAAATGGTAAAAAAATTCGCACTCTCACACAAAACTGGCACAGGCGTAGAATTTTTATATTTGGCGCTCTGGGATTTGTATTAAACAAGACAGCCATCAAAAATGCGCAAGTTTTTTTTCTGGTCGTTTACGTTGATTAGTTTCCAGTGATCAAAAAGCAAGTCGACATAAAGAGCGGCGAGAGACAAAATTTACGATGTGTCTTGTTCTTCGAAACTGTAACCCCACTTATTAAAATTAACTTAATGAAATGCATAATTTATATCTTCAAAAATGATTTAATAATTCGCTTTTCTTAAAGTGGCTCGAACAAAACAGTGCGAGGGAAAGCATGAAATAGATAAAAGTTAGAAAACTGCTGGAGGAAACTTAATGCAGGAAAATAGAATGTGGAAGGTTGTAAGAGCTGTGTTAGACTTTTATTGCCGGATAAGGACATAGCGAACTGAAAATGGTTAAAGCTACTCTACATTTCAAGCCACTTTAGGTGATTAAAAACTACTCAGACTAAATTGAACGACAAAAATTTTGAAATTGTTAATTTGTTTTTTAAAACAACATTAACTTGACATTATACATAAACGTAAAAAATGTTGTTACCGAAATAGGTGAAGCATGTCGCTTTCCGTATTATTAATCACTTTAATTAGAGCAAAAGCAGAACGATTAAGCGACTTAGTGCTACCTTCGCGCATTTTCTTTCAAAATTTGTTTGCGAATTTCAAATATCTGACGTTGGATTGAAATTCACATTGTGAGAAAGGAAGGGCTGCCATAATCTCATTCGAAGGAGTTTATCGACTGATTTGTCGCATTTTCGCCTTCGATTGACTTGTCAACAAGAAGTGTGTGACCCACTCATGTTAACAAGAATCAACAACTAAATGCATCAAAACAACAATGCACCAATTTCACAGACGAGGACGATCAAAACGCGATTAGAACGCATCACCGTTTCTGTATTTAGTTACCAAAATGCCACGTGACTCCGGGGTGTTGTTCAGACAATTTCAATCCTGAAGCGATTAGATCTGCTTCAAAATGATAATTGTGTGTATCAGCACGAGGGGTAACTAATTCTATAATATTTGAAGCATTAATGGTGTTACATAATACTCTTGTTTGTGTGGTGTTTTTATTACTTTGTAGATAAACACTTTTTATGTTAGATAATGATGGGGTTGAGATGAAAATTAAAAGCAATAATTGAAAAATATTCAGGTTTCCTGTACTTATTGATTTAAGTTCTACTTAGTACATTTGCAATTCAACAGAGAGAAGTTCACTTCCAACTGAACTTTTCCTTTAAATCATTTACAAGAATTACATAAATTTTATATTTTGTTCAACCGATTAATAAATTATTGTTGTGAGCACTTTTTTTAATAAATTAATTGAATAATAAATGATGAAATTATACAAAAAGCCATACAATTTTTTTTGATAAATAAACATCAAATGATAAAATTTTACAATTAGTTATTAATAACTTATATAGTTACTATAAAATTTAATACTGTCTGATCATTAAAATGATATCTATTAATAAATTATATAAAAAGATTAATTTATTTTTACAACAATATAATTTTACAATAATAACATCGGGATTGTTATACAAAAAAAAAGACCCAAACGAAAATGAGAACTTCACTAATAATAAGTAAACAATAATTGTTTTAACTTACAAAAACAGCTTCTTGAAAACATGAAATTGACAAAATGTGAATAGAATTTGCATTTTTTCATTTCCTACTAAAAAGTACCTTATTTAAAATTGGAAAAATTATTTTTTGTGGGTTATTTTGTCAAAATATTTTGTTTAGTTAAAAATAATTTTTATTTGAATTGTTAGTCTTACGAAAATTCTTACATAATTGTTAATACATAAAATATTTATTATAAATCAAGTCTAAAGCTCAGCTTGAGTTTCAAAATTTTACATTGGAAACACTACTAAAACACCACATCAAACAAAAATTATATAAATATTTTTTAGAATTAAAATATTTTATTTTTTTATGGTTTTTATTAAATTTTTTTCTCAATTTAAACAAAAGCTGTACAAAAATATTTCTAATTTTTACTGCCGTTACTGACATAGATTGTTATATTTCTTGTTTTAAAAAAATTATTATTTGAGAAAAGGGAAAAACTTCTGAGCTATGCTGATGAGTCTTTTAATTTGTCAATCGATAGTCTTGTGATTGCTAAGCAACATTTTAATTATCGATAGAGTGAATATTTGCATTTATATGATTATTTTCTTAACACTCGTGATATAACTAGTAATTATTGCCAATCAACAGTAAAACCAGGTTTAATAAACAATCCTGTAAGCGAAAAAGCTGTAAAATTTTTATATGTGGTAGTTAGATAGATTAAAACAATAAGATTTAGTTTTCATTTCCCAACTAATAAATTAATTTTAACTGTAGGTTATAATATATAAAATTTGTTCAAAGCTAATCAAAATTGCATAACTCCATGATTATGCTTGTCTATTATTTCCTAGTTTTTATTAATTTCACCCTCTTTGCATTGTTATTAAATTTTGTTTTTCTTCATTTCCATTCTCAATAACATTTTGGAATTTTTTAGATTTGCCTTTCAATTGCAATTAATTTGTTTTTATTAACGCAATCTCGACTCAAAAGTTTTAATAAAGAGCTAGGTACTACTCAAAATATTGTGATAGAATTTGCGAAAAGATTTCCAATTCTTCATAATTAGTGTATAAAAAGCTCTGAATTTCAAAAGATTTCTAACAAATTCTAAGATTTACAAATAATTCCAGTAAGTTTTAAGGAATTTGGTGATTTTGAAGAAATTTCAACCATGTGCACACATCATTTTTAGGATATTTACCCCTCAAGAATGAGTAAGTTAGCATAAAATAAGGTGATTAAGCTATTCCTGAACTTCAAAAATTGATTTATTTTGAAAATAAGCTCTAATTTGTTAATTTTATAGAAAGTAGCTCATTAGTGGTTACATTCTACTAACAGTACGTGCATAATCGTAAAAACTTAATTAATACCTATCAATAGCTACAGTTGGAGTTAACTAAGGTAGCAAGTACCATCATTTTATAATTTTATAAATTTTAGCTTGGTTTACTAAAGAAGAGAGATTGTCGCCTTAGGTTGAAGTGCTATATACTACGCAGTGCAAATGCGATCAACTTAGCTAAAGCCAAGATGACTTTCTATAGAATTTAATTAATGAGTTGCTTTCTTATCGTGTTCCCCATAGTTCACAGATTACGCATTAGATTACACCAATCTATGGTCAGTATAGGCTAGTATAGGCTTAAGCATACTGTTGGTTAAAATTGTAGCAACTTTAATTTAGATGTACTTTTGGTCTTAACAAAAACCGCGGTAAGATTAAACTGAAAAAATCTACCAATAAAAATTTTGCTAATAAGACAAAAAATAAGTGTACCATAACTAGTTGAGAAAATTTTTAATTTTTTGTGCCGAGTGAATAACGTGCTAATCTTCTTTAAAGCGTAAAAATACTGAATTTGTAAGTTTTAGTTTAAAATTTTTGCTTCTAATTAATATTTGTAATTTGATTAACTATAAATACAATAATTTAAATGTTTATATTTTTGAAGTGCTCTCATAACTTTCATTTTCTGTTAAAAAGCAGTTATGAATTTCAATAACTGTTTATTAGCCGGCTGGCAGCTATAGCTATCGTACTATGGTTATTTCATCCGTGATTATCGAATTTGTTAAACCGCTTAATAGCTGGCTTACATAGCTTGCTGGCATTAGCTAGCTATGGCTAATTGAGAAGCGTTTTTCTAAAACACGGCATGTTTTTTAGAAAAAAGTTTAAACTATATAATTTTAAACTTTACCATTCGATAGCTCTTGTAAAAGTTGTATAGTAACCATTTATATTACAATTTTAGGAAAAATGGTAGTTGTCAAATGCTGTAAAGGCTGTAAAAGCTTACTGACAGCTGCTTCGCAGGTTTAATAGCAGTCAAATACATTTTGTTTTATTTTTTAATTTTGTAAATAACTAATGGATTTTCTCTGTGTAAGTTCTTGTAGAATTGTCAACAACATCGAAGATAAGAATATTTTTATTTTAATAGTAATTTTAACCAATAATGATGAAAACTAAAGCTTACGCCATGTTTAGTCCATATTAACAGTAAATAAAAAGTAATTTTCATTTAAAAAAAACATTGCAAAATAAAAACTAAAATTAATTAAAATTTAAAAATGGAATAAATGGGTTGAGAATGTAAAATATTTGTAAAATTTTCGATGCCAATAATATAACGTCAGCTTGGGTCCACACATAGCAACTTTTTCAATTCTGTAAATCGCATTTTTATGTCTATTTTATGCTATTGTAGATTAGTATTTAATTATCGCATTGAAGAGTACGCAGAATATATTTGACATACAGGTTCTTAATAAAAACTATTTCTGTATATAATAATACAACATCTGGTATTACTAACAAATTACTATTCTATGACCAGAAGTTCATAGCGGCTGATAGGCCGCTCAACTTATTAGTGCGTTAATAAAGTCAAAATTTCAATTGACGCGGGTTCATGATTCTGTTCAATTCAATTTGTGTGTAACTCGTATTTGTTGAAAGAAAAATAATAGCATATCATAGGTTTGTGAAAATATTCACCAATACTATTGTTTTAGGTGGGTAGCTTAAAATAAACCAATCGAAGGTGCAATGGCAAACTAGCAAAGGTACAATTTTCAATCTCTTCAAATTTAGAAGAACCAAATCTATCCTTAATGAGAATTTCTGTATTTTTTTTTAATTTATTATTTTAATTTTTCTTAAAAATTAACAAATTACATTTTCGTTAGTTTACTATTATATTTTGCGCAAGTGAAACATCTTAAAACATGGGTATCGCTGAAAAATTTTTGCAGAAAGTGGCAAAAATATATAATTTTTTTTTATTTTTAAAGCATTTTCTCCTAAATAGTGGAGTGGTTGTCAAAGTCTAAACTTTGAGGATATTTTTTCTCGAGATTAATTTTCTTTCTATCAGAAATTTGCACTATTATTAACTTAAAACTTCTCCAACGATGTAATTTGATCAGAAACAGATTTGTTTCTTTTCCATTAATTATGAAAAGTTATTCTTTTAATTAAAAAGAACTTTAAGAAAAAACTGAGAGCATTTCATTTTTAATATTTTGTAATAAATAATAGTATATTGTTCTATTAGTAGCTAATGTTTAACTTATTGTGACGGGTTGTTAGTATCAGACGACTAGCCCATCCACTATCAAAAATTGTTAAGTTTTTGAATAATCATCATCAAGATGTGAAAATTCGTGATATAAGCTTAGAATAAAACATAATTTCTTTTAACCGAGTAAAACAATAATTATTAAACAGTATCAAAATTATCTTTATTTTAGCGCCTAGGCAGTAAAGTACTGCATTACCAGCGACGGACGGCACTAAAGTGCTTTACTGCCGCCCTACTTTTTCTTACTTTGAAAACTATTGAGTTTACGTACAGTGACACTTTAACTTATAGAATAATTTATTGGCATAAAGCAAATTTTTGACATTGTTTTAAGAAAAAGTAATACTGAGGAGTTAATCGATTAAAAAAATTTTATGTAAAGTCACTCTAAGACTTCCAAGAAATTAAAAAATTTGTTTTAGAAGATACTGGCGAGTTGATTTGATATCAAAAGCTTAATAATCTACCTAAATAAATAGCTAAAAGTACTACATGTGAGAATAAATAGCAGGAAGGTATATGATACCCTCCAGACCACTGAATCCCTGGAATTACACCTGTGCTTTGTGTATTTAAAGTCCAGTTTTATTAAACTACTAGTTAAGTTTTAATGATGAATAAATTATACTAAAACATATAAAATGATTGTAAAAACTTGATGAGATTCAAATTAACTAAACTTACGTTAGCTGACATCGTAGGTATAACTTTGGGGGGTATTTCTATATGTATTCGAGCGCTAAAACTAAGAACTGATTCAGTTGTTGATATTTGGGGGTAGAGGGGGTTCAAAAACTCCGGTCACGAAAGCTCGCAAAATAAAATTAAGAACATAAGTAAATTATTAGGAACGCAAAATAAGGGCTGCCGAAGGCCGACAATTAAGTCACGAAAGTCCAAGCACCTGACCTTCTAGTAAGGTCAGGGCATCAGAGTTGGCAATTCTGGAATCTAGAGTTTACAAAATTTTAGTATGAGAAAATATTTAATCACACCCGAATAAAATTGCGTGCTTCGTAATTATTTAATATTATTCATTGATTATGATTTTCTATCAAGTAAATTTTTTTACTTGCTTACATTTCTGGAGAATTTATTGGTATATAAACTACCTAGAGTTTACTAGAACAAAGATTTCGTATATGCGTAGATTTCCAACGTGGTAACTTGAAAGTATAGTTTCTGCCATGTAATTTTATTACCATGTCATGTAAAAAAGAAAATGCGTTTTTACATAAAAAATGAGAGCGCAAAATCGTTAGCCTGTATATTTTAAATAAATACAGCACTTTGTAATCTGCATAATATAGTTAGTATTTTTATGAGCATAATCGAAAAATATTTATTACTTTTACTCCCGACGATAGGCAGCTCTAAAAGCTAATCAATATGATGGCAGGTCGGCACTAAAGTGAAATAATTATTGTTTTTCCAGAAAAGTCAATGAATTGAATGGTACAAAATCAAGTTTTCAGAAATAAATTTATATTAAGATAATAAAAATTTTACGTTGTTCCGATGTCTATTTAGTCTGCTTTCAATTTAGTCTCTTTATGTGGAAGGAATAGCTAACCCAGAATATTTTATTCTACGACTGATTATACACAGCTTATGAACAGCTAGCAGAATAATATAGCAAATTGTTTTAATATTTATATAAAAAAATGTATTACCTATATATTATATTAAAAAAAGAATATTTTTAGGAGCTAATTAAAACTAAAAAATGATAAGCAAATGAAAACTAAAATAAAATAGGAAATACAAAATTGAAAATATTGCAATCAAGGGGATAAAATCCATTCGAGATCATAAAATTTGTTAAATGACGTGAGTATTCGTCGCTATTTTACTAACCGACCATTTCGTGGTTGCAACCCTATACACAACGCTAATTCTAATATACGACTTTGATTTCGTACGATCCTATAATAATTTTTATTTTAAACGCAACCGGTGATATTGCCAAAATGAAATATGACAAAGAGAAAGAAAGATTATATAATTTACGTAAATTTAAGCGAAAGCGCCGTTTATTTACATGGCGTTTCATATATTCCTCACGAGTACGACTTCATAATTCTTACCGTAGTTCCCTCATTTTTCATTCCTTTTCTAGACGCATGTTCAATTTAACTTTTCGTCGACGATTTTTAGCCCCCGCAACTTTCCGGACTCTAGATGATGAAATATTCAAAGAACAACGCGAAGCCCAGGTGCATTTTCCGAGGGCGAAATTAAACTTAACGATATCAATATCTATAAGAGCAATTCCATCACTTTGCATTAAGCGACAAAATTATTTATTTACCTTTATAACTCCATTCATTTTGCCATAGACATAATAATATTCTCAATTACTTTATTTACCTGAACTCTCGCTTCCGTAAGATCAATCTTCATTGCGATTTCTTCTCGAGTATAAATGTCTGGATAGTGTGTCTCTTGAAAGGCTCTCTCTAATTCTTTCAGTTGTGCAGATGTGAAAGTGGTACGGATTCTTCTTTGTTTGCGTTTTTCTGTCAAAACACCTTCATGACCAGGATATACTTTATAAGGCAAACCACCTGAAAAACATTACATGTCTTACTTAATGGTTTTTTAGCAATGTTTTTTTTTCTAAATTAATTAAATAAGAAACATTAAAATATTTATCAATTTAGTATATAGCCGCCATTTCGTGCAAGTAGAAGGAGCTTTGGCAGGAAGAAACGCCTATATTGATCGTAGAATTCTCCCTGCTGAACACGCAATGAAAAATGTCCGCCTTGCGTTGCCGCATTAATCTAACGACATGACTTCTATTCTTTCTACACATCTGATTTTATTACATTTAATATGTCAACAATGCAAAAAATACAAGAAAAGCTATTCACTCTTGCTCGAACCAGCCATTCGTTCAGGTTCAAAAATTAACCTGTTACCTTGAAAATTACGGTTAGGCAAAATTTTCTTCCTTGGGAAATGCGTAATTACGGAGATAATCCGGAAGAGACAACGTTACATATTTTAGGTTTCCTCTATATAAATTTTAAATGAGTTTGCAATTAGTTTAAATCAAAGTATTACAAGTTTATCGAATGTAAAGCAGCATTAACATGAAATTAATAGAGCTTAAGTTGCAAGAGAATATAAACTTAATTTGCCGCATCTTTAGTGTAGGTGACGTTTGGTTATGAAGCTCACCGCAAGAGGAGCAACATGAATACTACAAAATGCGGTTTCGTTTCCGCCATAATAACCAAATGGCTGTAATACGTTTATGGCTCAACACGAACAAACTCATTATTATTATATTTTTACTGTGAGTTAAGCTTAGTTTTTATTGCAAAAAGATTCTTGGTCCCAGCTCATAAATATTTTTTTTAAATTTTAATACAGCCACCGAAATTTTGAATCTATCGCGTATAATCAAAATTGACAAACAACAGCCGCAACTGAAAACTAAATTACATGTTTCTTCCCCTCTATTTTCTTTCTATTTCAAGAAAGTAAATGTTTGCGTTTTCAGTAGAAAAGAGGCGCACCCGCATGAACTACCAACATAATTTTTAACTGATGCTGACTGAAGAAACTTAACTTTTACTTATGAAATCATAATGATAAGAGAGCGAAAGGCAGTTTAGGGTTTCGTCAAAATTTGACACGTAATGCGCCGACGATGAAATATATTTCTCCTGTCTTATGTTGGGATATAAATTATGAATTTATTCAAATATTTTCAGCAATTTACAGGAGACTTCGTCGGCTCCTTTCTACTTTTCAACAAAAACAATTTACTATCAGTATATTGGCAAACTAGCCGCTACACCCCCCCCCCCTAGCAATTATGTTGAGTTGCCAGTTAGAAATTAACGTTTTATTCATGATTCTGTTCAACTCAATTTGTGTGTAACTCGTATTTGATGATAGAAAAATCTTCCATAGGTTCTTGAAAATATTCACCAATACTATTGTTTTAGGTGGGTAGCTTAAAATAAACCAATCTAAGGTGCAATGGCAAACGCAAAGTGAAATATCTTGAAACATGGGTACCGCTGAAAAATTTTAAAAGTGGCAAAAATATTAAAAATATTTTTTTTTATTTTTAAAGAATTTTCTCCTAAATAGTGGAGCGGTTGTCAAAGTCTAAACTTTGAGAATATTTTTTCTCGAGATTAAATAAGCCGCTACAACCCCCCCCCCCTTGCAATTATGTTGAGTTGCCAGTATGAGACTTTTCTAGCATCAAAAACAAAAGAGTTAGAAATTAACGTTTTATTGGGGTTAAAGACTCTGTTCCTTAATGAAGATTAAAAATTCAATTAGCGGCATCGAATAGTAAAGCGGGAGATTTATTAATAAAACCAAGAGCAATGGTTTATGACAATTGTTTCGATTGTATTAGATCCTCGTCAGACTACAGTTTAGATTCAAAAATATTGTGATAGATGGGCCACTGTGAGAAGAAGCAGCTTTAAATGAAAATTAGGGTAGTTATGCAAAAGTTGAGATAATTTAAAATGCAAAAGGAATACAAACACATTTTATATTCAAAAGTCAATCCAAGTTAAAAATCACGTATCGAATATGTAAAAGCAATAAAAGATTTATACTTCTTGATATTTCAATCAAAGGACAAAGAAATTTTGCTGTATGCTATAAAATAAGTTCTCTCAAGCGCATAAAGTTACTCTACATGTTGCGACAGTAAAACGGGATATAAAAATTTGATGCGCATTTACATCACTTTTCTTGCTCGGTTTAGCTTTGTGTTACTTTTGTCTCGACGAACTTCATATTTATAAAACTTTTGCTTTACTACATTGTGTCCTGGAAGTGTAACAAAATGTGACATGTAGTCAAAGTTGTGTATTACTCTGTGGTAAATCGAGTACATCTGCTTTTTCAAGTTCAGCATGCGATGCGATCCGTTTAGACAGCCATCGCACTCAATTACTATTTCAATCCTTCAAGTTAGGGTCTTGGGACTAAATGAGAGCACAATCTAAAATTAATGTCTATCATGGAAAACCGCCATCAAAATGTCCCAAACTGGAATAAAAAATTGCACACCACTTTGTTTGATCGTTTAAAGGTCAAAGAGTGAAAAGAAAAATTGAAGTAACAAGATTTTGGTTGGATAAAGAGCTCACGCTGAACCCAGCAAACTAGATTATTCACAATAAACTTTCGCTGCTATTAAATTATTTAATTTTGGTTCTGGTGGGGGTTGAAGTGTAGTGGATAAGGTCGAGGTGTAACCTTGTTAGCGAGAGCACAACTGAGTTATGGTCTTATAATGCCCGGAATGAGAAAAAGAAGCGCTGCTGAGCTTTGGCATTCGCCAGTCGCTTTTCAGCGGGCGGTCGAGATGCTTTTAAAACATTTTTTACTTATACTTTCTAGATTTATCATACACCTTATCTTTTCATTTAACACAATCTCTTCGTTTTGGAGTTACGTGATTTTGCCAACGCATGATTTTGAAACTGTTAGTGACGATAGTGCGATGAGTGAGCAAAGAATACAAGTGTCTACTTACTTTGTAAATTCATTGAGGATGGAAACATAGCTGCTCGGTGGTGAACATCTTGAACGTGGGGCCTTCCACCCATTACCGCGCATTGAGATGCAGTTGATCCGGGATGATGGACACCCATCGCTCCGGCACCCGCCGAAGCAGGATTATAAGTCCTTGCCATGGATGCGGCGGCGGCCGTATACCGATACGCCTGTGACATTTGACTACAGGAAGTCAAATCACCATAAGAACACGGCATGTTTCCTAATCCTGTAGGATCCATTGCCGACGCTTGCAAACAACTGGAATCGAATCCAGCCGCCGCGGCTTGATTCAGATACGAGTAATCCATTATATCAAAAATAAAAAAATTATTCACTGCGTCAAAAAATTGCGTTGTCGAATTCAGTGCTTATTATTTAAAATCAAAACGAAAAAAAATAAAAACTAATTGAAGCGACTGCCGAAATTTCAATTATGTTTTCTTAAAGAAAAAATAAAGTTTAAGTTACGACTGAGACATGAATTCTCTAGTCGAAATTGACGGCCGGCTTACAATGTAATTGAATCAAAAGCTGATATCAAATTATGGCGATTACGGATAATATTGGCGCGGTTTTTTTAAAGAGTAACGGCAGATTCGCGCGTGAAGACCCGACTGTCTGCTTGCGCCGAAATCAAATGATAAGCTTAATTCAATAACGTGCCAGAAACCTCCACTGTTCGGGGTGGAAACGAAAAAGTCGGGGTTTGCGGGGTGCGGTGCTTCAGCTTGTGCGGGCGGTAGATGGTGAGAGATTCAGTAAGGGATGCTGCAAACACAGGCGGAGCTGCCCTCCATGACTTCATAAGCTTCCAATCGAAAATTTGCGCGCTCCGGGTTTCTATTCACCATTGGATACTAAAGTTACGTCACTCATCCCCTAACACGCGACTTTATCGGTGACACACACATATTCGTATACGTACATACAAACACACATACAAGTTTGTCGAAATTAAAATGCAAAATTTTTTAAATTTAATTTATATTTTACAAAACCAGATACATATGTATTTCCAGATTTTCATATTCATATTTATATGTGGTGCGTGCGTGTATGTGTGTCTGTGCTTTTTACCCATCTCCAAAATTGAGATACGAACTGAAAGCTTCTTCACATATTCTGCGACACCTGTAGCCTACCGGAATACTCTTGGCATCAATAAACATCACTAAAAAATTCAGATTGTTTCTTATAAATCCAATTCTTTACAATTGAAAGGAAATATTTTATTACATATCAGGTGGAAAATTTATTAACCTGCCGTAGGAGATAAACATAATTTGGAGTTAATCAAAATAACCTGTCATTTCCAATTATGTAAATTGGAGTTGTAGGCAATAATTTAATGTTTATTTCAATATCGGTTCAAAATATTGATTTGGAAAAAGAATTATTAAATTCTGTTACTTCTACTATCTTCTTTATGATAAGTATAAAAGCTCAAGCTCCACAACAGTAAACAGATGACGAGAGTTGAGCTTAAACGGCCCCGACGTTCCGCATTTAATAAACCCCATTATTTTGTTATTACGTCTGTTTGTTTCAAAATCATTAACTATAATCAAAGATGATATAAATTTGTGATCATTAACACAAACCAAAAATTAAATTCATTACTGTTGCCCGATTTTTTAAAACTGTTATTGGAACTGACATGTTTTCATTATGGAATTTTTGATTTTTAAGCTTTCGGCTCTTTTCTTAAGGTATGAATTAACAATTAAATTATAATTAGATTATTATAACCCCAAATGGGAATTAATTTTTTGATTTTAAAAATAAATGATAGTTAATTTTTAAATATTCTGCTCATTAATCAAATTGTATTTTTGAAGGACATTTTATTTATTTTTAATAATAGTTGACCTCTCTGATAGCACACTCCGAGCCAAGAAATTAATTGTTTTCAGTGAAAAAATACGTCAATTAAAAATGTTAAATGAAAACGGAAAAATGACAAAATGTGCAATTTTGCGTGAAATAATCCTAATTAATTTAAAAAATGAAAATGGTCCAAAAATGAATCTAAACATCACGGAATAGTACATTCGCAGTAGACAAATATCTCTGTGGAAATAAGAACAAAGAAGAGACTGATTGTCCTCATTGCCTACGGACAGGAGTCCGTCTCTGCTTAAGATTGGTAACGTCTACTAGTCGGGATGCTTTTCCACCAAAACCAAGATCCGTTCCAAATCATAAATAACCGCAACTCCAAAATTATTTTGCAACTATCCATATTCATATTATTTTTACAAAATTTTCAACTTTACTGTAATTAATTCTGGAAAAGTTGAAATAATCACCGCTTATACAAAATTAATTTTTATGACACTGAAAGTTATTCTGATTACAGATTTTAAATAAACACAAAAATTGTGTAATTTACTGTACGAAATGTAAAATTTAAAATAATAAAAAATTCTACATTTTGTACGAACCGTGGTGCAAAATCATCCTTTCATCTGATCACCCCATCCCATAGTCTCCGATCTGCGCTCTTAGCAATTTGTCCAAGATGCTTGGCATCCGCGCTCCACCTCTAAGATTCATCCCTGGATCTCCTGAGACCATCCTAACTATGGCCGCTCTATAATAAACATCTATCACACTGTTTACTTTCGAGTTCTTACGCTGAATTGACAAAACTTTATCCAATTTTTATTACATTTAATTACTTCTAAATTTCTCAAAAATAAAATAACCAAATAATCGAAATGACTCCGTATTTATCAAGCTCATGATTTAACTTCTTTTCAATTTAGTTTCCATTGTAATGGGATTTATTACTCAAATCTTTCATATCGCTTCGGTTTGAAGTTTTGCAACTGAATATTTTCTGAAAAAAAAAGACCAAAACACTTCAATTTTATTGTTACGTAATATTTGGTAATTTTATTTATTGCTTAATATTTTCAAAATAAATTTGGTTTGATTTTTTGGAAAAAAAATGACAATTTGGAAGTATTCAAGGTGAAACCGGAAAACTTTTATTTTAAAGTGATTTATTAGTCACGTGAAGTTATTTAGTCCACAACCGATGGATAGAGCAAATGCAGTACCACTATTGATAATATAAGGGTGCACTTAACTATACAAGGGCTGACAAATGCTCAACCAAAGGGCACGTGTCTCATAACACTCTAATCAAGTGGAAATGAACAAACTTTGCGTGGCTAACATCTGGCTACCTCTTAACAATAAAAGTCTTAATAACTTTTATTTTCATTTCCAAAGATTGCAAAATTGAAAATTAAAATAATAGTTCGTCAAAATCAGATTTGTATTTATTTTATTATTTAAAGTAGTATCTAACATAGATGTACTTCTTCATATATTCGAAAATAATTTGTGCAAGTTTCGTGATCTTGCACGTCAGTGACTTAAAAACCACCCGGAGCGACCCAAGGGACGTCGGACTTGTGACCGAAGCAAGCGCTCTCTTCCCATCGTAAACATCCAACGAATACTGGGGGGCAAATAAGCGCAGTCTTAGACGAGTACGTAACTGCCGCGAATCCCCAAGGAGTATACCACGATATTGGGACACCCAATTATTTAGGGAGTTCCCGACTAATTCAATATCCCTATTGAAAGATTTGGCGTCGAGTAAACATTGTGTAATGTAAAAAGTGAAATAAAAAAAAATTCATTAAAGAAAACTCTAAAACACTGCTGTTAAAAACATAAATTTTCTTGACGGAAATTCTAACCCTTTAATCGATGTTTATGAAATGAGGCTTCAGATATTAACGCTATTATAGTTTCAAATTGCTTCTTATCTTATTAGCAACCATAAAGAGCCACATTAACCAAGTAATTTACTATTATACGTTTTAATTAAATTGTTAATTATTTAAAATTCTTCTTCTTTGTTTCCTAATTGCACATTATTATAATTTTTATTTTATTTTAAAATTTATATCGCTTTTGTGGAAATAAAATATGATGTGTTGTTAACCCTGGAGATTTGTTTATGTGTACGTATATGTAGATAAAACATCAAACAAAGCCTTTATTATATATTCAAAGTTAGCAATAGTAACTAAAATCAATATGGAGGCAAATTTGATTAAATAACAATCTGACAAGCAAACAAGTGTTTTGCAACGACGTCCGCCACGCGTAAATCAAAAGAAGATTTGAGTAAAGCACGTGCTTTAGGATATCATCAATTATGGCATTTCTAATCATTTATATTGTAATTTAATACATTAATTTTAAAAATTTATGGTTTAGTCAAATGTTTGGGGAATAAAATCGTAAGTAATCGATAAAATTAAAAACATTCTTTTTCATATCCTCGGGATAAATATTTATACAAAATTAACTGCCGTTATTTTATAAAATATTAAAATCAAAATAAAACCGTTTAGTTATCTTATCTACAAGGCTGGTACATTGCAAACTACAAATTGGATGAACCTAGATCTGCAATGAAAAATATTGAAACTCTTCATTTCTTTAATAGTGATTTTGTTTTTTCAGGCCGGATGGAACATACTACAGACATTCAATTACGTTTTATCCTTCAGGAGCAATCCATATTGAACTTTACTGAAACTGTCTCGGAGATTCTTCACTTCTGCTCCATTTAAAAAGTCAATCATCACTCTTTGATAATTTTTACTATATTTTTGATCTTAACTTGGCTTTTCCTGAGGGTTAACGCAGTTGCTAAGGATTACACGTGGAATCATGACTAAAAGTTGGGATTATGCATTGCATGATCTAGTCTAGTTACCTTACTGCTAATTACCGAAGACTAACCCCTAGTGGGAGTAGAACGATAAAGTGCAAAATTTGAAAATATTTTAATTCCATTATGGTAGGAAATAGCGTACAATTCAATAATATAAACAAAATTTTGAGGATCGTTAAAAAATTAGTTGTTTTTTGTTAAACTATTTTTGGGCATAATTTTCACAATTTGGGCATAAATTGCACTGGTATTTATCGGGATCAAATATTTATTGAATTAAGGTTTTAAAGTTTTGTAGTAATAGCTAAGACCGTAAATCCGAGATTTATCGTGGTTGCGCTTTGTCAAAATCGACTTTTCGCAGTCTACGCTCCCGTCCCGTCTGCTCTAGCCACTCCAAACCGTTTTAATAAGAACTGTACTACTACAAACATCCCCCTAGATGGTCCAGTGTGATTTATTGGTAAAGTGTGATTTATTAAATAATGTTAATAGCTGCATAGTCAAGTCAACTGAGGTGCTCCCCACTCTTTAAAACTTGCTGTTGCTCGTATATACTGTCGTGTTTCGAAACGTTAGAATCCTTATTTTGTTTATTTTGTAAATTATTTTTAAGTTTTTATTGTAAATATTTATTTGTAAATAGACTGTACATAAATTTTAATTGTAAATAATTAGGTTGGCAATAGAGATAAGTGGGAGAGAAAGTGTTCAGCGAGGTTAGCGTTGGTCAGACGCGGTGTGCGTTGGCTAAAAGCGGGATGAGTGTTTATTCCCGTCTAAGTTATAATTTAGATTTTTGATTGTCTTAAATAAAAAGTAATTTAATTTGAGTTGAGGGTTACTTTGGCTTATTAAATTGCAAGTGCTAATTGATTAGAAATTTGATGTTTTTTGCCGTTAGTGAAAATACAGCACAGAAAATTTGTTTGACCGGCGAGAGCAGTTGTGGGTTGCACGTGCAAGCTCAATATCATAAGGTAATTTAAAATTTTAGGAAAACCAACGTTTGAAAGTTATAAATTAAAACAAAATTAAAACGATACGAAAATTTACATTTAAAAATTAAACTAAAAATACTAAATACGAGAATATTTCTGAAAAAAATTAAATTTTTCAAATTTGAATAGCATATATAAACCGTCAACCGTTTGCGACTTTTGAACGTGAAATTATTATTTAGAATTATATTATTTCTTAATTTTAAGAAAATAAAGTATGTAGATCTACAGTTTATTCGCTCTGTAATAATGTCCTCTTTCATATTACTTTAGTGTAAAATTTGAATTCTGTGGTGTACTTTATCGTCCTACACACCCATCTCCAGTTATCAACGATTGATGAGACTATAACACTATTTTTTAAATTTTTATTTTAATTTGGTTTTAATTTTTTAGACAAATTAGTAATACTTTAATATAATAAATTTTAGTATTAGTTTTATTGAAACCCAATTTTAAATATTTGGTTTGATACTGCAAAAGTTATAAATAAATTATAAAAAATGATTATAAAATCATTAATCATTAATTGAAAAATCGCACCATTAAGCGTCACGAGACAATTAACCGAGTGAAGTAATATTATAATACAAGCGATTAATAAGTACTTGAAGCTCGAATAATATTTACTATTTGAGCTATTTTTCAAAAATTTATAAAACTAATTAAATTTTAATAAAAAGTATAATAAGAAATAATAAAAATTAACCTAATAGGCTTATCAAAAAAATATTATACATCGTTAATGGTACTCAAACATTGCAGATATATTGCCATGCCTCCAACTTTATAAAATTATCAAATTTCGACTCTCTTATTAGTAAATTAGTTGAGATGCACACATTAGTTTAGATAAGACTCTTTTATTTTATTATTTTTTATCTTAACTTTAATAAAATCCCATGATATACGTCAATGTAACTTTTAATATTTAAAAACACAATTATTAAATTTCAAAATAAAATTGATTTAATAAATTCAAATATAGCCGATGTTTTTAGACCTTTTCTTACATTAAGATAAATTAATGATTTAGAAATTTGCTGTTTGTTTTAATTTTCTAATATTTAATACGTAATTATTTCAACGTGCTCTAGAAAATAATTATCACTGAATGACATAATAATAGATAAATTTAAAAATTGAATTTTTTAGTTTTAATAACGTGGGTGCGCCATAATTTTCTCACCATGTGCTGCTTAAACGTTTGGTTGTGGATTTCTGGTTACTTGCATCTGGTTCTCCTGTTACTGTCCGTATTTGATTCTGAGCATCTTTTTCAGTCAAGTTGTCATCACTTTTATATCACTTTTGATTGAGGCATATTTTATTATAATGAAATTTCAGATTACAAAAATGTCCAAATTTTGTTAGAACTACAAATTTTTAACGACTTTCTCGTTTGCTCGATCATACCGCAATGCTTTATGAATTCTCTTTTACCCATTATTGCTGCGACAATTTTCTAAAATTGTCCCCTCTTAGAAACGACTTAGCAGTGCAAATTTCAAATGGTAAACCAACCTAATGTTGTTTGGTGTACTTTTTGTTTTATTAATTTCTTCAAACACTTTAAAATTTTTATATCTTTTTAAACTCTTATTGATTCATTATTTTCAGCCTTTGCTCATCATTAACTTTTTATTGTCCTCTCATTTGAGGAGTCTTTTGTCTAAAAATATCTTTCTTCTAAATAAAATGTAGTAAATTTAAAGGATTTTTCGGTAAGTAATTTTTTTATTTTAAAATAAAATTTTTTAACTAAAATCTGTTTTTTGTTTTAGAACTAATTAACAAATCAACATATCATTCATTTTTAACTAAAATTCTGGACTCTCATCTTTGCAGGAGCAATTTTGCACCCTGAAGACTTTTTCAATTAAAATTAAATAATTTAATAAATTGTCAAATAAAAAATTCATGTAAATATACGTGTTATAGGCAACTTTAAACCTGACGTTAACAGGGAGTAATATAGTTAGCTATATGTGTTAAAAACAAATAAAATTGATATCGTTATGTGAACATAATAATTTTAAATCACCTTAAAATTATCAGTGAGTCTGCTGGTAACACACAAATTATTTATAAATCTCCCCCCCCCTTTTATATTTTTTCTTTTGCTTTATATTTTAAAGCTATTATTGACCTTATTATTCCTCTATTTTATTATTATTTATTATTTTCTAGTATTTCCAACTATGTACCAAAACATCTCATAACTCTTATTGCTTATCTCATTATCAATTATTTGTTTCAGTAGGCTGCAAATTTACTTCACATCCTAGTATATAAGCTTTAGTTTGCCAAAACACTCCCAAAGCAGAATATTAAGATAATAAAGGTAATAATAAGTCAATCACTATCGTTTACATAAACAATGGGTACTTTAACATTAGTTAAGTCAGAAGAGTTAAGCTAAACTAAGTTTATTGCGATATATTTTTTGCAATTGCATACAATAAAATTAGCGTTTAAACTATTTAAGAGTTTAAACTTAATCAATTAATTTCTGATCTAAATTGAGACTGAAATATTGACACTAAAAATTTTACTTTTAGACATAATCACTGCGTTGTCCTAGAGATCCTCCGATCACAGAGTCGGAAGATTTGCGTGTATGTTCTGTGATTGATTTTATTGAATAAGAATAATCTTGCAAAGTAAGAAGACATTTTTAAAAATTTATCGTGTGCCTGATAATACATGCATGACTAAAAAAAAATTTGCATCAAATTAATTTTTGAATTTTTTGTTGTAAGAATATTTTAGACAAATTGAATTTTGATTTAGTAATTTCGTAATTTTTTAAATATATTATGTGATTTTTAGATAGAAAGTTATTTGATTTGAGATTTATGATTGGATGTGGTAGAAATTAATAAAATATTTGAAAATTTGTCAAAGCAACGACGAAAATTGATGATAAGAGGACAGTTGTATGGCGGTATCGTATATAAATTTTAATAAATTTATTTTTTAACTTGTGAAATATAATTAAATAATCTTGGAATAAACAAGTTAATTAAACGTTTTATAATAATGTTTTTATTAAGCTTTTAACGTTGGTAAACGTCTTCATCAGAATATTTTAATATAATCAACGTTTACCAACGTTGAAAGCTTAATAAAAACATTATAAAACGTTTAATTAACTTCTTTATTCCAAGATTATTTAATTATATAAATTTTAGCATTTCCATTTATGTGATTTATTTTAAAAACAAAATTTCAAATTAAAAACTTAATTTTAAATTATTTTT
The DNA here is from genome assembly GCA_911387805.1 of Cantharis rustica. Lineage (NCBI taxonomy): Eukaryota > Metazoa > Arthropoda > Insecta > Coleoptera > Cantharidae > Cantharis > Cantharis rustica. The sequence continues at coordinate 51,650,653 of OU426878.1, read as the reverse complement.
AACGAACTATTTGAATGTGAAAAAATTTGGATTTATAAAATTACACTATAAAAAATCACAACATATGGCGTGGCTGACATTGTATTGAATTGTTAAATTGAAATCGTAGGTTTGATCTTCGACAAACTATAAAAGTTTATAATAAATTAAATATTTGGAAAATACAGTTACAGTTAGAAGAACAAAACGTGTGGTGTGGCTGATTAGCAGTAGATTGGTTAATTATAATCAAAGATTCGATCCTCGAAAAATTTATAATTGAATAATTAAATTAATTTGAAAAATTTAATTACACTTCAAAAAGAGCACAACGTGTGATTTAAAAGATAGAGCATTAGATTGGTAAATTGAAATTGTAGGTTCGATTCTCTAACAAATTTTAAATTTTTATAGTTTAAAATAATTAAGCATTATTTTATTTCTGCATCTTGGAGGTTAAATATCAGGCTACCAATGTCTTCGATATTTATGCTTTTATTTTTGTAGCTCATATTTTATATTTTCAGTGACAGAAGGTTTAAAGAATTGAGCGTTCTCTTGTGGGTGCCAATTGATATGTTTTTTTGTAACAGTTAAGAGTTAAGAAAAAATTGATATTCCCTTAAAAATTTACTTTTTACGACAGCGTAGCTCAGTTGCACATATTATATAAAACAAGATTTTAATTTTAATTTAAATAAAAGACCAATCATAATTTACTAAATTTTTTATTGCAAAGCAGTTAATTTATAATTATGAATTTTAAACTTTTAAAATAAATATAAACATTAATTTTATGATCTGTATAACAAATGCCAATTCAAAATGCAATTATTGATTTAAATGAATAATTATTTTACTATTATTTTTATTATTATTAATACTTTTTTTTATTAATATTATTATTATTATTTATTATTATTGCATTTTTTTTTAGTAATTTCTATTTTTATATTAATGATTAAATTAATTTAAATTATATAACCGTTAAAAATTGTTATTTCTCGTAAAAACAGTTTTAGTGTCACTGTTTGAATTTAAGTTCTTACCTACAAATGTGCACTTCGCTTTTCATAGCTTTTGTTCTTTGCTATTCCATCTATTTCATTGATTTTCACATTCACGTACACGACGATCTTCATGAATATGTGCAATGATTCTTTACAAAACAAATTAATTTTGTCCAATCCATCAAGCAACTATTAAATTTTTTTAATTTTTAGAGAATTTTTGAATTTATCCTTCAAAAGAATAGCATCTATTCAAGATAGGTGATATATTTCAAGATAAAACTAAATATTAAGGAGTGAGTAGTTCCTTGTGTTTAAGATATTTTAATAAAGAAAATTTGTAACCGTTTAAGTTTGACAACATAATTTTCAAGATAAAAATTTGAAATACATATGTACCACGCTAAAGTTTATTAACGGATGCGAATGAAATTTAAAATTAAAAATTAAAAAGACTATGTAGAATTTTCAAGACATTTTTATCAAGTTTTAAGAAAAAAAGAATTTTTCGCTCACCAAAATATGCAGCAAATGTAATACAGCGTGAGATTCAAATTCGCATTAAATTTTGTCTCTGTTGAGTGAATTTTAATTTTTATATTTTTAATGGTCACAAAGAATACAGTTACAATTCAAAAAAGTGTTTAAACTAGTTATTTATATCTTGCCGAGGATTTTTTTTAGTCAATTAGTCAAATAATACTAATATTTGATTTGTTACGACTAATAATTTTTTAATAAATAGAAAAGCTAATATTACATAATGAAAATAATTGTAAAAAAACTTTTTTAGATGTTAATATAGAATGCAATGCAGTCGGAATGCAACCGGCACAAATAATGTTGTAGTAACTAAAATTTCCAGTTTTAGAGAGACAAAAACCGAAGAATCTCTACACTTGCTTAATAGGTATTAAAAAACTGGAAAAATTGTGATAAAATTCTAAGCACTACTAAAGTCGTTTTTGAGGGCACAAAAATAGAAATGTTTCTTTAAACATTCTGAAACTCTGTAAATATACTTATAATAAACTTAGAAATACACTAAAAATAGTAAAAAAAATTGCCTATTACTAAAATGATGGTTTTTAAATAAGTAAAAACTAAAGTTGTATTTAGAAATTTATAAAATTTGCTAATTACACAGCGAATACACCAAAATAAAATTAAAGCAGTGAGAACGTAAGAAGTAGATTCTATTTATAGTTATATATGTAATAAAATAAGTATCTCCCATTTTTTACATGCAAGCTCAAAACTCAAAAATAATTTCTCCACAAAAAATAATTAATTTATTAAAAAATGTAATTGTTTTTAAAAAACAGAATAAATAAAAAATCAACAAAAGAAAAATTTTAAAATATTTTTATAAATTTGAATAGTCCTTGATAGAATGTTATCAAAAATGTTACAATTATAAATATAAAATTAGTTATAGTCTAAAAATTCTTCGCCAGGAATATTTTTTATGAAAATTTAAAAAAAAATTACAACATTACTGTATACAAATAAAACATACAAAATGTTCATGTACATACATATTATATTGTCGTGTTTTAAAACGTCAAAAAAATATTTTTTAAATATTTTGTAAATTATTTTGAAGTTTGCTTTAGTTTGTAAATTTGTAAGCATACTGTAAATAAGAATTAATTGTAAATAACTAGAGGTTGGTAACGGTATAAATAACAAAGGACGCTTCACGCCAAAATGGTCGACGCACTGAGTCGCAAAATTTATGTTAGCTGCAAAATTAATTTGATTATTTGATAATTTGTAATAAAAAGTGATTCTGATTGAAATTGAAAGTTGTTTTTATTGGTGTGGAAAACAAAAGTGAAGAATTTGAAGATTGGTGGAAAGATTGAGTTGTTTTTGAATGCGGAAGCTATAAAAATAAAAATTGAGGATTGGAATTGTTAAGCTAAAATTAAAAATAATAAAAATTAATTCATACAAAAATTGAAATTGGAATTGCTAAATTATTAAATTAAAAAATTATAAATTAAAATTTGGAAAATTTGTTAACATTCGAACCACGACGAGTTTTGTGTGCTAAGGCGGACAGATGTGGCCAAACATATCATAGTTTAAACAATACCATATGGAAATAAAATTAGAATAAAGTTTTATGCGATAAAAATTTATAATTAATTTACAAAATATTGGAACTACATTAAATAATCATTTAAGTAAATGAGTCTCATTCTATAAATAATGTGTGCATCCCAACTGAATTAATAAGAGGGCAGAAATTTTAATATTTTGTTAAGTTGGGTGCATGATAATATATTTTTTTTATAATTCAAAAATTTCAAAATTCACTATCCGAATCTTGAAACTCAACTTCAGTCTCGGAAGTTTGTTTTACAATTTTGAATTTTGCAAGTTTATGCCAAGTAACATTTATTGAAATTTTCAATACATTTTTGTTCTATTAGATGACTTCCGCAGACCTCCGCACATTAGGTAGATGAATAAGTATTAATTTAAAACTATTTTCAATTTGGAACACAGGATACCTTTTTTTATATTCTATTGAAATCTGAATAATAAAATCAGAAATGTAATTTTTTATTTAATTCCAAAAATATATTTCTTAACTATAAAAACATCTAAATTGTTTATTTATTGGACCAGCAGCAATGGTTAAATATAAATAACCAGTGAAAACTAATAATATCCTACAAGAATAATTAAAATAAAATTTATTAGGAGCAACAAAAAAGTATGACTGAATTCAAAATTTTTTTTAATCAGTTTGGCTAACCATACCTCTCGATTGCTTCTAAAAATTGTGACTATTTTTACCAGATAATTTTTACTAAACATATTTTAAGTTAAATGTTTCCGTAAAAGTAAACGATAGACCACTGTGTGACAGTTCAGTTTAGGAATATTTTTATATACTTAATCTTCAAAAATTCATTAAAGCACGTGACATTATTTAAATAGTTTATTTGGCCTTAACTAAATAGAAGTCATATTCTATTCATATTTTTTTTTACTTTTCTTGACTAACTTTTATTTTTTTAATTATTTTTGATATAATTTTTTGTTTGTTATTATTTTTGATGTTTTTTTATAGTTATATGCAACTGAACATTGAAAATATTTGTGATTATGGCCTTATATTGCATTACTAAATTAACAGTTTTTATTTTTGATTAAATAACCTATCAAATATGGTAAATTAATGTCTTTTTATTATTTTTTTTAATAGTTATTCTTTACATTAACATTTTGTTTAGTTTTTGTTAAATTTTATATTTTATAATATATACAAATACCATACAATCAACTTCAAATTTAATTTTAGGTTCGTTTTTATTACGAATAAAACATAATTTTAAATTAATATCATGATTACTTTCATTGTCAAAATATTGCTGAAACGCGTAGCTACGTAAAGCTGAAATCATCAATACGGATAGATGTATTTGAATGCACAAAGTATTTTTGGGCCGAGTTTTTCTTTCCGGAAATCCTGGCATTGTAGAGGCGAGTTTAAGACTTAAGACACTTATGTCTTGCATGTTGTATGTATTCTTGTTTATTTTTTCTCGTAGTTGGAATTTTCAAGATGACATGCTGATACATTTGTTTAATACAATTTTGAGATTCAGATTCAGCTTATTGTCTATGATTTTTGATATGTGCACAATAAATTGATACACGTGATATTCTTTGTTGGCTACTTGGATAAACTTTCATATCCTTAAAATCTAACGATTTGGAGCCATACAGTACTCGTTTACCTCTACCTAATATCTTCACTTGAATGAAAAATGTTGTATTCTTTATGCTCTCCAATTATTTTATCTATCCACATTTCAAATATTTTAGTATCTGATTGTAGAACATAGACTAGACTGAAGAAAACAACAACAAAATTGTAAATTGTGACCGCAGCCTTAAAAACACGCCAATAATAAAGAAGCCTACTATATATTTTATTTTTTTACGACAATAAGAAATATAAAAATGCATATTATGTAAATTCTTATTTCATTTAATTTCTAACCGTGCACTATTTTTGCAATGTATTTGATACTGCAAGTACGAAAACATTTTGGGGTTTCTAAAAATATAGACCTGACTGCGCCATCTAGTTAGCAATAGCATAAAGAAAGAAAATATATTATCAAGGGTCGAGTGGAAAATACACCTTGCCAGTATAAAAAAGCTTTCTGATAGGTGGTAATATTAGAAATCAACTAAAAATAGTAGTTCCCTATAAATCGCTGTAGTCTGCAAGTTATCATTTTTCAAATCAAAATTTGTTTATATTATGAATAACGCAAAGAATGCATTGTATTGCAAAATATGATCTTTTTATTAAAAATTGAAAATTTACAAAATATATATTGCAGTATATACAGTATATACATATTTACACCAAAATTCTTAAAGTAAAAACTTCCTCAAGACTTATTTTAGTTTAAATAAACCTTTACACCTACAAAGTTTGTACAATTTTACTTTTGTAAATTTATTTTACAATACAATTTTGTTTTAATTCTTGCTCTTCTGCACACTATAAGTATAATATTTTTAATAAAATTAATTTTTACATGTTAGATGAAATTGAAAAATAATTTTTCTTCTGATTGAAACAATATAGAGCAATATCGCCTTAGTTACAATATGTCATAACACACTAATATTTCCCAAGGGAAATATGAAACGTCATCTCATATTGTCCCTAGGGAAATATGAAACGTCATTTTAAAGTATACTTTGCGCACGGTGATTGGACAATCAAACATGCAAAACAAAATACTAAAGCCATCCCTGTTAAAAAGTGACATTTAAGTGACGTTTAAAATAAAAAATGTGCCTACTTATTTTTATATTTTAAAAACCAACCTAACTTTTTCTGAATTATTTTGCGCGCATTCTGCGCGCTATTGATCTAGAATTTTGCATAAGGCTTTCTTCGACAAATTGCTAAGGGGGTTGAGAACGAGCAAAGGGGGGTAAAGTTTTTGCTCAGTTTTTCGATATCTAGCGCCGTTTTCGAGTTATTGCAAATTCAAAATCTCAAATTTTATTATTGATGAAATATTGATATATTTAATAATATATTTTTCAATCAGAAGAAAACTATTGATTACAACACGGGAAATATGAATACATTTCCCTTGGTTGTCTATACATCTCTCGGGCTTTGCCCTCGAGATGTAACTAGCCAACCTCGGGAAATATACTATTCATATTACCCTAGTTGTAATAATAGCTATAATTCATAACTTACATAAAATTGTTCAAAATCTATAAATGAATGATATAGCTTGCGACACCCTGTTATAACTGATCTTTCGATTTTCAGAATCTCATCAGGCAAACCTGGAAAAATTATTAAAATGATTGAAAAGTTATGCTATTAAATTCAAAATTCAAAACTTGATTAAAAGTCAATTTTATTTGACTTTTATAAAAACAAAAATTATACCTACTTGAAGCCAAAATGAATAAATAATAAACTTATTTCGAAAAATTCTAAATATAAAAATATAAAATATGTCTTATTGTGCTCTCATATGTTCCGCATGTACCCTCCATTAAGCCGTTTTTGAATTAAACCTTCCCTAGTGAAATAACTTGCAAAATCCTAGCCTTAACATTAATCACCAAATAATATTTACTTTTTACTTTTTTCTTCCGAACGGCGGCGGCAAGATTCGAACCCGTGCAGCATGAACCTTTCCATCCTAAAGTACACAACTTAACCGTCACACCTACCTAGAGTGTGCAGAGGATTTAAATTTGCTGATGGTCAATTTCAGTTTTTTAATAACAACTATATTTTATTTCAATTTAAAAATATCAAGCTCTAATTACTATAATTAGAATTTTACTTAAAATAATTTAAAACCACGAGTAATATTTTTTAAATTTAACAAGTAAATAACTGTTTATAATTTATTTAAAATAAATTTATATACTGGGTGACCCAGACCACCCGTATCAGTACTTTTTTTCAAAACCAGTAAGTCGTAGAGCGTTGGGCTAAAAAAATTTATTACAAAAGCCCTAATGACGAATCTACTGGTGATATTATTATTTCCGGGAAAAATCGACATCCAGTGTAGTTTGCTTCAGAAAGTCCAGAAATCCAGAATTTTAAATAGCACCATATTGTCATGTTTCAAAAGTGATTCGGACCCACCGTATACATTTTGGTGAAAATTTGATTTAATTTAATTTTGATTTTGATTTAAATAAAGTGATTTGATGCGAATGCATTATTGCGTCTTTTTTTTGACATTCGATTTGTGTTAAAAATTGGAAATTAAAATTATTTGAAAGTGCGAGCGTGTGGCCAGATAGATAAGCAGGCGATTTGGATAACGGTAAAACCAAAACTTCAATCCCTTGAAGAAATTTTTGATTTGAAATTAAATTGGATTTGATTTTATAATTTTGAAAAACAAATTTGATGTAATTAAAAAAGTAAAAAAAATACAACCAGGGTGAATTACACTTCACGTGGTGGTTGAAAGTGGTATCGTTGGAAAGCTCTTTAAAAAATAAGCAAATTTTGTTGGAACCATTTTTTTATTACTCCCACCCCTTTTAAGTTATATTCGACTTAAGTTATTAAGTTATTATTTTGATTATTTTGACTTTATTTTAAAAATTGGCATTCAAAATCTAGCTATCGGGTTAGACAATAATTATAGTATAACCAGAAGAGCTCAACAGTGTTTAGAAGTAAATGGAAGACATTTTGAACACTTGTGACATTGCTCTAACGCGGTAGCTGAATTTCAAGTGCTGACTTTTAAAGTTAAGTTCGTTATAAGAAATTGAAAGAGATCTCTATTGATTTTTCTGACCAATCTGTGCACTTGTTCAATAGTTCCGTGCTTGCTTCGAAATCCAAATTGATGGTTAGAAATTAATTTTTTTTCTTCTATTATGGGTAGTAGTCTTTGCAGTAGAAGCTTCTCTAGAACTTTAGCCAGCACAGGTAGCAAGCTTATTGGCCTGTACGATTTAACATCTTCGGATTTTTTACCCGGTTTGAAGATCATGATTAGTTGGGCGACCTTTCATTGGTTAGGGAAATAATTTATTCTGATAACGGCGTTGAAAATTTGTGTAAGAGCTTTGATGCACTTACTGCTTACCTCCTGTAGAATTCGACCAGTGATAAGATCAAAGCCTGGTGCTTTATTTGGACTTATTTTTTTGTTAATAATTCTGATGACTTTGCCCTTTCTAAACTTTTTAATTGGTAAATCCATTTGATACGGAGTTTCTAAATATTCTTGTATTTCGTTATGTTCGTTCGCTATGTATTCGCTAAGTGTATAGCAAAAGCATTTGCTTTTTCTCCGTTATTTCTGGCCCATCTGTTATTTTCTTCCTTAATAGGAGGATCCTTAATAGGAGGCTTTCCACAGGGAGTACTCAGTCGCCTCCGTTGCACTGAGGGTTTTCAGGTATTCTTGGATTCCTTGCTTTTCATTTTCTGTAATTAATTTTCAGCTCCTTACTAGCTTTGTTTAGTTTAGTTTTATCTTCGGGGTATCTAGTTTGTTGCCATCTTTTACGTAATGCCCGCTTTTCAGCTATTTTCTGCCTTATTAAGTATGGTGTTTCTTCTTCAATGTATTTATTGTAGGTATCGGGGGTTGCTTCCCATGCAGCTTGTTGTATATTGTTTGTTATTCTATTTACCGCTTCATCTATATCATTTTCAGTTTTTAGGGGGATATCTAGTGCGATCCTTTTGTCGAGTTCTTCTCTGAACAAATTCCATTTAGTTCTTTTGCTGGTAAGCGATGGTTGTTTTTCTTTCTGTAAAATTTTATAAAAAATACTTAGAATTATTGGCGAATGATCAGAGGAGAGATCCAAACAGGACTCCGCTTTGACTTTTTCGATATCGATACCTTTTACAATGCAGAAGTCAATTAGATCAGGTAACTTATTCCTGTCGGTTGGCCAGTAGGTTGGTTCTCTAGTAGTAATGCTCACCAAGTTATTCGTACTCATGGCTTTGGCCAATTCTCTACCCTTTGATGTTGTCAATCTGGAACCCCATACTCGATTTTTGGCATTGTAATTACCACCAACTATGAATCGATTTCCTAGAGTGTTAAAGAAACGTTCGAAATTGATTTTTTTGTTATTATATTTCGGTGGACAATATATAGCAGAGGCAGTGAATTCTCCCGATTTATCTTCTAGTACTACACTGGAAGCTTGTATAGCCATTCTTTTTCATACTTATTAGTTTCGTGATGTTTGATGCTGTCTCGTATGATTACCGCTGTACCACCATGAGCTTTACCTACTGTGGGGTGTTTAGTGTGATAAACTTTGGATTTAGGTATTTTAATATAGTGTTTGTGTGTAAGATGGGCTTCTGATATTAGCATTATATCTATTTCTTGATCAATTATAAATGTTTTTACATCTTGTAAGTGTTGATTGAGCCCGTTGGCGTTCCAGACAGCAATTTTATATTTGTGGTGCTCTGCCATTATTATTTGTATTGACGAAGAGGGTTAGTAGGTTTAGCATTGTGCTCATATTTATGGCATTTTCTTTGTTTTGCTCAATAAGCTCTCTTATTAAGTTTTTGAGTTCACCTATGTCGTTATTTTGTTGATTAGGGGTTTGGTTTGTTGGTCCCGCATTGATTAGTTGAGGATTACTAATATTATGTACTTCTTGTGCATGTGGCATTTCGTGACGAGTAGGGAGTTGTGGAAAAGCAGCATTGTAATTTTCTTGCGTACTATATCTCCATGCGTTTTGTCGTGGTTGTTGGTTTGGTATTATTTCGTTTGGTTGTTTTGTTTTTCTATTTCTAAGAGGTGGATATAGTCGTTCTTGTAGCTGTTTGTGAACTACACAACCTCGATAGTTTGCCGGATGATTTTTATCGCAGTTTACACATTTGACTTTGCCATCCCTTACCTTTCGTTCGCATTTTGAGATTTCACGACTGCCTGCGCATTTAACACAGCGAAATGTCTTTCAGCAGTAATTTTTTGTATGTCCGTATTCCTGGCATCTCGCGCATTGTGGTATGATGCGTTTGACATGTGGTGGTTCGAAGTTTACTATTGACTTGTCCAATTCTACAATTTTATATATATCTTTGTTGTTTTCGTTAGATTTGAGGTTTGCATAAAACATTGACGATGGCTGCTTGGTTACTCTGTGCTTTATGTTCCACACCTTTGTTGCTTTATGTCCTAATATCTTCAAGTTGGCTATTATTTCTTCTGTTAGTGTGGAGGGATGTACTCCCTTAAGTACAGTCCGAAAGCTTTTTTCTTCCTTGAGTTTGTAGGTGACATATTGTATCCATCAAGAATTGGTTTAAAATTCTCTGATTTAAGTATCTGCAACTTTACCTTACTGTCAGGCAGAACCTTTAATCGATATTCATCTTTTATTACCTCTTTAATAAGCTTATACAGTGGAACAATATCTCCCACTCCGTGAATAGTTAAGGGTGGTGGTTTGCGTTCGGAGACTTGTGGTTCTTGATTTTGATGTGTATCACCTTCCTCTTCGCTTAGGGGTTCGAATCTATTTTGTGTCTCAACTGAATTATTTAACCAATAATCGAAAATCATTGTTTGTTTTCTAGGTTTCCTAGGTATTGGTTTTTCTGGACTGGCTCTGCGTCTTCTTTTTTTATTTTGATGGAGTGTATAACCATCATTCTCTTGGTTAGATTGTTGAAATTGTTGCTTTGGCATGATTGAATAATTTAAAGTTGAAAAATAGAAATTTTACATGATTAGAAAGAGGTAAAAAAACTTCACCTAAAAATAAAAACGTTACAAAAAGATTCAGGATCCAATTGTTAATCATTGGATCATGAAAATTTAAATTATGCACCTGAAACTTTAAAAACAATTTTTTGATAATATGGTTTGATTCTTTCTTAATATAAGATAGTTTAAACAAAACTCGGGAAAAATTTCGTAAACTGTAATTTTTAGAAGATCCAGTTATTAACGCAGACGATAAACTTTGCGAAAATATTTATGTTAAAATTGGAAAATATAGATTAGGATTTTTGTTAAAAATGAAACTTTAAAACATTTAGACAATAATTCTTACAATTTTGTGTTAAAACGATTTCTTATATTGAAAGAAATGTCGACAGTAACAGCCCCGAGCTGAAGGAAAATTTGAAAATACAACTTTCATGACGAAAAATTTTTTAAAGAACTTCTAAAATTTAAAATGCTCGTAGCTTCTTTTTGTGTAATTCATTTTCAATTACATATTTTAAAATTTTAATTTAAAATTATTTTGAAAACAAATTATTGTTGCTGATTTTAACATTAATCCGATAAGTACATGAGCACTATCGAGTGGCTCCGTACGACTTTATGGTGAAATAATTATGGCTTTCAGGTATATTACTGATATTTCCCCTGTGAGACCGAAGGCCGAACAACCAGCTCAATCACTAATTCATCAATCATCATTCACAATCACTACTTTATAAATAAGACCGAATGATTATTTAAAAATAAAATTAAACAATTTGAATCCAATACAATTTTATTACAATTTATAGAAGTAATAATTGAACAATTTAAAATCAAATATTAGTTTTTAATAACCCAAATTGGGAGTTAATGTATTTTCATCGGACGGTAGGTCTTCCCATATGCGTTTAAAATACAAAGTGTTACGTTCTCATAAACCACTGTTAGTTCTACCATGTATTCACCATTTGGAATAAAAGGAGGGAATCTTGATTGATCGGGGTAAATATTACAAGTGTGATAAACTACACCCTACAAAATTATTTAATCACTAGTATATTAAATAGATTCAAATTTTGTATATGCGAGTAAAACTTACCTTCTTAAAATTACAATCTGTTACATTTCCACAACGCGTAATTATGTCAAAAACGCCAGCAATATTTTGATAAGCTAATTTACATACGTTTAATTGGAAACGTATCGGAAAAATACGATATTCGTTACTCAAAAATTTATAAACTTGTGTAATAACCTAAATAATATAAATATAAAAACAAATTATATTAAATCATACGAATTTACCTCCATTTTCTTATTATTTAATTGATAATTGTTTTTGAATGTTACATTTGCAACAGCAAGCGATCGATTATATTTAAAAGTAACAATATTATATATTTCGTAAAAATCTTTGTTGTACCAGCTTGCCTCTAATCGAAGAAATTCAATTTTATAATCGGATTGCAGAAACTGTAATAAACAAGTGATCATAATTATTATTCATTATATAATAAACATAAAAATAATAACCTTACTTTAGAATATAAATCATTACACTGTACAAGATGTAACTGAAAACAAATTAAAATTGTTACTATTTGAAATAACATTTTAAGAAATAAATAATAAATTGGAAATAAGGTAAGTTACTAATATTACTAAATAAAATTTTTGAAATGATGAAATATTTACTATAGATAGAGGTACTTATACCAAGTTTTGTTTCAAAAACCATTAAAGTTTTAAAAATTTGTTTAATGAATCGTGAACCAAATGATAGATTCTAATCCAAATGGAATAAATTTTAATCAGATATTGAGAATATTACGAGGTTAATATAATTTATTATTATAATAAAATATTTGTTGTATTTTTCAAAGCTTTTTCTTAACTTACTCTTAGAAAAAAAACTTTTCGTCAAAGTTTCATTACCAACATAAAAAAATAATATAAATCCTTTTTAGAATTATCTTGAAAATTGCAGGCTTTTATTAAGCGACTTAAAGAAAAGTTTCATAATTGATATTTTACTAATCAAAATTTAAAGACTAAAACGTTGAAAATAAATTAAAAAAAAACTTTTGAAGCAAAGATTTTTCTAGAAATTGCACTAAAAATTAAAAAATAATTTTTCAAATAAGAACAAAAAAAGCTCCCCGAAACATCAATATATAAAAAGTGTGGGGCTATGACTATAATCACCATAATAGCCTCACGCTTTCAAAAAGTTTTAAAAAGCTTGGCTTGCACCGACTCCAAAGATTAGAATAATTGGACGCCTGTGCCAGCTAGTTGAAGTAACTAAATAATAACGTAATTATTTTTATACTTTTTAGTACATTTTTTCACAGTAGTTTTTTTAAAGTCTTTTTGTTTTATTTATTTTTTTTAAATTTTTTTCTTAGTTAATCAGTTAAATGCATTTAACCACGCATTTAACTGACTATTAAAGTAAAAATGTGGTTGTTTATTTAATGTAGGGAAGAAGGTCAATTGTTTAAAAATAAAAAGTTGAGGAAGTAAGAAAATTTAAGATTTGAATGTGGATTCTGGATTCTGGATTTCTGGTGAAGAACAGCCCCTTACGGAGTTATGCGCACTCAGGCCACAATTGGCCTATTATGCCACCTTCATTTAGGGAAGCCAGCCCCCTACTCCCCAAGCCATCCCAACCTTAGGATGAACTCAAGAATTTTAGAGGGCCGCATGTCCCTAATACTGGCCATTTTAGGCCAGAGCTCCCCCAATATGGATCCTCTATTTGACGCCAGGGCAGGGCACCTGCATAGCAGATGTTCCGCCGTTTCATCTTCTGCTCCACAACCACGACAGATGGGACTTTCTACAAGACCCATCGTGTGTAGATGCTTGTTCAGCTTGCAGTGCCTCGTCAGAAACCCCACAATAATGCGTAGGTTACCACGGGACAGCTGTGTATAATATTTAGCATACCTGCAGGAGGGCCTGCGTATAGCTGCCCTCGCTTGACGACATGCTACAACGTTCTCCCATATTCTACCATGTAGTTTGTGAGTCTGCTCTCTTATGAGAGTGTTGATCGTGCTGACCGCCGGCGTGACAAAAGGCTCAGGCCCATAAGGTGGGTGACCCGCGCACATTCTCGCCAGCATATCGGCCCTCACATTACCCTCATTATCTTGATGTCCTTTCACCCAACTGAGTGTAAGGTTATTGAAGGTTGATATTTCATTCAGTGTCCGATAACATTGAAGTATCAGCCCTGAGTTGACCCTGTGGCGGTTTAGTGCCACAAAAGCCGCTCTACTGTCTGTAAATATCTGTATTTTTTTGTCTCAGATGTTTCTGTCCTTGATTGCTCTCGCGCCGTGTAGTATGCCAATTAGCTCCGTTTGGAACGCCGAGGCATATTTACCCAGCGATATAGGTATGTTTAGCTGCAGTTCATGGGAAAAAATTCCAGCACCTGAGCCATCAACCGTTTTAGAATCGTCAGTATACAGTGATATATCTGTCTCAGCAGTTCTTGTTGTATCTAACAAAATGTTAAATTTCCTATCAAATAGGTAAATAGGGGGAATCCTGTCCGCATCCAGGTCCAAGATAGGGAGCCCATCAGAATAGTGCCCCCCCAGGATCCCCGAGTGCCTTCCGACCCCCTGCCTACTGGTCCAAAGCCCCCATGCTCGCAGCCTAAGGGCAGCCTTGACCGCCTGCTCCTCCACATAGAGATCCAGTGGAGGGAGACAAAGAAGAGCCTCCAGAGCCGCCGTGGGAGCAGTTCGCATCACTCCTGTCACCGCCAGGCAGACCGTTCTCTGCATCCGATGGAGGGAGGACGCTACTGTTGCCAGCTTGGTTCTAGGCCACCAAACCAAGGCACCGTAACATAGCATGGGCCTAATTATGGCGGTGTAGAGCCATGAACGTGTAGAAAACTATTAAACCAAAGTTCTGTTGTAATTAATTATTTAATATCAGCAGCTATGCTACAAAAATTACAAACTGTCAAAGAAAATTTAAGATATATTTTGTAAGATGAGGTATTTATATGGAATATTTAAGGATAAGAAATTTTTTGTCTACAAATTAGATCGCTGCCAATTCTTAGGAAAATTTTATATCTTTCAAACGAAAAGCTTTAATATGTATTTTAATATATTATTCACAAAATTTTAAATTCAAATTCAAAATTTAACCGTACAAAATAATTTTCGAGTCCGCGTACAAATGTGCAAGTGAACAGACGAGTTTATTGAAACGCATTGTAACCAGGTCAGTACAAAACACTAAACATTGTAATCATACATAAAGAAGACTAAATAGAAGACTGCTCTGCAAAGAGAGTTTATACACAACTATTCAACAATCAGCATACCCCTAGCCACAGGGTTAAAGCATAATAAAAGATTAACAAACAAACATAACCAAACATGAATCCAACACAAAACAATAGTATATCCACATACTCAAACATCCTAAAAACAAATCAAACTACATTCACATATCCCAAAAAAAATCAAGCAATAACATTAAATGCAATCGAGGGAATAAAAATCACAGATTATGTATTTGCTATAGGCAAACTTGCCAAACCATCAAACATTCTATCAAATGTCTCACCTACCATACCAAATATAATACTGGAAGAATACATAAAAAATGAACTAAAGTTAAAACAAGCATCACCTATCCAATACATCAGATATTTAGCTGATCCAGAATACGCTCACATAATAAGTTTCAAAAGATACGTATACGTCGAAAATAAAGAAGAAGAAACAAACATACCAACATCAATCATAATCAAATATGAAAACGAAAACCATCGAATCTACATGTTTCGCGAAGAACAAAAATGCTCTAGGTGCAACCAAACTGGTCACACAACAGCCTACTGCAATACACCTTTAACAGAAAAAACTACAACATTGGAAGCGTCTTCAGTAGAAATAATTCCAAATACACAACAAGAATTAAACATTGAAATAGGAACAACCTAAAGTAAAGAAAAAACACTTGACATTGAATCTTCAAACAATAAACGACTCTTGACATCAAGTCACGAGGACACCACACCAGAAATTACACAAAACACTCAGGACAACCCATTTAAACACCTTCAAATCCAACAAAACTCACCACCAAAAAATTCAACCCCAAACACACAGAAAAATAAAAAATACAACAAAATAACTACAAAAAAAGTTAAAAATGATACAAAAGAAATAAACCTCACCTTAGACGAGCTGTTAAATCCAATCAAAGAAGAAATAACAAAAAATCTCTCAAATTATGACTTCACATACGAAAAATTTGAAAACTTTTACAAAGAAATTTACAAATCAAGAAATCCGCTCGAAGCTGCACAAAAATGTAACCAAAACATCGAAAACACAATAACTACCCTAAAAGATCTAAGAGTACTGCTTCAAAACAACAAAATGAAGTATAGATTCACACGCATAAATTCCAATATCACTAAAGCACAGAGTAAGAGCTCAGAAGCTTATTTCTCAACATCAAGTCAAGAATCTCATGAATAAAAATCCCACTAAACACAAAAATAAACTACAAACACAAAACATCAAAAACACAACAATTAATCACACTAAAACGACTAAAACGACAATAATACAATGGAACTTGATTGGATTCTATACTAGACTAACCCAACTACAAATTCTACTAAACAACATAAAACCACAAATACTCTGTCTTCAAGAAACTCACGTCAAAGAAAAACAGAAATTCAAAATAAAGGGATACAACCAATTTTTCAAGCACAGAACTAATCGACAACACGCTAGTGGGGGAGTCGCAATATTCACATCTACAACTTACACTCAGAAATAATAGAACTTGATACAGAATTGGAAGCTATTGCCGTTACAACTTATCTACCAACAAAAATACACATATGAAACATATAAATTCTTCCAAACTACTCAATAAAATTAACCGACATGCAAAATCTAATAAATCAATTACCAAAGCCTTACTTGTTAATTGGGGACTTAAATGCCCACAACGTGATCTGGGGATCAAAATACATAAATCAACGAAGAAATATTATAGAAAATCTATTACTACAAAACAACTCATTAGTAATAATGAATAGAAACACCCCTACGCACTTTAATTCTTCAAACAACACGTTTAGTAACATCGACCTTACATTTGCATCAACACAATTAGTCCCAAACATCACACGGCAACCGATGGACCAGCTTTATGACAGCGATCACTTTCCAATAAAAATCGATATCTTACACAAAACAGAAAACGATCTCACAACAACACCAACAAATTCGAAAATCAAAACAGCAAACTGGAATAAATATACAGAACTTACAGTACTACAGCTACCTATTGACCCTTACGAAGAACAAAACATCAATAACTCAATCAAAAACTTACTTCAATTATAAATCATGCAGCCAGCGAATCAATAGAAAAACTCAAACATTGCAAAGGAAGGAAAACTGTCCCCTGGTGGAACGAAAAATGCAAAGAAACATTAAAACTATGCCACCAAGCATTCAACAGATATAAAAAATCAAATTCAAATGATGACCTGATAGAATTTAAAAAGAGGAGAGTAATAACCAGAAAAACAATAAAAACAAGCAAATCAGAATCATGGCAACACTTGGCACAATCAATAGGTACAGACACAACGAGTCAACAAATGTGGAACAAGATAAAAGCAATCAAAGGTACAAATAACAATTTCACAATATCTGCCATAAAAGAAAACAACGAAATTATAACTAACAAACAAGATATTTCAAACATCATTGCAAAAAATCTAGAAAATACATATGCAAACGAATCATATAACAACCACTTTTTAGAACATAAAAAAAGAACCGAAGAAACATTTGTAATTAATCATGGCAAAGCACAGGAAGACGTAATAAATCATGCAATTACCTTAAAAGAACTCGAATAAAACATAAACAAAAACACCAGTCCAGGTCCAGATAATATTCCATACGCATTTATTAAAAACCTATCTACGTCAGCTAAACAATCGCTTTTAAATATTTATAATTATATTTGGAAAGAAAACGTGTATCCAGAATCATGGAAAGAGGTTACAATAATATCAATCCTTAAACCAAATAAAGACTCTACCAATCCGCTTAGCTACAGACCGATAGCATATCATCATGTCTAGCCAAACTATTGGAAAAAATAATTAATAATAGACTAATATGGACATTAGAAAAAAACAACCTAATAAGAAAAAATCAATCAGGTTTTAGAAAGTTACATTCTACAACAGACCAAATTCTCAACATCGAATCTGAAATTCACGAAGCCTACATTAAAAAAGAACACCTAATAGCAATATTTCTCCATCTAGAAAAAGCGTTTGACAAAACCTGGAGACACCTTATAATGCAACAAATGACAAACTGGAAATTATACGGTAATATACTAACATTCATACAAAATATTCTCAAACACAGAACGTTTAGAGTTAGGGTTAACAACGTGCACTCGAATATAGCAAGCATGGAAAATGGCATTCCTTAAGGTTCGCCCATTAGTGTGACATTGTTCTTGATAGCTATAAACAACATAGAAAACCACATTAATCATCCAGTCAAACTCTCCATATTTGCTGACGACATAACAATATAAGGTATTCTAGAAACAAAGATCTCCAAGTTATTAAAAAAAATCTGCAACAAACCATTACCTTATTAAAAAATTGGTCTAAAACAACAGGATATAACATATCTGTAGCAAAAACAAAAGCCGTACATTTTACACGTCTCAAAAAATATGACACAGAACTACCTAAAATTGAAATAGACGGTAACAACGTCAAACACACTAGGGTCATTAAATACCTCGGAGTTCTCTTAGACAACAAATTAACTTGGAAAGATCACATAAATCACATAAAAGCAAAAACAATCCAAACACTGAACATCCTAAAAACAATCTCAAACAACAAATGGGGAGCTAAACGGGACACACTACTTAAGATCTACCAGTCAATGATTCGATTTAAACTAGACTATGGATGCATTATATACTCTTCAGCCAAAAAACATCTACTAAATAAATTAGAACCAATTCAAAACGCATCACTACAAATGATATTAGGTGCATTCCGAACAACATCAGTAGAAAGCCTACGCTGCGAAGCAGCAACGCCATCGCTAAAAATACGCAGAGGGATTTTAACAACAAGGTACGCTATGAAAATAATTACAAATCCAAAACACACATCATTCAGCAACGTGCTATCACAAAGAAACGTCCTCAGATACAGTATAAACCCCCAATACCCGAAACCTTTTCACATAAGACTCCAAAACATCTTAAACTCCATTAACTACCAACTACCAAATATCATACTGTTCAAAGAAACTAATATAAAACCCTGGATCACTCATGAAATAACTATTAACCTAGACTTGGCTAAACACAAGAAACAAGACACAGCACAAAGTGTTGTTTTATATCTCATCGAATATAAAAATATCCTGGAGAAATACAACAACCACGAAAAAATTTATACAGATGCCTCTGAAATAGGCGAAACGGTGGGATGTGCATTCCTACAAGGAGACATAGCCAGGCAATACAGGTTACCAAAAGGAACATCAGTACCTACAGGCGAAATTTTAGCTATAAAACAATCATCACATATGGGAATACCAGGAAATGAGACAGCAGATAAACTCGCAAAGGAAGCTACTACTAACAAGAACGCAAAAATAAAAACGAAGATCCTACACTCCGATGCACTAAATTTCATAAAAAAATACTCCTACAAGCTATGGCAAGAACAATGGACTAGCACTAACCAAAAATTGGGAAAGGTAAAAAAATTTATCTATCTTTGGAAACCACTAATAAAACAAAATAGAACCACAGAAACGATCCTGACCAGAATGAGATTAGGCCACACAAAAACAACCCACTCATATTTACTTAATAGAGAACCACCACCAATATGCACTACCTGCAACCAAACACTATCAGTACAGCACATACTAATTGATTGTCCACTATTCACAATCCAAAGAAACAAAACCAAATTACCAAAAACATTGGAAGCAGCACTAAATCCTGAAAGAAACACCATCCAACACACAATGAAATTCTTACAATATAAATAGAAATATAATGTAAATATACAGGTGCTAATAACCACGGCAGTTGATGTACCTTCATCAAACCTAAATAAAAAAAAAATTAATTTTGATAATTTTTTTAATTTAATTCATTGTTCTGTGCTGAAAAATTGGTATGGAGAAACCTCGCAAAGAGGAGAATTTGTATCATGACTGACAGCCAGGCAGCTCTAAGAGTCCTGGAAGGAGTTAAATCACACTCCAAGGTTGTCAAACAATGCAAAGATGCTCTGGTAAGACTTGCTCTTTGCAACAACGTCACGCTGATGTGGGTTCCGAGACACCACAGCATCGAGAGAAATGAAGAAGCAGACTCTCTAGATAGGAAGGCCGCCGAATTTATAAACTTGTATAATTACCTAAATAATATAAATGTAAAATCAAACTATATCAATTAATATTAATATCAAAGTTACTTTTGGCAAAGTAACTTTGTAGTTTTATTTGGTGTCCGCTAACCTAATATCCCCTTTTTTGAAGGAAAAATATATCAATTAATAGCAATTTACCTCCATTTTATCATTATAAATTTGATATTTTCCTTGGAATATGATTACATATCACATATTTTAGATCATAGATTGTTCAAATGACAATACGTTATCATTCGGTTTCCATATAAACTTGTAAACATTATAGCTGTATTCTTTTTACCTATTTTATTTCCATCTCAGTTGCACAACTGAGATGAAGTGAGCTGAGACGAACTGAGTCAAGTGAGAAAAAGATAAGGTAAAAAGAACAAAACTTTACTACTAACTGATTTTTGAATTTAATTATTTTGAAGTTTGGTAGTACTAATCAAATTGCTTTTCGTATTATTGTATAATGTCAACATAAACTTCAAAAAGACGAATTAAAAATTTAAGGTGCAGTAGATATTAAAAAGATTGCAATAAATGACAAGTTTAATTCAAATCAACCAATCCGGACCATTTTCCAATTTGTCTCAGTTGTAACACTTCAAAACAGCAAGATCAGTTTGGGTATGGAAGGGGATAATTTTGTCACGTAAAACTCAGTTCGGCACGGCACAGTAATTATGTCAAAAGGGTAAAAAAAACAACCTTTCAACTGAGTAACCGAGTATCTCAGCACAATCTCACTTAAAATAGGTAAAAAGAATACAGCTTATATTAAAATATTCTGACGAAGACGTGTACCAACGTCGAAAGCTCAATAAAAACATTATTATAAAACGTTTAATTAACTTGTTTATTTCAAGATTATTTAATGATAAAATATTTACTATAGGTAAAGGTAGAGGTTTTATTACCAAATTTTTTTTCAAAAACTATTAAACCAGATGATGGATACTGATCCAAATGAAATAAATTCTAATCAGAAATTGAGGATATTACGAGGTTAATACAATTATAATAAAATATTTGCTCAATTTTTTTTAATGCTCCACGTTCTACTCTTATGTTTTTATTTTGGTGACGCGCTTCGGCTACACACAGTCATTATGGGACAATTATTTTTATTTTAAAGATATAAAAGCACTTAAAAATTATGTAAATTATGTTTTGTCATTTATTAATAAAACCATTCCTGTACCCTGATCAGATTACCCTTATCTTAAAATAAGGTTTTTATTATTTTTATTTTTTATGTAGAATTTTATGTTAAGATTCCAGCCCTGAAGTGCTAGATTTGTATTTTAATATTTATATTTCTCTTTTCTATTTTTTGTGTTTCTAGTGTATTATTCTCGTTTGCAAGCTAATAATAAAATTTGTAGATTTTCTTTCTAGTAACTTTGACTTGTGCTTTATATTTTCTTCAATTAAAGGTCAATTTCTTCTCTTTTTTCTTAGTTTATCAATTAATTGCATTTAACTGACTATTAAAGTAAAAATGTGGTAGTTTATAATAAAGCGGAGAAGGTCAATTGTTTGAAAATGAATAGTTGAGGCGGTAAGAAAATTTAAGATTTGGAGGTGTAGGAATTAGGAAACTATTAAATTTCCCTAGTTTCTGTTATAATTATTAATTTTTTAATATCAGTAGCCATGTTATCCAGAATTAACTGTTAAAGAAAATTTAAGATATATTTTGTAACATGAGGTATATATATGGAATATTTATGGATAAGAAATTTTTTGTCTACAAATTAGATCGTTGCCAACTCTTAGGAAAATTCTATATCTTTCAAACGAAAAGCTTTAATGGATTTTAATACAAATATTATTCACAAAATTTTAAATTCAAATTAAAAATTTAACCGTAGTAAAAATTAATTTTAATAATTATTTTAATTTAATTCTTTATTTTGTAATCATATCTAACCAATAGACATTTCTTCATTAAACATGAATCTGAACTGACTGATCTCTATCCTATCCAGTCTGGAGTGCCACAAGGAAGCATTTCTATATTCGCTGTAAACACTTGACCTACCAACATCAAGCTCTACTACAGTAGCAACATTTGCAGATGATACTGCAATACTATCATCCCACGAAGATTCGGTAACAGCATCTACTAAAAACCTGCAAACAAACCTAAACATGGTCCAGAATTGGCTTGAAAAGTGGTGTATTAAGGCTAACGAGACCAAATCGGTGCATGTGACCTTCACAATGAAAAGAGATGCTTGTACCCCTGTCAAGTTAAATATTGCATATTACAACAAGCGACGGATGCTAATACCTCGGCATCCACCTTGACAGAAGACTTACTTGGCGGAAACATTTATTTAGCAAATGCAAACAGCTTGAAATCAAATTTAGCCAAATGTATTGGATTATTGGCCGAAAGTCACAACTATCTCTCTTGAAAACAAACTACTACTCTACAATGCAATAATCAAGCCAATCTGGACCTACGGCATCCAACTCTGGAGCTCGGCTCCAATCTCCAATCTAGAAATCCTCCAACGATTTCAAAACAAGGTGTTACGGACGATCGTTGATGCACCTCGGTACATGCCGAACAATGTCATACAAAGCGATATTCTTATTGCTTCGGTCAGGGAAGAAGTCAAGAGCTTCGCTGTAAATTACCGTGAGAGACTTAAAGTGCATCCAAACATTCTCGCCAACCAACTAATAGTGCCTAGTGATGAAGTGCGCAGACTAAAAAGGTTTAGATCCACTGACCTCATGAAGAGATTTTGATTCTAATCTAAAAAAATTTAAGTCTTTAGTGGTTTATTGATGTCTTTCTTTTCTTTCATTAGTATAAGCTTGTTATCATATTATGATAGATTGCTATATCAAGGAGTTAAATAAAAAAAAAAAATTGTGAACCGGCTAGGTAGGTAGGTATTTTTAGAAAAAATGTATGAAAAACTCTTCTGGCGCGTCTGTATTTTATTTTGTTGGTTTTGAGCTTCTTCATTAGCGTCGGCCAAACTGCTACGTTCTTTAGTGTGATGGGCGGAATCCTGATTTTCCTGGGCCTCATTTGCGAGATTTGGCCTCTCCGTTGGTTTGGTCTTGACATCGATTCTATTCTATTTGGGAACGTGGCGGCTATTGATTCCACCGCGGATTTTACTTTAGTCCTGTCGTCTGCCTTTTGTTCAGTATGTAACTCCTCGGTGGACGATTTGGATTGCAGCGCCGATTTCGCTTCCTCCTTACCAGCTGGAATCCTTCCTCTTCAGTGTTCATTTTCTCACTGCGAGCTTTATCGTCGCTTGAGCTGGCTACCTCTGGTGATAAGAGGGTCGATCCCCTTGAGAAGCTAGCGATTTCTTCATCTAAGTTGCTAGCTTCCGACATTATGGCTTCCATATTCGCCGCTAGCTAGGCGCTTTGGGAAAGCAGTACGTTCAAGTGGTCGGATTCTGACACGCTCTTGTTGATTGGCCCTGGTAGTTCTGGATCCGACGATCGTTGTATCTGCTCTCGACTTTCTTTCGACATTAATCGTCTAGCTATCGCTTGAAAGCAACGAGAGTCGTGTCCTCAGTAAATCTCAAGTTGTTTATTTTCACATCATTTATTGCAAAGCTCCCATCTAACTCCTGGAGGACCTTTCTAATTATTACATCGTTGTAGATGTTATATAACGCTGCCTAACTTCTTTTCCTACAGTAGTTTTCCTAGTTTTCCTAGTTGTTTAGTTTGACCATCACTTTGCTGTTCTCGTATAAGCTTTTTATTAGAATCCCGCTTATTTTATGGCGATTTGCCATGTAAGATAATGTTTCAGGCGTTCGTTAATTACATACAGTAGTATCTTGCTAGCATGATATATTAGTGCAATTAAGCTGTAGTTATTACATTTGCTCTTTCACCCTTTCTTGTAGAAGGGTAACAGCACAGATTTCGTCCAGTCTCCCGGCCATATACCGGCCATATCTCAGTTCTTCTGACAGATTGTTTGGAAAACCTTAACACCGTGCTCATTCATAGCTTTCATTATTTCTGCTGTAAAGCCATAAATCTCAGTTGCTTTACCAATTTTTAACTTTATTATTGCATGTTTAAACTCTTTCTCAAAATGTATGGCTCCTTATCTTCGGACGGTAACAGTAGCTTGTATCTTTTACTTTGTTTTTCTCATTTTTAAACAGCATTTCGCAATATTCTTTTCATCTTTTTAAAATCTCGGCTGTCTCTGTAAGTATATTATCTGCTTCATCTTTTATGGTGTATGTTAAGAGTTTATATTTGCGTGTAATTTTCTTTTCTGCTCCAAAAAGTTCTCTGGTGTTTCCAAGTTCCGCGTGATCCTGCGGTTTCATGCACATGTTTTTCAGATAATTGTTCTTATCTTTCCAGCACGAACGTTGAATATCATGTGTGAGCGAGTTCATCAGTTGTAATTTTCTTCCTATGTTCAGTACTGAGTTGATTAGAGTTCTTGTTTCTTCCATAAGTTTCCAGGTTTCATCGGATATCCACGGTTGAAGTCTTATTTCCGTGTTTTTCGTTAGTATTTCTTTAATAATGTCTGCTTATGTTGGTTTTTGTTATGGTTCAAATTTGTTCTAAAGACGAAAATGCTGTGTGGTTTTCTAGTATTGGTTATATCGAGCAATTGATTGTATCTTTCTTAACATTTATTGCTTAATAATCATTGATGTCATAGTATGGTGAAAACTTTTGCAATAATATACATACGGTGTATTTATATTGTGTTAACTGAAAACATTTTAGTTCTAAAAAGTGTTTGTGCATTTTTTTGGTTTTCATAAAAAATTTGATTTGATTATCAGACAAGTATTAAATAAATTTCCTATGATAATAAAAAGATTGTAAAAAGATTTTGGATACAATTGTGAAATAATAACTTTAAATTATGCACCTAAAACTATAAAAACAATTTTTTGATTTTATGGTTTGATAATATGGTTTCTTCTTTAATAATATAAAATGGTTTAAGAAAAAACCTGGAAAAATTTCGGAAACTGTAATCCATGCAAGTGCGCGATCGAGTGAAGAAAGCTTTCGTTAAACGATGTTATGTTGCGAGGACCTATGTTACTTTTACATGAGATATTTAATATAATTAAGCGGTTTAAAAATTATTACAAATACGTAATATTTGTCCACACAAGGTGAATTATATCCATAAATAAGACTGAAGGTCGAACGAGCCGAATGGTTATACAATAAAATTAAACAATTTAAATCCAAAACAATTTTATTACAATTTATTGAAGTAATAATAGAACAATTTAAAATCAAATATTAATTTTTAATAATCCAAACTGGAAGTTAATGTATTTTCATCGGACGGTAGGCCTTCCCATATGCGTTTAAAATAGAAAGTGTTAGGTTCTCATAAACCAATGTTAATTCTACCATGTATTCGCCATTTGGAATAAAAGGAGGGAATCTTGATTGTTCAGGATAAATGTTACAAGTGTGATAAACTACACCCTATAACATTATTTAAACACTGGTATACCAAAAAATTTAAATTTTGTATATAAGACTTACCTTCTTAAAATTACAATCTGTTATATTTCCACAACGCGAAATTATGTCAAAAACGCCAGCTATATTTTTATAAGCTAATTTACATACGTTTAATTGGAAACGTATCGGAAAAATACGATATTCGTTACTCAAAAATTTATAAACTTGTATAACTACCTAAAAAATATAAATGTAAAAACAAGTTAATATGTCAATTAATTCTAATTTACCTCCATTTTATAATTATTTATTTGAACATTTGCTTTGAATGTTATATTTGCCACAGCAAGCGATCGATTATATTTAAAAGTAACGACATTATATATTTCAAAAAAATCTTTGTTGTACCACATCGTTTCTAATCGAAGAAATTCAATTTTATAATCGGTTTGCTGAAACTAATAAGGAAGTGATCATAATTATTCATCATATAGACATAAAAATAATAAACTTACTTTAGAATATAAATCATTACACTGTACAAGATGTAATTGAAAACAAATTAAAATTGTTACTATTTGAAATAACATTTTAATAAATAAATAATTAAATTGGAAATAATATTTATGAGAGTCAATAATATTACCAACTAACTAAAATTTTTGAAATTACAAAATATTTACTATAGGTAAAGGTTTGTTTCAAACAATTTTGTTTCAAAAACTATTAAAGCTTTAAAAATTTGTTTAGTGAATTGTGAAGCAGATGATTGATACATAGATACTCATCCAAATGGAATAAATTAAGGATATTGGGAGGTTAATATAATTTATTATAATAAAATAAAATATTTGCTTAATTTATTTAATGATCTGCGCTCTACTCGTATGTTTGTATTTTGGTGACGTGTTTTTGCTTTACATAGTCATTATGAGACACAAGATTACAATATTAAAATTATTTTTATTTTAAAGATATGAGCACTTAAAAATTATGTAGTCAACATTTATTAATAAAACCATTCCTGTACCCTGATCAGGTTATCATAAAATAAGGTTTTTATGTTTAATTCTTCTTTTTTTTCAAAATTTTAAAATAATTAGTATTATTAACATCTTTAATTAGTAGAAATATAGTTGAGTTAGGAGTCAGTACTAAAACAATAAAATTGTCCGAAGTTTCGAATCTTTATTGACCCATTATCAAGGCTACAAATAAATACAAATAATTAAAAATTTTACATAAATTACAAAATTGAAAATAATAAAAGTAAAATACAAAAGTAGTAAAATATTGAAATACAGAATTAAAAATTACAAATTTTAGTTTAATAAAAATATAAAAGTGAACAATAAAAACAATTTGAAGATACTTTAGATGAAATACTAACCTTTATATCGTCGTACTAGACGTGAAGAGCGCTAAGCCACAAAAATTGAAAAAAATATAGTTACCTTCATCTTACAATCAAAAAACAATGAAGAATATAGTGGTGAATACAACTAAGTGATTTTTTTGTTCTAACATTGAATTCCGCTAATCTGTGAATGATATAAACAACACATTATTTTAGATGACATTTTAAAACTCTTTTTGCTAATTATCTCAAAATAGCAAATGTGAGGCTTAGCTCTCTTCACCTCTAGTACGACGATATTAGATAGAAGTGGAGGTAAGAAGAGCACATTTCAAAAAATTAACGTTCTTTTTCCAAAACACGGGCGATATCTTATTCCTTCTTTTTAGAATTGTGAATTTATGAAATAGAAATAACTGAATATAAAACGACATAGCATGAGGTTACCAACTCCTGGGTTAGCAAAGTGTAAACCATGCATTAAGTTGGTAACTAACCGGATTTAAAACAAAAAGGACAAGAAACCACGTGGTAATAGAAAAATTTATAACTGTAAAAAATTGACCGAAAGAAAAAATTAAAAATAACGAAACAAAAATTAAAAATTAAATAAAACGAAACAAAAAATAAGTATTCCATCTAAAGTCTAACAATTAAAGAGCCATGTTTATCATGTCCAAAATGCGCTTATAGTCTCCATCAAAAAATTCGACATCTCTTTTATCATTTATTGACGATCCTTGTATGTAGATGTGAATAGCTTCCTTTATCTTCCTTTTCTTGTCTATCCTTTCCCGGTCAAGGATGTCAACGCTATTATAGTCGATAGTATGACCCTCATCAACCATATGTCTGCATAGAGCTGTCGGTCTTTTGGTACCCTTGTCCCCCCCCCCCTCCTCACTAATAACCTTGTCAAGGGACCGGGACAGATCTTAAGACGGCTGTATATGTACAATTCACTAGACGAAATTTTACCGATTGTCACTATTTCCGTCTGCGCAATCAGTGGAAACTAATTGAATAATACAATAAATATAATGCATCTTTATCAAATAGCGTTTATGGTGCGAGAGGGCATTACCGTATAAAGATTTTAATGCGCTTTCTTATTTTGCATATATAAGGTTTATTTCTTAATATATAGAGATATTTAAAAAAAAATTTAATTTTAATAGTTTGTATATTCATGGAAAGTCATTTGCAGGTTATTAGAATGTTAAATTAAAAAAATAAAAATGAATTTTTTTTTTAATTTGTTAATGACTTTCCATGAAACTAGATTTTTTTTCGAATCATTTACTTTAAACCGCTTTAAATTTCATGCATTAGTAAGAAAGTTAAATGAATATTCGTTAAAAGGTGTAAAACCGTCTTAAGAATAAAATTTTAATATTTATATTTTTAATTTTAAAAATTTTAAAACCTTTTTATTATTATTATTAGTTAACAGGCTGTGGTACTTTTCCCCACTGCACTGAAGCTTAAGCTTATTGTGCACCCATTCCGAGTTTTTACTCCAACAACTGCGTCTCTTCGACCAGGTCGAAAACGCAGTTGAAGGGTGATTGTGCTATCTCGTCGGTTGTTGGGTAAGGTAAACCGAGGTGACGCAGCCTGCTCCTAGCCAAGGCCGGGCATTCGCATAGTATGTGGTGTGGGATTTCATCCTCCTCGCCACAAATCCTGCAATTAAGATCTTCTGCCAGCCCCATAATGCTGAGGTGCCTTTTGAGGCAGCAGTGCCCTGTAAAGAGACCCACTAACCTTCTAAGTTGTTTCCTACTCAAAATGAGTATTTTGTTTCTTTTGGAGTCACTGGAAGGTGCCCTTATGAACATCCGAGATTGCCTCAGTCCAGGTAAGTCCACCCAATGAGCAAGGTGTTGTTCTGCTAGTATGTCTCTAATCCTTCCCTTAGCGTTAGAGTATGCAATCCCGCAGGATGGCTCTGAGCCCATTAGGTTCGTACAACGGCCTTCCTAGCTAGAGAGCCTGCTTATTATATTATGGTGTCCCGGCACCCACATCAGTGTGACACTGTTGCAGAGAGCAAGTCTTACCAGAGCATCTTTGCATTGTTTGACAACCTTGGAGTGTGATTCAACTCCTTTCAGGGCTCTTATAGCTCCCTAGCTGTCAGTCATGATACAGATTCTTCTCTCTGCGAGATTCCTCCATACCAACTCTTCAGCACAGACCAATATAGCAGTTATTTCTACCTGAAATACAGTTGCGAGAGGTCCCAGATTAATGCTATAATCATCTCCCGGTTTCCTGCTTTGCACACCTACTCCAGTACTTGTCTCAGTCTTTGATCCATCTGTATACCAGATGGCATCATACTTAAGCCCCAACGTTTGTGAGATTTTAAACTTATCCCTATCCGGTACTAAGACCTTATAGGGCTTTCTAAAGTCCCTCACAGTGCTATTTTTATCAGGGTGCATGCTAAGCAAGCTATTACTCTTAATTGAGTTTAAGATCATGGTGTGGTGTCTCCTTCTAGGATTGATCTTACCATGACCGTTAATTTTCAACCTGTAGGCTGCAAGTAGAGCCTCCGACCCCACAACTAGGTATAGAGGCCAAAGACCTAGGAAAGCCTCCATGGAAGCGGTGGGCGTTGATGCCATTGCCCCCGTAATACCCAAGCAGGCCAGTCTTTGAAGCCTGTTGAGCCGGTTTATGCTTTCCCTTTTACTGGCTTTGTGCCACCAGATCAGGGCTGAGTATGTGATTGGAGGTATCACTACTTTGGTATACAACCTAAGTACCAGTTTAGGCTTTAGTTCCCACGTTTTACCGATCATGCTTCTACAGGCCCAGAGAGCCCTAGTCGCTTTGTTCGTAATGTGACGGATGGGAGGTTTAAAGGTCAGCCTGTTGTCCAGAATTAGACGCAGGTATTTTACCACCCTCTGCAGAGGCAGCTTCTCCTCCCGTAACCTCAGAGTCCTCACATCCTAAAGTTTTGTGCGTTGTGTAAACGCCACAACAGAGGTTTTACTCGGATTTATCGTTAGCCCCCAAGTAACATCTTCCCTGTGGAAATTTTCTGTGACCCTGTTAGACCCCTGGCAAATGCCTATTAATTAAATATGCCAGGCCTGTTAATACAGGAATTTTCCAGGTACCTGTTTACACACTCTTTGTGGAACCCTGTGAAATGCCCGTGGTAGGAATTAGCCAGGGATCTGTTCACAGATTCTTTGTAGATGCCTGTGAAATGCCCAAGGTAGGGATTAGCCAGGTAATTTGTCAGATACTCATTTACAGGTTATTTAGTAGGGCCTGTGTCAAATTTAACAACAAATAGAAAATGTTTGTTGATATTATTAGTAGACCAATAGAAATCATTCATTTATATAAAAATATTATAGTTGTGTTTTTTTTTTATTTTAAGGCTTTATTTCGGCCAACTATACTTAGTTAAATATTTTACCAATAATATAATTTATTTCTTAAACTATGGTTTTCCATTTCTTTTTCTACCTTTTATCAAATCAAAATTAAATTATTATTTTTCTATACATAATACTTTATACTAATACCTATACAAGCAGGTATAAGTAAATTATAAAGTGAAATATATTATATACCCTCCGTAGCGAAATCGTTAAGGTGTGAAGTTACAGAATAATTCAATAAATGCCATCGCAGCTTCGAATCCCGGGAAGTTAAACAAAATGGGTAAACTTTCTTTAGATATATTTAAATAAAATGTAATTTATTGTTAACTTTCAGATCGTTGTTCTAGAGGCATAGTTTATAATGTAATAATTATAATGTTAACAATATAATTATTTTTTTTACATTTTACAAATCTTCCTGGTAGATCCCTGCGGCAGAGACCCTGGTAGACCCCGTGGCAGGGATCCTGCTAGTGTACCTGGTAAAGGTGCTTAGTAGACCCCTGTTTGGGCATCCCTAGTAGGGGTGCAAAGTGTGCGCCATTATGCCCTGGCACAGACCCCTGGTCTAATTCAAAAAAGGGTTCTAGACCGGGACAGGTACCTATGAGATTTCACTGCTAGAGGTTTATAAGAGATTTGCCAGGCTGAAAATTTTACTTGGGCCCCTCTCTTGTGCACCATCTTTCGACGATTCTGAGTGCGTTTTGCATCTACGATGACACGACTTTTCCGAATTTCTCAATAACAAGAATTGTGATATCGTTAGCAAATCCCTGTCCATGTACCACTGCCTGTTCTAGTTCCCGCAGAAGACTATCCACCACCAGGCACCACAGCAGAGGCGAGAGGACCCCTTCTGCAAACACCCACGCGCGGCAGAAACCTCTACAGTCGTCTGTCCCAGACTAGCTCTGATTTTCCTGTCTCCACGAGGAAGACAGGACTCCACGACTGCCGACAGCTCTCACTATAGAACGCCCCTTCTATGTCTAGAAAGGCTCCCAGAGCAATTTCTTGGCTTCCAAGAGCCCCTGCTATCATGTGAGTTAGTTCGTGTAAACTAAGCTCACACGATTTGCCCGATTGATAGGTATACTGGTGTCTGTGTAGAGGTGAATTCACCCATACACTATCCCTAATGTGTCTATCTATCAGTTTCTCCAGTGTCTTCAACAAAAAAGACATCAGACATCAGACATTAGACGAAATGACTTTGCCTGAGCATATGATGCACGCCCTGCCTTGAGTATAAATACCACTCTTGCCATTCGCCAGCTTTGAGGTACATAGTTGAGTTCCAGACTGGCTCTGAACATTGTACATAGAGGGGTGGCTAGTGTTTCCATTCCCTGTTGTAATAATGCGGGAAAAATTCCGTCCTCGCCTTGAGATTTGAATGATTTGAAAGTGTTAATAGCCCATTCAACTCTCGTTTTGTTAATGATGCTATCTGCTAATTTCCAGTTGCTCCTGCTCGCCCGACTAGTGAACCCTCCCTGTGGTTTTTCTATTGTGCCCACCTTTTCGTGGCCACTTTTGAAAAGAGCTCTTTGGAGTCTTGCACATTCGGGAGTTCTTTCGATATCCCCGCAGTACTTCCTCTATGAGTCTTCCTTTGCCTTTCGTATGGCGTACGTATATTTCAGACGAGAGCTTTTGTAAGCTTTCCAGTCTCCTGTTCTCTTAGCTTTATTAAAAGACTTTTGAAACTCTGTCCTGAGAGATTTAAGTTTAGGGTTCAACCAAATGGTCTCCCGCTTACTTTTTCTCTCATTTAGAGAGCAGTTTTTCTCGAAGGCTGTTATGATCACTTCCAGCTCCGCTGTGTTAGTAAACTTCGAGGGACATTCCTCCTCTCCCTGTCTTAGACACTCCGTGAAGAAAGCTCAGTCACAGGTTCTGGCCTCAGGTACGAGGTCTCCACCATTGGTGGGGTTTCTATATTAAACCTTATGTATTTGTGATCAAAGAGTGACTTCTCCAAAGAGAAGTGCCATTCTCTGATCACCTGACTGACGAGGGAAGTCCCTATTGTTATGTCAATTACCTTCTCCCTTGCCACAGTGACAAAAGTAGGCTCCTCTCTCTTGTTCATTATCTCCAGCTTATTGCTGAAAACAAATTCAAGTAAGAATACGCTTTTGCTGTTTGTCTCCTTGCTTCCCCATATTATGTGGTGTGTATTGGAGTCACAGCCGATACATTGAAATAAATTGAAAATTTAAACATACGGTTTTTGTGATTCATTATATAATTTTATGTAAGTCAAAGATTTAATAACAAAAATAAATGATAAAAGTTGAATCAATGGATATATTTTGAAACTAAACGTTATTTTTTTATAAATATTAAATTTTAAACTTATGAGCAAATTATTGTTTTATTTAAACAAACAAAATTTTTACTAAGAATCTCATGATATAAAAAGTTGCGTGTGTGCTTGCTAAGTTGAAATTAATTAAAAGAGTGAAATTTTTAAAATGAATGCAAGAGGTACACCGCATTTAATTGAAGCTCAACGTGGGACTTGATGAATATTTAGGACGCGCTTATTGACCCTAAGATTATTAACGTTTAACAAACGTTTCAAAATAGTTTAGCTACATTTTTATATGAATTGCTAACAAAAATTTTAACGAAACAAATGTAACGTATATAAAATTTTATCAAATAAAACGAATCAAACAAAGGTAATTTTATTTTACGCCAATTGAACTTGCAATTGCAAAAGCGAGAGCAAGTTTAAATTTGTTTTATTTCATATATATTGAGATGACCCCAGCTATACAAATCTTCTAAATTTGCTTAATTCCAAAAATTACACTTTTAGCTGGGTTTCATCCATTAATTTTAGCAATGAGACTCCTTTAATTGTTTAAAAATTGTAAATTAAATTAAAAATGCTCACTTTTGTTACTTTTAATGTGGTCTTGAAGCGCACATGGTATCCTGCAGCTAGCCTAACAAATTTGTTGCTATGCAATTTTGCATCGACTAAAATTTTATATCTTCTTCACTTTTATTTTTTTATTTTCACTTTACTTTATTTATTAAATTAAAAAAAAACAAGAAATCAAATTAACTTAATTTATTTTTAATCAATTTTAATTTCAATTAGAATTGCGGGTATGGTGTTTCATCCGCTTAACTGGACGTCAAGGCCAGAGCTTCTGTAAGTGTACCTTTTACTTTTCAGTCCCACTATTTTTACGCTCCCCACTCTCTTTTATACAGCAAATAATTTAACTATTTTTATATACAATGTGACAAATAAACAAACTCAAACTTTAAAATAATTTATAAAATAATAAAATTGTGTTTTTTTTGTGTTTCGAAACACGACAATATGTTCACTTTAGAAAATTGGATTACAGATAATACATTTTGGCTTCAAGTAGGTATAACTTTTTGTTTTTACAAAAGTCACATAAATTTAACTTTTAATCAAGTTTGAATTTAATAGCATAACTTCTCAATCATTTTAATAATTTTTCCAGGTTTGCCTGATGAGATTCCAAAAATCGAAACATAAAGTTATAACAGAATGTAGCAAGCTATATCACTTATTTGAATAGTTTTTGAACAATATTATGTTAGTTATGAAATAAATTTTATTTCAATTTCATGTAACATGTAAAAAATTAATTAAGAAAAAAGATAATACAATATTTTTTTGTTTAATAAAATTGCCACTTTTGTTTGATTGAGTTTATTTTTCTTCCAAAAATATCAGTGCTAGGCATTAATTTTATTATTCAGAACTCACGATCGGGATAAGACTATCTCAGCTTTTGATAAAGAAGTGAGACACTGCAATATATTGATTGATAACAATTTATAAAAATAATAATTAAAATCGTCACTTAGTCAGTGATGTATTCACTGACAATTTTCCACAAAATTTGTACAGCAAGTTTTTTATCCATTATATTTTTCACTTTTAAATAAATTTTTAATTCAAATTTACGCTAGGACTGACTTGTAAAATAAAACACTACAATATACAGAAGATGCAAAGATTTTCGTCAAAAAAATAATTTTGTTAGGCAAAAATTCCTTGTATGCTATCCTGACGTTTTGATGTTTTAATGGTATATTTTCAAACAACACTTTGAAATTATTAATAGGACAAAATTCTGCTGCGAAAAAGATGGATATTGTTACGAAACAATGTTTAATAATTATATTTGATGACTAATGTAAGTCAAATATGCTGAGTCATATGTGATGAGTCATACATGATAACATCGTTAGTCATTCAAATATTGCTTAGCTTGCTGTGTAGACACTGCTCGAAACGTATAGAAATGTATCGAAATTCTATAATAGAAGTTTCGGGAATATAAATGCAGTATGGTTTCCGGTAACAAATTAATTCCAGTTTAAACGTGTAAGTGTTAACATAAATAAAGTGTAAATAAATAGTGACGTGATATACAGGGTGTTTAAATAAATTTAGTCTTAGTGTTAAACAATTGTAGGGTAATTTTGTATCAGTGTTAATCTTAGTGTAATCTTATTGTTTTATTGTTATTAAGCGTATCTGTATAATTTCTGTAGCTCTTTAGAAATGAAATAAACGTTTTAATTTTCGTTACACTATTTTTAATTTAAACGATCAAGTAATAATAATTTTCTTCTCAGATTTTCACGCTCGTTTGAATTTGGTAAGTTAATCAAAACCTTAAGGCAAATTTCTCCAGTTTTTCTAACCTCTTGTTCTGTTTCCTTGCAAATCACTACAACTACTGCTCCAATGATCTGCAATATAGAAATTTTAAAATTTTAAACAATGCTGTCAACAAAAGTATACTTACAAAATGCCAAATTGTGAAGAGCGGTTGCATTATAATTAGATCTGTAGGTAAATCTAAAATTTGAAGTTCCAATTTATATAAAAAGTATATTATTAAGTTTAAGGTATCAATTAATCCAATTGTAAACGATAAAGTAAGGAAAAGTATTTGGAAACCAAAAATTTGATGAAAGAGTAAAACCTGTTTAATTTTATTTTCAAACTATTGAGATACTTTTTGGATTTCCGTGCAAATAGAAGAATTGTCTAACCTCTCTTGAACTTCTATAAATCCAACAATATCTTTTGTTTTTTTGCATTCTGATTGATTTAGTTTTTACTAGTAAGTAATTATGAATGGTATGCATCTGTTGCTTGATAATTTAAAAAAAATATAGGTTACTATAACTGTTATTAAATTTATTGTAATACATTTGGAAAGTTTTATTAAAGAAAAGGATAGTTGGTGCGAGAATCGTAAAAATGCTACACATAGCCATAATAATTATTGTATGTGCGGTGTGAGTGATTTCTGAAGTCCTTGTAGGGTATTGAATATAAACGATGATATAACAACAATCGAACAATGTAACATTATTTGTGGCTATTGCAAGCATAGTTTAATATTTAGTACGTATTTTACCAATTTAACATATAATATAAATTAATAATCACTGATACAGCACTAGAAGTTATTACGATCTTATGTAATGGAATTTAAATTCTAGCACCGACAATTTAAGCAATTGAAATTCAAAAAAAGAATAATATTGTTTTAGTGAAGTTTCACAAAAACTGAATAGTTTTACTATTTGCACCAAAATTCGATAAGTACGAAAACTGTTCGAAAATCACGTAACCAAAATTTCTCTTTCAATAACTAAAATAGCTTTTAAAAACTTGTTCTTCCTTTTTCTTTTCCTTTATGGTTAATCAGTATTTTGGATGTGATAATAATTACTTACATATCTAATAAAAAAGTTTTTTGCGCAAATTATGATAAACTTTACATGGACACTTTGGGAATTTGTGAGTATTTGTCTGATTTACTGTAGAAAATTAGTAGCTTTCTTCCATTACAGATTATTGGTGTAGCTGGTTTGGTAATGTGCACTAAAACAGAAGAAGAAGCTAGGAAAACTGGCGATATTTGCCTAAACGCTTTAAGCAATTTACCACAAACAAAAGACAATGAAAGACTTAAAGAAGAATTTTTATTATTAAATCGCATTGTACGTAAAAAAATTTAACCTTTTCAGCAGCAGGATCTTTTACTTTGAATTACAGTTTAAGCTTCAATATAAGCACGAGTGTTTGTATTTGATTATATTAATTCAGTTTAATAATTAAATTTATTGAACCTAAATCTGAACAATTATTTATCTGTTGAAGTTAACACCACAAATTTCTAATTTTACACTAAAAATGCTTACGTAATATGAAAGAGAACATTATAACGAAACCACTAAACTGAGGTTCTACATACGGTTTTCCTTAAAATTAAGAAATAATAAAAGTTGTATTGTATTGGTAATTTGTATACTTAAAGTATACCGAGTGTTCATTTCCAAAGACTCCAGTCAAAATAACTTTTTTTTGAAAAAATGTAAAAAAGCAAAAAACTCGTCAATTTAAATGAAAGTTCCAATGATTTTTCAGTGGAGTCAAATTGGGGATCTTGCAAGTTATTCTATAGGATTATTTTTACCAAGTTTAAAAATTTTAACAAGCGTAACTACGGCAAATCTGGGTTCCAACATAAAATCTAGTCATGACATAAAATAATAAAAATCCGTGTTTTATTCATTTTTGGCGCTGATAAGAATCGGGTACTAATGGAGTTCAAATTATAGCTAAAATTAGTTTCAAAAAATTCAATAAATTATCGTAAGCGGGGCTAATCTTATGGTAATAGCCTATTGGAATGTACTGATGGATATGTTGGCTCTTTGTACGCTTATTTATGAATGATCCTCATAATTAGATAATTAAAACAAACCCAATTTCTTTCCATATGACTAACCCGTGGTGCACTTTATCGTCCTACTCCCTACGTAACTTTTAATACAGTCGCGACGCGTTATCGTATCAGCTACAAGATCTTCCGATTTTATATTTATTAAACTAGCTGAAATAATGCAAGTTTTGTTTATTTTCTAAATAAGGGTCTTTATATAAAAATGATAAGAATTTAAAATAAAAACTTTGCAATACTTGTAATAATATTTTTTTATATTGTCGTGTTCTGAAACGCTAGAAACGTTAATTTATTTGTTTTGTGAAAATTATGTTGAAGGTTTGTTATAATTATTGTAAATTATTTATTTATAAACACTGTAAATAGAAATTTTAATTATAATGAAGGTGGGGAGCGTGAAAGTAGAGTAGAACTTGAAGGTTGTCCAAGACACTTAGGTAGAGGTCCGAAAGACGCCGTGGCGTCACTAAGACTAGCGAATGATCATTATTTCCGCAATGATAAGTTTAATTTTGATTATTAATTATTAAAAGTGATTAAATTTGGGTTTATGGTTGTTTTTATTTCATAATTAATTAGTGTAAGTCAAGAAAATTATAAATTTGGAAATTGAATACTTTTGGTTAATTGTTGAAGTGCCACAACAAATTGGCTAAACAAGGCGTCCAGGTGTGAACAGCTGGCGGAGCGATATCACATAATGTAACGAAAACTTTTAGCTTAACAACATTTATTCAACGATTTTTGAAATTAAAAATTGAAATAATAAAGCATCGAATTTATTTATTTAAAAATTAAGAAAATAAAAATACAATAATTGCATGTTTCATGTAATTTAAATAATGAATGAATACTAGGCGAAGAATTATTTTGGATTGAGCAAATTTTGATAAATTTGTATAGCCAGGGTCATCTCAACGTAATTTTTTCAAAATTCATTTTCTTGTTTATTCAATAATTCTAAGTTATTGTGGTTTTTATTGTTTTTTAAATATTATTTTTCTATGTAAGGATGTATTCGTTGCTTAACAGTTAAAATTCATTATTTTAATATTATGTTTAGTTTGTTTATTTTAACTTAGAATTCACTTAAAACTTAATTTTTTTGTTGATTTAATTAATGTGTATAGGTGAACTGATCCTTACACAATTTATAAATTACGTAAGTAATAATAAAAACGAAAAATTAATAATTAATTTAATTTATTGGCTTTGTTATTTATATGTTTACATTAAAATTATTAATATAGAACTCCATATGTAAATGTTTGTCATCAAATCTAATGATTATCTAAAATATAAAATTATTTACTTGTTGCTGATATTATTGTCAAGTTTAAAGTGTTTTAATATTATGAATCTGAATCGTCGAATCAGCTAATATTCAGCGCTGAATATCAGCTGGTTGAAATTTATGCGATTTTGCTTTTGTATGCGACTTATGTCTTAAAACGAAAGCCCAATATTGCATTTGTAAATAAATTATAGTTTTACATTGAAAATTATTTTGATTTTAATTAACATTGTTTTTATTTGTTTTTTCTACGTTATATTCATTAAGAGAATTCCATGCAAAAACTAAAAGATATTTTTTGACATAAATTAAAAAAACAAAATTCTAGAAGGCTGCTTTTACTTAGAAGCTAAGCAACAAAAACAACAAAACAAAATAAATAAATTATAATTAGTTACTTTATTATTATGACGAATGTCTCATGTTTTGGTGAAAAATCCATTGCTTCAATTAAAGAAGTAATTATTGATAGTGTACCAGAAAATACAAGAAAGTCCCATGCATCTGTCTGGAATCAATTTGAAGTGTTTTGTGCAGAAAGAAATTATTTGTTTAAAGTAGATACCCCGTCAGAAAAGCTAAACCAAATTTTAGTTGATTGAGGCTATAATATGAAGAAAGCTGATGTAAGTGACTATAAAGAGTCCGTAGTAAAAACGATGTGGAATGTAACTGCAAAATTAATTCGTGAAAAATATTTTAATAAATTTAAGAGAAATGTCAACCCTTTTAGTGACATTGAATTTAAATTAGCTAGAGATGCACGTAATTCTAAGCGGGAACTTCTACAAATTAATCCTGAAAAAAGAAAGGTCAGTTCTTCAAACTTTAAACAAAAAGAATATGAAGAAATACTTTGTCTCTGGGATGAAAATACACCCGATGGCTTACAACGTTGATTTTATCACATTGCGGCTGTTGAATTAGCATGGCGCGAAATGAAGGATCAAACTGTTTAGTTCAATATTTTGTGATGGAAAAAGATAACAAGAATGTTCCTACTGGACGATTTCAGTACAATCCGGTATTTACCAAAACAAGGCAGAGTGGAGATCAGAAATTAGCTGATAACAAATGGTTGGTAAAAAATGTTGAAAATCCAGGCAGGTGTCCAGTTAGGTATAAATTACAAATAAATTTTATTATAGTTAAAAATATACTAATAATAATTTTCCTTAGCTTATTCCAGAAAATGTTATCTAAAAGAACACCCTTTATAAGAACTGATCGAGTTTTTCTAACACCGAATCCTAATTGGAGAAAGCCTGAATCTATTGGATGGTACAAAAATTGTCCTATTGGTAAAAACACAATGTCAAAATGGACTAAAACATCAGCAAAAAGAATAGGAATTGATACGGAAAAAATAAAGTAACAAACCATTCTAATCGAACCAGCGCTGTATCTCTTATGGCAAAAGCTGGAGTTCAACACCAAAAACTTATAAAACTCACGGGGCACTCGAATATCAGTTCGTTAAAACCATATCTTCAATTTGACCAGGACCATCATGAAAGAATTGTTAAAAAATTAAGAAGAGACGATAGCAACACAAGTAATAGGAACCCCACTAATAGTTGTGTCGAAACAATTCAATCTCTCAGTAAAGATACAAAAATAGTTAATTATTATAACTGCAATTTTTCTGCCAATAGCATTAATTTTTAAATGTATAGTTTTACATTTATATGAATATTTCACATAGTAGGTAAGTACCTACTACTTTTGGTCAAAAAATTGGTAATAATAAAGTTATTATTACCAATTTTTTGACCAATCAAAATTGAAACAGCGAATCAAGCGAATCAAAGCGAATCAAAATTAAAGTAGTGGAAATTGTACCAGGCACAATTTTCATTTTGAACCAATAAAAAACTTAGAACGTGAAAATTGTGCCTGGTACAATTTCCACTACTTTAATTTTGATTGGTCAAACTATTTGTTTGCAGGGAATTCTCATTGAAATCTGAACGGTACTTTTTGTGAAATAAAATAAAATCTGAGATTTTTCATAAAGATCAATGCTAAAAGCAAAATTGTTTTTATATTCATATTTCTTTCCAGGTTCTCTGCAGTTCTTTAAAAATTTAACTGGTTTATTATCTTATCATAATGTACTAATATGCCAAATATCATTAAATTCTGAACGGTAATTCTATAACCGATGGTACTAACCTTAAATGTGGAGCACTGTCCAATATTTCAGTATGGCAGGTTGCTGCTGAAGGTTTGTTCCAAATCGTTCTTATTATCGCTCCAAATTATTTTAAGTTAACTCCAATTTTTATTCCTATTATGGCTTCTATTTAGATGTAGTATCATCCAATATTTTAGATATTGTATTCCAATATTCAAAATTTCAAAAACCCCAAAAGTGATCCAGATTAAAATATTCTGAATTATCTATAAGAAAGCTTAAATTGCGTGATACGTCGAGGGTCACCAATATAACGTAACGTTTGGTTAGTATTTATTTTATTTATTTAATTAACATTTTGGTTACATTATTATTTATTAATAAATTATTCTCGTATCACAAAACCGTATCTCTTGCTTTTTTTTCTCTTGCTTGCTTATTTTTCTTAGTTACTTCTTGGTAACCAATTTTTATCACTTGATCAGTTTTTAACATTAATTGTTACTTGCTTGATCCGCCACATAACTTAAGTCATTACGTAATAATTTTCAATAGCTATCAGTTGTGTTTTACTGCTTTTGCAGTCCAGTACCATATTTTTTAACTCCTTTGGAGAAGGTGGTCCCGGTTGGTCATATGGAAGGTATGCAGATCTATTAAGCTCCCTTCCATAAATATTTTAAATTTGGCTGCTATTAGTTCTCTAGTCCTAATGGACCTGGTCCTTGCCCCCATAGCGGCAAAAGGCAGAGCCTCTTTTTTGCAATGATACATACTCTAGGATGATTGTTTCCCGGGCTAATCAGCTCCCGGTCTCCTAGAGAAGTAAGCCCCCTAATTCGGCCCCCGTTATCCAGGATACCTGAATCAGGGCCACATCAATGTCGTGTTTAATTATAAACCTTTGCAAGGCTGCCGGTTTAAGATTTGTTCTTGTGTTTGCCAATTAGCCTGGCTCTCTCCACCACAGTCATCCTAACCTTTAAGAAGACGGCAAGAACCGGGCACAAATGGTTTTTAAGTCACGGCCGGCCCCGACCGCCTCCCGTCTGCCCTGTGGGGGGTCTCCCCACAGTTCGTCCTTGAGTACATGCTTGCGGCTTCGCTGAAAGCTAGCTAGCCCCCTCACCACGCCAAGGTTACAAACACTCGGAGAGGATTAAGCGGTTTAGAAATTATTACAAATACGTAATAATTAATTCATTACTCTTTTAATGTTGTCCACACAAGGTAAATTATATCCATAAATAAGACTGAAGGTCGAACGGGCCGAATGGTTATACAATAAAATTAAACAATTTAAATTTTAAACACAATTTTATTACAATTTATTGAAGTAATAATAGAACAATTTAAAATCAAATATTAATTTTTAATAATCCAAACTGGGAGTTAATGTATTTTCATCGGACGGTAGGCCTTCCCATATGCGTTTAAAATACAAAGTGTTAGGTTCTCATAAACCAATGTTAATTCTACCATGTATTCTCCATTTGGAATAAAAGGAGGGAATCTTGATTGTTCAGGGTAAATATTACAAGTGTGATAAACTACACCCTATAACATTATATAAACACTAGTATACCAAAAAATTTAAATTTTGTATATAAAACTTACCTTCTTAAAATTACAATCTGTTATATTTCCACAACGCGAAATTATGTCAAAAACGCCAGCAATATTTTTATAAGCTAATTTACATACGTTTAATTGGAAACGTATCGGAAAAATACGGTATTCGTTACTCAAAAATTTATAAACTTGTATAACTACCTAAAAAATATAAATGTAAAAACAAGTTATGTGAATTAATTCTAATTTACCTCCATCTTATAATTATTTATTTGATCATTTGCTTTGAATGTTATATTTGCCACAGCAAGCGATCGATTATATTTAAAAGTAACGATTTCATATATTTCGTAAAAATCTTTGTTGTACCAGATCGTTTCTAATCGAAGAAATTCAATTTTATAATCGGTTTGCTGAAACTAATAAGGAAGTGATCATAATCATTATTCATTATATAGTAAACATAAAAATAATAAACTTACTTTAGAATATAAATCATTACACTGTACAAGATATAACTGAAAACAAATTAAAATTGTTACTATTTGAAATAACATTTTAATAATAAATAATAAAATTGGAAATAATATTTATGAGAGTCAATAATATTACCAACTAACTAAAATTTTTGAAATGACAAAATATTTACTATAGGTAAGAGGTACTTATAGCGAATTTTGTTTCAAAAACTATAAAAGCTTTAAAAATTTGTGTAATGAATCGTTAAGCAAATGATAGATACTCATCCAAGTGGAATGAATTTAAATAATAAATTGAGGATATTGGGAGGTTAATATTATAATTATAATAAAATAAAACATTTGCTCAAAATATTTAATGATGTACGCTCTATTCGTATGTTTTTATTTTGGTGACGCGTTTTTGCTTCACACAGACATTATGGGACACAAGATTACAATATTAAAATTATTTTTATTTTAAAGATATGAGCACTTAAAAATTATGTAGTCAGCATTTATTAACAAAACCATTCCTGTAGGAATCAGGTTATCTTAAAACAAGGTTTTTATGATTTATTCTTTTTCTTTTCAGAATTTTAATATAATTAATGTTATTAACATCTAATATTATTTATAAGATTCCAATCCTAAAATGTATTAAGATTTAAATTTTAATATTTATATTTTTACTTTTAAAAATATTAAAACCTTTTTACTTTACCTCTTTTATTTTTCTTGTTTCTAGTGCCTTATTCTCTTTTGTAATAAAAACTTTATAGCTTTACTTTTTTATAATTTGTTTAGATGTATATGTTCTTTCGTGACAATTTCAAGGTTTATTGCTAATCAAATTGTGTTCAATTTTCAAAATTTTTACACTTTTGTAGTAGGTTTGTAAGCCTATGATAAAATTTGCGAATTTTCTTTGTAGTAACTTTGACATGTGTGTTCTGATTTCTTCAATTAAAACTTAATTTTTTTCTTTTTTTTTCTAGTCTATCAGTTAAATACATTATTTACTTCACTATTAAAGTACTTTAAAACTTAGTCAAGTTATGTTTAAACTTTTGAAACAATGAAAGTTGGGTAGTTTATTTGATGTAGCAGATTTTTGAATTGTTTGAATATTGAAAAGCTGAGACAGTAAATTTTTTGTAATATGAGGTA
Organism: Cantharis rustica; assembly: GCA_911387805.1. Classification (NCBI taxonomy): domain Eukaryota; kingdom Metazoa; phylum Arthropoda; class Insecta; order Coleoptera; family Cantharidae; genus Cantharis; species Cantharis rustica. Next base: position 51,606,770 of record OU426878.1, on the reverse strand, counting down.
TTTAAATCGATTATTTATTAAAAAGAAATTTTTAAAGTAAAACTTCTTAAGGTAAAGTGGACGACAATGCAACGGAAATGCGTTACGGCAATATGGCGGTATTTTTAAATTAATAACTAGTAACAGGTGCAATATAGGCGAACTGAAATAAATTTGTCATAAGTAGGGCTGAGAATTATAATACAAAATTTCTGCACTATTTCAAAATTTGTAAATAAAGAAGTCAAATATGAAAATTGTAATTTTAATGGTAACGGATGCGGTAGCATATATGATCACTTTACAAGTATTTTTTCTAAATACGATTCATTTAACATATTTTGCACACAGCTTAAATCTTTTGGCCGAAGTAGTAAGTTCTCCACTTGTAAATTCATTAATAAATCAAGGAAAAATATATTTTTAATTTATATTAATTTACATAATAAAATAATTTTACTGTTAATAATGTTAGTTTTTACAACATATTTTGGAAAGCATACTGCATATATATCGAGATGTTATTTTATTTAAATGATCAAATTTCTTTTAAGAATGAACCAAATAATTAAATTTACCAAAATTCCTTTTATTTTTGTATTTATTACGCCTCGGCTAGCACCAGGGTAGGAGACTCTTACCTCTTCTTCTGAACTTTTGTTGGTGTATTAAAATATAAACCTGACGTAATTTGATTAGATTTATTTTCACAATGTCCAACAATTTAAATGCCACACTTCTGGCTAAAGAACCTAATATCAGCTTCACCGAATAAAAATAAAGCCACATTTACTATGATACCTTTTGCAATCTATTAACTAGACTTTATTTTTATTAAGCTACTAAAATTCAAATTTTATACCAAATGACAAATTTAAATGAAAATAAAAAAAGACCCCGTAATTATTTACTGTTGCGCTAATCAAACCAAGCCATTCATTGGATTTAACAAAATGTCTCACTCACCGGCGGCTTCCGACAAACTAATCTTCATGTGCTACAGGTATCGTTTTAATCCCTAACTCTAATCTTGAGGCATTTAGACAATTACGTACTCTCTGGATACTTTCCTTATGGATTCCATATCTTCCAAAATTATCATTAAAACATCCATCTGGCATCGAAAAATCAAATTCAAATCAACATCCAAATCGATCCAAATTATACAACTTTGAGATTTTCTCTCACATCCAAAACTAGTCAAAATATTCTTAAACACAATTCGGGTAACATTTAAATACTTTTCATTTTTTTCAAAATTTTTACGTTCTACTTTCGCTAAGTTCCACCATGTTCTTCGATACCCTCTTATCTTCCTCGTACCAACCATTTTCTTTTTTGAAACTTTCTCGTATCACTTTATTTTTAAATTTTGCAGCGGCAACTATTAACTTTTAAATTAACTCACTTAATTGAAATTCCCTCAACCTAAACTTTACAAATCTAAAAATGACTCTTATGTAGAGATTGTGAAACAATATTAAAATTTTGAACTTGTTATCAAAGAGTACAGTTCATCAAAACAGTTATGCAGATTCGTGATGCCAGTCTTAACTTTAAAGATCACACACTGGTGATAATTTATAAAAATTGTCCATTTAAAATAAGAAATAACATGACAATATATTGACGTGCATTTCACCCTGGCTTTATTTTTGCTACTTATTAATTATATCAAAATTTGCTTTTCAAAATTCTTCCAATTAAAATTAGTTAAATTTTAATTTCAATAAAATTATAGAAAATGGCAACGCAAATTTCATACGATACCCATATCGCAGTCCGGCTTATCAATTGCACACTCTTTCCTACGAATGTAGTTTTAATTTTCCAATTTCTAAAATAATCCAAGTCAAAATTTTAATTTGTAATTATTCTTCTTCCAAATCAGCGAAATCAATCAATTTGCTACCGCTCAGTAGCCACTCAATATCAAAAATATATCCAAATCAAATTATCAAAAATATCATCCAAAAAAAGACGCAATAATGCATTCGCATCAAATCACTTTATTTAAATCAAAATCAAAATTATTACTCACAAATTCAAAATTTATATCAAAGTCAAATAATCGCCTCGAGCCAAAATCGCACAACAGGCTCGGCGGTCGCTATCGGCGAAAAAGCGTCGAATTCCTCGTAATCGGCCCCCACCTAACAAATTCTTCAATCTTACCAATTAAATAAATTTAAACATAACTTAAATAGAAAATAAATTTTCACCAAAATGTATAGGGTGGGTCCGAATCACTTTTGAAACATGACATCTTACCCCCGTTGCTAATTGCAGTTTTGAGCGCAGCTCAAAACAAAATTTGCAAAACTCGTCCGTGTTTTAAAAATAATATAAATCAAAAATTTTTTTACACAGCATTACAATATTTATACCAAATAAATTCAAATTCAAAATATTCAAATCAAACAAAAAACTTATCTACTTCCAAAATTTTCATGCATCATTTCTTTTCCATCTTTTTTTTTTTCTTTTATTTTTCCTTTCGAATCTTCCACAGATTGATTCTGGTTTGGGGCGTCCACTTCACTAGGATCCTGTTTCTTTTCTTCGACCCCCGACGCATCCAAAACTTCCGGATCCTCTTCCTTCCTTTCAATGCTTCCTGTTTTGTAGCTATTTGTTTTGTGTAATCTCGCTTTTCTAATTTTAAAATCCTTTCTTTTTGCATTATTATAGTCGCTCGTTTTTCAATCTCCTATCTCTCAGCTTTCTGTTTTTCAATTATTATTTTTTTTAATTCTAATTTTATTGCTTCTTGTGTTTCAGCTTCCAATTCTACAGCTTCCCGCTCTTCGGTTTCCAGTTTTGCAATTTCCAACGTTAACGCTTTCACCCTTACAGCTTCTTGTTTTTCTGATTCTAATTTTATAGCCTCTTGTTTTTTAATTTCCAATTTTTCCGCTTCTAATTTAATTTCTTCTGCCATTGCTTTTAGATGCTTTGTCATTATTTCATTGTTGATTCTACTGTCTTCGTTCATTGATTTATTTTTGTCTTGTAACTCTGCTTCTGACTTTTTCCATGTATCCTCCATAATATTATCAATTTTGTTATTTATTTTGTCACAATTTGTGTTTATTTTTTCCATTTTTCTGTCCATATTTGCCTCCATTTTTTCTATTATTCTGTCCATATTTCTGTCTATATTTGCATCCATTTTTTTTATTATTCTGTTCATATTTCTGTTTATATTTGCCTCCATTTTTTCCAATACTTTAAGGATATCGTCCGACGATGATTTTCTTTCTTGCGTTTGTTGTCCGCCTGTTTCAGTGCTGTTAGCATCTGGATTAAAAATAGGACTTCCCACTTCATCAAAACTTGACTGTTTTTGCGCCATAGTACGGTTTGTTAAAAGTTTTTCTAATTTTCTTTCTTATCTCGGGGTCTACAAGTAAGTTCAAATATTCAATTTCGAGCCCCACGTTAAGGGATGCCAGTTGACGTGTATTTCACCCTAGCTTTAATTTTTTACTTATTAATTAAATCAAAATTTGTTTTTCAAAATTCTTCCAATTAAATATTAGTTAAATTTTAATTTCAATAAAATTATAGAAAATGGCAACGCAAATTTCATACGATACCCATATCGCAGTCCGGCTTATCAATTGCACACTCTTTCCTACGAATGTAGTTTTGATTTTCCAATTTCTAAAATAATCCAAGTCAAAATTTTAATTTGTAATTATTCTTCTTCCAAATCAGCGAAATCAATCAATTTGCTACCGCTCAGTAGCCACTCAATATCAAAAATATATCCAAATCAAATTATCAAAAATATCATCCAAAAAAAGACGCAATAATGCATTCGCATCAAATCACTTTATTTAAATCAAAATCAAAATTATTACTCACAAATTCAAAATTTATATCAAAGTCAAATAATCGCCTCGAGCCAAAATCGCACAACAGGCTCGGCGGTCGCTATCGGCGAAAAAGCGTCGAATTCCTCGTAATCGGCCCCCACCTAACAAATTCTTCAATCTTACCAATTAAATAAATTTAAACATAACTTAAATAGAAAATAAATTTTCACCAAAATGTATAGGGTGGGTCCGAATCACTTTTGAAACGTGACAATATATATTGTCATGCCCCGGTCTATGCAAATCTTATAAAACTTTTCTTTGCAAATCAATCACTGCAAATTCTGGGCATCCATTTTTTTTGTGTAGCAATGAGCTCTTCAAATTATAAAATTTGTAAATTGTAAAATGCTTACTTTTGTTGGTTTGCGTTGTAGTGTTGGTGTTGGAGTGCACCTGGCATGTGGTGTTATGCAGCTGACCCAATTACGCCTGGTAATACAAATTTCGTTGCGTCGTAATTTTTGCATCGACCTAATTGTCACAAATTCTTCCTCTTTGCCAATCTACTATCGCACTTCACTTTAATTAAAATAATTAAGACAAAAACTCAAATTCTCAAACTTAATTTATTTATTAAAATAACGCAATTTTTAATTATCGAGTATGGCGCTTCATCCGCCAGGCCCCACGGCCTTCGCCTAATTCTCTGCATCGACCCGCTGATCGTACTCCTACTAGTCTTTTCCCACCTTTTATTTACATTTTAATTTTACAAAGTTTTACAGTGTGTTTAATAAATAATGTTATAAATAATAATGAAACAAAATTCAAATTTTAAAATTACTTTACAAAATAATAAAATTAATGTTTTTTTGCATTTCGAAACACGACATTTAATCCCCTAAATTTAAGCGCATATATGAATTTTTTTAGTGCATATAATTCTCAGTCCTAATTGTAAAGAAAGTTTTATTACTGTCTGTAATAGTATATTAAACAACAAGTTTAGAAAAGTAAAGTTTTACTAAACGAATATAGCTTTTAAGTATGAGCGAGCACAGTGAGCAAGTAACTTAAAAGCTATATGAGTTTAGTAAAACTACTTTTCTTACGAGGTTTGTTTATACAATTTTTTCGTATTTTGTGAAAATCTAATCTAAAATATGAATTTAGACGTTTATGAGTAAATTTTTTTTGCGCGCGATCGGTCTAAATTTTTTCGTATGCCTTCCTACCGATAATTCACGGGGGGTGAGTACGAGGCGAGGGGGGCCAATTTTTTACTCAGTTTTTCGATATCTAGCGCCGTTCTTGAGTTATTGCTAATTCAAAAAGTTTCTAAATAGATATTTGCGTAAAATTTTCGTAATCTAGTAACCAGGCACGGCTTTATTTATTTACATAACAACAGTTAATTTTTATTTTTTGATTCGAATTTTGTGTAAGTTAACATAATATTAATTATAAAAGTGAGATTGTTAAGTTTTCTAGTTTGAATAATAATTTTGTACTTTTAATATACATAAATGTATAACAATGATTCCAATATTTAAATAAACAATCTTCTATCCAATAGTTTTTTATTGACAGTGACATTACTATGTAGTAAAGTGACATATCTATGTGCTAAAGTGCCACTTTATTAAATGATTTTGAATTTAATAAAACAGCACATTATTAGTCAAAATGCGAAAAAGTTTATTTATAATTTAAGGTTTGATTTTTCTATATAAAAGGACTCTGATAATTATTATTATAATATTAACAACCATTTAAATTTTCCGTTTTTATATTTTAATTTTTAACTTAATCTTAATCTGTCATAATGCCAAAGAAGTTTTACTTCAATTTTTTTGTCACAGTTTCACGTTAGCATTAGAACGTGTTGGATGTGTTTTCTAAGTACCGAGTGTTAGTGAGATAAATATCCAAGCGTATGTAAATAATAATCTAATATTTTATTGAACATTACACTTGTAATAAAATCGATCAATCTCAATCAAATACTACAAATTAACCGCTCCTCGGGCGGTTAATCTTTATAATATGGATACTGAAGATGATATATCAATTTCAACAAACCAAAATTCTGCCGTAACTAACAACAGCCAAGTTAATAAGATTGATAGACCACCTCCTATTTTTATACACGGAGTAGTCAGTTATTAAGAAATGTGGAAAACTTTAAATAAGATAGTAGAGAAAGAACAGATTATCACATAAACCCTAGCAAATAACGTAATGAAGATAAATGTAATCACCACAGACACTTATCGGAAAATGATTAAAAAGGAGGATAAGCCATATCGTGTAGTAATCAGGCATATACATCAATCAACTCCCACGGAAGAAATCAAGGAAGAATTACAATCACAAGGATTTAAAGTAAGAAATATAGTCAATATCAAACATCGAGCAACAAAAGAATCGCTACCACTTTTCTTCGTTGCTTTGGAACCAGATGAAAATAATAAAGCAATATATGAATTAAGATATTCAAAACAAAACCATTCGGGTTGAACCACCCCTAAGAAATACTAAGATAGTACAATGATCAAGGTGCCAAATAGTTATATAACCAATAACCACAGGAAAGCCTACTGTAATCGCCCATTTACCTGCGTCAAATGTGGAGTTTTTTGACAAAAACCTGTCAAAAATCTAAAAATACACCAGCTACATGTTTCTTGTGCAACGGACCTTATCTAGCAAATTATAAAGGTTGTGTAGTATACAGAGAACTACAAAGTAAATACAAAAACAAATCTTATCATTATCAACAAGAACAGAGGCCGCGTTTGCAGACATTAAATATAAACAACCTACCCCCTCAATTCTCAAATCCAACTATAAACAAGACAACACAAACCTTCTATAACCAAAACTATAGACCGTCATATGCAGAAGCACTAAATAATAATTCACCAGATGTAAGTCACAACGAAGACATATTGCTATCAAAATTTCTAAATAAATTCAAAAACTTGTTCAACCAGCTTATGCAACAGCCAAGTACTAATCCTAGAGATAAAAATGAATATAATCGTCTATTAAATTTACTTAAAATGAATGAAACTTTCAATTATTACTTAAAAAACTTAATGAGCAAGGACTACTCTATCTGGAAAGCCACAAAAGGATTTAAAAGGCCTCAAATAAACATTCCTTCTCTGCATAACCCAAACAATACCTGGGCAAAATCAAACGCCGAAAAAGCCAAACTTTTTGCTAGTCATCTTTCAGAAGTTTGCAAACCTTATCCTCGTAATGCAGATGAAGATGTTATAAAATTCTTAGAAACTCCTCTTCAAATGTCACTGCCGATAGAGAAAATCAAGCATAGTGAAGTTAAACAACAAATAAGTAAGTTAAAGAAGACCAAGGCTCCAGGTTACGATTTAATAACGGGTAAAGTACTCTCTGAACTACCTAATTTGGGAATAAAATCTTGACAATACTATTTAATTCTATTTTAAGATTGACATACTGGCCCATGCAACTAAAATTTGCCAGAATTTTTTACAATAAAAAATCGTATAAACTACTGGAACGCTGAAATGTATTATTTAATACCCCCTCTCGCCCCTAAGAAATTAAAAATACGACTGTCCCATTTTTAGTACATGCTAGCTTATAGTTACAAGACTTACAGTTAAAAATTTTCGATGAAGTTGCTATGTTTCTAATAGTTACCTTGTCATAGATCACCTACCGTCGGCTTTCCATGTGTGGTAAATCTGTCAAATGCACACATGTCGAAATATCAAAAGAAAATTTTATTTTTAATACCATTTTAGTTGGCTTTTAAAACTAGAATAACGAAAATATAGATCTCATCTTACTTTAGTTTAGATGAGGTACTTAAGGTATTAAATCAAATATTCTATTATAGGGGATGCTTACGAAAACTTCTAATTACGTCATTGTAATGGTCATTTGGCAATTATGTGCACGTTGGCAGTACCATGGTCGTTTTATTTTTTTGTGCTATTTTTTTATTTGCCACTGATTCTAAATACGGCCCTGACTACTCATGTCTTATTGTGATGTTGTGTAATTAGGAATTTATCTACTTGGTAGATAAATAAACGAGCTTTATCTCAACTATTATATTTTTGTTAATTTATTATAAAATTGAAAATGTGAGAAATGAATAGAAATTTTCTCGAGTTCTCCAAAGTTGATGCCGAAGCACCAGGCTGATTCCCTGTCACCCATAAATCACGAAAACTATTCCTGTATATAGGAAGCCGTTGAACGTGTAACATAACATAATATATAAAACAACTCAAGAACACTAATTGTTGTGCAACAACAGCTAAAGCGGCTAGATGTTATCTAAAATGATCAAGTCCTGAAAGCGGTACCGTTATATAGCGGCGGTAATATATTATAGTGGTATTTGATTAATATTTCAATTAACCAAATCCTTTACTAAACTTCAAGTTACCTCGACTGTCGTTTATCAAAAATATTTAATAAAAAAAATCGTTTTCCGAAATAATTCATCCAATTTGTTTATAATTTAGATTTCCTCTTCGCAAAATTTAAAATAAAATTATTTTTCTACTTTTCCTAAGTTTTGAACTTTTGATATTAACTTATCAAAATCAACGGCTTATCTTCAACGCCACGTTTTCTCTTACAAATTTTAATTTTACTTTCCAATTATAAATATCTAAATTCGAATTAATAATTTTTATTTAAATCAATTAAAATATCAATATACGCAATAATGCACACGCACCAAATTTCTCCTACGGATGCATCCTCCTACCGGCCAATAAGCCTGCTACCAGTCATTTTAAAACTACTGGAGAAAATTATTCTTAAACAGTTACATGATGGCAATCTCCTGGAGGACTTAATACCTACGCATCAGTCCGGATTCCGGCAGCAGCATTCAACCATCTAGCAATGCCACCGAGTAGTGGATGCCATCCATAGAACTTTGGACTTCCTGGACATAAAAGAAGCTTTTGATAAGGTTTGGCACATGGGACTCTTATTCAAGTTTAAACAAACCTTGCCACATCATTACTACCTTGTCTTGAAGTCTTACTTGCAAAATCGTCATTTCCAAGTTAAACAAGAAGATGAAGTGTCGAATATCTATTCCATAGCATCAGGAGTACCACAAAGAAGTGTGCTTGGTCTAGTATTGTATCTGCTGTATATAGCTGACCTGCCTGTTACTACAAACACGGAGATAGCCACATTTACAGATGACACTGTTTTCCTGGCAAAACATGACAATGCTCAAAAAAAAATTATTTTTTGTCTACAAATTAGATTGTATCTAACTCTTTGGAAAATTCTATATCTTTCAAACGAAAAGCTTTAATGTATTTTAATATATTCACAAAATTTTAAATTCAAATTAAACATTTAACCGTAGTAAAAATTAATTTGGATAATTTTTTTTAGTTTAATTATTTATTTTGTAAACGGAGTAGGTAGGTATTTTTAGAAAAAATTTACTAAGCCATATTTACCATATTTAATTTACCATATTATTTTAGACAATGTTAATTTTAGGAATCATAAATCTCTATAATTTTATTTATTTTTTTTATTCTTCTATAGTAAAAATTGGTTATGTAGGATCATTTATTTTTGAAAAATTGAAATTATAAATTAGTTACCTAAATTACATTCGGACAAAAGAATTATTTGGTTAGAAAGACAAAGTATGGCATCTTTTGTGAAAATGATGCAACGTTTTTTTTTGAAAATTTTTGTTTTTCCATAAAAACAAGCAATTTTTTTCGAATTTGTTTTGTAAAGAAACACCTAAGAAAATCATTGTTTCATTGTTTTTGTTTGAAAACAAGTGAATTTTTTAATTTGTTGTAGACAATATAACCTTCTTAATTCAAAAAAAGAAATGTCCGGTTAACAACAGTTACCGGTAGCTTTGATGGATAGGGGAGAGCGAGTCGCAGGTTCTTTTATATATTAGAAAAGAAATTAAGAATATTTTAGGTTGCCTAAAAATTTATAAAATATTGGCGCCACTGACTTTATTAAGCAACCTATTATTAAAACTGTAAAAATAATTATTAATGTATCAAGAAAACCCAAAGTCAGACAGGTTTCAAATTATATTGAACAAAAACTTAATAAATTCGCATCTACAGCAATCGACGATAGAACAAAAAAATTAATAATAATTCAAAACGTATACTCCGCGCGCCGAATAGCTATTTGCCTGCAAGTTTCCAATTAATTTCTACTACTTTTACTGTATTACAAATTTAAAATATATTGTTGAAAATAAAAAAATAATTGAATCGTTTCGGATGATTGTTGACATTTGACTTCGTTGGCGCAACATAAAATTGAATGAAACGGATAATCTCGGGTTGTCAGGATGATGAAATCAAACAAAAACTTACGTTAAGCCAACGTTTCGAGGGATTTATTCCCCCATCATCAGGGCTGAAATGGGGAGAAACAAATGGTTACATTGGCAAACCTCAACAAACAATTAAGCTGTACTCACCAAAACGCAAAAAGATATAAAAAGTTTGGTTACATGTGAGGTGGCTACAGAGTACAGCCAATCGACATGGACCAACGGTATAACAATCAATAGAGTATAAAGCGATAATTTTCTTAACATACAGAGAATAAACAGAGTACTAAATATAAAATATAAGCAATAAGCTGTCATAAAATATAAACATTTAACAATAAGTAGCAAAATATCAAACACACTAGCAGTAACACGTAAAATAAGCCAAAAACTGATATAACCGGCACGTACGATTGGCATATAGCGATACCGCGCAAACTGATAAGCATGAATAAACAACCATTCAAACATGCCGCCACTAACAAAAGTAAAAATAACCAAAATAACACTATAAGTGCCCTCTGACGGTGTGTAAATATAACAGGAATTGTAAATAAACAGGTGAGCACGACTCAACAAACAACGAAAAAAACACAGCAAGAAGCAAGTAGTGTAGTCAAGAAAACCACACACGATACAAAGAACCGGAAAACCGGCTAGGAGTCACAAGAAAACACAAAACCACAACACAGGTCGCCCAGCTTCAGGTAGGTGACAATCTGTCGCTAAATCTACGTAACACACCTCTAAAACCACTGTTAATATATGTGTAATCAGTTTGTTTATCAACATTGATGTCAATGGTGGATATCTAAGCTGCTTCCAAAAAGGTCCGCTTGTGGTAACCGGACTCATTCGCCAAAACCATCACATCCTCATCCTTGGGGACGTAACCACACGACCCAGCATGTTCAGACAGACCCGTCTTAGATGAACCACACCTAATATCGTAGCGATGTTGGTCCAGTCTGGATCCTAGCCTCTGTTTGGTTTGGCCGATGTAACACTTTCCACAAATACAATTAACCCTGTAAACAACGTTGGCCCTGTCCATAGATGGGACCTTATCTTTGGTATTACTGAAAAGGATGTTACCCAGGGTTTTATGGCTATGGAAAGATAAGGTCAACTCACCACTCTTAATGTGGCTACCAAAAATGTGTTTGACCGGACCCAACAGCCAGGGATGATAGGTAATCTTTCTATATTTAGGTTCACTGTCAGTAGTATTCCTTAAGGAGGTGTGGAAGGGTCTTTTTCTAAACAATGCCGAATCAATCAATCTGGCAGGGTACCCATTCTTGAGAAGTTGCTGTTTGAGGTCATGTAATCTCACTCCAATCAAATTCTCGGGCACGCAATCGTAAATAGTGTGTTTAAGTGTATTGATCAGACTCATCTTTTGTTGCAGAGGGTGTGAGGTGTTGTAATTAAGAAGGCGGTCCGTAGATGTAGGCTTCCTATAGGTATCAGTAGTCAAAGTGCCATCGGGCCCCCTTCTGACCAGAAGGTTCAAAAACGGAATGGAATTATCTGACTCTAATTCATAGGTGAATGTCAACAAGTTGTCATAGCCATTAAGTATGTCGACACATCTGTCCACCTGTTCAGTGGGGACAGCAGTGAGCACATCGTCCACATAAAGGATAAGAAAGGGCAGCTCAAAGTCCACCGCACCAAAAAAGTTGATGAGTAGGTCAGTCATAACAAAGTTAGCAAAAATAGGTGAACAAGGATCACCCATGGCAGAGCCGACCAACTGAGAATAGAAGTTACCATCATAGCTGAAGTAACTATTTTCAAAAATGGTATTGATGAGTTGTATAAACGTATCCAACGAGATGGCCGTGAAGGGTGCTATGATGTCCCAGTTGTTACAGACTGAAGATGCAACTGCCTCCTTCGAGATATTAGTGAAGAGAGAATTGACATCAAATGGCACTAACGTATAATTATCAGGTATGGTGCTGCGGATGACCCTCTCTTTTGCTTCCTTAGCATTCCGGACATTGAAGGTAAATGATGGTAGGGTATTTTTTAGGATGTCGCAGATGAACCTAGCGAGGGGGATGGAGGGAGAATCAATATAACTAATGACCGGGCGAAGGGGTGTACCAATCTTGTGGGCCTTAGGAAGACCATAAGCTCTGGGGAACTGTGAATTATATTTGGTAAGAAGCTTCCTAGTGATGTCAGTAATATAACCATTCAAGAAGAGCTCTTTATGGTAGCTCGTTATGGTAGGGTTGTTTTTTAAAGGTTTGTATGTCCTGCGATCACTGAACAAATCACTCATCTTCCTTTTATAAACATCTCTCTTCATCACCACCGTACTGTTACCTTTGTCAGATCTTAGAACCAATAAGTTAGGGTTCTGTTTTAAAAACAATTTGGTAGCGAACACCTGTTTGGCGATCGGATCCCTCTCATCCCTCCTATTTAAGAAATTGTGGGTGACGTTGATAATTTTATCACCCTTGGATAGCATATTCGGCCTCCGCGAGGAATATGTATAAGGCTCTGTAGCCACCTCACATGTAACCAAACTTTTTATATCTTTTTGCGTTTTGGTGAGTACAGCTTAATTGTTTGTTGAGGTTTTCCAATGTAACCATTTGTTTCTACCCATTTCAGCCCTGATGATGGGGGAATAAATCCCTCGAAACGTTGGCTTAACGTAAGTTTTTGTTTGATTTCATCATCCTGACAACCCGAGATTATCCTTTTCATTCACGTGTACTGGAGGAGAATTATTCGTTTATTAGCAACATAAAATTTTTATTATACGACCTGGTATGTTTCTCTTTTCTTTCTTGTTTATCGGAAAGGTGGCAAGAATTTCTAATTGTCTTTTGACTCTTTGTGATATTGACATTCTACAAGGCGATCTAATATAGTTCTCAGACAGGAAGACTCCCCAAAAGCAACTTGTAATTCGACTTCCAAGTTCATAAAATCAATTTCCAAAAAAATTGTTGAATTCTCCAGCGAAACAAATAACCAAAATGAAAAACAAAGAAAAACCTATTCAAAAAATTGACAATAACTTCCTGGTCAACTATCACAATTCAACTAAATTATTACCTGTTGTTCGGTTCTTATGGAAATTATTGAAAGTGAAATATGTGGTTAAATCGTGTACGCATATTTTCCGCGTTTCCTATCAAAATTCGAAAAGGGGGGAATTTGTTTCTAATAAACTTCAATATGCAGGGCCGCACCAAACTGAATGTTACAACAATCACCTTGAAACTAAAAATGTATATAATTAGGTTATGATTTATGAAAAATATTTTATCAAGTTAATTTAAGTTGCCTTTCGAAAAAGCAATTGTACATCCGATATTATAAATTTAAAAGGTAAAAATTATTTTAAACGCGTTAATTTATTATATCTTATACTTATATATGATTAATAAAAATAAGAGTACTTATGAAAGAATTCTGATCCACTGATCAATCAGTGGAATTTACAATTAGGATTAAATTTAAACTGGCCATTGGTGGAAATTACAATCTCCAAATTTATTTAGAAACTGATAATCTAGTTTTAAAGATCAATTAATAAAAAGATATTACAAATTTTTGAATTTCTTGAAATTTATGAATTATTTTTATCTCTCTTCTTTGAGTTTGAGTGAGGTATGTACTATATGGTTCAGATAAAACTTTTAGCAATATACGTCGTAAGCTTTGATGACGTCATATTCGAACAGCGAAAAAAAAGTACAGCAAAAATAATTTTCAAGCTGTATAATTTTTAACAAACATACGAGTATACTACATTTCAAAGGCGTTGAGCCTAGTGCTGACTTGGCACCGCAGCCGATGAGTTTTACTTCTTTTAGTGTGAATTCTTCTTCGCTGTTCGTTTTTTGACCGTACTCTCCTTGTGGTGAGTGAATTCACCGGATTGCTTTGTCTGGTGTTTTTCTTTAGTGTGTAGAAGTCTGAGTCTTCAGGCTGCCTTAGTATGGCAGCGATCTTCTCCGCGCTAACTTTGTGGATCGCCAGCTTTGACAATCGATAAGATTTCTGATCGAATTTCTTTGGTTACTTCCCGTGATTGTCAGAGAGAGACCAATTTGGTCCCGGTTGATTTTCTGTTTCCCAATCGTGATTTGGGAAATTTCTGATAACCCTTTTATCTTGCGGGATGGGGTTCTCCGCAGTTTGTACAGGTTGCTGGGTCTTTTTGGTTTTGTGCAGGCATTTGTTACGTAGGGGCCTGCGCACTTCACGCATCTTGCTGCGGATTGATACTTTTTTTGCGTGTGCCCAAACGTCTGGCATCTGTGACACTGACCAACCTTAAATTTCCTGTTGGGAGATTCGATAACGATGTTAATATCAAGAATTCTCGCCACTTCGAAGATCCTCTTGTTTGGTTCGGTTGTGTTTGGTAGGGTGACTAGTAGTAGTAGAGAGGGGAGGCCTTCCTGTCGCGGCCACTTTACATCCGGAAAACGTTTTTGCTTTGGAAGCGTTGAGCTTTGGGTTCAGCGCACGCTAATTCTGCCACAGGTTTTTGTATTCTATTTTTATACAGTTGCACTACTAGAAGTCTCATGTTTTTGCTGTACTAGGGCGATCAAACTTTTACCTTAAACGTTCACCTTTCCGGAACAGCTATGTTTTATGATGTTGAGAACTGTTGATTTTAAAATATTTAAATTATGTAATGAAAAATCTGTTTAGAATACATGGAAAGTATCTTTATTAAAATTTAAAACAATAATGTTTAAATGCAATATCAAATTAAACTTATTGATATTTTATCGGGCGGGATACCTTCCCATATGCATTTACTGCACAATTTGTTACTTTTTCTTCAACGAGTGTAACTTCTACCTTAAATTCTCCACTTGGAATAAAAGGAGGAAGTCTTGATTGATCAGGATAGATATTACAAGCGTGATAAAGTACGTCCTATAAAATTATTTAATCAGTAATTCACACAAATTTTATAAGCAAAACCTACCTTTTTAATATTGCAATCGTTTATATTTCCACAACGTGAAACAATATCAAAAACTCCAGCTATGTTTTGGTGAGTTAATCGGCAAAGATTTAGTTGGAACCGTATAGGAAATATTCGATATTCATTACTCAAGAATTTGTAAACTTGAAAGACTACCTAAATAATACATAAATATATTGTCACATACCCACCTATCTACTTACTTCCACTTTAGAACTATTAATATGAACTTTTGATTGATAAGTTACATTTGCAACAGCAAGCGATCGATTATATTTGAAAGTGACGACTTCAAATCGATTGAAAACATTTTTGTTGTAATAGTTAGTTTCTAATCGAGTAAATTCTAAGATGTAATCTTTTTGTTGAAACTAATAAGAACACTTATTTTATAAATATCGGTTAAAAAAGTAATCTTACTTTTGAGTATAAATCATTAGAAAACACAATATATAATTGAAAGCAAATTAAAATTATTCGCACTATTAGTAACATTTTTGATGATATTAAATACATCAATAGGAAAATTGCAAATTTTCGACGACAAATATATCACTCAAATAATAATATTTATAAAAATAATATCATGTTTTATACCAAAATTTATTCAAGAACTTATTAAATGAACCATAAAGTACTTCAATACAGTAATGATGTTGACTATTTACTATAATAATAATAATAATATAATATAATAAAATAAAAGAAAACAAAAGATGTTGCTTAAAGGGCAAAGTTCAGCAGAGCTGATTTTCAACTAGTGCCTATTTAAGATAAGAAAGACCCTTGAATTTGATTAGTCATCAAAAATTCCTTAACCTCAGCTTTAAATGATAGCTTCGAACTGACCTCTAAGTAAAGGGAAGCAAAATTGTTGAACGTGTAGTAGATTCCATATTGAAAGAATACCTCAAACTTCGAAGTCCTATGTGTAGGCAACGACAAAGCTGCATTGTTGCGTAAGTTCAAGCAATGGCAAGACGATCTTTGATTGATGGGTTTATGCAAGTGGACTCAAAAACAGACGTGGTCAGGAAGATATCTCAATTTTAACTCGCCATAGGCCATAGGCCTGGTGGATAGATCGCTAAAATTAATCCATGGGAGACTACAGAAAGCACTTTGAAAAAATAGGTAAAGCGTCTCTGTTTAAAAATGGTTTTCCTGGACCCCTGGTAAAGAAAATTATTAAAGATCGTGTTAACAAACTTTATAACTGTATAAAGAAAAAAACATCCAATTTTGCTGTTATGCCGTATGTCAAAAAACTAAGTGAAAAACTGAAAAAAATTTTAAAAAATCACAAAATTAATATGACATTTAAATCAATCAATAACATTAAACAGCTGTATTCTAAATTAAAAGATCCGGTTCCTACAGAGAAAAAATCAGATCTAATCTTCTAAAAACACATCGCCTTTGTTATAATGTTTGGCTCCATCGTCCATATTACAACCAAATATTGCACACCGCATTATTAACGTAAGGTAAATTACTGATTCACAACAAATCACAAGCAAAAACAATAACAAAACTAAAAAAATTCAAAACCGTTCTGTTTCGGCGCGCACAGAAAACCGTTATGCGTTTGAAATGTGACAAATTTGCCACATTATTCTCAGGAAAAAGGCTCATTCTTATTATGTAACCAAGACCTTATATTACGTGAGGCATCCCATCATTGTTTGTCATGGCAATTTATACTACCGCACTCACCTCATTTTGGTGGATTATGGGAGGCAGGTGTCAAAACAGTAAAATATCATTTCAAACGCATTTTTCAGAACACAGTATTGACTTTTGAAGAATTTAGCACTGTGTTAACCCAGATCGAATTAATAATAAACTCATGGCCACTTACTCCTTTATCCTCAGATCCAAATGACATGTCCACCCTTACACCAGCTCATTTTTGAATATGGAGACCATTTACCACCATTGCTGATCCAAATCTATTGGATGTACCACACAACAGTTGAACCAACATTTTTGAAGCCGTTGGTCAAAAAAGTACGTCTCTGAATTACAGCAGCTCGCTAAATTGCGACAAGCACAACCAGAACTCCAGAATGACACTCTGGTGTTAATTAAAGTAGACGGTCATCCCCCAGCAAATTGGTTGTTAGGGAGAATCGTGCGGCGTCACTCAAGAAATGACAATGTTACTAGAGTTGTTACAATTCGGTTACCTCTAATGGCACAACAATGAAACAACCGGTTCACAAGGTTTGTGCGCTTCCACTGGACAACAAATCAAACTGAATTGTGTTGGTGTTTTTTTCAAGGTGCCCGGCATGTTCGAAATCGAGCAACGCTGGCTTGCCAATTTTTTTCAAGAGTTAATTAGCACCAGAAACTTGTGTGATATACTACATGACAACATTTAACAATTAATAAACAATAAGAATCATACAATCGAGGTTTTTTATTTGGTGGTGCTTGAGAAGTAACAACTATACAACAAACTTACATACAAAATTTTAGTTTGGGCTTCTTTGTAGTAGCTTTTATAATCTTTAATTTTAAAAGTTCTACGTTGATCTTTTCTCGCTGTGGTGTAGTTGAAGCTCCTTTCTCTTCGGGAATGACATATGCCTGTTGCCGTTTTAAATTTCGTATTTTTTTAACTTCTGATTGTCTCTCTTCTCTTTCTTTTATTGTTCTCTTATCATCATTGTTCAAAAAAAATTCGCCCGAGGCTAATTGTTTATCAATCTAGAGAAGTAAAACTTGAAGTAAAGTAAATCTTAAACAAAAACAAACGTAATCTTACCTTGCTTTCCGGTTGTGCCGGTGGGAACGGAGTGTATTCTTTCTTTTGTTTCTTATTTTTAGGTTGTTTTCGCTTACTGATATTTTTATTAAGTATTTTCGGCAAAAACCGTTCCCAATTTTGACCCCTTAGGTTAGGATCACTCAATAACTCTCTTTTTATCATTAGAGCTTTAATATCATAAATAGGGTGAATGTTTTTGAAGGTGTTTTCGACAACTTTTCGGACTTGCTGTAATCCCTTATATGGTCCCAGGGCAGCAACGGTTTGCCCTTGTACTAAAACGTAACAATTTGTTAAAATCTCAAGAGATTTCAAAGTTGCTCCATTTGGACCAATAAGACGTTGTCTTCTCTTGACAAACTTTTCTTTATTTCGGGTTAAATTACTAATTTTAATAACGTCAGCTGAAATTTCATCTTCCAAAACCCGTTTTGCCTGTTCGTATGGCACACTTCGTGACATCAGCTTGATCATATCGCGCGCCTTCAATATAATGTAGGGATCCCAAGTTTTACGTGTTGTTTTCACAGTCATGCTTCCTTCGATTAGATCCAATTCTGCAAGAATATGGTGTTCGTTCAAAGTCTTTTTCACCAAAGGCCATACTTCTTTCAAATATTGTTCTCTATACCGAGGAAATAAAGTAGCAAAGCTGCTTTCTTCTAACAAACTATGTTTGTTGTCTTCTTGTTTAAATTCTGGTAATTTCAACGTCCAAGCGTTGTCTATGCCGTTTCTCTTCTCGAACATTTTCGTAAATCTATACTTAAAAACAAACAAAATAAATGTTAAACGCAATTACAGTATTAAATATACATACTAAATTTCAAAAAAATAAATAGTATAACCTAAAATATACTTGATTAATACCACATGTTACAAGCTGTCAAGTTTATCATTTTCCTGTCGACGCGACATCTATGTAAATAAAAGTTATTATACATATACATACAGGGTGCTACGTACAACTAATTTACCAATAATTTCTACAATAATAAGTTTCTTCGTTACCTAACTATTACTCCTTGACTTGTTATCCCTTGCTTGCACTATTGGAACCATGGGGCTGAAGCTGATATACGAAATTACGGCAACACGATCATCGGGTGCCTCATCGTAATTCTTCGGTTATACTCGCCAAAGGGCATCAAAGCTGTGAGATTCTTAGTGATTTCTAGTGACTTTCGGTGTTATCTTCCTTTATTTTTCACTATATTATTATTTTTAGGTTATATCAGTTATATTTTCATTTTTGGTTCGTGTTTTTATACGAGACGCATATGTACGTGAAGTGATGTGAAAATTTATTTTGTTGTTTATGATTATATAACTTGTTTGTTTTAATACTTATTTAATATTATTGTTTTATGTATATTATATTGTTACTGTTTTTTAAAAATTATTTGCTGTTTGTTGTACATACATATTGTTTTTTTATAAATTTCTGTATTAACTTGTGTTTAATATATTTCATATACATTTTTAATTTGACTGAATTTTTATTGATAACCAACCTCCTGATGTCAGATTTAGTAGATAAATATTTAAAATTCTCAAGAAATTTATTTATATATTTTCTATAATTACCTCTGTTTATTATAGAAAATTTATAAATAAATTTTTTAAGAATTCGAAATTTTAAATCTTGTAATAAAATTATGAAATTATAAAAAGCTATTCAAACGCCGCGCAAAAATTTTAGTTGTGCCCTACGGCCACAGGAGGGCCGTGTTGCAATGAATTAACATGCGAGGTTCCCTTCTCCTACTTATATGTTCTGTGATTGGAACTGTCTTCACATTTCCTGCTGCTCTCTTTTATGCTCGTTTTATTTCTATCGTTACCAACTGTTGCTTCCCACACACAAAACCCCCACTAGCGACCTCTACCGATAGTATCTTCAACTTACTAAAGCCGCGCGCGTGATATTTAAATTCAAAACCCGTAAAGTCCCAATTTCCTATAACACATATTTCCATAAAATCTGACGCTTCGATACGTTTTGTGCTGAATATCAACTGCGAGCACGCTGTGTCAGCTTAAAATTCAGCTAGTAAGCTGCGTCAGCTGATGATTTTCAGGAGAAACGAAGAATGTTTAATCACAGTATAAGTAGTTTAATATGGAATGTATAAACAGGTTTCGTAAGTGGAACAAATCTCCGTTTCCCCTGACTTCAAAATTAATGTTCAAATTTAGTAGTGGGGGGGGGGGGGCAAAAGATGATAAGTTAATTTTTCGAGTAAAGTGTCTGAGAATTTGTTTTTGAATGAAGAATAAATTATTTTTTTCTTTTTAAAGAGAACAGTAGTTTTTTTAAAGTAAGGTGCTTTTATTATTAATTTTTAATTTTAGAATTTTTTTACAGTCGGGGGTTTTTAAAATTATTATTTTATTTCACTCTTTTTGGAGTATATTTTGTCAAAATGTATAGAGAAAGTAATATATGTTTTAAACCGCTTCGTGATCCAGTCAGCCGATATGGTAGCGCAAATAGTTAGCGAATGATATGAATTTAACAGCCATAATGGTGGTGAAAATTGTATTTGACCAGCCAGGAATATTCCCCTGGTCTTTACAAACATGCTGTCAAAAATGTACGTCGCTACCTGTAACCGTTCGGGAGATATGGTGACACAAACATATTAAAATACCCTCAACATTAAATTTTTTAATTAATTTTCAAAATCTTCATTCATTTGAAAACGTAATTCTTATAAATTTTTATTTCAATATCAAATAAAATGGCAATGCCAAATCCATACGATACCGTATCGCAGTCCAGCCCATCACCAACAATTTGTTGTTCCTTGAACAAAATTTTAATTTATAAATGTAAAATTTTTACCATCTACTAAAATTAACAATTTTAACAAAATTAACTTTTGTAAATCCCATCTAATTCCAATCTTCCATCCTTTTAACTCTACTCAGCTTCCGCTTAAATTCCATTTTCAAAACTTCTGCAAAATCCCTCTTCAAAATCAATCCAATCCAATTAATAATATCAAACAAAAACACCTTAATCGAAAAACTTCTTATATTCTCATAATAATACTACACTTATTTAATTAAGTTTTCGGACCAATAAATCACACGTCCATCATGTCGACCATTTTTGGCAAAAGGCCTGGATAAGAACCTCACTTCTACCAACTTTAATTTTCAAAGTCTTACCTCCTAAAATTCAAATTCAAATATTTCATAAACTTAACATCAAAATTAATGGCAAATTAACAGGGTAGGTAAAACTTTGGTTCGGAATATGACAATTTATATGTTACGGAAGAAGTACGTATCTGGAAAATGTGTACATTTACCGGTAAATGTGTACATATTCCACAGAAGTTGGTAGAAGTGCGTCGAGTAATTTAAAAGACATAGTTATTCTTACAATTACCGGTAAATGTACACATGTGAACCAGTACCTTGGTAAAAGTGAATCGACGAATACAGGATAATGTGAATATAAATAAATAACTTGATAAATTTGAAATGTCACAGCAATAATCCGGGATGCAATAAAGATTAATTATTATGCTGGTTTTAGTTTAATAAAATTAATTTAAAGCATTAATATTTATTTTAAAATATAATTTTTAAGCCATGGGCTTGCAAGGCTTGTAGAGCTCTACTACTATTATTATTAATATTTATTTCTTCAATTTTTAATTTATTTAAAAAAATATCTAAGTGGGTATTGCGAAATTATAATTATTGAATTATAGCACACAGTTTATAAATTACGTAATGAGTGTAAATGGGTGGGGGGAGTTAGACTTGCATGACGATAGAAAGGAGGGAATTTTAAAATTTATTGTAATGTTACCATTGTTGATAATTCAAATTTTATTAATATTTAGAACTTAAAATTTTTTCGAAATTAAATTTTTGAAATTTGAATTATGAATGAATTTCTGAAGTCAACGTTTTAAATATATTATTTTGTAGTTGGTATTTTGCTGTTTTATTTTTTGGTTTGTTTGAGTTTCACTTAATAGTAAAGAATAATAAATGATAAAAGATAAAAAATGTACTTTTCTTCCCAACATCGCTTGGTATATGTGCAGATATTCGTATTTCTATTGGTAGTATGTACATTTGCCATAGGCGCCGGCATAAGTGCACATTTACCGGAAAATGTGTACTTTTACCGGTATACGTACTTTTCCCGTAACATATATATAAATAAATAAACACAGATTGTACATAGTAACTTCATATACCCTGTATTTTTGAAAAACAGTCAAGGGTAAAAATAGCTTGCATAAATCGATTATAATCGGTAACACATTTTTAAAAATTGTTTTACTATGAAAAAATAAAAATAAAATTAATAAGGGTATTTATTTCACTTCGTAAGTTCGTAGATGTCGTACTTTGTAAACTTCGTAGAATTGTATGACATGAACACACAACCTTAAGATACCTTTACACTATTAGATTTTGTATTAGATTTAGTCTAATGTAAAAATGTCCGCGTTTACACTACTCGATTCAGACTCGATTTCACATTGGATTACATCTGTTGGATTTTTCATTGGACTTTTAAGGAATAGGACGGTGTCTATTTGTATTGGATTTTACATTAGATTTCTATTGGTGAGCATGCGCAGTATGATTGTTTGAGTAGTTTGACTTATGTTGATATTATTAACCTCAAATTTTAAAACTTTATTGACAACTTATTTTAGCTGTTTACAACTTAGCTATTTACGTCGTCTTAAATTACGCAATTTACGAATTACACAAGGTGGAATACAATTGATAACGCCAAATACGTACCGATCGACATTTTTTCTAATATAATTTTATTGCATATTGTAAGATTACAATATCCAGATTGTAAGCTTATTGGGTTGCCTATATCTTATTTTTGTAGTTCGGACTGTTTCGACACGATCTGAGTGTTTAAAACTAAGATAGGAAGGGACGGTTTGTTAGTTTTAAAAGAGAACGGTTTTAGAAGCCAAACAAAAAGGTTATGAAGTCAGTTAAGTTTTAAAACAAATTTAGGTAAGAATTTTCCAATTAAACATAATATTGATATTAATTATATTTGTGTACATGTCAGATCTAAATTAGGTGAATTTTGGTAATTAATTTTATTCTTTAGTTTCAATTGTTTAAAACAGGGACACTATTGCATATTACGTTATCAAGGGTTGAGTTGATTATATTTAAACAATTGAAGTAAAATGTTTTAATTATTAGATGGGTTATCTTTCGGTAAATATTGAAGTAATTTTATATTATTAACATTATTAAAAGTTGATTGCAGTATAATTAAAATAGGTGTAATTGGGTAATTTTGGTTGATAATTATTTAAACATATTCATTGATAGTGGTAATTTTGGGTGATGGTTGAAACAATATTTTACTAGTGGTATTTTTAGTGACCGTTAAATTATTTTAAATAATTGAGTTTAGGGTGCGTGTTAATTTTACGAGCATTTCAAGGTTACCGTAGGCGGTTTCTTGAGATTGTCCTTTGTGTTAACAAGTGAAAGCGACACCGATTAGGGGGTTCGTAACCACCTGCATTTTTGTTTCACAAAATCACATTCCGAACTGGAATTTAATATTTTATTACTTTAAAACTATACAAAGGGACCGTGTTTTCTAAAGTATTAAATGTTGCATTTTGAATATTATTTTAACGACCGAAGAAATTCCATATACAGGGCGATTACTTTTCAGATGACTTTTATTTGTATGTAAATTGATTGCAATGGCTTTTCTAGTTATTCTAACGATCACAAGTTGAAATTGATTTTAAAACCCATGACAATTGAGATGCATATTAATAATTATGCTTAATTGAATTGAACGTGATTGTAATTTCTATTTGAACGATTTGTCTTTTACTCTCGAAGAACTCTAGAAGAAAATTCACAAATCCTTCCGATCCTCCTTGAAATATTAGAGTAGATTGTCTAGAAGAAAAATCTAGAAGAATGTCCAAATCCCACTTAGACGAGAGTCAACAAACTTTCAGTCAATACATCTTTAACCTCCCCCCCCTGAGACTTCAAATCTAAATTACGATCTCTGCTTGGTTTAATTGAGTCACATTTGCAGGTGTAATTTTAACTAAAGAAATGTACTTATAGTTTCGACAAACAATAATATAATTATATACAAAGTATAATCTCGACCCAACCGTGCACAATTAAATTATATAAAATATAAACTTTTGACCCCTAAGAATGCAATTTTACATTACTGTAGTTACACAGGATTCCGATATAAAATAAGTACCGTGATCACCAAATTAAGTAATTCTTCAGAGTTATTAAAATACAGGGTGTTCGGAAATTAATTATGATTTTATCATTGCTTCAGACTTGATCCTCGAACCAAAATTTAAACAGGAAATAAAAGATTTGACATAACCCAAATATATGTAGTTTTATTGTGTTGTGCGTTTATGATCGTTTCTCGTTTTGGAGCGGTCATCTGTATTGTTTCAGCAATTTTGTTCTGTACAACGGAAGAAAAAACTGGTTACTAGATGGCGTGCGGAAGGTAATTACACAACGTGGTGGTTCATGGCTATTTTCCTTGTCATCGATGAGTAGGTGTTGGCGATAAATTCAATTTTAGAAGTCGCATCTTACATTATAAATACGTTATATTTAATTGATTACCCTTTCAATGTTGTCCACGCAAGGTGAATTATATCCAAAATAAGACTGAAGGTCAAATGTGCCGAATGGTTATAAAATAAAATTAAACAATTTAAATCCAAACCAATGTTATTACAATTTATTGAAGTAATAATTGAAAAATTTAAAATCAATTATTAGTTTTTAATAACCCACAGTGGGAGTTAATGTATTTTTATCGGACGGTAGGTTCTCCCATATACATTTAAAATACTAAGTGTTAGGTTCTCATAAACCAGTGTTAGTTCTACCATGTATTCTCCATTTGGAATAAAAGGAGGGAATCTTGATTGTTCCGGGTAAATGTTACAAGTGTGATAAACTACACCCTATAACATTATTTAAGCACCGGGTTACTAAAAAAAATCAAATTTTGTATATAAAACTTACCTTCTTAAAATTACAATCTGTTACATTTCCACAACGAGAAATAATGTCAAAAACTCCACCTATATTTTGATAAAGTAATTTACATACGTTTAATTGGAAATGTACCGGAAAAATACGATATTCGTTACTCAAAAATTTATAAGCTTGTATAACTACCTAAGTAATATAAATTAATGTAAAAACAAATGATGTCAATTAATACTATTTTACCTCCAGTTTATAAGTATTTATCTGATATTTTGCTTTGAACGTCATATTTGCCACAGCAAGCGATCGATTATATTTAAAAGTAACAATTTTATGTATTTCGTAAAAATCTTTATTGTACCAACTAGTTTCTAATCGCAGAAATTCAATTTTGTAATCGGATTGGTGAAACTAATAAACAAGTGATCATCATTATTATTCATTATAGAGAAAACATAAAAATAATAAACTTACTTTAGAATATAAATCATTACACTGTACAAGATGTAACTGAAAACAAATTAAAATTGTTACTATTTGAAATAACATTTTAACAAATAAATAATAAAATTGGAAATAAAATAAGTTACTAATATTACTAACTAAAATTTTTGTAATGATGAAGTATTTACTATAGGTAGAGCAGTGGCGGCTCGTGAAAAATATTCTTGGGTGTTCTGCATTATAAAAATGGCAAGATATCAGAAAATGGCAATCTCAAAAAATAAATTTACTTATTGCACATTTTTAAATATTAAACGTACAACACTTATCTAGAATGTATTACTTTATATGATTTTATATTTTTACAATAAATTGCAATCCTAACTAATTTTCGAAAAAATTTTATTAAGTACAGCTTATGAGAGAAGTTGTGTTAAAAATATTAATAATATTTCATTTTATTTTTTCTTCATTTAATATTCATAAGCATTTATTTTATGTACTAGTAGGGATAAGATATTATCTTTGATATTCATAATTTCAATTAAAGTTCATAACGCAAGATGCGTTTAAAATAAAATCGTATATGTTCGTAAAACCAGAGCTGAAATATGAGCAGAACGGTTGTACATTTGGTGGGTTGTTCCTATATCTTGTAATCTGCGAGTTTAATAATAAACATTATTATTGTAGAAAAAACCTACATAATTTTAATTTTATTGATATTAATAATTAAACGTAATTTTATTTTGAGTTTCTAATATAGGATCTGTCAAAAAATAATTTTACTTCTACTTTGATAATAGTATTTATAAGAAACTTGGTAAAATTAAAATCTGTACTAAATTTTCAAATTACACTATATTACGAGTATTAAACTATTGCATTTTATTGTTTAACCATGCTGTTGAACAATCAATGAACAAAAATTAACTTACTAGTTGTTTTCATAAGTCAATTTTTAAATTATATTACAAAAATACGGCATGTAATTCTGCATAAGATGCAGCTCAATTTGTAGTGTATACCGTGGTGTTAGGATTGTCCTAACACCACGATGTATACTGGTATGGATACGATTCCACCCGATAGCTCGCGTCATTTCATGTTCAGAATCATTTCCAGCACATCGAAGTTAAACAGTGATTTCGAAAGCGTAACGGACTTGTATTAATTATTACAGTACTTATTTGACTGATTGATAAAAGTACTTATAACTCAAGGCAACATAAGAAGCGCGCTTTGAAACCAAAATTGATTAGTCTTCAATTATTGAAATAATTTGAAATGTGGTGGTTATACTAATAAGTAATAATTAATTTGGTACACTTCATTCTGATATTTGGCGGTTCTGCAGCTCTGCAGTTCCTATGGTAGAACCGCCCCTGAGGTAGAGGTACTTATACTAAGTTTTATATTTAAAAAAACTATTAGTTTTAAAAATGTTGTTTAATGAATCGTGAAACAGATGATAGATACTGATCCAAATGAAATAAATTTTAATCAGAAATTGAAGATATTACGAGGTTAATATAATTATTATAATAAAATATTTGCTCTATTTTTTTAGTGCTCTACGTTCTACTCGTATGTTTTTATTTTGGTGACGCGTTTCGTCTTCACACAATCTTTATGGGACACAAGATTACAATATTAAAATTATTTTAATTTTAAATATATTATGAAAGTACTTAAAAATTTAGTCAGCATTTCATAATAAAACCATACCTGTACCTTGATCACATTATCTTAAAATAAGATTTGTATGCGTTTTTATTATTTATATTTTTGTTTTTCTAATCCTAAAATGCTAGATTTGAATTTTAATATTTTTATATTTTTAATTATAAAAATTTTAAAACCTTTTTACTTTATCTTTTAAATTTTTCTTGTTTCTAATGCCTTATTTTCTTTTGCAAGAAAGTGTATAGCTACTATATATTTTATAATTTATTTAGATGTACGCTCTTTCTTGACAATTTCAAGGTTCATTTAGGTTTTTTTAGATTTATTTAATAATAAAATTAATTTTACATGTTACATGAAATTGAAAAATAATTTAATTCATAACTTACATAAAATGTTCAAAAACTATTTAAATGAATGATATAGCTTGCGACACTCTTTTATAACTGATGTTTCGATTTTTGGAATCTCATTTTTCCAGGTTTGCCTGATGAGGATTTTGCCAGGTTTTACATGTAATCATACATGTAAAGTATCCTAATGGTATTAACATTTTAGTAAGTTATTAAGCAGAACTTAACTAAATAAAACGTAATCCGTAATAAGTACACCGAGAGAAAAAAACGGTGTGATCAAACGATAAACGATTCAATCAACAAATTTTTTGCATCACGGGTGGCGAATGCATAACGTGCATTAAACTAGTGCAAAAAAAATGTTAACTTTTTTGCATTATTTTAACATGATTAGTATTTCCTTGAACGTTCTCGTTTTTTTAATTGCATCAAAATTTTCTAGACTAAAGCTATAGGTTACGTTAATCTAACTTATCAAAAACTTTGATTCAAAGTTCTACTTGCCGAAATAACCAAGTAGGTATGTTGTATCAACCACGTTTTTACATTTAATTAATCAATGCATTCGATTGTTTGAATCATTTTAGGTTTTTGATTTAACTTACGATGAGATTAAAGCATAACGTTGAAAATGTTAATTGAATGCATTTTCAATGTTGAACCAACAAAATATGTGTACTATATTTACAGTTGTATGCATTGTATCAATCAATTAATAGTTTCACCGAAACACTTTAGGTTATTGATTTAACTAACCTTTTAGTGTTAAATAGACATTATGGGAAATTTTACTTCAATACTACTAATATGTTACTACAAAAACTGAATATCGTATAGATTCCTCCAGTGTATACAAATAAAGTTTATATGAATTTATGTTAAGACTTATTCGATTTTAAAATTGCATCAAAGTAATGGTGTACCTTATTGTAAACCTTTCTATACATAATATATGAACAGTTATGTTTTTAAACCTAAAACGTAATTTGCAATAAAATATCTACTACCTTTAATGTAAATTTTAAACAAAGTACTTCTTAATAAATGTTCAAGTAAATTTTGTCTGTCCGCACTATAAAGAAATCTATTCAATATTAAGAGTTTCTGCAGTACATATTATTAGTAGTATACAAAAATAATATTATGAGAAGTATAATATGGTTTAATTAAAGAACAAATAATATTGTACGTCAATACCAGTTTATTAATAAAAACATAAAAATTTTAATTATACAATTAATTACAATACGTTTACATATTTTAAGCCATTTGGCATAAGATGTATAAGATGCGTTTTAAAAACTTGAAGTTCATTATAATCTACACAAACTACGTCATCGTTATCATCATCATTCGCTTCATATGCATTATAATGAACATCGAGTTTTATAGTTGACAAAGTTTTACATATAAAATAAACGTTTTCTTCCGATAGTACAATTAAAGAAATTTTTCCAAAGCATGGTAAAAAATTGGAAATTTTTAAAAGTAGAACTAAATTATGCGTATATTTTACACCATGAATTTCTACCCAGTCTGTTAAAAAACAATTCTCTGCCTTTTGAGGAAATTTATTTTTAAAAAAGGAAAAGCATAAATTTTCTTCTACAAGTGTCACATTTTGTGGTCCATAATCTATTGTTTTAAATAGTCCTTTATTTGATAAAACTCGATTACAAAACGAAAGCTGATTTTTAATCGCTAATGAATAAGGAATATTTTTTCTTGATGCAATAACATTAGCAGCTGATTTAAATTGTCTATGTCGAGCTTCATATCTTATAGAAGAAGTGTTTGATAAAGGACCTAACATTCTCATTAATCTTGGATAATGTACCAAGAAATGATGTTTAGGTTTTAGATATCCGAATTTTTCAATGTATAATTCATGATGTTCACTTATAATGTTCTGTAGTAAATAAGATTCTTGGAAGGTGACGACTTTACTATCAACTATTTCTATTATTTTACAAAGCAGTAAATACAACTGCCAATATTCACAGTTTTGAGGAACTAAATCTCCGATAATTAACCCTAAATAAGACGTTAAAGTTTTCATCTCTGAAGCCGACATAATTATGTATTTATTGCTTAAACGTTGTTTTGTGAGGGGGGGTGGCTTGTTGTCGTTTGAATTAAAATTAAAATATTTTATTCTATTATTTAAGATATCTAATGTAAAGTATTTTTTGATAAAAACAAATTGATAGAGTATTTCGCCCAAATCGTAACGCGATACACCCTCGTGAATGTCGTGCATAACATCGCAAGATAAATTATTTGTTACATGGAAACGTGGAAGATTATTCCATATACATTCCTCTTTAATGCCATTATTAAAATTTACCAAATCTTTTTGGTAATTGTCAATATTTCTTAATAAATTTAAATCTTCTGTAACTTGAACACGGCAACTGTTTTTATCGGATAAACAAAACTGGCAATAATTGTTACTTACAAAACTTTCATTGAAACCCATTAAAGAATGAATACCAAGATTGTCTCCTAATACTGAAATAACAATGAAATAAATTTGTTGTGAACCTTCAGTTGTGGCAATTGTAATTCCATTTTCGAATAAATCTTGCAAATCTTCAATGACCTTTTTAAATACCGAAGCATTTCCAAAAACTTTTCTATATTCCGAATAATGTAACAACGCTAAAAATATACTATCAAGTTGTGATGAGCATTCTGGTGGAAGACAAGCTAAACTAAAGTATAAAGCTCCAATTTTGTTTTTACCGGCATGACTACCAAGTGGATTACCTACTTCAAAATCATCAAAATATAAATATAAAGGTAAAATATTTTTTTTTACATTATATTTAATATTGTGCCATAATTCACCTTGCATAACATTACAAATTTCTACGCGATTACACAATTTTACAACATAATCTTGTATGTCTTTATAAATATTAGGAATTTCTAAAAACAATTTTAAAGTTTTTTTTATAGGTACGTATTGAACATGAGCTTCCATCGAATGCAGTACTACTTGATCATGTACTTTTTTATCAACTATTTTTTCACCCAGGTGTAGGCTTTCAACTTCAACAAAAAAATTTGAATTTTTAAAAAATTTGAAACGCAAATATTCTGTTTTTAATTCTTTAAACGGATTTTTTAATAATGAAAGCATATTTTTAATTAATTCTCGATCTTTACTATCCTGGGATAAAATTATCTCCTCAACTATTTCTAATGGTTCATTATACAAATTTTCTATTTCAGTAATAATTTCCTGCACTGTAGATCTAGCAAAAGAATAATTACTATAGAGTTTTGCAGCAAGCGACACTGTAATGTAACTGTTGGTAAAATCCTGAAATAAATCATTTTTTGATCTATATCGAAAAGCAGAAGCTTTAAGAAAATCTATATTTGAAACCCCCCCACCCTCTTCGTTGTGATTTACGTTACAGCTTCCACAGCTGCTTGTTGTAGGTTTATTGTTTTTATTAATGTAATTATTTGTTAAAGTTTCTGTTTTCTTTACATTTTTTTCATTGCTGTTATTTAAATGTTTCAAAATTAAATGTTTTCTATATGAATATACATTTGTAAAAATTCTAGTACATTTCCTTTGCTTACAACAGATATTCGATAAATTGTAGCGATGTCTTAATTTAAAATGAATAGAAAATTTTTTTACCGTTTTAGATTTATATTTACAAAAAGGACAGAGAATCATCTTTCAACCAAATTAAAAATAGAGAACAATGAACACAACAAAAAGAACAAAGATAAATAATCAAATTAAAATTAATGATAGTATCGATTATATACAAAAATTAAAATAAAAATTATAAAAAAAAATAAATGAAATGATAAAAAAAGTCACTACCTTTTAGAAGCTAACGATCAAGTTTATTTGACCAAACAAACATGTATGGAATTTTCTTATCACACTTTATACTAATATACTGAATGTTGAATAAGATTTCCAATTATCTTCAACTATAACATATAGAAATTATATATTGGTAATATGCAAGCCAGTAACAATTACGTATATCGAGCTGTAACTTGTTGTTTCATAACTATGGCTTTTGTGTTTTATAAAAGTTCTACATCACCAGATATCTAAAAAGATAATAAAAATTAATTTAATTTGCTATATTAAAAGAAAGGCACTGGTTACACCTGTAACTTTTAAAAAATTAATAACTACACTATCCATTTTTGCTTGCACTTTTGAAACACACTTTAAGTCAAGATTGAATGCATTCAACTGCAATACATCCAACAATAAACTTGCATAATCGACAATAATTATTGCTACAAAAAACAAAATGCATATATAAGCAGTAGGTAGCATATTTTTCAAGCTTTTTTATGTTCAGTTATCCGATTAAACTTTTTGATTTAATCAAATCTTGCGCTGAAATGGCATACTAAAATGCTACAGCAAGATAAATTAATAGTTTTGTTCAAGAATTTTATTGGTTTTCTTTCAAT
The DNA here is from genome assembly GCA_911387805.1 of Cantharis rustica. Lineage (NCBI taxonomy): Eukaryota > Metazoa > Arthropoda > Insecta > Coleoptera > Cantharidae > Cantharis > Cantharis rustica. The sequence continues at coordinate 51,574,876 of OU426878.1, read as the reverse complement.
CGAACTATTTTGTTAATTCAACGATAATATTGTAGAAGCTTATTCGAACCCATTAGAAACATTAAATCAACCAATATTTATTTAACAAAAATAATATATTGAAACAACATTTTTGAATTTCTTGTCACAACTAAAAATAGTTTCATTCAACGAAATTTTGATTAATTCAACAAGAAAAAATTCAACATTTAAGTTTTGTTCAATTTACCAACTTTTTTCTCTCAGTGTAGGATAAATTTATTTGAAATTTAAAATATATTACAAACATTCAAAATTGAATTTATAATTAAATTAATAAGTACATTTTATTAAAATTTAAAACATACTACGCAAATTTAAAATAATTACCTATTTGTAAGAGTGTGATATAAAATTGCTTTTATTATAAACTACAACCGTGATATAAACCCGTCTTATAAACGTTTAAAAGGTTAATTAAAGTTTTTTGTCTTTCTTTTGATTTCCTACTTGTGTCTGTATATGGTGCGCTATACTAATGAGTTTTACGTATATTAAATTTTGTTGATTTATGAGAATTTCCGTGCACGTGATTGCAATGGCGGCTTGCCTTAAAGGGCACAGGGGCACGTGCCTTCCCATCCCAAAACCAAAAACAAGGTTTAGCTTAAAATAATTTATTTATTTTTTAATTAATTTTTATTTATTTTCTTAATTAAGTATTAATTATTTAAAAAATAAATTTTATATTACATTATTTTGTAGTTTATGCCAACAAACATTATAATAGGGTCACGCAAATCGCCACCCAAACGCTAGTTAACGATAGTAGGCGACAGTCAAGCTTGTATATAGTAAAAATACATTTTTCAAGTCGACCGACAGGTTGAGAACAAATTTGTGAACGATTCCAGTCTTTTATTAAGAGGGTTGTACACCTAACTTTTAACGAATATTCAGGTAGCTTTTTTACTAATGCATGAAATTTAATGCCGTTTAAAGTAAATGATTCGAAAAAAAATCTAGTTTCATAGAAAGTCATTAACAACTTTTTAAAAAAAGATTTTCATTTTTATTTTTTTAATTTAACATTCAAATAACCTGCAAATGACTTTCCATGTATATACAAACTATCAAAATTAAATTTTTTTTTAAATATCTATATATATTAAAAAATAATTAAATTAAATTAAATTAAAAATAATTAAATAATAAATTAAAAAATAATTAAGAAATAATAAATATTAAGAAATATAAATAAATAAATAAATAAGAAATAATAAATATTTGCATAATAAGAAAGCGAATTAAAATCTTTATATGGTAGTGCCCTGCTCTCGCACCATGAACGCTATTTGATAAAGATGCATATTTATTGTATTATTTAATTAGTTACCACTGATTGCGCTGACGGAAATAGTGACAATCGGTAAAATTTCTTCAAAAATCATACAGCCGTCTTAAACCATTAGGTGATACAACGCAAATTTTATCTATTTTTTTTTAATAAAATTAAATTTTATCTAGTGTGACAGAATTACAAACCAAATTAAATATTGCACCCGATAAATTGATTTCTCAAAGATAGTAATTAAATGCATATTAAATGCTCTGGCAGTGCTGTTTATTGAAAAAACTTTGTTTGAGGAATACCAGATTATGATGATAAAGTAATTGAACATTTTTCTAACAATAAGGATAGAAGGATAGAGATTTTCATTATAAATAGATATATTTTTTTTCAATGAGTATCTACAATCTGTCTCGATCAGAAACAATAAGTAAATTATTTGACAATATATTAGCATGTTGGGAATATTTCAATAAATATTCCCGTAAAAAGTTAACTTAAAAGTTCTTATGACACATAATCAAATTTTACTATAATCAAACATAATCAAACTTCACTACAATCAAATGAATCAATCAAAACGCGTCGATAAGTCAGTGGGTTTAAAACGCTTCAGTCTTCTGACCTCCTGTGAATGGCTTAGTAGCTCATTTGCTAGCTCATTTGGATGCGATTCAATTCTGTTTCGATATTTGTCCGAGAAGTTTTTGATTTCGCTGTTAATGTTGGTGACCCGAAGATCAGAATGGATAACATCATTTGGGACATACCACGGGGCATTGACGATAGTTCTGAGCATTTTGTTTTGAAACCTTTGTAGGATTTCAATGTTGGACACACTGGCTGTTTCCCAAAGTTGGATGCCGTATGTCCAAATCGGTTTTAGTATCACTTTGTAGATTAGGAGCTTACTTTCCAATGACAGTTCAGATCCTTTTCCAATCAGCCATTGCATCTGTCTAAACTTTAAACCCAGCTGCTTTCTTTTATTAAAGATATGAGTGCGCCAAGTCAGCCTTCTGTCCAGGTGCATACCCAGATACTTTGCGCTTTCACTCTGTGGTATATCGCAGTTGTTCATAGTCACTGGTGGGCACGTATCTCTTCTCATCGTGTACGTGACAAATAAAGACTTCGTTTTGTTGGCTTTGATTTTCCATTTCTTGAACCATTCATTTACCTTGTTTAAGTGATTCTGTAAATTTCTAGAAGCAGTCTTGGAGTCAGTGTGCGATGCAAGAATAGCCGTATTGTCAGCAAATGTTGCCATTGTTGTTGTACTAGTTGTTGGCAGGTCCGCCGTGTATAGTAAGTAAAAAGTGGGCCCTAATACACTACCCTGTGGGACACCTGAATGGATTGGAAAAAGTTTCGTGTACTCTTCTCCATGTTTTACCAGGAAATGCCTCTCACTCAAATAGGACTTTAGTATTTGATAGTGATAATGTGGGAGATTTAGTTTTAATTTGAAGAATAAACCCTCGTGCCACACCTTATCGAACGCCTGGCTCACGTCCAAAAATACCGCAGAACAATACCTCTTGCACTCCAGATCGTCGCTAATTTGTTTCACAATTCGGTGTACCTGCTCTATCGTACTGTGTTGATTTCTGAAACCAAACTGATGGTTTGGGATAAGGGCTTCTTGTTCCAGAACTGGCTTTAGTCGATTTAAATAGAGTTTTTCAAAAATCTTAGATAAAATTGGAAGCAGGTTTATTGGGCGATATGAGGTAAGTTCTTCTGGTTTCTTGCCAGGTTTTAATAGGAGAATAATTTGCGCTACTTTCCACTGGCTGGGAAAGTGTTCCAACCTCATTATTGCATTATATATGAATGTTATAAGTTTAAAGCATTTTGGTGTTATTTCTTTCATGACTTTACCTGTAATCAGGTCATAGCCTGGTGTCTTTTTGGTGTTAATATTTCGCAGGATAGCCTGTTTGATCTCTTGTACTTTAAAGTGTTTAATCGGAAAGTCCATTTAGAATGGTGCATTTAAGTAGCTACATATTTCATTATCTTCAGTTGGCGATGTTGCGGGAAATGGCGTGAAGACCTTTGCAAGATGTTCAGCAAACAAAATGGCTTTTTCCTTGTCACTTCTAGCCCATTTTCCTGCATCATCTCTGATAGGTGATACCGTTTTTTGTGGGCGCTTAAGGTTTCTTGTGGCTTTCCAAAGTGAATAGTCGTTTGCTTGGGAATTTGACAAGCCGTGAAGGTAGTCTGTAAAAAATTTATTTTTAGTATTTAAGAGGAGCTTTTTAAGTTTTTTAGCTGCTTTGTTGAACTTTGCTTTGTTTTCTGATGTTCTCGTCACTTGCCATTGTTTGCGCAGTTTTCTTTTTTCTTCAATCTTGTTTTTGATTATAGAAGGGCACGATTCCTTAATGCACATTGTGTTTTGGTCAGGAGTAGCTTGCCACGCCGCACTTTGGATGGATTTAGTCAAGTGTTCAACGGCATTTTCCAGGTCTTTTTTCAATTTCAATGGCACATTTAAATTAATGTTTTCGTCTAATTTGATTCGGAACAGTTCCCAGTCAGTTTTTTTGTTATACAGTGTTGGTTGTTTTTTTTTGAGTAATACTTTTGTGTATATAGTTAGTAAGCCGGGTGTGTGGTCTGAGGAAAGGTCTAGTAACGATTCAATTTTGCAGTATTTGGTGTTTATGTCTTTCATTACATAAAAGTCGACTATGTCTGGAATTTTAGCTTGGTCACTTGGCCAGTATGTGGAATTTCCTGATGATAGGGTCGTCATTCCGTTGTAATTTACTGTTGCAAGTAGCTCTCTACCCTTGGTGGTTATGAGTCTTGAGCCCCAGCGTGTATGCTTAGCATTGAAGTCACCACCGGCAATAAATCTACTTCCCAATGTGCTAAAGAACTGAACATATTGTGCAGTTTTAGTATTATGTTTCGGTGGACAGTAAATTGCTGAGATTACCAGTGGGCCGACAGAACTCTCAACCACCACATTAGCAGCTTGGAGATAGTCGCATTGATACTTTTTGATTTCGTGGTGTTTAATGATGTTTTTGATAATTACCGCTGCACCTCCGTGGGCTCTTTCATTTGGGTGTTTAGTATCGTATATCGTATAGTTTGGTATTTTAATGTGACTCTTTTCTGTAAAGTGTGTTTCAGAAATTAGCATTATGTCTACTTCATGTATTTTTAAAAATGTTTGTAATTCCTGTGTATGTTGACACAGGCCGTTTGCATTCCATATTGAAATTTTAAATTGTATAGCCATTAGGCCATTTTTGTGACTACGGTAGTTAACAGATTTAGCGTCGTGCTCATCTGCTCCATCAGCTTCTTCATTAAGTCTTTAAGTTCACTGATGTCATTTGTCTGCTGTAACAGCTGTGGTTGATTTTGATAACTAGGTTGACTTGTATGATATGTAGGGGGTTGTGCTTGCTGCATTGAGGGCATTTCTTGTCCAGTCTGTGTTGATTTGAAAGTTGTTGATTAGATGTTGTGGACTCCATATTTCTTGTTCGTAGTTGACGATACTTTTGTTGTTGAAGTTGCTTGTGTATAGAACATCCCCTATAGTTAGCCGGATGTCTGCCCTCACAGTTGGCGCATTTTACGTTGTCGTCTTTTAATTTTCTTGTTAAGTGGTTACCTGCACATTTGATACATCGTGGTGGCTTATTACAAAAATTTCTGGTGTGCCCATATTTTTGGCATGTTTTGCATTGAGGAATCTCTCTCTTCACGTGCGGTGCCTCAAAGTACACTACTGAATTCATGAGACGATCTACTTTATAGACTTCTTTATTGTTATCTTTTGATTGGATATCAACGTAAAACATTGGCAAAGGGTTGTTGCTAATTTTTGGTCTAATATTGCTTATGTTGGTAACTGTGTGCCCTCGTTCAGAGAGCTCCTTTTTCAGTGTTGTCACATCTGTCGATGAGTGCAAGCCTTTAAGAACCACTCGAAAGCCTTTCTCTTGTTTTGGCTTATAGGTATGAAAGTCCGTCTTCTTGTCCTTTAAAGATTTTACGATGTCTGTATAGTTTTGGCTGGCATTTGGCTGTATTTTGACTAGATCATTGTTTATAATTTTTAGGGTGTAGCCATCTTTTGCAACTTCATTAAGCAGTTCTAATAGTGGATTTATGTCCCCTACACCTTCTACGAATATGGGCGGCGGTTTCGGTTTACTTTTATCTGTATTCGATTCTACTTCCTCGTTGTCTTCTGTCGTATCATCCGGTAAAGAAAATTTATTTTTAGCTTGAATTGGGTTTGAATTTAGCCAGTAATCGCTCATCTTTTTTTGTTTATAGTTTCGATTATTTTGTTCCGGGCTTCTCATTTGTTTTTTGTATTGCACTGTTTTCCATTTGCTTTCTACTGGTGTAGGTAATGGTGGACAGTTGGAATTTCCTACGGAAGAATATTGACAAAATTGGACATACTGTGGTTGACCAACCTGTGAATTTGCTATTAGATACTGCGGTTGACCTACTTGTGAATGTATTGGTATTTGTTGGTTATAGTAAGTTAAGTTGTAGGGGACAGTATTTTCCATCTGTTGGGAACGATTCAGCGGTTGCAATTCTTCTCGTTCCGGTTGCAGATTCTGCGCCGGATACATTAATTGCCCTTGCCGGTCTGCTGCCATCGCTACATTTTGAGGTTAAGGTATTCGACACTCTGTTTAATAATAGTTTACTTGAGGTATTATATAAATAGTAGATAACAATCAATGCTAGTTATCACCGCTATAATACTATAAGCTTGAGGATATCAATTTTTTCGAAATAAATCGCAATCAAAATTAGAAGTCGTTTTTCGTTACAATCTAGTACCAACCCAATGTTAAAAATGAACAAAAAAGGGGTATATAAATATTTAAAAAAATATTTTTTTTAAATTTTGTGCCCTCCCACTGGAAAATGTCACGAAGCGCCACTGCGTGATTGAAGCTATTATTAAAACTTACGTGAAATGCTTTACAAGCATTGGTAGTTGATTGTAAATCTGCAGACGCTTTAGCCCATTCGTTTGGAAAAAAATTTTAAAAAAATGAAACGGACTTCAAAAAACCTACTGTGAAAAAAATGCACTAAAAAGTAAAAAATAATTACGTAATTTAGTTAATTCAACTAGCTGGCATAGGCGGCCAATTATTGTTATCTTTGGAGTCGGTGCCAGTCAATCTAGCTAAATTACTAAAATTAAATTTCTTAAAAACTTGGCCGGCACCGACTGCAAAGATTACAATAATTGACCGCCTATGCCAGCTAGTTGAAGTAACTAAACTACGTAATTATTTTTTACTTTTTAGTGCATTTTTTTCACAGTGGTTTTTTGAAATCGGTTTTTTTTTTTTCATTATTTATTTTATCTTTTTTAGTACATGTTGCGTTCCGTAACTATTTATCGAAAGCGAGTATGGGTAAACCTACTAAACGCAAAAAGAATTTTGAAAATCCGATCATAGTTGATATAAATGTATTTACTATATTTACCTTATACTTAACGTACTACTTAGAAGATTAATAAAAGTAGGGTACTTAAGAAAAGATTCTGACCCACCGGGCAAAAACAGGTAATAAAACAGGTACAGGTACTCAGTACTTAATGCGTTAATAAGCCGATTTTGAAAAAAGTTGAGGAGAAGTTTGAGGGTTTTTTCGGTTTATCTTCGAAATTCACGATCCAATACGAATGAAATTATAATGGGACCAACTTGAAACTATACTTGATTAAACGCCGAAAGAATTTTGAAAATCGGTTTATAAATGACGGAGTTCTGAGGTAACAAGCATAAAAAACAAAAAAATACAACCGAATTGATAACCTCCTCCTTTTTTGAAGTCGGTTAAAAACGTGCACACCTATCATCTTTTTTCTTAAATATAATCGATGAATTTATCCAGATTTTCACTTCGCGGTTTAATTTGTAACAATTCCAATGTAAACGCCGGACATACTTCAGCAGGTTCTAAATATATTAAACCTAAGGAATACCTAATCGATTTTCTAACTTGCAATTCACGATTTCACTATTCTTTAGTAAGACCACATTTTTTGTATGGCACGCAACTATGATTGCGACAGATGGAAAGGACAACCTCCCAATGATGCTTCTTGCCATTGTATTTTACAAGCATTTCTTAAACCCATTTTTTTTGTCTTTTAAAACACAAAAAACCAGAGATACGTAATGACCGTTGAAGTACTCATATATTGTAAACATCTGCGCAAAAAATTGTGTACAATAATTGAACGTAACATCCATGCATAGTGCTTCTGAATTGATTAAATGACTTAAATTAGTCACATATGGAAAGATTTATATTGAAATCATTCACCATGAGAAAATCTTCGCTTTTTTTTTGATGCTCATACTTACCACAGGTCAACACGATTTTTGACTTTGATAAGAGAGTATGAAATTTTGATAAATCTATTGATAGTTAAACGAAAAAAATATATACTATGACCTGAAAAAGTTTGCTTTTGTATCCAGGAGAGCGGTTGACCAGTATTTCAGCAAATCCATAATTGAAATTTTTATTTATTGATAAACCGAAACAAATGTAATTGAGATGAGTCATATATGTTGAGTCATATGTGATGAGTCATACATGATAACATCGTTAGTCATTCAAATATTGCTTAGCTTGCACTCTAGAAATGTATAGGAATTCTATGGAAGTTTCTGGAATGCTGCATCTAGGTATAAATTCAGAGTGGTTTCCTGTAACAAATCAATTCCAATTTGAACGTGCAAGTGTTGACATATATAAAGTGTAATAAATAAATAGTAACAATAATTGATTTATTGTTATTAAATTTATCAGTATAATTTGTGTAGCCCTTTAGAAATTAAATAAACATTTTAAATTTCGTTTTTCGAATTAAAAGAAAACTGCCTGATAACAGCCCTAAGATTGCTCATTATTTCATTCATAAGTTTTATTTTACATATTTTTTTGAAATTTTTTTAATATTATGCTTAATTAACTAGTTTACTATCGAACTATCATAATATAACTCGTTATTAAAAAAAAATTACTACATTTTTTTTTAATACTTTTAAAGCTTGCTTTTAATACTTTCGCTTTTTTTATTGGATCGTGGTACGGAGTTAAAATTTATAACTTAACAATAAAATATTAATTAAAAGATATAGTTTCATAATATTATAATTGCATATTTTCAAAAAATAACAAATTTTTTAATTTTAGAGTTCTATAATTACATTGTTCGTACTTAGAAAAAAAGCAGTTTCAGACGAGAAAATGCTTTATAGTCGGTGGCATAAAGTTCTAGAAATCCAACAGCAGTGACCCCACCCATAGTTAGATTGGGTATCGCCACCCACCAAGATGTCTGGTAAGCGCGGTTGGTAAAATACTAATAACCAGTGGCTGCCCGTCAGGGAAGTCTTTGAGACCGCGTCTCCCCAGAAAAAGTCAGCCACTAAAAAGAAAAAATATTTTTTCATAATTTTTAATAAAATTTCCACAGAAACTATTCGTATTGAAAAAATTATGTGGTGTTTTAATTTCTTAATCATATTTTTACATAATTATTATCTAAAGAAAAGCTTTTGAAATCAACACCTGCAGAAATTTAATAGTGATACTGAATTGCTATACGATAAGATAACGACGGCTGCCAGTTGCAAGATACGTTCTTACAAAAGACTCGTGCTATGTTAGATGCTATCAATACATAACATATTGTGGTGTTTCAAAGGGATTTGCACCTACCCTGTACATTTTGATGAAAATTTTATTTTAATAATTTTGAGTTGTAAGATTGTAGAATTAGACAGGTGGGGGCGAATCGACGAAGATATTGGCTTTTTGCCGACGAGTCGCCGCGAGAGACAGCGGGCCGACTTTTGGCTCGTTAATTTTGGACTCGAGTGAGTTATTTTTGAGATTTGTCTTGTTTTTGAGATTGTGAGTATTTATTTTGATTAAATAAAATGATTTTTATTCGAATGCATTATTGCGTAATTTTTGGATATTATTTTGATAATTTGATATTTGGATAATTTTTGATACGTTGCTACCAAGCGGTGGTAGATTTGATTGATTTGGTTTAATTGAAAAAAGCTGGTGAAATTATAAATTAAATTTGAATTATTTGAAATTGGAAAATTTAAATTACATTCGTAGGAACGAATGGTGATAATGATAAGCGGGCGATTTGAATAAGCATAAAATAGAAAGTAAAAGCCCACTAAAATTTTATTTTACATTATATTGAATTTAAATTAAATTGGAATTAATAATTATTTTTGGATTTTGGAGACACAGGGGTCATCGCAATATACATAAAGAAGTGGGGAAATTGCATACGCAAATATTTCAACATTAAATCTTGTCTCGTCAAAGTTTATGCAATGTAATTTATGTACATATTTGCTATTACAAGTTCTACGTTTTTGTGCATTTATTATTGTTGTATTATACTATTTTAATTTTTTTCATCAATGGAAATAAACGATAAAATAAAAAATAATTTTTTAACTAAAATAATTTTGATGCTGGAAGAAGTTACAGGTTGATTGGGGTTTTCAAATCAAACAAAAAATTTAACAAATTAAAGTTTTTATTTGATTTGAAAACCCCAATCAACCTGTAACTCCTTCCATCATCAACTAAGTTGTGGGTGAGAGTATTTTCCTATTTAAAATTACTTTTTTAACTAATTAATTAATAGATCAACACCCTTTCTTTCAGCCGTTCATTAGATTATAAAGAAGGTAAATTTACTAGAAAATTTCAGTGCAATTGGTATACTAATTTTTGTGTCTTACTGGTTGCGATAAGTGAATTAAAAAGTTTTGTTTTACTTATGTAATTTTTGGCGAAAGAAAAGTATGTTGATGAATTGTCGACAATAAAAAATTTTATAAGGAAAGCAGAAAAACATTCTACATTCAACAATATTTTCTTTGAGAAATCAAGAAAAATTTCATGTTTTGGGTAAATTGGAATTGAATAATGTGATCTCAAAAAGTTGACAACTTGCTGCCCTAATACATAATGAAAAAGTCAGTATAAATAGACGTTTACTAGTACGTTTAATCCATGTTGTTTGTTTTTTTAGTAAGCAATAAATTACTTTTTGTGGACATCGAGAAAATAATGAATTTTTAAATAAAGGGAATATTTTGAATTACTAGAACCACTTGCACAAGAAGAGCAGTTGCTTAAAGAACACTTTTTGTTAAAGGAATATCTAAGAAGATACAAAATGATTTAATGAAGTGTGTAACTTCAGTTTTAAACTCAAGAATTATTATGTACATTATTTACATACATTATGTATCTACATAGTTAATAAGTAAATACTGTTATTATTACTTTTTAATACTTTAGATTTCCAGTCTCCCCAAATTACTTACTCACGGACCGCCACTGCTAATAACCTCTCATATAAAAACGAAATGTCAATTATTTAAAACATATTACCTCAAGTGGGTAGAACAGGTAGGAGACAAAAAATTCATAAAAATAAACAAACGGAAACCCTGTATATTTCCAAAAATTTACATAGTGAAGAAGTAGCTATACTTGTTAACAAAGAAAGAAAACATGTTATCTCTAAGTTCTAAGGTGTAATCTAGTATTGGTCCTGAAAGTGTCACAAAGATACAGTCTACAAATTACCCAAACCTACGCACCAACTAGCACCGCAGAAGATAAATATGTATATAGAACAGTTTTACAAAGACATCACAAAAGCACAAACATTTGAAAAGTTCTATTTCTGTCTGATAATTGAATATTTTGACGCCAAATTAAGGAAATAAGTTCAACACGCGAAGAGCACTGCTATCACTGCTAAATTATCTACAGTGTAAAAAGTTATACTGCATAAATTTCTACATCAAAAAATCACCAAATAAAAAATATACGTAGAAAAGTCCCTATAGAAAGACAAAGGATGAAATAGCTTTTATAACATCAAATAAAAAAGATATCGTAAGGATTTAGACAGAAAAATCTTTTTGATAAATTTAGAAAACCTCGAATTAAATGAAAACATTACAAAATATACAAACAGCAGTAAAAAGTAATTAGTAAGGAAACAAAACATCTGATAGAAATAAAGAATGAAAGAAGAAAATTGAAAAGGGAATCGATGGATTATAGAAACATAAATAAATATGTAAAATCATGTATCAGAAGAGATATAAGAAATTACAATAGTAAATTGGTCAAAGAATAAAAATTAATAGAAATATTGTTACGAAGCAATGATTAATTATATTTGATGACTAATGTATCACGTCATATTATATGATGAGTCATACATAATAACATCGCTGTCATTCAAATATTGTTTAGTTTGCAGTTTCGAAATCTATAGAAATGTATACAAATTCTATGGAAGTTTCTGGAAAGCTGCATTTAGATATAAAAACAGATGATTTCTTGTGACAGAATGAATTCCGGTTTGAACTTACAAGTGTTAACATAAATAAAGTGTAAAAAATAGTGAGGTGATTGGACCTATATACATAATGAAGCATCTTAAGATATTGCGATGATATTTTTTAATAGAAAGAGGGTAATTGTTCGCACGCTGTTATCAAAGCGCGCGTTTTTAAATCATTGAATGTATGACCGAAACAAAACTTCATTTACATCTCTCACAATACAAAATTTTTTTAAATGTTTAATGCAGATTACGTAAAATCTTTGCATTAGCTACGGTATGACATATTTGAAAATGTTAATAATTCTTCCTATTTGATATAAAAGATTTATTAATTAAATAAAAATATATATTTTTTATCAAAACATTTTAAAAATTATATCAAGGTGTTCAAACAATTATCCTCTCTCTATTAAAAAAAAATCATCGTAATATCTTAAGCCAATTTTTTGCTGTAAGTGAAGTTTTGAAATAGGTTCAAAAATCGCACCCGTAATATTTACAATTGTATTGATTATTTGCAAAAAAAAAAGCAATTTTCTATTAAATTAAATATTTAATTCTTTAGAACTTATAGCATTATTAACTTCTAATCATCACTGATGAAAATCAAAAGTTCAGCTTAACAGATTGTTTTCGACTTGACTCGTTGATAGTTGCTGAATACAGCTATATAAAAAAACTAAACAATCAGTCATAAAAATGATATGTTATAATTAATATAAGTTAAGAAAATAATAGAAAAAACTTACTAAAAAATAGTAAAACAAAAGTAAAACAAAAATTTAGGCGGTCTTTTACAGTTATGAGCTCCGCCCCAATGCGAGGTTTACCGCACGTTAGTACCGCCACTGTTATTGATTACCAAAAACACAAATTTTAAAAGTACGACGACCCTGTAATGTACCTTTGAAGTAGGATACACAAACTCATACAGCTTCATATGGTTGCATAACATATTACTTGGTAGTCTAAAATTAACTGTCAACCGTGTGTACACGTGTTTATGTTGTTCCTTTGATTCGGGGGTCTTCATTTCAAAACAATCAACTTAATAGTGTCTTTTATGTAAGTGGAATTAAATTAAAGGATCGCTTTCAAATTATATATTAAAATACATAATAATGCGCATATTTTATAGTACATAAACAGCACCAGGAGCTTGTAAAACATTTTAAAATTATTAATATTATTGTTATCTAATCATTTTTTTATTATTTAATTATTTTAGTATCTATTATGCACCTAATCATTTTATTAAACTGGAATAAAACACATTTAAAAAAACATATCCAACATTAATACGAAATACAACTTTTAATTACATCATGTGTATTTTTGACCTTTAAAAATGGCTTGAAGAATCCAAATTTCAGCTTCACATTTTATTATCACAAAGTGTTGGTTATTTATTGTGGTGAAACTTTTAATTCCTACGCTATTTCTGATCGGCACCGTTAGCGCTACATTTTTCTCTGCAAATCCTGTAACTCCTTCATACATAAAAAGATGCAATGGTACCTGCGAATTGTTACTCAAAGCGTACAAAACCAATTCTTTGGTGGGCAATTCAGAAAATTCAATTTTAAGTATTTGGTTTAAGATAAATTCTTGTGAAGTAACAAATCTATTGGTCGTTAAATTAAACCTGGAACAAATTTTTCAAGATCCGTTTGTGATTTATGCAAATATTTACTTTCTAATATCGAGCAATTCTGCTTCCGTGCATTCCGCATTTGAAGGATGTACGGAAATAATGGCTAAATAATGAACACCTTGAAATGAAATTATTGACATATCCTTTGGGTTTAAAACAAAAATAGTTTGAATAGAATCGAATTCGTGTGTGAGTGTGTTGTATTGCCAAATTGACACCGAAGGATTTTCGTTTTCATGCCCCTTACTTAAAATGAAAATGTATGGCACGCCTCTGATTATAGATGTTAAAGCCTAAAACACACAATAATGGAATTATATATAGTTTTCATACTAGGCCAAATTCTGATCACACCTTAACTGCATTTGGTTGGTCTATTACTCGTACATGTTCTGTTATTCCCCAACTATTAGCACTTCCACAAAACATTTGAGCTTTTGTTTCAAATAAAACTAACAGACATTCTTTGTGTTGATCAGGAATACTTAAAGCTACAACCGACTGGGAACCATTATGAAAAATCGACGGTACTAATTGTCTAATTTTGTTCTTGTTTATTTGATAAATTCCTCCTTCGAATTGTTTGGAATTGGATGCTAAAAAATTATTTATGTTATTTTAACGTTTTTACATAAAATCAATTAGTTACTGTTGGATCTAATTTGGTGCTCCATATACCAACAATTGACCCCATTTAAAGTGATTTGCTTTACGTAAATTAATTTTTTTTTCACGTATATTGTTTCCAGTCCTGAAAATAATTTTTTATATTTTTTCAATATAATATTATAAATATTAGTAGTATTGTATATTGTCGAAATGATTTTGGCCGCCCCTGTTTGTAAATTGTGAATATTTTGGTAATTTTAAAATTTGAATTAGGCGGTTAAAGCTTTAAAAATCTAATTTTGGCGGAAGTTTTAATAGAGTGGGTGAGTTTTTGCCAAAAATATCCGCAAGGGCGGATGTGATTTTTGGCTCTTAAATTTTTGTACGAATAATTTTTTTAGATTGCAGATTTTTTCTGAAAATATTGTGATTTAATTTGATAATTAATTAATGGTCGTAGTTAGAATTGTTTTTATTGAGAGTTTTTGGATTTTATTTTTATTAATAAAGAAACAAATTTTTTTTTGATAAATGGTATTTTTTATTGGAGATTGTGAGATTGAGTTTTAAAGTGAAAATTATTTTAATTTTAAAATTAAAATAAGACGTAAAAAAGACGACGTGTGGTCGCGAAGATATCGCACTTGATTTGATAAGTGAAAGTTATAAGTTCGATCTTCGAGGCGAATATAAAATTTTTAAAGTTAAAATAATTTCGATTAGTACTAATTTTAGTACTAATATTTATATTTTTTTGCAAGCTTTGAACCGACCACTTGAGACAGTCTTATCTCCTGCATTTAGAGGCAAGCTGAGGTACTTAAAGGGCAGTGAAAATTCATATTTTCATGATTATCACTGCAATATATTTACCAGGATCCATATTAAATCGTTGGATATTTTCATCCCAAACTTGAAATATTATGGAATAATTTTGATCATCCATGTAAAAGCATGCTACATTTTGGAGTTTTCTATTTATGAACTGAAGTGGATAAATGTAGGATATAGATTCGTATTTTTCTACTTTTTCATAATAATCTAAGTAAAATGCTTGAGCTGAAAGAAAAATTTAATTAATTTCGGTCCACAGCTGCATATATTTCTAACATTTCTAATTCTAAATATAATTTAACGTTGATTTCAAAATATATTAAAATAATTTTTTTAAGATGGATTAAGTTTTTACAAAGCAGATTTCATACCTTTCAGCGATTCTGTGATATATACGGTATCATTGAACAAATTATCATAAATATTCTCATAGTAATTGACAGCACTTGTTGTAGTAATGTTGGATATCAATTGGTCCACGTTAACACCATCGTACCTTTTTTTAATGTTAACATTTTTGGCTTTCAGCTCCGCATCAATTTGTATCGGACTATTAAATACAACGTCAGTATTTTTGTAAACCTACCAAAAAAAGCAATTTGTAATAGCTATAAAATAATTTCTATTAGTTTCTGAATAAAATGAAATATTTTACTTTGCCGTACTCAGTGAGAAAATGCGCTTTTTACCTGATTCAATTAATTATTTATTAAAAAATCTTACTATTTCAAAAACTAACAGAAAATGTAGTACTGAATTTTTCTAACAAATTAATACCTGATAGTACACTAAGTCATGCACGTTAACACCGTTGAGCAATCCGTTTAATTTTACGGAAGCTAATTTTACTGGATTTTTGTAAAATGTTTTTTGCCCACTTATTACTTGATTACCTGATTTTAACATGACATTTTTTTCATCAAATGTCAAATTATTTATAGGGCATTTTGTGCTACAAAAATTATTATATTAAAAATAAGTTTAATAAACGCAGATTTCCTTACTTGAGGTCGCCCAAAAATTTGGAGTGATTCAAAAATTTGATTTTTCCTGGTACGTAAAAACGTCCGTTCTTCAAAACACAAGATCCCATCCACTTGAAGAAATCGACATTTTGTATATTTGTCGGTTTATCCATTTTTATTTTGTAAGTGTTAACATCTCTTATTGTTTTCTTACCGGTGACCATATTATATTTATCATATCTCATAACATCCGTTGACAAATTTAAACTGTTAACTAAATAATCTCCATTTACATCTAGAAAGTTATGGTTAATAAATTAAGATGTTAATAATTTTACGGAACTGAGCTACTTAATATCTCGCAAATGTCCAAAACTATCCGCATCTCAAAAATTTGCTGAAAATTGTCCAAGAGAACGGTACGGGTAAACTCATCCAAATTGATCGAACCAATTTCACCATTCACTAAAGCTGTTTGGGCACTAATATTTTTCTCGAAAATAACATCATCTCTTAATTCAAATTTTGCCGTAACTGTTTGATCTCGTGTTTTGCTAAAGTAATTTTGAGCGATTACTTGAGTTTTTATGTTATCTAGGTGACCCTAAAATGACGTTTTAAAATCATTGCAATATTTTTTTAATTTTCATACTTCTACTGTGAGATCGTCCTTAAATTCTATTTTATCAAACTCCAAGGTGCTGGATATTGAAGCTTCTGTATCTGTGAACCACGTATTGTTCAAAATATACGGCACCGAATACTTATTAATGTGGACAATCTCGGGTGATTTCGAAAAATAAGCATTTCCTATAAAAACAATCCGGGAAAAACTTTTATAGCATACGAGGTAGATTGGTATTACCTTCAACGACTAAATTCCTTAACGGTTTTGAAGGACCACCGAAAACAAAGCTACAAAGTTGGTTAAAATTAAATTCAGAAATTAATTTATCAGAAAAGATTTCTCCATTCACATTGACATCATCCTTGAAAACAACCTTGTTCCCTAGAATTTGTTCGGTTTCCAGGTTGGACTGGACAATATCTTCCAGATCCAAAGATTCAAACAATCCTTCCAATTTTATTCCTTTTGGAGAAGTTACATTTTTTACTGTAAGAAAAAGTATAACCAGAAGAAAGCTTTTATCGAAATTAAGTACTCACAAAATCTTGCAGAATGGAAGTGAAACTGTTCGTCAATTTTCACCGTATTATTATCAAGGTCTTCAATTTCGATTTCGTTAATCAAGTGTGAATCAATAAATAGTTTACCCTTAATTATCATTTTCGTAATATTTTGGGGACTCACTACATCTTTATCTTTCTGCTCCATCAGCTGATTACCAAATTTTTCGGCCGGTATACCATTAAAATTATTATTAAATACGATATTTTTTATGCTAGCATTTCCACGCAAAACCAGGTATTGTTCAAACTCAAATGTAATATTATTGTTTAATATATCCCTCAAATAGTGCAAATTATAATTTTCTATGTGCAAATTTTCAATTTCTAAATTCACGAAATTTAAATTTGTCGATTTGATGGATTTGTTATGTAAAGCCGTGTCGTCGATAATTTTGCTGAAATTATACCCATTTATGAGTGAATTGCAAAATAATGATGTTGTCTCCAATTTAGTAAATTTAGACGAATTTGTAATAACAGTTGTTCCAGGAATGAGCTGATATCCATCCGTTGTTATAACATCATCCCATATTTTATCTTGAAATTTGGTTTTGATGTTAGCAACTCTAAAAATAATCAGGGGCTGTATTCCAAAAATTCTGGAAAACTAAATTTTAAATACCTATTAGCAACGATATTGTCGAAATGGATTTTCCCAGTTAACGTTTGATTTCCATAAATATTCAGAATTGCCAAATCATAATCTCGGTAGTTGATTTCATTGATATAGTACAATCTTGTGGAACCGGTAACGGTTAAATTTTGAGTAAACGTTTTCCGACCTGATATTACTTGTTGATCATTTGTTCCTGTTATTATGAACGTTGTTACATCAACATCATTAATTTCATCTGCAAAAATTTCGGGCACCTAAAAAAAGTCTTATGATCACGTAAAATAATAATAAAACTTCGTCGTTACATTTAACTGCTGGGAAAAATGCAAATGAACAGGAACAACGGAATCGTTAATTTTTAATCCTTTTTCCTGTAATCGTTTAACTGATAAATGCGGTTGAGAAGTTAACATGTCGGGCACCCTCATCGTTTCCTTGACTTTTATTCCGGCATTGATAAAGTAATCGCCGCTCAAAACAAGAGTTTTATTAATTTCTTTAACTGGGCTAAAGGCGTGCGGTAAGATGTCATTTATCGATCCCGTTATATTGATGTTATTGATGAATTCCATAAAGTACATCGTTTTAGAACCGCTTATGTGCTGAACGTAATCCACATTGCTCATTAACATTTGGAAATGACCATCAATCACCTCGATGTTATTCAACTTATTGGTAATAAATAATTTCTGCGCAGTGAAGTTAGCAGAAAAATGTGTGTTTCTCGGGAACTCATAGTTTCCTCCGTTTATTAAAAAGAAATCTTCGGGAAAACGTTTCTCCGATAACATTTTCAAGTTAACGTTGTTTACACTTAAAAATTCAAAGTCGAACAGTGCTGTTATGGTTTGGTTTCCGTATATCTTCAAAGCATGTGTGTTCAAGGAAGGAATATCGACATTATTTATTAACCCATGAAGAATAACATTACTTATATTGAAGCTGTTATAAATTAATGGTTCTGTGTCGGAAAGATCAAATTGGGATATATTTTTGTCGTTGATTACTTTTGCCATCATTGTATCAGCATCCAAAGAGTCGACCATCAATTTATTAAAGGATTGATCACCCTTCTTAAGTAATACGTTTTTGAAATTCAAATCGATTCCGTTTAAGAATCCATCTATACGTAAACCGTGATGAAAGGTGGCATTACCAGTAACAACAATATCGTGGATTTTAGATTCGTCAAAGTTGCGCCAATTTGTGATATTTAGTGGAAAATGATGTTGTATTGTAATTGTATCAAAAGTAAGGGCTTCTGCTTGGAAACCATTTTCAATGTCCAAAACGTTATTTAATAGATCATCGACTGCCATGTCGTTTAGGTTGGTACTATAAATTGAACCAAACTCTTGGCAATGGTTATTAATTACAATAGTTTCCACTTTCAAGCTTTGGAAAGTTATATTTTCGCATCTTTGCAATAAAGATTGAAGTTGTTGTTCAATTTTATCAAAATCTTGGTCATACAGCCGAACATCATTTTGTAAATCCTTCACTGTATTTTCATCCGTATCAAAATTCACCTAAAATAATAGTTAATGATAAATTTGACCACTTATGGGTTCAAACTAGTCAAAAAATAGTTAAAAATCACCTCTGGGTAACTTAGAAAGCTTTCACGTTTTATTCGACTGTAATTTCCAAAAACTTGACGAAACCAAACGTCATCTTTGGGTGTCTTACCATAAAGATCAAGATCGTATGATTCGGATTTCTTAACCTGCGTTTCACACCAAGACAGCATCTCATTTTGAAAGTCGCTTAACATATTTTTATGAACAAACTTTGGTTCAAAAATATTGCTTAAATCGCCACCATCATTTTCGCTCATTACAACTTGAAAACAATTTTTTTTTTTTGATCAAAAATTTTTTTCTTCTTACACTTACCTATTACTGGCTTTCCTTCTATTACGTAATGACTCATCTTACTGACACCCACATTGAATGTTCCACTAGTGTACTGTACCACAGATTCTACAAATTGCCATCCATTGTACTGAAATGACTTGATACCTTCGAATTTACACGATACCATTAAAAGAAATTCGTTATTTATGCCCTTAAATATTATTAAAGTATTAATTTAGCTGCACTAAAAATTGATGAATAATTTCATACTATTCATGAAAAACATCATTGAATTTATGAATTTATTCATCAATATGATGAAATTTTAATAGAAATTATCTAAAAATTTATTAAAGCACGTGACATTGTTTAGATTAGACATTATTTTTCGTTTTTCTTAGTTATAATACGACTGAAGATCGAAAATAATCGCGAAATAGATCCTTATTATATCGCATTACTAAAATTTTATTTTAAATTTAATCATAATTTTGTTAATCGTAATTTGTTATTTTTTCAAACATTCTTAGTCTATTTTTATTTATAAATTTTTTTCCCGTTTATTCAAGTATTCTAAATCCAAACCTGTTAAATGTAATAAATGAATGTATTTTTTATTGTTTTTAAAAAAATATTTTTCTTCATTACTAAATACTTACAAGTAATGTTCATTCCTTGGCGGTTAAAATTTATTATTTTAACGTTTTTGTTTAGTTTGTTTAATTTTATAAAAATTAAAACTTAATTATTAAAATTAAACCAAAAAGGACTCTAAAAAGGTTTTTTTTTAATTCTTTATTTAAAAACTTCTTTAGTTTGTCTTCGTTTTTATTGTGTAAAACCTCAAACTCACGTTATCTGCGGCGCGGCACCTCTGATAAATACCCCCCCCCTCCAGTATAAATTTTGGATTCAAAGGAGTCTATATGTTACGGAAAAAGTACGTAACTGGAAAATGTATATTATAATTAAATTATACACATTAAGGGGTTCAAATTTTATTAGTTTTAGAATTCCCAAATTTTTCGAAATTAAATATTTTAAAACATGGATTTCAATTTCTGAAATTAATATTTTATATAATAAATTAATTATTTTGTAGTTAGTAATTTGTTTTTTTATGTTTAGCTTTACTTAATGATAAATGATAAAACATTAGCTATTTATGTGCCACCTCCTGAAAGTGCATGCTTTTGGTATGAGCGTGGAAAATTATAGACTGAGGCGTAGCGTATAACCATGCAAATGCCAAAAACGCACTTTAAGGACAAGGTGCATACACTATTTTATGTGTAATCGGAATAAAATACACACTTTCTACAAAAAATGGACGATAACAATAATATTATACGGAATAATTTAACGTTATACATACTATAATGATCAAGTTGGTAAGCAATAAAATAATTGAAATTAAAAAATACGTCAATAATTTCTTTTAATTAGCAATAACTCAAGAACGAAGCTAGATATCTAAAATCTGAGCAAAAACTTTCCCCCCCCCCCTCGTCTCGTATTCATCCCCGGTGAATTATCGGTAGGAAGGCATATGCAAAAATTCAGATCGATCGCGCGCAAGAATTCTTCTGTCAAAACAATCTTCTGTTAAACTATTTTGCAAAATGGGTTATCTTAAAACTTAATTCTTTGAATTAGCAATAACTCAAGAACGGAGCTAGATATCTAAAATCTGAGCAAAAAACTCCCCTCTCCCACCTCGTTTCGTACTCACCCTCGCTGAATTTTCGGTAGGAAGGCATATGCAAAAATTCAGATCGATCGCGCGCAAAAGTTCTTCTGTCAAAAAACATTTGAAGTGGTCACATGCCTGTACTAAAAAGTAAAATATCACGTGTCCATACTGAAAACCGCCACTTTCAGTATTGTTTTGTATATTTGAAAATTGACATTATAGTACAATTGCACATAAAATACTTTTCCCAACATTGCTTGGTATATGTGCAGATTTTCGTAATTCTATTGGGAAAAGAACATTCTATGTATATGATATTTACCATAAGCGATGACATTTACCGGAAAATGTGCACTTTTACCGGTATAGTACTTTTTCCGTACGACACTGGCGCACACAAGAATTAACGAGATTCTTAGTTTACATTTTCAAATCTTTTAATAAAATTATTCTTGTTAAAAATACATAAATATAAAATATTACATTTGGAAATTGCGGAATTAAGTTCAATATAATAAAAATTTACAAATGCAAGTCAGCCTGCCTTTCCCTCCTCAACCCCGAAAAGATATACACGATACATTGATTATAACCCTTTCACAATTTTCCGAAGCATTGGAAAAACCCAAAAGAAAATGAGAAATAATAGTTTTTTTTTAAGTTTTTTTGGAAGTGGAAGCAAGTTTTTTTAGGAAAACCTGGTCACTAAAAATGTGTTTTGTTATCAAATACAACTAAAAATTTATTTTAGTTAGTTCTTTCAAAAATTCAAGTGTTTGGAACAACTTTTATCATTAAATCTGAAAACCTACTTGTGATTCTCCCCTCCTTCTCCCTAACGTAACTACGATATTAAATTAATAAATTTAATTAGCGTGTTTTTATTTTTTGCAATCGTCTAAAATATCAACCACTGAAGATATCATTTTCAAATGCCGCACCAATATTTATTTAAAAATACATTTGTTAGTTTTTAAAAATGATTTTTTGAATTGCAAGGTACGAGTACAATTTAATTTTCAACAAAATAGTGAAAGGGAAGAAATGTAATCTACCCTTTTTATTCTCTCAATTCTGAACCTAAACTGCTGGCTATTTTTGGTAATAAGATTTTTTGCGATTTCAATAACAAAGTGCGGGAAGAATGCAATTCATATTATACTGTATTATATAAAAAGGCATTTTTGTCTGCCTTTCATTACGTACAAATCTCCGATTGGTTGATTTTAAGTCACTAACCTAAAAATACTGCGAGGTTACGGGACGGGAATGGTGAATCAGTGCGGCCTTCAGGCCGCACCACCTGGGCAATCGAATTTCATACCAACCACTAGTTTTAATATAAGTTATCTATATTTAATTTAAATTGTAAAATTTTCAGTGCTATGGGAAAATTTAAAACGTCATAAGAAAACTAGACTTTTTCTCACAATAAAATCCGAAAATAACAGGCTCAAACGATGCTTCACAAATTCTAAACTGGTGGGGTCATTGACATGCACCTACAGAATTTTATAGATATCCTAAAAATGTTTGTAAAATTTGAAAGATGACATTATAATGGATTGATTGGTTAGATTGCGGCATCGCTACTGCTAACATAACGTGATTGTTCACCCTGTTTTCAGCGGGACAGTCCCGTTTTCAGGCTATGTGTCCGCTTTGACAAAACAAAGCATACTAGCAAGCAATTGGTAAATGAGTTAAAAAAAAAGCTCACCAGACTATAGATTAATTTCAGTTTTTATCTTATACGAATTTTTTAGTATTCATTTTCACAAAAAACCGGAGAACTTATTCAAATCCCGCTAATAAGTTAATAATTTATCGGCGCACCGCTCTGAAAGAAAAAATAAAAATGATCATGTTATAAATTTATTTAAAATAGGAATTCCACGTAATTTTGGAGTTCGGTTGCGCTTAGGGAAATTTTTAATTTTTTAATTTACTCCGCGATCTGCGTTTTCTAGGTCTGCATTTGTTAGTGGAATTTAGGTCCAAAAATTTTTTAATAAAATAAAAACATGACAGGCGGGGTTAATCTTATGAAAATAGCCAATCGAATGTACGATTGCAGTTTTTGGCCGTTTTTCCGCTTATTTTTAGATGGTCCTCAAAATTTAATTTTTATATTATTATTTGTAATTTAATTATGCCAAATTCTACTATATTAAATTATTTTTAAATCCGTAATGCACTGTAACGTCCTACTCCCTTTCTACCATTATATTTAATATTAAACTAAATTAAATTAAAATAATAAGTAAGATTTATTTATTTACTTTAAAATTAACATTTTAGAAAAACAATAAAATTTGTTTATGATAACAACGCGTTTGATAGTGAGGTGTCACACTTGAACTGAAATTAAAATTTACCTTTGAATTTACATTGCATTTCTATAGTTATTAATTTAATTTAAAATTATTGGAATTTTTATTAAATGTGCTGTAACCTGAGTAGAGTGTATCACAGTATCACACACAAAAAAAGTATATAATTTTTTTCAAATAAAACATACACAAGCCTTTAGCTACTCAATACAAAGCCAGTCAATTATTGTGGGGCAGGGGAGTAATTAATTAACCTTTTTAAATTTATAACAAAAACTCTTACCAAAAAATTTAAAAATCAATTGTAATAATACAAAAAATAAGAAACCATTAATAAATTATCGGGGGGGGGGGGGGGGCACCTATTATCTACTTTTTTTACTAATTCAACCATCAGAAAGTATATTATACAATATAAACGTAACTTCTTTTACAGCAATTTAAAATTCTTTAAAACTGTCGGGCGCATGAGCTACGATAAAATTCATATGCTAAAACTGCACAATTTCAAATTATTGTAAAACAAAGAAATAAAACTATTATAACTTGCGACTTCGGTTACAAAATAAAACTATTCCAAACTTGTGGGAATAATTTAAGGTATTTTTTTACTTTTATATTGCAACTGTGGTCTAATGATGGTTAAATAACCAAAATCTGCCGGCAAAAACTTGATGTTTTTTATTATATCTATTATAATATTGACCTAGAATTTGTAATTTATTAAATTATACTCTAAATGTAAATTATTTCGTTTGTAGAAAAAATTTCAAAAATATTAATTATTAGGAAATGCATCCGATACATCAAACCAAAAGTTAGCATTTAATCCGTTGAAGCAAAAGTCTATACTACGCACCGATTTAATTAATAAAATTTAAAAATGTTGAACTTTTGTTTATTTTACTAAAGCTTCTGTACTCGGCTTCGCCCGGTTCAAATGTTCCTATTTCGAGAATTCTTACCCTAACTTCGGAATGAAAATTGAAAACTATCTCACAAAATAGGATATGTAGTTTTCATGCCAAAAATGTTGATCAAATGAAACTTACCGAAACAGGTAACCATTCCAAAGCGCCACTTAAAATAATATTTTGAAAAGGTATGAAGTAATCATCGACATATTTATAAATAATAGAACCCGTGTCGTAGTTAGGATTACCAGCAACATCTAAAACAAACTTTTAATTATGTATTATCAATTCATCCTATTGCTTCACACCTATTTCAAAAAAATTTGCGAAAACAATGAAACTTTCTTCCATGTTTTCTTTTCTGAAAGAAAAATGTTTAACATCGGTAGCAGCATTCGTTAAAATTTTTTGATGTAGTTCAAACTTTTCTGAATTTAAATTAAATTTATAAATTTCTGAATGTGTCTTTGTATTGTCTACAAATAGAATAATTATGGTAACAATATTTACGACCCAGATACTGAATTTTTACTTAAATCATCTTGGTATTTTGCAATTGCTAAAAAGTGAGAATTTCCAATCGAAAATGGAGTTATTTTTCGACTTCCGTACATGGATATAGCGTCTGTGTTATCGAAATAACTTCCTAACCATTTGTATATTAAAATTTTAACGTCCTGTGAATTTTCTGGTGTGGATTGTACAAGTGCCATATAAATTTCTTTGTCTTGTTCCCTTAAAAAAAAGTTTTAATCGGCGAACAAGTAAAAATAACTGTTAAGTTACCATAATAATACGTCATTTGCATTATTTAGATTTTGAATTTTGACTAAATTCTCATTAGCTGTAAATTTATAGACCCCTAATTTATCGTTAAAGATGTCTTCAGAATTATTTTCAATTATAATAAAATAGGTAAATTCCAACGTGGATAATATCGCTAACTTGACATCATGTTTAAATGGATATATTTGGTGTAATTCGGATGGATTGTAATTCTAAAATTGCAAAAAAAATTTGTTCCGCCCTGTACTTATGTTGGCTTTACTGCTTTATTGATTTTATATTTTATAAGAACTAAACCTGTCTATCAAAACAATATGTTCATAAACAAATATTAAGTATAGTAATGTGTTAATTTTTTTTCAAAATTAAAATTTTTGTCTTACGTTTAATTTGTAAATGATAAGCTCGGTGGAATTGACATTTTCGTCCAGCACTGCCATGTACCATAACCTGTTCGTTTCGTACTGATTTTGAAATAACACAATATCCTTTGGGTGATTTTCGGCAACATTAAGTTTTTCTTCAAAACCATTCAAAATATGTACACCTAAAATATTAAAATTACTTCGTTTATTTGCAGGCTGTCTCCAATGGAAGCATCAAGTATGTCAAATAATATAAACGAGAAAAAACTTCGTGAAAACTTGCAAACGCAACTTGGTGAACTGGAAATGTTACAATCCATGTTCTACAATCCAGGAGAGATCCGGATTGACGATATGACCGCATTGAAAAGTATAACCAATTTTGTGAACGGCGAGACAGAAGATTTGCCTCAATTTTTGGATATAACATTTAATCTAATTATTGATTCCGTAAAATTGGAGATGTGTGTGAATTTGTCTCACGAGTATCCAGAGGCTGAGCCTGATATTTATGTTAGATGTGACAAAATGAATCGCAGTAGTCACGCAAAATTAAATCGAGATTTGAACGATTATGTTCTGAAATTGGAGAGATTTGAACCGTGCATTTTTTCCGCAATTTCCTGGCTGCAAGACAATGCTAGTCAATATGTTACGCTTCAAGCAGAAGAAGTGATCGAGAAGGTGGAAAAAAATGATAATCTTGTTAGGTATTGGATATACTCGCATCATATTTATAGCAAAACTAAAAGGAGGGAAATATTAAATTTAGCCAACAATTTGAAAATCACTGGATTTTGTTTGCCCGGAAAACCGGGAATTATTTGTATCGAAGGTTCTGCAAATGATTGTAATGAATGGTGGCAAACCATAAAATCAATGAATTGGAAACGAATATTCTGTAAATATACCGAAGATGGTGGTAAAAATAGAAACACTTTTTTGAAATTCGACCATTTCGAAGAAAAAGTTTTTCAAAATAATAGCATTAAGTGTAATCACATGGATATGGGAGAATTATTTAAGTTTTTGGAAGTTCACAAGTGTGGATATGTTTTTAAGGAGTTATTTGGCGTAGAAGCTAAAACTAGCACATAAAAAATTTACTAACCTATATCGTCTCTCACAAATGAGGGCTCTTTTAAACTTCGTCTAGTCACTTTATGTTCAAATTTTCCATGTGTTTGCTTCATCAGCGAAATAAAATTTGAAGTTTGTGCATCTATGAATTGTTTTGAAAAATCATCCAAGCCTTCATCTGTAAAAATTTTTGATAATTATATTATATATGTAAATAATTAGCGTAATTTGTAAATACCTTTTAAAGAAATACTTTCGCCCAGATTTTCAAAAAAATTATTTGTAAGATATTCTACATTCACTTGTATGTCACTTTTCGTTGAATCACATAAAACGATATTGTAATATAATAATTGTGTAATTAATAAATATTTTATAATTAGGTGCATATTTACAATTTTAAGTACATTTATTCACTTTTCTGTACAATACACATTGATAGATAAATAATAAATTTTATAATTTTTTAAATAATCTACACCTGTGTATCAATTTATTTAACCTTCATTGAATTTTGTTTACAGGAAGTTTCAAAAATTAATTATTGAACTAAAATCTTTTAAAAAAATAATTATTTAATTCTAGTGGCTGACTTTGTTGTCCGGTAACCGGGAGGTCTAGGAGGGTAGAATAAAAGATTAATTATTTTAATTCTCGAATTAAGTCACCAATTTGGTGATTGAATCACCAAAAACCTAAAATACTCCTGCATTATACTGCCGTTACTCGAGCCGTTAAATGTGAGAGCAATGTGGTTAGCACTGCGTTTCTACTGCTTATTGGTTCTTCCAAAGTACTCACTAAGAAGCTAAAATCCCAAGACATCGCCTGGCAGTTTGACTACACATATGTACATCGACTTAACGTAAAAAAATTTAAATATATTTTATTGTTGTAACAATTTAAAAATAAAAACTTAAATAAGTTTCAAATACATTAAACCAATAAAGACATATTTGGAACTGGTATACTTAGTTATGACTTAGGTACCTTCACTAATAGCGTGATTAAATATTCAATATTTTAATTATTTTTCAGAAATCCCCCCCCTCTTATAAAGATATGATCCCCCCCTGTCCTCGAGTGATGTAAATGTCATAATTAACTATTGCCCGGTTTTAGGTCAGTTAAATCGACCACCCTAAATTTCTTCGCGATTTTAAATTTTTCTGTTAAATTTCCTCGATAAGATGTACATTCATAAAATAGGTGACGCAAAATTTCGCCTTTTTGTAACCCCCCCCCCCTTTGTCACATTTTTTTGAAGCTTTTCACAAAGTTAACCCCCCCCCCCCATAAAGAATTTGTTTCGATTAATAACACAAATATTTATAATTTAAAATATTTATTACTTCGATAATAATACAAATTTTGATCAAGAAATGTCATAAAACTATCAATCGACAAATAAACAAATAATATTTTTATTTGTTCAATAAACAGCATAAAACAGCAGTAAACATCAAAATAAATTGTAGCTATTCAGACCACATACATAAATAAATAGAATAATAATATAATAATAAAATATAAAAACGAATGCCTTTTTAACAATAAAATAAAATTAAAAAACTAACAAGTTAAGAAAAATGAAAATAAAACTGATAAATTGCGCGAACGTCACGTTTCCTTAGACCCCCTGTCACATATCGTCAGGTTAAGCAATACACCCCCCTTTTTTGCTGACGTATTTCATGAATGACCCCTACGTAATTTTACAGCAATGTTGAATTTTACAATATAAGATGGTAATTGTACAGCCCCGTTAAAAATTACACCACTAATTCCTAATTTTTTCACCTCGAGATATCTCTAGAATACGAATCTATTCGATAAATAAACCAAGTAACCAATCAAATTTTTGAGTTATTTGGTTACTTAAACTGGATTTAGTTTGACGGACTGTAAACGTAGACGCACTGGATGCGTAACAAACGCACTGTAAAATGTCATTCAATTTATAAATCGACGTAACGGAACAAAAATAAATTTTAACTATAGTCGATCCAAGATTTGAATACTATAGGTAGCGCGTCGTTTGCAAAGTCTAATTTACATAAGGAAACTTCAGATAATTTAAAATAGCACTTGATCTTGTAGAAATATTAAATATTCACCACGAAACGTACTATAATTATAACTATTGGAATACTTATTATCTTGCGATGAAATGACAACTTCTAGAATTCTACTATCAGCTTAATTATTTTATTTATACACAAATTGTGCCTCCTGTCTAATAATAATTTCAAATTTAAATAAATGACAGCAGATAATTTCACTCAGAATTCTTTCTTTTGATTGGTCGGA
Source organism: Cantharis rustica (assembly GCA_911387805.1). Taxonomy (NCBI): domain Eukaryota; kingdom Metazoa; phylum Arthropoda; class Insecta; order Coleoptera; family Cantharidae; genus Cantharis; species Cantharis rustica. Next base: position 51,545,917 of record OU426878.1, on the reverse strand, counting down.
CGTAAGAAACGCACTGCAAGAGATGAAAGTTGGCAAACTCTGATGTTCCAGTCCATTTCGCTTACGTTTTGACATGCGCTTGCGTTTATTTATAAACAACTACACATAAATTGTATAATTGATCTTTTTGCAGTTAATGGAAAAATAACTTAAAATATGGAATTTTTTCAATTTTGTTTTGTATATTTTCTCTGATTTCTCATTATTTTTACGTTTTTCTTATATTAAATACGACCGATGATCAACAATAATTGTGAAATAAGGGCCTTTATATCGTATTACAAACTTTTTATTTTAAATTTTTATCATTTCTATAGTAACGTAATTTTTCAGAATTTTATTTCTTGTTTATTCAAATATTCTAAGTTCTAACGCATTAAATGTGAATTATTGTCATTTTTTAGTGTTTTTTTAAATATTATGTTTCTATGTAAGTATGTATTCTTTACTGAACAGTTAAAATTTCATTATTTTAACATTTGTTTAGTTTGATTATTTATTTTTGCAGTGCGTCTACGTTTACAGTCCGTCAAACTATAAATTAAGCTTTACTTACTCCATAATTGTCCTTTTTATATTCTGTTAATGAAATTAACGCAATGAGAAGAACGAACAATTAGCTAGAATGAGGCACCCTGTTTCTGAAAGGCTGTTTTTGAAATACCTTAAAAGCTCAGGGCTCCACTTTTCCAGACAAATATCTGCCCTACGTTTCCTGGATTAATCATATTGAGGGTTAGAAAAATGGTTGTTCAAAAGTGCGGTGGGTTCAGCATAACCCTTATACCCCCCCCCCCAAATTGATACGTATTTTTATGACTTAAACCATGTCTACGTACTTACCTTTAATTAACACCTACGCAAGGTAGCATATTATTTTAAAAGTAGACAATTCCTTTTTTTTTCGGTAAAATAAAAAATAAAATTACACTTTTTTTATAGTGAATAAACTCTTATAATATTATATTAAATTTCGGGTAACTTTCACGGATAAAATTCAATCGATCTTTTAAAATACGTCTTCATTTTAGCAGCTAGCCAATAAAATAGTAATTAATTGCAGGTATCGGGCGGCACTAAAGCACTTTACTATCGCTCATTAACGGTACCCCCGCCCCAATCAACTACAATTCAATAAAATAAATCCTGACATTTCGACATTATTTGCAAAAATATTTGAAATTAACAAATTGGTGAGTTTGCGTGTACTATTTTCAGTGCAAATAAAATTTAGCTACATCACGAATTTCAATCATTATCTGCTTAAAATGACGCGCATGAATGGATCAACGAGAATTATTTTAATAAAAGAATCACTAATAATTAATAATTGTTCTTCTCGACCCTGTATTATAAATTATTTCAATTCTTAAGTTTCAGTTTTTCTAAAACTATAATATTAAGTCGACAAAATATTGTTTTAAATATTGTAATTAATCTGCAAATATGTTTCTCTATATCAAGGTCCGAAAACTTTTAAACCAATATTTTGTCCACTTAGTTTTAGAAAATTTTATATACAGTGAAACCTTCGTTAACGGATACCTCCTGTAAACGGACACCTCTCTCAAGCTGACAACATAACGATGACGGATGATTTGAATATTAAATTTAATGTAAATCTAATTCCCTTGATCGGACACCTCTATTCAACGGACGCGGACAGCAAATATTGGAACCGTACATAAAAAAAAGCTCTTGAACCGACGCGAAAATACGGAAAACACGTAGAAGCTCAGAAAACATGGAGAATCACAGAAAACACGAGGGTAATACCAGATTCTAAGCATATTCGCGTGTTCGGTCCCGATTTAATGTAGTTTCGAAGTAATAGATGCGGCATTGTATGTCTCTGCTTCAACCCATTGTATGGGATTTATACTTCATAATCTTTTCTTAACCTAAAATTTCATTTAGACACGTGAACTCTTCTAGTTTGGTCATTTGGTAAGCGCAATATTTATTTTAAAGTTTGATTAGTTTCTTGATTTTTAAATTTAAAATTTTTCAATTTTGTTTGGTATATTTGCTCTCACTCGTTATTTTTACTGTTAAACATAACTGAGAATCGATAATAATCGTAAAATAGGGGCCTTTATATTATATTACAGGTTCTATAGCGTAAATTTTTTCAGAATTCTATTTTCTTGTTTATTTTAATATTCTAAGTTCAACCCTGTTAAATGTGAATTTTTGTCATTTTGGTTTCGTTAAATATTATGGTTCTTCGTAGTATGTATTATTTACTTCATAGTTAAAATTTTATTATTTTAACATTTTGTTAAGTTTGATTATTCTAGTTTTAGTTGTACAACAAGCGCATACATATATTATAACTGTATTGAGTTTTTATAAACATTTTTCGGGTTTATTTACTTTCGCCTTTGTATTTGTTTGTGATACCACAGTTGAAAGTGCAACCAATAATATGCCACCTAAAAGACATTTTTTGAGCTTAAAAGATAAAATCAATGTTATAAATTGTGCAGAAAAAATTGTGTCATAAATATTGTTAGTTTACAAGCATAAATTTAATCAATTTTACAAGTAAATGACGTGTGAATACGCACTGGAGAAAAAATAAAATAAATTAAGGAGAAAAAAATTACCAACGATGGGAATAGAACCGTAGACCTACTGGTTCCTAGTCTAGCTCGTTGTCGCCACGAAACTTATTGCTAATTATAATTACTTTACATCTAGTCTTCAAACTCCCTCGGTAATATTTTAAAGTCGATTTTCTCGAAAAATTCTGGCCCAATGGCTTTGGGGAATTGTTATTGGGGGTCTGACCTTCCAGCACAATAAGTGGCAAAAATTACAAAAATGCGGAGTTTGTATAATCTCCTTGTTAGAAGAACAAAGTAAACAACAATATTGGATTATTTATGAAAGATATAAACCAAATTTGAAATTGTTTTTGTATAATATTTTTATTTAATTGTAAGTTTGGCATTAATAAATATTCGTTTTAATGCATAATTTGAAATAATTAAATAATATTATACCCCCCTCTATTCAAAGGACACCTCCCTTAAACGAATATATTTTCCAGTACCATTGATGTCCGCCCAAGAGAGGATTCACTGTAAATTACTTTGTGTTTATGTGTTTCCATGTTTGTAAGATTTCTAAGAAATCAGTTTTGCTAGTAAGTTGTATTTTCGTTTTTTGATGAAGTTGAGATTATGACTGTTTTTTCTCTCTGTAGACTCTGATGAAGGCCTATAAATAAGGTTGAAACCAGTTAGTGGATATATCGAGTTTTACTTCAAGAACCCAAAAATCCTAATCCATCTTAAGAATTGAAATAAAAAAATCACTAGGTAACATGTAATCTAACAATCGCACGGGATTTGAAGGGAGTTTTTGGAGTGGATAGGTCTTTGAGCCCATGCAACTGGTAAAAGCATCCCTGAAGATCGCCCTAATCAAAAAGTATGTATCATTACAGCAGAAATATCATTAATGCATTCATGCGCGTTAGTGGTATTCAAAAAGTCAACTAAAAAAATCACTCGCTAACTTCAATGTACTGTTGGCTATATAGCATATAAAGATGATATTCGAATGGGTATCAGCTGTTGCATTGGGGGGGGGGGGGATATATAAAATAATGTGTTCCAATTAATGCCGCTCAATCTTATCTTACGTGGGTACTTCTTGCAGTAATTTTACGAATTTAAAATAAGATTTAAGAATATCTAGCATTTTGTAACAAATGGGAGGTCTATAATAATTCACGGCAAAAGCAAACGAGTTATTTCAGAAATATTAATAAGAGAAGGAAAACTCATAATTTCCTGAAAATCTTCGAACCCATTTTTCAACATATTTAGCACTAATTTTCAGTGATTTGATATATTAAGGAAATTCAAGCTTTTTCAATCATTCAACAATCCGATATTTTGTTGAACGAGTGAGTTTACATTATACAGTATACAGTATCGTAAGATTTAAAAAACTAATTTTTGCATGCGTCCGACGCCTTCAAACCGTTTCCAAGTAATTCAGAAGCTAAATTAATATTTCGTTGATAATTTCAATTTAGATTTCATGTAACAGCAAAAAATATTATGAATAGTTTATGTTTTTTGGTTTCAATTGAATTTTATTTCCATCACATTCAGTTAATCATTATTCCATTGGAAGTACGTAGCCCTGGCATTTCGGTGTAAATATACTACGGAGACATATTGTGCCGTTAAAGATTATATTACAGACGAAAGGTAATAATTAATAATCACACACATTGAATTCAATGTTATCGAATGAAGGTTTTCATCCAGTTTGGTATATTCATGAAATTGAATCCAATACCGGTGCTGGAAGTGACACCGATATTTTCTGTGTATGTTGCAGTCTCATTGTAGACGTCATCAAACACCGATTAAAATTCAACCAAGAAAGTAGTTAATTTATTATTGGAACCAATTGTCATCCAGCATTTTAAAGTTTTTAGCGCATATTTCAAAACTGGTAAAAGTTATTAACATGTGATAATATTTATATTAAAATTGATTTTTACATGTTAGATGAAATTGAAAATAATTATGTAAGTTATGGATTTTAATTATTTTCAATTTCATCTAACATGTAAAAATCAATTTTAATATACATATTTCAAAACTTTTCAAACCATATTTTTAAGATACCTAGTTATCAATTTAAAGATTTGGCCCCATTTTTTTTACTATCTGCAGAAATCAGTTTATCCATAAAAGCAAGTTAAATTTAAAAATAGTTAACTACATACTCTTAAATGCAAAACCTGCAAAATATAACACAAAATTCCTATATTATGACTTTAATTAACAGCTGCAAAGCAATTTTAAAATTTTCTTAGTAGAGAATAAATTATATGAAATCTCGCATAAACGATTAAAAATTCTTACTGTAAAATTAACTTCAAAATTTATTCATAAAAACAATACACCTTTTATTTAATCGTTGATTTTTGCAACAACTATGTAAATAAAACTGTTACCTAATAGTAGCATATTGTTTGAAAAGGACAGAAGAATATTTAGTAAAATTATCTATAGCAAAACCTCTCGTCTCAGTTGGACTATGAATTTTTATTTGTCGCATGTGAGTATCTCTGCCATTCTGATGGTTGCTTGTAACAGCAATCTGTAGCATAAATGTCCTGATAGGTTTGTCTCGAAAATCTTTAAGTGGAATTCGAACCCAACCTAAAATAACAACCGAATTGTAATTTTAAAAGGAACAAAAAATTTTAAATTACCAGTTGGCTCGTTAAGAACCTTAACTTCTATCTCTTGTAAATCGCTGAAATGAGTTCCGGACCTTATCGATATGCGACTTGGTGTATAACTTTCATCGTGTTTATAATCCGTGTAGATGTAGATATCGCTAAGCATCATTTTGTGTTGAAATTCGATGTTGACTAGGTGTGGTAATTGACCATCTGATTGCCAGTAGGTATCGATACGATCATCTCTTAACTGTTCCACTCCAAATCCTGGAAAATTTAAAAACTGAATTTAAAAATATAACATACAACGCCAATTAAATAAAACCTGGTTTGCAAGACGATAAACTCCAAATAGCTTTTGATCCTACTTCACGATAGTCTCCACTACGTTGATTTGTAAGAGGATCAACTTCTTCTGCAGGTTTTACACTCATTTTCAAAATTAATTACTTAAATTTATTCGATAAAACATAATATTTGACATTTAGTCAAGTTTAAAAGTGACAACTGTGGTGGCGCTTTCAACTAATTTGAAATTCAACAAGCTACCGGATGGGTCAAAATTTATAAAATCAAAAATTTGTTTTGCTGTTTATTTCAAATGAAAAGTTCTTCTTCTTGATTGTATTTGTGCCACATAATAAAAATTCTTTGATTTTGATGTAATGACATACCAAATTGAATTGTTTGTTAAATACAAAAGAGCGTTGCCATAGAAACATTGATTTCGTATATTTTTGATTATATTCACAAAACTGGTGTAAATATTTTCGAGTAGTACACAGTAAGATTAAATATGGAATTGGAATTATCGAGGGTAGATTATACTGTAGTAGGGGTTGTTTCAAAATCGTGTATGAAACTGCTGCCAAATTCAAAATCGCAAGAAACGCAGAAGGTAAACGGTAAAATTTGCAATTTTTAATAATCAGCTATTTTGTATTATTAGATTGCCGTCGCAGACAATGATGGAATCTTGCAAGTATTAACCGTTAAAAAAGAAGATATCCAATTACAATTCAAAACATTGCCTGGGCCAAAAATAACTTGTGTATGTTTAGGAGGCGAAAGAGGTTTGGACAAAGGTTTTTCTTTCATAAAAACCAACAAATAAAATCATGAAAATACATTTTTAGGAACTCTTTGCGACAAAATATTTGTATCGTCAGAAACTGAAGTGCGAGGCTACACAAAAAAGGGAAAATTATTTTTGAGTTTTGATTCCAATATGACAGAACCAATAACTTCAATGTACTAAAGAATTATTTAGTTAGAGTAATTTTTGATATAAACGTTTTTTAATTGAATTTCAGGTTCGTACTCGAAAATGATTTATTTTTATGTGGAAAACATATTTATAATCATTACAAAGATTGCAAAGACATTGGATCCTATTTGTGTGGGGATTGCATCGTCGATGTGGTCGTTTTGGAAACTGAAAAGGTTTTTTTCTTCTCCGCCGAAATTTTTTATTTTCTCAGACCACAAAATTTTTAGACCCGAAGGCTAATATCGCTTATAGCGTGCGAAGGAAGAATGATTAGAGCTTTGGAACATGCCAGAGTGACTCTCAGCATGGAAGTTGAAAGTTCGCCGACACTGTTGCATATTTTCCAAGATTTTGAAGCAAAATATGTTTTATTTGGAACTGTCGACGGCCGAATCGGCATTTTGGATGTTGAAAAGTCATAAATAATAAATGTACATTGAATGAGTTTAATTCTCAATTTTATTTTAGATTGCAATCATTTCATCGATGGTTAATCCAAAATGATAAATTTTCAAGTGCCATTTCTTGCATCGAAAGTTATAACTTACTCAATAGTGAAAATAAAAATTTAATAGTTGGTCGGCAAGATGGTAACGTTGAAGTTTATATAGTTAACATGGAAGATGCTAAAGACGTTCCAAAATTGCTATACTCGACGGTTGGTTTCTTAAAGTTAAGATAATTTTTCGGTAACGGATACATTTTTAGAACTGCAACGAAAGTGTTACTGCAATTCAGTGCGGTGCAGTTGGAAATTCAAATTATATTGAAATAGTTGTCGCCACTTACACGGGTCGAATATTTGGACTTACCACCCAAATCATTGAAAAAAGTGTTGGAGGTGATAATCAAGGAAGAGGAAGCTATGTTTTTTCTGTAGACACGAGCCAAAAAATTACAAAGCTCAAGTAAACAAAATTACCAAAAAATTGTGTCAAGTTCTAAACTTGTTTTCAATTTAGAAACGAAATTGGAGAGTTGCAACTAGAGGTCCTGAAGGAACGAGAAAAGTATCAAACCTCAACTCAATCGTTTATGGAAGAAATGTCAGCTATTCCGCTACTGTCCATTAAAGAATCGGTGAGCTTTGAGGAAAGTTTTAATTTTTCTGCAATTTTAAAAATTTAATTGTAGATGATTTTATCAAAAACAGATTCGTCTTATATTTTGACCATCGAAGTTCCAACAGCTATCGACAATGTTCTAATACAGAGTAACGTTCCGTTAAACTTATTGGACGTTGAAAAAAATTCGGCAGTTGTAAGCTTCAGTGAATCCCAACCTGAGGTGAGCATTAATCAAATAAAAGAACGTTTTTTTTTACATTTTCCAAATGTACCCACGAAATTAGCTTAATTTTTTTCCGTGCGTTGAAGGAGGGGAAATATTTTATGTACTTACCACGTCCTTATATATATAACTTCCATAAGAACCAGATATGACGCTGGTAGATGAAACTATGTTTCTCTAGTCGCCTTTACAGAACTTTGCTCTTCTTGGTCTGTTTGACCTTGTCGATTCCTGTCCTCCTTTTACCTCATGCGCTTGTATGTTTTTTTTTCGGCAAGTATATAGTGTATTATCTTGCTGGTCTGCAACACATTGTTGTGTCCGACTTCTCCCCATTTTATACAGATATCCAGCATCCATGAACCGTGAGGACCTGGGTGAGGTGGAAGTTGAGGTCCCCGTGTTGTTTCGGATTCTGCCCATTGTGTTTGCCACATCTCTATCAAGTGACCGTGGTGTTCTTCTCTGTTCTCATTTTGTACATAATTCATGGAGCTCTCCACGACTTGGAGATGATTCATAGCTGGAGTGATTTCAGCAAGTACCAGTATTGCACTTCAAGAGACCGTGCAATAAGCCGAGCACACTCGAAAGATCACTTTTCTTTGGATTAACTGCAGCTTCTGTCTGTGTCTTGCAAAAGTTCATGACAGTTTGCCATATAGAGCCTCCATACATCAGGATTGAATTAACCACTGTTACGATTACCCTTCTCTTGCTGCTTTTAAGGCGTTCAGGTTTGATCAGTGCCGTACAGCTTTTATTTGGCTTTTCCGCAGCCATTGTAGTGTGTGCTGCAAAGTTTAGCTTCATATTTATTATGACCCCCAGTACTTTTACGTGTTCCTTTAACTCAACGGTGTGATTCTCCATTGTGAATATCTTCACAACGCTCTTTGTCCAGTCTATTATTTTTTCTATCGATTAGTTGACTATTTCTACTGGAGTTTCTTCTGTTCTCGCTGACGTCACCATCGAGAGGTCATCGGCAAACCTATTAAATGGACGTTTTGAACCCGTCATACATGACGTTCCACAAGGTGACTTCCAGGACTGAACCCTGCGGAACGTCGCTAGTAATTTCTAGCTCCCTGGTGGGCCTCCTCCTCAATTAATGAACTTCCAAAGAGGTTGCTCTAGATTACATTTTTTATGAATGGAGTGAGATCCCTTCGGTCTAGTTCTGTCACAATGTGGAGCCATCCTGCAGAATTAAAAGCATTTTGTACGTCGAACGTTACCAGGACGCAGATCTTCGAGTACGCCATGTGCCCTTTCTGACCTACTCTTCCAACTCCGTGATCTTTTTCAGGCCCTGTAGACCTGCCTTTCGTAAACCCCTATTGATCTTTATTTAAGTCTCCAATCTTCGAAATCTCTTCTTGGAGCCTGGCCAGGATCAATGTCTCATATAATTTGGCCATGTTGTCAAGAAGGCAAATGAATAAAAGCTTAGGGATTCGAATAGTTTCTTCCATTTCTTTAGTAGGACCGAAATTGCCCGTTTCAGCGGATGCCACGCATAATTGTGTAAGAGTCTCCGTAAGCGCTTCTGGTGTGTTTGGTGCGTTTTTTCAAATTATAGATCTAGCGTATCTAGCCAGCGTAGGATGGTTTGGAGGTGTAGAGTTGTATATAAATTCGACGTTTTCCTCTTCGTGTGATGCCCTGTGAGACGAATGTGACCTCCAAGATGGACGACGAAGCTCCCTTGCGGAAGGTAGAGACGTCTCCTTGGTTGCAGATCTTGCAGTTTAATGCCGCAATGGTCTCAGCCAGGGCGATTTTCCTCTTCATTCTGGAGACTTCGTGTTGAACTCGCCTCCCACAATAACTGGAAGGGTCTTTCTCTTTACGTCCATGACCAGCTCGTCCAGAACTTCTTCGTACTCGTGTATATGGGGATGTTAAGGGAGATATAGAAGCTATAATAGCATGTTCCGCTGGAACATGCTTCGGAAGCCATATTACGGCCTGACCCGACTCGTTGTTGTACTACCAGCTTTGGGTTGCCATGGCAGTCTGATTGGATTCGCTCGCCAGTACCAAGCTGATGTTCCTGTTTTTCACTGTTTGGTTTAGCAAATCGTGCTCCAACCATGCCGTGTGAATATTTACTTACAGTATTTTGTTTTCTTGCTTTATTTGTTCTTGTACGTTGCGCTTTGTCGCACTTCCTCCACTTCCTTTGGCAGGTGTTGCTGATAGTCCTATGGCCAACTGTTGGCAGATAAAGCAAACAGCCGCTGTGCATAACGGCGAGGCTATCCTTCCCACACTTCAGGCACTTCTTATTGCGATCTTGTGTACTGCATTGTGTAGCTGAGTGTCCCAGTATCCAGCACCTGTGGCATCTTTGTTCTTGGATTTCCTCTCTGATTCTGCACACGATAATGCGAACAGTTTGCATTTTCGCAAGGCTCTCCGCCGTTACACCGATCCATTAGATATTTTGTATTTAGGTGCCCCGATAGTATTTGAAGAGCGCAGGATAAGAAGAGTGAATGTCAAAATTTGTAATTTTTCAGGAACGCGATTTTAAAGTTCGAAACCTTATTGTTTTGTAACAGGGTGACACCCATTAATATCTACCTGAAAATAAAGTAGATTATCAATTATTATAGTTTGAGTTAATGTCTATACGATAGAGCATTGCATTAGCTATCAATTTCTGCAAATATCTAAAAATAGCAAAAAATTACTTTCCTCCTTTTTAGCCTGCACTCTTCATTTGGTGTATGTCGGTGTTAATAGGATAATAGGATTAATAGGATTAGTATTAATAGGATTAATACTTAACTATTCCATAAGAAAATAAAAACATTTGTAAGTTAAATTCAAATTGAACATCCAAACAATCGATCTAAATTAATCTTAATCTATGATACAACTAAAGAATAATTTAAAAAAAAATTATTTTCAAGAGTGATTTTCTTTTTGACAATTGTTAGAATCCCACCGCTGCCACCATTTGTAACATTTGTAAACTAAGTAAAAATCTTTTACAAACTGCATTTTTGTGATAGTTTTTCAGGATTAAAAAGATCTGTTATATAACTTTTTCAACTTCAACAGTTTCATTTAATTTTAATTTCAGAATGGAAATTATTTGCTCGCCACCTATCGCTGTCAGATAAACACAAACAGATTGGAATTAAAGATCAGAACAATTGAAGGTCAGTATGGAACTCTACAGGTTTATATAACTCCACTGATTCAGCCTAAATGTTGCCAATTAAAGCAATACGAAATCAAACCTTTATCCATGCATTACAGGATACATACTTTTGAAGAAAACAGGTAGGTGAATTCAAACTTAAATGTATAGTTTAATTCAGTTAATATTTATTTTTAGACCATTTAATACTTTAACAATCAAAGGATCCTTTAGCTTAGCCGAAATTCACTCGTGGGTATATCAATGTATACCTGAAGTACCTGAAAAATCCCAATTTTCAGATACATCAGTATTATATTTTCAATCTGCTTTTCTTGATACAATTCTAGAATGCAGTTTCAAGTAAGTTGGAGCAATTTAACTGACAAATTGTCAATATTTTCATTTATGATTTTAGGAAAGGAGACGGCAACTTTAAATCAGACAACATTTCTACCATTTCTGTGTTACGCGAATTTCTGACAAAAGAAGCTACAAAGAAAAAGGTCAAAATTGATATTAGTGTATGTAAGTTGAGATTTTGATAGATTATGTTTTTGTGAATATGCGCATTACTTTCTTTTTCCAAGCTATAAATGACGACAGTATTGGACACACTTTGAAGTTTATCGAACCGAAACTTCAGTTACACACAAAATTATCTAACGATATTGCTTTACTGGAAGCGTTGCATGAATTGGGAGTTAATGATGAAGAAACTGTAAATCAGTTATCTCCAAAATATAGAAGTCTATTGGAAAATGAAAAACAACTGCAGGAATTATATAATAGTATACCTGCATATTTAGATCGTCTTTATGGTGAGTTGCTTGCTATTAAATTAATACCATGTTTAACCAATCATGCCCTGGTGCTAACCATGAGTATAGTGGTTACCTAAATCCTAACAGCAAAGGTACCTAATATCGTCAATTGTGAAAACAAAATTAATATTTAACGCTGGTTTTTCAGCGATTTCGCTGGGCGCTAGATAAAATTAATAAAACAGAATAAAAGAAAAACTACTATTAAAATTGCAGATTAAAAATCAGGAAACGTGAACGTTTGAAAATATTGACTTTGTATATAGATTTTTGTAACATGTTTTATTTTCAGGTTTAATCACAGATTTATATGTAGATTATCATAAACTAAAGGGAACTAACGTGAAATCCAAAATTCCACAGCTAATTAAAAAATTGGATAGTTACGATTATGAAGAATTGTTGCTTTTTTTTCGCCCAGAAGTCAATTAAATAATTTTTGCTTTAATTACAAAATTAAGCAAATACAATGAATTTCACTTAGTTTGGTGCATGGTTGCCGCATGTATTGTGCAATTTAACACGTGATGATTAATTTGTTATATTAATACTTATGTATAAAAATATTTTAATAAAGTGGTGTTATGAATGTTTTATTTGTGCCTATAAGTTCTCAGGTTGAGCAACTGTGCTATTTTCATATATGCTTTTAAATTTTATAGTCATATAGTTTTCATATAATATAATATAAAAATTCCAGTTGTAATTGAAATAGGACATTATTACGAAGCGAATAAATACAGGATCTATATACATTTTTCTTTAAAATTGTAAATACCTGCGAATTTGAAGTATTGATTTTGCACGTAAGAGTCGTTAAAAATCGCATTGTGAAGGACTTTACCGAGTAAGACCGGTCTAGAAGGATATTTTTAGTAAATACAGCGTTTGTTAAAATGACCTAGAGCTCCCAGAGCGTAGAGGAACGAAGCGGAGAATCGGTTTTAACAAACATAACTACAGAAAATCTCGGATCCACCCTAAAATTTAGTCAAAAGTAATTTTCTAGTGCAAACTATTCCGAAAAATAGTTAAAAATACTTTTTTTAAAGATAGTTTTCAATGATCCTCAAAATTTCATTTATACACTTTATATTTACACCTTTCCTACCATATTTTCATTAAAATATTTTTAAATTCCGGGTCCACTTTGTTGTGCTATCCCCGACAACTTTTTAATCTATGTAATATTACCTGCTTTTGAAATGTGCCGACTTGCGCAAATGTAAATTACAGATTAATTAGGTAGATGAGAGGTAAATTAGAAGATATGATAATGATAAAGAGAGGCAAAAGATGCCCACCCCCAGCCGTGGATTCCATTTACCTCAGGGGAGCTCCAGGAGGCGGCGACAAGTCTCCCAGCTGACAAAGCTCCAGGACCGAAACAGAGTGCCAAATGCCAGATGCAGAGCAATCAAGGCTCTGGCAGCTGAACACCCAAATAAATTCTGACTGTGTTCAACAGATGCTTCGAGGAAAGCAAAGCCACTAGACGACCCCTCGTCTACAGCCCCATCTACCTCCTCGACTACGTCGAAAAACTCCTTGAAAATATGATCCTGAAGAGACTCAACGAGGACATCGAGAGTACCACTAGACTCTTTTCGAACCAATACGAAGCAAAACAAGGAACACACAGAACACGAAAGTTCTGTATGATCGTGACCTTGGACGTAGAAAACGCGTTTAACAGCGCAAGATGGGTACACAACCTGAGAGCCCTGCTGAAAAAAGTCATCGACCCGTACGTGTTTAACATCGTAGTAAGCTACCTGCATGGACGGTGGATTCGGTTCGGTCTTAGTTCTGACCAAGTCAGAATGGTGTCAGAATGGTTATGGTGTCTAGAAAGATGAAGTTTCCCGTCGTCCGGATCCCTAGATCACCTCGGCGATTCCGTTACCATTCTCGGCGTGAAATTCGACAAACACCTGAATTAGGCCGAGCACATCCGTGATTCGGTCGCCAAAGCAAAGTTCTCCGCGTTGGCAATAGCGCACTTGATGCTGATCGGAGGACGGAGGACATCGGAGGACTAAAGGCAGGAGTAGGGTATTGGCAACGGTCACTGAAACGACCCTGATATATGCCGCTCCGGTATGGGACACGGCCCTTAGAGTGATTAGTGCGTACAGAATGGTATCCTGAGAGGCTTCGTTGGTACTGGCAGGTACACCATCAGTAGACCTACAGGTCGGAGAACGGGCGAAAACCCACTCGGACAAGTGCGCGCGCAAGCCCGAGAAAACGCCCTTGACAAATAGCAGAGCAGATGAAAAAACACAGAAGCCGGCCTATGGGCATAGAAGACTCATCTCCAACATCCGCGATTGGATCTCAAGACAACACGGTAAGATGAACTTCCATCTAATACAGGTGTTCATCGAAAACAAATGCTTTACCGACTCCTGCGACTCAACCCCGACAACACTATGCTGCAAAGCCAAAACAATTGGATGCACATCGAAAATATGGTGTATTCAATTATGACGCAAAAAGAGACAGCGGAGCGCAAAGCAGGAATCGCTGCACACCTCAACATCACATGCGTATAACCTCAAGGTGATTAAACCTCCCTAACCTCGAATATAATGCCAAAAGGCGGATTCGCGGAGAGACGGGGGGTAGAGAAGCGAAGGTTTTAGTCAGTGCAAGTCTGACACTACCGCCATAGATAGTGACGATGTCTCGTACGAGATTTCCTCCTCCCTACAATACGTTAAAACATTTTAAACAAAACAAGCAAAACGAAAAGAAGATATGAGATGTAGTTGAAGTAATTAAATTTAAAAAAGCATATCAAGAGGGCGTGACTAATCACGCCCTCTTGATATGCTTTTATATTTATATGCTGATAGTGTAAGGGTTGATCCTAGACACTGCGGAGCATATCATCTTCCATTGCATAAGATGGGAGTACCTCAGAACATCGATCGAGTTGGTACTGAACCTGCGACTCAACCCCAACAACACAGTGAACACTATGCTGCAAAGCCAAAACAATTTGATGCATATCGAAAAAATGCTGCATTCGATTGTGATGCTAAAAAAAACAGCGGAGCGAGAAACTGAAGTCGCTACACGCCTCAACATCACATGCGTATAACGCAAGACGATTAAAAAGGAAGAAACACCGGGAAGGTGTAACCTCCTCCCTAACCTCAATTATAATGCCAAAAGACGGATTCTCAGGGAAACGGGCGTAAGGGGAGAGGGACTTAGTCAGTGCAATTCTGACACTACCGCCATAGACGGTGACGGCGTCTCGTACGAGATTTACTCCTCCCTACAATACGCTAAAACAAAAAAAAACAAAAAGTTAGGAAATGTAGTTTAAGTGATCAACTTTAAAAAACATATCAAGAAAGCGTGATTAGTATAAAGGCTATGCTGATGCTAGATCACTTTTAAGCATACCTTTCCTAACTAAAAATGTTATTGTTATTTCAATTTTTGACAGATCAATGGTCAAACTTTGAGTACTAGACTAGAAATATGATGAAAACTTCCGTCGGAATTTAATTCAAATTTTAGTCTATCAGAATTGACCATAATTTGATAATATAAATAAATAAAATGCTTCTGACGCATCTATTAAAAGATAGATACTTACTTCTTTTGTAATACATATCCAAAACTTATGGTACGTACACTAAAAAAATTATTAAAAACAATTTTAATTAAAATAAAATGTACTATACAATGTACAAAGTATTTAATATTAATGTAAATATTTGAATATAAAAAATTTATCTTATCTTTTCAATTATAATACACCAATTGCCTTGATCATAATAACTTTTGACAATTTCAACATTTTCGATCTGCCTGCACAAATTCTCCAATTCCCCTTCTTGAAACACGTGATAAAAACGTAGAAACATATCTTCGTTTAGGTTTTTCTGTTCCTTTTTCAATTTCCAAGGAACCAACACATCTTGATGTTGAAATTGAGTCCTGTTTGTGTGAATGGGTAATGAAATGTCTTTAGTCACTGTAACATTTTCTGCATTTTTACTTTCTAATAAATCACCTTTTCTGTTTTTTCTATTTTGCTTTAAATAACTAGACTTTTGCTGATTCTTGTTTTGGTCTTTCGCCCACACGTAAATTAAAGCTCTCCCGTTAACTTTTAATATTCGCACAATTTCTGTTAAGGCCCGTAAACGTCTTTCCTGAAAAAAATAATTAATTAGTTGTTCCAAAACCAAAAATATAAATTTTACTGTATTAGCCAAATGGTGAATAACAGCAATACTAATAGCTCCACCTGCAATTCCACTTTCTAACGGAATGTTAATACAATTGCAGACGAAAACTTCGTGTCCACGATGCTTACAAACTTCAATCAGTGATGGACTAGAATCACAGCCCAACTAAAACATTTTAATTGTTAAAATTATCTGTAATAAAAAATATAATAAAAAAACCTTACATTATAAAGGTTATTATTATGGCCTAAATATTTACCATTTCCGCAACCTACGTCCACCAAAACAGATCCAGTCTCTAACGAATCAATAAACTCTAAGACTTGAGGCCAAGGTGTATGTCTGGTATCGCTGAAATGATCTGCGATATTTTCGTAAACGTTATGCACGTGCATCTCTTCCAATTCCGCAGCTAGAGAATCCTTCAATTCCAAACTCATTTTCCGAAGATATGAATCGCATTTATTAAAGTATTGACAATTACACTCTCCACCCAAAACCTTTCGAAACGTAAAAGAAACTCTAGTATCCCTTTTCAAAACTTGCAATCCATTATCAGACGATATAATGTCCATTTTTCTGGGTGCTATACCATGGGTCCAATTATACCTACACTCACCAGACATAATAGTTAAAGACCTCCGTGGTAAAAGCACAGAATAATGACGACCGTCTTCGTGACGAAAATCCATAATGATGGATGACCCCAACGACAAGGAAAATATAACATCCTGAAATGCACTGTGAGTATCCGTATGCGGAGGAATTCCATGTCCAGGTTTGTAACAGTTAATAGTCAATTGATCAGGTTCGGTAAAACCAATATCACTGCAATGTCTAACTCGATCCCATAAAAAATTACATTCACTTGGTATCGCCTCGTCAAGAGGTTTATCCTTATCAACATTATTGATGTCGTATCGAAATTCAAAACCGTAATGCTTGACCTGTCGATGTTTAAGATTCGAAGACTCGTTGAAGTCAAACAAATTCAGAAAACGAGTTTCCTCTTCTTCCGTAATAAAATTGTCCAATACAAAACAACCGTTTGGTTTTCTGTTAAAATTAAATGCCTCTGATCCATTGGGTAAGTGTGGAGCAAACAACAAGCGCAATGGTTTATTATCCTGTCCGATTAGCAACTTTCCGTTTATATCGTTGAAAGCGGTTATCGACGATTCTAGTGTTTGAAATGCGACGAAGGCGCAGGATTTTCCTTCTAGCATTACTATTTCATCAATAATGCCATATTTTATAAAGTTTTCGTACACCGTTTCTTGGCAAAGCCCATTTACAAGACCTGCGTTACAAATTACTATATTCTGTAATAAAAAAAATGTATTTTAATACAGGAATGTATCTTTAATACACAAGTACGATATATTATCTTTCTACGTGTGGAACAAATTTATTATATGCCAAAGTACTTTTTATCGACCTTTTTTCGTCAACTTTTGCACCTAAGTCTACCGTAATTCCTTTGTTAGTATTTTCTATCCAATAAGAAGCGAGATTTATGTACTTTCATGACGTCACAAAAACAAATCTCCCATGTTACGTCATGAAAGTTGACAGTGTATATCCTTGGCTTCCCATTGGCTAGAAGATACAGTTCCCTAATTTGCCATAGCTGGCAGGAAAAGTACAATTAATTTGAATCACAAATGGTTAGATATTTTCTAGCACTGACCGGGGATTGACGACAATCGAAATTACGTCAGTATAAAAAATGACCATTAAGCTACTTCCTAGTAAGTTAGTCAAACAACTGTTGACACTAAGATACTAGGATGGAGTCCGGAGGAAGTCTAAACTTTCTTATGACGGTCTCTGTGATTTATGTTATCGCGATATGGCGATGGTAAACTCCGCACCTTAACAGGACAGGTACTAACCTCACGGGTAAACTCAGCCTGCTAAAACTTTTCAGCCTTAGGGCCGATATATTCACTTCCTCGTAAAGTGGCTAATAGCGTTACAAGGAACTTAGTTATTAGTAAACGTATATTCACCTATTAATAGCGGCAATCGTCTCGTAAATACGAGTTACGGGTAAGATAAGTTACAAGTCACTTTTTTTTTTTTATTTGACTCCAATATCATACAATCTGCCTTTACAGTGACAATAAGTACTTAATATGACGAACTACAAGACATGTGGAGTGACTTCCCAGTGGTCGTCCTCCTTTAGAGCTATACAGTACAATAACAATTAAGTTACTTTACTACATGTGAAACTGATATTCAAACAAACCCGAAAGTCTTTGAGTTTAACTTAATATTTTATAATTCGAGATTAAATCTGAGAGTTAGGTCTGATGGTTTGAATCGCTTTAGTCGTCTTGGTTCTTCTGTTTTGTCCATAAGTGTGTTTGCAAGTTTGTTGGGATGCACCTGAACTCTTTTACTGTATTTTTCACTATATTCCCGCACTACTTGTCTTATTGACGGTATCTTCAGGTCTTTTTGTATAGTTATGTTTGGTACGTACCAGGGCGCATTCACTATTGCTCTAAGCACTTTGTTTTGAAACCGTTGTAAAATGTCTATATTTGAATTACTGGCTGTACCCCAAAGCTGGATACCGTACGTCCAAATTGGCTTTAATACGACCTTATATATCAGTAGTTTGTTTTCTTGCGATAGTTGAGATGTTCTACCTATCATCCAGTATAGTTTGTTTAGTTTAAGACCAAGCTGTCTTCTTTTTGTCATTATGTGTTTTTGCCAAGTTAATCTTCGGTCTAGGTGTAGGCCAAGGTATTTTGCACTTTCCGAATGTACGAGTTGTTGTCCATTTAGTGAGACTGCCGGGCAATCTTCCTTATTCAACGTGAATGTAACGTGAATAGACTTGCTTTCGTTGGCATTGATTCTCCATGTCGTCAACCATTGTTGGATTTTATCAAGATTTATCTGCAGATTTTTTGAAGCCGTTACAGGGTTGGTGTGTGATGCCAAGACAGCCGTATCATCCGCAAAAGTTGCAGTTGTGGTCAATCTCGTCGTAGGCAGGTCTGCAGTATGTAGGAGGTAAAGCATTGGCCCCAGTACGCTTCCTTGAGGTACGCCTGATGATATTGGTCGAAGGTCAGTGTACTCGTTTTGGTGTTTAACAAGAAAATGTCTTTCGGACAAGTACGATTTCAGTAATTCGTAGATATCATGTGGAAGGCGTTTTTTCAATTTATAGCATAAGCCAGTGTGCCAAACCTTGTCAAAGGCCTGTGTTATATCAAGGAAGGCGGCGGAGCAATATCTTTTTCCCTCTAGGTCATTATTGATTTTATTGACAATACGGTGAACCTGTTCAACCGTTCCGTGATTGTTCCTAAAGCCATATTGGTGATCCGGAATAAGTCCATTTTCATTAATAATTGGTTTTATTTTATTAATTAGAATTTTTTCAAAGACCTTCGACAAAACTGGCAACAGGCTAATCGGCCTATACGAGTTGACCTCTTCCGCTGGTTTTCCGGGCTTTGGCAGCATTATGATCTGCGCGATTTTCCATTCACTTGGGAAACAACCAGTCCTGATAGATGCATTAAAGATCTGTGTGATAGCCTGAATTGACCTCGCCGGTAACTCCTTCAAAACCCTTCCCGTTATCAGATCAAAGCCAGGGGCTTTTTTTGAGTTTAAATCTGATTTGATTACTTGTTTTACCTCGCTAAATTTAATCTTTTTCATAGGTAGGCTCATTTGATAAGGACTTTCAAGATATTCACAAATATCCTTTTCAATTTCTGCAGTTGATTCACTCGGGAAAGGTTTGAACACTCCTGCCAGGTGGTTGGCAAATGTAGCAGCCTTTTCTTTATTTGTTTTGGCCCAGTTTCCATCTTTATATTTAATGGGGGGGATTTCCAGCTGTGGTCTCTTGAGTTTTTTGGTCGCTCTCCAAAGTGAATAATCATTTAATTCGTTAGGCATTAGGTTTTCTAAGTAGCTCTGAATTTCTTGATTTTTCTGATCTGATATTAATTTTTTTAGGTCTTTTGTAGCCTTATTTAGGGCCCTTTTATTTTCGTCTGTTCTCATGTTTTGCCAGCGGGTTCTGATTCTTCGTTTTTCAGCAATCATATCCTTAATTACTATAGGACAACTTTCTTCTTTAAGCTTGTTTTTAATTTCTGGGGTAGCTTCCCAAGCAGCTTTTTGAATACTTCTAGTGAGGGTATTCACTGCTTCGTCGATATCTTGTGCGGTTTTTAGTGGTATTTTCAGATCTGTTATTTCATTTAGCCTACTTCTGAACAATTCCCAGTTTGTATGTTTATTGCTGAGCATTGGTTGGCCTTTTGTCAGTACTATTTGTGAGAACATAGTGACTATAATCGCCGAGTGGTCTGCTGCTAGTTCAAAGCATGATGTTGTTTTGCATTCTCTAGTGTTTATGCCTTTAGTTACACAGAAGTCGATAAGATCAGGTTTTTTTCTGCGATCTGTTGGCCAGTATGTAGGCTCTCCAGTAGATAGGTAGTTCATATTATTTTGGTTCATTGCAGCAAGCATCTGTCTTCCATCGGGTCTAGTTATTCTGGATCCCCACTGCTGGTGTTTTGAATTGAAATCCCCTCCGGCGATGAATTTATTACCCAATGTTTTGAAGTAATCGAGGTATGCTTCTTTCTTAATGACGTGTTTTGGTGGACAGTAAACAGCTGAGATGTTCAATGTAGTTGTTTTTCCTTCTATTGCCACAGTAGTTGCTTGTATTTGTTCTTTGTCACATTTATTTAATTCATAATGATTGATGGTGTTTTTAATTATGATTGCCGTGCCCCCATGTGCTTTTCCATCTGGATGGTTTGTATGGTATACTTTGTACTTATCAAATTTGATGTGACTTTTTTGAGTGAAGTGTGTTTCTGAGATCAATAGAACATCGATTTCATTATTGTGTAAGAAATGTCTTACCTCATGAACTCGTTGACATAAGCCGTTGGCGTTCCACACTCCAATTTTCAATAGTTGTTGCGTCATTATACCGTTCTGTTGACGAGGGCGGTAATGAGGTTACACATTGTCCCCATTTGTGTGATTAATTGTTTTAACATATACTTCAGCTCGTTCATGTCTTCTTGTTGTTGAAGATGATACGTTTCTCCATTATTAGTTGTATGCTGGTTTGTATATTGGTTGGTTGTTTGTTTGTTTGTAAATTGGTTGGTTGTTGGTTGGTTTACATATTGGTTTGCTTGAGGTAGTTGAGCCTTTGACGCTGTTGCTTGGGAGTAGGTAACTTGCTGTTGTATGTTTGCGTTTTGGTTTCCTTTTGAAAATTTATTTCGCAATTGGGGATATAGTTTCTGTTGTAGTTGCTTGTGTACCATGCAACCTCGGTAGTTTGCGGGGTGGTTTTCGTTGCAGTTTACACATCTAACCTGATTATCGTTTACTTTTCTCGGACAGTCGATAGTTTGGTGTGATTCTGCGCATTTTACGCATCTGTGACTCATGTTGCAAAAGTTTTTTGTGTGGCCGTACCTCTGGCACCTGGTGCACTGCGGAATAACCCTTTTGGTGTGAGGCGCTTCAAATACTACACTTGAATTCATGAATAACTTTGTTTTGTATATTTCTTCATTATTATCCTTTTGCTTCATATCTATGAAGAACATTGGTAGCGATAATTTTGTTCTATTTTGTTTCATATTCCAAACATTCGTTACTTCATGGCCGAGTGCTTCTACATTGCGTTTTATCTCTTTGATGTCCGTAGAGCCATGTATATTTTTCAAAACAACACGAAAATTTCTTTCCGTCTTTGGCTTGTAAGTGTGATATTGTGTGTTTTTTTCTATAAGGGCTTTAGTAATGTTCGAGTATGCTTCGCCTGTTTTAGGTTGTACTTTAACTTGTTGATTATTAATTGTTTTCATTATGTACAGATCCTTTGCGATTTCATTTAATAACTCGGTAAGTGGATTTATATTTCCAACTCCTTCTATAAATATTGGTGGTGGTCTTGGCTCACTCGCCTGCGTTTTATCTCCTTTCTCGTTAGGTTCTTCTACATTATTTTCCAATGCACTGTATCTATTGGTAGTTATGGTATTAGATGCTCCGAGCCAATAATCTTTTAGTTTTGTTTGTCTTTGATACTTATTATTTGATTCTGGACTACGTTGTCTTTTTCTGTTTGTGGCCAATTTCCATCCCTCTTCATCCGTTGCTGGCAGCGGTGGATATAGTTGGTTAAAGTCTGGCTGATTTATCGTTTGTATACCGGTTTCCGGCTGTTGATGTTGGTAAAGGGGTAACACATTATTTGGTAGAGTAATAGGGTATGAACCCGTTGCAGGTAGCGTTGTAATGTTTCCCATAGGTACATATTGAAGAGGTTGAACATATTGTGGCGTGTTTATTGGTATATTGGCCGCTTGCTGGTTGTAATATGTGATACTTTGTGGGAAACTATTTTGAGCTGACCAAGGATGCTGTAATTGCACTTGTGGGTTCTGATCATTTATGCTAGTAGTATCAGATGTTGATAATGACAATGGAGTTATAACTTTTCTTGGTTGGTTTGACTGTGGTGCATCATTTGTGTGCATTACCGACTCATTGCCCCTATCATGGGGCGGTGTTCTAATCATAATTTCTCACATTTTCTCGTTGTCATAAAAGCAGTAACTTAACCTCAAATATGCTACTTACTTTTAACTCGTATAACACGTGTATTACTTTTGAATTTTGATCTGCTGGTCGTCCAGGATTTTTATGGACACTATTTCACTCAATAAGAACTTTACTTTACGTATATTTCAACTAATTTGCATCTAGCTAGTAAACAACAACTGTCACTCAAAGCCAGGGCCGGACTCACAAGTCACTTAGAGTACCAAGTAAAACGTTACAAGTGAGATTTGAACTTAAAGTTTATAAATGGTGTGGATTTTGTGTATTTTATAATTTTTTAAAATGTGTCTTATCGACGATATTTATCTGATCTTAGACGAAAATATTATATATCGCCGTTCATATAATACTATAAAAACAGATTTCACGAATTTGTACGGAAGATATGCAGAATAACGATCAAAATAATAACTTACATCGTACCGAGTTTTTTAAATTATGCATTATAATTGCATCTGGGTTACAACTACCTGTTAAAAATATTTTTGTCAAGTTTATTAGTTAACCCTTTTAAACCCAGGGTGTGTACCTTTTATTAAATTATTTTGTAGTTGGTGACAAACTTAAATGCTAAATAGCAATCATTTTTCAATGAAAGAACCACGGGGACTTCAATAATTCTTTCTTTCAAAAAATAATTTCTATCTAACATATAAGTTTGTCATCATAAACTTCAAAATAATTTAATAAAACGCGAGTACACTATAGTGTACCCTGAGTCTGAAAAGGTTAAAAATCCGTGATTTTATAGGGTGCCTTTATGACCACGGCTGTAAATTACTTGTAAAAATTTTCAAACTTCAGCTGTCACAATTACGTCAAAATACTATCTCTTTCTATGTTGAGAATATAATAGCGCTATCTCTTATTCAATATTGTACTATCTCGAAGAAAACATCAACATCAAAGACAGATATATTTATTTGAATATACCCAAATTTTTTACAAGTCACTTTTAAAGTTATCGAACAGATAACTACAAGACACTTTACGAGGTGAATATAACGACCCTTAATCTTGATACGAATAGGCAAACTCGGCCGGTAAATAGGCGTGCATAAATTGAGTACTAATCCTACAATCTGTTTTAATTATACCCTTACATTGCACACCGATGAGAGGATCGCGCTATAAGGAGATTATTCTGGTAACAATGGTTATTAATTACCCAGAAATTGTCAGTCAATCCTTACCACGATTAGATGACTAGATTTTAGGGTAAATCCGAAATTTGCCGTGGTTGCGTTTGTCAAAACGGCCCGGAGTGTCCGGAGCGGACTAAAAATATACCCCTAGACCGGTCCAACTCGACAAAGTGTGTTACTAAGAAGGGGTAGATCTCCTCGATGTGCACTCGACGCTGCGATATTCGCGACTTTATAATAAATTAATTAAACGCTATCATTTCTAAACGACTACTAACTTAATCCTAAATAGTAAATTACTTAATTCTAAGGGATTATTAACTTAAATAGGCATTACTAGTACCAAAGAGTATATTCTTTGCTAGTACCCAATTTAAGCCCGCCCCGGTAGATGCCTACGCCGACCTACACACTGTTTTGACATTACAGGGTTGTTCCAGCGGATGTAGCATACTAAATAAACCCACAGGATTTTATAAATATAGACTCCTGTTTATTAATAAACAGAGGTTCTACATATATTTTTCTTTAAAATTTCGAAATAATCGAATTTAAAAGTTAACTGTTGGCTATAACAGCCCTTAAAATCATTTAATAAATTTATTTAAATAGGAATTCGTTAATTTTAGCCGAATTTAACTTAAAAACAAAAATCTGCGTCTTTGCCGAGTAGGACCAGTCTGGGATATTCTTAGTAAATTCAGAGTTTGTCAAAACAGCCCAGAGCATCCAGAGTGGAGAGAACTGCAGCGGAGAGGGCGAAGAGTCAGCTTTGACAAATGCAACCACAGCAAATCTCGGGTTCACCCTAAAATCTATATTGCTGTGAAATTTTCGTAGAAAATTATTTTCCACACATTTAATTTCTTCGGGTAGCCCTGGATTGCGGGTAGTTGGGATAATTTTAGGGTCGATGGTTCGAGCGTTTCTAAGTAAAATTATAATCTAATTCCAAGGTCTTCAAAAAAAAATATTCAATCGCAATAATTTTTATTCAAATAATTTTCCTTTGCTCGAGGTTCAAACTTATAAATTTTTCCTATCAACTTGACGCGATATCGACAACGCCACGTTTGGTTCTTATAAATTTTAATTTTATTTTTCCAAATATTGCCTATTGGTTTTTAATTTAAATTTCCAAAATTGTTGCTCTCTCTCCAAAAATCATCAACCAAATCACCTCACTACCGCTCGGTAGCAAATTATCAAAAAACTAACTCCAAATAAATTCAAATTTCAAAAAATCACTTTATTTAAATCAAAATTAAAATATTACTCACAATTTCAAATTAGAAAAATCTCAGAAAAAATTTCACAGAGCCAACAATCGCACAACCGACTCGTGCGGCAAACACTGGCAAAAAGCCTTCAATTTCCTGTGATCCGTCCCCACCTAGCAAAATCTACAATCTTCCAACTTAATTATTAAAATAAAAATTCCAACAAAATGCATAAGGTGAGCCCGAATCACTTTGAAACGCCACAATATAGTCATTTAATCGTGGTAAGAATTGGCTGACAGCTCCCGGGTAATATCCGATTAACTCCCGACTACCAGACTGAGTTTACCTATACAGCTTAAGACTAAAAACTAAAAATATCTAAAGCGGCCGAGTTTGCCTCATTCCTACGTAAAGTTGACGCCGGTAGTCCCTCTGAGTTGATTTACCACAATGGCATCGGAAATAAATTTGTGTACATGGTTTAACCCTTTGAAAGAAAATCAGCAGAGATAGTTAAAAGTACGAATTTTTACTAAAAAGTAATTCTTTAGATTTGTTATTGAAAATTAAATTGACAAAATTTTCCCGCGAACGTCTTCCCAGAAAGAACCAAACTTCCATACTGCCAACCATGCAACGAACAGCTTCCACAAACAATAAAGAAACTATTGGCAGACAATTGGCAGCCTCCTTACGACTATACAACTTCCTCAAGCAAACAGAAGTAATTTCTATTATTTAATTGTGTAAAACTTCCTGCTCAACAGTGCTATAATCATAAAATTAAAGCATTAATTAATTGAAAATTTTTATAAACCTTTCAACTTTTACAAAACAATAAAACAGTTTTAAATGAAAGTAAGGTCAATTTTACTTACTTGCAACAAAAAGATTTGATCAACTTTTGAATTTGCAACTGGAAACAAAGATTTCTGTTAAAAAAAATTTACAAATTCAAACATGGAATAAGAACATTTTGGTAGAAAATATCTAGTCATAAGCCTAAGATAGAGCTGAGTTAAGGGGATGATATTTTTGGACGTGGCTCTACAATTTTGTGGAGAAATATCTAAAGCGGCCGATTTTGCCTCTTCCCTACGTAAAGTTGACGCCGGTGGTCCCTCTGAGTTGATAATTTGCCACAATGGCATGGGAAATAAAAAAAACTAGAAGTACATGATTTAACCCTTTGAAAGACAATCAGCACAGATAGTTAAAGGTACGAATTTTTACTAAAAAGTAATTCTTTAGATTTGTTATTGAAAATTAAATTTACAAATTTAATAAAAATTAAATAACAAAATTGTATTAATAAATTGTATAACTTGTATAATTTATTATGTATTTATTGATTTTATAATTAATCTGAAAAAATTGACAAATTAAATGTACAATAATTATTATTAGTAAAACTACCTTAAAGCGACCTAAAAAAATAAAACTGCAAGTTTTTCTTAAATTGTTAGCTAGCTTTGTTCCACGAATGATAAGTTTCGTATCAATAAGGCTTATAATAACTTTATTTTGTAAGTATTCTAAATTTTAAAAGTATTCTATTTCACCGAATGGGCTAGGCAAAAGATAAGTCTAATAAATAATTAACATTTTTAAAATTTTTATATCATAAATTATTGGAATAGGAAAAAAATACACTTCCTCGCTACCTCCAAGCTTTCCAGCTTTTTCGTGCCAATCTAAAAAAATTGAGAGTTTCGGAAGGTTACGGAAAAATGACGGATCAGTGCGGTCTTCAGACCGCACAACTTAGGCAATCGAGTTCCAAACCATTCAAACACTAACACCCGTATTCATAAAAATTTCTTCAAGTGTCGCTTAGGAATGTTTTAGTGATAATACTGTTATAGGTTATGGGTTATAGCTGATTGGTTGTTTTAGGTTATAAACCGCTTATATAAGTCTTATAACAGTGTTTTAGTGCTATTGAACGTTTATGAATAATGTTTTTTGACATTTTGCTTAATAGCTTTATAAACCTGTTGTAACTTTTTATGAATACAGCTGTAAGGTTATAACGACTAACAGGTCGCTTGACCTGATAATAATATATAAAAAAAAACATGTATCGCACCTCTAATTGGTTCGTTTTAAATTAACAACCTATTGGAAGGTTATGACCGATTTCTAATGCCTTCAGGCCGTATAATCTGGTCAATATATTATTATATTTTACATAGTACATTAGAATTACATTATAATACTCTGTTTTGCTCTGATTGGTAATTCTAATCGTGCAGAAAAAAGTTGAGATTTTGATAAATTTAGATGTTTTGAAGTCCCAAAAGCTAAAAAATATGAACAAAATTTATGTGCGTTATATTTCAAAAAGTAATAAAAATAAAAATTTTCTAACCAAAAAATTAAATTTTTTAAAAATGTTGGGTTAAGAAACCACAAATTTGAGTTAGTGTGCTTTTCAGCCCCCCCCCCCATTAAAAACAATGTCCTAGGAATTTGTTTTTATTTGGGGCGCTTGTTTTTTCATAGATAAGTAACCAATCAAAATTAAACTATGTCTAATTGGTTACTTCGCTAAAAACAGTTGATTGGTAAATAATAACCCCCCCCCCCCCAGAATACGCCAATTTTCGGCGAGAACGCCAAAAAAAATTTTCTTACAACATAATTATTATATTTTCAATAATATTAATTGTTTTCTTTTAAAGATTGAACCGGGGGCCCTTTTAGCCGGGAGACCGCGTGCGTGGCACCCACTGCACCCCGGTAGTTCCGCTCGTGGCCATAATATTTTGTTGTGCAAGAAAGGTATTTGATAACGGATTCAGGCAACTCAACCCTGCCAAAAAAAAATTCAAAATGTGTATTTTCAATAATTTTATTATTATTACCTTATCATCTTTACCCAAAGAGTTTAAAATTTGCCATAAAGCATCTGTTGTAAAGTGCATCTTCATTACTTTTAAAAATTCAAAATATTATAATTATTATACAATATGTAATTTTTTTTAAGCTTTCATTGATAAAATTGGGAACCAGTAAGTGTCCATACTTCCGTGAGCGGTGTTCATTGAAGTTTTAAAATAAAAATAACCAATTTCTTGTTCAAACCCTTACAAAGAGGATTGGGATAGATTATTTAAGATTTGTTTTCTCAATAACATGCGGTAGCATTTTAAATGCTGCTTTAGTAAATAGGGATAACATTTTCAGGATTATTTTTAATTTCCTACAATTTGGGTGGGCACTTGGGTAAGCCCGTGCCCACCCTGGCCCACCCTTGGCGCCGTCGCTGGTTTATTATAGTACATTTACCCCATTTTTTACCCTAAAAATGCGATGATTTTATTGATGTAAATTCTTCCTATGTATGATCAAATGAGCCCATGTAAACCTGACTGGTAGCTTAGGTGATCTTTTTATAATTAGTTTGATAGTGTTTGATTATTTACTGAAGTAGAAGTTCATTTTACGAAATTTTTAAATGAAAATTATTAAAATTATACAGAAAAAATATTTCGACAGGTATTGAATTTGTTTTTATACTCCAACCACACTTTTTATGTGAGAATTTCTAATTTAAATAAAAAATTATTATTCACTGTTTAGAACCTCAGAACCTCACTAGATTGCGCGCCATCTAGTCGGATCAAAATTAAAACGGTTCATTAATTTTGAAAAACATAAATGTTAGAATTTTTATTGATTGCAACAATGTTTTGCGTTAAGTTGTAATAATTACATGATAAAATTAAACAATTTAATTTGATTTCTTTGCAGTAGATAACCAAAAAGAAGAAATCTGTAATTGTTTTCTTACCTTAGTAGCGGTCATCGTGCATTTGATGCCAGTTTGATTTTCAACGATGTGTTGAGATTTCATCAATTTTTTGGTTAATTTTCTTGAATTGTTTGAAGTCGAGCGATCCATTTTGATTTCCAATTCAAAAATTAAGTAAGCCGCTAATATTCTGCACACAGTTAAAGAGTTTACGTTGGTAATACCGTACCGTATACACACAAAAGTTAACCTAACGACACGACATTTTGTTATTGTGCGCAGTAAATTCTGTACGGTTAACCTAACAAAAATTTATTTTCTTCAACGTTTATGGGAAGAAAATGGCTGGCATTACTATCGCCCCCGAAATATGGAAAAATTGGGAGAAAACCGGAAAAAATGATTTGTAAGTATTAATAATTTTGCGGTGATTGAAGTTTTGATGTTAACGGTTTTTTTAATTTGCAGTTTAAAATTATGTGTTCCGTTGTTAAAAGACGCTACAAAGAGTCCAGTTTTTAATAAAACTGGTAAAAATGACATTGTTAATTATATAACTCTGCTAATTAACAAAGGAGTTCATGGTGGAATTAAAAAGGAGTCTGCCGTAATAACACTTCAAGAACTCACCGTAAGTGAACTTGTATTTGCACAAGATTTTATGTTATATTTCATCGTATATCGTTTCAGGCTTTAAATTCTGGTGTTGCACCCATCATTTGTGACGTGTTAAATGTATCTGATGCAGATACCTCGGTTTTTGATAATCTTGAAGAATCAAAAGAGAGGCACAATTTTTCTTACATCGTAAGAGAATGCGAGAAGGTAAGTCATTTGATTTAATTTATTATAGACTTAGGTTGTTTGAAAATTCTGCAGTTGACCTGCTATTTTTTGTGGGTAAAATCTTGTAAATTGTATGTAAGTTTTTATCACTTATCTGTTTTGCCATGTTATTGTTATTGTACATCTGTCATTTTAATTGAACATCTTTAATTTGCATTGTAAGTTACCAGATTTCACTTTTAACCTTGCAATGTCTTCATAATTTGTTTTGATATAGATAAAAGAATAATATAGATAAAGGTAAATTTTACGGTGCAAAGTTCTTACTTGTAATAGAACTTTGTACTACAAACAAGTACTAGATTCTCTTTTTCTCTTAATTTTGTCCAATATGAGTTACCGCTTTACCATTAGGCAATATTTTTGCATCTCAGTTTGTAAATATTATTATAACTTCTACTAACATTACTGCGTCATTTCAAACTGCAACCTTATTGCGTCTCCCAGAAATAACCATTCTAGGTAACTAATTTTTCAAGTATATTACTTGTGAAAAAATTCGCTAGCTAGCGGTAGTTTCAGTTTATTTCTATGTGTAATTTTATAATATACTGATTTTTATATTCTACTAATTTTGCCAGCTCCTTTCAAATGCTGCACATTATCAATTCCATATATTTTTTTACATATAAAAGTACGCACATTATGGAGTCCAACCATGTTGCCAGATCTTCAAAAACCAAAATGTGCTGCTGTAATCATAATTTAATCAACTTACAGGAGAAACATGCTTATTATTAGAAAGAGCGTTAAAGCATTTCAAATCGAATTTTTTCGAAGAAAAATATTACTGAAGGTAACGGTGCCGGTGGGTTTTGCGATAACTTGCCTCGTATCGATTATAGCATTTAAGTAAATAACATTTCAATAACAAAATTGTCAAAAATTAAATTCTAAACATTTGTTGTGTACAACTAAATTTTATAACCAAAATAATAACCCTTTATTGATTTTTTTAGATAAAAGTCTCTGTACGTCATAAACAGATAATAATTAAGCCCATAAGGCGAAAAGATAGTTTGGTTTTCGTAACCCAATCAACCCTATTTTTACGCGACAACCCTTGTGTTTTTCTTCACAAAATTTATTTTGAGCTAATTCTTTAGTTAATTTTTATCTCATATATTATTATGTATCTGATGCGTATTACATTGAACTATTAGGTATTATAAAAAAAAGTTTTAAAACAAGCCGACCGACCAACCCTATTTGCTTCGGCGGTGTTACCGAAACCAATAAAATTATTTTATTGTAAAATTATTTAAAGTAATCTGGACACTAATATGAAAGGAACTTTTTCGAATTCGATGAGAAATATTATAGAAAGATTGCGGGATGCTCTATAAGAAGTACGCCGACTCCAACGTAACATGCTCGGAAGACTATACCTCTTACACACTTACACTTACGGGGATTTACATGTGTTTATTTGCATGAATATCACAAAATACCTGTTAACAACGTAAAAGAGCAGAGTTTCAACTATCCGATGCTATTTTTACATTTACGATCATGTCAACTCTGGAATATTTAAATGAATTTCTTGTAATTGTAATCAAAGGTATTGCAAAGGTCGACTCTCGCTTGATACTATAAATAAAAAGTCCGAATCTTGCATGCAGTTTGACCAGAATTTTTTTTTAAAGCTAATTTCATTATCGTTATTTTCAACATTTACTTATTAAAATTATGAAAAGAAAAAGAAATACATATTTTTAAGTAGATTCAGTTGAATATCGAACCTATATTAAACCAAAGTATTGAAATTACGCTTGATTTTATAAAGATTTCAGCTAATTTTGTTTTTATTTTTCAAAATATTTAAAAGTGGTCAGGTATTTTGTTACTTGTTATACCCATCTAATCATTCGGGTATTAACATTTTTTAATATATTAAAAAAAATGATAATGAAATTGATTTAAAAAATGATTTTGGTCAAACTGCGTGCAACATTTGACTTTCTTATTTTTATAGTATCAAGCGAGAGTCGAGCTTCGTAACACTCCTGGTTACAATTACAGATTTCAGAAATTTCAGGGTACACAAAATAAGTAATGTACAAAATGTATTGGATAGTCAAAACTTTACTCTTCACG
This sequence comes from Cantharis rustica, assembly GCA_911387805.1. Lineage (NCBI taxonomy): Eukaryota > Metazoa > Arthropoda > Insecta > Coleoptera > Cantharidae > Cantharis > Cantharis rustica. The sequence continues at coordinate 51,514,228 of OU426878.1, read as the reverse complement.
TTATTAATAAGTATTTTTTGATATTGGTACAAATAAACGTGTGTGTAACCCAGTAAATGAAAAAATTGAGTTTTCAATACGGAATTGTTGGCTAAGAGATAGTGACACCAATTTAAAAACATAGCGTTGCATGCATATCGCGTAACTTCAAAATTGATTTTAAGCCCCTCAGGTTTATTTCTTCACTATTTTGAAACGACAAATTATGCCTTTTGTTTTACTTAAATAACGACATTTAAATATGATTAAAATAACGACAACTTATTTTTGGGATAATTTTTATAATTTTCTCCTCTATACAGGATGAATTTTTAACGACCAACGACATTTTGTTATTTAGGTATTAAAAAACAAATTAAAATAGGTAAAATAATTTACAATATTAAAAATACTCCATGAATTAGAAGATAGCCAAGATTTATCACTAAAAAGGTAACATTTTAAAAAAATTTACAAAAAATTAATAACCACTTTTTTGGCACATGAAAATATTTGCCTAGCAAAATCCCTTTACTTGGTGTAACAGGTTCCTGACCAATCACCTGTCACACAATCACAGGGTGATTACAGCGAACACATTCATTTCAGCGATTCCAGTTCGGCAACGTCATTTTGGCGATTCTGATTCGGCGACAGTAAATTCGAATACGGCGATTCGGGGACGGGAAATATATTTTTAGTTCAATCAATTTATCCTTCTAAATTTAAAATTTAAATGTACAAAAAAATCCTTAGTACGGGCGCCAATGGCTTTTCAAACTTGTACTTAAAAATCTGTCGTTAATAGTTGGTTATCTCCCAATCTCTTTTAAGTGAATACCTTCTTTTGTTTTTGTCTCCTTTTCAATAATATTTATTGTATTAATCTTTTCTTGGTTTTCCCCATTTCAATACCATTCAGCCTTTACAGTTACATAATTTTTTTAATATTTTTAATAAACTTTAACATTTAAATAAATTTCCCGTCGCCGAATCGACGTAGTCGAATTTTCTGTCACAGAATGGGAATCGCCGAAATTCCGAAGCCGAATTGGAATCACCGATAACAACCTTCGCAGCAGCCATATTAAATTTTTCCGTTCTTAGACGCTCCTCGGCAATCTTCGGAAATCGCGTAATTGGAGGTTCTCATGTTGTAATCCTAAAAACACCCCCAATTCGACGGAAAATTTTAGAAAATAAGTTATTTTAAATAACTTTTCCTAGAAAAAAATTTTTTAACTTCTCTTTGGCTTCGCCATCGGGAAGTTTTGAAAAAATTTTTCGTTGTGAAAGTTTGTATTTTCAAATTTTCCCTCGGTTCCGGGCTGTTTCTACTGAAACTAGCATAGCCGAAATTGACTGTTACCGAATATAAGATGACCGAACTGCGGTCGCCGAAACGACGTGTACCGTAATTACCGCATGAATGTGAGCAAGGCCGGATCAAGACTTTCGGGGCCCTAAGCACAACCACACCGAAGGTTACTTCGCTTTAAATTAAAGTTTTTTAATTTTAATGTAGTAATTTTTTATACCTTATTACCATAATATAAAATTAAGGACGAAAAATACTAACGAAACAGAAAAACTCTAATAATAAATTATATAAATAAAAATTTTGGTTTGGTTTTTCTTGAAGCCTCTAATTTTCTGGGGTCCATGTGCAGTGCTATCTAGCTTATACGTTAATACGATCCTGAATGTGGACCTAATTGATCTTATTTCTCGACACATTTCAATTAATTTGTTTTCATCGAAACACGATTAAACGATTTTTTTTTTATTATTTATTGTTAATTAAACAATAAAATAATTGAACATCCGGACGCAATAAATGCTATTTTACAAGTGTATTATACTCTTGAAGGAATAGTTGTAAAATAGAAACAATTGCAGAAATTTAATATATCTCAGTCTAAAAATAAATTGCAGTGTTGCCATTAAGGGCGCACTATTATTTGTAAAGTATCTATAGAAAATACGCATCAACCATAGTACCGTATATTTATTTTACGCTTCTGCGGAATTTTATTGAACTATAATTATACGTTTATGCATATATTACTAACATTACTGCATCCAATGAAATCTATTCATATCACGGTAATCCTAAGAGATGGCAGGACAATTTAAACAGGTGATATTAAACGGCAGAAACCGAACTAAAACGTCAAAGTATCGCAGACAAATGTTTACTAGATTTTATAAAAACTGTGCTTGACACTACTGCGTCCGGTATATGGACGCAATAACATGCAGGACGCAATAATCAATGTAATTTTGAAATGTATGGACGCGGTAATGTTAGCGAGATAAACATAATACCTTATATTCATAGGTTTATCTTTAACATTCATTTAAATCATAGGTTTTCTAACTTTTTCGGGTCACAGCCTACATTCCGGAGCATAAATTTTCAATTTACATTACGTTGGTGAGAATCTTATTGGTTCTTATTACACGGTCAAATTTTTCTTCAAACGTTATAATATTTTATACTACTTTTTGCTGTCAAAGTGGAGGTCCGAAAGAAAAGCAGGTGGCTGGCCCGAGTGATTCCAGCACTCGTAGTGGTTTGAAATCAAAAATTGAAATTGATTATTGTTCAGTAGGCTTGTCATTCTGGCAGGTAGTAGATTTAAACATTTTTATTGAAAAGTAACAAAATGGGGGATTTTCAAAAATCGTGTTTTTTTGTGGAAACGGGAAAATTAATGGGAAATTTTGAGTGAAAATATACAATTCTACTACCTGCGAGAGCCACTGATATGTAGAATGACATATACAAATTTCAGCCCAATCGGTTCATTAGAATTGTGTAAACCCCTCGGGTTGATCGAAAAAACGTTGCTTCGAGAAAAACGCGTTTCAAGATTTAAAAAGTTTTAAAAAAGCAGACTGTCCTGGGCTTTTACCATGACGCTTTTTTCTTTGCGATCTATGTTTACTCGAACACACTCTGAGTTTCAAAAGTACAGTCGAGTCGCGAAATAGTGAATTAAATATGGCAAAGACCTTTCACTTTTTCGGAGTTGTGCACTATTTCGGTATTTACAAAATTTACAATAAAATCACATTTTTAGAATGTGAATTGAATAACATCATTTAAAGATGTCAAAGCTTGATTTATTAAAATAAGTTTATCATTAAAAGTATAAGATACATCATCCTCGTTTTCCTCTTCTGGATCAGAATCCATCTGAATTTCCTTCCCTGTATATTTTCTTCGTCGTTATCAAAATGTCCACGTAATATTTTATATCAAAATTTTTAACATATAAAAATTGCGTTCTATGCTAACTTGATAAGTAAAATAAAGTGTAAATAAGATACCAAAAAATGTAAATTCTCATTCTTGTGGGGAAGTCTATATAAATGATGTCATTCAAACTGCACGAATTAGTACACAGTTTGGTGTTACCGCTGTTCGTTATATAGGGAGTCCCATATATACTCAAAATATACAAAACATAGGTATAAAGGGAACAGAACAATAGCGTATACTACGACAGCTGTACGGCTAGCGGATCGCAACTACGAGGCTCTCTCATATTTCTGCTATAACTTTGTTGATATTTTCAATTTTGATGTGAAATTTTTACAATATAATCTCAATATATTTTACTTTGGAAATATGTAAAACAAAAATTAATTTTTTCAAACCCGAGCACGAGAATACATTCTTTAGTACAGCATCAAATAAATTTAGGCAGTTGATTGAAATCCTCATAATTTTCACTACAAATCTTGCTGAACAATCTGTCGCTCAATGAATTGCTTTGAATCTTGTTAACTGCACTAATTCTTCTTTGCACAGAAGAATTGCTCAAAGGTATTTTTCTTACAATGTCTGAAGCACAGTCAGAAGCCGCTAAGATAAGCTTTTCTCCAATTGTGTGTGGTTTTCCGGTCTTTGCAATTGACAATGAAAATTATAAAACGCTTGAAGTCCGTCATTATCTTGCTTTGAGGACAACGCAAAAAGTTTTGTTATTTTGAGCGCTTTGAATAATTTCATCTAATGTTTCAAAATAGGACGAATCTTTATCCTTTTTGTCTACCAGATCAGCAGTGGAGTATAAAGCTTAAATCAACGAACTACGGAGCGAGAGACCGCAGTTCGATGCTTGGTCGCACCCACTGCACTGGTGAGATATAAAGCCTGAGTTTAATCTAAGGGCTATGCATCTGGCAAGGTTAGCATTCTATCTGAATATTAATGCAAGTGCTCACATAACCTGAGTGTTAAATGTAGAAACTTTGTGCATTGATGATCACCTCGATTTTCAAAATTTTAACTGCACTATTAGAAAGAGGACAATTTTCTGAGTATAATGCAACAAAAATTTCCAAGGATTATGCATTAGTTTCCGAAAAAACGGCTTTTTAATGTTATTAAAAGCAGGTAGTCGTAACCCGATACACCCCGTTGCAACGAATCGAGCCACGGTCAACTCGCACGTTCCGTTCCTGCACTTCATTTTGTTGACGGTACGTGTGCTTTAATATACTCTTAATGTTGTTGTTAGTCACGGTTGACACCCGGACGAGGTCTATGGTTTCGAGTTCCACCCTTGGTGAGTTCTGTCATTCTTCAGGGATATTTTTAAATTTTTTTACCTTACACAACAACGGCTAATCATACATCCGTGTTAAAAGGTGTATCTAAAATACATGTAAATTTTACATTTTTAAAATCGATTTTTTTCGAAAACTTTTGCATAATCCTTTAAAATTTTTGTTCTAATATGCTTAGAAAAGTGTCCTCTTTTCTATAGCGCAGTTAAAATTCGTGATGAGGAAATTCTGGCAGTTCCCGAAAGTTCTTCAAAATAGGCCTCAGTTTCAGCTACAAACTTCTCATTTGAGTAAAAACACTTACCAGTGAGCCATCTCTTTAGGTTTGGAAACAGGTAGAAGTCGCTAGGGGCTCGGTCTGGCGAATACGATGGTTGAGGGATCAGTTCAAATCCGATTTCGTGCAATTTTGCTTGTGCAACTAACAATGAATGAGCAGGTGCATTGTCGTGATGATATAGATTTTTTTTTTGTTTAAATGCGACCGTATTTTGGAATTTTCACTTTTTAATCAATCTAATAATGATGAATAATATGAGCCAGTTATGGTTTTACATTTTTGAAGATAGTCGATGAATCCGACAAAATATGGAGGCCGTAACGTTCCCAGCCTGCATTTTTGGTCGCTTTGGAGCACTTTCACCTAGAGAAACCCATTGTTTTGACTTTTTCCACGACTTTGGAGTATAGTAATTAACTAGGTTTCATCCATGGTTATGAATCGATGCACAAAGTTTTTCATATTACTCGGAAACATATTCAAATTCTGCTGGGAAGTTGTAACACGAATTAGTTTTTAGTCGATTGTGAGCTAACGCGCGCAGAGCTTCTTCATGTCTAAAAACGCATGTACTATATTTCCCACACGTTCCATTGACATGCCTACAGTCTTAGCTAGCTCCTTTAATTTCGCTTTGAGATCATTCAACATCATAATATCATGGATTTTTTCTAAATTTTCTGGTGTAGTGACCTCATATGGGCGTCCAAAACGTAACAACATAAAACAGGAAACCACTTATAAATCGTTCCAATCGACAGTGCAGAGTCCGGATAATACTTATCCAGCTTGGATTTGGTTCGGTTATCGGTTAATCGAAACTCGCTTTTTTCCATATTTAAAAATACTCGTTGGTTGGTCGCTTCTTAGTGCTATAATTTGTAAATGTGTAATGCTAAATACTTAGCATATCTTCCTAGGATAATATGCTCCTGTTTGCCCATTGGGTCCGTGACCTGTGTTTTTTTACTAACGGCAATCTCAGTGATGTTCCGAAGTCACTATCAGTGCCGTGATAATATTATTTTTACATTCAACTTGCTAGGCTTATCTCAGATGTGCCCGTAACTCTAGTTTTTATTGTTGATGAAGGCAAATTATCAATTTAGAGGGATCACCGTGCTCTTCGAAGCACGGAAATGATCATAACAAAGTTTAGATGCTCCCCGAATTCGAACCGAGTACCTTAGTATCAGCAGTTATTAGACTAATGACTGTCTAGCAAAACTAAGCTTCACATGCTTATCCTGAATTCTATGAAGCAAGAAAATAGACAGCATACAAATAGGGTTTAAAGAAATTCATCACAATTGAACCATCGTCATCGGGAACCTATAGTTTAAATATGGACTCTAAACCGTAGAAAGTACATACACTTCAATTAAAAATTTTATTTGGGCTGATTGGCTGAGACTGTAATTTTTACAAAGCTGAATAATTATGTAACTGAAATTTGTGATGCCAATAGATTATGAGGCTAAGGCAAGTATTTGCATAAGACATTTTATGGATTTTGTAAAACCAATTTCCACATGTGAAATTTAGGCACTGCAAATAATATTTAAATAATAAAGCTTGAAAAGAGGAATCCAATTATTCCAATAACTAAGTCACGGATAACTCAAAACGTGTTGAAAAATTTCTATTTATTTCAAGATTGTCACTTGAAATTCAAAATATAGCATATTAAAACTTGAGAGTATGTGGAAAGTGCTACAGGTCAGGAGTGTGCAGTATTTGCAATGCATATTTAGAATACATTTGGTATCATATTTTAAATTCAAATTTTCAACGTATTTAATTACATTATATTTTATATTGCCTTATCTTATGTATTTTAAATTTTAAAATACCTTCCAAAAAAATTCTCGTTTTGCCACTGACAGTCACATCAATGCTCACTAATTAAAGTACTTTTAGGATATGACTGCAAGAATTTTCTTTCATAAAAATTGTTTCTTAAAATTTCTTGTTTAGGTCTATTTAATATTAAAATACTTTTTTTAACTCACATTTCTCTCTTTTAGTTTATATCTGACAAATTACTGAAAGAACGTTTAGAAATTGATACTCTCCAGGAAGTCGGAGTGTTAAAGAATCGAAGTTTTTATACCAAATTTATTAAAATAAAAACCAAACTTTAGTAAGTATTTTTTTAAATGTCTAATTTTTTATATTAAAACTAAATTTTGCTTTTATTATTTTAGTTACAAACAGCGTAAATTTAATTTATTTCGTGAAGAAAGTGAAGGTTACTCCAAACTTGTGACAGAATTAAATCAAGATTTTGGAGATTCAATAAATGATAAATCTTTACTGGACATTGTTCAATCATTAATTGGTAAGAATAAAATAAAACTTTATATGAAACAGCTTTAACATTCTTTATTTTTGCAGGTTGTTTTAATTTAGATCCTAACAGGGTGCTTAACGTTATATTAGAAAGTTTCGAACAAAAACCAAAATATGCAAAGCTGTTTGTACCTTTGCTTCGTGCATACATGAACGACAAAAAAATTATTGCAGAAGTTTTAGGATCAGAATATATATTTCATCGAAACAGTCCCGACATTGTGGTACCAAAATCTTTGTACGTTCTGACTGCTCAACTATTACAACACGAGCTAATTTTATTAGATGATATTTATGTTTACGTAAGTTTGTGTTTACCAGCAATTGATCAATATTCATGATAATGTTTCAGTTAAAACCGGAAGATAAAGTAATGCATAAAGATTGGGAAACTGAGATGAAAAAGGCAAAGGAAGATTTTAAAAAGATGCAAGGAACTACAGTACAATGTAATAAGTTAGATAATGGCAACGAAGAAAAAGAGATCATTGTTGATACTTATTTGCATAACCAGAAAGTTGGAATTTGTGAGGCTTTGTTAGATATTGGAGATTGGCAGAATGCATTATTAATTATACAACGTTTACCATCTCAGTTTGCACTTAACCATCAACCTGTCGCACTTGCCATGTGTCGACTGCTTCACTACATTGTTGAGCCTGTATATAGAAAGTAAGTAAAAATGTTTTCTTTAATGTCACAAATTAACCACACTGTTTTTTTTTTAGAAATTGTCAATTAGGGGAAAAAATTCAAGGGAGCTCTGTACCTGTTCACGAAAATCCTTTAGCTCCAAAGGTTGCAAATACCTTTTTAGAGTTACGAAACATAGCCATACCAATGCTAATTTCACTAGGACCTTCTTTACGATTTGATGTGGTTCTAATGTACAAAGTAATAAGACTGGCAAAAGTTGCCCTAGCTTCTTACGGAATCGATTCTTCAAAATGTACTCCGCCTACCGAAGACAGTCTATACTGGGATATCATAAACTTAATGGATAAAACTATACTACCAGCTTTATCGTACATGGATTGCAATTGTTGTATGGCCGAAGAAATTTGGAATGTACTAAAATTGTATCCGTATCAGATGCGCTACAGTCTTTATTCACGGTGGAAAAATGACACTTACTTTTTGTATCCTGACTTACTTCGTAAACGTTGCGATGCTCGTAAAAAGATCAAAACGATTATGAAGAGTGTAATTAAAGAAAATATTAAACCACTTGGGCGTTTGATAGGAAAGTTAACCCACAATTCACCTGCAATTATTCTCGACTATGTTCTCATTCAAATTCAAGTGTTCGAAAATATTATAAATCCAGTTGTCGAGTCATTCAAGTACCTAACCAGTTTATCTTACGACGTTTTGGCTTTTTGTCTGATCGAAACATTATCTGAAGCAGATAAAAAGCGTGTGAAGCACGACGGCACTTCAATTTCAAGCTGGTTTAAAAGTTTATCAAACTTTTGTGGTGTAATTTTCAAAAAATACACAATTGAGTTAACCGGGTTACTGCAATATGTTGCAAATCAACTTAAAGTACAAAAAAGGTAAGTAAAAAGAAAGGTATGTTAGTATTGACGAAGTTTTCATGTTATGTTTTTTAGTTTGGATCTGATCATTCTGAACCATATTGTGCTAAAAATGGCTGGAGTTGAAACAACCGAAGATTTGACGATAAATCAACTCAATGCAATGGCTGGTGGAGAACTGTTGAAAGCAGAGGTACGCTTTGATAATTTGGTTCAAAACCGTATATCGCTTTCTTTACAGGCCGGTTACTTCAGTCAAGTAAGGAACATGAAAAAGTCATCATTACGCTTAAAAGATGCCATGTCAGAGCACGATTTGGCAGTAACACTTTGTTTACTTATGGCACAGCAAAAATACTGCGTAGTTTATAAAGAAACGCAAGAAAATCACTTAAAATTGGTCGGATCTCTATCGGATCAATGTCAGGATACCTTGGTACAATTTGGAACATTCCTGGGGTCTACGTTGTCGGTTGATGAATATGTCAACAAATTGCCATCCATTCAAAGCATGCTGCTGGACTATCACATTCCAAATGAAGTAGCATTCTTTTTAGCCCGGCCCATGTTAAACCATTCCATTAATGTAAGTCTTATCGAGCTTGTAATGAAACAAAAATTAATATTAAACGTTTTCAGATAAAGTACGATCAAATAAGGAAATCGGATGCAAATTACAAAAAGCTTTCGACTCAAATGAAACAAAATAAATATTACGAAGCTGTTAAAGAAGTAATGGAACCCATAAATACCTCTATAATTCCGTTGCATACCCCAAAGGTGTGGGAAGACATGTCACCAAAGTTTTTAACCACGTTTTGGTCATTAACCTTAAGCGATTTGTTTGTTCCGGATGACACATATCAACAAACCATTGCTAAAGTAAAAAAGCAATCATTAAATATTGCTGATTCGACATCCAGTAAAGGCAAGAAAGAGTTGGAACGTCACATGACCTTGATTGAAAAGTTGCAAGATGAAAGGAAGAAACAAAATGAGCACAAAGAAAAAGTAATGTTTCGTCTAAATCAAGAGAAAAACGATTGGTTTTTGAGTAGATCTGCCAGATCGGCTAAGAACGAAACCATAACGCGGTTTTTACAGTTATGCTTGTTTCCTCGATGCACTTTTACGCAAATTGATGCGATTTATTGTGCCACATTTGTTCACACAATTCACATGCTGAAGACTCCAAACTTTTCGACACTTTTATGTTATGACAGGGTAAGTTTTAAGAGGGACATTCATTTTTTTTTAATTCTTAAATTTAAACTTTACAGTTGTTTTGTGATGTCACATACTCTATAACATCGTGTACGGAAAATGAAGCAATGAGATATGGTCGATTTTTGTGTGCTATGCTTGATACGGTGATGCGTTGGCAACAATCAAAGGATACATTTGAGAAGGAATGTGCAAATTATCCTGGGTTTGTTACTAAATATAGAGTCAGTAATCAATTCTGTGACAATTTGGACCTCGTTGGTTACGAAAACTATCGACATGTTTGTCACAAGTGGCATTTTAAACTAGCAAAAGCCATGATCATTTGTTTAGATTCAAAAGATTTTGTACAAATTCGCAATGCTTTAATTATTTTGATCAAAATTATACCTCATTTTCCCGTCCTACTGAAACTTAGTCAAATTATTGAGAAAAAAATCGAGAAAGTTCGGGACGAGGAAAAATATAAAAGACCCGATTTAGAGTTGCTAGCAACCGGTTATTTAGGTCAATTAAGACAGAGAATTTCTTCAGGTCACATGATGAAGGAAAGTGAATTTCACCAAGTTAACGATAAAGAAAAGGTGAGACAGTTTTTATCTCTATTGCTGAGAGTGATTACCATAATATATTATTTATAGGTCGCTAAAACACATGACAGTTCAAGAAATGACAACTCGAGTACATCTCAAAAAAATAATGGAGAAGTTAAAGGTAAATTTACAATTATCTAAGTTGTTATAATTTTTACAAAATTTGTTTTTAAAGATGCTGCCGATAAGGAAGGCAAGGATAGCAAAGTCGATGTACGAAAACCTAGAATAACTATGGAAGATACAAAAAGTTCCTCCAAGCCTGTAACACCTCAAAGTTCATATGAAAGTTCTATTAGGTTTGTTTATTTTTAGTTATTTATTTTAACTGGCTAATGGACGGTTTTTAATTTTTCAGTAAAGATAAATCGATGGAAAAAGATAAACAAATGAAAGACGACAAAATGGATAAATACAGCAACAGAAAGGAAGATAAGAAGGATGAAATTGAAAAGGAAAAAGAAAGAGAACGTGAAAAGCGTAGAGAAAGGAAAGAAGAGAAAATGTTAAGCAAAGAGGACAGAAGTTACAGGGTGAGTTTTTTTATTTCATTAAGGGGGCATCTTGCCACTTGGTGTTTTGAGGTTAATGAAAAAATTAAGAAAAGAAATTTGGTTGCCACAATATTGTAAATAAAAATTTGCTGCTTCACATGATGGCATACCTTGCTCTTTTAGGGCAGTGATTTTGGTTATTCAAATTCAATAAGTTTCTTGTTACAGGATGATCGTTATATAGAAATGGTTAGCCCTCCCAAAGATGACATGAGATACTCCAGCGAACGTGATCGATATTTTGATGAGCGTGGAAATCATTATTACCGTGACATTCGTGACGACAGAGATTTGGCTTCCAATAGTAATGGGTCAAGCTTGAGACGCAGTCAGGAACCTCCCGAATCTGATAGAGGTCTGTATTTATTTATTTTTTTTGTTAAAAATGTGTGACATTTTACAGTTTTTACAGATGTAAAAAGAAGAAAAATGGAAGGTTCCACTTCGAAGGTTAGTATTGGCGTTGGAGTGAGATAGTTTCAGGGCTTTTCCTTCGACATCGTTACAATCCGACATTCAGATGTCTACTTGGGAGATTGGGCTGAAGTCTTCTTATGTTTTTAACAATAATGTGTTGCTTTGATTTAAAAATAAGTGTAGTGGAACAGTTTTATTTGGTATTTGAATGAACATTCTGTTAGTGTTTCTGTGAAGTTGCGCTCGCTTTCTTCCCCACAAATGGAAATTTATTGGATTCAATCGGATGAACTGCAGGTGAAGCAAGATTCAATTTTATTTGATTTATTTTTAAACGTAATTCCCATTTGTGCCAACATCATTTCTAAGTAATTCACTCTTAACCTAGAAAAATTACCCATTGGACATCAAATATTACTTTATTTTCAATTTGAAACTCTGAAGAATGCTATCATTTGCTTGCTTAATTTATCTCATTGAAAAAATTCTACTAAAAGAGCTACGTCTCAAGTTAGTCTCGACTACCATAAAAATTGAAACTTGGTGAAGATATCCGAGAAGAATAAATTATGGAATCGATTCCAATTGATAATTTTGAAGAACAGAAGATTAAAATGTTTTTGAAAATTATTTTGAAAGAAAGTATTTAATATAAATCCACCTACCTAAAAATGTATACGTGTACTGGATGGATGTTTCTTGGTTGTCAAAACTTAATTGGCAGTTCTGAAGATCGCATATTCATTTTATCAGCCCAATCTTCCACACATCTGGTTTTTTCTTTTGGTTTTTTTGGGGTGGGACTTAAACCTGAGTCTGGGTAAGTACATAATTTGTAACACATAAACTGCAAAATTTTTTATTTAGAAATCAAATTCCAATTTTGCTTCACATAATTTTGTTCCTTTGAAAGCATTTTTTGTAACAAATAAGGGTGCAATTTTTTTGTATCAAAAATATCCGATTACAAAATTTTATTTTGAAACTAAATTAGTTGTGGCCAAATTTAGTAACAACATTTTATTTTTTGATTTTCTTTATTTTTATTTGAAAATTATCAGTTTTGGATTAATGGTGTTGAAAATGGTTCTTTATTTAACATATTGCTGACATAAGTTAATTTATGTTGCACAAAGTAAAACTGCTCATTTACTAAGTTGTACAGAAGAAAATGAGAAGTAATTTTTGTGTGTGTGATGGAAATGCAAGACAAGATTGCAGAAGATTATACCCAGTTTTAAAAAACGACAGTGCTCAAAAGAAAATTTACAAGATCTATGGAAAAAGAGTGAAACCAAATTGTGTAGATCTGTAACACAGAAGTGATATAAACTGATGGAAGCAAAATTGAAATTAAAAATTAAACGAAAACAAAACTTCCATTTTTCCAGTTTTATTCAAGACTTTCCGTAATTGAGTTTGATGGTTTCAGGAAATTACGATTTTGGACTTGAACAAGCAGTCTACTATAGAATTCCTATGGAGAGGTCTTTAAACCCAGGTCCAAGTTAAGATTGAAACGCTTAGCAGTATCCCAAACAAGGCAAAATGATAAGGTGGCAGAAGATAGTTAATGGGATGGAAGAAAGAAGAGTTAAAAGTATGAGACCAAATTGCCCAAGAGTTTTAACTTATAAAATGCTATCAAGTTGTTCTAAAAACGTTCTTTGAAAGGAAGTGATAAAAAATATTAAATAAGGGGCGGAGAAGATTAAATATTAAAGTTTTTGGAAACGCGGTTAATGAAAGAAAACAGCTTTAAGAAAAAAGTGAAATACATGAAACCAAGTTATTATAAAAATTGAAAACAATTGAAACAAGTTCGTACACTACTTATAATCAAAGAAACAACCGCACGACAGTGAATCGTCTCAACTAATATGTCCAAAAGTAATGATTTTTCTACCACACCAGAATCATCTCTGCAAAAAAATAAGGCCTTCCAAGTTGTAATACTTAGTCTAACCATTACTTGATTACTTTTCTGAAAAAAGGCAAAATAAATCAATATACTCGCAGAAAAAATGAACGGAAGTTGGCAGACTTTTGAGAAGAAATGCAACATACAAAATGTACAACAGAAGCTTTTGGAATCCGACAGACAGTATTCGTATGAACACATATAGAAAACTTTTCTAAAAATATATAATGTGATCTTTAGCTTCTTGGAAAACGGTGAAAGCAAATTAAAAACAGATCCATAAATCGATAATTGGAATCATGAAAAATAGTATCCAAATTCTCCAAGGGAGGTAAACATTTTCCAAACCACTATCGAAGATCAGTAAAGAAAATAATTAAGAATTTTCCCATGAAGTGATTGCCGTTTTGTCAAGTGTTATATTTTATGGAGATAGGGTTTTTAGAAATGAAAAAAGAAATGTTTAATCAAAACTTACACTATTGGGCAGTGCATAAATATTGAAAATTTCTCCCACCTGAACTTTGGAAATGTAAAAGAAAAGATTTGCAATGGGAAAGAAGATAAATTGAGAATTTACCGTAAAAATAAATTTACATAAATAATAAATTGAAGAGCCAGCAAGTGCAAATATAAATCATAATTGAATGTGTAAGAGAAGAAAAAGCACCACCCAGAGAATGCATTGAAAGTGAAAGAAGCAATCAACTTTTTGGAACCAGATGGAAATAGTATATTATACTTAGCCAAAAGCCGACAAAGAAAATCAATTTGAAATGGAATAATAAAATGCTAATCGGTTAAAAAAGAAGAAAACTTAAAAAATAGATAGGAAGAACAAAGGAAGAAAAATTAAACCAGTTACAAAACGATAAAATTTATTAAGAATCCACAACTTCCATTGATTGAAGCAGATGGAACGCGACTTCTAAAACGCATTGGAACTTCGTGATTTCGTGAACTACACCAAAATGGAAACTAATTTTCTGAGGTGTCGTGGAATTTCAACTACATGTGAATCAAATTTGAAGAGGTAATTTCAAGTAACGAGCAATTCCCAAGAGTGGCAAACTAAAATCGCAAGCATTTGGAAATTTTCAACATTTCACACCATTGGCCAAAATTTGAATTTGTCGAAAATTTCTGCACGGTTTCATTTGTGACTAATTTAGAAACAATACATTTAAAAACATTTTCTTGAGAAATTAACATTTTCACTAAATCCATTCTTATAAAATTTAATGGAATTTATAAAAAATTCTCTTCAAACCAAAGATAAAAAAATTTGCAAAGTTCAATCCTTTTTCACTTTTATTTAGCTCATTTTAAAATATTTAAATTTTAATTGAAAACGCTCTTCCTCGGTCTCCACATTTTCTAGCATTTTTAAAAGAAAGCAGTTTTCTCGGATCACTAATTTTTATCGTAAAATAATTTTGTTTCCTTGTCGAGTTGAAATATTAAAATAATTAGGAAATATCTATGCACAATGATTTCGTTCAAATTTAAGTTTGCTAGTTTGTTTTTAAAATACATAATTTTAATTAAGTAATTCATCATCATCATTTTCAGTACCTACCTAATTAGCATACTTAACTATATTTTCACTATCTGAAAAGAAATATTTTCCAATATTTTGTCTGTTTTATCTTTATCATAACTACACTGATTTTTGGAATGTTTTGGATGAAGTTTTATAATTTTGTAAGGATGGACTTGATATGCTTCTTAAATATTATTTTCCGAAGTAAATGCAAATTGTATCAATTTTTTTAAACACAAAATACAGAATATATTATTTTCATTCTTACAGATAAAATTGATGCAGAGGTAAAGATAAAACAGTCAAACCAAATTTTTAAAACGAGTAGAAGATCCGATGTCACTATTGAACTGAAGGATGAAAATTATATTTTTATTTATTGATCGTCTATTTCTGATTTTCTGTTCCAATTGAATTACTCCTATTTTTTTATAAAAAAAAAATAAAGCGTTTATATATCGTAATCTTTTCTAAATTATTGACTTTTTACGTGATACTTGGCTAACTTGGAGCGAATCCCCTAATTTTAGGAATAGGTACCTGAATTTGTTTTCATAACTTTTAATATCTAGCTAGCTTGAATTTGAGTGCAGAGAATCAGACATAATTCCTTTTGTCACTTTATCTGCTTGCTTATTTTGCGCCATTTTATTTTAACTGAAAATTTCAAGGAGAAAATTTTGTATAAAAAGTAGAGCTGTTTATGTGTAAAGCGTAAAGGCAAGTCACAGGTTGGCAGCTGAGAAGCGCAACTGAAGACTGCAACTGTGCAACTCTTCCTCTACGCTCCCTAATGATGAATCCCTGGTTATCTGCAGACTTCCAAACACGAAGAACGTAAAATGCAACAACAAATGGAATACTTTATTGAAAAAAGTGAGAAGAAAGAGCGCGCTTCCAAGTCGAAAGATAAACGAGAAAAAATCAGTGAGGAAGAAAAGGAACTTCGAAAAGAACGAAAAGTTGGAAGAAAAAGGGTAAGAAATTTCTAGCAGGATTTAATTGTTTTATTATTTTTTTTTTAATCTTGCAGGACCGAGCAGATGATGCCATTCAGCAAGCGGAAAGGAAAAGGATACGTGATGCAGAAAAAGGTACAAATTAGTGGTGTTACAGATTCGTTTTATCTAAAATTTACTCTTTTGTAGTGGAAAAAATGCTATCACATCAAAATGGTGAATTAATGGAATCCCCACACATACGTGAGAAGCATCATCACCCAAGGGTAATTTAGTTTGTGTACAACTCGAGTGGGGTTTAAATTTGTTAATTTGCAGGAAAAATCGCCATACAGTCGCGAAAGATCAAATGATAGAATGGAATTACGGGAGAAACAATATCCTTTTTATAGACATGATAAATATTCATGAAATATTTTTGATTGTTAATAACTTTTAAAGAAAATACATTTCCATGTTGATTATATTTATTTTTTAAAGCACAAGTGAACAGCACTAATAAAATTTCAGGAGTGTTTTTTATTTTTAATTAAAATGGTCTAAAATGTAAAAACACTTGTGTAATATTTTTAAAATAAAAAAAATTAAAGTGTTCAATTTATTTGTGTAGGTAAATCAAATTTCGTGCCATTGTAAAATGGCTAAAGACAAATTTTTTAGCGCTATTATTCCTTAATACAAATTACCAGACGCACAATGGAAAATAAAAGAAGATGATCATAATTTAGTTTTAATTTGATGTACGAACATTATCGAGAGTTAACAATGATTGTGTAACAAATGGATGAAAGCTTTTATTTATATTATGAAATATTTTTCATTTGTTTATATTTTAGCATTATTTTGTTTAGTTAATTAAACAATTGCATTGTGAAATTATGAGTAAGAAACTTTTGTTTCGTTTCTATGATTTAAATGTTCAGGTGTAAACAAATAATAAAAACATAATTTTTATTAAATATTTCTTTTTTTACTGCATTCCACTTACAAAACTCATAGCACCCTAGTTCTAGCTTTACAGTTAATCTTGTAAAATTGGATTCAAAATTGATAAGTTAAAAAAACGTATATTCTGCAGTAAAATTTATATTTTATTTGCTTAAGGATTGATTAATTTTGAATTTTTTGGCTAAAAAAATCCACCGTTTTCTTTTTAATAAATACGTCATGCCAAATTTCGCCTTTTTGAACCCTCTTCCTCACATTTTCCACAACCCCCCATAAATATAATGTCACGAAAGCTAGACAATTAACAATTTGTTAAGAAAAAAATTAAAATAAAATTGATAAACTGCCCACACTTATACACACAAACCTACTGTCTCTGAAACAGGGGAGTTTAGATAATAATAAAAACTTACTTTTATTAAGTTGTTTCATTTATTACATACTACAATCCACTTACAAAAACCACAGCACTAAGTTATAAATTATTACATAAGGCATTTATTTGGTAAATATTTGTAAAAAATAAATTTTAAGTATAAATAGAGATTTATAATTTTTTTAAATTTGACTAGACAAATTTGTCTGTTACAAAATTTGGTCACTGCTTTCGCGTATTGCACAACAAAATTATAAAGCGATCTGGTTATTTCATACTATGTTCATTTATAAAAATTCACCCTGAATAAAACTTATAATACTCACGAACTACAAGAGATTTTCAGTTTATTTTACAAAATTGATGGAAAATGTTAATCTTAAAAATAACTGCATACCTTCATGTATAAAATTTCATAGACCTCACTAATAAGTCACAATATTTTTACAAATCTAAATTTTTAAAAATACCTAAATCTAATTTTTCCTACCTACAATAAATTCACATTTGGTAAAATTAACTGACTAGCAAAACATTTAATAGTATATTATGTTATAAGTGCATAAGCAGATGTCTTTTTAGGAGCTTCAGGCAGAACGACCCGAAGGCGAGTTCAAGCTACTTTATGCACGTATATCAAATATGTACTATTTTTCCTATCACCAAAAAAATTTTTTTGTAACGGGGAAAAAATTCCAGGCAAAATCAATAGGAGTTAAAACATAAAATTTCTCAAAAGGGAGCAAGTTTTAGAAATTTTGGTGCTAACGACAAAATATGAATTGTAAAATTTCGACTTATGCAGGTTCCACTAATACTAAGGGTAAATCGCCAAAAAGCTATTTAGCAAATTGTGGAATTCTATACAATTCTTGAAATACAACATGAAATCCAGAAATATATTGTTCTGATAATGTTGTAATATATCAAATAAATGTACGGTCTGCGGAATCCCACATGATTTTTGAGATATAAACACAAAATTCTGAAACATAGATTGTTCTATTAACGTTGCAACATTGTCAATAATAATTATTCACAAATAACACACAGGTTAATAAATAACTCGTCCGATATACATCTCCAAATGCCCATTAAAAAAAAAGTGCTATCTGTATTAGTAATATAAAATCAAATTAATACGATTTATTTATTTGCAGCTACCCCAATTAACAGAATACTTTAAGCAGTCTATAACTACCTAAAATTTTACTAAGTATTTTTATTATTTATTTTAGAATTAAAGGAAGTTTGTAACGCCTATTTTTGCCATTGTACAATGTTTGACTCTTTTTTTCTATACAGATTAACACAATGATAATAATATCTCTTAGTTTATTTTTGTTATATTCCTGTGCCAAGAGCTTATAAGGAAGCTGTTACAAAAATTTGAAATCATTTCATGTACAGAAAGTTTCACTACCTGTAAATCACTAATTTGTTGCTTACTTTGTAGGGTAAGCACCACAGGTAATTATTTGAGATAAGTTTACGTTGAACTTTTTACGGTCAAATAGTTCTGTAAAGTAAGTTTTACAAATAAAGTGATTAAATTGCTCAAATTTCAAGTTCTATAGGGGAGGGTAATTATTTCATTTTAAAGAGATACAATTAAAATAATGGAAGAAACACAATTAAACTTTTGAGTGCAGATCTACGTCTTCTTCACAATTGTATAAATGTCATACATCATTTCGGAGTGTGAAATATCTCTAAAGATTAATATCCTATTGTACAATTCAGCGATTATGCATCCTAAACTCCACATATCTACTTTAGAATAATAGATATGTTCTAGCAAAAGCTCAGGAATCCTATCTCTTCAACTGATAACACAGGTAGACATTATATTTTTCAAGTCTGGTGAAGTAAATCTCGCCAAGCCAAAGTCACCCAATTTCACTTTTCCTGTCTTGGTAATGAAAATATTGACAAAATGAATGCTTTTATTTGTTCTCGTTCTGCATTTTATTCCGGGAAAATCAAAATTTGAATTTATAATCAAAATAGCTAAATCGTACTTGCAATATTCCAAAATTAAATAAACACTGGAAGTTCATCTTCCATTCCTTATTTCAAACAAATGAGTAATGTTTTAATGCTGTAGTTTTCTTAATAGTAATCTCCCCGATGGCCATAGTTTTATTTTTTCCTGCATCAAAAGTCACTTAACTGCCAGAATAATTTTGATACTTTCTTCTTTCTTTTTCCATGCCCTCCTTATCCAATTTTCTTCAGTTGAATATATTTGTTTACATTTTTAAACATTTAAATTTAAACAAATTAAATATTATAGTATTTAATTTTAAGGTGAATTTAGATGTTAAAAATATCTTGACTTTGGAGTTACAGTAATTACCCAAATTCGAAGTTATTCGATTTTTAAATTATTATTTTCTTTAGTCTCCAGTCACAATTAAACATAATTTGTATGTATTCATATGCAAAATTGTACCCCGACTTACGCAGTTATGACTCGGTTGCACCTATCGCCTAAGTTCGAGGTATTACTGTACGAATTGCCTTTATTGGTATTCTAGGCAAAGTGGGCAACATTTTAACTTTACGCAGCAAGACAGTATTATTCAAATATTTTGCTACGTCAAGAAAAAAATTAACCTGCAGTGCTTTAATCTGAATTTTGTTGAACGAATTCAAATTTTTTTACGAGGAAATCACCACTAGCAATATTGGTGTACAAATATCAGCAAATGCTTAGTCATTCTTGGCAGAAGACATAAGAAATTTGCAATACAGGCAATGTACATTGGTTGTAGGCAATTCAAACTAAATTTAATTTGGCTATAATTACCCAAATATTGGTTAATTCGGAGGGAGAGGTAATATTCATAAAAAGTTATGAAATTCCTTCACACTAATTAAGCAGGTAAAAATACAACATGTAATTAACTACTAGTTTGATGATAAAATGTGCAATAAGTGTCATTAAGAAGCGTTAACGTGGAGTAGCTGCCTTCTTTGGATTTAAAAAATAAATTGATAAGAACTTTTTTTTTATATTACCTACATGTTGCTTTTTTTAAAGAATTGTAGGTTTAACCCCTACCGGTAAGAGTTATTTTAAAGACATCATGAGGATTCTTTCATGAAGTGAAGATCATATTTAAATATACTTTTACAGTTTCCTTAATAAAAACTCTTCTATTTCTTAAAGTTAAAAAATGTAATACCTTAAAATACTGCAGCTCGGTGCATGCACTTGCGCCTTATTCTGGTAACTCACATACACAGCCAAACATCTCGAATGCAAACAATTAAACCATTTCAAGTAAACTTATGTCAAATAAAGGTTTAAGCAACGGCAGGTCATTCTTGCTCGAAGCAGTTAAATGCTGCTTAGCTTGGTGTTTCTGTAATAAGAACTTACGAGTGAAAGCCATATCACACACAGAACACTTAAATGGTTTTTCCCCTGTATGAGTCAACAGATGTCTTTTTAAATCAGTCGACCATCCAAAATTTTTGTAACATTTGGTACATTTATATTTACGCGTAGGCCGTTTAGTTTTACCGACCACTTTAGAGTCACTCGATGCTTTCTGACAACCTTCGTTTAAACTCACAGAACAATACATTAAAGGATTGGCGTCTTCAATTCCAGAATCAATGTTTTCTTCACTGTCATTTACTGACACACTTTTTTTGCTGTTCAGCACATTTTTAAATAGATCGATAGGGTACAAGTCAGGTATTTTGGTGTGCTTCGAAGAGACGGGTAGATTATTAATTTCATTTATGTGGTATGCGAAGTGTTTTAATAAAGAACCAGCTGATTCGTGGGGCAGGTTACAATCGGGACAAATTAATTCTAATATTGTAAACAATAAATTAATTTATAAATATCATAAAATAAACTATGTAGCAACTTACCGTAATGCATTTTATAGATTGTTAGAAGTTTATTGTCATGGTTAATATTTAAAGAATTAATTTAATGAAATATGAAAAATAATTCTGTTTGAAAAGATATAGTGCCAAATTTTTGACATTTTCGGCCATTTTGAGAAGTTAACAGTTCGGCTTTGTTCGGCTCGGTTTAACCATTGATTATAAACTTTGAAAAAGATAGATACGCCATTTTATCTCTTATTTTGGAAAAATTTCAACATGTAAAAGTATTGATGTAAATTTAAAATTAAATAATGTGAATTACTTGTTGTGAAAAAAGAAACGATATAATTGCATAAACTGTTTATACGCTGTAGGCTGTAGGCAATGTTCGTACACAGTGGCGTAATCAAGAGAAGGGCTATAAAAGCTGAAATCTTCCAATAAATGTACTTACTTTCAACTTTAATAGATCATTTTCAGAATTGAACCTGAAAGCTCATTACCTCCTCCATTGGGAGATACTGTAAAGTACCGAATTTAGCGCATTAGATAAGCCCAAGCAAGAATACGGCAATATACTTCTTGAGAGCGGTTGACTCAGAAACAATGGCGAAATCGTCTCGGAAGTATCAAATATAAATCCTTCCGAAGTACGGTTAATAAACCTTACGAAACCGCAAGAATCTCGGAAAACCTAATAATCGGAGAGCTAGCAACAAACAGTACGATTTTATACAAATATGCTTACAAAGGCAAAAGACAAAAAGTATATGGCAGTGCCGTGGTATTCTTATTAAGGTTACGAGACCTTAAAAACACAACAATTGCATTGCACAATAGCAACAATTAACATCGTGGAATAATTTTATTTTAAATTGGATTTTGTTAATTATAGCCGAATTTTACTTAAAAACAGAGATATTCTTCTCTTCTTTTCTTTTATCGTTTTGTGGGTTATATTTTAAACAAGCGAGTTATCTCAATGACTTATTAACTTTAAATTTTGTTCTGACTCAGATCTGTTATTTTCGGGTCATTCTTTAACAAGTGAGCTGTCTCATAGATCTATCAGCTTCAAGATCTGCTATTTCTTAGTTCAGTCGTGATTGGGATTGGGGTAGAAATCTGCTGGCTTCTAGTTTTGTGATTTTCTTAAAATTGTCATTTTGGGTGAATGTTAAACAAATTAAAAGAACGTTAACCCAGCTCACAAAAATTTCTAATAGCAATTATTATGGTAGTTTATAGTGTGATTTGCAAATATAAATTTTAAATTTCAAGGATTATTTAAAAATACGCTCAAAAACGGTCAAAAACTGCAAGCGTACATTCGATTGACTGTTTCCATAAGATTAGCCCCGCTCATGGCGTATTTTTAATTTATAAATGTATTTTTGAAGATAAAATGCATATTTAGAAGACAGATATCGGAGTACACCAAAAAAATGAAAATAGTTCCTATAGATTGACCGAACCTGAAAATTATAAATCTAAAGACGCAGATCTTTGTTTTTATGTTAAATTCGGCTATAATTAATGAATTTATATTTTAAATAAATATATAATAATAATAATATGATATTAGCAATAGCGATGCTGTAATCCGACTGTCGGTGGCCCCACCCACTAAAACAAGCGCGGTGTGTATTTACATGTAGTACACGGACTGTCAACACAATAGCAATTTCAACGTCTCTTGCTTGAAAAGTCGGTATTTGAAATTTGATTAATTCGGAAATTAAAGTAGAAATTTAGGTTCATATTTAGTTTAATTGCTTCATTTTAATGTCATCTTTTAAATTCTGCAAGAATTTCTATTGTATCTATAAAAACATGTTAGCTGGGTTAAGATAAACCCCAAGTTTGTATTATGTTACGATCAATGATGACAATTCGATCATTTAGGTCAATGGCCGGACAATCACTCAATGCCCAGATAACCAGGGTATTGACGTTAACGCTCGGCCAAAAACGTCTATGACCATACATTTTGGACGATGTTGAGATTCCCAATACAGAGTGGGCGATGATGAAACTACTGTTCTACGGCGAGGAATGCTGTACAGCAAAACTGGAAAACAGGTGCTGCTAAAGAGTGCGGTCTACCGGTTAGGATGAATCCGAGATTTGCCGTGGTTACGTTTGTCAAAACAGCCCGGAGCGTCTAGAGCGGAAAGGACTGGAGCGGAGGGTGCGAAGAAAAGTGAAGTCCAGAAGTGTATCGGGCTGCAATGTAGAGGATGATACCCTTTACCACAACGGTTACATCAAGTGCCACGTCAATGGCTTAAGATAGTTTTTTTAAGCTTTCTGCAGGGACGAGAAAATCACGTATGAGACACCACTATCATCTATGGTAGCAGTGTCAGACTTGCACTGACTAAAACCTCCCCCCAGCCTCACTCGCCCGAGAAACCGCCGTTAGGCATTACTTTCAGTCGAGTGGGTGCTCTTCCACTCTGTCGCCGTTTGTGTGATGTTGTTCCGTTCCGTTGTTACGTCTGTTCTTCGTCACTTGGCGCATTTGTGATGTTATTTGCTGCCTGTTGCTGTCGTTCCGCCTCTTTTTTTTTTCGGACAGGACCGTATGTATGTTCTATGCAATGCTAGTCTTCCGGACTCCACAGCATTACGTCCACTACGTTGTCGGGCGTCAGTTGCGAACCTGTGCCCAACTCTGCGGTGATCCTTGCCGGTTCCCATCTCAGGCATTCAAAGAAGGTGTGCTTGGCGGTGTCTTCCGCAGCGCAGTAGTCGTAGGGGCCGCTCTTTTGGCGAAACGGTGGAGGTATGCGTTGAAGCATCCGTGCTCGGTGAGTGCTTGCATGAGGTGATAGTTTACTTCACCGTGGCTTCTGGCGACCTATTTTTGGATGTTAGGTATGAGTCGCCATGTCCACCGTCCGACCTCGGCCCAGTTCGATCTGGCTTGCCAGAAGTCTAGCGTCGCATCGCGTGTGTTCACTTGTCCGGAGTGGGTTTTTGCTCTTTCTCCGGCCTGCAGTTCTGCCGGCGGAATTGAAGCCAACACCAGCGCGGCTTCGCCTGACACGCTCCTGTATGCGCTAATTACGCGCAAGGCTGCTCGACGTTGCACTTTTCCTAATCTGTTTCTGTGTCTTCTTTTTTTGAGGGCGTCGTGCCAAATGGGTGCCGCGTACAGCATGATGGAATGCACCACCGTTGCCAGCCTTAAGATAGTTAATGGCAACTAACCTCACTCTCATTTATGGCTTCAAGCGCCACACCCCGGTAAACTGCAGGACCTGTTTACGGACTGTAGGCTAAACTATAAGTAAGGGTAGTCAGATATGACGAAGGTAGCGTCTAACCCAAAGTGGACTGCTACAAACTGCTGTTCTGATAGCCATGTAGGCTAAAGATAAACCCGAGAAGGCAACGGGAAACCACTTTGGTATATCATTCCCAGGAAATCACTATGGCGAGAAACAAAACACACAGGATCCTTAGTCCCGGGCATCTCTTGAATAGGGATTCAAAACGGAAATGAAACGAGTCCGAAAATCCCACAAAATTTCTTAACGTCAAAGTTTCAACACCAGATGAAGGACACAAGGCAGCTTTGCTGCCACATGCTCTAAGCAGGGGAGCCGTTCTCAGTTAATCGTTAGCAGTGAAGCTATTAATATAATTTAATAAATTTATTTTAAATAGGAATTAGTTAATTTATGTTAATTTAATTTAAAAGCAAAGATTTGTGTGTTTATAGATCTGTGATTTTCGACACAGATATTTTTTAATTTTTTAATGGTCTCCGAGTTCTGTGTCTCGATCTCAGTTAAGTCCGGGATAACTGGTCTTCATTCCATCTTTTTGGTGACGATGTGGTAGACTCTCCTCCAGGCGTCCTCATTCACCTCTTCGACGATACCATTCCAGTGCTTTCTCTGGCTGTCGTTTATCGCGTTTTTGAGGTTGTTTCTACATTGTGCCAGTGCCAATCGGGATTCCTCCCGCTGTTCGTGGAATGTTGTTTTTCTATGCCTGATGTATTTCCTTCTAGCCTTGACGCAGATTTTTCTAGCCAGGGATATCTCCTCCGTCTACCGTTATGCTCTCCTTCTCGGGGCGGTGCCCTTCTGGGCATCACCGCGTCGCAAAGATCGCGGAGGAATTGCCCCAGTCCGTGGTTTCTTATTTTGTCGACGAGCTTGTTGCTATGTAGGAGGCTACTCGGTTTGGCCATGTTAAGTTTCCGCCATACCCATCTCGTCTGGGGGGGGGGGGGGCGGTTGATCTCCGGGATCAGGCCGATCTCGATTGTTATATAGCGGTGACAGCTGGCTGTTTCCTCGTCTATCATAATCCAGTTTCTAACCCTTCCAGCCAACTCTGAGGATGCCACAGTAACATCCAGGATGGAACTCCAATCGCCTTTCTCAAAGGTAGGGGTGTTACCGCTATTGCATATGGTGAGATCTAATTCCACCAGCGTCTTCATTAGAAGCCGACTTTTTGGAACTGACGCGGGGGACTTCTATTCGACCGCCTTGGCGTTAAAGTCGCCCCCGATCATCATCGGTTTTGAGTGAGCTCTCACAGTTGCATTTCGTAGTTCCCCCAGTCATCGTTGGGCGGAAAGCAGCAAGAGTAAGCTATTAGATTTTATGTTTTAATCCACACGAAGCCCCTCTGCTCTCTCTCCAGTTTTGAAAAGCCACCCGGTCGTTGGCGTTGGTGAGGATAGCGGTCTTCCCTTCGATGGTCTGTATTCAGCCGCTGTTTATTTCTCGGTGTGGCTCGCTGAGTAGTACTATGTCTACTGCTTATTGCTGTTATACTGTGGAGTAGTAGGTCTGGAGATGTTCTCGCGTGGTTCAGGTTGACCTGGAGGAATACCGTTGTGTGCCTATTTTTTCTGATTGTGGCTTCGGTGGCGTTGTTTTGTCTGTTCCCAAAGAGCTCGTGTTGCGGGGCAGTTGTAGCATGTGGTTCTGGGCGCCTTTTGTTGGCAAGTGAGGCAAAAGAGCCCGGCTCCTGTGCATTTCCTGGCAAAGTGGCTGTTTTTCCTGCATTTCAGGCATCTCTCAGTCTTGTCTTTTATCTTGCAATTGATCGAATTGTTGCCCGGCTACCAACATCTGTAGGAGTTCTTCTTGTATGCGACAAGAGTTGATAAGGCTGATTCTTATTCTGCTGAGCTTATCGATTTCGGTGATCACTTCACCCCTGGCTTCGATTCGCGCGATTTGGGTGCCTTGGTAATACTCGCGGAGGTCTCTGGGTACTAAGTCTTCTTCGGGTGCAATTTTCCGGAGGTTTTCTCTGATTTCTTCCATGGTGCCTAGCTCTTCGATGTCTTTGATCGCGTAGTACTTCTTTTGGCCTACGAGAACTATCATGTCTGTTTCTTCGATGTTTTCGTGTAGTGCGTTTACTAGTTTGTTATATTGTTGGCTTCCTTGGAGTTCGACAAGAATGTCTCCATTCCTGGTTTTTCTCATTGCACTAATAAGCAGAGCTTCTTTGACTTCTCTCACCGCTAGTCTCATCTTGCTCATAGTGTCACCACCATTTGCGGTGTTTGCCTTGACGATTATAGCATTTCTTCTACTTGGCTGCTCTGGGGTTCTTGGCTTTGAAGTTCTTCTTGGGTAGGTCACCGTTTTGAATGTGCCCCGTGGCCTACTGTCTATATCGTATATGTGGCGATCCACAATTTGTTTCTACGCCTTCTCTTGTAGTTCGAGTTTTGATGGGTTCTTGGTTCGGGGTTGTGGTTGCCGGTCCGGTTTTGCGCCTCGTCTTTTTGCATTTTGTTGGGAATTGTTTTTTCCCTGATGCCTTTGCTTTGTATTTGTTTAGCTCTTGGCGATCTTTAATAGCATCTGCGCCATTGTTAGTTTTCGTGGATGGTTTTGCGTCCATCCCGGCTATTGTCTCTTCCATTGTTTGAGATATGGTGTCTACTTTCCTTTCGACTGGATGCATACGTGTACTGACGTCTTTGACGGCGTCTTTGCCTTTGGTCGCTTTTTTTTGTTTTTGCAACTTCCTCTAGCAGTTGTCTATTCTGATGTTAAAGTTTCTCTATCGTTTCACCCTGGAGCTTGGTGATTTTTAATATTTTTGCCAGGGTTTCCTGTTTTCCAGTCCAAGTCCATGATTGACACATCTACCACCGCATTTGAGACTACTATGTTCTGATCTGGTGCGTTTTAGCGTACTTTGTTTCGGCTGCCTCTTTTTTTGGATTCCCGCCTATGTGTGGCCCCTTTCAACTTCTAAGGTTTATAAATTATAACAGTCAAAGAGTATGTAGATTATAAAATAATACGACAATAAATATTCAAAATTGTATTGCGTCATGATGGTTAACTTTGTGACTGTTCGCGTTGACGGAAATAATACAAATTAAACAAAATATCATAGGCGGTAAATTTAAATTTTGGGTCGCCAAGGGTTTATTGTTTAATAAATAACCCGCAAACATAATAAAATAGACGTTTAATTTAAAAAAAATTATGGGAGACGCAAAAGATGATAAAAAAGAAGGAAAAAAAGAAGACGACGAAGATCATAGATTGGAATTTATATTTAATTATTTAATAAAATCCATGAAAATGAAAAACGATAAGTGGGTGAAAATGCTGAATACAGATGAATACATGGTAAGTAAATGAATACACAATAATATATATTTTATTAAACCAAAATTATTCAATAGAGGCTCATAAATAATTTTTTTAATAATCCTGAAGTACCACGGTTGGTGTTACATGTAAATTCAGGAGGTTTACTTGTCCCCACCGTCGAGTTTCCAGTTACCAAAAGTAAAGTGGCTTACTTTTTGCGCAAATTAAAGGATGTAATTATATGGGAAAATTTTAAGGAAGTTCTTGTATTTGGAGACATGTCCCCGAGACCGATAGAAGAGCTTGCCGTTTTAGTGGAAGAAGTATTTTGTCCCCTGCTGACTAATGCGGGAAACCAAACTGGTTGGCCAAATATTGTCAAAAAAGACGTTGCTGATCACTGTTACGCTTTTAGAAATAGTGTGTATCAGGTAAAGATATCTCCAGTTTTCCAGAAGCAATCTGAATAATATAATTTTAGATTAAAGGAGCCTTACGTAGTGAAACTTTATTGCCGCTACCTCCAGGCAATGACAGAATTTTTGTTGCAGAACAAATGTTTCTTGATAGCAATGGCGAAAAGTTAGATTTACCTTTGAAGCTATCGATAGAAGAGACAGTTATACTATGGGGAAAAATATGTTCGGATATATTAAACGAAGCGCCCACGGTTGCTTTTTCTCACGGTGTTCAACCTCTTCCATCGGCAGAATTAGATTATTGGAAGAATCGCAAGAAAAATCTAGAATCCATTTTTGATCAGCTAAGAGATCCTCGCATCAAAAAGATGGCTTACTATTTAGAAATAACAGAAAGTTTCCATTTAAATTTATTTAAGAAGTCTTTCGAAGACATAGTGGCAGGGGTTATTGAAGCTAGAAATATTGATATGTATTTGAAAACTATGAAATGCCATTTTGATAAAATTCAAGATACGGAATTTTTGGATAGCAAAGGTTTCATTAGACCACTGGTGCACTGCTTAGGTTTATTGTGGGGAAACTCGCGATATTATTGCAATACCACAAAAATGATAACATTGCTGAGAGAAGTAGGAAATTTGTTCATCGTTACGACAACCGACCAAATCGACTCCGGTTCAATTTTTCAAGTGGAACCCGAAGATATATTCGAGAAAATATTTAAATGCATAGAATTGTTGGAATATTTTTTAGTTTCGTTTGAAGAAGTACGAGCAAATCTGCTTAATTTATTTAAAACGCCCGAAGAAGACATGGAACCAAAGGAGTGGACGTTTCATCCTAGAAATGTTTTTCAACGTTTGATGGACTTTATGGATCGATTAAAACTGATAAATCGTATTATTCAAACTGCTCTTGATTTTCAAACGCTCATTAAATTTGAAGCAGCAGGAATACGAGGACGCACACTTTCAGCAAAATGCGAAGAAATTTTTGACGAATTCAACCTTGCGTATCTGGTGTTTACCAACGTACAGTACGACGTGTTGGACATTGAAACCAATGAAATTTCTGCAGATTTTGACAAACACATGATTAAATGTAGAGATCTTGAAATACAGCTAACAGCAGTGTTTGAACAGATTTATGATGATTGCTACAACATGGACAGCGTATTTAAATTTATGAATATTGGAGGAAGCTTGGTGAAAGGCGAGATAGCAAACAGAGTGCTTCAGAAGAAGTTTCCTCGCATTATAGTGCTTTTCAATGAAGAATTGGACGTTGTTAAATTGACTTTCGACGAAGGGAAGAAATTCACAATACCTATAGATAAAAATTATCCTCCCGTTGC
Source organism: Cantharis rustica (assembly GCA_911387805.1). Taxonomy (NCBI): domain Eukaryota; kingdom Metazoa; phylum Arthropoda; class Insecta; order Coleoptera; family Cantharidae; genus Cantharis; species Cantharis rustica. The sequence goes on along the minus strand of OU426878.1, from coordinate 51,484,739 downwards.
TGGTGTCTTATGGTGGCTGCATAAACTAAAGCACCGCATACTAAAGCCAGGAGAAGATTTTAAATTATTTGAAGACGATATTATTCGTTCTGCAGATGCTGAGAATGCGTTCGGGAAATGGGAAGAAATGATTGCAATTTTAAATGACGAACAAGCAGCTGCAATGGCGGAATGGAGTAAGACGGTGGTAAGTCAAATAGCAATTAGCTTGGCAAAAACTCAGCTCGTTTGGGACAATGGTCTAATTCGATTGAATTTGGATAACGAATTGATGGCGGCAATAAAAGAAGTCAAATACATGAAAATACTCGAAATTGAAACTATTCCTCAAGAGGCCCTAGATTTATTTGCCAGGAATAACGAACTATACGAGCAGCTTTTGCTGCTCTACCGAATAATAGAGTGGTTTAATTATTTAAAGTTAAATACGATTCCAGTGGAGTTTGCACTTATTGCCGGGGAAGTCGAAGAAATGAGTGTGGTGTTTGAAAATTTGACAACCATATTAACATGGGCTACAGATAGTACGCGGAAATTATCAGATTTATTTGATATTTTAATTGATTTTTGTTATAGATTATGATGCAATCAAAGAAGTCTATGATCACCTGAAAGAATTGTACGATCGAGTTATAGAAGCTCAACAAAATATAGAAACCATAATGAAAGAAATGAGTCAGTGGGGTTCGGAACCGTTATTCATTAGGAAAGATGGAAACGCAAAAGAACTGCTTTATATCGAAAATCATGCAGAAAAGTTCCAAAAACGCTACGACGCAATTACCTCGACATCGAGGAAAGCGCAAGAACTTCTTCAGATTAATTACCGTTTATATTTTAATTTGCCCGAACCGGAAGAAGAGGAAGAGGAAGAAGAGGAAGAGGAAGAAGAAGTAAGTAGTATGCAATTTTTTCTAATAAAGCAATCTAATTCTTGTTATAGGCGGTTATAGAAATACCACCGCCGTCGCCACGTTCACCAGGAAAGAAGGGTGCCAAAGAACCTAAACCGGAAAAAGAAGGAAAGAAGGGCGAAAAGGATAAAAAAGGGAAGAAAGAGAAAAAGGTAGAGAAATCTCCGGAGGAAATCCAAGCCGAAATTGAAATGGCAAAATTGGAAGCTTTAGCTGCAGCTCTAAAAGAAAAGGAAGGCGAACGATTGGAGCTGTGGAAACCGTACGAACATCATATAGATACATTAGTTCAGACTAAGATTATTGAAGCGGCAACTAAAACCTGTCGAGTATTTGTTATCGAAACGAACATAGCGGCAAATCCAAAGCTGTATCCTTTGTTTGAAATTCTTTTAGAACTTCACGACGATTATGTGGTTTACGTTCGTTCTGCCGAATTGGATGATCCAGAAGGTTTCTATATATTTATACAATATCTTCTGGATTCTACAGACGCAATGGGCAATTATATGCAACGAATCGAGAAAGATTTACCCGTCTTAAACTACTTCGATGACATAAAGGAAGATGATGAAATAGTGACCATCAAACAAGTATTAATGGCTCGCGTTGAAACTGGTTTGGACGAAGCAGTCGAGTACATAAACAATTTCGAAGATTATACTTACTTATGGATGGACGATCGTCAGGAATGTCTACGGCAATTTCTTTTATATTCTCGATTACTAACTCCCGAAGAAATGGATGCAGTAAAAGATAACCCTGCTGCAATTAAAGAAACTCCTCCTCAAATATCTCAATTCAAAGAGCAGATTGACTACTACGAAGACTTGTATAAACAAGTGAAACTGATAGCAACTGAAAAAGTTATTGCAGGCTGGTTAAGAGTTGATGTGAAACCATTGCGCCAGGCAATTTTAAATACCGTAGCTAAATGGAGCAACATGTACAAGCAACATCTGTTCAACCACGTGATCAACAGCATAACAGAATTGGAAAATTTCATAGAAGAAGCCATTGCGGCCATGCAAACGCCGCTCGAAGAGGACGATTATGCATTGCTGTTAATAATTATGAGTTACCTAGTAAAGGTACGGGACAGACAGATTGCGACGGATGTGATGTTCGATCCGTTGAAGGAAATCATTCTCCTACTGAAAGATTATAATATGGAATTCGACGAAGAAATACATGTGAGATTGCAAGAATTGCCCGATAAATGGGTGATGTGCAAAAAAGTTGCCGTAACCACCAAGCAAGCGGTTGCTCCGATACAAGCCATCCATATTTCTAAAATCAGACGAAGAATATCTTTATTCGATATCCGCCAAACAATGTATAGGGATATTTTTAAAAATAAGCCGTTTTTCGTGTTTGGCTGCAAGAACGTTTACAAGTATTTCGACAAAGCAAACGACGAAGTTACAGGTTTGGAGGAAGAACTGAGCAATTTAATAGAGCAAGCTACTCTTTTTGATATTGTCATGACGGAATATAAGCAACTGAAGCTCAACAGAAAAGAAATTAAAATGTTGAAGCAACTATGGGATTTTGTCACCATAGTGGTTTCATTTTTGGACGAATGGAAAACTACACCGTGGAAAAAGATCGACGTGGATAGCATGGAGATGGAATTGAAAAAATTTGGAAAAGAAATAAGAGCTATGGATAAGGAACTTCGTGGATGGGATGTGTATATACAGTTGGAAAATACCATCAAAAACATGCTAACTTCGTTACGTGCAGTGACGGAGTTACAAAATCCAGCCATAAGAGAACGTCACTGGATTCAATTAATGCAAGCCACCAAGGTACGTGTAATATAATCGATAATTACAATTAGTATTCTAATGATTTTAAAACAGGTGAAATTCTCGATGACCGATTCCACTACTTTGAACGACCTTCTAGCCCTGCATCTGCACGAGTACGAGGAAGAAGTAAAAACGATAGTAGATAAATCCGTTAAAGAAATGGCAATGGAAAAAATGCTGAAAGAACTTAATCAAACATGGTCAGGGATGGAATTCGAAATCGAAATTCACGAACGTTCAAAAATGCGTTTGATTCGAGTGCCCGAAGAATTAATAGAAATACTGGAAGAAAATCAAGTTCAATTGCAAAATATGATGACTTCCAAATTTATACAGTTCTTCTACACAGAAGTGTCCGATTGGCAAAATAAATTATCAAATGCCGATCAAGTTATTCAAGTATTCCTCGAAGTCCAACGAAAGTGGTGCTATTTAGAAAGCATCTTTATTGGTTCCGAAGATATTAGAAGTCAATTACCAGAAGATTCCAAGAGATTTGATAGAGCCGATCACGATTTTAAAGAAACTGTGAGTGGAATGGTTTCGACCCTTAACGTTGTTCGATCCACCAATAAACAGGGGATATATGAAAAGTTGAACAGTAACCTCGAAGATTTAATGCAGTGCGAAAAGGCGTTGAACGACTATTTGGAAACTAAGAGACTGGCATTTCCTCGATTCTATTTTGTATCTTCTGCAGATTTGTTAGATATTTTATCAAACGGCAACAATCCCACCATGGTTGCAAAACATTTAACAAAATTATTTGATTCGCTTGCCAAGTTAAAATTTACACAAGAAGGTGGTAGGGATTCCAAGAAGGCGAAAGAAATGGGTTCGAAAGAAAACGACGAATACGTTCCATTTTCTTATATGTGCGATTGTGGAGGTAAAGTGGAGATATGGCTAAACAAAGTTATAGATGTTATGAGGGTGACTCTTCATCGATCGTTTGGCGAAGCAGTTGTTAGTTATGACGAAAAACCAAGAGATGTTTGGATATTTGATTATCCAGCTCAGCCAGCTCTTATTGGCACTCAAATATGGTGGACCACGGAAGTAAACATGTCGTTTGCTCGATTGGAAGAAGGATACGAGAACGCTTTGAAAGATTATCAGAAAAAGCAAATCAGTCAGTTGAACGCATTAATCACGTTGTTACTGGGTGATCTGACTGTTGGTGACCGTCAAAAAATTATGACTATTTGTACCATAGACGTTCATTCCAGAGACATGGTTGCAAAAATGATAGTTGCTCGAGTAGAAAATTCGCAAGCCTTTCAATGGCAAAGTCAACTTCGCCATCGCTGGGACATCAAGATAAACGATTGCTTTGCTAATATCTGCGACGCCCAGTTTAGATATCAATATGAATATTTAGGAAATACACCACGGTTGGTGATTACTCCATTAACCGACAGATGCTACATAACCTTAACGCAAAGCTTGCATTTAGTTATGGGTGGAGCCCCTGCAGGTCCTGCTGGTACGGGCAAAACTGAAACAACGAAAGATCTTGGTAAAGCTCTTGGAATTATGGTCTACGTGTTTAATTGTTCAGAACAAATGGATTACAAATCTGTAGGAAACATATACAAGGGTTTAGCTCAAACAGGAACATGGGGATGTTTCGATGAGTTTAACAGAATTTCCGTCGAAGTGCTTTCGGTGGTCGCAGTACAAGTAAAAACAATCCAAGATGCTATTAAAGGAAGAAAACAGCGATTTAGTTTTCTAGGAGAAGATATTGTTCTATTCCCTACCGTAATTATTCTACCACTTAGCTAACAACAATTTTTTATTTGATTTGTTTTTAGATAGGAATTTTTATCACGATGAATCCCGGATATGCCGGAAGAACCGAATTGCCGGAAAATCTGAAAGCCCTATTTAGACCATGTGCTATGGTGGTTCCAGATTTTGCTCTAATTTGTGAAATTATGTTAGTCGCCGAAGGATTTCAAGAAGCTCGACTGTTGGCCAGAAAGTTTATAACTCTCTATACTCTGTGTAAGGAACTGCTGAGCAAACAAGATCATTACGATTGGGGATTAAGAGCAATTAAGTCTGTGCTGGTCGTGGCAGGTTCGTTACGTAGAGGTGACAGGCAACGGCCAGAAGATCAGGTTCTAATGCGCGCTTTACGTGATTTTAACATTCCCAAAATTGTGACCGACGACGTTCCAGTGTTTATGGGATTAATTGGTGATTTGTTCCCAGCACTTGACGTCCCGAGGAAACGAACTCCCGACTTTGAAAAATTAATTCGCAAATCTGCGACTGACTTAAAGTTGCAACCAGAAGAAGGGTTCGTTTTGAAGGTGGTTCAATTGGAAGAGTTGTTTGCGGTAAGACATTCCGTATTTGTTTTGGGATTCGCTGGGACTGGAAAGAGCTGTGTTTGGAAAACGTTGAACAAAACGTACTTCAATCAGAAAAGAAAGCCATTTTTTAACGATTTGGATCCTAAAGCTGTTACAAACGACGAATTATTTGGCATAATTAATCCATCCACCAGAGAATGGAAGGATGGTTTATTTTCTGTTATCATGCGCGATCAAGCGAATATGCCTGGGGATGGTCCCAAATGGATTGTTTTAGACGGGGATATTGATCCAATGTGGATCGAATCATTGAATACGCTCATGGACGACAACAAAGTCCTTACCTTAGCCAGTAACGAACGTATTGCGTTAACTAAAGCCATGCGTTTGCTGTTCGAAATTGCCGATTTAAGAACGGCCACTCCTGCAACCGTGTCCAGAGCTGGTATTTTATATATAAATCCTGCAGACTTAGGCTGGAATCCCTTCGTTACGTCTTGGATCGACACCAGAACTCAAGAAAATGAGAAAACCCAACTCATGATCTTATTTGACAAATACATACCACCCTGTTTGGACATGGTCAAGAACAAACTGAAGAAGATTACTCCGATATGTGAAATCGCGCACATACACATGTTGTGCTTTCTATTGGATAGCTTCTTGACTCCAAATAACGTTCCACCCGAATGTCCCAAAGAGTGGTACGAAATCTATTTTGTTTTTTCTTTGGTTTGGGCGTTTGGATCTGCGCTCTTCCAAGATCAAATGGTTGATTGGCGAAACGAATTTAGTAAGTGGTTTACGAATGAATTCAAAACCGTCAAGTTTCCTTTGCAAGGAACAGTATTCCAATTTTATCTTGAGCATGAAACCAAAAAGTTTTTACCTTGGAGTGACCTTGTTCCGATTTTTGAGTTAGACTCAGATATTCCGTTACAAGCAACGCTGGTCAATACATCAGAAACAGTGCGAATTCGATACTTTATGGATTTATTAATCAAGGACAAACATCCGGTAATGCTGGTGGGTAATGCTGGTAGTGGCAAAACCGTCATCGTAAACGATAAATTGGGATCATTATCTGATGATTATGCGGTTCTAAATGTTCCGTTCAATTTTTATACGACATCCGAATTGTTACAAAGAATTTTAGAAGGTCCACTGGAAAAGAAAGCAGGGCGGGTGTATGGACCTCCTGGTAGCAAAACAATGATTTACTTCGTTGATGATATGAACATGCCAGAAGTCGATAAATATTTTACGGTACAACCCCACACTCTAATTCGTCAATGGATGGATTATCAGCATTGGTACGATCGGCAAAAGTTGTCCTTGAAAGACATTCATAATGTACAATTTGTATCCAGCATGAACCCCACGGCGGGATCTTTCATCATAAGTCCTCGTCTTCAAAGACACTTTTGCGTCTTTGCAGTCAGTTTTCCATCTCAAGAAGCTTCGTATCACATTTATTCTTCCATTTTCACTCAACATTTGGCAAATCCGCTAAACAAGTTTCCTGGTATGGTACAAAGAATAGGAACGAATATCGTAACTGCTGCACTTGCTGTACATCTAAGAGCAGCACAAACCTTTTTACCGACAGCTATCAAATTTCACTACGTATTCAATCTTCGAGATTTATCCAATTTATTTCAAGGAATGCTATTTTCTACAGGCGAAACGGTACCAACTCAGTCTGACTTAATACGTTTATGGATACACGAGTCCATCCGTGTTTATGCCGATAAGTTAATCGATAGAAGAGACAACGATACTTTCTACAAATTGGTTATCGAAATTATGAAAAAATCGTTTGAAGAATTAGACGAAGGAGCAGTAACCGAATTGCCGTTAATATTTTGTCACTTTGCTGAAGGTTTCGGTGATCCAAAATATTTTCAAATAAGAGAATATGCCGTTCTCTACAAACTATTGGAAGAAGCCCAATCAGGGTATAACGATTTGGTCGCAGCTATAAACTTAGTTCTATTTGAAGATGCTATGAATCACATTTGTCGCATTAACAGAATTTTGGAAGCTCCTAGAGGAAATGCTCTTTTGGTCGGAGTCGGTGGTTCGGGAAAACAAAGTCTTACCCGATTGGCTTCCTTCATTTCATCACTGGACGTGTTTCAAGTGCAGCTTAAGAAAGGTTATAACATGAACGATCTAAAGCTCGATATATCTACCCTGTATATAAGAGCAGGCTTAAAAAACGTAGGAACTGTATTTTTAATGACAGATTCCCAAGTGGCCGAGGAAGCCTGGCTGGTTGTTATTAACGATATGTTAGCTTCTGGAGAAATACCCGATTTGCTTCAAGACGAAGACATCGAAAACATTATTAACATGATGAGACCTGAAGTTAAAGCTGCCGGAATAGACGAATCACGAGATAACTGTTGGAAGTTCTACATTGAAAGATGTCGAAAATTACTTAAAGTCGTATTATGTTTTTCGCCAGTAGGATCTACATTGCGTATACGAGGACGAAAGTTTCCGGCAGTCGTAAGCTGTACTGCAATCGATTGGTTCCACGAATGGCCCAAGGAAGCTTTAGAATCCGTATCGAAAAGCTTTTTAAAAAATATCGAGTCGCTTCCAGTTGAGTTAATTCAGCCGGTTTCGATATTCATGTCTTACGTCCATTCCGTGGTCAATAAAATGTCTGAAGTTTATTTAAACAACGAACGACGTTATAATTATACCACACCGAAAACATTTTTGGAACAAATTGCTTTGTATTCTAAGTTACTCGGCGAAAAAACAGGATATATTGAATACAGTATTACGCGTTTGGAAAATGGTTTGTTGAAACTGGCTTCCACGTCTGAAGAGGTAGATGGTCTAAAGGATGTATTGGCAGTACAAGAAATAGAATTAGGAAAGAAAAACGAAGCTGCCGACAAACTTATCGTAGTTCTTAGCAGCGAAAACGAAAAAGTCGAAAATGAAAAGGCTATTGCGGTTGCAGAAGAAGAAAAAGTCAAAATGATCGAAGAAGACGTTACCGTTAAAGCTAAAGTCTGTGCTGAGGATTTGGCTAAAGCTGAACCCGCGTTAATTGCGGCTCAGGAAGCTCTAAATACTTTAAACAAGGGCAATCTTACAGAATTGAAATCTTTTGGTAGTCCAACCGCAGCCGTAGTAAATGTAGCGGCAGCTGTGTTGGTTCTATTTTCGAAAAAAGGAAAGATACCCAAAGATAGAAGCTGGCTGGCATGCCGAGTTATTATGGGCAAAGCCGACGAGTTTCTTTCTAATCTTATTAACTACGACAAAGAAAATATGTCGCCCGAAGTTGTTAAAGCGACGCAGGAGTACTTGAAAGATCCAGAGTTTGTGCCAGAAATAATTATGGGAAAATCCATCGCCGCCGCAGGTCTTTGTTCGTGGGTTATTAATATTTTGAAATTTTACGATGTATTCGTAGTGGTGGAGCCGAAACGAAAAGCTTTGCAAAAGGCAAATCAAGATCTCTCAGATGCAAGAGCAAAACTTATAGAATTAAAAAACAAGTTAAAGTTGTTAGAAGATCAATTAGCAATATTGAAGGCAGACTTTGATGTGGCTATGGAAGCCAAAATGAAATGTCAAGCAGAAGCCGATGCCACTGCATTGATGATAGATTTAGCTGCCAGATTGGTAAATGGCTTAGCTTCAGAAAATGTTAGATGGAGAGATTCGGTTAAAAATTTAAGGTTGTCTGGAATAACCATGCCTGGTGATGTTCTTTTAGTAACGGCTTTCATATCGTACGTTGGATGCTTTACAAGAAGATATCGATTAGAAATGATCGATAAATATTGGTTACCAGGTTTAGCAGCATCGATTCCAAAAATTCCTATGACCGAAGGTTTGGACCCTCTGTCTTTATTAACAGATGATGCTCAAATCGCAAAATGGAATAACGAAGGATTACCAACCGACAGAATGTCGTCAGAAAATGCAACAATATTGACCAACTCTGCACGTTGGCCGTTAATGATAGATCCTCAACTACAAGGAATAAAATGGATTAAAAACAGATACTCTTCGAGCTTAACAATAATACGGCTCAGCACTAAAAATTATTTGGACATCATAGAAAGGTGTATTTCTAACGGGCAAGTAATATTGTTAGAAAATATTGGAGAATCCATTGATGCCGTATTAGATCCAATACTAGGACGCATGTTAATAAAAAAGGGAAAAGCTATTAAAATTGGAGATAAAGAAGTGGATTACGATCCCAAATTTAGATTAATCCTGCATACTAAGTTGGCAAATCCTCATTACAAACCGGAAATACAAGCACAAACAACTTTAATTAATTTTACCGTAACTCGCGACGGTTTGGAAGAACAACTCTTAGCCGAAGTGGTGAAAGCAGAACGACCAGATTTAGAAAGTTTGAAGTCCAACTTGACGAAGCAACAAAACGATTTCAAAATTATTCTGAAAACTTGCGAAGATAATCTTCTCGAGCGTCTATCATCTGCAACTGGAAATATATTGGGAGATGTGGCCCTGGTAGAAAATTTGGAAAAAACAAAGAAAACTGCTGCCGAAATTTCAGTTAAAGTTGTGGAAGCCAAGATAACTTCAGTTAAAATTGACGAAGCAAGAGAACAATATCGACCAGCAGCGATTAGAGCGTCTCTGCTGTATTTCATTTTAAACGAACTGAACAAAATTAATGCAATCTATCAATTCTCTCTCAAAGCTTTCACGGTGGTATTTTTGAATGCTCTCTTGAAAGCTGAACCAGCAGAAAAACTGAAAGACCGAGTAGTCAATTTATTGGATAGCATTTCCTTTATGGTTTTTATGTACACCAGTCGAGGTTTATTCGAATGCGATAAGCTGATATTTTTGGCGCAAATGACTTTTCAAATACTTTTACGTGATGGCGATATCAATTACGAAGAATTAAGTTTTTTACTAAGATTTCCAGTGATGAATGTCACTTCTAATCTTGACTTCTTATCCAACTATTCGTGGGGTGGAATTAAAGCTTTGGCTAACATGGAGGAATTTAAAGCACTGGATAAGGATATCGAAGGTTCGGCTAACCGCTGGAAGAAATTTGTCGAGAGCGAATGTCCGGAAAAAGAAAAATTTCCGGGGGAATGGAAAAACAAAAATTCTTTGCAAAAATTATGTATGATGCGAGCGTTACGACCAGATCGGATGACCTATGCTGTTAGAGGTTTTGTTGAGGAAGCATTGGGAAGTAAATTTATTGTGGCAAGAGCAGTTCCATTTACAAAATCTTATGAAGAAACAAGTAACGCCACACCTACTTTCTTTATACTTTCTCCAGGTGTTAATCCACTGAAAGATGTCGAAGCGCTTGGAAAAAAATTGGGATTTTTCATGGACAAAGGTAATTTTCACAGCGTATCTTTAGGTCAAGGTCAGGAGATCGTTGCTGAAAATGCAATGGATTCGGCAGCAGAGCATGGAGAGTGGGTAATTTTACAGAATATCCATTTGGTAGCGCGATGGTTAGCCAGTTTAGAAAAGAAAATGGAACAGCATATTGAAAGTTCGCATCCGAGTTACCGCTTGTATTTGAGCGCTGAACCAGCTGGAGATCCTCTTGTTTGTGTTATACCGCAGGGAATATTGGAATCGTCTATTAAAATAACAAATGAACCTCCTACGGGCATGTTCGCAAATTTACATAAAGCGTTAGATAATTTTAACCAAGAGGTATTGGAAATGTGCACCAAAGAAGCAGAATTTAAGGTGATCTTGTTTTCGTTATGTTATTTTCATGCAGTAGTGGCCGAACGACGAAAATTTGGACCTCAAGGCTGGAATCGTAATTATCCGTTTAATGTAGGAGATTTAACGATAAGCGTAAATGTATTGTATAATTACCTCGAAGGTAATACTAAAGTTCCATGGGATGATCTGAGGTATCTTTTCGGAGAAATTATGTATGGAGGGCATATTACTGATGATTGGGATCGACGACTTTGTAGAACATATTTGATAGAATACATGCAACCTGAATTATTGGATGGCGATTTAGCATTTGCTCCTGGATTTATGTGTCCTCCAAATACAGATTACGCTGGTTATCATCGTTATATTGACGATCGTATGCCACCTGAGTCTCCGTACCTATATGGATTGCATCCTAACGCAGAAATTGGATTTCTTACTAGTACGTCAGAAAAATTATTTATGACAGTTTTAGAATTGCAACCAAGAGATACTGGCGAATCTTCAGGAGGTGGAATATCCCGAGAAGATAAAGTGCGATGTATTATTGACGATATTTTGGATAAACTTCCGGAACAATTTGATGTTAGTGGGATGATGGCTAAAGTGGAAGATCTAACTCCATTTATAATTGTAGCATTTCAAGAGTGTGAACGTATGAATACTCTCACTAAGGAGATGAGACGTTCTTTGGTAGAATTGGACTTGGGATTAAAAGGAGAGTTGACAATAACTTCTCTAATGGAAGTTTTGGACGAATCGCTTTTTATGGATAAGGTTCCAGATAGCTGGGCGGTAAAAGCTTACCCAAGTATGCTGCCGTTAGGTTTGTGGTGTGGAGATTTGTCAATTCGAATTAAAGAGTTGGAAAATTGGGTTGCAGATTTTCAAATGCCCCTCGCAGTATGGTTGGGCGGCTTCTTTAATCCGCAGTCATTTTTAACAGCCATTATGCAACAAACTGCTCGTAAAAACGAGTGGCCACTGGATAAAATGTGCTTATTAACTGACGTAACTAAAAAACAACGAGAAGATATTACTAATGCTCCAAGAGAAGGTGCAAATGTTTACGGAATGTATATGGAAGGTGCAAGATGGGATATCCAAAATAATAGCATAGGTGATTCTAAATTGAAAGAATTATTTCCCATAATTCCAGTCATATACATCAAGGCTATAACACAAGATAAACAAGATAATAGAAATATGTACGATTGTCCTGTTTACAAAACAAGATCCAGGGGTCCTACCTTTGTGTGGACTTTTAATTTAAAAACAAAGGAAAAGGCAACAAAATGGACTTTGGCGGGAGTTGCATTGCTTTTGCAAATATAAACGCTTGCATCTTGGTTGGATTTTGTTATTGAAATGGACACTAAACTCATCATTGAAATCTTTATCTATGATGCCTACATTAATTAATGTTAATATTGCTTATTAAGTTAACAAATTTTATTTATATGCTAACAGCTAAATGTTTTAAAATATTATGATTTAAATAAATTTTTATATTTATATTTGGTTTATTTTCTTTTTGTTACTTCTTCGCATTAAAGATTCGGCTTTTAGGCCTGTTCCGACTTCTTATTGCCATCGCTTACGAGGTCTTCTCTAGTCTCTCTCGATATGGATACGCAAGCCTTGGTCATCGCCGATCATCCATCCTTTCCAAGTAGATTAAAAAACCCACCCAACAAAAATAATAATTTTGACAATACATTTTAATTTCTTATCGTCCCACATCTCTCCGTAAAATCTACGCAGAGCTTGATATTAACCTACCTCTTCTACAATCAATAGGGAATCATTGATATTCTGGGTGTCACCTAGAAGATTGTGGTAGGGAAACTATGTTGACAAAACGTTCTGACCACCATCAAAGTTTATCTTCAAGACATTCTTACGCCAGCAATGGCTCTTCACTTCTTCATGAACAATCTGCTTTCGGACGATGATCCTAGTACCGACTCATAGGTGGATTGCCAAACTACTATGAGATCGGACTTTAAAGATCTCCAAGAAGTGGCGAATTCTTAGAAAATTTCTTAAATAATGCTTGAAAAACTTGACAAAGTAGTGAAAAGCTCTTAAGACCGCAAAGCCTCTGAGTTTGACCATCTATAAGAAACGTATCATCTTAAATATATACAACTTCTGTCTTCAAGCAACATATTTCCCCAAAAAGTGGCAGCAGAGAGCTCTTAGATTTTTCCTTGCAGCCATAGATGGGAATATGGAGGAAGTCAAAAATCATAGGTCGATTACTATTCTTTCTGTCTTCGAAAAGATCCTTGAAACCTGATAAAATATAAAGATGATAAGAAAAAAACTTTAATTCCATTTTCCCAGGCAGCACAGCTTCACCAAAGGCAAGTCCACCGTCGCGGCCCTGCAAAACTACCTTAGGGAGTTTAGATATAGAGGAAATATTTAAGAACAGACTCATAAAACTTTTGTTGGCTTAATCTCTTACTACTTATCTGGTACCTTTGATAATTTGTGGTGGCCAGCTCTTCTTCTTCTTTGAATAAAAAAAGACTTCCCAACCATTTAAAACTCTTAGTCAAGAGCTACATTTCGAGGCGCAAAACACTCACTTCGGGCGTCATTTCCATCGGAAAAATATGCACAAAAGGATGTTCTTAAGGATCGGTTCTTGGAACAACACTATGGAACTCCCTAGTTGATGACTTCTTTGAATACACACACTCTGAAGTAGAAACCCAAATCGATGCATAAACTGGTGACATCCAGGGGACAGTGATGGTTTTTTCAAGGAGCCAAGGATGGCTTCTTTGATTTGAGATTGTAAGTAATTATTTTTATTGGAATAGTTAAATAAAGTAATTTGATGCATCTGCATTACTGTGTATTTTTTTGAAGTTTGGAAGCATTTTTGATATTTTGGTAATTTGGATAATTTTTTTATAAATGGCTACTGAGCAGTAGTAGATTAATTTGGATAATTGATTTGGAAAACAAAAAGTTAAAATTATATTTGTAAGTGCAAATGGTGCGACATCGATAAGCCGACGTTTTGGATAAGGTAAAATTGCAAGTGCGATCTCTTTAGAAATCATTGAAGTTACATTGAATTTGTATTTTATGCGATTGAATATTATTTTGGAATACGATTTATTTTTTTTTACAAGAGCAATTATATTTAATTTGAGAACCCACCCTGAGAAACGACAATCTCATCTTCCGCAGTTAAGAGGCTAGTCAGGAGCACTTAAAGCAAAAAAAAAGTCACTGCATTGTAATAGAGAAATTGTGCCCATTATCGTGTACGGTCACGACTTCTGAATCTTCTTTTTCTTCTTCTTCTTTAATTAGGTCTGCGACCTGTTTTTACTTAATAGCAACCTTGGCGATGTTCCGAAGTTACTATTAGTGCTATGAGCATATTTATTGTTTTACATCCAAGGTAGCTTGCTAGGCTTATCTCAGATGTGCCAGTAACTCTGGTTTTTGTTGTTGATGAAGGCAAGTCATCAACCCAGAGGGATCGCTAATGACCGTCTCAACCGTCTCGACTTTTGAATCGACAAGTTAAATAACAAGCATATCAAATCCAGGCTGTTATCGGTTTACAGATTCTGCTGTAGAATGTTAAGCAGGGCTTACCAAACGGTATCAGCACTAGCTGTAGGCGTAATTGCAGGAATCTACCCAAAAATTATTTCACTGTACTCGCTTATAATGTATTAATGGGACGGTGCCCGTGAATTAAAGAATTAAAGAATTTATTTGTAAGTTTGAAGACTACATTAGTGGATGAATATCAAAAAAGATTGCAAAATAATCTTTAAGGACCAACTCATTGACCTCGCAAATTTTTTTTTTAAAACCGAAATCAAAAGGACGAATAGCAGTCCAAATGAAAGAACGCCTAATATAAACAAATTATCTTCCAATTTATATCAAAGAGATGAGAACACCAAAGCACGAGATTAATTTTTGAAACTTGTCCGATTTTAACCGAGCACGGTAAATTCAGGCCCGGTTTTCGGTATTCAGGTGGAAGGATCCTGAAAAGTTTTTTGTATAGAAACGTGGGAAGTGAGTTGTTTCTCACTTAAAGACAAACTTTTTTACGTGCTTTGGGCAGGGGGAAATCCTCATGAATACCAACTGAAGATGGTAGTGTCGGACTTTTACCAACTGAAATCTTCTCGGCTACAAGTGACTGTAGGGGCGTGGAATTCGTCGTTAAACATTACTATGGCGCTCCTGCAGATTTAATATGTTAAATGTTGTTTGATCCTGCCTATCTTGCCCCATTGTAGGCCTTTGCTTTAGCCGCCGTAACTTCTGACTCCAAGCACCACCACTGAATTTCTGAGATGAATTGGAGATCATTCCATTAAGATGTTCACTGGCGACACCTTTCTCCTTCCAGACATTATCACGGCTTCTGATTTTGAGGCACCAGTGCCAGTCCCTCACCTCTTATTCAATGGACGATACCGATAGCTATATTAGCTTTAAGTTCTACCGCTTTTGCTTCTCGATCTTAGACGATCAGAGTTCAGCTTGTCAGCGAATCCAACTAGTGTTGCTTTTGTAGGAAGTAGTAGGCAAAGGACTCAATCGTAGCTTAAATTCCACAGCACAGACACAAGCACCGAATGCTGTAGTACCCCACCCGTCGCCTCTATCTCTTTAACTGCTATAACTCTTCCCAACCGGATCGTGGGGTTATTAAGGTAGCTAGCGACAATATTGTAAATGTGAAGATCTATGCTGTTTTGGCGCAGGACCTCCAAGATGTGATTCTATCTAGCGCTGTTGAACCCACTTTATACTTCCAGCGCAGTGTTATCACAACACAGAATTTTCTTGTCTTGCAGATTTTACTTTTAGCCTCTTGCACTATCCCGACTATCTTCTGTAGCGCATCGACCGTGAACTAGCTCTTTTTAAATCCAAACTGATTATCAGATAAACCGCCGTTTCTTTCTATGTTCTCACTTTAAAGATCATCTCCACGAGAAGCTTCCTGCCGTGGTCCAAATCCCGCTGAACTTGGAAGAACTATACAGACGAACATATCCGGACCTATCGTTTTTTGGATGTTAAAACGGTTATGACATAAGACTTGGAACTGGAGGAACCCTCATTCGGCAAAAACCTTTCATGAAACACAAGTAGGCAAATAAGAGAAACTCTGTGTAAAAATACAGAGTCAAACACATCAGTCCTACAAGTTAAAACTGGCTAATGCAAAACACCGAATAAATTTTAATTTATTGCATTGCATTCATCTCGTCGGTATTATTCTGTTTCGATAAAAATATTTTTCTCCTTTTTCCTATGCGAAGTAATATTACCGACTGTTTACTATTCATTTTTTGCATGACAATCAGCTGGAATTGCGTTGATCTCAATTCAATAAGTTTCTATTAATCTTAATTAGTTTTTACTATCTTGATAATAATAAACTTAAAAATTTCTCTGATTTCTGTAACCTATTTCTAATTAGTCGACTTTTTTGCTAACCTAAATAAAGGAGGAACCAAAGTACTCCAAACCCGAAGTTGTTTCAAAATGCAACCTTTTAGTAACACACTAAACACTTCATATCAAATTTTTAGAATAAACCAAAAAATACACAAACACTTTTTAGAACTAAAATGTTTAAGTTAACACAATATAAATACACCGTATGTATATTATCGCAAACGTTTTCACCATAATATGGCATCATCAGGCGATGAACTAGAAAAAGAAACGAGAAAATTTCCGTATTTAATAAGAGTGACTTGGTATTCATTACAGATCGCGATATATTTAATTCTGTCTAATTCTTTTTTAAAATTTGCTTTACTTAGGGAAATTCTAATTAAACGATTGAGAAAAGCACGAAAAGAAGCAATTTTATGTGTAAAAGGATGCGCAGAGTTATTATGGATTATTAGTTCAGCTTCCGTAGGTTTATAGAAAATATCAAAAAAGTACTTATTGTATTTAATAATTATTGTGAGATCTAAGTAATTTATTGTTTACTTCTATTTCTTTAGTAAATGTAATATTATTATGTTGTTTGTTAATAAAGTTAAAAAGTTGATCTAATTGTCTGAGGGAACCATTGAAACAAATAATAATGTCGTCAACATATCTATACTAATAAATTTATATATTTTTTGAATTCTGAGCAAAGAATTTTGGTTTCGAGATGACCCATAAAAAAGATTTTATCTTCAAAAGGGTGGTTTACCTATGGGAAACCCTTTATCTTGTTTACTAGCTGATATTTTTATAGATCATCTCGAAACCAAAATTCTTTGCTCAGAATTCAAAAAACATATAAAATAAAATTTTTAATTTAATCCAACAATATTTTATGAAACTAAACAAAAATACGTTGCCATGATTTAATCTGTCAACTATAGTTTTTCAATTTATGTTGGTAATATTTAAACTTAATTTGCAGGTCAACTTCAATTGTGACATTTAATAAATATTTTAGGTTAAAAAAACAACATTCTTATTTATCTAGTTAAAAATAAAATTTTAAGTTGGTATATTGTAGAATTTAAATGTCAAAGTCAAAATTTACATCTATTTATTTCTAAATTACGATCTAAAGTTTTATATTTAAAGCGGTAGATAAACTTAAAATAATTTTGAAAAAATATAGATACCAAAATTATTCAATTTTATTAAAATAATGTTATATATTTAGTTAGTTCTTTGCCAGCCTAGGCAGGGAATCTATCAAAAACCGTCACGCCACTGCCTATATTTATGTTGGTAAGGAAAAGTTTGACTTTCGTATGTAAAATTGATAATGAAATTGCTCACTTTCCAGTCGTTTGGAGAAAAATACAGTTACATCAGTTACAGTTATACTGTGGTTACATTGTGAATTAAATTAAAATCATGGATTTGTCAAACGATTTTTTAAATATAGAGCAATACACTGACGATACTTTAAGTAAAAGTTTAAATCAAACAGATATCAATGAGTTTCGCACTTTACTTTCTAAAGCTGAAATTTGTTTTCTCTTAGATGATTTGAAGGTAAAATTAAAAAAAGATTTTTTAAATTTTAATTTTTAACTTTCAGAATAATTCTCAAACACCAGAACCTCAATCGCAATCGCAAATAATACGTAGAAGTACAGAAAATTTAAGTTTATCCCATGAATGTAAGTGTAGTAGTGTATTTCAAATTATTAAAGGTTTGTTTTTATTTTAGTTTGATATAAAAAAATTTGGGGGAAGGGTAGAAATGCATAGGATAAAAGTCGATATTCTTTTAACATTTAAAAAATTATCCTGAAAAGTAATATTTGTCAAATTAAGATCTGATAGATTACTGGGCAATCACTAAAATATTAAAAAATAATTTTACAAATTATTAGTTTACAAATTTAAATATTTTGATAAAAGCGCTAGGAAGATAACGGATAAAGTTTATTAGAAAATTTAATATTTGTCTATTTTATTTAGAATTAAATTAAATGCAATTTTGTGATTTTAAAATGCATTCTGATACTATAACAGGATTGATATCACAGCAATATGTCGAATTAAAATCCGACAAGATGACTGAATAGTGCTTTTAAAAAATCAAATTAAATTATCCATTCAATCAGTTATGTTTCGCATTTGTTTTAATTAAATTTGAAAACAACAAATTTATTTAATAATAATTTTTTTTCAGCACTAATATTATAAACTACTAAAATGTTAAATGCAACATTATTGTTATAATAAAAATTATTGGAAAATAAAATCTATAAAATTATAATTATTAATTATAATTAATATAACTTTACGAATTTCAGTAACTTTTAATTTGTTTTCAGATTATTATGCTAATTGCAAATTACGAGCAAGGTACACGAAATACCAATTAGACGAATTGAAAAAAGTTTATGCTACGGATGGTGCTTATTTAACTAAATGGAATAGAACAGAGTTAGCTAAAAGGTTAAACTTAGATGAAATAAAAATTACAACTTGGTTTAAAAATAGACGCGCGAGAGATAAACGAAAGGAAAAGAACCTAGATCAGTCAAAATAACACTGAAATAAATTTTAATTATTTTAATTTTTAAAAATATTAAAAATTTTATTCAAACCGCACAAATCAAAACAATCCAATGTACAGTAGATATTTACGTAATTATTAAAATTAATCATTTTTGTAAAGAAATAAACCTAGATATTAAATTAATTTATTACCATAATTTTGGATTTTTAGTTTAGATAAGTGTTTTTCAACCTTTTTGAATACGCGATCTCTTTACAAGTAAAAAAGTTCTGGCGCCCCCTATTATTGCCGACGATGACTTTTAAACAAAGTCAAGTCAAAAGTCAAGTTAACATAAAAACTAAAAAAAGAAAAAATAGACTCCTATTAGAAAATGATTTGGTAATTTGCGTCTCAAAAATAGTACCACGATTCGACAAATTAATAAAAAATAAACTGGCACAGCCTTCTCACTGAAATCGTATTTTTTAATTTTTATATTAAACTAGCTGACCTGGTAGATGTTTTTCTACCTTATAATACGCCATCTGTCGGTCACCAAAATTGTCTGCATACTTCAAGTTTTCGTTATCAATAAACCTTACTCGCACTATTACGAACATTTAAAAAAAAATTATCCAAATCGGTCCAGGCGATCAGCAGTAAAATGAAAACATACAAACGCACAAAATATTGTATAATATTAATAAGAATAATAACAAAGCCTTTCACTTCAGAAGGAGTTCGGCTTTTTTTCAGACTATACAAATCCGATTTTTAGATGGATTAGTCTTCTTTTCGTTTAGTCCACTTTCGCTTGCACTGCAATTCTCCTCCATTTCTGGCTTCTTTCTATTTTATTCCTTCGTTCTTCCATTCTTATGCTTCTCAAATTTTCCAGCATCTGATCGTAGCTTTCCTCTGCTACATTCTTCCATTAGTTTCCATTCAGCAATTCGTCTTGTTACCGCATTTTCATCACTTCTCTTCACATTTTGAGCTATCTTATCTTCAATGACTTCATTGTTCTTGCTATGTCTTCTTAATTTATTTATTTTAAGATTTCTTGATTAATCCTTTGTCTGCTGTTTTACTCGTCTTCTCTTACCGGTGCCAATATTTTTCTCATTTTCTCTCGTTTAAAAATCCTCAGCCTTTCTTTTTCTTCTCTACTGAGACACATCGTTTCGGTTGCATACAAAACTTATTATTGTTGTATACACTTTCATCTTATTTTTTTTTTTAAATATTTTTT
Source organism: Cantharis rustica (assembly GCA_911387805.1). NCBI lineage: Eukaryota > Metazoa > Arthropoda > Insecta > Coleoptera > Cantharidae > Cantharis > Cantharis rustica. Next base: position 51,464,727 of record OU426878.1, on the reverse strand, counting down.
GTCACTCAGTAGATGTTTATTCGTATAAAATAGTCTGTTTTCTTATTTTATGTATTTTCTTATTTATATTTCTTGTTGTTTCTTTTTATTTCTATTAATTTGCACTCTCAGGTAATTGAATACTTTGTCTTTTTCTTGTTTATTTTTAGTTCCATTGCTTTTGCTGTTTTCTTTATTTTTCCAATTATTTCTTTCATCTCTCAGATGCTTCGTATCTTATTCTTTTGTAGTTTTCCGAGTCCTCTTCATTTCCAGTTTCCAACCATTTTATTCTTGTTTGTCTTTTTTGCTTCCCCATATCCCATCTTCTGAATATCAATTGACAAATCTGAATTACAATTCACGATTTCTGAACAGCAGTGGGGATTTTCTGAATTACTTCTAAAAAACGTTAGAACAGCGCGTCTTTTTTTTATTCTGTGTACTAAAAACAGTTTTTAAAATTATTACATTTTCCACCCCTAAATTTTGAAATAACATTTAATAACTTAAACGCATAATAATGACAACTTCCACACGACCACAAAGAAGACACAATTTAACGCAATTCGACTCGCAACAACCGCGACGCAGACACTTTTCGGAGACGACTCATAAGGGAATTATATGAGCTCCGCATTTTTGTAATTTTTGCCACTTATTCTACTAAAAGTTTAGCCCTTCAATAAGAACTTCTCAAAGCAGTATTAGTAAGCAGTAAAAAAACTAGCGAAGGTGGGAATAGAACCGTGGACCCACTGGTTCCTAGTCCAACTCGCTCGTCCCTTTGCTACGAAACTATTTGCTAATTATTTCACATCTTGTCTTCAAACTCCTTCGACAATATTTTAAAGTCGATTTTCGCGAGAATTTCTGGCCATCTGGCCCTACTGCTTTGAAGAGTTCTTATTGGAGGGCTAAACTTTCAGTAGAATAACTGGCAAAAATTACAAAAATACGGAGGTCATATAATTCTCTTGTCAAACAAATTACAGAAATAACAGACAACCGCAACAATACGGTCTAAATAACAATAACTTCAACAATTATCGACCCGATAACGCGAACTACAATTATCAAAGAAATTATAGAAATTTTGAACTCGATAGCCGCGGATACAACGCAAGGATGTCAAATAATAATTACAACTATGACTATAACAATTATCAACACCCCAATTACGATAATTGCCACCCCGCGCGCGATTTTCCTATTAATCCCCCATTGAATAATATGCGACCATGGCAATACAGCCCGAATTATAACGATTACAGCAATAATCGGCAAAGACCAAATTATAATTCAAATTATAATGCAAAATCAAAATTAAAATTTAAACTCCAAAAGCCCTGCGTCTTCTCCCCGGATCGCAGAGGCACAATAAATAAAATAAACAAAAATATTCGCGTTAACACACAACACAAATTTAAATCATTTTATTCAATTCCAAGTATAAATTCAAATTATAACCAGACACCCTGTATAGTAGATATGTTATTAAATAAAACTCAGTGCAGATTATTAGTAGACACAGGCTCATGTCTTAGCTTAATTAAATCAGATATTTTGAATTTAAATAAATTAAAACAACCAGATGAAGAAACAATTTTAACAGGAATTTCAGATCAAAAACATTCAATACAGGGCATCCTAAACGTTACAGGAGGTACGCCTCAAAATAAAAATTTATTTCAATTTAATTTGTAATTTGTGATATCAGTTTAGACGCCGACGGTATAATAAATTGGAAAAGACCTTTTGTCTACATTTAACGCGAATATTGATTACCAAACTAACGAATTAAAATTTTTGCATCGCAAAGTTGCATCGATACAAATAGGGGACAAGCAGATATAAATAAAAATTACGAAACAACATTAACAAAAACGGATTACCAAAATGTTATAAATCAACAAAATAAAGTCACCTGCAATAAAAGTGTGAAAAATTTCAATCACCTTATTGAACCAATAATAGCGATCAAGCGTTTTGGAAAATTGTCACAAGATGAGGACGACCGTATCGAGTCGATTGAATCCATGCCAAGACAAAGAAAGGAGATTCACGAGACGTCGCGAATTAACTCAATCGAAAGTCAAGTAAATGATCTAAATAGTCACAATACTGAAAAAAATTCATCCTTAGGCAGGAAAATAAAAATTAGGTCACCAATTCCAGTCCAGGTGTTTGAAAATCTGGAGTCAAGCATCTCTCTAGCTGAAATTGTTAACTTAACCAAACCAACCAAAACCAGAGGCAATAAAGAAGTTATTGCGCAAAAATTTCTTAATAGCGAAATAGCGCAAGGTGCAAGAAAAAAAGAATATTCGAGCACCGATGTACATGGCATTCGAAAAAAGGTAGCAGAACTTTTTATATCAGAGTATTTTTAGATATGATTCCGGGAAAGTAAGCGAACAAACATGGGAACAAATGAGAGGAATTAGTAATAAAAAAGGAAATAATGTAATAGATACGGCCATGACGGTAATAAAACCTAAACAATTAGCGCCGATTAAATTAGAAAATTTTATACCCAGCAGAGGTAATGCGAGCAGTGCACAAAACAAAACGTTAACAAACGAAAATATGAAGATTGAAGGAAATTTAGAAAAATTTATACCCATCAGAGGTAACATAGTAAGCGAAAGTGATTATATTGAAGATAGAAAAGAAAATTTTATGCCTAGCAGTGGCAACGCAAGCAGCGAATGTAGCAATGCAGTACGAAGAAAATGTAGAGAAAATTTAGAAAATTCAAGAAATTTAGAAAATTTTACGCCTAGCAGTGGCAATGCAAGCAGTGAACCTAACAACGGAGTACGAGTAAAAAGTACGAAAAATGAAGAAAATTTAGCAGAGGTAACGCAATTAGCGAATGTAACAGAGCATTACAAATCAAAGGTACGAGAAATCGAAGTAAGGTTAGAAGAATTCCCAGTAATCAAGTGTGACGAGAAAGTACGAAATAAAGGTATGGAAAGCGAAGCAAATTTAGAAAAATTCCCGGAAATCAATTCAGAAGTAATCAATTTAAAAGACAATCAAATCAACAAAGAAAAAGATTGTAGCACAATAAATGAGGGCAAAATAAACATACGTAACGGAAGTTTAGACTTAACGCGTGGAAAGGAAACGAGCAACAAATATGAATCAAAAACGAAAATTAAGGAAACAAATAATAATAACAAACTAATTAGCAATGCAAGTGGACTGAGTAATAAACACGTAGAAACGAGGGTAGTAGTTAGCACATATGGATCTATATCCGAAAACGAAGCAAGGTATGAGGCAGCTTATCCGATATCACAGCGAAATCAAAGAACAAATGATTCTAACAGGTCGCGACCGTATGTAATTAATGGATTCGACGAAAACAGCGAGATGAACTATTGTCCGGCGATTAACACTAATGAATTAAAGGAATATAGCGTCAATACAGCTTGTGAAGACACCAACATAAGTAAAAGTAAAGCAAGACACGAGGCTCACCAACTTGAAGAACTGACCGAGAAAGAAGGATTGAAAAGTAAAAAGGAAATTATAGAATTTGAAACGAATAATGTATTAGAGAAGAGCCAGCATAGCTCGAATAAATATTTAGATTGCAAAAAAGCAAAAGTAAGAAAAAACGGAATTTTGAAGGGATCGGTAGAAATAAATAGAGGTAGTTTTGAAGGGTCTTATGGTCAAGACGAAGTAGGTCAAGTGGTTTCGTGGAATGTAGAAAGTGAAAGTAAGTGCATAACTAGGCCATCGGAAGTAAAAGGGTTCGAAGCAAAAGAAGGTATTAATGGAAATTTTAACAAAGAAGTCGATTTTGACGAAATTTTAAGGGTACAGAAAGGGTTAAATAAATGTAAGCAGGACACCTTGTTAGGAACGGAAAACTTAAATAAATATGAAATAATTGGTATTAAGGAGAACAGTACAGAAGGATTAAACATAAATAAAATAATCGGGCGTAATAACGACGCGATTATTAAATTAAACAAATATAAACAAAATACGCTAAAGAAACCAAATAAATTATACAAGAAAGAATTAATCAGAAAAAAATCGGGACCATCCTTTACAATAAAATTAAATAAACACCGTTGGAAATCCAAGAAGCTTAGTTCCCAGGAACGAATCTCCTACGGCGCTCAGAAAGAGCACTGAGAAGAAACCTATATCTAGAATTCCAGTAGTATTAATTATCTTTTTATTATTAACCCCACTAATATTAACTTAAAAAAATAATAAACCTACAGAACATACTAACTATTTTTTTTTAATTCAAATTACATATCATACTATTAATTATGAAATCTCAAAGTAATTTAAAATAAGGATGTCGCGCTTCCTTTTCTTTTCTGGCGAAATATAAAAACTTTATTCTATTTCGAAAATTCTTTGCTTTTATGTTTCAATCATGTATGGTTGTGTTTGCTAGAATTGGAACAAAGTTCGTAAAATTTTTTTTATTCATAATTATGTATACGTAAGTAAATAACTTGCGTGAATAAATTTTTTTTTTGTTACTTTTTGCGTAACCATATCATAACTATGTACATATTATGTAATCGTGTTATTTTTATATTTTTTTTTTCACTATGTAACCTTACCATACTAAATTTTTCTAAGTGATGGGTCTTGAAACGCTAATTTTTAACGTTTAGTGAATGTTAAATCTAAAATAAAAGCAAGTGCGTTTAAACTACATAAATTAATAGTGCTACACAGTCATGGCAACAATAGCAAAGTAAAAGACTTAAAAATTCGGAAACAGTCGTATGGACATTATAAATAAAAAGTTAAAGTTATGGTCAAACATCAGGGCTATCTGAAGAACTCTTTAACAGTGACTGAAATAATAAGTTGGTTAATATCGTATATGGCACGGAAATCAAAATAATGTTTGAATACCAGATAAACATTAGCATCATTACAAGAAGAGGAACCACCCCAAGATCCAGAAACAGATGTATTGTAACAGATGTACACACGCCCACCGTGTTTTCGCATATTTGCTTTGTTTCGCTAACAAAATCGTAAAGCAAAGCAAAGTAAATATCCAAAAACACGGTGGGCTATTGTACACTAGTACAGCATACCAAACACATATAATTCCTACTAAACAATTTTGGTTTTATAAATTTACACAACCTTTATAAAACAAAAATTGTTTACTGGGATTTTACACCTCCTCGACGGTATCATCACCTTGACGTGGTGAGGAGGCTTGCCGATATTAATGATCCTTCGGCCACTTTGGCGAAGGTGAGACATCATACTAAGAATGATACCACTCAATTTGCAAGTTTAGCGATTGTTACGGCAATAACAATCTTGTTATAATAATACTTATAATTTATATCCAACGAAATTGTTGATGCTTTTAAAATTTAAAAGTAAAATGTGGTCAATTGGGTTGTCACTGTCTTTCACTTTTTTATGAACGAAAAGATTTTTGTGATCGTTTTTGTTTTTTCACAGGAGCAACAACCTGAGAGAAAACATATTATTATACCTTTAATGTTTAATAAAAAAATGTCTTCTCTCACCTTGCCTGTGTGAATCATGACGCATTTTTATAATGTCATTATTTCTGACTCGGTCGAAGGTCTTTGTGAGATCCACAAAGTACATGAATGCTGGGTGAGAAAGTATCGATGGCCACGGGAGCCTTCTGGGCTTGCCGCAAACTATTTGGAAGGGCATGGGGACTAAGATCAAAAATGATCCATTGGTCATACACATCAATAATAAGACCCATTGTCACATAAGCATCGCTCGTATGATGGACAAAAACTAACAAAACTACGACACAGAGCTAGATGCAAAAATTGCAGATGCTAGCGTGATACAAAACGGATACAAAATCCTCCAATTGGTACACAAATGGATCAAAAACTAAACAGGGAACAGGCATAGGCATATATGGCCTAAGATACGAGGCATCTATAGCCTTACGGACCTATTCCACAGTTATGCAAGCTGAAATACTTGCAAGTGCACTATGTGCCCATGAATGCCTGCAAAGTAATTTAAACGGCAAGCAAGTCAATATAATATCTGACAGTCAAGCTGCGATAAAAACACTCAAAGCCAACAGCTTTGAGTCCTTGCCCACATGGGAATGCAGACAATCTCTCAAAAAACTGGCCGAGATTAACAAAAGTGTTTTTCACTGGGTGCCAGGTCATGAAAGAATTGAGGGTAACGAAATAGATGACAAACTAGCTAGAACGGGCTCAAAAACGACCCCGATTGGGCCTGAACCATTCTGCGGGCTATCCAAAACACGCAAGGGGCTAGGGGTACAAAATACCAGGTACAATGTACCAGGACAAAGACAGGCGAAGAAAAAAAAATCACCTCAAAAAGATGGGTCTGGTAGGTAATGACAGATGTAGACTCTGCGAATCGGAAACTGAATCGGCCGAGCACATTATCTGCAACTGCGATGCCTTAGCTCGACTTACGCTAAAACACTTGAGACAAATACAACTGACACCCAAGGAGGTGCAAACAAAACCTTTCAGGAGTGTTATATGTTTTCCTAGCAAAATTGACTTTCTGAAAACTTAATTAGTAGGGTTACGAACAAAAGATCAATACTGGTCGCAGTTCTGTAAGACTCCGGTAGCCAATCGACCCTTAAGTACAATACAATACAATACACGAATGCTGGATTATCATACTCTATGGATTTCTCGACAATCTGGCGGAGTATAAAAATTGCGTCCACCGTACTTCTATTTCTTCGAAATCCTTGTTTCTCTTCTTCCTTTAAGATTTTTTCTTGTAATCTTGTGTAGTTTACTGAGGTGAGTAGCTAATGTCGAGTTAATGTCGAGTAGTTAATGTCGAGTTCAAAAGTGTGATTCTACGATAGTTATCTGGTGTTCTTTTGTATCCTCGTTAGAACACAGGCACCTTTATGCTTTGAATGCTGTTGTATTTAAAGAATGCTTTCTTCTTTTTAACCGACTTTAAAAAAGAAGGTTATCAATTCGATTGTGTTTTTTCTTATGTTTGTTACCTCAGAACTCCGCCATTTTCAAAATTCTTTTTGCGTTGAATCAATTATAGCTCAAAGTTTGTCCCATTATAATTTCATTCGTAATGGACTTTGAACTTCAAAGATAAACTGGAAAAACCCTCAAACTTCTTCTCAACTCCTGGATTAGCAGACAAAACAGAATAAAGTTTTAAAAAAAAATCCGATTTCAAAAAAAAATAAAAAATAATTAAGTTGTTTCAACTAGTTGGTACAGGTGGCCTATTATCTTTGGAGAGTCGGTGCCAGCCAAGCTTTTTGAAATTCTCGAAAGTTTATATAGGTACACGTAAGTGAAAATTCAAAACAACAGATAAACGGGTTTGCTCAATGGATTAACAGATCAAGGGATCTGGATCAACAGATCAAGAATGTGATTTTAGTGGTTTTTTTCACAGCAGTTTTTTTAAGTCGGTTTATTTTTTTTTTATTCTTTTGCAAGTTCTGTAACTTCCTTGTTAAACCGTGGAGATTAAAAAACCGTTGCATATTTTAGCTTATCTTTTTATATATTTTATATAGGGTAGATTATATTAGAGTTGTGGCAAATTAAAATCTGTTGAATGTCATCTTGTCTTGTTGTAACAAACCACTCATAGATTCGCAAGCCTAAACAAAGGTAATTTATGCAAATTTAGCATAAACGCAATAAGCGACCGTTTAAAATCTTTTATTTTATATAAGTTACCTTTTTCAAATTGCGAATATAAATAAGTGAAACGTAATTAGTTGATAATTATACAATTAAAATAATAATAAATGTAAAAAGGTTGGGAAGCGCATATTTCAAATTATATCGAAACGGCTACAAAGTTTCACAACTTAAGTGGTTGACAAATTTTAACCTAAGGACTTTAAGAGGGATTCATAAAACGTCTGAATTATGGGACAGATATGGCATTTTAAAAACTAATTAGAACTAACGAATTTTGACCTTATTGACTCTAAATTCGAGCAAATCGGTCATACAAAGTTCAAACTTACACTAAAAAAAGCGTAATCTTTTTGCTAGGAAAATTCCATGTTATGTGCCAAAAATCTTGCAAAATAAGCAAGAATTACGTTAAATGAAATTCAATTACTTAATGAAAACGACGTTTAATAAAACTATAAAATTATAGTTATTAATTCCCGAATGCAATTCAAAGTTTTATCCACGACCATGGCCAAAACCATAAGAAAGAATTTTGATTTTGAGAAACGTCAAATTTGACAAATTGATTTTGACCAATACCTACTGATTTCGACCTGAAAACTAATCCACTAGTGTATTATGAGTTTTAATCCACTAGTGTATTAAAAGGCCTCTAATCCATGGAAAACGGACGTATTAAACCTTCTTAATATAGTGGTCGTGGATAAATTTTTAAATAAACACATTTTAAACCATAAAAGTTAAACAAACCAGTCACCTCAAAACTTTTCTAAAACTATATAGTAAAAATTCGAATTATAAACAACTATTGAAAATCACCGGTTAAAACATAATTAAAGGGGAAGATAAGAGCAAATCTATTAGATTATCAGTTTGAAGTGACCGTCTCGACAACTAATTGACATGTGTTAAAAGATTTACATTCACAAACAGTGAATCTCAAACATTCTCTTAATACGTACACACAAGCTTGAAATTTAAGTCAACTTTTTGTGTGCACTGATGTAAATTTGACGTTTCGCAAATATTTTGCTAAAACTCTTGATTGTAATCAAAATACATGTTAACCTGATTTTGAGCGATGCCACAAAAATGTCATTCACGAGTTTTCGCAATTAGGAAAATCAATTAACTGCAAATATTTGCCAATTTTTCAATCAAAATCGAATATGATTATTCCCTATCCGTAACAACAATTAAAAACGATAATACCAATTTTTATAATTAAAAATCCAGTTTTTAAAAACCAAAAATTTGTCGACGAATACACATCAACCTTATTGACATGTATTCCAAAATTTCATATAAATAGAGCGAGATCCCTTAAGGCACGCAGTCTCTCTTCGACAAGATGTAGTTCATCTCCGACAAGACGCGTAATCTAGTCTGTCAGTTCGTTCCGGGGTATTAAATAAAAGTGTTGTGCTAATTCATAACTAATTTTTTTTTAAAGTATTCATAATAAAATTTTAATTTTTTTTGTATTCATAATTGAATTTTAATTTACATTTTTTTAAGTGGTTCAATTAGTTTTTCTTTTAAATCTTTTTTTTGTTTTGTTCTGTGCGCTCCCCAAAAAGTAAATAACCAAATTTATATACTTAAAATTGTATGTTTTTTTAAATTTTATTTAGGTGAGTTCCAACGATTTCAATGTAATTTTTATCTTTATAACAGAAAGTTAACTTGGTAAATTAATTCTCAGCAATTATTTTTTTTTTATTATATTTTATTTTGTAATTATATTTTTTTTGTGCCGTTTTTTTCATTACATTTTTTTTGTGTTAAATAAATTAGTTGTGATTTACATGTTCTTATTCTTTTCTTGCTGTTAAAAAGGCGATCGACTTAGTAATAATCCTACGTCTCCGATCTTCAATTTAAAAGTTTGAATCCGGCTTATAAACAGGCTCTGGTGGCAACGAATTAACCTTCAGTTAACACACAACGGCAGCGATTATTTAATTAATCAAAGCCTACCCGTGTTACATATGGTGGCCTAGCGGTGGTGTCGCCGCTTTGTGCTCTTGCGCAGCTTGGCCAGCAATCCCGCCGTCGGCGACTTGTAAAAACAAAGCATTATTCCACCGTCTGTCTTAATGGCAACATTGCATACTTGTACTCGAATAAAGATTTCACTCAACAATTTATTCTTTTGTGTTAAATGAAAAATCCGAAAAGAACCGCCAGCATACAGTCCACTCAAATCATTCCAAAGGGGCTCATGACAATAATCAGGGTCCGCAACACAGTTTCTTTCTGTTTCATCTCCGTTCTCTGTTGGTACATAATATGTGCTGATGATTGACAAATTTGCTTGATTCTTCTTAGTTCTTCTAATTCTTCTTCTTCTCGTCTGTATTCTTTACCATAAACCTCGTTCCATTTCTTCCTTCTTTGTTTTAACCTGAGAATAGTAGTGTATATTTATTACACGTTATTTCTTCTTTTCCTTTTCATCTGATCATGTACATTTGTATAAATGTTCAAGCAGAGCCTGCGCTAGGATATTTTACGCTCTAGGCAAAACTTTATCAGTGCGCCTCTCTATTTATATAGCAGTACTGAGCTGGGGAGTGAGATTAAAAAAATATTTAAAGAATATATTTTATATTTAAAGAAATACTGACATTATTACATATTTCAAATTTTAATTTTATTTTAACTTTTCTAGCTTTTTCTGCGGCATAAGTTGTTAAAAGTTCTTTCAAATTTAGCGTTGAGGATTCTTCCTGTTCTATAAGAAATATGTTCTAAATTATTTTTCTATGTAACTAATATCTATGTATTGTCAAGAAACGAAACGATTTTGATCTACCCTGTGCTTAATTGTTAATTTTGAAAATTTCAAATTTGAAAGTTGGTTAATTTAAAAAGTGCAAGGTGGAGAATAAAAAAAAGATGATGGCTTTTTGCCAAAAATGGCTGCACGACTGAGATACCGGTATCGTAAATTTTAACTTTACCATTTTAAATTTACATTGAAAACAAAATTACACTTTGAAAAATTATAAATTTTATTGAAAGAAACAAATTAATTAATTGATAAGAAAAATTTAATTAAGTTCGACAAAATAACATCTCAATATATACGGCCGGAGCGGTTCAAATTAGTTTAATCAAGTTTTAACATTGACATCATCGAATCTCACAATGCCCATAGTTCTTGCTGCACTACCTTATGACTTTTCATGCCGTTGAAATGTTTCTTGCACACCTTAGTGTGCTGGGTAAGGAAGAGCCCTATGTTAGTTCATAATCAGTTGTGAAAACTTATAAATCATGATAATAATTGAATTCCAGCAAGTGAGAATTCGTTCCTTTGTTGTACACAATATTTATAATTGTAAATTAACATAGTTTATATAGATATATAATATTTTAGGTATTAGGTATATATATAATTCTATATATTTACCTAATTCACGTAGGTTACTTTGCGACAAACAGAACACAGTTACAAATTTTTATAACAAAGACATTTTACTAAGTTTCTAGACACGTCTGTCTTATTTCGCGGTCAGCCTTCTAAGAAAGATCTCAAAATGGTTCTGCTTCGATGAACGATGAACTTCTTGGCAATATGAAGGTGCCACGGCGGAACCGTATATCTCCTTCATCTGATATGGGCGGGGCGGCGGGCGTTGGGATTTATTGAGGAATCATTTGAAGCGCTAGGCTTGATCGGGCTGAGTTTTTGGTCCATGAGGATAATTTTCGGTGATTTGCGGGATCCTAGGTGTTTCGAAGAACTTTCCTGGAGACGTGGTTATAGAGCCAGAAGGGCGGTAGTGCGATGTGCGTCTGCGATCCGTGGTTTGGGGTCCCTAGTATTCGATAAACTAGGGTCCCTAGTATTTGATTCCGGGCGTTTGCATGGTTTCTTGGCAGCCGGGTGTTTGATGAACCCGGTACTTGGTGGGAACCTAAAACAAACATGTAAAGAGATTAGAATTACTTACACCCCGGCTGACGGGCGGATGAGGATGTCTTTTGGCCGGCTGTGTCCTAGATTGTGGCCTGGTTGATACTGACTTTTGATGTGCACGTCGATGGTGTCCATCTTGGCATCGGCGTGGAGTCTTCGATTGGTGACGTAGTATGAGCTGGAGAATTCGTGACGAATGCATTTATTTTATACTACTTGGATCTTCTGTATGTGAGTTCGGGCTGCCGTCCCCCACACCGGCGCGGTGTAGGTCATGGTGGGTTTAATGATGGCGCAGCTTGTTTGCTGGTGACATTTTGCTGTTTGAAGCTAGGAGCGGGTAGAGCTTTGAGAAGACAGCTTTTCCCCGGTTTGCGGGGGATTCGATGTGCTCGTTCCACAGTAGTCTGCAGTCCAACGTGACTTCCAGGTACTTTGAAGAGTTAGTTCATAGGATTGGTCTCTCGAACATGAAGATGTTTGTTCGAGGCCGAACCTGCCTTCGTTACTTCTTGAACATTGCACATCGGTGGCGAGGTCTTGATTCTTTGAGGAAGTGTAGACGGCCGTGTCATCCGTATAAAGCGAGATCTTTGTCCTCGGGTCGGTTGTAGCTGGCATGTCGCTCATGAAGATGTTGAAGAGGGTTGGGGCGAGGATGGATCCTTGCTGTACTCCGGCAGTGATGAAGCGCTTGGATGATCGGATGTTTTCGAATTTTACCTTGAATTTCCGATTTTCAAGGTATGGCGCCACCAGTTTGACGAGTGCTGGTTGGCGGTTAGAGATGTGTTCGACCAGACGAAGGACTTGCTGGACCGTGCTGTGTCCTGGTCGGAAACCGAACTGCTCGTCTTGGAGGATGTTATTATTGAAGATGGCTTGTTTGATCCGGGTGAAGATGACTCTTTCGGCGACTTTCCCTAGCGACGGGAGGAGGCTGATGGGGTGGTAGCTTTGAGGCTTCCGGGGGTCTTGACCTGCCTTGGGGATGACCACTACGTCGGCAGTTTTCCATTTCTGCGAGAAGTAGCGGAGTCGGAGTAAGGCGTTGATGGTGCCGGTGAGCGCTGTGACTGCCTTGCGCGGCATCGCCTTGAGCGATCGATTTGTGATCGCGTCGGATCCGGGTGTCTTCCTGTTCTTTAGGAATCGGATAATTTGGGTGACTTCTGTTGTGGAGGCTGGGTCGATCGGTGTGGGGTCTTCGATTGGAAGGGTCCTTGTGATGAAATCCTCGACTATTTCGATATGGTCGTGGTTGAGGCGCTCGTCGAGAGGGCTGCACTGGATTTCGAGTTTGTCGGCTAAAGTGTTGACCTTTCCTTGGTCGCTTTTGGATTGCGTACCGTCGAGGTGGGTAATGGTGGGCGTTTGGCGGTTTTTGGGGCGTATGAGAGCATTGGACGTTTTCCAGGTGGATTGGTCCTCGAAGTTAAGCGATTCGATCTTGTTTGCCTATTTCTGATCGTGATGCGCTTTGGCTTCTTTGGAGACTTGCTCCTTTTGGCGGTTGTAACGTCGTTTGTCGTTCGGGTGACAAGTGCGTTGAGCGCGTTTCCTAGCTTGACGTTTTTCTTGGATGCGTGCTTTCAGTTTCAGAGGGAGGCGATCTCTGATGTCCTCGACGTCAACTTGCCTCGTTGCGTGCTGGATGGATCGCGAAATGTTGTCCTGTGGTTCTCGCTCTCTCTTCTTGTAGTTTTTGGGAAGCTTTGTACGTCAGTGGCGTCCATCTAACCCCTTTTCTTAGTGAAAAATTTAAAATTACGACATTTGGCGGTAGTTTTAAATTGTACATTAAGCGCTAGATACAAAATGGATTTATATCATTACAAGGTTCATCGCCATTTCCTTTAATTTCTCCATACCGTTCCGTTCTTTCAAATGTCTTTGAATTGGCGCTTTCTTTTACTAATGTCTTAATTGTTTTTTTACTTCTCTGTAACACCTGTATTAGTTACTTTTCTTCCTCCTCGTTAGTTTTTTCTTCTTTTCTTGCTCTTTTAATGTACTCGTTGACAGATGTGTAGAAGTTTGATCGTACTCTTTCCTCTTCTTTTTTGTTCATTTGAGTGAATTCTTGTTAGGTTTCTTTTCGATAAGAATTATATGTTGAAACTTTCCGCTTTAATCTCTTCCTCTACACCCTTTGCACAGTTTTATTCATCCAGCTCCACGCCTTGAAGGTACCTATGTATAGCGAAAATATAAAATTACTTCCACCCAGTTTAAAAAATAGTACCTCGGTTTGCTCCTCGATGCGGGAGATTCGACGATCAGTCTTAGGGTGGGTTTTCAAAAGAAACGATTAATTCCAATTCCAAAAATAATACTTCAAAAAAATGTTTCAAATGGAAAATAATATTGAAAATTAAATTTAAAACTTTTCGATATTCGCATCACAATCAATCACACAAAATCTTAATCAAAAAATTTCACTCGACCCGCTCGTGGGGTCATTTTTGGCAAAAATTTCCTCACTTGCGGGGATGGAAGTAAGTACAGGGTAGGTTTAAATATTCTGTCACACGACAGTATGTTATAGTATTTTTATTTTAACGTGTTTGTATTTGGTTTCTCTTCGGTGCATTGCAACAATTTTTCTACCTATTCAAGGTTGGCATCACACAAAATTGTCAATCAATATTATACTTTAGTTTTGGAAAAAGGGTTGTTGGGGCTGTCTTAGCCTAATTAGGGGTGGACGAGGTTATGGTCATAATTTAGAGCATCGATAGAAGTCAATTTGTGGAGAAATTTGACGTTCTTGATTTTTGGTATTTATTTTTGGGAAAGTCGGGATTAAATTCGGGTTTGTATTTAAAATAGGTGTAGCTGGTTGAAACATCAACTACAAAGTTACAATCGTTGACGATTTTTAGTACAGCGCGACCCGCTTGGTTTTTCGTGAATAGTAGGTGTTTCGACTATTTGTACAACAATGTCGTACTGGGTTCTCAATTTCGTTGAAAATTATCTTTTTATCGGAAGCCTTATTATGCAAAAGTGTGAAACAGTCCTCTGTTATTGCCTGTTTGGACTGTAACAGAAATTGCCGCTATTTAGATAAGATTGTCAGGGGGGGGTATTTTTAACCGACTTTAAAAAAGGAGAAGGTTATCAATTCTGTAGTACTATATACACGACTTGATATAGAATGCCGTGCCGCTCCAACGCCGCGTCCATCTATTGGTCCTGTATAAAGAATAGTTGGAAAGGAGAACTTAATCTCTATCTTTGAGATGAGTCTTCTGTATCATGATGTTCATAATAGAATTCCAGAAGTTCGGAATTGTGTTGGTGTAGAGTGTAGACCATAGGCTACCTACAGGAAGTGAAACTTAATTTTGTAACGTTCGTAGTACATGAACTTTTATATCGTTTGCACGATATGTGTTGTTCTTTTATATGTAGATACATAGATTGGGCTTGGGCTGTGGATGGATTAATCAGTCCTTGTTAAAGAGGGCTTGCGGCAGGACGTTGGCTAACATTGTAGGATCGCTTAAGATTTTGGGTTTTGAGGGGTTTGGAAAACGGCGGAGGGTTTAAACGGGTTTGGTCTCATCTGTGTCCTCTTAGCATATATGCTGCTTTTTAAGTAAACAGGGTAAAGAGTACGATAAATGACGAGTTTTATCTGTTTTAGAATAGGATACGTTAATTGAAGCTCATTACCGGATACCAGATAAAATACATGTTCTAGTATAGCATATTCATTAAATCAAAAGGTTTTTTTTATTTTATTTGCATTATAAATAAAAAATAAATAAATACATCAAAACATAACTATAATGAATTAAATACAATTTCTAAAACCTTTCAGGGCCTATTAATTGCCCCAACATCATTTAAAGAGTTTATAGCTTGCACAACTTTAAATTAAAAATTAATTTAAATAAATTATAAAAAAATAAATAAATAGTGATTAATTAAGTTTTAATTAAATTTTAAAATGCTACAGACTTTGCTACGACGGAGAAGGTAAATCTAATAATTTTAGGGCACTGTCATGAGTTCGTATGTCAAAATGATCTTCAGATTCAGAATTAGATTCTTCATTATACAGTTCATCATATTTTTCATTTGAAAATTTTCTGCAACAATAAAAAATATTATTCGAAAGGAACAATTAAAGAGAGAGAATAATATCCTAAAATTGAAACGCTGAGGTAGGCATATTTTTCCAAAATTTATGTTTCAGAATAAAATTATAACTCACTTAGTTTTAGTTTTCTTTTTCTTTCTCAACATGCACATCATTTTTCCCAAAACCAAAATTGTCATAAGCACTAAACCAATAACAAACGTCCAGCAGATTGTATCAAAAGCAATCCACGAAGTAGGATCCCAATTATTTGTTTCTGGTTGCAGTGTTGGTTTAAATGTTTCAATTTGTTCTCTTAAAATCATTTATTTTTTAGTCGGATTCTAAGTTTAAATTTCACAAAATACTTAGTAGTATTCAAAATCTCTTGAAACGGATTGTCCAAACTGCGTTTCATTTCTTGTCCTAATTCGTGAAAAACAGTTTTTCCTAACCAATCTGCCAAATCTTGTCGTCCAATTTGTCGGAGTCGATGCCCAACAACTTCGTGCGTTTCGCCCAAACCCTCACCATATTCACTGTTCCAATGTAAGAGTAAACGCAAACAAGAGATATCTTTGGAAACTTTCTGTTCTTAAAATTGTAAATTCAATAAGAATGTAATTTTAAGCAAACGTTGGATCTAAAAGCTGTAATCGTTTTCAAAGAAAAAGAAGCCGAGAGTGTTTAGGAGTAAAAGAAACACAGAAGAACAAGAAGAGAACTTACCTGCTTCATCTAAAGCATTGGGTTTTTCAAAAGATTTAAAATGTAGGGAAGCTACCAATTTTCTGCATTCTTCTTGGTGTAAGTGGTCGGCTAGATACTGGAACTCTGATAAATTTAAATCAATAGTGCAATGATTATTAGAAAACAATAAAAAATACAAAAATAATAATATTATCATTATTTGGAGAAATACAGTACTTTACTAGATTACATATTTGTAATGATATTTAAAAATCTATTATTATGTAATTTATTGTACTAAATAAAATATACGCTTAAGATAAATAAGTACTTATTTTGACATTTGTCATAAAATGTCTTTTTGATTTATTAAAACGAATGTCAATCAATTTGACTGCTATGGAAATATACAATAATTAAATTATTCTATATCAATATGTATTTGACAAGGCCACCCTAACCACAGGGCTAAATAGGCTATAGCCGGAACGCAAGTCTTTTGGGGACGGCAATTTTTATTTTGAACTTCATCGTTCCTAAAAAAGATAAAAACTTATTTACGATCTTCTTTGGGACAGAGCAAACTAAATTATAAAAGTATTTTATACCGGGTGTGTCCCCGTGACCGTGGAGAGCCTTATTATTTGAAGTGGTAATAAAGGACACTTTTTATTTTTTTAAAGTTTTTACAAAATTTATTTTTTTTCACCTACACCTTGTTTATTATTTTCAGAATTTATTTTACCAAAGTTGTCGCCCGTTAAATTCCCTATCCGGTTTGGGCCGTCGGTTTTTTTTCTAAGACGTTTCGTTTAAGAGAACAGGGTTTGCAAGAAAAGTAAAAAAATAAAACTTGAATTTTTTTAACATTTTTTCTCTTAATTTAATTTATAACTCAAAATCCGTTAATTCTAGACGTTAAAAGGTTATAATCTAATTTGTAGATAAGCGAATGATCTTTAAAAAAGTTTTAATCCGTTAAGCCTAAAAAATCAATAATATTGGAGCTATGACCGTTTGAGATCAGAAATTCAAACAATTGCTTTAAAGGGAGGTACTCCCCAAGAGTTTGGACTTGGACAAAAATTTTATTTGTAAATTTGTCTAAGAAAAGTGTCTTTTATCGCCAGCTCAAAGGTTCTCTACGGTCACGGAAACACCCTGTATATAGAAAATTACTTATTTAACAACTTTTGTTTTTTGTTTACTCTAAAGTTTGCTTGTGTTTATATAACTTTTTTTAATTTTGTACGAATTTAATGTTTTGTTTAGTGTAATAATAATAATAAGGAGTGCATTAATTTTAGCAGCCCAGGGGCGTCGTATCTTAGAACGACCCTGGTATTTGAAGGTATCCTGAAATATTCTCTACTTTTTAAAAAATTTAATTTTAATTTATTTAAAATACACCTTTTACTTTTTTTATTTCTTCAAGTCGGTATAGTCGGACTTTCAAATTAATTATTATTAAGTACACCATTTTTTTGATAATCTTAGATTATTATAGATAATACTTTAATGAAAAATTAAGTGGGGCTATTAACCTTGAGTGGGGGGTGTATAATAATCTTCTGTTGGTAACAAAATTTGTATTAGTTTACTTAAAACAATATTATTATATAAGGAATCATGCATTAATAAATTTAAAAAAAAAATCATAAAAAATTTTGTAAGTAATTTGTTCTTTTATTATTTTACTAATTTTTTTTTTTTAATTGGGCATAGAAATGAAAAATATAATGTTCAAGACAATAATGTGTAGTACGGCTGGAGCTACATTTGTAATTTATTTAATTTATTTGTACAAGAACTTTAAAAAAGAAAAATTAAATGGAGAAAGATTTTGTTCGGGCTTTCATAGTTGTATACGTCATCTTTATTTTGCTTCAAGATTACCCAACGCATTTCAAAATCTGCCGAAGCACCAACCAGTGATCAATTTTCCGGATACCGAAAATGACGAAGCCGTTGTAAAATTTATGTTGGACGAGTTACAAATAGCTGAAGACTACTTTTTGAAAAATAATATCAACAATGCAATGCATCATTTGGCAAATGCTGTTGTAATTTCCAAGTTTAAATATAAATTATTAGAAATTTTTGAGCAATCATTAATGCCCGATACGTATGTCTTATTTTTAACATATGTACATTTAGCCTTTAAACAAACGAAATTGTGATAAATATGTAATAAATTATTATTATTATCAATAAAGTAATTGATTTTTTTACTTTTTTTATGCTTACTTGGAAATCGTGATTGGTTGATTTTTGATTACCAACTTAAAACAATTTATTCCATTCAAATTTATATAAATCGCATATACAGGGTAATGCAAAAAAGTTATGATTTAAGTTAAGACATTTAAAAATAAATATTTTTAAAATTAACGGCGTACAAAATTTACACGACGTTTTGTTTGACGCATTAAGCAATTAAAGCAATATACAATAAAACAATAATTTTTGAAATTTGGTCTGCATATTTATAGTGTTAAGAGTGTTAAGAGTGTAAAGTGTTAAGAGTTACGCGTCATTCACATCCAAGTAACGTATGTAGCGGCATACAAGACATAACGCTAGGAAAGTTAAAATGCATGATTTCAAACGCCACCAGTAGCATTCGTACAAAACATAGCCGACATGAAGTAACGTAACAAAGAGTTAGGTCAATTTCAGCTTCTAAGTCATGTTTTCTATGTTTGACCAATGAGATGCGTTCATTTTACGATGCAACGCCCCCGTTTTAAAATTTTAAATTTTAAAGTGAAGTTTACACTTCCGTCATTTAAACGTTTAGATTAAATTACAGCTGGTCGTGTGTTTCTTGTGCGTGTGTTTTGTATTGATATTTGCTAAATTATGGATGACAGAAAATTTATAGATCTGATACACTCGTATCCGTTTCTCTACGATCGTAGAGAAACCGTAGTCAACCGATTGGGTAAAAATACGCGTGCGCGTTCTTCACGTTTCTATGTTTTCTATGTTGATGTGAATGGCAAGTCATTTGCTATGTTTTGTACGTTATGTCTTGTATATCCTCTATATGAAAAAAAAGATAATTAAAATTAATATAAATATGTCTGCACCGGAGATCGTAAATAAAATTCTGCTAAGTCTGTAAAAACGTGCACAAAATTTTATAAAATATTGAAAAATATAATTATCACGCGAAAGTATATAACTTACTAATGACAAAAATTACAAAATTTTAAAATAATGTTATAAGATGACCGATATTTTTGCGAATTTCTTTTACCATGCGGTCGAATTTATGCGATTTTGCTTTTATATGCGATTTATGTCTTAAAACAAAAGCCCAATATTGCATTTGTAAATAAATTATAGATTTACATTGAAAATCATTTCGATTTTAATTAACACTATTTTTATTTATTTTTAAGTTTGCACTGATGAAAATTAATAAAAATTTTGTGCACCTTAAATGTTGGTCCATTTTTTAAATTACTAATCAATTGACAATATAAAATACAAATAATATAATTTGTATTATAAATGTTCGCTAAACGACAAAATATTGAACCTTTGAAGAATGCTTTAGAATAGCTTATAGCTTTTTAATTATTTTTCTACACTGCTGTGTTTATAAAATAAACATCAACTGTGAAATTTTCACAAATGAATCGATTTATAAAAACACGTGTTCAACTGGACCGTAAATCTATCTTAATTGATTTTAATTAATTAATGGATTATACTTGCTGAATGTATATTTGTAATAAATATAATAATCTTCAATTTTGACGTATCGAAGCGTCAGCTTAAAATTCAGCTAATTTACCAAAGCTGAAAAACAGTTGAATTTGAAGCTAAAACCGAAGCGTCAGCTTAAAATTCAGCTAATTTGCCGAAGCTAAAAAACAGCTGAATTTGAAGCTGACGATTCGAAACGTCAGATTACAATATTATGTAAGTTATGAATTAAATTTTATTTCAATTTCGTGTAACATGTAAATATTAATTAAAAAAAAAATATATATTATCCCATGTTAATAACCTTAACCATTTAATAAATAAAAAAATAGTATATTTTTATTAAAAAAACGCTTTATTAAAATAAAAGAGCTTAAGCAATCGTGAATTCGATCAAAATAGAGTTCCTACATTATTTAAACACCAAATTACCTGTCTGAGGGGGAGGGCAAAGAAGCCCCCTTGGTAGCACTGACTTTGTTACTAGTCCGTACCTGCTAGTGATAATACAAGAAATAGAGGTAAAACATAATGAAGTGAAATAACTTCGGACTTACCCATTTGTACTAAAGGAAGTGGTAAGCGGCCGCTTTAGATATTTCAATCTTTGCGGATTAATACTACATACTATATAGATAAACTTAACTTAGTGGTCTAAGGCCCAGTTCTTCAGTTGAAGGTTAAACCAGAAAAGTCAGGTTATCAATAATATTTTATAAAAAAACAGCTTTTCAACGCAAAGAGGCGTATGTAGTTTCCATTGATAGTCAAGGGATCCTATAATCTCATAATAGCATATTTTGCCAAGTAGGACCGGTCTAAGGAGATATTTTAGTGATTACAGCGTTTGTCAAAACGGCCCGGAGCATTCGGAGCGGATGGGACCGGAGCGGAGGGTGCGGAGATAGTAAACTTTGGCGCTTAAAAGAACATCCCATAGGTAAACTCAGCTTGCCAGAAATTGTTTGTTTTAATCTTCATAGGTAAACTCGACCTGTAGATATCTATATTTACCTATCTGCTATTTTGACATTATATAATTGTTCCAGCACTCTAAGCAGTTAGAAGTTAATTACATAGTGTGTGCTACGTAAAGAGAGGTTGGCAAGAAGTTTTGCGGAAATTCAAACTACGACGAAGGACAGACTAACTAAATTTTCAGCTCGGACTGACGATAGAACTTGCGGTTCTCAACCAAGAGTCGTCTTAGGGATTTACTAAGCTAGGTTTGGACGCAACCACGGCAAATCTCAGATTCACCTTAAAATCTAGTCATTATTTAAGACTAACGACTAAGACTTAAGACTAACCTTAATCCACAAAGATTAAAATTATTGAGGTAATCTTAGCCGCTTTAGACTACTAAATAAATAACTAAATAAAAAATTAAAGTACCAACTGAAATCCTCTTGTACTATGTGAAAATTGAAAATTGGAATAGTTCTATGACTGAACATAAGAGCTAGTTTTGGTAGCCTTTTTTGTCTAGTAGAATTTCTTAAATAGCTTTTCACTCTTTTGAGAGAAAATGAAACTTTTTCCGGTGGCTGTTGTCACTGGCAAGGTGGCCTAGATTTCGCTCCGCTGATTTTTTGAGTATAATTTTGTGCAAGTATTTTTGCAATTAAGATTTTATTTTTGGGTATTGCTATTGGAGAATTTTGTTTGACAGTATTTCGGTTAAAAGTGGCCGCAAAAAAGTTGAAATTTTGTGAAAAGATTGTTTTTATTTAATTAAAGTGATTATTTTTTTGACCAATTTTTCTTTATTTGAGGTTGATATTCAGCGAAAATTTGGATTTTTGTAAATTTTATTTAATGGTTGAAAATAATTCGTCAAAGAAGCGACAAATTTTGATTAGAGGTTGACTTCTGTATTTTTTTACGAATAATTTTAGTTTTGAATTCGAAATAGTTTAATTGGAGAATTTAAATTAAGTTTTAAATGAGAGCCATTGTGTGGCTTGGCTGATTTAGCAAACGAATACAAATTTGAAATCAAATTTTGCATAATGTTTCGAATACTTGTTCAACTTCACGCATTTTTGTAGCAGGTTTCGGCACTAACAAGTTTTTTTTTAATTTTGTATATATAGCAGATACCTGCAAGATTTTTCCTGCAAGATTTTTCCGCGAAAAATATTAGTTTTAAATAATTTAAGTCTTAAAAATAGAAAAAAAAAAATTATTTTAAAAGTTATCTAAGCAAAAAGTTTATTTAATTGTACACACCCCCCAAGTAACATTTTGTGCTGGATATCAACTGCGAGCACGCTGTGTCAGCTTAAAATTCAGCCAGTGAGCTGCGTCAGCTGCTGATTTTTAGTAACGTCAGAAGCTGAATTGCTGCTGAATTGCTAATTTGGCGGCAAAAAAACAGCTGAAATTGCGCTGCGTCAGCTGTTGAAAATGCTGACTCAGTTGATATTTAGCGCTGAATCAGCTGATATTCAGCGCTGAATCAGCTAATATTCAGCTGAACTTCAGCTGATATTCAACGCTAATCAGCTGAAATCAGGCCCGGTCTGAGACCTAAAACCGGCTCGGGCATTTTAGAGACTGTCGGCCCTCTACTTCCCACAAAAACGCTACATGTACTCTTAACATATTTATTTTTTATCAAACATGTAATGTCCAAAATTTATGAAAAAAACATAGTTATTTTGTTTGGCTTTTGTTTTTTAGTTTTTTAGTTCTAATAGTGAAAGACATTCTTTATTAGTATTATTTTTTGACTTTGCCATTTTACAATACATCTAACAAAATGAAAAACAAATGCACCCACAAAAATACTGATTTGAATTGTATGCAAAATAATAAGAATTACAAACTAACATAAAAAAAAATTACAATGTCATCACCACTTTGTATTTTGTCGACAATTGGGCGACTTTATTATCATTATGTAGATATGCATTTCTTTCTTTTAAACACGGGTGTCTTTATTTTATATTTAATCACAAACAAGCAGTGGCGCAGCCAGGATTTTGCTATAGGGGGGGGCGTTAAAAGATGCGACCAAAGCGAGCTGTGTAGAAAGTTTTTTTTTAATTTCAAAAATTTTTCGGAAAAAAGGACGTGGTCATCTTATTTTTGAGTATAATTATTGTGGTACCACTATTACTTACCTTAATTTGAAGTGAGAATTAAAGAACGGCATTTCCTAAATAACTCAGGGCGAAAAATTTATCATTGATTTTTGTTGCCAATCTTCTTATTATAATATACCTTCCCTTATTTTCAATAAATAGCAGTCATTAAGATTAATAATTGAAACTGGTTGCTAATTATCCATAGTAAAATTATTTTGTATTTGCCCCCCCTTGCGCCGGACCACCCTTGTTAGCCTTATAAGTATAACAGGGGCGGCATCTCAAAGTAGTGCCTATAGGCGACAATTTAGTAAATCCGCCCCTGGGAGCCCGAGGATGCCAGGCCTAAATTAACTGGCTTGGCTGATTAGCTATCAACAAGAAACAAGTACCTACACTAAAAACAGTACCTAACTACAATCATATCAAACAGTCAAAAACAATAATTTTTTGTTTTTAAAAATTTTTCATTGCACCTGTAAAAAAGCGACTATGGTCATTAAAACAAAAAAAAACAAAACAAATATTAAAATATTGAATTTTAACTGTTAAGTAAAGAATACATACTTACATAGAAAAATAATATTTAAAAAGCAATAAAAATGACAATAATTAATTTAATATTCTAAGTTCAAACCTGTTATAAAATTTTAAGTTTTGTTAACCATTTTCATACTTTGTTATGTTACGTATATAAAATAGCATAATTTTTTTTGCGATATAATCAACCACTGGTTAGACGGCCCTTGGACTGCACCGGCCCATCGGGCATTTGCCCGATCTGTCCTATGGCCAGTCCGGGCCTGGCTAAAATTCAGCTAAAATTCAGCTGATATTCAGCATTTTGAACAGCTGACGCAGCACAATTTCAGCTGGTTTTTTACCGCTAAATTAGCAATTCAGTAGCAATTCAGCTTCTGACGTTACTAAAAATCAGTAGCTGATGCAGCTCAATAGTTATTGAATTATTTTATTATTTAAAATTATTTTAAATTGATAATTATACTTATCTAATTATTATAATTAGCCCATAATTTATAGAACATTTTATTTTATTATTTTCATTAACTTCAAAAAATATAAATATATTATATCTTTATGAGATTATTTATTTATTTATCATTTTATATCAGTCTCAATATCTTATATCGTTAACGATATCCTAGAATAGAATCTGAAATACTATAGTAATTTTAAATTATATATTATTATGTATAACTTTAAGTTAAGTTTAAACTTACATTTTTTGGAACTTGAAAGCTTAACTGCCTAGACTATGAAGCTATATGAACCTTTTTTGATTTTTTTAAAATATATTCAATCTATTTTTGTGTGGAGTATTTGACCATCAGTTATCGAAAAATAATTAAATACACACCACTATATTTCATGCTGGTTTTTCAAAATTTTGAATTTTTAACTAAATACTTACGCAAAAAAATTTTACTATAAATTCTAAATACCTTTTTTCTTATTTGTATAATCTTGTTATTATAGCATAATTTTTTTAGTAGTAATTGCATTTAAATTTAGCAATATAGTTCCAAGTTTATAAAAGATTAAATTTTAATCTGTCGACTGTTGTAAAATAAATATGCGCTTGCGTGAATTCTAAATTTAATGACAAATATTTTTATATGTGTCAAACCTGCTCTTGTAGAAAATGTTTAGTTGATAAATTTTCACAATTTTAAATTAATTTCCAAAATGTGTTCTGAATTTATAACCAAGCATCCAATAAGTGATGAAGTTCGTGAAGTGCTAAGTGCTATCGCTGAAAAAAATGGTTTTAAAAATTTCTGTTTGGAAGCAACTGAAGGTATTTCAAAAGGTGATGGGTATACCGGAATAGCAAAAACTGTTAGAATATGTAATTCAAATAATCCGAACCAAATCTTAAGTTTCCATGTTAAGAGCGCTTCTAGAGAAATTAGCATGAGAGAAAAAATACCTATTGCAGAATTATTCGGTACGGAAATTTATATGTACAACACAGTTTTTCCATACTTTAAAGATTTGGAGATTCGTAAAGGTTTAACTCCATCAACTTTTATGCCAAATTGTTTTGGATTCATATTAAATGATAAAAATGAAGTTTAATTTTGGAAGATTTAAAAAAAGATGGTTATCGCATGCATGATTGCAGCAAACCATTGGATAGTCAACATATTCGTTTGGTAATCACTGAATACGCCAAATATCATAGTTTATCACTTGCTCTACGGAATCAGCAGCCAGAAGTGTTTGAAAAATTCCAGTCAAACTTAAATAATTTGTTTCCAAAAATTATGACCGATTTAAAAGAAGCAGTAATAAGTAAATGCACTAATATTTTAAACTTCCTTAGCGAAGTCGAAAGCAATAGGTTAAGAAGCTTTCTACAAAATATTGAATACGAATTCAAAGAATTAACAAATCCTCCCATTGATGAGTATTGTGTTGTAGTGCATGGTGATTGCTGGATGAATAATTTATTATTCCAATATGCAGTATGTATTTTTTTCTAATATTATCTCGTACCCCAAAAATCTATTTCTTTCTGTCTAGGAACAAAGTTGTTACCCAACCGATGTTTGTATACTTGATTATCAATTGTCGCATTTGGGACCTCCCGTACTGGATTTAGCATATTTTTTCTTTGCCTGTAGCTCTGAACAAGAAATTAATCAATGCAATGAATATTTGATATTATATTACAAAATTTTATCTACGCATTTACAAAACTTGGGATGTAATTCTAATGAGTTATATCCTTACTCAGAATTTATGAAGCAGTGGAATAAATTTGCAAAGTTTTCTGTAATTTTGGCTCCTCTTGCATTATTAGCTATGTTACGCACAGAAAATGAAATTGTAGATTTAGAGAAATGGGCCAAAAATGGTGAAACACTTTCAGATGCTTTTAGAAGTAATACGATAAATAATGCAGAATATATTAAAAGAGTAACAGCTATTATTTCTTATTTAGTTAAAAACGAACTTTTGTAAGTAATTAACACAATCATAAATTGTAGTTTTTAAAAATTTTGTCAAATTTTTAAAAAATTTGAACTTAAAAATGTCGAAGTCAGCCTGTAAATTACTGTTGTAACATATTTTAAGCAACATTGATCTATTATACCCATCTCATCATCATCTATCAGACTTTCTAGAAAAAAGCTAGTACTAAGTTGAAGATTTAAGTACTA
This sequence comes from Cantharis rustica, assembly GCA_911387805.1. Lineage (NCBI taxonomy): Eukaryota > Metazoa > Arthropoda > Insecta > Coleoptera > Cantharidae > Cantharis > Cantharis rustica. Next base: position 51,438,343 of record OU426878.1, on the reverse strand, counting down.
ACCAGATTAACAAACTATTATTACTCAAAGAGAAAATTTTCTATTGATTTTTAGCTTAAGTTTAATTCCACTGATGGATTAAGATCTTAACTGTTTTAGAGAATGGTGAAATCAAAAAGGCAGTAGTATTTTATTACAACAATTTAAAAAAACCTTATAATGGACATTTGGTTTTTACAAAAGTTTCACGCATTGCAATGCAAAAGGCGTTCACGAATAAAAATGATCTTGGTGTCCAAAGATTATAGCTAATATAATTTTAGGAGATATATAACTATCGATTTATTTTTTGCTTGAGTTTAATGTCATGTCAGGCCAGAAGTCTTCCAGGTATCTCTTTTTGACACTAAGGCTGGGGAGTGACAAAGCACGTGTTGCGCCGTTTCGTCTGATTCTTTACATTCGTGACACACGGGGCTGTCTACGATACAGCATGTTAAGGTGCTTGCTTAAATACAAATACATGTGAAACGTGTAACAGAATTTCATGCAGTTTAAGAAATGAAATCGATAAACAAACAAAGGACGAGTTAGATAAAGAAAAGAAAGTTAATTTAGATGATGCAGAAAACAGATATCTGCAAAAGAGAATAGACAAAAATAGAGCAATGCAGGAAAATTAAGAGAAATGCTAAGTCATTTTATCTAGCTTTGGACCTTCAATTTTACCATATTTTAATTCAAAATAATCCAAACAAATTTTTGTTGTAATATGCTCAGAAAATTTTCTTCTTTCCAATAGTCAATAGGAAGAAGTTCAAATATTGAGATGGAAATAGTGACAGTAACCCAAACAACTTATTTGAGATAATTTAACCGCTTAAAAAAAATTTATTTTGGTGTTTTTTACTACATATAAATTCGCCCTCTAATGATAATATCGCTTTAGAAAATTATTGTATCATGTGGGACGAATCAATTTCTGAAAGAGAGAGAAATCAAGTTCTATCGTTTCTAATGAAGTGGATTAATACTCTCCCAGATGTAAATTCAATAACAATTTGGTCAGAATAGGAATTTAATGCTCATTGTAGTGGTATTCTCGGGGGTAATTGAGAACCCTTCACTAATCAAAAATGTGCTTTGGCTAACGTTAATAGTGGTAGAGCATGATCTCTTCCCAGTAGTCGGTTCTCGTGGCAAGCCTCTGTTGCCGGTGAAATAAAATAAAAAACTCTTTCTAATGCAAATTGAATCAAATTTATTGATAAAAAATTGAGTTTTTATAGGTGATAGTTTCACCTTTAGCAGATTTAAATTTGGATGTATTGTGATAATTTGTAAAATTAGATACACAGTTATTGTTATCGTGATCGCACTAACATTTAATTTTATTAACTTTTTTTGTGTAATAGTGTCAGAAATTTGTACAATGTAAAATAAAATTAATGTTCATAAAATTTAATAAAAGTACACTTTAAAAATTAATAATAGTTTTATCTACCTGTGGATATGTCACTGACTCGAAAGAATCTCGTACTTGTTCACTGTAAACAGCAGTTGCAATTCGCAGGTTCAGTGTAAACCATGTGCTTTCCTTTTTTCTACTGTTGAAATATTAAATCTGCTTCCGATTTAATTTCGTGTATTGTTCGTTGCAATCTTTACAAATTATTACGTGTCTTGTGATATTACGTATGGATTACGATACCTTAATTATAAGTAAGGTAAGTTTTATAACTTCATCAAATCTTGAATCCAAATTTCAAATAGCGTAGCGTCTTGTCGTAACGACAAATGTGACTTTCATAAAATAATAAAAAATGACTTTTAGGAAAAGTGTCTCCACTGTAAAAGCGCACAAAAAATTCGAACAAAAAGAAATTCGCACAAAAAAAACTAATTTTCGGTGACCAGCAAAACTATTTACAAGTTAACCGGCTCGACGCTCTTCCGCCTTCTTCTTCCATCTATTCAAAATTCCTTGTTTAAACTTGACAAAACCAAAATCTTGAAAGTAAGTAAAATTTCTATACACCACGAACATTTTTATTATCACTTTTGTTTTAGGTCACTGCATTTTATACAAATAATTGTGTTGATAGCTTTTGTGTTTTAAGTTTAACATGAATTAACTCTGATTACATCATCTTTCAACAACGGTTGCCTTATGCAAGCAAAACGGTTATTGAAAACAAACCAAGAATAAAGGCTCGTCACAAAAATACACCACAATATGTGTCGTTCAAAAACTGCAGCATATTAAAGAAAATTAATTACAAATTCTTCCTCTCTGGTCATACGCATATGGAGGTTAGTGGGGTTTATTCATCTAAAATGAATTATAATTTTTTTTACATCTATCCCCGCTAATCTTTCCGATCTTGAAATCAACACCTGATATTTTTAATTAAAATTCTTCCATATTCTTATAAATTATAACCTTTGCCAATATTATTAATTCACTGGCCAACAGCTGTTTTGGTGCCGGGGTATTTGGAGATGATTTTACATGAATTTTGTGTTTTGAATTCAAATATGTTATTAGTTTTTGCCTATTATCTTAAATTTTAATGATATATCATTTTAGTAAGTATATTGTTGTGTTACCAAGTAATTTGACCACCTCTGTAAGTAGCTTTTGTAAAGTTTTTAATAAGTGTAAATTTGAATTTTGGAAAAATAGTTTTATAAAAGTTAATATTGGCGGAAGTTGGAGAAGATGGGTCTTTTTGCCAAAATGTCGTAAGTCTAAATTTGGCAACATAGATTTTGAAAATTTTTAGATAGTTTTTTGAAATAGTGATTTTTTTGAATAAGTATTAATGATTTGAGTTATTTGGGAGTATTTTTGGTCAGATTTAACCGCAGCCGAGATAATTTTTGTGAGTTGGATATTCTTTTATTTAATTAAAACTAATTATTTTTGAACGATCGTTTGATTTTTTATATTGATAGTTATTGAAATTTGAATTTTTACGAGTAGGCATTAAAGAATAATAAATTATATTAGAATTGAAATAGGGCAGATATTATACAGCAACTAATCCTTGTATTACAATGTGATTTAGAACTGCACGAAATGAAGCAATTGCTGCACATTTTATGTAGAACTACACGTTTAAAGGAAAATCATTTATTTAAAAAAGGTGAGGTGATAGAGAAAAACTGTTTTCGTATTTAGATTCAGCGACCCAAATATAGCTGTGATGTAATATAAATTATATTTTTAATTATCTCCAATTCTCAAAATTTTAAGCAATCAAAACATCACACTCTCTTCAAAATTTTAATCTTTCACTCACTTTCAAATTTAAACAAACCACTATCAAAAAACAAAATCATTTATTTTTCTTAAATTCAAAAATTTTCATATATAATATAACAAGTGCTTAAATTTCCATAAAATTTAAATGGAAATTTTAGCAAGCGTTATATTCATTAACAGTTCCATGCATCTGTCTGGAATCAATTTGAACTGTTTTGTGCAGAAAGAAATTATTTGTTTAAAGCAGATACCCTGTCAGAAAAGCTAAACCAAATTTTAGTTGATTGGGGTTATAATATGAAGAAAGCTGATGGAAGTGACTATAAAGAGTCTGTAGTAAAAACGATGTGGAATGTAACTGCAAAATTAATTCGTGAAAAATATTTTAATGAATTTAAGAGAAATGTCAACCCTTTTAGTTGACATTGAATTTAAATTAGCTAGAGATGCACGTAATTCTAAGCGGAAACTTTTACAAATTAATCCGGAAAAAAGAAAGGTCAGTTCTTCAAACTTTAAACAAGAAGAATATGAAAAAATACTTTGTCTCTGAGATGAAAATACACCCGATGGCTTACAACGTCGATGTTATCACATTGCGGCTGTTGAATTAGCATGGCGCGGAAATGAAGGATCAATCTGTTTAGTTCAATATTTTGTGATGGAAAATGATAACAAGAATGTTCCTACTGAACGATTTCAGTACAATCCGGTATTTACCAAAACAAGGCAGGGTGGAGATCAGAAATTAGCTGATAACAAATGGTTGGTAAAAAATGTTGAAAATCCAGGCAGGTGTCCAGTTAGGTATAAATTACAAATAAATTTTATTATAGTTAAAAATATACTAATAATAATTTTCCTTAGCTTATTCCAGAAAATGTTATCTAAAAGAACACCCGTTATAAGAACTGATCGAGTTTTTCTAACACCGAATCCTAATTGGAGAAAGTCAGAATCTATTGGATGGTACAAAAATTGTCCTATTGGTAAAAACACAATGTCAAAATGGACTAAAACATCAGCAAAAAGAATAGGAATTGATACGGAAAAAAATAAAGTAACAAACCATTCTAATCGAACCAGCGCTGTATCTCTTATGGCAAAAGCTGGAGTTCAACACCAAGAACTTATAAAACTCACGGGGCACTCGAATATCAGTTCGTTAAAACCATATCTTCAATTTGACCAGAACCATCATGAAAGAATTGTTAAAAAATTAAGAAGAGACGATAGCAACATAAGTAATAGGAACCCCACTAATAGTTGTGTCGAAACAAATCAATCTCTCAGTAAAGATACAAAAATTGTTAATTATTATAACTGCAATTTCTCTGCCAATAGCATTAATTTTTACATTTATATAAATATTTCACATAGTAGGTACTTTATTATTACCAATTTTTTGACCCATCAAAATTAAAACAGCGAAAATTGTACCATGCACAATTTTCATTTTTAACCAATAAAAAACTTAGAACGTGAAAATTATGCCTGGTACAATTTCCGCTACTTTAATTTTGATTGGTTAAACTATTTGTTTGCATGGAATTCTCCCAAAAATTTAGCGGAACAAAATTTAAATCTCCGCTGCGGTGGCCATCTTTGACCAAAGGCCTCTTATCTTCCTTTTCTACTGCTAACTTTAATTTAAACAAAATTTCCATTCAAAACAAATATTATAAAAATTAATTCAGATTATTATAAATTACCAATTTTTTAGGAAAATCTACGACAATATATAACGTTTTTAATAAAAGCAGATACAATAAATCGTTATGACATTTCAAAATAATCCAACTATTATACATAAGTAAATATAATATTTGAAATATCATCAAACTAAAGCCATATATTATTACGCGTATCTGTTTGTCAACTATGTTTGAACTCCAAATTAAAATTTTGAATTAAAACAAACAAAGTAAACGAATAAATTAGGATCACTTTGTAACTTTAATTTAGTTTTTAAAATAAATTATTACCAATATGTGTAGTACCGATGAGTATAATATAACCAAGTATACAATAAATGATGAAATTCGTGAAATATTAAGTGCAATCGCTGAGAAAAATGGTTTCAAAAAATTCACTTTAGAGGTAAATAAAGGTATTTCCAAAGGTGATGGATATGTAGGAATAGCAAAAAGTGTTAGAATATGTAATTTGAATAACCGGAGCCAAACTTTAAATTTCCATGTTAAGAGTGCTTCTAGGGAAAATAGCATGAGGGAGTTAATACCCATTGCAAAAATGTTCAGCACAGAAATTTATATGTACAACACAGTATTTCCATACTTTAAAGATTTGGAAATTCGTAAAGGTTTAACTCCATCAACTTTCGTGCCAAACATTTTTGGATCCATATTAAACGATAAAAATGAAGTACTAATTTTGAAAGATTTAAAAAAAGATGGTTATCGCACGCATGATTGTAGCAAACCATTAGATAGTCAACATATTCGTTTGGTAATCACTAAATATGCTAAATTTCATAGTTTATCACTTGCCCTGCGGAATCAGCAGCCAGAAGTGTTTGAAAAATTTCAGTCAAATTTATATCCTTCGATTTTAGAAACTCTGACTGATTTAAAAGATGTAATAGTTAATAAATTGACTAATACTTTAAACTTCCTTAGTGAAGTCGAAAGCAATAGGTTAAGAAGCTTTCTACAAAATATTGACAACGAATTCAAGGATTTATTAAGTCCTAACTTCGATGAGTATTCTGTTGTAGTGCACGGCGATTGTTGGATTAATAATATTTTGTTTCAATATCCAGTATGTATTTTTTTTTAATATTTACTAATGTTGTATTGTAAATGCTTGTTTTTCAATTGCAGGAAGAAAGTTGCAATCCAAGTGATGTTTCTTTAATTGACTATCAAGTGTCACGTTTGGCACCCGCTGTACTAGACTTAGCATATTTTTTCTTTGTTTGTAGCTCTGAGCAAGAAATTAATCAATGCAAGGAATATTTGAAATTGTATTACAAAATTTTATCTAGTCATTTACAAAACTTGGGATGTGATGCTAATGATTTATATCCTTATTCAGTATTTATGAAGCAGTGGACGAAGTATGCAAAATTTTCTCTTGTATTAGGTCCAATTGCGTTATTAGCTATGTTACGCACAGAAAATGAACTTGTAGATTTAGAGGAAATGGCTAAAAGCGGTTTTGGACTTTCAGATGCTTTTAAGAGTGATACAGTAAATAATGAAGAATATAATAAAAGGCTTATAGCCATTATTTCTTATTTAGTTAAGAACGATCTTCTTTAAGTGATTAATTAAAATTAAAGTAGGCTGAAAATGAGAAGAAGTGTACGTTACAGCGTAATCAACGTTTTATAAATAAATAATTATATCCTAAACGATAAAGACAAGCACCACAATTCAAAAGAAATGTTTGCAAATATAGACGTAAAATATTATGTTTTAATATTGATGTGTTCCTTTCAATATGAATTAGTTAATGAATTAGCTTAGTTATTTTATGTAACAGATAATAAATTTTAATTTGATTTGATTTAATTTAAAGAAATCAATACCAGGTAAGTAGGGGGTCTACCCAAAACCGAAAAACATGACAAGTGGTCTACGAGACAAAAAAGTTTGGGAACCACTGACTTAGACCGTAAAATTACATACATGTGTAAAGTTTATAAGAATGCTCAATGTACGTACTGTGCATCGTCATTTTAGTTTATAATGTTTACATTATATTTAACAAAAGATATAATTATTATAATACAGAATATAAGATGGTTAGTATCAAAAATCACTTCTATCCTGTATATGACACATAAGAGGTAGAAAATTCCTAACCTCAAACAAAGAATCGAGTTCTCGTGCTGCTTTCACGTTGAGATTCCGCGTGGAAAACTAATTAATTATTCCTCACATCGACATCATCAAATCTAGCAATACTTATAAATCACAAATTCTTTCTCAGTGGTCATACCCATATGGAGGTTAATGAGGTTCATTCATCTAATATTTAATTATAATTTTATTTTACATTTATCCCCATTAATCTTACCGATGTCCATATCAACACCTGATATTTTTAATTAAAATTCTTCCTTATCCTTATAATTATAACCTTCACCATTATTATTGATTCACTGGGCAACAGCTGTTTTGGTAGCGGGAGTATTTGAAGATGATTTTATATGAATTTGATGCCTGAATTCAAATATGTTATTAGTTTTTGCCTGTCAGCTCAAATTTCCATGATATACTATTTTAGTAAAACTACAGAGTGTCCCCGTGACCGTGGAGAACCTTTAAGGTGGTGATAAAGGATACTCTTCTAAGACAATTTTTCTAATAAAATTTTTGTCCAAGTCTAAACCTTTAGGAGGTACCTCTCTTTAAAGCAATATTTTGAATTTCTGATTTCAAACGGCAATAGCTTCGATATTATTAATTTTTAAGACTTAATAGATTAGATCTTTTTCGCTTATCTGCAAATTAGTGTATATCCTCTTATTGTCTAGAATAAACGGTTTTTGAGTTATAAATTAAATTAAGAGAAAAATGTTTAAAAAAATTCTAATTTTATTTTTTTTACTTTTCTTGCAGCCTCCGTATCTCTTAAACGAGACGTCTTAGAAAGAAGCTAATGGCCCAAATCGGATAGGGTATTTAACGGACTACAACATTGGTCAAATAAATTTTCTTGGGAAATCAACCGTTTTTACAGAAATTCTGAAAATAATAAACAAGCTGTAGGTAAAAAACTATTTACCTTACGGTGTAGGTTTTATTGGAGTTAATTTTATATTTACTCTTTAGGTGTTCTTTTCCATAGCATTTTCCATGATTTTTGATCTTGCGTTAATTTTGCAATGGCTTTCCATTTTTCTTTCCATTCTTTCTTTCCATTCCACTCGTATCTCATCATTCCATGTTTTTCTTGGTCTTCCTCTCATTTTTGATCCTCCTGGTTTAGTTTCAAATATCCTTCTGGTGATTCGATTTGTCTCCATTCTGCTGATATGTCCAAGCCATCTCAGTTGTCCCTCCTGCACTGTAGCTTCTATCGATTGCGTACCCAGTTCTTGTCGATATTTCACATTTGAAATTCTATCCAACTTGGTTTTACCTTCAATTTTTCTTAGAAATCTCATCTCTGTAGCTCGTATTGTGCTTCTTTGTTTTCTAGTTGTGACCCAAGACTCGCATCCATATGTCAGAACCGGTATTACCACTTTCTTGTAAACGTCAACTTTGGTGCTCTTAGGTATCTCTTTCTTATTCAAAAATGTTGTTTTCATTGCTCTAAATAGTTTTCTTTGGTTTATTTCTTACATGCCTATTCACTAACTCCGATCGAAAAGTTTTCGATGATGGAGAAGTCTGTGATGGAAAAGGGCGTGTCCTCGATCACGGTAAAAATGGTATTCAGTAACTACCACTTTTCGATATCGAAAGAACCAGAACAGTTATCGATAACTTATATTACTATTAGCATCTGTTGGCAATCCTGATGTACAGTTTAACCTAAAACACGATACACTTGACCTAAACTAATGTGTAAACTAACCTTAAAATTGAACGTCAGTTGATAAAATTTTTATTACTGTAACTGTAATTACCGAAAATGTAACCTGTATAATATAAGAAGATTGTTGTCACCAATAACTAATCGTCACATCTAAAGTTAACTGAGAAAATAAAAACTCACTGAGATTTTATTATAATTTAATTGTTTTATGTGACAGTGTTTTGTTTTGATCATCCTAAAATTAATAAGTTGAATAATAACAAAAGCAATAATAGCCTTCTAATTTAAAAAAAATTAAATTTCGATTATAATCAGCTGCAGTTTATTTAAATATTTTTATTTTGTTTTAATGCATTTTACTCGAAAAGTTGTATATTTATTCATGCTAAATATAAATATGAAAAAAAAATATAAGGTACCATTTAAAAAACCAAAGTTGACCTTCAAATGACCTTGAAAAGGTCAATAAATTTAAAAAAAAACAATTATGCCATATTCTTTCTCCCTCGCTATCATACAACTTTTGTCCGAATAATTTTTTCAACTGACTTTTGGTCTTTGAGATATTAATTGCTGGAAGTTTTAAAATGAACACCCGGTGTATATTATTATTAAGGATAACCTTATAACGATAAATCTAATAACGATTTGCACTTAAATGAAATCATGAAATACAATACAATATTACGAGTTTGTTTTGAAAGTTATGATGGTTATGACTCTAATGCGCACGAGTAATGGACTTTTCGATCGATCGCAGCGCTTCTCGGGCCCTTCGAGGCTAACGAAAAGTTTTCGATCGATCGATAGCATTCAATTCGATCGAAGCCCTTACTGAATACGAATTTGGGCACTTATCAATCGATCGATAACTTTTCCATTCGATCGATCGTTAACTTAGCTTAGTGAATAGGGGTGTTAATCCATTTTTCCGTCTTCCTGGATTACAATACCTAGATACTTGTAGCTATCTACCTGTTCTAATACAATGTCGTTGATTTTTATGCTATGCTTAATATTCTGTCTGCTAATTGTCATAGTTTTTGTTTTCTCTTTGTTAATTTTCATGTTTTTCTTTTCCAGCTCTTTTCTGTAAATGTTGGTGTTTTCTTGCAGTTCTTTTTCTGTTGTCCCAAATATTACCATGTCATCTGCATAGCATAATTCGCTGACTTCCACTCTATTTAATTTCTAGTATCCAACACAGTATGGTTTAACCTTCTTCTTACATATCTTTATAGCGTCATCTAATACTATAGAGAACAGCAACGGACGCAGTATACACCCTTGTCTCAGCCCTTGATCAGTACGGAAAGTTTTCGATTTTTCGTTGTTAGTTCTAACATAGCTTAGTGTCTTATTGTATAAACTTTTAATATTACCAATTAATGCTTCATTTATACTTCTTTTATACAAACTATTCCAGACATCTTCTCTTGTAATTCGATTGAAAGCCTTTTCCAGATCTATAAAACAAAGGTGCATCTGTTTTCCTCTTTCTGTAACTTTTTCAATAATTTGCCTAAGTGCAAATATATGATCTTGGACCCCCCTGTTTGGTCTGAACCCACACTGTGTGTCTTCCAATTGCTGTTCTAGTGTTTCATTTATCTTGCTTTCCAGCATTCTTGCATACATTTTTCCTGGATGCTTAGTAGAGTTATACCTCGATAGTTTTTGCAGTCTCTTTTGTTTCCTTTCTTATAGAAAAGAATTACGATTCCTATCTGCCAATCTTTGGATATTTTTCTTTGTTTCCCTATTTTGTCAAAAATTTCTAGCAGCTTTTGTTGTGCTTCTATACCTGCTTATCTAATCATCTCTGGAGAAATCTTGTCATTTCCTGCCGCATTCCCTATTTTCATTATCTTTAGTACATTTTCAAGTTCTTCTTCCGAAAATAACGATGTTTCCATATGAGTTTTTTCTTCGCGTAGTGTGTTTTCTTGGCTCTTTTCTTTCCGCTCTTGTGTGTTTTCTGCTTTTAAAGTTCTTTAAAGTACTCTCTCCATCATTCCATAATATCTTCTTCTTTGCTCAGTACATTGTCATCTTTATCCTTTATGTTAATCAGGCTCTATTCTTTCTTGTTTCTCATTTGTTTTAGAATGCTGTAAAATAGCTTTTGATTTTCTTTGTATGCCTTTTTCATTACATTTCCAAACTCTTCCCAAGCTATTTGTTTTCCTTCTTTTATCCTCTTTGTTACTTTTCTGCTTTTTCTGTATTTTTCATAGCTTGTTTTATTTCTTGATTCTAGATATTTTAACCATTTTTTTCTTTTTATCTTTTATCATTTCTTTTATTTATTCTGTCCACCATGTTGTTCTCTTTTTAAATCTGCTTCCAATTTTTGTTTTTCTACAGATCTTTCTTGCGGCTTCTAGTAGAATATTTTTGTATTTTATCCAACATTCCTCTATGTTGTCCGTTATTTTGAGTTTTTTAACCTTTTCTTCTACTGCTTCTTGGTATTTTTCTCGTATCTCTGGATTTTTTAGTGTATCTCCTTTTATTTTTTCTTTCAATACTTGTCTTTTTATTTCTTGTTTGTTGTCTTTATTAATACACTCTATTTAACCAGATAGTGGTCACTTGCAATTTTTGGTTCTCTTCTTACCTTCACATCTTTTATGTATTTCCATAATAATTTGCTTATTAAAAAGTAATCAATTATTGATTTTTCATTCATACTTGGTTCTTCTCTAGTGTATTTATGTTTATCTTTATGCGCAAACTTTGAATTTGCTATTACCACAATGTTTTTTATACTGAATGTAATTAGTTTTTTCTCATTATTATTTATAGATTGTTCTTTTTGTCTACCCATCCATTCTTCGATTCCTCTGTTATTGTTTCCAATTCTTGCCTTGAAATCTCCCATTACAATGAGGTTATTAGATTACGCTTTGTTTTGTCTATTTCTTCTTGAAATTGTTATAAAAATCGTCTTTTAAGTCTTTTGTAGCATCTTCGTTTGGTGCGTAGATTACTATTATTGCTAAATTCTCTTGTTTCCATTTGATCTCTACCACCATTATTCTTTCATTTATAAATTTTTTGTTTACCACGTTTGTTATTCTATCTTCTTTTATGAGTAAACCTACTCCAGATTTAGATTTTTCTTCGCTTTGGACTCCAGACCAACCCATCCAGTCTCCTCCAGATAATTTTATCCAGCCTTTGCCTTTTTTCTTTGTTTTGGTTATTCTTAGGGAGTCAAAATTCGCTTTTCCCATTTCTTTTGTTAGTTCGATTTCTTTCCCATTTATACTTCTTATGTTCCATGTTCCCAGTTTTATATATTTAATTTTTTTCTTTTTTGATTACTTCTCCTTTTGACGTTTTTCCATATTGCTGACTAGTTTCTTTTTCCTTATCCTTTTCTGTTTGTTTATTTTTATCTTTATCATTTCGTTGTTCCATCTCCATTGCTGAAGTTGTCTTTATTGTTGCATTAGGTGAACTATTTGTGGTAACTAGTTTCTTGCATCATGTTTTCCTTTTTCTTCCCCCATCAATGTTTGTTTTATCTTATTCAATTTAAATACAACTTTATTTATTACAATTCTTTGATAACTAACTTTTACTCGATTACCTTTTTCTCTCTCTTTCTTGGCCATATCCCGAAGTTCTCTTTGAATTTGCCTTTCTTCAACAGTTAAGTCATTATCAATTTGTTTTAATGTCAAAATGTATTGTAGCGTTTAACGTTTAAGCGTCATTGTTATAAAACTCATTAGTTTATCATTAATTACTTTGTTAATTTATATTGTTTATTTATTACTGTTAATTAGTTCGTTATTTATGTTTTTTACCTACAATTTCTGTGAATTTCAGTGAAAACGGTTGATTTCCCAAAAAAATTTATTTGACCAATGTTGTAGCCTGCTAAATTAACTATCCGGTTTGGGCCATTAGTTTTTTTCAAGACATTTCGTTTAAGAGATACGAAGTTTACAAGAAAAGTACAAAAATAAAATCAAAATTTTTTTAACATTTTTTCTCTTAATTTAATTTATAACTGAAAAACCGTTTATTCTAGACGATAAGGGGATATAAACTAATATATAGATAAGCTTATCGATAAGCTTATATAAGCTTATAGATAAGATAATCTTAAAAAAAGGTCTAATCTATTAAGTCTAAAAAATTAATAATAACGGAGCATGGCCGTTTGAAATCAGAAATTTAAAATATTGCTTTAAAGAGAGGTACCTCCAAGGGCTTAGAATTGGACAAAATTTTATTTGAAAATTTGTCTTAGAAAAGTGTCCTTTATCACCACCTTAAAGGTTCTCCACGGTCACGGGGACACCCTGTATGTTGTCGTGTTACAAAGTAATTTGACAACACTAAACTTATAAGTAGCTTTTGTAAAATTTTTTATAATTGTTAATTTGAATTTCGGAAAAAAAGTTTTATAAAAGTTAATTTTGGCGGAAGTTGGAAAAAAGAGGTCTTTTTGCCAAAATGTCGTACGTTTGAATTTGGTTTCATAGATTTTGAAAATTTTTGGATAGTAGTTTTTGAAATTGTAATTTTTTTGAATAAGTATTATTGATTTGAGTTGTTTGGGTGTATTTTTGGTCAGATTTAACCGCAGCTGAGATAATTTTTGTGAGTTGGATATTCTTTTATTTGATTAAAACTAATTATTTTTGAACGATCATTTGATTTTTGTTACTGAAAGTTATTGAAATTTGGATTTTCACGAGTAGGTATTAAAAAAGTAATTATATTTGAATTGAAATAAAGCAGATATTATACAGCAACGAATCCTTGTATTATAATGTGATTTAGAACTGCACTAAATGGTGCAATTGCTATACATTTTGTGTAGAACTATAAAAAACGTTTAAAGATGTAATAGTTGGTTCTTCAATTTGAATTACCGCCTTCTCAAATCAAAGTTATAAACCAAACCAAAGCTGTGATCGTCAAACAAACCTCGCACGTTGTGATCTCCATCGTCGTAACACTTACAAGCCCTTTTATATCTGCGGATGGCTCTTTGAATGTTAACGTCGTTACATACCTTGTTTACTAACCTCAAAACCTAAACTTATCTGTGCCAGTGACTTAACCACTGCTAGGACACCTGAAGGAATAATTAGTACACACAAATTAAATAAAACACAGGAGTCGGTTTAACGATGAGTATATATTTAACCGAAAATAAAAAGGTAGTTCAACAACCAATTTATCAGCAAAGTTAATCTCTTTGATATCATTTAATTCAGAATACTTTTAGTTTGAAATTTGATTTAATAACTGTTCGATAGTTAATCCCTCTGATCGTAATGTTTTTTAATTGATTATTCATATTTAATGACCAACCACAATCTTTATAATACTTTGTAAAGAAGCGCATATATATATTTCAATGTTCAACTCAATTGTTTTTATATTATGTAAGATCTTTAAATAATAGCCCTTATATTATGCTAAATTATCCGCTCTTATATAACTATTACCTTGTCAACTTAAAAACTAAGATGGTCACTTAATTACTATATCGTCACTTAATTAATATGTCGTCACTTAATCTAAGTTCGTCCCTTAAATTTCTAATTGATCATTTCCTTAAATCTAAATAAATCGTCCCCCATACTTAAAATAGCGCCATCATCTGAAACGATCATGTAGCCGCAAATTATGATAAAGAACTTTGTTAAAAATAGTTCTTAAATATTGTAATTCAATTGGTATTATCTTATACGTGGTCGCAAATAATCATAAGAAACTTTGTTTATATTTATTAATAACTGCCTGAAATATCAGAATTGGTACTATCTCATTGAGATATTTGAAAATAAAAGAAAAATGACAAACATGTTCACAGACCCTGCTTTGTCATTTCTGACCCTATTTTCAGGTTATCCTTTTCAATGATCAGCTATTTCTGCGATATATGCCACGGTCATCTTAAGATTTTAAGCGTTCACCTCTCCTTGTTGCGCAATTCATTTAAATTAAGTTATCTAATGCTATATATATATATATTTTTCTACTTCGCACTTAAAACTAATCACCGTTCGTTTGTACTATAAAGATATCCCATAGGTCACACACTATATGAATAATCAACCTCTTCCATTAAATCAGCACATCCCGTTTTTAATATAATAGTATATTAATCCTAATTTCAAACTAATATTTAAATCTTAAAACTGAAGATGAAGTAATAAAAAAAATGATTCAAACTCGTCTTAAAATTATCCAACCACGTGGCTGAAAATAATTATTACATAAATTTCTAATGTAATCCTGTATTAAATTCTTTTAGAAAAATAAATCAAATATTTAAACTTACGTATTTTAAATCTGTTGATACCTAAAATATATTTTAAATTCAATTATTTAATAACCTTTTTTTAAAACATTTCAAGCACCAAAACTACCCACAACCTGCTATCTCGACGTTCAAAAATATAAAGGCTTTTGTTACCCTCTAACGGTAAAAATTCTGAAAGGAAACTCGACTCCCTGTGTTTCCTTAAACACCCCTGTTGCCAAATCGTTGTATTTTAAAGTAACCAGAAATGCACTAAATTTAAAATTTCGCGCCCATTATATTCAAATACAAATTTACAATATTACAAAAAAAAATCACTTATCTAACAAAGGTGAGCTGATAGAGAAAAACTGTTTTCATATTTAGATTCAGCGACTCAAATATAGCTAAACCCAGTTGCAAAATCCTAGGCATCAAAAAATTTTTGTTCATGTTGGCCTGTGTTATATTTTCAATAGCAATTTAAATTAAACAATTTTCATCATGATCACTTTTTATTATTTAACTTTTCCCTATACATTCTTTCTTATTTTTAAATTTTTTAAATAGCAACCACTTTCTTTTACTTTATCATACGAAGTCTGAGAAAGTATTGTAATCGTGCAGAGAAAAAACTTGTGATTTTGATGAATTTAGACATTTTGGGATCCCAGAAGCGGAAAATCGTCATTTCCAAAAAATGTCTGTATGTATGTATGTGTGTATGTGTGTGTATGTGTGTGGATGTATGTTTGTATGTGGTTAAATTTTGTGTGCGCTCTACCTCAAAAAGTGATAGAAATTTTTTTAACAAAATTTTGTATTTAGTACATAAATATTAAGACTTAGAGCTGATTAGATTTTGGTTAAAATCGGTATACGGAAACGCAAAAAAAATAAATAAAATAAAAAAAAAATTTTCCAAAAAATTTTTTTCTTATTTTTAAAATTTTAACTTTTTAATATATTCTTCTCCAAAATAATATTTTTTTAAAATTCTTTTAAATTCATTATTATTTAAAAGTATGATAAAGTTATGGGCATGACCACATCCGATTTTTTTAAGTAGTATAAAAATTATTCTCATACTCGGTACAATATTGTTACATAATACTATTATGTATAAACGTTATATAACGTTTTTAATAAAAGCAGATACAATAAATCGTTCTGACAATTCAAAATAATCCAATTATTATACTACATAAGTAAATATAATATTTGAAATATCATCAAACTAAAGCCATATATTATTACGCGTATCTGTTTGTCAACTACATATGTTTGAACTCCAAATAAAAATTTTAAATTAAAACAAACAAAGTAAGGGAATAAATTAGGATCACTTTGTAACTTTAATTTAGTTTTTAAAATAAATTATTACCAATATGTGTAGTACCGATGAGTATAATATAACCCAGTATACAATAAATGATGAAATTCGTGAAATATTAAGTGCAATCGCTGAGAAAAATGGTTTCAAAAAATTCACTTTAGAGGTAAATAAAGGTATTTCCAAAGGTGATGGATATGTAGGAATAGCAAAAAGTGTTAGAATATGTAATTTGAATAACCGGAGCCAAACTTTAAATTTCCATGTTAAGAGTGCTTCTAGGGAAAATAGCATGAGGGAGTTAATACCCATTGCAAAAATGTTCAGCACAGAAATTTATATGTACAACACAGTATTTCCATACTTTAAAGATTTGGAGATTCGTAAAGGTTTAACTCCATCAACTTTCGTGCCAAACATTTTTGGATCCATATTAAACGATAAAAATGAAGTACTAATTTTGAAAGATTTGAAAAAAGATGGTTATCGCACGCATGATTGTAGCAAACCATTAGATAGTCAACATATTCGTTTGGTAATCACTAAATACGCTAAATATCATAGTTTATCACTTGCCATGCGGAATCAGCAGCCAGAAGTGTTTGAAAAACTTCAGTCAAATTTATATCCTTCGATTTTAGAATCAAGTCTGACTGATTTAAAAGACGTAATAATTAGTAAATTGACTAATACTTTAAACTTCCTTAGTGAAGTCGATAGCAAAAGGTTAAAGAGGTTTCTACAAAATATTGACAGCGAATTCAAGGAATTATTAAGTCCTTCCGTAGATGAGTATTCTGTTGTAGTGCACGGCGATTGTTGGATGAATAATATATTGTTTCAATATTCAGTATGTATTTTTTTTAATATTTACTAAACTTGTATTGCAAAAGGGTTTTTTCTTAATTGTAGGAAGAAAGTTGCAATCCAACTGATGTTTCCTTAATTGATTTTCAAGTGTCACGTTTGGCACCCGCTGTACTAGACTTGGCATATTTTTTCTTTGTTTGTAGCTCTGAGCAAGAAATTAATCATTGCAAGGAATATTTGAAATTATATTACAAAATTTTATCTAGTCATTTACAAAACTTGGGATGTGATGCTAATGATTTATATCCTTATTCAGTATTTATGAAGCAGTGGACAAAGTTTGCAAAATTTTCTCTTGTATTAGGTCCAATTGTGTTATTATCTATGTTACGCACAGAAAATGAACTTGTAGATTTAGAGGAAATGGCTAAAAGCGGTTTTGGACTTTCAGATGCTTTTAAGAATGATACAGTAAATAATGAAGAATATAATAGAAGACTTAAAACGATTATTTCTTATTTAGTTAAGAACGATCTTCTTTAAGTGATTAATTAAAATTAAAGTGTGCTGAAAATGAAAAGAATTGTAAGTTACAGCGCAATCATAGTTTTATAAATAAATAATTATATCCTAAACGATAAGGGCAAGCGCCGCAATCCAAAAGAAATGTTTGCAAATATAGGCGTAAAATATTGTGTTTTAATATTGATGTGACCCTTCCAAAATGAATTAATTAATGTATTAACTTAGTTATTTTATGTAACGGATAATAAATTTTAATTTGATTGTTTTTAATTTGAAAAAATTAATACCAGGTAAGTAGGGGGTTTACCCAAAACCGAAAAACATGACAACTAGTCTACGAGACAAAAAGGTTTAGGAACCACTGACGTAGACTGTAAAATTACATACATGTATAAAGCTTATAAGAATGCTCAATGTACATACTGTGCATCGTCATTCTAGTTTATAATGTTTGCATTATATTTAACATAAGATATAATTATAATACGGAATATACGATGGTTAGTATCAAAATTAACTTCTATCCTGTATAGGACACATAATAGGTAGAAAATTCCCAACCCTAAACAAAGGATCGAGTTCTCGTGCTGCTTTTACGTGAGCGTCTACGTGTCAAACTAATTAATTATTCCTTACATTGACATCATCAAATCTAGCAATACTGTAATATTGTAATTTAAATTTAAATATAATGGACGCAAAATTTTAAATTTAGTTCATTTTGGTTTGCTTTAGCGTAAAACGATTTGATATCACTGGGGTGTTTTTTTAAAGCATCGGGATGTTGATATCCGTTAGGAAAAGGTAACCGTTAGAATAAAGGGTAGGTAGACAGCCTTACGCTTTTGACCATCAAGGAAGAAAAGTCAATTTTAGTGCGAACAAATGTTTTTAAAAGTTATTCAATAATTGAATTTAAAATTGTTTTAATCATATTTTAGTTATCAACAAATTTAAAATACGTAAGTTTAATACATTTATTAATTATAATCTTTTTAAATAAGGACAAGATGGGGTGTTAGAAATTTCAAGTTAATACGTAGTAACTTTAACGGCTTCATGGGTTTAGATGTTGATTTAAGTTTAAAAACTATTTAAATATTCATATATCTTCACAAATGAGTTCACAAAAGATTTAAATTAATTAGTTTGAAGGATGATTTATATTATGTTAATTTTACGTCAGAACTAATGACTTAATAAAAACAAAAGAACTGTTTATTCGAATTGTGGGATCATGAAATAATCTTGTAACGAAAGTAAATGAGCTTTAAGGAGCTTGATTGTTTGGTAAATGTGAAAGAAGTTATTTTTTGTTATAGGAAGGTTGATAATGTTCTGAGGTGAAAATATCCAACGTGTTAGAATAATTAGCTTAAGGGTATATTTAAAGGGGACGTGGTGCATTCTAAAGTGGCGGTCCTTGGTAATGAAATATTTGGGAGTATTTAAAGGAAACGGTACATCTCTGGGTGGCCATTTTAGGTTAAGGTATTTTGGCTTAGTGATTTCTTTATTATA
Source organism: Cantharis rustica (assembly GCA_911387805.1). Taxonomy (NCBI): domain Eukaryota; kingdom Metazoa; phylum Arthropoda; class Insecta; order Coleoptera; family Cantharidae; genus Cantharis; species Cantharis rustica. The sequence continues at coordinate 51,419,155 of OU426878.1, read as the reverse complement.
TATTTGAATTTTATTAATATGTGTACAGGGGTTTGATATGTCTGTTCTTAGAGAGTAGTCTCTCAACAATGAACCTCTCTAAGTTCAGGAAATGATTTATAATTTCAAATATCTCTCAATGAGATACGAGTAATAATTATTTAACATGTTAAATAATTAAAAATAATCGTTAAAAATTTCTTTTTACAGGATTATTTACGCTTACAATTTATTTAAGCTTCCGACGATTTATTTAAAATATGACATAATTATTTAAGATATGACTATCTACTTTATACAACGATTTAACATTAAGGGGGTGACATAATTAATTGGGGGCGAACCAATTTAATTATTAAAGTGTGATGATGTATCACGTATGATGTATCATGTATCGAGGGGTATTAGATCTATAAAAGATTTTAATTGGTTATCGTAATGCATATACAAAATGTTACAAAGATTATGATTGGTCGTTACAAAAGGATAAACAATTTCTGATGTTAATGGGGGAGTTACCTATCGAACAGTTATTTAAAATCATATTTCAAATTAAACGTGTACTGAATTAAATGATATCAAGGAGATTAACTTTGCTGGTAAATTGGTTGTTGGACTACCTTTTTCTTTTCAGTCAAATAAATATTCATCGTTGAACCGAATCTTGTGTTTTATTTAATTTGTGTGTAGTAAATATTCCTTCAGGTAGCCTGTCAGTGGTTCCGCCACTGACACATATAAGTTTAGATAAGAGGTTAGAATTAAGTGAACAAGGTAAAGACGTTAACATTCAAAGAGCCATCCGCAGATTTAAAAGGACTTGTAGGTGTTACTACGAGGGGTATCACAACGTGCGAGGTTTGTTTGATGATCACAGCTTTGGTTTGATTTGGAACTTTGATTTGAGAAGGCGGTAATTCAAATTGAAAAACAAAATATTACAATACTTATAGTTTTTGCTTACACTCTTTTATTTGCTTGTTAATTTGCCATTATCGTCTAGCTAGATTCGCGAATAAAATTAACGATAGGGGGGCTGCTAAATTGTCAAAATGGCCGTCATATGCGAGTAATTTGAGGTTATAGTTGTGTTTACAGTGATCGAGTCAACCTTGTAAATCATTTTGTTTGTTCGAATTATCAAAGAAAAAGGTGAAATGAGGAAGCAAATTGCTCTAAAATCTTTATTTAAGTACAATGAACCACGTTTAGTACTCGCATCGAAGTGTTCTCAATTCTGCCACCAGACGTCGCAATCTTAATTTTATTCTCGAATAGGAGCTCTACACCAGTACATAATCAATTGTAAAAACTTATTATTTTAAATAATCATAATACTAAATTAAACTTGAGTAAGACGAAAATTCCTACCGTCATTTTTACATAATATAATTGTAAATATATGTAGTTCACCTTAATTCAAGTAGGTCACTTTGCAACAAACAGAACATCAGTTACAATTTTTAGTCTTAAAACGCATGCGTACTGTTTGGCGGTTGTTCCATCTCTCTTTTCTCGTAGTTCTCGTGTCGACGTGGACTCAGTGACGTTCAGCTCAACCCCCTTTTTGGCGCCGGATTTAAAATACTACATTTGGCAGTAATTTGAAGTCGTACATAAAGCATTAAATACAATAGCATTTATATCATTACAAGTAAAAGATTAAATTATATGATACCTTTTATATGAAACGTGTTGTAATTACTCTATTTTCAGTCTATACTTTTTCCTCAAATTTCGTAGAATTACAGGTTTCCATGCCTGACGAATATATACCAAATTTGAAAATTCTATTTTAAATGGTTTTGTCATTATAAAATATTGTCGTGTTTTGAAACGTAAGAATCCCTAATTTATTTATTTCGTAAATTAATTTGAAGTTTGTTTTGTTTTTATTGTGATTATTTATTTGTAAATGCACTGTACATAAAAAATTTAGTAGCAAATAAGATGAGAGAGAGAGGGATTTGAGAAGGAAAAGGAGACCGCGTTGCGCCAGCTTGGCGAGCGGAGGATTGTTATTCCCGCTATAATAAGTTATAATTTTGATTTTTGATTGCTTAAAATAAAAAGTGATCTAGGTTGAGTTGAGGGTTGTTTTTGTTTTATTTTAATTAGTGCAAGTGTTTAAAACTTAAAATTTTGAAAATTTTGTGAAGTTTTTGAGGGATTGTGAAAAATACCACTTCGAATTGTATCGCACGTGCAAGCCCGATATAATAAGGTAACATAAAATTTTATACAAGCCAGCGTTTGAAAATTAGAGATTTAAATTAAATAAAACGATACGAAAATTTACATTTTAAATTTAAAATTAAAATACAATTGCAAGAGTCTCGTTGCTTAAATTAATGATGGATGACCTCTAGAGAGATAATTTGTTTGGATTGAGAAAATTTTACAAATTTGAATAGCTGGGCACATTGCAATATATAAAATTTGAAAGATCAACTTCAAGCTGCTGTAGCTCCGAAACAGTCTAAATAATATTCAATTCGCCTAACATTGTCCTGTGTGTCTACAGTAAAGCGTTGGTTGTTTTTTTTCTGTACATTTTAGAAAAAAGCTTATTTATTTAACAAAAATTGTAAGAAATTTGATAGCGATAATTTTTTGTTATAAGAAACTTTCACCAACTTTATTGCGTTTTTATTGCATGCAACAAGATCATTAATCTTGTTGCTAATGGTTTTCAAAGAAGTCAAAAATAATGAAATTTTGCCCCCTCCCTTCCTATTTTGAATTTTGTATCCTAAATCTAAATAGTTTGTACTAATACTTTCTTTATTTTTGTTTGTACACATTTTGTTTTAGCTCAATTCATGAATTAATTCGTCAATTTCTTCACCAATTTCTTCAAGTATACCTTCATAAACCCAGGCGTACTACACAATACAATTTATTGATACATTTTTTTTATTTTCTTTTTATTTTTTATTTTTATTAGGCCTTACTCTAAACAACCAAAAGCTTATTACATAGAGTGTGTGTAACGTAAAAGAAGGTTGGTAAGAAGTATTGCGAAAGTGGAGCAAGGAGTATTGCGAAAAGGACCTACAACTTAACGTGGAATACAAACCACGACGGAGGACAGACCAACTAAATTTTTAGCTCCACTGAGGATAAAACTCGCGGTTCCCAAGCAAGAATCGTCCTAGGGGCTTACTAAGCTAGCTTCTTCCGAATTTTCAGTACGCATGTTAAACTTTCGTCAAAATATTAATATATCAATATTTTTATTAATATGTATAGTTTAATTACTTAATTTAAAAATAATTAAAAGTAATTAATTTAAGAGATTTTGAGAAGAGATCTGTACCTTAGCCACACGTAAATTTACAATTTAAAAATTTACAAAGGTCGTTCTCCGCTTCATCAATCCGGTTCCCTGGTCAAAACTCACTAATAGAAAAAGAACCTAAAAAATTAACTTTTTAAGTGGATGTATTTATATAGTATAGTATCATATATTTGTATAACTTAATTTTTTCAAAATTCTTAGTCAGTATTTAAAGATTTTTTGTCATTTTTCATTTTTATTTTTCTTGTTTATTCGAATATTCTAAGTTCAAACCTGTTAAATGTAAATTATTGTTTTTTTTATTGTTTTTTATTATTAAAAGCTTTTTCTTAACTTACTCTCAGAAAAAAAAATCTAACTAAAAAAAAAACTTTTCGTCCAAGTCATTACCAACTTATCGGTTATAACGACATTGAAGACTGCTCATATTTGGTAATGCACCGGTAATGCATTTAAGGTCGGGGATTGACAAGCTTTTATAAATATCCGCATGCATCGCTGCTGGCGCAAAAATATATATAAATATTTAAAAATTAACAAAGTAACACACTTCACGTGATTGTGCTAAAATCCAATAGATGTCACCTAATCTGTTACTACATAATTCAAGTGTATCGCCAAACTGATAGCATGTGGAATTTCCCTTCAGGTAATCCTTGACAAAACTCCAAGTATATGAAACTTATTTATTTCACAATAATATTATATCGCAGGTGCAGGTAGTATTTAAATTAGGTACATGTACAGAGGTGCATCACAAAAAGTTCATTTTTGCTAAATTTTTATAAATGTTTTATTTATAAGACTTTACTTTTTTTAGAATGAAGTAAATAAAAAATAAGCGCTTTTCGCATTATTGATGCAGTTATCGAAGGTTTTTTGATTTAATTGATTGGTAAATTGTTACTTTGCTATGAATTGATTTTGATCAATTTTATTTGATACGTAGATAATTAAATAAAATTGTTTTAAAGACTTATTAATTTTATATTTTTGTAAAATTATTAAATAATAAAATAGACCAATAAGTATTTTATTAATATTAAAATATTTTTATAAATTTTATCAAAAGTTTTTTGATTTAATTGATTGGTAAATTGTCACTTTGCTATGAATTGATTTTGATCAATTTTATTTGATACGTAGATAATTAAATAAACTTGTTTTAAAAGGACTTATTAATTTAATATTTTCGTAAAATTATTAAATAATGAAATGGATCAATAAGTATTTTATTAATTATTAATATTAAAATACTTTTATAAATTTTCTGTTTCCTTTCTCTTTCCTTTTTTATTTTCATTTCTTTTTTTTTTTCTTTCGGGCTTCTAATATATATTTAAGATCCACACAAAGCAGCTCAACGCTAATGTTGAGCTAACATAATGTATTGCGAGCTAACTCGTTATTTAATTTTTTCCAGTAAAATTGGATTCAAACTCAACTCAAACTAGATCACTTTTTATTTTAAATAATCAAAAATCAAAATTGTAACTTATCATAGCGGGAATAACAAAGTAAGCAATAAGCAGAAGTTAGCAGGGTAGTTTTATGGCTTTATTGCCATAGATAGTTATTTACTTATTAAAATAGTTTTGCCAAATCAACTTTTTATTATTATTATTTAGATGATTTACCGTGTATATCGACAAATTGTAATTACAATTTTTTAAATTGTTTAGTTTAGTGTTTTTCTTTCCAAAATTGTTTACTGTTTTGTATTTTCCCGTGTGGTGCTAAAAATCCGTAGTGTGGTGCACGAGCACTCAAGCAACTCAACTGTTGCCGGCTCTGCTACTCACATGCCTGAATGCGACCCTGCCCTTAACTCAACTTTATTTTACGAATTAAAATAAAATATTACCAATTGTCTTAATTATTTTTACCTATCTGCAATCTGAATTTTTTTTAAATAACATTAATTCATAATTCTTACAACTGCAAAACTTTTAATTTTAAAATTAGAATTATTACAAATTGTCGAAATCGATGAACATTTTATCTGTAATAAAAACTAACTCTTTTTTGGGGTACTATGTAATTACTTTAATCCTTTATCCTCGATTTCATTCTCTCTTATCTATGATAATATCTACCTGTCAAACGCCGTTAATTCAAGCTTCTATCTCGAAAACAAAATAAAAAAGAGACAGGTATAAACGATTTCAATTAATTTGAATCAGAAATTTAAAATAGGGGGGGGGGGGTAGAGCTAGGAGACTGCCAAAAAATTATTACTAGATTTATTGAAATATATTGAAAAAATAAAATATAGAAATGAAGAAGGCAGAAACGAGGTACACCTGATTTAGAGCAGCAATTCCTAATTTGTTTTGGCCGCGGAACCCTTGGACGATGTAAAAAATTTGGCAGAACCCCAAGACGATTTGTTTACTATTAAGCTAAAAATAAATTTTATTAACGGTTTATTTAAATATACAGGGTAATCAAAAAATAAAAAAAAATTTTAAAAACATTTTTAAGCGGCGATTTTAAAATTCTGTTTGGCGGAACCCTTCGATTTTTTCACGGAACCCTACTTGCGAATCGCTGCTTTAAGAGAGATTCCATTTACAATAATGGAAGAACTGGTAGAAGGCCATTCAATAATAATATTTTAATTCTTGAAAACTTAAAACAAAAGAATAACGTTTCTCAAAAACAATCGAAGATAATGAAAGTACGAACAGGTATAAACGATTTAGATTATTTTGGATTCAAAATTAGAAATTATTTAGAATTTTACTAATGTTTTGATTTTTGATTGAAAGATGTCAGGGTAATTAAAAAAAAAGTGCATTTTGATTTTGAAATATTTTGGCCTCTATTTAACGCATCAACATTAATTTTTTTTTTTGAGATATTAAGAAAATATTTTGTGAATATTTTGAAAATATAACATGAATTGTTTTTTTTTGCAGTAGCTTGAAATATTGTCATAAATTTGATTTTTGATTTTTTCTCTCAGAGCGGATCGCCCCTAAATTATTAGGGATTTTAATAAGTGTTTAATGATCAAAAATGAAAATAAGAACTAATCTGATGAACTAATAATCCGAACTAAACTTTGGATGTAGATTCAGAAGCTTGCTGCTACGCATTTGTTTTATCAAAGCGGGACATTTGTACGTATCTTTGGGTCAGCGGGACTGTCCCGCTCAATGCCGCATTCCAATACAATTTTTGTAGTGTCTACTCGCACTTTTTTTAACAAAATTAAAAATGCGGAACCCGTCCAGGAAATTACTATTAACGTTTTTATCTTGAGTAGGCAACAACTACATCTCGTATGTGTTTGAAACAGAACATTACAAGATTTTCAGTACTTTTTCAAAAACTCGCACACCCAACCTTTTAGCTGCATATAATAAATTTCCCTAAAAATTAAAAAATTAATTATTTTAAAAGTAAATATTAAAAATATTAGTTTTATTAGTTTGAATCGCACGGGCGGTATACAAATTTATAAAACAGGTTTCTGTAATTCGTTTGAGTTGTGTTGAAGGTGCATTGTTATACATTATTATATATTTCTTTGGATTATAAATAATAATTATTCTCAGGTTCGTAAACACATAGCGATAAAGAAAATTGAAAGGTGGAGCTTTAAAAGAAGTTAATGTTCATTCAAATTTAAAGAGGTAAATTGGAAAAATATTTATTTTAATTTTGCAGACTTTTAGAATGAATGTTTTACCGCAGGTCGCGTCGCGCGATTTTCGCCTCTATTGTTGTATTTTTACGGACGATAGTTACTTGGTGGGGCTGTAGGATGGGTGGGGGTTAGGTAGTTTCGTCGGAATGAAAGAAGCGTTTATCCATGAGTGACGCAGTCGCATAGTAGAGAGGTGTTGATATTTTGTTTTGTGTGTTAATATAAATCTTTTTTATTATTATTTAATTTATGTTTCGTGTTTACGTGTGTATTTTATAAACACTAATGGTGTTCGGTGTGCACTTGATAGTTTTTATTAACAATTCAATATAAGCTATTCAGGTTTTGTGATATTATTATTATTTGGAGCACCTAAAAGGCCTTACAGTGACGTTATTTTGTGTGCCTCGTCAAAAACGATCATCTCGGAGCGAATGTGTAAGTTGAACCATTTAATATTTAAAACCCCACATGTTCGATTGGTTTGGGTCAATTTTTGTGTGTGTTTGTTTATTAACCTGTAGGATCGGGCCCGACTAACGATTTTAGTGTGCGAATGCTAACTGTTATCTTATCGCTTAATAAATAACATAAGATTTGTGTTTTGTCCTTCATACTTTAATTTCCGCTGTCTACTCGCCAAGAAGTTGCTTAGCTGGAGGCAAAAGACGTGGTTCCAACAAAGCGATCGTACGGTTCTTACATCACATCGTGCTTCGAGATCACGGTCACAAATGTGTGCTGTATGAAAAGCACAAAGAAAGGTTCGGTTTGTAGTAGAAAGTCACTAAATTATTGTTAGGCTTATGCTTTTTTCGCTTTCTTCGTGTGAAAAATTACGTTCGCATTTTATTTTAACGCACTCGTAACTTCATTAAGCCCGAAATAACGCCAAATTTCGTGGACTTTCTATTCCATTGTACAAATTCTCACGTCAATTTTCTTGGCATTTTATTTGACTACATCAAACGAGCACGAACTTCGCAGATGCGACCTACGCTAATTTTTTGAATGCGGGGTAAAATTATTATTATCGGACCTGCGAAGACGTTTGTTTGCGTATTTCGGATAAAAATAAATTTATTATGTTGTAGAGAATTTATTTCGTAATTGTAGCGCCAGTGTAGTTCTGGGCTACAAGGTTAAGTTAAATGTCGTTCCTCGAGAAAAGCCACTGACCGCTAGCTACATCTCTTTCGCTGCACATTTTAGCTTGGATTCTTTTGCAATGTACATTCGAGTTCCTCAAACCGTACAATACAACATACTAATAATTTATTACATTATACATTTTACGCTTTATGATTCACCTCTCGCAAATTATGACGTATTTATTAACCATCACAATTTTTGTACCAAACGCTTACTCATTTTTATTATTTATTTTATTCTTCCTCCAATAAGCGCATTTTCGTGAAAAACACCGCATGGTCACGTATCCGGTTTTGCTCCCTTTGACGCATTTTATTCCATTTGGAACTGGAGAACCCAACGCATTTCCTGTGCTGTAAACGTGATTGGAGGTGAACCACTGTCTTTCGAAATGTTTAAAAGCGAACTTCCGTGATACTTCCACAAATCTACGATTTCCTTGTATTATTGGAAGAAGGCTAAATTTGATTGATTGACATCAAGGACTAATCTATTTTCTGACGATTATAAATTGTAATTTAACGACACATTCTGGATTTTGGTACATTTTTGGAATACCTACTTAAATTTCACATTGTTAGTCACTTCTATCTCGTGTGATAAATTAAGAATTCAAATATTCGAGAGATAACTTGTTTTACTTTTATTGTATTATTCAGAATTTGAAATATACATCCAAACCACGTTTTACATAAGGTAGAATCGAATAAATCAACACATTAAGGGGTTACACCACCTTGGCGCTCGGAAAAATATTTAAAAATTTTTTTGTCGGACGTCTAAAAAATTAAAATAAATATTTTCTTATTTAGAAAACTAATAGCTAAGATGCAGCATAAGAAAACATTTTTTAAATTATTTTGTAGAAATGACAGTTATTTGATAAGAAAAAACCTGATTTTGATCGAAATTTTGAGTTTACAAAATTTATAACTTATGAACATGGCATCCGATCAAAAAAATCCTATCTCACATCTTAGATAATATCATAAAGAATATGTGATGTGAATTTTAACAACAGATCTTGTATATTAGTTTGAAAAAAGTAGCTTCGAAAAAACGTCGTATCTTCCGTCATTTGTTTATTCGTTATCATTTCGTATTATTTATTCGTAAGTCTTTCAGGCTTAAGAATTAAAACTGGCTGTTTTAAAAATTACTTGCGCCGTGGTCTGAAATCCACGTTAAGCAAATGATATAGTTAATGATAAATATAGATACAGTTATTCACGAAAATATTCAGACACTTCTACGATAACAATATTAATTGTACCTTTTGTGGTCTTTTTTTTGTCTTAAAAATCGTTTTTATTTTACACCCTTCATTTTTGTTTATATACATTTTTCTATTTCGTCGTACCGTTTCTGAGATACAGACGGGCTAACTTTTATTGTATCGTACAGAAATTTTTATTTTAATCATTGTATCTCGGAAACAGTGTGGTGAAATAGAAAATGTATATAAACAAATAATAATCCATGCACACGTGTTTTAATTAGTCGGTCGAAATTGTTACTCGACATTAAATATATCAAAAAAATTTTAAAAAACCAAAAAATTCACACACAACTAAATTGTTTTTAAGTTATCACAGTTAAAATACACAGTAAGTATGAGGGACTATTTCTCTCTGAACATTTCTACCAATAGAATCACTGTATTTTCTTAATTTGAACAAATGACAGCGAAGTATTAGCGGGTATTTCAATTTGGCATATTCGTATTAACTTAGATCTATCATATTTATATTGTTTTTTAAAAATATCAAACTGACAGAATTAAAGCACTTTAAATTTTAGGTTTTTTTCACAATTTGGAAAAGATATAGAAATTTTGAGAGATAAATGGTCGTCTAATATACCCCTCGTCCATACTTTCGCTCTCTCGAGAAAATATACTGAATATTTTTGAAAAAGTAATATTTTGGAGTAGTTTAAAGAATTTTAATGAACAAAATGTAGGTGCAGATTTTGCTAGTTAAGCGGGGGGGGGGGGGTTGTTTATTAAAAATGTTTAGTATAGGTCAGTAATTTAAATCACATTTACTGTTTAATAAAGAAGAAGAATATTTAAATTTATTAGTAAGTAAAAAACTGGAATTTTTGGAAGCATGAAATTTTCATCTTCTTTATTAAACAATCAATCTGGCTTAAAGAACTGACGTCTACTAAACATTTTTAATAAATAACACCTTTCCATTCTTTCTCATTAATAAATACCCCCCCCCCCCCCCCCCCCCCCTTCTAACTTAACCTACAAGATCTACACTTGTTTCTTTAATATTTTTTAAATTACCACAGAAAAAAATGTTTACCCTCTTCACCACTTCCTTTTTCATGCAATTTGGACCATAAAAACGGAATTTTAGCTGATGATGCGATAGTATGGTGAAAACGTTTGCTGTAATATATTTACTGTGTATTTTAATGGTGATAACTTAAAAACATACTAGTTCTGAAAAGTGTGTGCATTTTTTGGTTGTTCTAAAAAAATTCTAAAAAAAATTAAGAAAAATGTATAAAAATGATGTATTGCATATATACTATACATGTTTTTGTTCTAAAATAATGACAAGTCAATAATTAAAAAATTAATACCGCTAAAATGTCTAAATATTCTTCTGTAAAATTGAATTGGTGTTAAACTCAGCGCTGTCAGAAAAGTGTGACAGAGAAGGACGCTGATAAACAGCTAAGAAATAAGACACGGATAACCTTGGCTTAGTGGGGCCCGTAGGAAATGATTTGATTTCAAATATACAGAAAAATCCTGACCGTAAATATTAGGACGTTATATCCAAAATTTTGATAAATAACGACAAACTTGTGATATGTACCTATAACTTGTTCATACAAAAAAGTATCCCATTTTGACAAAACAAAAAAGTAGCAGCAAATGAGTACAAAAAAGCTCTGTTTTTGTTTTTATTTTTTATCATTGAAAATTTCATAACTATAAACATCGATAATAATACTTTCATTAACGATCGCGCGGGATATTTAAATTCTGGATTTTATTTTCTTGGGCACGGGGCCCGTAACATTTGCTACTTCTGCTACGCGGTTAATCCGGCTATTATAATAATCATCTATTTTAAATAGATTATATTAATTATAATTTAATTTTTTGTTTTTGGAGTGCGCTGCCCCATAGCCCTCCTCGTGCCAGACGCTATTGGTAATAATGATTACATAATTTGATCAACGAATTTTTGAGGTTTGGCAGCGAAGGGTATTTAATTAAGATTTTCGTAGAAATCAATAGAAACTGATTTTATTTTGCTTTCCATTCCATAAAAATAATATATATTGCAATGATCTTTTCTTATTATGTGGGTTTTTCCCAAAATAGTAAAAATATTCAAATAATAATTGAAACTTTCCAATTTTTTTTTTTTTAATAACATGTTCTAAGAAATTTGATGTTTAACGACTAATGTGTTCTTATCATTCACAAACTTTCAAAAGTAATGATTTTAGAACATCTTCTAGTTCTTAATTATTCCACGACTTAAATCTTCAAAATTCGTCAAATGAATAACCCATTTTTAAACTTTATTTCTCATTTTAATAAAAATTCAAGGCACCACCAATTTTCTCGGCTTAACCTGATCCTGCATATTTAAAAAAATTATAAATAATTAAATATTAATCTGACGGTTCTGTGCGGTCTTCGGGCCGCACAAATGCTAGGAGTAGTCTCTTAGTCTTGCAATATTTTTTAGAGTAATTTTAATTGATAGTTGTTTGTGTTTTGAAATTAGATGTTAGGTCCCAGGCGTTGAAAATTATCATTTCAAATATTGTGTGTGCTTTACTTCAAAAAGTAATAGAAATTTTCCACCAAATCTTTTTTATTCATTAAATAGATTGATTGATTAAAAAGTGTTTATATTAATTGTACAATTACAATTTCGCTATCAAGATACAAAATTTATGTTAACTGCGCAAAATACTAATCTAAAACGAATGAATTTTAAACAATGAAATATTGGGTACCGGCAATATTTTGAATTTTCAGATTGTATTTATTGTTCGTTTTTTATTAGTAATCTAATCCCAACCTACTTTTGTTATATCTGAAAACACTTAAATGTGGTTTTTATATCCACTATTATTACAATTTGTTTTGGTCTGTATTAAATTCTTGTTGAATTTTTAATGATTTTGTGTTGAACACCATTAATAGAAAAGAGTAATCAAATACATAGATTCTCGCATTCGCCTGACGGCTCGTATTTAAATCTGTCTATTCTATTCTCTATTTTTATCGTTTGTGGTGTGAAATATAATAAAATTAATGCTGTAAACAGTTGCTTAGGGTCGCTTACCGAATAGGGTTTATTCGGTATAAAAAAAATTAAACCGGTATTTAAAATTTACTTAAAAGAACCCTTCTTTAATTATTATTGTCAACTCTGAATAATAATTTTTAAACGTTCTTGACGACGTAAGTTATTACTTTACCTTTTCAGTTCATGGTGTAAAGTTGACGGTTATCTATCACGATAAAAGTTTTCTTTTGAAGGGGGGGGGGGTTACAAAAGTAAAACAATTTCTTTTCCAAATGATATAAAGTGAAATTTCCAGCACAAGTAATAATCGATATCCATACATGAATATTCATACCCATTGAAAAATTACTTTTTTCTTCTAAGAGAAACTATAAAAATAAGATAATACTAATTAAATATCTGTTAATTGGCATAGATTTGATAAACTTTACATATAAAAAATATAAATAATAACTAATGAAGTTTTAAAAATGCTAAAGTTGGATTCGTACTATTACACTAACATAATCGAATCCGCGAATCGAATGCTTTGTTAAGTTAATGCTTTAAACATAATCTTGCGTTTGGGACACAAGTGTCACAAGCGTGGTCACTTTCATTTAAATAAGTACATATTAAACATTGCGATCTGGACATGGCATTTTTGTTACGATGTTTAAAGCATGGCCCTGGTCTTAGTATAAAAGAAATAAAAATTGCATCTCTTTGTTACCTAATTATAATAAGTTAGTATATTGTTTTCAGGATTTCCTTTACTATTCATTTTTAATTTATTATATTATATTTTCTAGTATTAGATTGGATCCTCTGGACTTTCTTTTTGTCTTTACTTTAACATTGTCAGTAACATTCAAAATTATAGGAAGAAAATTAATAGCTAGTAGCGTGGTTTCCTTTATGATGTTTTAATAAATGTTTATTATGTAGACCAAGTAGACCCATGCTAACCCACATAATCAATGTTTTCAATTGTTTTTTTCAGTATCTCAATTTATTGTTAGAAATTTCCATTATACCAGCGTTAATGTGTTATCATTAATAGAAAGAAAGTGGTCTACTTCTTAAATTATAGCAGTAAAAACGTGAAATATCTTTTCTTATCACGTTTTGTACACACGGGTATGTGTTTTTGAACTGTCGTGGGATGAAAATCTAAATGATTGATTTATAAAAATAATTAATATCATTGCTCAATATGTATCCAGCTTTAGTTGCATCATAATTATTTAAAAGCAGTATTTTTTAAATATTTTCTGTAGGTGCGGTTGGTAATAATATGTTTTTTTCTGATTTAAACCTTTAGAAAATAGTAGATTGTTGTATTAGGAGCTGTTTGACTTTTTTTAAATTAATTCAAAAATCTTGGATTTGCTGCATTTTCTGTACAATCACATCACTTGCCTCGCCCGTTTTTCTGAAAAGTTTTTAAATACATCGATCTGTTGCAAGACAGGAAAGCATCTGATATTTAAATTTACAAAATTTGCTCGACTGTGGCAACTAATGCCATTTACGAGTATATTGGCAATTTGATCATATCGATTTTATTACATTAATGTCATTCGAACCTAAGCAAAGTAGAAAATTTAATTGTCTGCAAGTCAACGTCCTCTCATTTCGTCAAACCTATGTATTAGGTTTTCTGATATTTGAGCACTAAAAAGCAGTGGTGTACCCTTTGTACGTGTCAATACAAAAGACTTTTCGAAACCTTCAATTATTGTATCGTATTTCTTTATCAGTCAAAGAAAACGAGGCTATTATATCCACGGGAAGCTTTTTTAAAAATTCCTTGTACTATATTTTTATTTATGTATTACAATAAAAAAATTTGTGAATTAATTGTTCGAAAGAAAACAGGATTCGTATTCTCACAATGTTGTGGTAAATTAGTATACTATTTCGAAGTAATTGTTAAAATAAAATCAACGGCGTGAAAATTTTATGAATTGAATCATCCAAGTTGCATTTAAATTATGTAAGAGATGAAGAACATCCTTATTACGCCATTGCGTTTGATGAGGGTAGTGTGAATGATTGCTCAAGTATTTAAATAAGAAACACATTAAAACACTAAAAGTTACTTTATTGAAACTAAGTGTGCATAGAAGGTTAAAATGCGAAACACTTAAAATACCTTAAATATAAGTGGATAATCTTGTACAATTTTCTATTTTGAATGGAAAACAATATAGATCTGGTACAACGGACATAATCAATTTCAATGGTGTAATACATAATTTATGAAAACTTAATTGCTAATTTAAATACACTACACTGATTAGACTATGTGATACCCGTTTTTTTAAAATTGAATTTTTAAGGCGAGGCTTTGTACATAATGGCTTAATGTTTACAGTAACGGCTGGAGGTAGGAAGCATTAAACGCAAACACCTCTTCCGGACTAATAAGAGATTGGAATTTTAAAGCTGATGATATTGGCACCCAAAATCCCTCTTTTCTTTGTCTATAATCCCTTTCAGAAGAATAAATATTTTTGGCTACCAATAGTATTTTTCTCTGGAGCCAATGCTTTAAAATAAGTCGTTTGTTAACAGATCTTCAAAAATTAACGAATCAATCAATTTAAATTACATCGTAATTGGTGTATTTAACAAGGTCCTATAAATAGAAAAATTAATTTACGACTAACAAGGCGTATAATAATAGAAAATTCTGAACCAGGAAATCATTCTCCCTCACCCTTGAACAAGCACGAAACTAAAAGAACCAGTCGATTATTATTTACAAATATTTGTGCGGGGTGAACACACCCCAATATGATCAACTTGTTGATATCGAATGAAAATATAAATTAAAAAAGAATCGATTTGGTTTTCAACGTCCTGCGCTCACTTAACCAAAACAGGAAAAATATGGTTTTCAAATTTTATTACCCTTACGGATTTGTTTGTTGGCCCATAGAAGTTATTTTTTGTCTGCCCTTATACCACCACCTGGAAACACTTCTGTTCGTGTTCAGACTTCTTTAGAAAAAATTTTAAATTGTAGAATGGAGAAACTGGATTCGAACCGAATTACCCAACTTCCTTTATGCGTCCTTATTTGTTTTATTGTTATTAATGGCAAAATAATTTACAGTTGTAATCTATAAGTTTTTATTATACAATAACGGTAAATTTATCGTTTTTTGGAGTTTTTTAATTAATGTAAATGAGATAGAAAAAGCGATAAAATCAAGTTCTGCATCTAAAGTGAAAAACACGTTTCAACCAGAAATTTCGGCTAAATTTTTATAACTGACTTATTAATTAAAAATGTTTATTATTGATATGTGGAAATTGCAAATAAATTTTATTTATTTACAAAAAATTGAGTAAATAAACTGGCCCCGTCCAATAATTGGTTGTAGTTATAAATTTAACCCACAATCTTAATTATAATAACATAATTACCACACGTTTTTATCTTTTCATTTAATTTATTAGTAAATATTGATAATATGAAAGTTTTATTTTACCAGACAATGGATTCTTGTATTTACTCGCATGCATAATTCTAAATATTCATTGTGTATGCGTTTTCTTCCAAGTGTAAATACACAACTTGCATATAAACTTACTAATAGGGTCACGGATTGCAGAAAGTATGTCGGTTTCTTGGTTTCTTGTAACTTTGTATTTGTGTAGTTTTAATCTAAAGATCGATGTTTTTAGTTTCCACTCTGCTCTGACTTCTTTGTGCCATGGTTTAGATTCCACGTACGACAGCGTTTCCACTTCTTTTTATAGTTCACAATTGGTTCAAACAGGAATCAATATTTTTATTTTCTATCGCATTCGATAAATTTTTTAAATGTTTTGTGGTTTTCCTGTGACAAATCCAATCGTAGCTTTTAATGTTGTTGAAGGTTTGCTTTCTATTAGTTAATATATTTTTAAGTACCTATTTCTTTATCTTAATTGATTGAGCGCTGTTAAAAAATGCATCCGGCTGGGCTATAGGAAATTGCAAAATAATCTTTTTTGGTGAAAAAAACCCTTATTAAAATTTCCTTATACGATTATTGCATAAAAATATATAATGCAATGGAGAGCTGGATATTATTTTCACGAGGCCGTAGCCCGAGGATAGCGATGGAGATATAATACAGATTGTATCTTCTGCGTGGAAAATAATACGATTCTCTAATTCGTTTAAATCGCGAAGGGCTGTATGCTTTTGCTGACTTTTATTAATAATTATTATAAATTTTAAGTAAGTAAGAAATTTGTAAATTTCTGGTCCGGAAAAAGTCCAAATTATCATACTAAGGATGGGTTGCATCGAGAACCTGCGTTATTAGTAAATAAAAGTTGTTTATAACCTTGATTGTGGCTAATAAAGGTTGATGCAAGTGAAATAATAGTTAACAACTAATTAGTAAACTTGACTTAGCTAACATACACTAATTAAGGTCGGTGCAACCCACCCAAATATTTAAAATTTTTATGCACGTTTTTAATAATTCATTTATATTTTAATAAAAATAATATAATTATCTAGTAGGTAAATAAAGATACACTTTCTTCTCTAGGTATGCAAATAACTAAATTAAAATCAGAGTAATTTTCTGAAAACATTAAATTGACAAAAAGAATATTGCGACTTCTTACAAACGTAGAAAAAACATAAAATATTTAAAAATTACGGTTTTAAACATTTAATTATTTTGTAAAATGAAATGGCAAAATACTGAGATAAGGGGCACTGCAAGCAAGCAGGCGCGGGTCCCCGCAGGCGCCAGGTCACTTCCGCTCTAACCTGCTTTGAATGGTTATAGAATACACGCGTTCACATATTTTGTCGGATCGTTGATCAGTACCAATTTATGGAAAAGGGTGAAAATGGGACTAAGTATGACAACCACAGTGTATCTAGGTACTATTTTTTCACTACTGCCTGTAAACAATTTCGCGATTCAAAAATTGATCAAAATTCGCAGGTTTAAAGTTTCACTCTCACAGAGCAAGATTCGAAATAAATGAGAGCTAACTTCAACTTTTCATGAAGTGTTCGAAACGAAACGGCAATTATTATTTTTCTCAGAAATTTTTTATTTAATCATCAATGTTGATGTTGTCTTCTTTAAAGTAATCCCCCCCCCCCCTTAATGCTCTTTTGCCACTTTTATTTTTCAATCCTCAAATGTTGACGCGTTAAGCTCTTGCAGCGATTTTTGTTTTATCATCTCTATGGTCTCGAAACGTTCTTTCAATGTTTTTTTTGTTAATTTTTGGAATTAACGAATAAACGAATTAATAGTGAAGAAAATTCAGCAATTTTGGAACGAATTTGGCTGCCACTCGTCTAAAGTTCAAATTGACCTTAAAAATTTCATCATATGATCCAATCGAGGTTTTAATTTCTGCGACCTCTCTAATAGTGATTCGGCGATTTGCAAGACCAATTTCTTTTTGGTAATTGATGTGCTTGGACGTCCACATTTGTTTTTATCTTTCACGTCTTCAAGGCTCTCTCGTCTCGTCGCCAAAGGTCTTAGCCAACATTATTCCAACACTTCACTACATTTAAATCTATTTTAAAACATAATTGAATTCTTATTTGATCCGTTATTTTGATAACAGTGAAATAGTCAAAAAATCGTGGATCTTTACCGCGCGAAATTCAAAAATTCTGGGTTCTGGATTATAGGTAGGAGGACTTAGGCCTCTAGATCGGGCTTTTTGTACTGCCTTTGATTTAGCGACGTCCGTCCCGTCACTCCCCAAGCCATCCCAATCGAGAATCTTGGTAGGCGGAATGCCGCTGATTTTGACCATGTCAGGCCAGAAGTCCCCCAGCCTGGTATCTCTTTTTGACGCAAAGCACAGTTTTGCCGTTTCGTCTGATTCTTTGCATCCGCGTCACATAGGGCTGTCTACGATTCCCAGCGTGTTGAGATGCTTATTTAACTTGCAGTGCCCAGTTAATCCCTACGATCTCCCATAGATCGGCTCTTGACGGCTGCAGATAGTTGAGATAAATTGAGAAGGGTTTCCCATTATCACTAACGTCATCTATACCGGTCGAGAATGGCTTAACGAGATTCCGATTATTAATGTTGAATGATTTACCATGATTCTCGTAGTAAATTGATTGTGGCACTTTAATTGGAAAGCGTTAAGCGAAGGGGCTAAACTTTAGCTTTTGAATTGCTCTTCTCTTATCAGCCGCCACTGGATATATACTACAATGGTATTCCGGTAAAATTTCCGGAAACACCAAAATACTTTCTTGTCCTGGGTAACTCTAGTGTGCGGGAGTAATCGGACTTCTTCGAGGAGTGGGTCCACTTATATTTTAGTTGCTCGCCTTCTCGATAAATGGAAAATCAAGTTCAATTTATAAACTTGCAATAGAATTATTTTAAACTTCAAACATTTTATTATCCAATTACAATTAAATTCAAACCTTTAATAACTCTATCGCAGCAATAAAATTTTCAAAATAGCAATGCAATCTTTTGACATACGGTTGCAGCTGTCGACCTCAAATTAAAAAAACGATTCATTCAAAAAAATATTTAATTATATTAATCAAAAAAAAAAAATCTTCCAATTACATTATTTAAAATCAAAAATCACAATTTTCAAATCTACTTTGCACAAAATTATATTCAAAAATTACGGAGCCAAAATTCAATCGACCGCTCCGGCGACCATCTTTAGCAGAAAAGCTCCTACTTTACTCAGTTTTCTACCAACATTAGATCCACAAAACTTTACCAGCAAATTGAAATTTAAAATTTTTCGAACCTACAATTAATAACTGCAGTAAAAGAACGTAACTTTAATCTTCATTGCAACTATGCCTAATATTTAGGGGGGGGGGTACAACTAATCACTTTTTTTTGCGCTCTTTACATCTTGTTTTCAAACTTATTTCGCGGTTTAATCCACAACCACGCCACCGACAGTGTCTTCAGCCAATTAATTTTTTTTATGGTTTTTATATGAAAATTCTGTTTTGGGAGGTCGGCGCCCAATCATCCTTCAGAAGAAGCCGCCGCTGGTCAAGATGTTTATTGAACACTTGCAATTACGTATTCAATTACGTATTCAATTCGCAATAATGACTATTAACTTTAAATAGCGTTCAAAATAAATTCACAATTTAAACTTTCACTGCGGATGTTTTGGAACATTATTTTATTCTTGAAGTTGTTGAAATCAACAATATCAAGTCCGTAAGAAAGTATACACTGGTTTTACACTCGAAACGAAACTTGGCACAGAACAGCTCGCGTGGAGTAAATAATAATCTATACATCAAATTGACAAAAAGCGTGGGATTTATTTTTAATAAAAAAAGCTCTTTGTAATTATTGTTTTGCAGTAGCGTCTCTGGCAAGATACATTATAGTTTGTCGGATTTTGGTTTCTAACATAAAATGTTGAAAAATTGCAAGATTTTTACACAACCACAAAACGCGTTATACTTTCAAAAGTGACATTGTAACCTTTCATGGTTTCGTTAAAAAATACAAGCACGATGCTTCAACAAACTTGTAATAAGTTTTCTTTTTTATGGGGAATCTAAATATAGAATATTAATCTTGTCTGCAATAAAGCAATCTTCTATTTACAGTTCATCCTTTTTTAGAAATTTTAAAATGCGAGAAAAAAATATTTTTGCGAAATTTTCGTTGTAGGGACCTTAAATTTCGATTTGCTGTTAACCTCAGTTTTGTAACCGACTGTAGGAAGTATAAATTACGGATGTAAATAGCTTTCAAAAATGTGCATCCAACATGCTACTTTTCCAATTTTACAAGGGTGTTGTAAAATTTTAAAAGCTTCACGTGTAGATTTAAAAATATTTAAGCTTTGTTGATTTATTCAAATTTTTTTCCATTACGACCGAGTTTCCTTTTGTATTTCTTCGGCCGAACATAAATTATGTCTTTCGGTTGTTGAAAAAATTGCGAAAGAAATGGAATCGCGGGTGGTATAAAAGCGTCAAGTTTTTGCGAATTAATTCAAATAAAAACACTTAAATATTCCTGGGAGAGCGGGTGTTTATCGCGCATTATCTATCTTTAGTAGTCGCATAATTCGACTTCTGTTTTATTTCAATTTGTTTGTAACATGTCAACCATTAAAGATATAAAAAATAGGTAACTAATGACATAAACATTAAAAATAATTATCAATAAATAGTTTTAAAGATAAAAGTTGCCGGAGTTGTCGGGCAGCTTGAAAATAATTTTTCTATTGTTGTAAAAGTGGTGGATTATGCATATTATTTTTAAAATATAACAGAACAAGTTATGCATGACTATTTTTTCTTTAGATCTGAAACCGTAATAACGATGGCGAAGCTTATCATATATATCATAAGTTTGAATTTGTTTACCTACTTGTTAATCTATCGTGAAATCATGGTTAGTTTAAATAATTTTTTTAATAGGTTTTGAGAGGTTATTAACTAGTGTAATTACTACGTACCTAATTAATAATGTTTACATGATTAACATTTGAAAGTTTTTGAAATTGTGGAAATTGGATAACGACGAGGTAATTTTCGATTTAATCGTCACAACTTTTCAAGTTGACATATATTTTTTGTGAGTTTTGTAACTCGGCCTTCCTGACAAATTTCATACTCGAATATTTTTTAAAGCTCAATAACCTCTTTTGCTGTAACTGTACCTACTATACTAATAAGTTTCATTTTAATGTGCATAGATATGATTATCTTGTAGCTACCCATTTTTTTCCAACTCGACTGTTATAATTATAGGTGTTCGAACTAGAGCATTATAAAGAACAAATTCACATTCTATACAATCCAAATTTTATTTTCAACGATTCTTGTTTAACCTGAATCAGTAGCATTTATAAGATTGTCCCGTTACCAGTGTACGGTGTTCAGATAATCAAAACCTACACGAATCACCCACACTCTCGAGATATGTTCCGAGCTTTCAGTTTGTCCCATATATACTGCATTTGTACATTACCAATCCAATTGGAAAATTCCTGTCACTTCTGGTGTCTTTATTTTGAAATACTCGATAAAATTTCCATTTAATATGTAAGGTTTTTAATAATAGAAATTAAATCGTAAATAACTCCGAGCATACAGTCTGCACGATACGTGTAAGTCATTCTCGAAACTTTAAATAATGATAGGTTTCGTTTTTGTTGGTTTTAAAATTACTCATTGGCCAGTGTTTTTTAAATAGCATCGGATGCTCATTCTATGTTACGGTTTCAATTTATTTAACAATTTTATATTTATCTTCACCAAAAGGGATGAATTGTATTAGGTGCCAAAGTGGTATTTAACAGTAAAAATTGGTAGGTTTTGGAAGCTTTTAATAGAGCTTTGTCATTTTTATGACTAACCGTAACTCATCTTAGGAAAAATGGTTACTATTTGTATTGTGTTTAGGCTCCTTAATGCTTTCTTCTGAAGAAACAAGTCTCTTATTGTTATTACACAACGTACAGTATTTTGATTTAGAAATCGTGATTTACTACATCACGAGTGATTAATATTACCTATATTTTTCTTGTTAATTTATGAAGAGTTCCTTTGTTTTTCATTTTAAATATTTAAAATTAACGGGTTCTGTTAATATAAAAACAAGTGCTGTTATATTTAATAAGCGGCTTTTTAAGTAAAATACAAAACATAAATATTTTACTTTTAAAACGAAAGTGTATCCTAATTCGATAATTCATGCTTTTTTGATGTATTTTTAATACTAACAAACATCCTTGATTTTTACCGTGAAATTTAACTTATAGCAATGAGATACCAATAAATATTTTTGATTTGGTTACACTTGAACGAATATAAATTTGAGTTCTATGGAAACTTGACCGTGAACCAGTTTATCTATTTGTAAGTTTTCCGTCTAAAAGGAAAATAATGCAATTTTTTTTCTTATTATCAAAGACTTCAAAGTAAAGCTTCTCTTCCTATTTACCGAGTTTCATATCATTGTGAGAGGATATTTTAATATTATAAAAAAACGTTGTTAGTAAATTTCATCATACTGTTATACTTCCTCAAAAAATTATCTTAGAGCTGCAGGAGCGGACTACCCACGTAGCCCATTCATAGGGCAATGGATTGAACCTTTTTTTAATTTGTCGGAGGCGGATGGAAAACTTCAGGCCCGTGATATATCAGGGGACCATAATTATTTTCCGATTATGAAATAATAAATGTTCAGGTTTGCCTTTATGCAAGCAAATAGCGGATTGCACAAATGTTATTTTAGGATTTAACAGACATTTAAATTATAACTAAAAGTAGCATTAATTGATATTGGTGCAATATATTTTTTGGATTAATATGCATTTAAATTAAGTGATTAAAAGTTTGTGCAATGAATTTTTTATTAAGTAAATATCAATTTTAAATTAAACGACGATGGAGCAACTCAATTTTTTGAGTTAGTTAATCAATGAAAATAACAGAAGAAGAAAGTCTGTATCTTTTATATTTTTTTATGCAGAAGCATCCATTATAATTATCAGTGTAGTCAATATTATTATTAACCTTTCCGATCGAAATAAATCGGCAGGAATATTTTGATTATTTAATGATTAGATACGTATAAAAACTTAAGCATTTTAAACGTTCTGCTTGTTTGTTTATTTATTTAAACTTTCTATAATTCTAGCCAGCAGCGGCTGCTCGTAGTTTGCTATAAAAGAGGGTCGACGTTAACAACTAAGTTTTATATTGTGTGCTTATTGAACTCCGTAAAATTCCTGAGGTACTGGAGGGTACCCCTAAGACTTATTTATTTATTAAAGTTTCAATTTCTTAGATTTCCACAGAATTTTTTGCCAGTCCGCCTCGGTGAACTTTGCACGAGCAATAAAATATGTTACCATAATATAATAATAAAAGTATACTACTAAATAATCCAGAGATGGAACAATTAAATGACAACGAGCGGTCACACCACATATTTTAACCGCTGTGTACCCTATGATGTTAATAATTTTGCTAATTAAAAAAATTAAATGTATGGAGAAAATGAGCCTTGAAATGCACGCTTCTTGAACATAACTACAATTAAAATAAAAAATTTGAGATTAGGTACTCCGTTATTTTTATGAAGTAGAATTAATAAACCATAACAATTTTTTTTAAATAACAATTAATTTCACTAACTTGTCGCTAAATCTGAGTCTTGAGTATTTGTAATATTTCAACAACGAGGAGCAATATGAAAAGTTGTCTAAAATAATTTTGACAAGTCACTGTAATAATCTTTTTATCTTCAGGATAAACATCCGGAACTGGATAAGCATGTTTTTATTTTCTCGAAACAATGGTGGTCTCGGTCTCTTGCCCATCTATGTAAGAAAACTTCCTTTGCAAAGGTAATCTTTACCTTTAATTTATAAAGCGGTGGCACCAAGTTTAAAAAAAATTGAAATAATTGCCAACTAGAATATCAAAAAGAGCGTAACCAATTTTATCTCTTCCATAACTGTAACATATATTTAAAAATTTGTAATTAACCCATAAATGTAATGTTTATAAATATGCCTGCGTTCGAATCTCTGTTCTAATAGATCCAACCAACTATGAACTTTGACAGTAGTTTTGCTGAATCTAATATTGCTTATTTTTAGATTATCATTGCAATGGGCGGTTTATTTGAAATAAATAGATAATCTTGAACTTTCTAATGAAAAGTGTCAATTACTTATAATTTGTCGGCCAATTATTACACTTTCCTTTATCTCAAGTGGGCTACTTGTAAATTTTTTTAGTGGAAATTATTGCTATTGGAATTGGATGTGCGTCAAACTGAAATTTAGTCATGAAGTTGGAAGAATTGCACTTCCAATTTGTCTTGGCTTTTTTAAAATAGCATTTGGTTTTCAGAACTTCTGGTAGTCTGTTAATTCGTCACTTTTACTTTCAAGTTCAAATTCCATGTTTTATACATGGAATAGAAATACCCAATAAATCCTAAAATTATAACACTGATTGATTACCAACACTACGTCGATGATACAATCATGTTGAAGCATAATTTTTGCTACACTTCTGCTTGACCTAGTTCTGATAGTTCAAATTGAATTGACTTTGAAGATTCAAGATTAACTTGGCAAAATCAAGTGTCGTCGAACACTGCTGGTATTATAGCAGTAATAATGTTTCATAATTTGTTGAACGAGTTTCCTTCCAAAATGTGTTGACGTTCTTCTGCAGCTGTTTAAGATGAAAGGGTTTGGTGTATAAACGAAGGTGTGTGGTAAATTTCAGTCGATGGAAAGTATCCAGGTAATTATTTTTATACAGCTGCTTTGTAAAGAAACGAAAGTATTTTTTTCATTATCTGGATTTCGTTTCATCTCGCCTAAAAGTAAAAGAGTGGATCATGTAAACATAGACTGTTATCAATATTATGTAAACACGTCATATTGGTTTTGGTTGGAGGTATACTATACACATGCTTCCCAGTGTCTCTGGCATAAGTAAAAATAAACATTTGGTGGAGAATTTAGCTTCAAAATGTTTCATCTAATTTTATTGTATGTCATTTCTAATGTGGATGGACAGTTGTGTGGAATTAATTGCGCACGTTCTTATTTTAGTGTATTTCTCGATGAAAATCTAAAAATCCGGAAAATTATAATAATCTAAATGGGGCAGATTGAACTGGTTATTCATATTACAGTCGTTGACCTTAATAGTTTAAAATAAAGTCTATGTTCGTCATATATAATATCATTTTAATTCGTGGTTGGGAGTGACCGAATTTTAAAATATCAAAATTGCGGAAAAATTTGAACTAATTTCTTGCGATAATTTTAAAACACCACATTTATGTTATTTATTACATTATTGTATTCTAAACCGACATTCCTCGATTTGACGAAGAAGATTATGATAACCTGTTTTTATTCTTATGACGATTTATCTTAAATGTCGTGTGGGTCATCTACAATATTTACGAGATAAATGTGCAAAACTTGTAATAAATTTTCAGATCTAATTTTCTGATTCATTCTTATTATGCTCGAGCTGGATGACACGAAGTGGAAAATTTTATTTTTAAATTGCATAAAATCAAATTTGTTGCGGTTGATAACCAAAAATGCCAGCGATAATATTGCAATCAGGGATTCACTCGATTTTACGATAACTACTGGGAACGTACAGGTTTTGTGATTTGGTTACAAAATTTCCTGGTTATCTATTTTATCATCGGAAGTTCATTTATCTCTTATGCGTTTCCAATAATTTTTTCGCAGAACTACTAACTATGTAAATAGATAAAAGTTAATGTTCTATATTGTTCAGATTTCACAAATATAAATATAAATATGACCTTTTACTAGCGTAATGTTTTTCTAAAAATTATGGAAAAAGAAAATAATATATTTGGAAACTTTTATATTCTAAAAAATTGAAACCAACAGGAGTTGGAGGTGAGCCACATTTTTTTTGTGTTTCGTTGATCTCTAGCCATAGCAATATATACATAAAAAGAAATTTACGCCAATATTTCTTAGCTGTGCGTAAGTCCTGCATCTGAGAAACAGAAAACAAATAGGATAAGTTGAGCTTGGAAATTCCAAAATGGTTTTCATTTATTTTTTCAATTTCTTCAGATTCATTTTTTTAATACATAATATTATGAAATCAAGTTGTCTGGGGGGGGGGGGGAGTTTTCAAACAAACAAAATTTTTATAGTGCATTTTTTTATTTAATTTTATCTTTATACAACTTTTAGACAAGAACTGGTTAGAATCTATTTGTCTGTAATTGTATGTTAATCATTTGCATTAAACAATCAAGAGCTTCCACATGAAGGTAGAAAAAAAAAAAATTTGCAACAGGTTTTTCCGTCACCATCTAAGAGGTGTACACTGTACACCAATTGCGACAACACCCTGTATTTATTTTAATTTATAAACTCTTATTTCATTGTAGTTCAGAACAAGAAAGAACAAAATTCATTGTAGTATTGAAAAATGAAAAATAACTATAAAAAAAAATCATTGAATTTATACATTGATTCATTAATACAATGAAATTCGTTCATCAACGCAAAAATATTGATATGGTTCACTATAAATTATTGTTCATCATTTTTTGTGACAAAAAATTATCAATATTTTGCGCCGATGAAAGAATTTCATGTGTAGATTGATGAAATTATTGGGTAGTGGACGCAAATAAAACAAATATGTTGACCTGTCAACGTTTCGGACAATTTATTTGTCCATCCTCAGGACTGAAACGGTAAAGATTACAAAAATTATCAGTACGGTGGAGGCCACTAAAAGAAGAGTAACATACCAGATACATTGGTAGGTTTTGATTATTTCATTGTATTGTGAATAAATTTATAAATTCAATAGTTTTTATTTATATTAAATTTTTCATCAATACAATGAAATTCGTTCATAAGCGCAAAAATATTGATATGCTTTACAATTTGTGATTAAAAATCTCAATATTTTTACGCCAATGAACAAATTTCATTCAGTTGGTGAGTAAATTTATAAATTCAATTATTTTTATTTACCTACATATTATTATTGTAATGCTTTTAATTTTTTTTTTTTATAAAATTGTGACGTATTTTTTAATTATAATAACATAAAAGTCTTTCAATCTTACGACTTTGTTATTGGCATAAAATCTTGCAAATTAATCGCACACCGCTCAATTAAACCACTGAACTTAAAAAAATTATTTATTTTTCACACTTGAAAAAAAAAAATTCATCAAACATTGGCTTAAAACCAACAAAATCAAATATCAACTCTACTTGCCCATCTTAGTCCTTACTGCCAACCTTTCTGAGACAAAATCTTTACATTTTCTTTCAATTAAAATTCAAACAAAAATTATCAAATAAATAACTATTACATAACAAACATTGAATTGTAGGAAAATATTATATTAATATAATATATTAAATTTTTCATCAATTTACCATACATTGTTCACCATTTGTGATAAAGAAATATCAATATTTTTGCGCCGATGAAAGAATTTATTGTATTGGTGAATAAATTTAATTTATGAATAAATGAATGAATAAATTTAATTGATTACTTATACATATTGCTATGCCAGCGGTTCAAATTGAGAAAATCTCGCCTACCACAGAAAAACGCCTCTCGATAGAGTGCGTAAAATTTTATCTTCGTTTAAATAATACCTATACAATAATAAGGTCATAAATTTTAATTTTTGTAAATACTTTTCAGTTTTCAATATTTCGGTTTATTTTATTTTATTAAATGTGATCATAAATTTGTTGTTATTAAATATTTTATTACCTTATATGGGTTTGTTAACGTTCCTGCGTATTTCGTTGCGCAGCTGTCCGGCTTATCAAACAAATACGTCGTGGTTCAATTTACAAATCACCAAGAACTTCAAATGTCACTTAAATAAAACGACTTTTTTTAATTTAATTAAAATCACTTCTATTTTCGATAATCATCAAAATTTATTAAATTAACAGCTCAACGGACAAACATCAGTCCGCTGACTTTCACGCTCCCTGGCGTAAAGCAATCTTTTCTACTCCTTTCCCAACTTCATAACGAAATAAAATAATTTACAAAATTTTAATTTATTCATTAATACAAAGAAATTCGTTCTTCGACGCAAAAATATTAATATGGTTTACCATATATTGTTCACCATGTGATGAACATAATTCATTGTATCGATGAATAAATTTACTGGTTTTTATTAATAATACATTTTTCAACACTACAATGAAACCTGGCGGGCTCAGTACAGAATAATATTAAATGATGCGATTCCTAGACGGGAGGGGGGGGGACTCCTTGAGCAAAACGATTTGTCTTCAATATTACAAAATTAAACTTACGACTAGGGAAAAATTGTGCAAATTATATTGTAATTTCTTGAGGATTCGGTGGGTTTAACTAGGTAGCCTATTTTTTTATCGATGCTATAATAGCTATCTGTGCAACAGGTAAGGAAAACAGTAATCACTTCCACGGGTTGCACATAATTTTAATTTCTATTCGTATTTTCAAAGAATGAACTAAAAAAAAGAAATTTTCTGCTGCAATGAAAAACTTTAACTTTAATATTGAAAATTTCAAGAAGATCATAGATTTTCCAATATCATAAAAAATAAAATGTTGCTTAAAGACAATAAAAATATTATATTTCTTGATTTCGATTTATTTCGCATGGGTGTTGAGAAATTTACTCTAGGAAATTCTTTTGCTTTGTATTCTCACATTTCGATTGCATCAAAAGAACTTCCACTTTCTACTGTAGCGCCGAAAGCTTGACCTTTTACGTACTTAAGCTTTTTTTTTTGTCTGAAATTGTGTGAATATTTTCTCATGTCTATTTAAAAAATCGCGAAAGTGTGAACAAATTGTTATTAGTTAAATTAGGTATGCAATTGAAAAAATAACTAGTATATATCATAATTCATAACCAAATGCAATTGCCAAATGCAAGTCGATAACACGGTGGGAAATTTTATACAAACGTGTAAGACATGTTTGTATAATGTAAATTAATTTTGTGTGACTTTGATGATGTGCTACCGATTTCTGTGTATACTATAACCTAAATATTGACTTCTGATTGTTTATTTTTATTTTTTTCTAATTTTATTTTCATTTAAGCGCACATTTATCGATGGGGGGCGTGGCAAGATGTTTTTTTGTTGCAAATTTTGAATAATTTTAAATACCATTCAAGGTTGTTAACAATTATCATTACTGTTGATTATATAATCCAAGTTTATTTTAACTACATTTTTTCCTCAATCAATTATAAATTTAGAGTTATGAATGGCCCAACCCTTACTTTTGCACGCAACGCAACAGTTGGACTTTTTACCCCCAAGTTGTACAACATGCAAGGTTAAGCAGGTAGAATTAATAATATCTAATGGATTTTGTAATGAGATCTTTTTAATTTGCCATGTGGCACGTGCTAATTTTCTCACTTGGGAATTTGTACTTATCGTAGGTAGTGGATCCTAATAAAATTATTGACTTAAAAGGGTTCATGTAGGTTAAGTGCTGCTTTAAACTTCGTTCCGAAGTCTTAATCCAATAACTTTTGATCTCAAACTGGAAGGTTAATTTTATTTAAATTTCAAAATAAGAACGTACTAATTAACAATCGATTCCTATTATTATAACGTATGGGTGGTGTCATTGCATACCTATAACAATTTGCCAATTTATGACTCACTTTGTATTACATTTACATTCCATATCTTATCTATTGAGCGTTTTTGACGATAATTATAGTTTTTTATATTAAAGCGTTATTAAATTTCAAATATTATCTGCACATGTCGAATTGGTAACGATTACCATTTCGCATATTATTGGTGTCTCTGTGGTTTTGAAAATTCATTGTAATAAAATTTGTTGAAGGAAAAGTTAATTCGACGCACGTCCTCGAATTTGTATGAATCAGAACTATGACAAAAAGTTGTTGGTGCTTTTTTATATAATTGTCATTATTATACGCAGTGAATCGTGGACAAATGGTAAAAATGCGGACACTCAACTTTTAATGTCACCATCAGCGACGCAATTTTGACTGTTAAATTAGCCCGATTTGTTCAACAATCCAACATTGATTTTGTGTAATTGGTTGGAATATTTATTACTCAACATTGGAAGTTTCATGTAATCTAGTATTAAGTATCGGCCTTAAAAGTTAATTTTATAGTTTTGTGATCTATTTTTATTGGATTGAAGATTGGCTTCCTCAGGAAAAGGTTCATATTTTATTTTTACAGTTATTAGGATATAATATTTTTTGTAGTACATTGGTGTTATGCAACGAAAAGTATAAACAGGAAGATATTTGTCCACTTTAATTAACATATTTAACAAGCCTCCATATATAACAGACAAAGTCTATTTTGACTATTGAATTACCAATGTGATTTATTAATATAATTGAGTTTAAATGTACAGTTTTGACTTAGCAGCATAGGAACAAATTTAAATATTTTGAACATTAACTTCCTAAATTGATTGTATTCATAGATTCTTTTCTTTTCAGGGTTTCTTCAATTTTTATCCCGTCCGGTGAATTATCTCCTGATACTTTTTAAAATTTATATGCGCATATTTAAATTGGCTAGATAATTATTTACAACCGGAATGCCTGATATTACATGCAAGCACTAATTAATTATTACGCAAAGTAAATAAATACTGTGTATTTTATTTATTTACATCATTATTTATTTTGCTCGACTGTTTTCATTTTTCACTTTTACGTAACTTCCACTTCTTGTCCAAACCACCCTCGTAAATTGAGCGGTGACGTCGATATTTTGGCAAAATCGCAAAAGTATAAAACTAATGATTTTATTAGCCGTTTATCTGTCTAATTTACTGATTATTTATCGCATTGAAAAATAAAACGGCCTTTGATGGTAAAAATCCGCGTAAACTGGCCGATAAGAAAATTAAAACAATTGTTGTTTTCCGTTCTTCACACAAAGATTACAAACAGTTTTTATTATGCATTATCAAAAGTTCTGGGAGGTTATCACTTATGTAAGATTTAACGTGAAAGCGAACATAATTTCTTGGTATTGAAACGAAATGGTACAAAGTTTGTAATGGGAAAAATATTAATCTCGAGTTTACTATTTTCTGCAAGCATTCAAGTGTCAGTTTTTTAAATATTGCTTGACGTGGCGCTTATTAAAAGAAAACCTTGTAGTTATTAATTCTTTCACCATCATTAATCTCATTTTCTTAATAGATCACGTCATTTTACGTATATATGAACTGGTTATGTAATCGTGACATTACACAAAGGTGCAAGGCAAGTTAACGACAGATTTTCTAACTTTCTGCGCCCGTTTCTCTTTACAAATGCAAATGTATTTGTTTAAATATCCGGGAATTAAAATGACACAAAGAAGATCGACTTGAATTATCACAGCTGGAATTTACTCAATAGGATTAGGGTAGCGGATTGGGGTACATTTTTTTAAAACTTTTTTTCCTGCACAAGTTCTATTCACTGCGGTCGTGTTTTAGCTCAAAAATCGCAAAAGTAACCACCCGGAGTCACCTTTTATAGCTCTTCTTAATTTTTTGTTTTTAACGCTATTTCTCTTTTTTCTAATTTGAAGCTTTTAGATATTTTCATCCAATTTTGCAAGTTTTTTTTGTGACGTTGATATCTGGCTGTCGCGTCATCTTTTGTGTTGGTCATCACGATTCGTACGATTCATAATTCATTCCTTTCACGTGGTGTCTCCACATCCTTCGGCAATCCTCCACGTAATGAGACATCATAGTTTTTCCTTGAAACTTGATCAAAAATATTCTGAACCAGGAAAAAACTTAGCAAATTAATATAAAAATAATGATCTCAATTGTGACGATGTTTGGGAGATCGATTCGAATCCAGGGAGAATCTAAACTTTCTTAGGATCGTCCCTGTGCTTCGGAGGGCACGTAAAGTCAATCCTGAAATCTGTCATGATAGAGAAAGAGGCTGATGGTTCAAGAGCAGACTAAAGGGAATTGAGAGAAGATACTTGTTTTTCTTTAATTCTAAAAATGCAAAAATTAAGCAAGCACTTAAAAAAACTAATTCGCCTTGTGTTTTTGTGCTAATTGTAGAAAACAATTGGCAATAAATTATTTAGACAGATCAAAATAAATTTGTGTAACAATGAACGTTAAACGTAACCAGTTTGAAGAAAAAGTTTTCATAGTAAAATTGTATTACAATGGCTAATGACGACTTGTTTTATTTTTGGATTTTTAACAAAAATTAATGAGAAAAATAACAAGTTAATGTTTATAGATGCACATTTAGTAGGTTCTAATTTTACTTTCGATGTGCACTTAACTGTTTCGTCATTTAGTCGACACTGCAACTCACAAGATATTATATAAACCTCATTATCTCTTGTATTAGTTGGTTATTTATCGATTGTTTAATTCCTATCGGTTCCTTGAAGATGGACGTTTTGTTTTATTCTTTCTGCGGTTATATTTAAATGATTGAACTGTTTTTGTGGTCGGAAGCTGCATTCGTCATTTAATTCCTTCATCACTGCAGTCACAAGGTAATTTTTTTAGAAGAATTTTGAAAAATTTCCCCGGTTTTCCCCTGGATTGAAAAGTTGAAAAAGCAAAATATTTCTAAGATTTTTTTTGTTGAATCATTTTCGTTATGTTTGTGTCATTTATTTTAATTATTCGCAAGTTTAGTATCTTAATGAGTGGGAAAAGAGATAGATAACTGAACTAATCTACAGAGATAAATAAAATGTAATACTCTGGGATTTGAGAGCAACTTCTAAGAAAATGGTGACGAATTTTTTTATGGAGAATGTTAAAAGTTTTACTTTTATAGACTTCCATTGATGCATTTCTTATCCCTTACGAGTTATGGTTCACTTTTCCTTCTCGAACTAGATCGAAAAATTTAATGTGCTTTTCAGGATTTCCGCTATGTTTTTTCTTATAAACATCGCACATCTACACTAAAATTTTGTTACTTTTTTGGTGTTAGCTTAGGGACACCCACAGCTATTGGGTGTTGATATTTAAATGTATTGTATTCAGCCGTTTTCGAAAAATTGAAGGTAGAAGTTTTAATTACTACTCATACTCATTAAAATATTTAAAGCTGAGGAATCGTAACAGTTTATCCCGTGCCTTTTTTTATAAGGCAACTGCACTTTGGGGCTTATATGTTGCAAAGCAACCGCGCTCGTTATTTTTTAATCAAAATTATCCAAAAATTTAATAGATATTTTTATATTATATTATGACAATTATTGGAATGAACGATTGGAATGAATTGTCATAAGTTCTAAGCTCTAATTACTAGGCTAGCACTTGCTATGCTTTTATTTTCGCTCTACGTATGTTTGTTTGTATAACTTTTCAACGGAACGTTGAATTTTTTTTAAATGATGGAGCAGTTTGTAAAGAGTTTTTCTTGGCTATCTTGTGCCATCACTCTAAATATTATATCAGAAACGCCGAGATAACCATAAAAAAATACGATAAAATTCATAGATACAATTTTGTAGGAAATTAAATTTTTTGCAAAATTTTACAAATATTTATTTATGATTAGTTTATACGCTGGATGTATTCAAAGTCGCAGATTGAGATTCTTTAGAAAAATACATAGCCGTGGGGGGGGGGCAAGTATTCGAAATACGTATTTAATATAGATTTGTATTTTATATTTTAAACACACGTTTTGATATGTTTTGCCCACTCCTGTACAAAACACAACTCTTTTAGACAATTCCTAGACGACTTTAATTTACTCTCTTTGTAATATGAAGATGGTATCAAATTTCCCCAGCTAGATGAACTCTAAAACCTACATAACAGCGGCGCGGCAATTTATGACTTTATAATATAATAGAGAGGCGTCGCGACGAAGATGGCGTCGGTAGTATAATTCTATCTAAACAATTCCAATTTAAACTTTTACAGCTTAAAGGATGTTCTGTACAATTAATGGGATATTAGAGGTATTTTAACCCCCCCCCCCCGTCATTAAGAAATTTTTAATGTATTTGCGTTTTTAATTTTAAATTTATATAAACTTGGTATACCTACAATGTATTTGAAAATATGTATCATTATATTTTAAAATACGTTTTATTTAATGTGTTTTAGTTTTTTACCAATGATCTACGCCTCTAAAAGTTTATACAATCTGAAATACAAATTATAAAATCTATTATAAATTGATTTTTATTTAAAAAATAAAAGCCATCATCAGTCTGAAACCGGTGAGTAGGGGGGGGGGGGAAGACTTTATTATTATAGATATTGATATAAAATTTGTTGAGCTTAATAAATACACTCTCGAAATACATATAACAATTTTTGTTTTGTTTATTATTTTAAACACTTTTTATACACAAAAATAACAGGCAAACATAACTCTTCAAAAAGTAGATATGTCGCCTGTTGCGTTGATATCGATTGCGGATCATCTAAAACGAAAAAATTAAAAATATTTAGATTTGGTATGACTGTGGCTCTAGCGTATTCTATAGATGTTAATTATTGATATATAATAAAATGGCGGAGATTTCAAAAAACGAGGTTTTTTCACTGTTTTTATCAAAAAAATACTAAAATTTTAATACGGTTATAGAATGCGCTGAAGCTATTTATGTGTGGTTCAGTGGTTCCGGAGAAATCACCGCAACCGACCGAAAAAACGTTGTTTTTAGAAAAACGCATTTAAAGTTTTTTTTTAAATAAAAAATTAGGAAATTGCAAAATTTCGAAAAATGTTAAAAAAAATCGAGTTTTTGAAAATTATAAACCAGAATGATCCCCTAATTCTACTAGGGAGTTTATGTTGTATTAATTAAACATGGCGGAAAACCGTCCACTTTGCATCATGAATTGAAAGAGTAATTGATCGGCGAGGTGCATATAAAACATATTATTCAGAATAGTTGATAATAATGATAATTATATGTTTAAAATTGAATAATGACTTGATATTATGAATTTGTTATATTATCTTTGAATTCAATTTGAAATGAATATTTAATAATATTATAGAATTTTAACTGTACAGTGAAGAATACGTAATACGTAGAAAATTATTATTTACAGTACATCAAAAGATATTAATTTACCACTTTTAACAGAGTGTGACTAGAAATATTTGAAAAAATAAATAATGAAGCGGATTTTACATGCAAAATAAATCTTCAGTTGTATTTAACTAAAATAATGCGAATTAATCGCAAAAATCGACGAATTTTTAAATAAATCATATTATATTATAAAATCTAAAAATATTTTTAAATAGTAAAAATCAAAGAGATTAATTAAAATAAAATAATATGTACTTATAAATATAATAAAATTTTTCTTAAGTGCGACCGCACAAAGAGGTGATTTCCGGGAATTTTTGAAACAAAAGTATTGTATGGAATGTTTTTAGATTTCTAGGATATATTTGTGTATAAATTATGTATATACAGTAATTTTTTGGTATAAAAATATTCAATTTTCGAGTAAAAAAAAAGATTTCTCACTGCTGCAGTGATTGCGGCTTTCGAAGTACTTGAAATCAAAAACTAAAAAAGGCCATCAAACTAGAAGGTATTGCCTGTACCATAACGCAGTATCGTGAAAAAAAATTAAAACATAACAAAATTGCGGAGTTCTAAAAAAAAAGTTAATTGATGTTTTTTGCATGAAAAATTGACAATTTTTATCTAATCGAATAAATTGTGGTTCATAGTATGAAGAAATAAATACTAAATACGCTAAAATAAGATTCGAGTTGATCGGAAGATTTGTATTCTAGTTAGAACTGCAGCAAATTTGAAAAATGCCGTTTTTGAGAAAAACCGCATAAGTGGCTGAAAATTGAATATTTTTATGTCAAAAATGTAACTATTTTCATACACAAATAGATTATCTTTGAAATTTCTAAGCATTCATGCAATATTTTTCTTTCAATAAATTCGCGAAAATCACATATTCTTGCCCTTAAGGGGACTGTCCCTTAAGGGGCTTCCCTACTGTGATTAATCTTAACCAGTGTGAACTTGAAGAATTAATTTCGGAAAAATTATATCTGCGATTTTGTATATTTATTGGGTATTTATTAATACTACAAGTCTTGATTAATAAAAATATAAAATCTTATTTAAAAAAGGTTAAACTTTTGTCGCTAGTTTCCAATTCAAATTCGTCAATTAATTGTAGTTTCAAAAATTTTTTACATTTATTACACAACGATTTTCAAAAAACCGAGCCAATATAACGTTTTTCCTCATGAAGTTAGATAAAATATTTTTCACTTCTTATAGATTATATATTTTTGACGAATCCTAGCCAAAATCCTTTCTTTTGTTTTGGTTACTTCTGCATTGGAGGTAAGCCAATTATTTTTTCCATTTTGTTTTTTGTTTTATCTCTAAGAAGGTTTTCGAACTATTTATGCTCAGTGTTTCTTCGCCGATCTCGCCAATGCTTTGTAAGCATAGCACGGAATAAACATTAGTTGTGGTTTGCGGCGGCGCTGAAGGCCCTAGGTTCGACCCTCACTTTTGCAAATATTTTAATAAATTTACATCGGATCAGTGGTTCGTGATTTTCGTATCTATGTGACTACTTCTGTGGTGTAATTTAGGGCCGCCTTTCATATGGATTTTCATGTTTTCAGAATTTAACATTTCCAGGTGCGTACTTAATGGTATCACAATGACTTGACATTCTTACTATTCGCACCTTTAGATAGATTATAATTGATTTTGATAAGCGCTTCTATTGTTGCGACTCACTGTTGCGTAAATCAACCAATCATTTGAATTGCTGATATTTTCGACATACCTGGTATAATGCAAAATGTGTGTTGCGGTCTGCACGAACCTTGTAGACCTTAATTATTTTTTGTTCACTTTGTGTTAGTTTGTTAACACATAAAATCAGGTGACTTTGTATTGGTTTCGTTAGCAAGAGCTCACATTAATGAATTCTACAAAGTGAAGTCATAATTGTAAGCTCTTTTAATTAATCGCGTTGTAAAACCAACATCTCGCAATATTCATCTCGAAATACGACACAACCAACATCAGACTAAAATAATTGTTCTTTTAATTGCGAAGAATGTGGGTCTGCATTGTGACATACATAGGTCGAATTAACTGCCAGCACATTTTTTTCTTGATGTTTTGTTTGTCAAGTTAGGATCATCTTCTCTAATTAATGTATAACTGCATTAAAAGTCCTAAGAACGAGTGACAAAATCTTGATTCTTATCAAGGCATTGAGAGTGTCAATTTGAATAAATTAAGAATTTAATTAAAGTTCTTCTAAATCTAACCGGCCGATGGGTTCAATTTGGGCGAATGTTTTTAAGAAGGCAAAATTCCAAAATTGTAGGGACATAATAAAGGTTTAATAGCGTGGACCATCTGCTTTTAAGATATTTGTATTTTGTGAACATCTGCCGTAATATTCGAAATCGTCAAGAAATGTTTCCAAGACTCAGCTCGGCCGCAAATCAAAAGTTGTTCCTTTTTGGTGGGTGGTGATACGCATGGGCTGGTATGATTTCCGTCCGGTTTTACTTCCGGTTTCGTGCTAGGTTTGATAATGCACATTAGCTGGCAGTTATTTTAATAACATTTTCAGTTATTGTTTGCATTGAAATGTTAAGGTAAATTGGATTATGTCAAGGATTGTGGTCCCAATTGTTTGTTGTCTCTGTGGATTCCATCGACTCCACGTCCGCCATTGTCTGTTGATACAAGCTCCACATGCTGTCTTTACTCATCTGCTCTTATGAATTTTTGATGTGCAATTAAATGTTTAAAAATGCACAACATTCTTGCTCGTTAGATATTAATATATCCGCCGGAGAATACCCAAGTCCAATTTTCATTAGATGCAATTATCTTTTCAAGGTTCAATAACACGTCGCCAATAAAATTACCGCAACCCTTGTCTGTGGATCTTTAAACTAAATCTTGGATATTATCTCATTGTGAGTCACTCGCTTCCAGTACTGGACTCTTCACATACCTCAAATTCCATTCATTCTATTTTCCGCTGTAAACGTTCCAAAACCTGTTCGATGATTCTTTTTTCTTTAAATCCATTATCTACGCACTAGCTCAGAAAATCGTGTCAACATACTTTTCTCCTTCATTTTCAATTTTGGGTTTTTTTCAACTAACGCGTAACACTTGTGCGTTCACACGTCCCGATTTGATTGATTTAATCACCCGAGATAAATTAGCTGGATAATTAAGAACGCAATTAAACTTCTTAATTATTTGCTGCAATGATTAATTTCCAAGTCGTCTCTCATGAGACAGCGTCGATCTATGAACCCAAGTGACACTGCTCCATAAAATGCACCATTAGTAATTGCGATTTGGATTTTCATATTATCGACTTTTTTTTTAATTCTTAAGTGTTGTAATAAAAATCCAGACTAATTGTAATTTTAGCCACGAGGGAATTCGTCGTAAAAAAACATAGGTGCGTCGCATAATTTAAAAAGTTAAGGTCAATTATCTTACATTGTAGAAATTAACTTTCCAAAATCGGAAACTAACATTCCGAAAAATTTCTTGCTGACGGAAGTTTGGTTCGGCACCGCGTTAGTCCGTCTCTGTTACGGTCACATACCACTCAAAATGCCGGTCTTTCATTCTTTCAAAGCTATTCATCAGGAATCCCAATAACATTGGCTACTAACCGTCGAACAAACATATTAGTATTATCTTCACTTGAATTTTTGTACTGTGACAAAATTGGCAAAATAAACTTGATTCTTGGAAGAGTTTTTATTTTACTTTTAATTTGGAAGTTTGACGAATGTGGGTGTAAAAGTAGCTCATCTTGTTTGCTTTCGTAATTTATATAGTTATTATAATGAATTTTTTTTGCAGCGTGATGGGATGATCGGGTTAGAAGAATGCGGGCCTGCGCCCCCACGTGCGCCCCCGTCCGCTAATAGAGCGAGGGAGCGTACGGCCCAGGCTGTGGATTATTACAACACTCATTTGCAAAGAGTACGCATTAATGCTGGACTTTCGGCACCGAGATCGTCATACAACGACCGCCACCCTCATCACAGTTCAGCCCCACGACGGCAACATTTGTCTCCGGATCTTCTATATCGCAGCAACTCCAGCCTAGAGCTTTTGGATCATCACGGTCGCCCTTCGAATACATCATCGCCAACCTTAAAACGCGAATACGGCAGTCACGGTTCCATCGACGTTATCGATAGGCCCGGCCCGGTATCCGGTACAAGTGAGTCCTTTTTTGCGATGCTTCAAGATTACAGGCCTACAGTCCTTGGTGCTAACGGAACGGATCAACGATCGCCCGGGCCTTCCGAATATCTTCGCGGCAAAGTTGAAGGAGGAGAACACGTCGGCAATTCGTTGGGTTCCGACGAAACTGGAGCATCACAACAATCGACGCCGCAAAGTCCAAAGTTACGGGTTAAATTGTCTAAGTTTTGGGGATCCGGTAGTGTTAGTGGTAATTCGTTAAAAAACCAAAGACAAGCGATGGATGACAGTGCGGTGAACACATCCGCGAGTAATTCTAGTGTCGCGTTACTGACAGATTCTGAAGAAATTCAACGGCGTAGAGCCTTTGTTCACTACGATTGTCAATCTTTGACGACTAATTTAAGTTATTCGGTGCGGATACGTAAAAATTTGTTATCGAAACGACGCAACACAACGACCGGTGCCTCGGCCGCGTCCATGATAGCCAGGTCTTCGACTCCGGATGGCGAAAACGGCGATGAAGATTTCGGGGATGGACACAGTAACGATCTCGTCGAAAGTTGTCCGTTCTTTCGTAACGAAATTGGCGGCGAAGAAGAGCGCGTGGTCAGCTTAACTCGGTTGCAAAATTTGCAGCAAAATCTAAATCAGAAGAGGATTTTACATCGTCCACCTTTGGCGTACGGAGTAGCAGTTTTGGAATTTATGAGCGGCGAAACGCATTGGAGGCATTCGACGTGTCCTTACCAACGACTTCCTAGACCGATCGAAAGTGTGGACCAAGGCGCGTTATATTATAGGAAATTCTTTTTAGGTCAAGGTAATACATTTTTGACTATATTTCGCCGTGTTTTGGAATCTATTAATTCACATAGCTCTTTGTTGTGATAATAATGAGCGGTCACCTGGTGATTCATCTATTAGAAACCGGTTTTGTGTTTTGAAAAAATTAATAGCACACAATCGAGAATTAAACAGTAAACAATTTTTTATTATGTTGAATTCTCTTTAATGAGGTGCATTGACCATTATTACCTTTAAATGATAATACGCATTTAACTGCACATCCACTTACACTGCTCACGACGCGTGGAAATAAAAGAATTATTAGCTAACCTTCATTTTGTTTTGTTGAAATCCACTGCAATTTTTAATTACCATTTCTTACTTGAACTTAAAAATGGATGTATGATGTATCGATAATAATTATTAATTACCAACTTCCTCTGTAGATCATCAAAACTGGTTCGGAATGGACGAACAACTGGGACCAGTATCTATATCAATAAGACGAGAAAAGGTTGCTCATGCAGAAAATTCGTCAAATTCGCTTATGCAATATCAATTTAGGTTAATTATTAGGACTTCCGAATTACTCACGCTAAGGGGTGTTATATTAGAAGACGCCATTCCCAATATCAAACAGTCCAGTAGCAAAAATTTAAATATCAAAGAAGTTCTCGAATACGTTTCACCCGAAATACAAATTAATTGTCTGCGACTTGGTTCTCAAAATTTCCAACAAATGGAAGAACAACTGCTTAAACTCGACGAGCAAGGTCTCACCACTCATTACAAAGTTGGTGTAATGTACTGTAAAGTTGGACAATCATCGGAAGAAGAAATGTATAACAACGAGGAAGCGGGACCGGCTTTTCAAGAATTTTTAGATACAATTGGAAAGAAAGTCCGATTAAAAGGATTTGACAAATACAAAGCTGGATTAGATAATAAATGTAAGTTGTTGTTATCTTAAAATATCCTTTGCACTAACAGAAAATTTGTTACTTTTTAGCCGATTCGACAGGGTTGTATTCAATTTATTCTCAATATCAAGACTGCGAAGTAATGTTTCACGTTTCTACCATGCTTCCGTTCACGCCAAATAATCGCCAACAGCTTTTAAGAAAGCGCCACATTGGAAACGATATAGTTACTATTGTATTTCAAGAACCGGGGGCCTTACCATTTACACCAAAAAATATTAGATCGCAATTTCAACATGTTTTTATTGTTGTTCGAGCAATTAATCCGTGCACAGAAAATACGCATTACAGTGTTGCCGTTAGTAGATCCAAAGACGTTCAAGTTTTTGGACCGCCGATCAAAGAAGGTGCTATTTTTCCAAAAGGAAAAGCGTTTGCCGAATTTTTATTGGCCAAAGTAGTTAATGCTGAAAATGCAGCACACAGATCTGAAAAATTCGTAACCATGGCAACTAGAACGAGACAAGAATACCTGAAGGACTTGGTGTCGAATTTTTCGAGCACAACGCTCGTGGATACTGGACAAAAGTTTTGTAAGCTCTAATTAATTTTGTTGTTTTCTAAATTAATTTTGATGTTTTCAGCTATTTTTAGTAGCAAAAAGAAGGAAAAAATTCGACCACGTTTTATACCGGATGCTTGCCAACGGGGTGCTATTTTGTGGCAGGTTATGCTGGACGATAGCGGACAATCTCAACAAATTGAGTGCTTTTTGGGAATTTCTACAGACAGTTTGGTTCTTATTGAGGAACATTCGAAGCAAATTGTGTTTGTTACTCCTTGCAAATCAATTTTGGGATGGTCGCCTCAAGTAAATAATCTCAGAATTTATCACCATCAAGGCGAATGTATGACGATTCACATGAGGGATGCTCATTATGATAGGGATGAATTAGTGGAAATAATGGAGCGTTTGAAAGCTGTTAGTCCCGGCGTTGTCGTTCAGGAATTATCTCTGAAGCGTAACATAATGGGACAGTTAGGTTTTCATGTGCAACCCGATGGAATAGTAACTTTGGTGGAAAGTGCTGGTCATGCTTGGCAGGCAGGTCTTAGACAAAATTCACGTTTGGTGGAAATTTGTAAAGTTGCCGTGTCCACATTAACTTATGACCAAATGGTCGATTTACTTAGGACCTCTATGCTTGTTACTTTAACTGTGATACCTCCAATGGCTGATGGATCGCCTCGAAAAGGCTGTGCTCTTCAAAATTGTAAATATAAGGAAGGAAGTTATGAGAGTGATTACGAAAACGGTAATTCGGATGATTCAAAAAATAGAAAAGCCGCACAACTTCAGCAACCTGTACCTGGAAATCATAAAAGAATTTACGAGCGAAGTTTTTCGCCACCTAGATCAAGCAGTAGCTCGGGATATGGAACCGGAAGCAGTAGCAAATCTTTTTTAGGGAATGATTCAAGGTTTCCTTCTAATCCCGAGGTAAGAATTTTTATTTTTATTTTAAAATTAGACTGTAATGGAGTTGTTGTAACCCACAAGTTACAATTTTATAATTTTATATAAGCTGATTCCCAAACTGGTCCTTTTTTGTTCAATAGCTTTAGGATATAAAATTAAGGGTTGATTGCACCAATGTGTACCGTAATTTATGAACGATTGAATGAAGTTGGTTCTATCGGCCTTAACATGTATTTTAACTGGATGTGTTCTTTTTAGTTCTTATATAAATTAAATGGATTTCATGTAGTTTAACTTTAAAGCACAGATAGTTTGTGGTTTACTTCTAAATTTAGGGTTACCCAATGGCGATTGGTATGAGGATCAATGCAGGCAATGACAGTCAATTCCCATTGTTTGCTTTAAGAGCTGGTATTTTAATGTCGGATTAAACCCGAGATTAAACTAAAGAAAGTTAAAACTATCGTATTTTATTTTTTGTGATAGTAAACCATAAAGCGAGCACAATCGTAGGCTTAGGTATTCTTTTATAATAGCACTACAACCCACAGTGGGTTTTGGCTGACACCACTTCCTTTTATGAAGGATTTTCAAGGCGATTACCTTAGTGGTTTGCCATTGCTCGCCGAAGGAGGACGATTAGAATAAAGTTCTTGCTGCACTCGGGCTCGAACCAGGGAACTACTTAAGGAATCAAACCGTAATCGTCCTCTCAGGCTAAGGTATTAAGAAAAAAAGGCCGAAAAAAACTGTTGATATTAATTAATAATGCAATTTACTGATACGTGGAAGTGTTCGGTAATACTAGCAGTAAGTGGCATTTATTAGAAATATTAGAGTGCTATTTTTGAATAATTTTATATTTACTTAAAGGGATATCCTTTCCATGAAATTCAAGATTTATTTATTCACAGTGCTACAACCTAAGGTGGGTTTTGGCTGGCCACTTCATTTTATGAAAAATTTTCATGACATTTTGAATTTTCAATCTCACCTTAGTATTCGACACACTTAAAGGTCAAGGCATAACTTACCACGTTTACATGCAGACGTTAGGTCGACCCAAAGTTAGATCGACTTAAACTATACATCAATTAGTTAGTTCAAACTGAAACCGGTGTTATCAACTTCCAAAATACTGTTGTTTCGTTTTTCGTTGATTGAAGAATGATTTTTTAATCAAATCAATTTAAAGTTTTACTTTAAAATATTCCGATATTAAATGCTTACTATTTTCTATCCTTTCGTAAACTTTAAGTTACGAAATGGTTTTTTGTTTAATAGCTTGTTTACATTGTG
This sequence comes from Cantharis rustica, assembly GCA_911387805.1. NCBI lineage: Eukaryota > Metazoa > Arthropoda > Insecta > Coleoptera > Cantharidae > Cantharis > Cantharis rustica. Next base: position 51,375,519 of record OU426878.1, on the reverse strand, counting down.
CTTCTGCATAATATTGAGCATTTCATTGCAAAAAAAATTCAACAACATCAAACTACATCAAATACCACTACCATTTACTGCACAATAATGCCTAATACTGGTATTAATGTTATATACTTCCCGATATTGCCAATTATTGTAGATACTGCTACTTGGTGTACATTGTACTGCCGCAGTGATTTACCCCTGCTTTAAGGCGGTCAATTACTGTGAACAGTTGTTTTTAAGCTGATGTATAGGAATTAAATTTGAAAAATCTATTAAAGCTATTGAACTAAAATGTAGAATTCTTATTTTTTCTGTCCTTAGTCATACATAAGTGCATAGTGACCACTTCTTCTTCAGAAGGGTTTTCTTGGCAGATACCTTGGTAGTTTGCCATTGCTTTTCGAGGGACGACGGTCAGAATAAAGTTTTCTTCTTCTTTCAGTTTGAACCGAGGATCTCGGCTTAGCAGTTGATGCACATAAGCATCAGACCGGGACCGTCTTCAGGATTCAGAAAGAATTCTTATTTATTCATGTTAACACTTAAAATTTTTGCTAAGCATATAAATACCAGATTGACGCAGTTATATTTCGACCAGCAACTTTAAATATATTTTGGATATTTGAGGTTTGATGATAGCCTGAAGTGTACTCTAAATGCCTAAAGGAAAAATCAAGTCAATCCGTCTAGTAATTTGTTTGGAAAATATTCACTCGACTTGACAAATGTTTTTAAAACTAATGATTAAATTACGTTTCTTCTTTTAATTAAATATAGAAATCTGTGTGCTATATTTACCACGCCAGTAGCAGAAGGGTCAATTTTATTAAATAAGAACCTTGCAATCTTTAGAACAAAATACAGTACAGCTTCGTTAATCCGAACATGTGCAATCCGAATTTCCTTGTAATTGGATAAAATTTAAAGTTGTAAATTTGATGTTATGTATCGTATAATAATATGGACTAATCCTTGATTTTTTAATCCGGATCACATAAAACACACACTTTTTCGTTGCATTTCCGAATGCGAATAAAGGCAAATTTTAATTCACTTTAAATATTCTTCTTCTGTTTGAAACAATATTGAGCAATATCTCCTTAGTTACAATATGTCATAACATAATAATATTTCCCAAGGGAAATATGAAACGTCATATCATATTGTCCCAAGGGAAAAGTGAAACGTTATATTTTAATGTATACTTTGCGCACGGTGATTGACAATCAAACACGCAAAACAAAATACAAAAGCCATCCCTGTTAAAAAGTGACATTTCAAAATGTGCCTACTTATTTTTATATTTTAAAAACCAACCTAACTTTTTCTGAATTATTTTGCACGCATTCTGCCCGCTATTGATCTAGAATTTTGCATAAAGCTTCCTTCGACAAATTGCTAGGGGGATTGAGAACGAGCAAAGGGGGGTAAATTTTTTGCTCAGTTTTTCGATATCTAGCGCCGTTTTTGATTTGATTACAACACGGGAAATATGAATACATTTCTCTTGGTTGTCTATACATCCCTCTGTGTTAGAGGGACTAACTAAAATGTGTTAGTTCAGTGTTGGTTACTTATCAAACATTAGTAGAGAAAATGGGGGAGAGGTCACCCAATAGTATTTAGTTTTTTTTTAATCTTGTACGAGACATCAAGGATGGTTACGGTTTGACTACGAAGTGAAGATCCTTGGTTTGAGCCTGAGTGGAGCAAGAACTTTATTTTAACTGTCCTCCATCGGCGGGTAATGGCAAACTACCGGGGTAATATGCTTTGAAAAACCATTCATAAAATGAAGTGTTTAGCCAAAACTCACTGTGGGTTGTAGTGCTACTGTGTGTGTACGAGACACCATCATCATCTATGATGATAGTGTCAGACTTGCACTGACTAAAACCTCATTCCCAGCTCCGCCTGATTGATCGAGGACCCGTCGTTAGGCATTACCACAGATTAAATATACTACAGATAGCTCACGCTTATGGGAGAACGGGTGTCCGTTATTCATGTATTTGGAAGCCAATTCCTTAGTATGGAAGCCATTCACTATATGTTTGTTCGTGGTTAGTAGGTTTCATTTCTCTTCTAGCCACCATTGAGGTATAATCGTGCTGTAAGCCATTCATTATCACACAGACATTTTCTATAAGGCGTCTTAGAGAAAGAGCGTGGGGTGATTAGGTACTTACGGAGTTGTCTTTCTAGTATCCCACCAACAATATATTATAAGGATAGGCAGCCCTCTAGAAATTAATAAAATACATTACGCGAGCTATCTGTAGTATATTTAATCTGTGGCATTACTTTTGGTCGGACGGATGTTCGTCTTTCGAGGTATTCTGTCTGTCGTCGTTTGTGTGATGTTTCTTCTTTCTTGTCGTTTTCCTTCTCTTTAGTTGTTGTTTGTGATGTTCGTCAGGCTGTTTGTTTGTTCAGCGGATTGTTTGCGTTCAGTGAATTGTCAGCGGTTTCTGCCCTTCCGTATCAATACCAGTTCCGCCTGTTTCCACTCGAGGAGATAGGTGTCTTCCTCGAGAGCTTTATCATAGGCGGAGAGGAAGGTGTTTGGTCTTTCAGTGGCCAGTATTTTTAGGGCCACTGCTGTTACTTTATCCGGGACCGGTGCTTTGTCCGTTAGGAGGTTGAAGATCCCTGCTCTGAGTTCTTCTAACGTGAAGGGATCTTGTAGGGCAGGGGTGGGTAGTCTTTGTTTTTCTACCTTGTGATGTGCTTTTGCTATCATTCTGACTCTTGCTGGTATGAGTCCTGGGATTTTCATGTTACCCCTGAGTTTGCCTGTCACTTGTAGGCTTTTCCCCATGGGTTTTCGTCAAGGAGGGTTAACAGTTCCTCCCAACATGTCCGCTTGGACTTTTTGATAGGAGATCAAGTTATCGTAATAGCTCTCGTTGTTGGGGATTTTCCCTACCTTTTTACCGCGGTTATTTTTTTCCTCGATCTCATGTAACGGTAGAAAAAGTGGTAGTTTATTTTCTGAAAATTGAGAGTAGAATGTAAAATTTTGTGACAATTGAACAGAAGGAGAGATAACTTACAAGCTATAATATAAATTTCAATGAAAAATTAGAGGTGGGGAGGGGGTGCTCTTAAATATTAATACTAAATTTACAATTACTAAAAATATAATTTAAAAAGAACACAACATGCAGGTGAGCTATGAAAAAATAGGTTTTTTTTTCACGTACCTAATTGGGATAGGATGGAAGGTAGAACACTAATTTCTTTCTGTTGAAAACTTGTTTCAAATTTTTCTCATATTTTTTGCGATTTTAGTTGTAATTTAAAAAAAAAGAGTAAAAATAAATCTTCGGACCAATTTTCTCATAATTCATAATCATACAGGCCTAATTATCTAACATAATTCTCAGAATCTATTATTGCCAATATAATATAAATTATGTGAATGTGTTAATTAAGCCTACATAATAATAATTTTAGTAATTAAAATTTCTTTCTAGGGTACCTTAACGAGTTCTTCAAGTGGTCAGTCAGATGATCGTTGGTATGAGTTTATTCAAGATAATTTAGAACTAGAAATGGGAATACCACCTCCGCTTCCAGTGAAATCAACTCAAATGGCAACTAATCGTACGAATCACACAAACAACACATATCCCAGCACACCAAAACGCAATAACATCAATGTTCACCAAATATCCCATTTGCAAATTTCTCAATCTCACAATCACTTTGGTCCTCAAAATGTTCAGCACAATAAGATACAAGTGAGCCACTCTTTGCCCTTACAGCACGCAAATTATTCCACACCATTAACTGCAACCTTGCACAATAACAATTACGACTTTGATATCAACTATAAATCGGACAAAAATAATTTGGTAAAACAAGAGAACGATAGGTTCAAACATGCCGAGTATGCTGTGACCAGAACGCCTAAAGTGACCGAATACACAACTATACAACAGCTAAGCAACGATCTAGTTCGAAATAATTTAACCAACGATGGCCATTCCACCGATAGTTCTATAAGTGATCGTTTGTATGGCATAGGAAGTGAAGATGAACTTTCAAACGGTAGTGGCGGAAATATATCTCCACGTATGCGTCGGTCCACCAAACACCTGGCCGCTTTGTCAAACAATAACAGCAGAAACCACAGTCCTCGTTCGGTCAATGGGGAAGCTAAACTACGTCCTGGCGTCACGTCCAGATCATCGAATCGCAATAGCGCAAATTTAACATCAACTGCATTTCAAGAAGAGCTAATTAGACTCATAGATCCTGATAACATTGAAGAGTCATCGAAAACTCATTCGAGTAACCCTTTATCCGTCCATAAGACTCAGGCAGAAGTGATTTTGACCATGGCTAGACCAGCTACCGTTATATCTAATGGTAGTGCGGTTTCGAGTCCAGTTACAGTTGAGTTTAAAACAAACGAAGACAGATTATCTCCAAGAGTGATTGGCCCAAGTAAAGGAAAACCAATTGTGGTGGGACCGGAGGCTTTGCCCCTTCCCGGTGACATGGATTGGCCAAGTTTGGTCGACACTGCTACCCGAGTTATGATGCAAGTTGCGGAAACTTCGCAGAATAATTTAGGAGGTGACAAAGAAAATTCTAGGCCTTGGGAAGAGGAAGCCAATATCGATGCGTCTTTGAGTTCAACGTATGTTTAACTTTTTCTTTGTTGATGCAAATGAAATTAACTTTTATTTTAGGGTCAGTTCAAGTACAAGTGTCCCCGAGTTACAAAATCATGTGTCGGATTTAGAGAATAGAGTGAGCGAAGAAACGAGAAGACGTTTATCGTTAGAAAATGAAGTGAGGCGCTTGAAAGATGAAAATAAAAAGTTACACGATCAAGCTCAGGCTGCTGTTAATCAATTAAGAAAATTTACGGAATGGTTTTTTAAAAATGTGCAAAGGCAATAACATTTTGTTTTTTGATTTTAGAATTTTTGGTTTTATTTTTGACGTGCAAAATTGAGTGTACATATGTATTTTAGAAAATTTATTTAATTTCACTTATATAGATACCTAAGTATTATTTGTTTGTTGCAAACATTTTTAAATATTTGTATTTAAGTATTTTAAAAGTTATAGTACAAAGCTGTATTACTACTATTAGGAATTTTCTTAATCTGTTCATGTTATTTATGTTTTTTTTTGAATTTTTACGGTCAGTATTGTTTTTGTTTGCTTCAAAAGTAACTTAGAAATTTTTAAAAAGGATCTATCATTATTTCAAGTTTCACAGTTACCAAATTGTTAAGTTGAAAAGAATTTTGCAATAAATTACAAACATCTCAGTGTATTAAACTTAAACTGTACATTAAGATTTTGAGGGAGACGGAGGATGTGTACACACAAATAAGAAAATATACCAAATCATTTCTTTTTTATTATATAATATATTGTTATTTATAAATTAATATTGTTACTTAGTTGCAAATGAGTATGTATTGTTTTAAGTATTATATTTTAGTTTTACATAATATAAATATTATTACTCGCTAAATGAAACACCAAAAAGTTTATAATAGTTCTTTAATATTCATATTATTATAGCAAATATTAACTTTTATAATGTTATTTCATATTTTTCATTAAGCTGTACATTTTTATCATGTTTACAGTCGCAATTGTAATAAACAATAATTTTTCAAAAAGTGTGACCTGTGTATGCCTTATTAAATGCATAAAATTCAATACATATAACATTGTTTTTAAAATTTTGAAAGAATATATCATGTACAGAAAAGAGTAGTCGTTTTATTAATTTATCACATTCATATTTCACGTTGACGCTGATTGCTTCAAATTAATTTAATTTTCAACCTTTCAACTTTTTTGTATTTAAAATGCTAGCACGTCTACAATTTAGACTTAAGCGACCCTGCATTCAGTTAAATTATATTGTGCATGTCGTAAATTAAAATGTTATAGTGTAGTAATAATGAGTGCTTTTAGTTTGATGATGAAGGACTTTGTTTTCCATAACGAAAATTTAACTCTATTTTTTTCAAAGTTGAGTTATTCAGTTTGGAACTATATGCTGCGGATATATATATAAAGCAGAGAAGGAGACCGAATATCCTATTATTTTTTAATAAATTAAACAGCTGGGAAAGAACAATAGATGATCAAATTTTTTATCTAATTTTAGTTCATATTGGTGATAATTTGATTTTTAAGATAAAACTACGCTCATTATAATTAATTGGGTGTAGTACACAAATTGAGTAAACCAAAATCTAGTCAGTTTTTTCTGTCAATTTTTCAATTTTTAATATATTTTTGATTGGAACAGAGTTAATGCTGACGCTTGGAATGATAAAAATTAATAATATGTGAAGTTGCGACCAATATTTTGTAGCTTTCAGTAAATTGGCCAATATCGGTTAAAATTTTCAATAAATATTTTTTCTCTTACGTGAAACCTCATATTTTATAAATAAAAAACAAATCAAATTAAAATTTTAATAGTTACAAATTTCATAGTCAATGAAATTTCAGTCAATGAAATATGCAAAAACTAAAACAGCAAATTACGAAATTCTGCCACAAGTTTTCACTTAAAATGCTGTGCCAAAGGTAATAAATTTCAAAAATTTGAATATAAAAGTTTAGGTGTGGGAAGCATCCGGAGTAAAAAAAATAGCATATTGTTTGTACAAATTTTTTTTTAATAACAAAAAGCTATTGCAATGTTTTCGATAATTTTTTCCTAAAATAATTAATTACTTATAATTTTTTTTTAATATTTTTTACCATCGGAGCAGCGTTTTCAGTGTAAGCTAGCGGCAGAATTATTTAATTCGGTTTTTTTAATATCTCCCGATTTCAATAAATTTTCATGTAACTTTTGTTTATTTTATTGTAAAATGAATTTTTTGTAGAATAGCTAAGATTTCAAAGTTAAATTAATTGTAATCTGACTATTGGAAGTTTCTAAAAAATATTTTAATTTATTTTTTTTATAAATATTTATTTAATTGAGCACATTTTGACTTTTTATCTTATTCTCTTTCATATAAAAAAAAACTGAAAGAATTATTCCAGCTTTCTATTTATAACAACAAGGGATTTTTCTTCTCTACAAGTTAATAGCCAATAATAATAATAATAATAGTCCCACGCTTTAAGTCAGTTTGATATTTTCAAAGGGACTCAAAAGATTTTTTGGTAATTTTTAAAAAACTTTATTATTTATTTACAATTTGTTGGTCTTACCAAACTTTTCTAATAAAAAATTTAAATTACATTTTTAATGTTCTCTTTCCCAGCAGACTAGAATAAAATTATTCCAAAATTGTATTAATATCTACATACAGAGACGGATTACCGTTTAGGGTAGCTAGGCTCGTGCCTAGGGGCGCACGGAAAAAGGGGCCCAATGTACCCAGCAAAATACATCATATTCTCAAAAATTAAATGTATCAAAAAATACAATGATTACCTATAGTTATTTTTACTGAGTTTTTATTTACTGATTACAAAAATACTTTTCAATTTTTAGCATGTTTTTAAAATTAACACCTTCGGAAATCTATGAGCGCATCGCTAAATTACGGTGATTTAATTGCACCTGATGCTTTGTTAATATTTTCTGAATTCTAAATCTGAATTAGATGGAACAATTTTAAAATGTAGAAGGTTGGCAAAACGTTGATTTGGGGTGGGGCTTTTTTTGCCACGATGCCGAAAACGGCGAAGGCTTAGATTTTTGCTCCGCCGATCTGAGTTCTTATTGGAGTTATATTAAATGTTTTCAATATTGAATGAAAATTTATTAAAGGAACGAAACGCAGTTTGATAAGCCGGGCTGCGGACTGATATCACAAAATTTAACGATACCATTTTAAATTGAATTGGAACGTATATTTTTAAAATCGAAACTTGCTAATAATTTTAATAAATTATTAAAGAAACAAATTTTTTGAATCGGCGACCTTGAATAAGCCTGACTGCTCCCGTAGACTAGAGCTCACTGAGCAAAAAAGTGTTTGATTTTCGAAAAGTTTACACCAATATCACTAAATACGCAACCAATCTCTTACCGATTGGTGTGGAGTGGACACAGCAATATGTATAAAATAATAAAAAATAACTGTTTATATTTTCTATTAAGGGGGGGGGGCGCACCATACATATGTGCTTAAGGGCGCAGAGGTACTGTAATCCGCCCCTGTCCTACATATATCTACAGTTACTCACAAAAGTACTCGGGCGCTCCTATTTTATCATATAAAAATCGTTTTAACAGCAATACTTATTCGACATTTTTTGTCGCAAATTTCATTATCTTCGAGAGTGACTTAGAGCAGACTCGGTAAAACTTTTTATTAAAATAAAAAATGCACAATGGAATTCTTATGTTTTTTTCAGGGGATTCCCATGGGATTTTTACCGAGACTGCTTTATGAAAACTTAAGTTGCTAAGCAACTTAAGTTGCTCGGTTATTTAATAGGCAGCGCAGCAAAAGTAGCTGTGTGTGATCTTACCTTAAGATGAAAGGAATGAAATTATCTACAAAAAATGTCTGAAAAGTATTTTTGTAAAAGTGATTTTTTTATGCAAAAAAGAGTTTTCAAAAAGTACAATTTACATTGTTAATATAGGAGTGCCCGAGAACTTTTGTGAGTAATTCTAGGTAGATAAAGATAGAATCCCATAACTCATCAAATGTTTACTCACGTTTAGACCACATATAAAGCTGAAATTTTGGCGGGGTACTTGGCAAATGTATTAAAAAAGGTGAAACACCCGAAATTCTATTTAAAAAGTTTGCGTTTGTATTTTATTACAATTACCAGAAAAAATATCGACTGAAATAAGGATGTCTAAAATTTTCTTTCTATTAATAACATCCATGAATGAAATCACTTTAGGTTTTTTACAGACACAGGCGCAGTTCCAATTCTTTTTTTTGTAGCCACTAAACGGTGACTGCTTGTGGGCGGTAATAAAATAATAATAATATTGCTATGGTTTTTCCTCTCAGTTGGGGGTGATTACTTATTTTTATAAAAATTAAAGTACTATTTTAACGAATTATTTTGTGAATTTAAGTTTTGATGCAATGGAAATATTATGTTTAGTCCAACCACCTTTTTGATCCTGTTAAAATTTTCTTATCTTATTTTTTCATTTGGTTCTTGTTTGTTTTCTTTGATGTTGAATTTTTTATTTTGTTTGGTTCTTCAAATTTTATAATTTTCTGTTGTCCAATTTCATTATTTTCGTTTTTTCGCTCAAGTTTCGTTTTCCTTGTTGTATTAAAAATATTAATATAAAATATCAAAATTTTTCCTTTTATTTTCTTTATCTTGTTTCCGTTATTAATGCAGCGTTTTAAATTTTTCTTCATTTTCAATAATTTTTGTGGAGCAAAGAACCTAATAATTTAAAATTTTTCTTCCTTTATTAAATTTCATTTTTTAACCTTATTCTTTCTTTTCAAAACTTTTTTATCATTTGCGCTTTCTTCACTTTCCATAATTGAATCTGATTTTATTATTTTTCCACTAGTCACATTAATCTTCTCTTCTACTTTTTCATTTATTCGACTTCTTCCCTTGTCTATGTTTTTCATTGTCTATTTTGTTTATTTTGTCTTCTAATTTTTCAAAAGTTTTGTTTATATCTTGTTTTATATCACTCGTGTTTTTGTTTATGTTTTCTATGATTTTTTTAATATTTTCATTTATTTCCTTATGACTTTTCTGCACCAAGTCGTACAATTCCATCAGCCTCTTCATTAGTCGTTTCTCTTCTGTATCCGACATTTTAGTTTTTTGTTCAATTTTTATGGTTTTGTTTTTATTTTCTTTACAAATTTAATTATTAATAATCTCAGGGTCAAAAAGTAGGTTGCTTCTGTCGAGTCCCACGTTGTCTGCGCCATTTTAATGCAAAATTTAAAAATTTCTCCTCCCACCTTATTTACAGCTAAAATTCTTATTTACAGTGTTTATAAATTAAAACAAAATTTCAAAATTATTTTACAAAACAAATAAATTATGATTTTTATGGTTTCGAAACACGACAATACTTTTCTGCAGCCGAACGATAAAAATCGCAATAATTAAAAAACTTTAAGAGGCTGTAAAATCTAAGCTGTTACTTAAATCAATGAATAGAACAACCATGCCAAGTTTAATCAAAATCTTAAAAGGTGAACGTCGTGGTGTGGTTGAACTGACATGGAATGACTCCAAATCAAAATCTTTGGATTTTGATGTGGGAAAAATAATAAAACAATAAAAATTTCACAAAATTTTTTATTTGATGTGGTAGAGCATGTCTTTTTGAACAAAAACAAACAAAAAATTTCATGATTATTCTTTTCTCTTTAGGAGATATTCTTTTTATTATAGAACTTTGAATTTTGTTTTGAATATTTTACAAATGATACTTTAATATTTTTTTCTGGCCTCAAATAAGCACTTTGTTAGCTTTATTCATTTTTTAAATTATTCCTGACATATTGATGTATACCATCTAGATTGGTCAGTAACTAAGAAACATATAATTTATTTTTCATCGGAAGACAAACAAATACTTTTCTGTAGCCGAACGATAAAAATCGCAATAATTCAAAAACTTTAAGAGGCTGTAAAATTTAATCCGTTAGAAATAGAGCAAACAAATTTGGTGTGGTTACTTATAATATAACAATGAATAGAACATCCCTGCCAAGTTTTATCAAAATCTGAGATGGTGTCATGGTGTGGTTGAACTGACATTGAATGACTCCAAATCAAAATCTTTGGCTTTGAAGTGGAAAAAAATAATAGAGCAATGAAAATCCCTCTAAATTTTTTGTTTCAAGTGGTAGAGCATGTCTTTAAGAACAAAAGCAAACTAAAAATTTCTGATTATTTTTTTCCCTTTAGAAAATATTCTATTTATCGTAAAACTCTGAATTTTGTTTCGAAAATCCTAGAAATGACACTTAAAGATTTTTTTTGCCACAAATAAATACTTGATAGCTTTGTTAATGTTTTTAATTGTTCCTGAAATATTGATGTATACATAAGAAAAATTTCATTTAAATTGGTCAGTAACTAAGAAAGGGTATCATTTATTTTTCATCTGAAGACGAATAAATCCTTTTCTGTAGCCGAACGACAAAATTCGCCATAATCCCAAAACTTTAAGAGGTTGTAAAATCTAAACCGGTGCAGATAGAGCAAACAAATTTGGTATGGTACTTATATCAATGATTAGAACAACCGTGCCAAGTTTCATCACAATCTGAAATGCTGGGTATCAAAAAAAGTATCTACAGTAAGACCTCGATAATACGAACGTCGAAAATCTGGACCCTCGATAATTCGGATTCAATTTCAGCGAAAAACAAATTATTATCTGATAATCAAACATATTTTTGTATCGATACTAATCTCTACCATTAAAATATTTTTTAATATTTATCTGCTCTAATTATTTAACCAAAGTGAATTATTAACAGTTTTAACAGTTTTTAAATTATTAACAATTTGTTGTTGCTGCGATAATTTTATGCAAATGATCTTGGATGGTGAAATTAATTAATTGGATATTTGAATAATAAATTATTAATTTAAAGAGAGCATCGTGTGTTGTTGATATCGCTTTGAATTGATAATTTGAAATCGTAAATTCCATCGTCGACCAAGTAAGGTATACAATTTTTTAACGTTTAAAATAATTTCCATTGGAAGTTTTTTTTTTTAAAGAATTACGATATTTTCATATCATATATTTTTAATTTATTTTTTTAAGAAGACATAGCATAGATTAATGCAAAACAAATTCTATACTTCTCGAAATAAATATTTTTTGAACTAAGCTTATTTGAAGGATTCAAACTGAATTTTTCTAAGTTAACAATTTTAATTCATTTTAGATAACAAGACTGCAGGCTGTAGATTTTGTAGATCCCATCATTCTTGACGAGATGATCTTTTTATTTTTTATAATGCATAGTAAATCATTTCATGAACATAAGCAATCAGAAAAATAATGTTAACTTTGAGTACCTACCTACTGTGTAAATTGCCTCGAGAAATCTTAAACTATATATTTGTAGAAGTTGTAACAATAATTAATTTCATGTCAATCCTAAATCCTACTAACTCAACTCAATCAGAAAAATACAACATATTATAATGTTGCTTTAGAACTTAGACACAGTAAACACTGTCTTCAAACATAAGTATATTGCCGACAGCATCTACTATCTAGTATATACCTATCTTAAAACATTAATTAATTTGTATTACAGGTTTCGGCAATCGATGTTCCCATCATTACATAACATGTCTTTGTCAAACAATCTCTTTCTTAATCAATAGATAAGTGGTTTAGGTTTCACAATAAAAAAAATATTCAAATTTAGTAAAATGCCTTCTCGTATTTTCAGCTTATGTTGCTTTGAGCGGTTTTAATTGGTTCATTAATTTATTACCAACTTAAAAGAACATAGTGTCAAGTTGCACTCTAATCGTCTTCCACACTATTCAAGTATTAGGAAGTCATGGCGGCCAACAGGTCGCCTGACTTTCTTGTAAATAAATAATCATACATATAAAATATAGCGCAATAATTTAAAGAATATTCGCGAAAAATTGAGAATATAAATAATTTAATATTAAATATATTTATTGTGGTTTCACAATATTCTTCTACGTCGATAAAATACATTTTAGAAAAATTGCAATTTGATTGACAGGCGAAGAATTTACGCTTTCGCTAGTATTTTTTCAGTTTTGCAATATTGGATAAATTTGAAGTATTATCTGCCAAACGTGACAATAGAATCTCAAATTTATAGTCTTTCCGTTTTCTTGGTCAATTTTAGATTGCAAAGTGTCTTTCCAAAGAGTTGTCGATTTCTTATGTATTTTTGACACTTTTTAAATTGATTTTTTTTATACCTAGCAAGTAAATTTTTTCCAACAAAATCGAAATTCGTTCGAATGTGGTGTGCATGGCTTTATCGACGCATATGTTATCGTGGATTTTGGAGGGAATGTAAGCTTGGCTGTGTAGGAATATATATGCGTATATGTACAATAAATAAATTCCTGTCAGATTATAAAACAATCAACGTTCTTAATTGCTTTAACCAAGGTAAATAACATTTCTGTTACATACTAGGGTAATAAACACATGCAATAGGGGTAGGGTGACAATGGTTGGTTTCATGTAGAATGATTTGCATTTTTAAAGTAAAGTGCAAACAACTCCGCAATCAGGCCACACAATTGAAGTAATTATGAGCGCAATAAATTTTCTTTTACAATTTTGGTGAAAAATTTTGCTTTTGAATAATTATAATGGAGGAAATTTAAATTATACATTCATACAAACTGATGAAGAACTTCTAATTGCATCATTATAATATGACAAAGATATAAATTTTAATTCACAATTTTATTCTTTACAAATTTAAATGTTTTCAAGTCTCTTCGCGATTTTCGAAATTTTTATATTGTTGCTGTCACTCAATAAATGCATTAAGATTTTGCCAACAAAAAATATTCTAAGTACCTAAATATTTCATAAATTATTTATGATGCACGATAAGAATTCTTAATTTGTATACCGCATATTTTGAATTTGCGCTGAATTTTTTATTTCTACTCGAATAAGATGTTTTAATGAATTATGAAGGCTTTTATATGAATATCTTTATGATATACCGAAATCAATACAGTACCAGCTTATTTCTATAAGAATTTGATTTATTTAGCCGCTTTTGAAAGAAATTAATATTTTCGTTTTTAATTTACTTTTATTTTTTAATATGTACGCCGACCCTACATAATCTATGTAGTCGAATAATTGTGGATTAGATTTGAACAAATTTATTTTTTATTAATTTTAAGCTACAAATTTAATAACGTAGAAATTTTTTATGTATTCATAATATTAATAGTATTTTTCTTACAATTTCATCAATTTTGAAATATTATGGTAAAATAGCATAACTTATTTAATTAGAAAGAAAATTAACTGCAACCGAGAATTGCATGAAGCAATCATAAGAGAAAGTTTAACACAAATTAAAAGTTATGAATATTATTAGTAAGTAAATTAATGTATAAAATTTAAAAAAGTCTTAAAAGTTTGCGCAAAATAAATATATATAGAGACGCACAGTCACGACAATCGGCAGTAAAGAGTCCATTTTCATATTTTGACCTGAAATACAAGTATAATTCGATTCCAATTTTCACAGTTTTCCTGTTTAAAATTATTTTATTATTTTTATTAACAGGATTTTGAGTATTTTCTCAAATAATAAATAGCGTTCGTTTCTTATTAGACTTTAAATCCGTAGGTAATTATAATATTATAACCAATTGGCATTCTAATTTCAGTAAATAATTTACACTTTTTTGTTTTAGATACCAATGCTTGTTTAAATTTTTAAAATTCTACACTCCCATTTTAAAAAGATAAAAAGAACTTTTGAATTTGAAGTAATTAAGAAATTTTTTATACAATTTAGTTGTATTTTTTTTTTATTTTTCACTTCCAGTAAAACTAAATAAAAAGGCTAATAAACTTTCGATTGCGTAGTAAAAAAATGTTAATAATTGTTTATTTAATTTAACAAGAATAATAAAACTAACGTTAAATTTAATTGTCCTTATTAAATTATTGAAAAGTCATAATTTATTACAATCAAAAAATGAGAAAATTAAGAATGTTACTACGAAACCAAAGGTTTGTTAGTTTTTTCATTAAAAAAAGTAAGACAGTGCAAACGGTTTCCTAAGCGATTACCCACCCATCCAATTACTAACCGTATTCAACATTGCTTGACTTCCGTGATCGGACGAAAAAAATTCGATTTAAATACTCTTTATTAAATTATACATTGTACAATAATTGTTGGATTGAGGAATCATTACAAGAGTGTTTTTTGGTCTTACATTTTAATTTTCTTATAATTTTAGGAGCCCCTCGTATGAAACTTATCTTGTGATGTCTTTATGTTGCCGGCTGGCCAACGAGAACGGTTATATTCAATGTGGTATGATCATTGCTTTAATAATGAATGTATTACTCTACGCTATGCTATATTAATAACAAAATTATTTCATATTAATATGAGTTCATTTTAAGACTCTACGCACACTTTCTTTTTAGTTAGCTTAATTAGAAGTGCGAAAAGATCTAATTAGATAAATTTCTAAATAAACAACATTGCATTAAAGATGTCGGTAGTCAAGAGCCGTTTTTAGAAACAGCAAAGAATGAAAAAATAAGAAGAAAAAAATTATTGAATTTAAAAAAGTATTATTTTTCATTTTTTACTTATGCTAAAGACGGTCCTGACCACTAGTGTTAATATTAATATGTTAATAAATTATTAATTGACCTCAACTGTTATAGAAGTTATTTTAATACAGACTCGGAGAGAAAATAGTTGTTGGCCGCTCTAGAATGAGATAGAAACACCATTATATAATATAAAATTAATCTAAAAAATGAATTTTTATGTCAATAGTGTGGTAGTTAGTAGTATGTAATTTTAAATAAATAAACTAAACAAAATATTAAAATAATGAATTTTAACTGTTAAGTAGAGCATACATACTTACATAGAAAATATGTTTAATAAAATAATATTTAAAAAAACAATGAAAACAACAAATTAACATTTAACAGATTTGGACTAAGAATATTCGAATAAACAAGAAATGAATTTTGAAAAAATTACGTTATAAAAATGATGGAAATTTAAAAAAATAAAATAAAAACTTTAGAATACGATATAAATGCCCCTATTTCACAATTATTATTGATCATCAGTCGTATTTAACATAAAAAACCAAACTAATAATATTCTAATAATTTGTAAAAACTTCTAATAGTTTTCAAGGAATTCTAACCAAGTGTACAGAAAATTTTAAGATATTAACTTTTTGGTTAATTCAAATTTCAACTCTCACCTCCAAGACTGGTGTACGTCATCTCAGTAGAGATAGGATAACCAATTCCGGTGGATTCTGGGACCTTAGGGCTAACGAGAGTGGAAGAAGTTGTTGCAACTTCTTCGGGTTGGACTATGAGCCAGCACCTTATTCCCGTAAAAGGCAATTTCTATCGCTAAAAGACCTTCAAGCAGATGATCGATCAATTGACGGATAACGGATCAAATGAAGATGAACTCTTCGGTCTATAGCAGTGGCCGACAAACACTTTTTGAGAGAAACTTTTTTTTTGTGATCTTTCTTTTAAAGATCATTAAGTAAAAGTTTTTCAGTCACTTTTTTCTTAATTCATAATTGTTTGCCAAAGCGGGAAGAGTCATAGTCAAGAAATCAAATAACGGCATGCGGCTCGCGAACCGTGGTTGCTAATACCATGTATAACCCACTTCACATGTATCGGTAGAAATCATGGAAATAATAAGCATTTTACATTGATAACATAAAAAAACTCCAAAGGTACCGCAGTTTTTATCTACAAATTATCACTTTTTTTCACAAAAATTTAAAATTATGAATTTTACGATTCAAAATAAATTATTAAAAATTAATATAATATTACTTAGTTATAGAAAAGAAGCCAAATATACCAATATTATACACGAAATATGTAATTAACCGAGATTTACAATTAATATGTGTAAAAATTAATGCAAGAAAAAGTTCTCGGAAAAAAACTCGGGAGCTTAGTGCTCTCTCGTCTTGGTAAATTTACACTCGTTGAATACAATTTTGTATTACATTACTGGTTTTGTCATTTATATTTTTGGTTTTCATATTTCTAATTTTATAACATTAGAAGTACCCACTGAGTATTTCAATTTTTAATTTTACAGTTAAATGACAAAAAGTTAGATTTTTTGACGTTTGGAAGAAAAGTACTTTTTATATTTTGCACCTACCCAATTTTCTGTAAAAAATATTATGTTACCTGGGATTTCTCAAATAAGTTATCTGTTAACAAAATTATTAGCAGTTCGAGTCTGCATCCTATGAGATTATCAAGCGATAAATGACAATAATGACAAAATGACAATAAATTATATTATACAAAGAAGTTATGTCTGCAAGTAAGTAGGTCATAAAATATTCATATACTTACAAAAATAACAATTGAAATTAAAAAAATATATATTTTTCAGTTTTCTAGGTGCTAGGTAAATTAAACATTATCGAATTTTCAGTTGACTTCTTTATCTATATACCTTAACTTTTACAAAATTGAACGGAGGTTGACAAAAATAAAATTGGAATTTCAATAAAACGAAATGGCAAACCTCACGTGTTATTATATTTTGCGATTTTGATAACAAAAGCTTGTCTGGTTGTACTTGTATTGCACGGGCAGATTGTTATTTAAGAGATTTTATCAAATTTTTTAGATTTCCTAGAATATCCTCAGATTTCTCTTTATTTTAACACCGGATTGTAGAAGGTTATTTACGATAGGTCTACGATTTACATTTTCTCAACGATTAAATGCATCGTTAGGCATATAATCCTGGTTTTTATTGTCGATGAAAGAATTAACATAGGTAATCTGAAATTAAAAGAATTGTTTGAGTTGCATTGTAAAGGAAATTCTAACATACTTGAGAATGCTAAGTTTAATTCTTAAATCGATGATTTTGCCTAAGGTGGTCATCTTAAATTCAATTTTTAATTTAGAATCATTGATGGACGAATCTTAGCTTAAAACTAATGGTGATTAAACTGTTGGAAACCAATTAACACAAGTCGTTGGTGGTGTAATTCTACATAATTAACATTGGCGTAACATAATTACGCTTGAATTACATTTGAAACTTTTAAAAATCAAAAATTATTAAAAAAAATTAAGTAAATTTTACTTATTTGTAACAAGAAGATTTGGTAGAATTTTGAAATTATAAACAGGAAGTGTCGACTTTGACAGAGGAAAAGTTGCAAAAAGGTAGAAGAAATTTTGGAGAATGTCAGGTGGTAGAGAAAAAGCAAACCTTATGATTTTACTCTTAGATTTATAATTCCAAAGTTAAATAAATTTACAAGAACTAATCTTCTTGAATTGATAAAAATATTGTGAACTTACAAAGTTTAGTTGTGTTCATGTGATAAAAATTTTGATAATTAAAGAAATCAAATTGTCGATTGTCAATAAATCAAGCCATTGATAGCCGAACAAAACATTGCTAATTTTACTATACTGTAATCAATAAATGGATACGAAAAGTTACATAATTGTTTATTTCAAACATTCGTAGTCAATATTTATAAATATTTTATCAATTTTCATAATAGTAATTTTTTATTTTTGCTTGTTTATTCAAATATTCAAAAGTCCAAATCTGTTAAATGTAAATCAATGTCTTTTTATTGTTTTTTAAATAATATTTTTCTACGAACGTATGTATTTTTTACTTTACGGTTAAAATTCATTATTTTAACGTTTTTGTTTAGTTTGTTTTATTTTATATTTAACAATACAAACCACTAATTATAACAAAATTCCACTTAAATAAATTTTTTAAGTTTTTTTTCTATGATATTGTTTAAACTAGACGAAACTTATTTCCTTTTTATTTTAAAACCTCTCAACATAACAGATTGGTTTATTGAAGGTTTAATAAAATCCGGGAATTTAACCGTTTTTTAATCATAAAAGTCGTAAATAGCCGTATAAGTTAAAATTTTATTGTATTTTTTAATATTTTTTGATAAGTTTGGAAGAATTGATCACTTAAATTTAGTCATTATTTGTAAATCCATATGTAAGAATATGTGATTTATATGAATGATGATTTCTTATCTATAAGCCTTATAATTATTTTACTGTATATTTATTTTACTGACCCGAGGAATGAAAGCGTAATGGAATATTAACAAAAAGCATAAATGACCGGTAGATCTAACAGTGTAAGAAAACGGAAGAAGAAAACGAAAAAAAAAAAGAATCTTTTAAAGAAGTAAGAAAACGAACAAGTCACTAGAGACAGTGCAAAGAAAGAAAATAGTATGGAAAAATTAAAGTAAATGATGAAGGTCAATACCGAAGGTTTCAAAAGTAACTAAAAGGAAATAGGAAAATTGAAGGCAAAGATGGATAGCGTAGACGTAGAGAAAAAATAAAAGATAGATTATATTCTTTAGCTCTTGCTAAAGAATATAAATATAATAAAGAAACTTAAAAACAGAATAGTGGAACAAGAAAAGTACGTGAAGAGACTTGAAATGCAACTAGAGAAGTACGAGAAAGAGAGATGGAAGTGCAATATTGTAATCAAAGGAATGCACACCAACAAAAGAGTAAAAAAAATATGGTCAAAAGACTGATACAGAAAAAATCTAGCAAGGCAAGTGAAGGTGATCGAAGCATTTAAAATAAGCACAGTTGGTACCTGGAAAAGAGGTAATATTTCCAAAACCGATGTGAGTAACCTTAACTACAAAAGAATAGTGATGGAAGTCAAGAGAAGTTTAAAGGAGTAAAAGATGTATATGGAGAATGGCCTTACGCAGAAAGAAAAAATGATACAAGATCAAATCATAAAATGTGCCAAAGAAGAGAAGAAAGATAGACTATACATAGATAGTGACATATTTGAGTAGAACGATGATCACGATAAGATTAAAGCAATCTCTGAAGAGCGACATTTACCAAAAAACTAACAGAGAAAGATGGAGTAGATAAAACTTCTCAGACAGAATCTCCATATAAACATCAAAGACAAAGGTGACAATAAAGCAAATCATCGGGAAAATTGAGGAAGATTACGGAATACTGTTACATAGGAAAAGAAAGAAAAGATACCACATAATAAGGATAGGCTCATGGAACATTATAAGCGGAGAAAGCTAGCTTATTAAGCCCCTAGGACGACTTTTGCTTGGAACCATAGGGAACTGTCAGTCAATTTATCTCACGATTTAAACCTTTTCTTATGCACTGCAATTTTGTGAAAACTGCAATTTTCTGATCAGTTTAAAAAAAAATTTACGTAGGATTATCCATTAGTTTTCGAGAAAACGGAATTTGAAAATCAAAATTTTACATTAGGGTGGATGCGTGATTTGCCGTGGTTACGTTTGTCAACGATTAGAAAGATCTCTAAATGTGGGTAGAACTCGTCAAAGGTGGAACTCGAAATGCACTTAACTAAGTGTCAGCAAACAGTAAGACTAGTTTGGAGCACACGTACCGACAACAGAATATGTGCTTGACCTCAACACACGTTCAATTTTCCATCTAAATGCATGTACTATTTTGATTTTTAAATGCCGTTTTCTCAAAAACTAATAGTTATAATCCGACGTGAATTTTTTTTAAATGCTCAAAAAAGTTATTCAGGACGATGAAAAAAATGAATATTCCTACAAACATTCCGACAAAAATGATACTGGAACACACAACAGCATGTGTAAGAACAGCATCTGGTGAAACGGACAACTTCGAGGTGAACCATGGAGTAAGGCAAGGGGACACACTGTCGGCGACACTATTTAACGTAGTACTGGAGAAGGTAATTAAGAGAATGAAGATAAAAAATCAGAAAAAAAAATAATACAAACAGGCAACAGAGCCTTCTATGCAAATAAAACTATGCTAAAAGACAAAAAAACCGAAAAAAGAAACAAAACTGAAAATATACTATCGTGTTACGAGGTGATTTTGACCGTCCTAATTTTTTAAGTTTTATTTTGAAGAAAAAATTTTAGAAATGTAAGGTTGGCAAAAAAGTGAGGAAGAGGAGAGCTTTTTCGTCAAGATACCGGTAAAAACTTAGATTTTGCTCCGCTGAATTTTTAATTATTATTATTTACTGTGCGAATAGTTTTGCAATTAGGAGTTTTTTTTTAAATAATGTTAAGGAGAAGTTTGGATCAAGGTATTTTAGTCGAAAGTGGCATCAGCTATGATTTCTTTTGATTTTTTTCGATTATTAAAAGATTTATTTTTGGAGTAACGATTTTTTTTTATTGGAAGTTATAAAATTGGATTTGGATAAATTGAAATTAAAAGAAATAAATAATTTGAAAAATTTGTCGAAGGAATGGCAAAGTGTAAGCCGGACAGCTGCGAACCGGTATCGTGTAAATTTTGGGTTTTCCATTTCATACGATAAATAATTGGAAATAAATTTAAAAATAAAGTTGGACGGAGAAATATGAACGCAACGTGTGGATTAATAGATTCTAGGTACATAGAATTATTAATTTGAAATTGTGAGTTCGATCGTCGACCAAATATAAATTTTTTTTTAATTTTAAATTAATTGAAGCTGGTAATGTAAGACCTGGCAACACTTTGAATTTAAATTTGGCGCTACCTGCCTGGTCATACTGGCACCGCCGCGCCACCTAGTTGACCTCTTGAACCCTTTGACTAAAATAGGGAGTTGAGTTCTTACGTTCAAGGAGTCAAGTCATTTACTCAATAACACTCGCTGACGGTAACTAACACGTTTTGGTTGTTATTTTTATTTTTACTACTTCACCGCTTCAGCGAGTTTACGTTGTTTATTTATCAATTAAAGTGTTTTGTGCATCTAAGGCATTTTTAATCGACGATACCAACACATTTTGTTTCTTGAGTGATTCTCGAGAGGCGTCTTCATACAGCAGCGCGGAAATACAACCGCATCAGTTGGAAGACTACAAAAAATACAAGTTCCCGCCAGCGAACTAACAGAAGCAAATACTTAAAACCAAGCTTTTATTGCCATTTTAGCACTCGCGCCTTGGATAAGACGATCTCAGCTTCCTCTGAAGTAGGGGTTAGACTGTTGTAAAATAAAAGGCGGTAATTCATATTTTTTTAAAATCCACCGACAATAATAAGACGGTGGCCCGGATAAAGCCACAACAAGAAGCGTTCTGGCTTCTGGAGTGGAGTTCATCCTTCAGTACGGAGTCTCTGTACAAGGAACGGTTCATTCGTACCTATTCAAAGAATAATTGTTCTTAGAGTGGTGAGAGCCTATAGAACGACCTCAACTGTCGCTCTTCTGGTGCTGTCGTAGGTAGTTCTTGCGAATTTGCTTGCAATACAGCGCAAGGAAAAATTCAATAAAGCTTTATATACTAACACTGAGCTACGTACTGCTTCGCTGCGTGCATGGCAGGCTAGATGGGACGCCAGCGACAAGAAAAAATGGACGCATAGGTTAATTCCCAGAATCGACAAGTGATATTGTAGAACCCACGGGGAGTTGTCTCAGTTCTCGGGTGCTTCCAAGCATACTTACGTCGCTTCAAGAGGGCGGAATTCGGCAAATTCCAGATACAGCGCACCATACCATCTTCGTGTGCCGACATTGCAACACGCAAATACATGTTGCTGAAACCCAGCTCGGATGCACCCTACACCGGAAAAAATAACAGAGGTCATGCTTCTCAGTCAGGATAACTGGAGTGCGGTGGAAGACCTCTTCATGAAAATAATTACGGTCAAAGTAGCCGACGAGAAAGTGCAAAAAAACCAACAAGCTGCATCAATAGCAAGAGGTTCGACATAGTATACGAAAAGAAAGACCCGAAAGACCCAAAAATTTTGACCTGCAGGTTGGAACCTAGGAAACACACTAGGAAACCTATATTAGTATTTGCAGAGAAATGCGCGGAAGTCATGTTATCTACCGAATTTCAGCATTTTCATAAGAGTGAGGTTTTAGTAAGTATAAATCTGACACTACAACCCAAAACATTAGAGTGGTGTCTTTTAGAAGTTTTACCCGCTTCTAGCGTACCAAAAAAAAATTAATAAGACCGGTCGTAATGTACGCAGCGGAAACACTGTGCCTGTCCAGATCAGATTAGAGACAACTGAGCACATTCGAAAGAAAGGTGGTTTAAACCATTCTAGGTCCAAGAAAAACTGAAGATGACGAGTATAGGCTATGGAAGAACTATGAATTGAAAGAATAATTCAAAAATGAGGACATAGTGAAATTCACTAAGTCACAGCGGATTAGATGGCTGAGCCATATAACAAAATTGCTAACGTTATGGACACCAAATAAGGATAGAGCAAAAGGAATCCCGGCTAGAGATGGTGGGAACAAGTGATGAGAGACCAGAGACTGATGGAAATCTATGACTGGACGACAAAGATACAAGACAGAAAAGGCTGAAGAGAGAAGTAGCAAAGAATTTCCTACATGATGTAGGAAAGAAGCAGTAAATGAAATTAATAAAATATGTTATACCGGAACTAATCCACACCTTCGAAAGAATTTTCAAATCCCGGGACAAGGATAGCTATATTCATAAAGAATGTAAAGCTTAATAATATTGATAATAATAGGTATTTATTTTAACTTGGAATTAGGGATTATATTTAATTTAATAAATAGTTTATGTTATTGATTAATTAAGATTTGATCTTTATTCTGTTTTAAAAGAAGTCTCAAGCGTATTCTATTTCACCCACTCAGCTAAGCAAACGATAATTGTGTATTTCTATAAATTTATTGAGATAAGAAAAAGATCCAAATCTTGCCGTTGCAGGGGGGGGGGGGGAGGGGGCGATTTTAATTAAATTATAACTAATTTTTTTTAGTTTTATAATGTTATATAATTGAACAATATTTTATAAATCTTTTTAGCTTTTTTTATAATATAATACAAAGAAATATTAGCAGCGTACGGCAACGGAAATGTATCCACCCCCAAATCTATTGATTAATTTATTGCAATGTTTATTAACTTCAAAAAGAGGTTTCATTATTAAAACACTTAAATTTGAAAGTGCCAGCCGTAAAATTATTATTTAAGTTTTAGATAAATTTTGGATGCTTGATTTTGAAATGAACACCACACCGGAATTTAGTCTCCACTGAAATCAATTTTGTATTATATGATTTATGCAATTATTATTATTAACATCACTTTTCTCGAAATGATAGTACAAAATTGCCTATTATAAAATGGCAATGGAAGAACTGTTGTACATTAATAAGCCCCACTTATAGAGATGATTCACAAATTCGTTAACCTTCGCAGACTAAAATACCTAAAGTAAATAGACAGAAAAAACAGTTATTTCGTAATTGTATTGTTTTTGTTTAAGTAAATACGTGTGCGAGTGTTATTACTGCCAGTTGACAATTATTATTTCGAAAAAGTTTCTAGTATTCTTTATCTACCGAGGGCACAATTTTTTTGTTTCCAACGTTAATTAATTTTTGAGCGTTCGAATCGAAAATACTTTTGTCACACCTTTTTCGGAGTCAGGGACGGATTTAGAAACGTTATTAATATTAATTTGTAATAAATAATGCTAACTTGTCATATTATAATTATAACCAAATTATAAATTATAATAAAATCATTTGTGGCCTGACGATGTTGTTATTAACCAAAACGTGGTATTTATTTTATTTGTACCCAAATATTTATGTTCTTCCCTCATTTTAAAATAACCGCGAATAAATTTTATTTACATTTAAGTAATTTTGGTTAGATATCAGTATTTAATCAAGTGATAAGTAAATCGTCGGGGTATTATAAAAAAGTTGGTTGGGCATATAAAATGCCTATGCATGTTATAGAAGTTCTTATATATGAAACGTTTGTACTTGCTTTAAACGAAATTGTTTTAGTCGATACTGACCTACATTACAAATATCAATAAAGAGCGTTACGATTTCAATTTCTTTAGTATGTAACCACAAGTATACGATTTCTGCGACAAAGATTAAAATGTCCAATATTCTGGCCAAGTTAGAGAATTTCACCACACTGGTGCGACTTTTGTTTGCATCTAATTTCTAATTTAATGTGGAATGGTTCGTATGATGTATTTATAAACTTAGTAGTTTAGTTGTAGTGATAGTGTTAACAATAATTTAAAATTAATGGCAAAAACGGAAAACGATGAAGAAAAAACAAAAAAGTGCGCATTGTGTTGTTTTCCGAAACGACGTGCAATGCCAAAACATAAAAATAGTGAAAATTTGACAATTAATACGGATAACACAACATCGGTGAGCATACATTTTGAATTTACTGTTTCAAATTTTAATTAAGTCCATTTAAAATTCATACAAACCAAATGATATATCGTTTTGATAATTATTTTATAATTAAATTTGAAATTACCTACTTCTGTCACATTAAAAATGCATTCGAAATGGCACATTGTACTGTGGCATTGTTAGTAATTTTAATTATGAAATCATCGACCTTCGATAATTTCACGCTGATTTTGTATTAAAATAAGCACAGGTAAACGTGACTCACGTTGCTTGCATATAGGAAATCGTTTATCGATTCCTATGTGATTGGAGATATCAATTTAACTTATTATCTTATGCTAATTTCAAAAATACCACTAGCATTTAAATTAAATTTATTAAAATTTAAATTATGAAAATATCCACAAGGTAACATTATATAAGCGCAATAATATTTTTTTGAATTTAAAAATAGTCAAAAACCATAAACCAGCAGAAGTCCTTGATAATATTTTAGATTTAGGTTTCATTAAATCTTCCAAAAATATTTTTATCTCAACACAATGCAGTTTGGTTGCCAAAAGTAATATTTTAAATTTTAATTAAGCAATGCAGATATAACTATTTTTACAATCAAAATATATACCACAATTTTTACAAATTTAAATTATCTATTTATATGCCTACTAACTAAACAAGGTCGTCAAAACTACAATGTTACGTAAATAAAATTAATTCAACTTCATAATGAAGTCCTTAATAAACAATATTTATGTAAACATTTCGAAAATTTAAATTTATTTTATGGGTAATATTTATATAAATTAATAAAGTAATTAACTATTATGTTTGCGGATAACATATTTTAAGTAATTAAAAGAGATTAAAATTATTTTTGTCGCCAATTTCTCTTAAAATGATATCACTGCCCGATAAAATTTATTTATTTTATTTCGTGTTTGCTGTGGTTTGATATTAAAATCCTATTGTGGTTTTCTCAGTTGCTTAGCTTTCATAATATAAACTTATTGTTAGTTTTGGAGTAGAATCTCCAGTTTTTTTATTAGTTTTTTAGAAAATAAAAACATAATTAAAAGCAATTGAATGCAATCGGCTGGTTTGTTAAATGTAATATAATATACTATAACAAATATTTTATATCTTTTAATTTCCGGTTGGTATACTGTTACACATTTTCCGGTTTATAATTTACTATTATAGTACACGAATAAAAATCATAATAATAAATGAAAGAACCAGTGTCGACTCGTAGTTTACTACAATAGGAAGGCGACGACAAGAAAAGTCTGCTTGGAATGTAAATAGATGGTTAACTACTATAATAGGAGTTTTTCATATTAAACTAATTTTTCTATTCACTTTTTTATATTGAGGGTCTATTTTATGACCTAAGGTTTGTGTTTCTGTAATTATAACAACCACAAAGGCTTTCCTATTATTCAACCAGCTTCAATAGCACACTACTGTAGTGTGGGGGTCTGGGAGTATGAGAAAAAATCATTCGCTAATTATGGTGAATAGCCGATCAACTGAAAGGCTAAACTGAAAGACTGAAGTAATAACTTTAGCATATTATACAGAGTTGTCAACAGTAATTTAATACTGTTTAAGAGAGCGACAATTCATTGCTCTCCCTCACCAGTCACCACTGGTGAAAGCTATGTGATTTGGCTTTAGCCCTCTTTTAGGGGAATTCCAGCAATTCGTGAATGCTACAGTGGATTTTTCTAAAGAGTCGTATTAACCAGAGAATTTCAACCTATTTAATTTCTATACTACTCGGTAAAAACTTGTAAATTAGGTTTATGGTCATTACCTTAGGTTAACTAACACTTACAAAGTATGAATTACATAGAAATGGATTTTTGTTTAAAAGGCCAAAGTAAATAACACTGCATGGTGGTTCAGTGCATGACTGCTAACGGCATATCACTGATGTTGAATCTAGCTAATAAACTTTTTTGGAAGTTAGTACGTTAAAGTACTCCATGAATTTAAAAATATTTTAATGAAATTATGGTAGGATTTTGCGTAAATTACAAATAGAAAAATTAATATTTAAAGACCATTCAAAAATATGCGTAAAAACGGCCAAAAACTGCAACCGCACGTTCCATCGGGACTTGGGAAAAATGCTTATAAAACTATTTTTGTGCATCAATTGCACCCAAAAATGTAGATCTAGAAAACACAAATCTGAGAGTACAATAAAAAATTAAAAAATATCTTTGTAATGTAGTATCGAAAGTAATGAATTTATAAAGACTACGATCGTTGTTTTTAAGTAAAATTACGTACTCGGCCTTTATCTGGGGGCATAAAGCCTGGAGAAGAGAAAGCATAAACCGGCTCAATAGGAGTAATCATAGGGGCAATTACATAAACGCCCACCGCATCTATGGGGGCTCTCCTGAGCTGAGGGAGCTGAGGTTCTACTAGCAGCTCACAGGTTGACAATCAACGGCCATGGTGAAATCAATCTAAGAAGCGGATATCACACCATGATCACTCACACTCAATAAAAACATAATAGCGTGATCTCCATGCAATCGGATAGAACCAACACCATGAGGGACTTTCAAAAAGCTTCTAGGGTTATAGTACCCAAAAGGGAAGAGGTAGAAACTTTACAACAGCTGGGTCTTTGATATGACACCATCTGGTACACAAATGAATCTAAAACAGAGCGCTGGAGCAGAGAAGTGCGGTAAAGGAACGGGCGATGCTTATAGCATTAGCCTGGGACCTCTGGTCATTGTATTCCCGGCAGAATTAATGGCTATATTGTTGAAGAAATGGTATGGAAGAACTATGAAAATAAGATTTGTATCATGACAGATAGCCAGAAATGAAGAAGTGAACTTTGTAGCCAGAAAGACCACTAGCACACACCTAATGGGCCTTGAGCATTTTTAAGAGATCTCATACACGACCGCTAAAAAAAGAATGAGAGACAAACTGAGAGAACAACACTTTGCTCATTGAACAAACGCCTCTGGACTATAGCAATTTTGGATGTTCACAAAGGTTCCGTCAAGTGAATCTAGAAGGAATAAAATACTCATGCTGAATAGGAACTAAGTGAGAAAGATAGGCCTTTTTACAGAACACTGCTGTCTTAAAAGGCACCTCATTATCACGGACCTGCTGAAGATTTTCTTATATGGTAAAGAGTACGAAACTCTTCACTACATCTTATGAGAATGCTCGGCCCTGGTCGAGAGTTGGCTACGTCACCTTGGTTTTCCATACTTGGCAACTGACGAGATAGCACAAGTACCCTTCAATTGCATACGCGACTGTTGGAGTAAAACTTGGAGCGAGAGGCACAATAAGCTTAAGGTTCAGTGCTGTGGGTATCACAAACTACAACCCCTTAAAAATAATAACATCAGTTACAATGCTGCAATTTAAATGTGAGTAGCCCCGCCCATGGCGTGTTATTATTTTATAATAGTATTTTTGGGCATAAATTGCATTCAAAAATGTAGATCTAGAAAATATAAAACTTGGAGTACAACTAAAAATTCACAAATTTTTCTGAGCCCGACTGAACACGAAACTAACGGATATATAAAAGCGCGGATCACTGCTTTTAAGTTAAATGTACGTATTTACATGGAATATACGGACGGTCAACACAATGAGAATTCCAACGCTCTTACGTGAAAAATTGATATTTCAAATTCGATTATTTCAAAATTTTAATGAAAAATTTATGTACATAGATCCCTAGTTTAATCGCTTCATTATAATGTCATCTTTCAAATGCTACCAGAATTTTTAGTGTAATTTTAAAATTCTATGTGGTACGTGATTATTTCTAGCCTTTATGTTAGCAAGAAATATAAGCTTAATTTTATAATTGTGATGTGGTCTGGTTGTTCCGACTACACTGTTGTGATCTAAAATTCCAAGTCCGATCTAATATTATGTATAAGCCATGTACATAATATGTAGTAAGGTTAGTACCCTACTAGGATGCACCCTACAAGTGCTAGTAGAACTATGAATACTACGTATAAAATTGGTACATTACTCGACTAATTAAGAGGAAAAAGAATTTCTTAATTAAATTTAATCTGGCATAAAAAACTTAAGCGGAGAATTAAATTAAAATTTGAAGTTTTTATTGATTTATAAGCTATTATAATGCAATTTATTAAGTTGTATTGCAACCTTCAATTTCTTTATGAAATCGGCTCTTAGACTTACTTAATTGTTTTTTAAGCAACGGTGAAGAGACGGTTGTCAGCTATAGCGGTTAAGTGCGTTGCTGCTAATACTGAATGCCTGGTTCGACTCTGGGCTCAGTAAAACTTCATTCTGACCGTTTCCCCTCGGAAGGCAATGGCAAACCACCGAGGTGTAATCTGCCTGGTACATCCTCTCTGGAGATGAAGTGTATACACTTCCCGCGGTTCGGAGCCCGCGTTAAGCAGTAGGTTCCCTATGTGTGTGATAATACTTCAAACGCACAACACAGACATAGGAGAGAGGTCGGCAACGTCCGGGGAACCGGACATGGCACATGAAGAAGAAGAAGTTTATTTATTTATTACATTTGTTGACATGGGTGTGGTTTATGCGCTTATTCCAATCAAAAAAATAGTGAAATAACAATTAATGCTGTTCAGTAATTCTTGAGAATTATTTAAGCAAATTTTATTACAATATTTATTTCTAATAATTGTGAAATAAGAGCCTTTATATCGTATTACATAGTTTTGATTAAAAAAAATATTATATTTTTATAAGGTAATTTTTTCAAAATTCTTAGTCAGTATTTAAAAATTTTTGTTTTTTTCTTTTTTATTCAAATATTTTAAGTTCAAGCCTGTTAAATGTAAATTATTGTGGTTTTTATTGTTTTTTAAATATTATTTTTCTGTGTAAGTATGTATTCTTTACTTAACAGTTAAAATTCATTATTTTAATATTACCTAATTAATTACATAAATAAATAATTACATTACTAACTACCACACTATCCACTTAAAAAATTTATTTTTTATGTTTTTTTTCTATTTACCTATATCAATGGTGAAGTTAATGCCTAGACTATCAAGAGCTTTGATAGATCTTTAAAAACATGTGATGGAATTAGTTATCGAATTGATAATGATCAAATTATTGGAATATTCAAATAAGTAATTTGAATATTCAAAATATTCGATTATTCAAAATATTCGAATATGCAAATACTCTAAATGAATTCATTATTGTCGATTATATCTTAATAGTAATAAAATGTGTGAGTAATAAAAATTTTTTTGAAGTAAAACTTCTTTAGGGGAGATCTGATAACTCAGAAATTTTTCGGTCAGAAGTGATGTTTTTTTCGAACAGCAATAACCAAAGCATCGCACCTCTATATTATATCGAAGTGTTTATTAGTTTTTATCGCTTTGCTTTTTATTCACTTCACTTTGGTAAATCGAACTTTGGTATATCGAAATCCTCGATGACAATTCGAAGTTTTCTTGTTTCCTTTGAGGTTCGATATATTGAGATTTCACTGCATATAAAAGAGTCATCATTCACTAATTCATTAAATAATCGTGATTGGTTGATTTTTTATTATTAACTCAAAACAATTCATTCAATTTAATTTAAATTGTAAATATAGAGTTGTTAGGTTAGACCTTTATATGTATAGCATTGACCATATTAGTGGAGCACCCTTTAAAATTGTTGGAAATTCTTTTTCCGTGCAATTCTGCCATTTAAGTCAATGGCTGGACAATAAAGTTAATGCCCTGCTCACGTCAATTCCAAGTACGCCAAATATTAAAATATTCAAATAAGTCGATTATTTAAATTATACGTTAGGATATTATTTATATTTGAATATTGAAATATTTGAATTATTTGAATTTGATTCCTAGCTGCCCCCAGCAAATAAAGCGATTTAGGTATGGACAAATACTCAAAAATCGGTGTAGACCAACATTAAATTTATACCTACATTAGGAATCTGTTCGGATTCCGCGTTAACAATAATAGAGCCAATCACTGAAGGTGTATCTGCTGGAGGCTAGATTATCGGTGGGAAGGCGGTGAAAATTTGATTTTCGCATCACAAATCATATAAATTATGTGATGACTCAGCCATAATCGAGCTCCTCCAGTAAGTGTCCTGTGAGATTAATTCTACTGGCTTCCGCCATGATTTCTGAAGAATTCTTCAAAGTAGGTGCGGGTCCTAGACTGCAAATACCAAACAAGATAACTTGTATAACAATGTTTGAGGATATTCAAAGCAAGAAGTAAATTTTATTTCGTTAATGTGCATAGATAAATTTTGTTTAAAAAGAAATATCTAGACATAGGTGATAAGTTAGTAACCGCTTTTTATTAAATATTTTGCTAAGAAAGAGAGATCTTCAATGTGTCTAATTAAGTTATAAGTCAGAAATCGATATTTTATTTAAAAAAAGTTTGCTTAAAAAGACAAATCTCTGCCTCACTTAGGTTAGGCGTCTCTCACATTATTGGTTAAAAACGCATATCTGTACGTAATAATAAAATATATTATATTTTTAACTGTCTTAAACGATTTCTTTGTAGGCGGAGCGATTCCTTCTGGAAGGGTTTTGCCGAATCGTTACATTTTTACGTGAGTTCTGTATCACGAAGGGGGCAACACAAATTTTTGATCGGTCGAGATTTGAACCCTAGAAGAGTTAGTGGACCCACTTTTTTGCACTTTTATCCACATTAAAACCTTTATAGATAAGAGGAGTTTAAAATATACAAATTATTACCCAAACCGAATACATGCAGGGGTAGACTTGACTTGAGGGTTTAATAACACTTTGTATGTACGTCAGAAACATAGCAAAGCTTAGTGTATTGTACCTGAAAAAGAACAGTAAATGAATATAAAAGTTGTTTCAACGCAAGGTCTAGGATTTAATTGCAAGGCATTGTTTACATAATTATGAAACAATTTTATTTATTTTTATATAAACCAAAAAAATATATCATGGAACGCTACACAATCTTAGAATGCATATAAATCCTTGAATTTATTACAAATAATATGTACATTTTATTGAAACAATTTGTAAACGTTGTGCAATATCAAGAAGAAAAGTTCTTACTTTGATTTGAAAATTGAGCATACAAAGTAGTGCAAAATAAAAAGACAACTTTAAACAATCGTTCAAAATGCAGATAAAACGTTAACATTTTTAAAGTGCATTTAGCTTATCACACAAACTAATAACACTTGATATATTTTTAGTAGTTGCGCTTGTAGAATTACTACATCAACAACAATTCTGCATCATCATTGCTGAGGTTCACGAGGTTGTTTAATGTTTATCTTAATAGATATAAGTATGAAAACGTTCAAGTTATCATGTGAAAGTGCATTTCTAAGACCATTTTTAACAAACTTTAGTCTAGAAATGTTTCTTTCATAAGAAACTGAAGTCAGCGATAATGCGGGAACTAGTTTATGGGCCAGATAAAGACCAGAATACGCTTTTGAATACATATTTTTTGAAATCGTATAATACTATCGACAAGTAACAGGCAGGGAACTTTTTGTGCTGTCCTTAAAGGTTAAAAATTATAAATTACAAACTGCACAACCACTAAAATTGCCATAAGGTACAGAGTGAAGAAAAAATAACCTAACTGTTGATAACTAAATAAAAAACAAAATAGTAAGACCGCTCCGGCTTTATTTATCTACTATTTTGCAACTGAAAAGCTCAAGTTTAACTTTTAAACAACCACCGAAATTTATTTAGACAACTCACCATGACTAATCAATGCCATGACGGATTATTACAAAATTGTATTGTTATTATAGTGTGATGTCAAATTACAAATAAACAACTCCCATTATTCAAATTTGATTGGTTACTGTCTATCACCTGTCTATTAATGATCCAATGTGATTGGATTTCCGTGTTGTTTGGATATTATTTTAGATGTCAGTTAATTCCACATTGTGTAAATTATGAATAAATGCAACAATAAATTTCATGTACATGCAGATGATACCATCAAAAACTACTATATTCAATATTCGCTGTTTTGCTAGGTACTTGGAAAAAAATTAAAAATAAAAATATTTTGTATAGGTACCTAAAACAGAAATATAGCAAAAAAATAAACTACATAAAATTTAAATATTCATATTTGCATATGATATTGAGGTATTTAATATCTACTATGTATAAAAAATAAATTAACCAAAGTTCAAAGTAAGCCCGAGAGGTCCAGTCCTAATCATTTAAGGGTTAAATACTTAGATAGGTAGTACACTTTCACTGGAGTTAAAATTTTCATCTACACAAAATACCTTCAGGTAAAAATATAAAAATCGACTTGTGCACACTTACATTACTTCAATAGAATAGAAGCTAGGTACAGAGGGCTTCGGATACATTATTCTTTTATGTTGTATCATTCGTGCAAGCATTCTTCTGTAGGAAAGTAATTTTAAAAACGTGGTGAGCATATTTATTTTTTAATCAAGAAAAGTGAGATTTTTGTGGGAATACTTAATAAAAGCATATTTAATTATTAAACCGTATCTGAACATTTTTAAAACTTTCCTTAACCATGATACAGCTCAGGAAACCACGTTGTTTTTTTGTTGAATTTTAATCATAATAGCAACTGTTGATTGCCAGATTAGTTGACAAGTATTGAAACCGAAGATAGTGTTTACTACATAATTACGATCGAACAATTGGAAAAATCTATATTGTTTGAATTAAGAGTGAATTAATAATAATTATATCTGTACATCTCTTATTAAGAAATTAGATTTGCGATAATTTTAATGCGATTCTATAATCAAGATAAGAAAAATCATTAAAATTGAATAGGTAATTTTCGAAACTAGCAGACATTGATAGAAAATTTAAATCAAGTGAAGCATTGAAAATAATAAATTAAATAGTAACAATTGCTATGAAAATTTGATGAAAATGCAATTTTTTAAGCAAAATCCTACCAAGTGGCTGTTTGATTGTAATATACCAACAAAACAAAATAATAAGGTATGTTAACTATTTTAATTGTAAATTTTGTTTCTTTTCAAATTGGGCCAACCAAGGATGGTTGGCTTTTATAAAAAAGTTTTTGAAATTTTCTTTCTCGCGGGTTGTTTAGTATTTTGAAATCAATAAGTATGTCGGAGATAATTCTGTACAAACATAATAACCGCGATACAAAAAAAAAGAATAATTAACTTTCTAAATATTATTTTTATACGGACATAGAATTATAAAATGAGATATGTATAGTAAACGATAAGAACGAACAGGATGCTCTATCTAAAAGTATCAAAAAACTAAAAAATTGAAGATAATAATATAATACATATTATAAATTTTATATGGTTGTATTTTAAAAGATACATATTTTATGACAAACTATTTAATTTTTAAGTATTGTTATTGAAAAACTAAATGTTTCAATATTAAAAATGTATTTTTATATTAAAAAAAAAATAAAATAGCATATTGCGTTCTATAATATATTTTATAATATTGTAACGAAAATTAAAACGTTTATTTAATTCTAAAGGGCTAATACAAAATATATACAGATACGGTTAATAACAATAAAATAATTACTACACTAAGATTAACACTAACACTAAATTACACTACAATTTATTTATCACTAAGTCTATATTTATTTAAACACTCGGTATATTGTTTATCACTTTACTATTTATTTACACTTTATTTATGTTAACACTTGCACGTTCGAACTAAAATTAATTCGTCACTAGAAATCGCTCTGCATTTATACCTAATGCAGCTTCTAGAAAATTCCATACAATTTTTATACACTTCTGTACGTTTCTAGTTTATAAGTTTAGCAATATTTGAATGACTAATTCTGTTATCATGCATGACTCATCATAAATGACGTCATACATTAGTCATCAAATATAACTAAACGTTCTTTCGTAACAATATATTCTATCAAAATTTTAATTCAATCTATTAAGTTGTTTTAAGCATAAATATTTTCTAGTGAAGTACATTTTTGTAATAACAATTTTTTGAAAGTAATAATTGCCCTAAATAGTAATACGCTTAAATTTTGGTTATCTTTTTATATTTATAGTTTATATTATATTACGATTTTTAGAAAAATTGTTGTGTAATAGAAATTTAAAAGTCTAACATTTATTTTTCTTTAATACATTTCCTGTTTTTCTTTTGGTTTTAAAAAACTTGGTAACCTTATATATGTATAATAATAATCAGTAGTTAGGGGCCGTCTATTAATTACGTAAGGGTTTAGAAGGGGAGGGAGGTATTGAAAATCTTACAAACTTTTACGGGGGGGGGGGTAGACATATTCCTTACGTAAGTTTAACTTAAAATATTTTTTTAATTAAATTTTTCTTTTTTTACGTTGGTAATCCTTTAATATACAGTTAAAAAATATTCAAAATTGTACCAATAAGCAATAATTAATTATTGTTATACAGTAGACGTCGCTTATTGCAATCACGGTTAATGTTATTATTCGGGTATTATTATCACTTTCGCGAAGAACGGTCGAACGAATATGACTACACGCGAAAAACATCGTTTATTATAATCAAAAATTTGGTTTATGTTATCAAGTATTTTTCTTAAAATTATTTTCTCTCACTGAAAATGGAGTTAGTTTGCAGTTTACAACCAGTTTTTTTAAAATTTTGTACACAAACCGGGGAACTACTCACACATATTCATTACCCAGATCTGACTCATGTCAGGTGTATTATATAGCAGAAAGTTGCTAGTATGCTGATAATGTACGTTTTAATTCAATTCTATTTTAAAATTTCATAATAACTGACAAAAAAATTTTTTTATAACATTTTTAGGGGTCGGGATTATAAACGACAAATAACTAATTTACAAATAAGTAAATTTACTTGCTAGATTGGGCATTATAAAGCACGAATGGTTTACTTACTTACAGTGGGCGCTAGTTGTGAACTTACACATAGCCGTTGATTGGTTGATACCATTCTTCAATCAACGCTATAACCATAAAATTTAAAAATTAGTTCTAACATGGTTCTAACGTAGACCAAGACATCTGGTATCAAAACGTCTAAACATAATAGGAAAGTAAATATTAAGTTAGTTATTTACTTGGTTACTTTAAAAACTTTAAAAAATTAAAAACTCAAAAATTTAGTTGTTCAATATTGACCGTCGTGACGTTGCCCGAAAGTCTCTCGTTTTCATGCAAGAATTTTTTTGTAGAATATACTCTATAATGCTGAATCTAGGACTGACTTTTATGAAATACCGTTAGGCACATCTATTTTTTCCCGCAGGTGCTGTTTATTGATTTGAAGAGTTTTCTCAAACAGATATATAATTATGTAGAACGTTTTTTTTATGCGTTGTGGAGGGGAAATCTTCATGGACACCACCTGAGGGTGGTAATGTTAGATTCTTACCGAGTAGAATCCTTTCACTAAGTAAGGACAACTACAGGAGCGTGGTATCCGTCGTTAGACATTATTTCGCCACTCCCGCAAATTTAAAGTATTGTACATCTTGTTTCCTATTTTTTTTTGCTTTTGAGGCTTTTTGCTTCTTGTGTCGAACCGATCGCGTCTGTTTCGGCGACACTTTCACTTTTTCCATCGTCTCTTTAAGCATGTGCGCAGCGACTTCTGTCTCTCGTTTATAATCTTTTTTCTTGAGCATATTTTCTTAGTGTGGGTGTAAAATCGTCTTCTTATCTCTTCTCGCCGCTTTCTTTTGGCTGAGGACTTTGTGTACGAACTGTTTGACCGTAGTTCAGTTCTCCGGGCTATGCAGCATTGTGAACATTACGTTGTCGGGTAAGTTATAAGTTCACGGTCAACTCCGCGATTGTTCTGACCTGGTTCTATCTCCAACACTAGAAAAGAGTGTGCTTGGCGGTGTCTTTGTTAGCCGAATTTGTAGATGTATATCCTGAAGCAGCTAAGGCCGGTGAACGCTTGTCTAAGATGAAAACTCATTTCATCGTGACCTCTGACAATCAAAGTCCGAATGTCGAGTATGAGCAGTCTTGTGCACGATTTGACCTCTGATCCCGCCTATCTGCGCTGTGACATGATGGTGATGTCTTTGGAATCTTTTTGTTTGAAGTTGCTTTTCGCTGTTTCTTCGGCCTGCAGGTTTGCTGATGGCATGCAAGCAAGAATCAATGCAGTCTCGCCGGACACAGTTCTGTAACCGTTGATAATATTAAGGCCGCGTGTCTTGAAACCCTCAGGCATTTCTGATCAGGGCTAGAACCGCTCATTTCCATATCGCGAGAAAAGATCTCCTTTTGACCCAGTTGTTGGGAACAACCAAGGTTCTGCTTCTATTAGTAGTTTTCAAGGCTTTCTGTGTTGCTCTCGGAACTCCATCTGGGCCGAAGGCTTTGTCTGCTGGAAACTGAACACGTCCTCTTCAAGTAGCTCTCTCGTGAATGTGGCCCAGTGTCGAAAGGTAGTCTTTAGATCGTGTGAGTTCAGAAGTAGCGCTTATTCTCTTTAGTTTGCTTCTCATAATTTTTTATGTCTTGTCCCAGGGGTTAGTTGAGGAGGTTTAGCAGTTCTTTCCAGTATCTTTTCTTGTTCTTCTTGATCTGTTCTGCAAGTTTTTTCTTAACTCGGCATTACTCAGGAACCCATCTTCACCTCCACTATGAAGGCTTTAAAAATTTTTCCTAGTCGATGTAGATAGTGGGTAGATAGTGTATTTTCAATGAGGTGTTTTGAGCCTCTACACTGAAGAAGACTAGCACTTTCCACTCAGTTACTCTTTGGAGGGTAGGTAGGGCGCCAGGGTGATATCAAGGATGGATTAATACTCCCCTTTTCGAAATATGGAGGCGATGTTGTCGTTGCACACATTGAATTGCGTGTATAACTTGGATGTTAGGTATTCTTTTATGTCTTATTTTGAATGCTGTGACGATATACTGGCACTTTTGGCAACTATCCTGATCACCTCTACCCATTCTCTTGTACCCAACATTTTCTCCTTTGCCTGTTGATCACAGTTGAGAAACTCAGTCTAGTATTTTCAATTCTATTTTGCAGCATCTTTACTAGGAGCTTCTAGAACAATTTGCCCAATTCCTCGAGAAGGAAAATCACCCGTACGAGTTAGTTTAAGACTTATCTCTTTTACTTTGGAGTATAAGCTTAAGTGTTG
This sequence comes from Cantharis rustica, assembly GCA_911387805.1. Taxonomy (NCBI): domain Eukaryota; kingdom Metazoa; phylum Arthropoda; class Insecta; order Coleoptera; family Cantharidae; genus Cantharis; species Cantharis rustica. Next base: position 51,337,409 of record OU426878.1, on the reverse strand, counting down.
ACTGGCGAGGTTCGTGGATGATATAGAAAGCCTAGGGTTTGTGTAGGGGTAGCCCAGAGTTTTGTTCCCACACGGCTCTGTTTACTTTTTGGTATTACTCTTTTCTAGTATTTTTTCTTGTTCACTTGCGTTTGATAAAACTTTTTTGATCTCTTCATCTCTGGTGGTCGGTTGTTTTTTTGTAAACTTACACTGAAATGTTCTGAGAGCTATGCCAGTATCCAATATGTGTTTATTGAGTTTTTTGATTACTCATCTTAAGTGGAGAGGGATTGTCCACATCAATACTGGAGAGAACGTTTATTTAAAAATGTAAATTAAATTAAATAAATAAATATCAAAATTTTCACCAATGGTGTATTATTGGTTGCCTACATCTACCGCATAGATTTAATCAATTTGATTGAGAAGAGTTTTAAGCTGCAATAAAATTTCAATATATTACTTTCAGTTTGTTAAAGCAGAAAGAAAAAATTTTGATTACCCATTATGGTGGAAATTTATAAAAGCAATCTGTTTTCATTTGAAAAGTATTTTATGACATTTTTATCAACCTATTATAACAACTTTAATCGAAACGATAGTTTTTATTGATTGGTAAACCATACATTTTGTTATAATCTTCTTTGAATGCTATAAAAATTATCTCTTGACCCCGCTTATCACTAGTAAAATAACAGACTACGTTTCATCCAGTTATAAATATCAATTAAAAAGATTACAATCAATATTGCTTTGTAACAATAGCATTCGAAACCTTATTATTTAATGTTGAATTAGTTTATATAAGCACATTACATACAACGTGTTAAGCGCTTGTGTGTATGGATCCATGATAATCTAATTTAATTTTCTCCATTTACTATGTTATCATTTTGTTGAAACATAATCTTAGAATATGAACTACTGGCAACATTTACTTTAAATGTGGTTTGTTCTTATTAAATCATAAGTGAGATTTTTATACTCAATTACGGTTGTGCATTTCAATAAAGTTTATGAGCCGTTATTGTGTCGATCCAAATTCTAGAATAGGAATATAAAAGCGGTTATTTTGATATGTTGGAGCATTGCAAACATACTAATATTTTTGTGCTAAGAGGTAACGAACCTAAAAAACATTATACTTTTCAGAAAATTGTATACACGGATCAACTACCGAAAGATTTGACCGAAGGCAACGCTATCTGCATTCGAGGATTCATCCTGCCCACTTGCATCAGGTAAATATTTCTTTTGAATTTTTTTGGTTATAAATTAATTTTTCCAAGATTTGCAGTCAACCTCATATGCGGAGCTACTCAACAGCACAGTCCAGACATTGGATTTCATTTGAATCCTCGCTTAGATAGAAATTACATTGTTCGCAATAGTCTTATTAGAGGAAATTGGGGCGACGAGGAAACCGCCTCTATTGTGAAATGTAATATAATACGCGGCGAAAAATTTGAAATTAATCTATTTATAGTATCCGACGAATTTTTTGTATTTATAAATGGAATACATTTTTGCGGGTATCGTTTTCGCGTACCGCTAAATTTACTCGAAACCATTGAAGTAGTCGGCGAGGTAGAAGTTCACGATGTAATTTATAAAAAATGGGCAGTTTATCCTGAACTTCCACAAGGGAATATTTCAATCAACGTGTCAAAGGACAAAGTTGAAGTCAATCGAGAAAATCAAATTGTAAGTAAATAACCAATTCTTTTCATTAGATTCAAACTTTCTTTTCTTTTCTGTAAATATGCAATTAAGAAATGCAAAAAAGGGTGTTAATATTGCAGCATGATTTGAATGTGGTAGCTTAATTTGCGTTAGCATTAGTGTCACGTCTTGGAGAGATAAAAAGAATTGTGTGAATTTGCTGAAATTTGCTAAAATTTGTCTCGGGTCGTAAAACAACAGGTCGTTGAATCTCGATGGTTGTTCTTTTTCAAAATCCTGAAGACTTATTTGCATGGATATAATGTATTATAGTTGATAGTAATTGTGATTGGTGTGAAGTTAAATTGAGTCACTTTAACGCTTTCAAATTGCAGAGTATTCCATGTTCGGCGCACTTACCACAGGGGTTTCAACTTGGATGGCAGCTGAATATCTACGGTCGTGTAAAACTTCTACCGCATTCATTTTACATAAATTTACAAGATGGTACTCAGCTGTGGCCTCATCCAATTATACCCATGCACTTAAATCCGAGATTTAGTAAGTTGATATCATTTTAATAATAGTTTGAATTTTGTTAGCTGAAACTTTATTAAGTTTCTTAAATTTATTGCTTCTGAGATATTACAATAATTCTTAAGTGTTTATTTTTATTATTAGATACCAATTCAGGAGAAAACATATTGGTTCGTAACGCATGGGTAGACGGACGATGGGGACCCGAAGAAAGAACTTCCGTTTTTCAATTTTCTCCCGGATCGTCGTTTAGCTTGGCAATTCGGCGTGCTATTGACCATTTCTCTGTATGGGTGGATGGACAATTAACTGGAGAATTTAAATTTAGGGCTCCCGTCGATAAGATTGATGTGGTTTATATTCATGGCGATGTTGTGATCAATCAGATTGTTCTCAACGAGGAATATGTAGATTATCAAAAACAATCTTAGCGCACTTTCTCAAATTTACCGTCTACATTTTTTCAATCGTTTGCACGAAAATTTACTCAAACAATAAAAAAAACATGATTTTGTTATCACATTGACCGAAACAACTGCCAAAAAGGATTTTTAAATCGACGTGATTCTGCATTTTTTATTCGCCATCAAAACATCTCTTATAAAATTTTACATTTTTATAATAAAAAAATACGTGAAAAACGTTTAAAAATCTTTTTAAACAATCGAGGTTCTCAAGTTTCAAAACATTGATTTTTGAATAAACCTTTTTATAAGATTTATGTAATTATTTGGAAATGTTGCCAAAGCATACATAATAAATTTTGTTTTGTTTGTAATAGCGCACTACTTGTGCTGAAAATCAAAAATAGTTCAAGCGGCTTTTCAAAATCGAGTGTATGTTAAAACATGAAAAGTTCAAGAGCTAAGTTAAGTTTCCTTTAGCAAAGAAAGTTAAATCAAAGTTCGAAGCTTGAAGCACAGGTTTTCAGTAAACTTGTAAATTAAGCACAAGCAAATTGTAAATCGTTAATATGTATATTCTAATTTATTAATTATTCTTTATAATCTTTAAAATATTTCTTCTTTTTAATAAACTTATTTAAAAAATTTACATCTTTTCTAATTTTAGAAAGGCAAAATAAGCTTTTGCAATTTTATATTTATTCGTCATTAATGTTATTTCATATCGAGCTAATATTCCGGATGAATTCCTCTCAACTTGTGAATGAGGCTGCAATAAGTACGTTTTCAATAACAACAAGTGAACTTAAGTGTGAAGTATGAATTTATAGAGGCATTTATGGAAAACATCCAATAAATTAAATTTGCTTAAGTACTGAATAGTTTTCTGGTAAATATTAGTAAATCTTAAAAGCTACTGCTAGCTTATGTTTTTTAATTTCGGGAAATAGCTGGATTATTTATAATTTTTTTGTCAAATTTGTGTAAATAATTGTTTGTTATAAATAAATGAGCACCAATTCCACCTGGGCAACTTTTCATTATGCATTTTGTACAACAAAGTATATTAATACAAGTTTGTTAAACTTAATGTTAATTGGGCTGTATGTACATTTCATACAATTTCATCTTGCATATGAATAGCAGTAGTGCTTATTTGTTGCTTTATTACTTACAGTGTGCACAAGAAATTGCATTTAAGAAATTATAACTAACTAAAACTTCGTTCGCTATCTTTTAGCTTCTAAACTATTCTGTAATTATTGCCGTAACAAAAAAATAATAACTGTAATAAGAAAATAGTATTTAAATTATTATTTTTTGTTGAATACTTTAAATACTTTAATTCAGAAAACCAGCATAGTATTGTCTTTTGCTGTAAAAAAATAATTAGGACACTATGGCAATAAAAAAATAAAAATAATTAATAATTACATTATAATTAGCGTGGTCTTTAATTAGGATCTGAACTAATTTTTAATTAGTCCCTCAATTCTGCTCCAAATAATTTTTAGACTGTTGTAAAAATTTCACCCTACTTACTTTCTTGCATTTAAATATCATAGTTTCTTTAGAAACTTTTAGTTTTTACGTTTTGGAAATCTCACGAAGAAATCTTAATTTTGTTGGGAAAACTTTACGAAATAGTTTTGACTGGCAGCTCTAAAGGCCCAGAGACATTCCATACAATTACTGGGATACTGGAAAGTATTCCATTCTCTGTCGGATCTTATATATTATAAAGAAATTAATAAAAGAATAAAAGTTTTTGTATGAATTTAGGTATTTTATTTGGGAACTTAATGTTTTTCCATAGAAAAATTCTCTCAGTTTACCGACTCCTGAGCACAATCTTTAGAAAAATAGACATATTATCTGCACCCTAAAAAAGTAATCCGTCTTGCAAATTTCAGGCTTCTGTGACTTACAGTGTAGCTTTGTTTAGCAAACAAACACAAACTTTCTGTTTTAATTACTGGAATTATTAAAATTACTAGATTACTAAAAAAGTTCCGGCCGCCCTGACCTTGGAGTTACCGATCGAGGTGGTTTTTACTGTGGGTAGCACTTACACTAATGATTTATAAACTTTTTTCTACATCCTTAAGTTTTATATTTTGTTCTTGCGTCTTTCAATTATAATTAAATATAACAATCATGATATTTTTAACTCGATCATTAAATTTTTTTAAACCGATTTTAAATCGGTCATTTTTAACCCGACCTCTTTTGATCAGACTGAAATTTTTATATCTTATACTCTTTTTTGAGTGTCATACCTTATGCAGTGCATAGATGATCAACTTGGTAGAAGCGAAGATGACAGACTAATTATTTATTAATGGAGTGCTTTTCTGTTGCCTTCTCCATAGCCTACAGATCGATATTGGGTTTTAGATCACAGCAAGTGCATTTGAAAAAATTCGAACCGCGGTCTCCCGCTTTCTAATTTGCCAGTGTAATCTTTATGCCATACTGCTGGCTATATTACCCCATTAAAAACGTTTTTGAGAATTTTTTAAAACTTACCCAACCAAAGAAAAGTTATGAATTAAAAAAAAATTAAGTTTTTTAATTAAGACCAATCGAAACTTTTTTCACATTATTCGTTTCTAAACGTACGTTTTAGAATAAAATACAAAACAATATTCTATAAAGTTTTTGAGTTTTTCGGAAAAATTCATTAACGTTTTCAAGTTCGCCATTTTTAATTTGTTATTTTTTAAAAAATCATTTTTAAGAATTAGATAAATTTCTTATTTATGGTTTTGTACAAAATTATGCTTTTGCAGTGAAAAATGCTGCATCTGGTTTTTGTTTTGTTTTTGAAAAAAACAAAACCATTACAGGAATTTAACAATTGCACAGTATGATACTTACTAGACATAGATGGTTGCATTTTTGTCAAAAATTTTTCTAATTTAGGAAATTATATAATTTATAAATTATAATAAAATTATTAAATTTATTACCATAGAAATAAAAATTGGCCCACTATGGGATTTACGGAATTAAACGCAGAATAAAGCAAAGTCAAACAACAAAAAATGACGAAAATTAATGGACTTTTCCGAAAAACTGAAAAAATTTATAGAACACTAGCTGGCTCGGCAGACGTTGTCCTACCCTGTAGTTCTGCCTTATAATACGCCATCTGTCAAAATAGCGCAATTTGTCAAAAGAGCGCTATCTGTTGGCTACCGAAATCATCTGCATACGAATTTTAATTCCTAATCATTTAATCATAATAAATCATACTCAGACTATTACAAACATTAAAATTTTTTTTTTATTTAAATCTGTCCTGCCGTCCAGCAGTAAAATAAATAAAAGTAACGAGCTATTCAAATTTGTAAAATCTTCTCAATCCAAAAACATCATCTTGCTTGGCTACATCCATTATTTATTTGTTAAACAATGAGACTCTTCAATAGTATTTTAAATTTAAAATTTTAATTGCAAATTTCTTATTGTTTTATCTTTGCTTTAATTTTTAATTTCAAACGTGGCTAATAAATGATAATGTTAAATTTTACCTTATGTGGTTTTGTTCTACACGTGCGACCCACAGTTGCTTGCCGGTCAAACAAATTTGTTGCGACGTACCTTCATGAACGACCAAAATTATCACAAAATCTTCAATTTTTCAATTTTTTTTTGCAGTCAAAAACAAAATTATAATTTTTCTTAATAATAATAATAATAATAATATAATAAAACACTTCTTATAATAAAATACACACTTCTCCGGTCGCTAAAGTTGGCGCAACGCCTTCTAGATTTCCCGAACACCTTTTCCCTTTTTTACCTTCAACCTTCCCTTCACCTTCTTATTTACAACTAAAATTTTTTGTACAGTGAATTTACAAATAAATAATTAACATTTACAAACAAAACAAACTTCAAAATAATTTACAAAATAAATAAAATATGATTCTTTATGTTTCAAAACACGACAATATATAATAAAGAAGATCACACGAAGAAAAATGTTGAAAAAAACGGTTTGATTACTTAGTCAGTTTTTGAAAAAGTTATGAGCGATTGAAAAAAACACCATTGTTTTAACAAATTCATAGCCTTACTTTGGTTGGGTAAAAATTTTGAAAAAATTTACAGAAACGTTTTTAGTAGAGTAGTATAACAAATAAAACATTTGAGCTAATTTAAAAGTAATCGATTTGGCGCTGAATGCTGCTGTAACATTAAATATATTACAAAATGCTATATTAAAAATTTCCTTCCAAGGGATTCAAATAACAAATTTTTAGGGTATGTATTATAGGCCGATACAGGAGGTATATGATAGACCATGATGCAGAGCAACCGGTCCATAACCCTACAGACTATTATCCCTATTCTTACTGGGTAAATTTATATATTGGTTTAGGTTAGAGATTTTGACTACCCCTGATATTTGGTAATTTCTGGTAATTTCTGTGGATTTTAAATTTGTTATATGATTTTTGAATTTAATTAGAATTTGTTGTAGGAAAGATTTGTAAATGTGAGGTTGGCAGAAAATAGAGCAGAGTGGCAGCTTTTTTTGCCAAAAATGGCTGCCGGAGTGGATGTTTAATTTTTGGCTCCGTAAGATTTTAATTGTTTTGTGTGGGAAGTTTTTTGCGATTGTAAAATTTTATTTTGAAATTGTGAATTTTTTTTTAATATTGTTATTCGAATTTTGATTAAAAGTATTTTTGGTCGACAGTTACCGTATACAAAATTTTTTTTATTTTGAGTTTTTGAATTTTTTTGGAGTGATTAAATTTGATTTTTTGGATGAGCGATTTTTGTTTGATTGAAGGTAATTTTAATTTTGGACTTCATAGTAATTTAATTGTAATATTTGGATTTATGAAATTACATTTAAAAGAGCGACGCGTGGATTAGAAGATAGTATAGATCACATTTGATTTGACAAATTAAAAGTTCTATTCTTGACCAAGTATGCATTTTAATATTTACAGTTTAAAATAATTTCGATTTCAAATTTATAAAATTTAATTATGTATTAATAAAATTTTGTTCTACAAACGTCGAACCTCCACCATTCAGTAAGCCCGACTGCTCCCGCATACCAGAGTTACCCCGAGCAAGTAACAGTGTTTTGGTAATTGAAAAATTTATAAAAATTTACTGCAATACATAATTAATGTCGTCTTTTGAAAGCGATTGTACATAAAAATTTTATATTTAATTTTATAAATGATTTTATAAAAATTTTACATTTGAATTTTATATTTTTATAAAACATTTATTTAAATATTTGTTAAAATAATAAGGTAAGCAATAGAGGTTGGAGGGTAGAGGCTTTTTACTAAAAATAGTCAAAATTTTGTGTTTACTGAATTTATTTGAAAATTTTGTAATTTGATTATGAAAAGTGATTTTCTTGATGAAAAAAAGTTTGATTGAGATTTTATAATTGGATTTGTATAATTTGAAATTTAATAAAATATTTAAAAATTTTTTTTGCAGGAACGACAAAATTGGTTGATAAGCCGACAGTTGTAAACCAGTATCGTAGTAATTTTAAACGTATTATAATTTAACGTTTATTTAACTTGTCCTTTTTAAACTTATTTAATATTAACTTTAACATTACCATTTTGCAAATTGCATTGTAACGAATATTTTTAAAATTAATTAAAAACATTATTTTTACATTACAATATTAAGAATAAGGAATTCTTATTCTTGTAGTAGTTGGTGCCATTAAATAATTCGCCACAATTTCAGCATAGTTTAGAGCAGTGGTCGGCAAACTGGGGCTCTTTACCTTTTTGAGTGTGACTCTTTCCGCTTTAGTAAAAAGTATCAAAAATGTCTTGCTTTGACAAACCAAAAATGTTACATTTTCTTTAAGAATAGGGCACCAAAAACATTTGGCTTTCAAAAGGAATTTCAATCGTTGCATTGTTGATATTCTACTCTCTTGACTAAAGAGTTTGCCGATCACTGGTCTAGAGAAAGAAGATCCTAGTAAATAAAAAATTTTCATAAGAAGTCTTACAAAAATAATAAAATTTAATTTTATGCGAATCTCGCGAGTATTGTAGTTACTTTTCGAAATAATTCTATGAGTCTCGAAACAATATTTCGAAAATATATTAAAGTTTTTAAACAACTTGTTTAAACAACTAAACAAATTATTAAAACAAATTTTTTTTCCTATATTTGTAGTAATTGTGTTATCTGCAGACACAGTTAGTTTAGATAGGGAATACTCTTCTCTTCAGTAATAGCCAAAATCATTGGTTCAAAGTTAAATTTTCAAACCGTTTAAATCGTTGTAGACTAGATCTATTCTCCATCCGATATAATTGATCTAGAATAATCTAAAATAACTCAGCTAAATTTCTAGACCACTAAGCTGTTAATCTAAGTTGAAAATCTAAGAACAGCCAAAATATTAGCGTGTAATATTCGAGTGAAAAATTTCTTAATCAATAACCAAAGAATTCTCTAATATTTTTGTAGTTATTCGTAAAAATAACTTTTGATTGAAATTTATACTATAATTTATTTATATAGATACATATTTCTGATAAATAAAATATGATGCACTGTAAGTATATTTATTTTTAATAAATTGTTAAAATTTATTATTATTTTTCTTCCAAGGGAAATGTGGTGTAGGCAGGAAGGCAGGAAATTAAAAAAATTGTTAGGGAATTTCAAGCGAAATATGGTGTAGATGATAGGAAATATGGATGAGATTTATTGGAATCATGGGATTTATGTGGAAATGTTCTAACATCTCTTTTCTCTGATTATTTAGATGTTTAAAGAAAGGAAAAAAAATGTGATGTACACATTTTTGCTTCGTGATTTACCTATCGTTTTTAATTATTTATTTACGTTATCTGTTTCATAACAATACATTTATTTCTAAAAAAATTTAATCTTACTTTTATTTAATTTTTTTTCATTATTATTCACCATTTATACTTCTTGATATTTTTTTGGAAGAAGAAATTTGTTGGAATCATGGGATTTATGTGGAAATGTTCTAATATCTCTTTTCTCTGATTATTTAGATGTTTAGAAAAAAGAAAAAAATGTGATGTACACATTTTTGCTTCGTGATTTACCTATCGTTTTTAATTATTTATTTACGTCATCTGTTCATAACAATACATTTATTTCTAAAAAAAATTAATCTTACTTTTATTTAATTTTTTTCATCATTATTCAACATTTATACTTCTTGATATTTGATCAGTAATAAATACGCACAGTAACTTTTATGTTCTAAAGAAGGTTTTTATCAGGAAGCAAACAGCGACGCTTTTAGAAAAAATATATTTATTTTTGTCTTATATAGCATTTAATGACTTTAAATGTAAGCAAATTAAAATGTTTTATTATGAGCTAATGTTTAACTTTTTACGACAGGCTTGTAGAATTTATCTACAAGCGATGTGCAGCGTAGCGGAGAAATTTTGACAAATTCAGACGAGCCGCAAAACGTAAAATGCTCCGAATAAAACATGCAATTGTTTTTTAAAATTTGAAAGTTTAGTTAAATTTCTTTTTTGAAAGTTAAAAATCTTGCACCCATCGTGCATATAAGTTTAAAAAACTGAAAATCCAACATAATTAAGGTAATAATGGTAAGAACGTGTGATGGCTAGACGGTCAAAAAAGCAGGCAATGTGTCTACCGTTCTTACCTTAATTATGTTGGATTTTCAGTTTCTTTTTTGGTTTAAATGCTTTTTTTTATACTACTATTTATAAAAAAGCTCATTTTTAGACAGTGCAGGATAAGATTATAGGATGGAAACTACAGTTCTATTCCTGATTGGGTTACTGAAAGACAAATTGCTATATTATTATAACAGTAATATTATAGAGATTTTACGGAGGGTATGACTCTAGGGATTACCTTTTCAAACTTGTAATTTTACTTTAAACTACTCAGGTTCTTACGTATAAACTTAATAATTTTCTTTCAGTTTGTTTTTATTTTTCGTTGTTTACTTACATTGTTAATCTTAAAATTTTCTTTTTAAATTTAATTTCACAAGTTAACGATATATATATTCTAGATAATAATATCAGTTATGCTAGTAATAATTAGTAAAGTAAGCGAACAGTTTACATTTGATACAGTTAAGAGAATTGTTAAGTTGTAAGGTGTTGAGGGTGGTTTTATTAGTTTGTGTTTGATTAACTACATCTAAGAGCTGTGAGCTGTGTGACGTCAATACGTTACATTTTCAATTATGCGTCATCCACGGATTTTCTCCTGTCGTCTGCAGCCAATGAATACAGATTAAACCTCTTCGACTCCTCAAGGCATCTATTTACCCTTGTTGCTTATTTACGCCCAACGCACGAAACTCGTTATGCCGGGAAACTTACTTTGTATACCCAAAACTAGAAGTTCATACATATTTTTATCAATAATTTTTCTTATTAAGAAATTTGCCAAGTACAAATTTTATTTTATATTTTGAAAGCTGCTTCCTTTTTAAATTAATTGTGAATTAAAATTTCCAATCTAATGTTTAACTAAATTTTAAACATTGCAAAAAAATTTAGACTAACGTAATAATCTCTGTAATTGACAATTCGAAATGTTTTACAGTCTGCATTTCTTAATTAAAATTTATTGCATTTATTAATAAAATATTAAAAAAGGTTTTTTTTACGTTTTCATACAAATAATTCCGTGATTGTATTTATTTATCTGCAATAGTTCTGCAAAACTAAATTTTTGAAAATATTTCAGTACAATTTCAGTGTACGTGGCATTAAAATTTAGAAGGATGGCGCAAACTCTAAGTTGAAAAATTTGAATTTTGAAAAACACCCGACTATTCAAATTTCTCTGATCAAATAATAAAATTAATTTATATAGAATTAAGTTCATTGCTTTGTGAAAATGTGAAAACTAGCATAGTTTTAAAATTTTAAAGTTATTATTAGATAATATTCAAAAGAAACTTCTAAAATAAGTGCTAATGTGTTTAATTTAAGTACGTTTAATATAACTTTGCCAAGGATGTCCACCGGAACTTTAATCTCTTTTAATGTTAAGAAATTGCAAAAAAAAAATAAAAAAATTTAACTTTCGTTCTAAGCCACGCGTCGCATCGCATTGACTTTAATGTGGTTTAATTAAATATATGGAACACTCCATATACACTTTCGTTAAGATACTCAAAATGTAAATGATGACATATAAAACTTATATTTGAATTATACAGTTGAACAGACTAAGTTCCTTTTTGGGTTAAATATGCTTCAAGCAATAATTCGTTCGTCAAGTTTTAATGAAAGTTATATAGTAGGTATACGTGGAATTGATTATGAAGCTTTCGGAGATTTTCACTAATTCATGGAATAAAACCACGACATATTAAGAATTTTCGCAATCGTGGTAGATACTTAAACCTACTTAAAAAATATATTTTCGCAAGTGCAGCTCTGCGTTTCTTTTTAAACAAGTCTCAATTCAACACTTGAAAATATAAAGAAAGTTTGAAACAGCAATAAATTTTTATCAAACTATGACAAAGAGTAGCTAACTTTAATTAAATGCATAATTTAACAAAATTGTGTAAGTTCGAATTGTTATTTATCCTGTAGCTACCACAAAATTACCAAAACGCAAATAACTTGTGCAGACCTTTTCAAATAACCACAACACGTTCGAAACTTTCCAAGTTACACAAATTCTCACAAATTTTATTAAAAATATTTTTAACAAGTTATCTAAAACCTTGCTAGTATTTCAAGAATATAAAGTATATTATTTGTAAAATGATAAGTAAAAAATCGTAGCAGAGTGTTAGAAGTTTGTTATATTATGTAAAGCTGCTAAGCTGATAGCTGAACTATTATAAACACATAGAAAAAAAATATCCAAATTCAAATTGAAATATTGAAAAAATAAGTTTAGAGCATGTGATTTGGTCAAAAGTCAATTCAGAATTAGGCAGAATCGATTGCGTCACTTATACTTCAGTGTGAGTGAGTTTGTGAAATTGCAAGACTTTGGAATTTGGCCTAAACGAGATAATTATATCTCAATAGAGCAAGTATCCATTATAACTTCAAAGGACATTCAGAAAATCGGGTTTATCCCGATATATTCGCTGATCGTAAAGTTCACTTGCAGTTCATTTGTTTGAATTTCAAATTCTAGTTCGTTCTTTAATTTCTAAAAATATAAAGATCTACTTCGTATCTTATATCACAATGTGCTATTTTATTTCATTCAAAATTTTTTTTAGCTGCATTAGTCGCTAAAGTATTTTAGAAAAGAACGAAAATTTAAATTTTTTAACGTCATTTGAAAGGACGCTATTATCAAATCTAGGACGCCAAGAGAAATTATTTATTATTAAATTTGTAGATAAAGAATTAAGGAGGAAAATGATGATTATGAGTAAAATTAAATTGTTCAGGACTGCGTTCAGAGTTTTCAAATATTTTTTTACATTAAATTTTTACCCAATATTAATAGTCTATTCGAAACTTTCTTCTGATACCTACTAAAACAGGATTCATAAAAAAATGTTATTACTAAACCCTCACAATTTTTTTCCTGTCTGTTCAAATTGTTTTTAAGTTTTAGCTCGATGGTGAAAAACTTTAACTACATGCCGAAATTAAAAATGTACATTCCTGAGCTTATATTTCAGAAATATTATATTTCGTTGTTATCCGATATCGGAATACTTAAAATAAAATTTTAAATAAAGCGATTTTTATGGCGGAAATGTTAAAAATATTTATTAGAAAAGATCTGGATAAATTTATTTTAGAAACTTCTCGATCAGGCTTTTTAATGTCTATTTATTTTCTATGTTTCGACTGCGTTTGTGGAAAATTTTTGTTTAAAGTAGTTTGTTATTGTTGCATTTGTGATTTCTGTAAAAATTTAATTTTAACACTTAATTATTTTATTTTATTTAAAAATTTGTATTTTCCGTGAAAATGTTTCAGACCAGTATTTATTAAAAATGGTGATGCAAGATAAGTCCGGATTTGTAAGTCATTCTAATTAATTTAATGGTAAAAGTGTAAAACTGAGAAAATATAAATAAATTTAATAACAAGCATATTTTTAATGAATTTTAGAACTAGCTTGATAAAAAAAGGATTGTAATTTTGATAAAAAGTTGATGAAAAAGAGAAACAGTAACTAATTCCTAGATGATCATGGAAGTAAAAAGAACAATAAGAGATTAATGTAACAAACAAAATTATAAATATTAAATAGGAATTTAGCTAAATCATAATGGAAATTTTTGAAATTATTGAAAGTTGCAAAATAAAAGATGTTTCTATGCTTCTGATTTAGTTTGTGATTTTATTTAAACTGTTGTGTAGTTTAAAAGTTAAGTAAATTTGCAATTATTTTATGTTCTTGAATTAGTAAAGTGAACAGTGTATGAAGTTTAGTAACAGGTAGGAAAATTTGGTTGGTTATAAAAAGTTAAGGTACTTTAAAAATGATTGATCATTGTTAAATAAAGCAATTGATAGCTACATCGAATATTGCAGAATTTATTTACTTATGATTATCAATGAGTAGATGCCTGTTTATAAGAAGTTTTGAGAAGTTACGAGTAAGTGACGGATTAGTGCGGTCTTTAGGTCGCACAACTTGCTTGATTTATTTTACATCTGATTGGTTTACTTTAAGTTACCACCCTAAAGAGATTGTGACGAGACAGTATTACTTTGTGTAATCAAGTTCCACACCATTCAAACCAACTAGCCACAGGCCCTCTGACCATCTGATTATAAAATATTAATAAAATTTACTTAAATAATTTAAAATTTAAATAGACGAGTAATATACATAATATTGAGTTTGTACTTCAGTTTTCGTAATACTTTTTTAACAAAAGTTTAAACCAATGATTTGCTTTTAATTTATGAAAAATTGGAATTGCAACTCTTAAGTCAGTCACCTCGTGTGACAATCATTTTTTAATTTATTTTTTGGGATTTTTTTATGGCGAACGATAAAAATATAGAGGTTTGAACTTTTTTCTATATATTTATTGACATTTGAACAGTAAGTCAGAATATTTTCAGACCAAAATTTTCATCACAATTACTCTAAAAATCAAGATTGTTTGTTGACAAGTTTGTCGACGGTCTCCATGATTCCGGCTTATTGGCTTATTTAAAATCAAAAAACCAAACGGCATTTCAATCTGTCTATAGCTATTAAATGAACTAGAATCATTCAAAAATATTTTTTGCGTCGCAAATTTTATCGTTTTAAATATTTAAGTTTTAAAATTGTAATCAAAATATTCAACTTTTACCTTGCAATGTGGCCTTGCAAGCGCACATGGGTTCCACATCTGCCGTCAGCTCGTCGGTTAAATAAATTTGTCTGTGAATTTTCACACAACGACAAAAATTATCACAAATTCTCTAAATGTTCTTTTATTACTTGCAGCACTAATTAAAACAAAGCTATCCTCAATTCCAATTAAATCATTTTTTATTATCAAATTAATCAAATAAATCAAAATTATAATTTTTTGTAAGCGGGAATAACAATCCTTCCGCTCGCAAATGTATACCGCATTTCTTGGACTTCAACGACTTAAGTCTCTTCTAACCGCTCCCACTCTTCACGTTGTCAACCTTAATTTTTCATTTAAAATTCTATGTACATTGTATTTACAAATTTGTAATCAACAATAACTAAAACAAACTTCAAAATAATAACCAATTCAAATAAATTAATGTTTCTTTACATTTCGAAACACGACAATACATAATATGTATGGTTGTCATGACACAATGACGTATATAAGAAACAGATATTTATAAGCAGTGCGGTAGCGCTGTAAGAACGGGCTGATCACCGGATTATCGTGTAGCAAAGCGCTGCCAACTGATTGATGTTGATGTTTGAAAGTTTCTAAAATTTCCAGTGATTATTTTAATTTTATATTTTTTAAATCTCGTATTATTTCTTATATCTTGATTTCAGATTCTTAATTTTTAAGTTTTTATTGTTAGCAAACTTTTTCTTGTATTTGAATTTTTTATTATTTATTTTATTTGCAAAATAACACAGTTCTTTTATTTTTATTAATTTCTCAGAATTATTTTCTCACTTTTGTAATAAAATTTTTTTAAATTTGTTTTGATTTTTATTATTTAAACTTATATATCTATTTCTTCATGTTAAGATTTGGTTACTATCAGTTAATCATTCCCACGATTTGAACTTTTTCCTATTGACTATTGGAAAAAATACAATTTTCTAAAGAACAAAAATTTTGTAGGAAGGCATTAGTTCTGCATTAAATTGTATTAAGCGAATGCAACAGTTTTGTAATCGCCCCGGTCTGCGATTGCTTGTTACAACGTTAAAATTTAGGGAAATTATTACGAAGTGAATAAATTAATAAACTAGACGTATATATGAGCGGGAACCAATTTTTAAAGGTGGGTAGGTGGGTATTCAATTGTTGACCGTCCCGAGGCTAATGTCATTCAATTATCTACCCTTGGCAAGTATCCCCATCTAGAGGAATATTTTTAATAGTGCAGCGTTTGTCGAAACGGTTTGGAGCAGCCGGAGCGGAAAAGACAGGAGCGGAGGGTCAATATTTGACAAATCCAATTACCTTAATCTCGGATCCACGCAAAAAGATTATTATTTCTCAAAAATCTAGAAGTAGAATTCTAGTAGAAATTTATGATCCATCACTTTTAGTGCACGACAGATTGATAATAACACTTAACCGCAATCTGAATGTACCTACATGCGTCGATCAAGAAAATTTTCGAGTCCCGGTATCCTTGTCCGACCGGTCTCAAGCGATATGACGAGTTTTACTAGTCCGAATAATGCAAGTTTTTTCGAAAACTAATGCTTAATTCTATAAAAGTTTTATTGCAACCTATCTATAAAAGTGTTCTCTTTCTTAAAATCAATAAAAAAAATTCAAATCGTGAGAACTATTGACTGACAGATCTCTGAGATTTGTATGAGATTCATGTAATTACTCTCATTTTTTGTTTTTGAATTGTTTTAATTTTTCTTCTATAGTTACAGAAATGTATTCTTTTTCTGTGTTAAAGTTTTTGATTATGCTGGATATACTCTAAAAATTACATTTAAAAAGTAATCATTAATTTATTTTGTGTCATCGGAGTAATCTGTTTTTAATTCTTTTATTTCTATTTTGTTATCGCTAATTTTGTTAATTGATTTTTTGATTTTTAAAGTTAGTTGATCTTTTACTTTGTCAATAGTTTAATTTAATTTTAGCCCTTGCTGCTGCTCTACTTTAATAAATTGTTAATTCATTTTTTACTTAGTTGATTTGGATTGTTTTTTATAGTGATTAAATTTTTAAGTTCTTTCATTTCTTCTTTGATTTTGGTTCTATTTCTGTTAGTTTTTATATTTGCTTTTTCTTTCATTACTTTCATTATTGTTATCAATTTTTCGAAGAATTTACTGTTTATTATTGTTATTTCCGCTTTTTTTGTACTTTTATTTTTTCATCTTCCGTGTTTATTACCACGGTATTTTTTTCAATTCCACTAAATGTTTTAAACTGTGATATTTGAATTGCACCTATAATAAAGTCTTCTTTTCTTTTCGGTTGATTTAATCACAGGGTTCAAGGTTGTTTCAATTTGAAAAATATCTAGTAGCAAAAACGTCTACTCGAGCTCGTAGAAAAACGCCTTCGTTCACGGGATGTCAATTAAATTGTATATTTCTTGATAGAAAATTTTCCAAATGGATTTTTCATTTTTTTTTCCAACTAACTTAGATTATAAATTTTGTTATTGTTTTTATAATTATTAAAGGAAAACTTTTATACTTGCAATAAATGTGCTCATCAAAATGATTGTATATTAAAAATCACATTGATCGTTTCAATTGTAAATATGTAAGTTACATTATTTATTGAAAACTGATTAATAGCAGAGTTTTCTACTAACTTTGATAAAACCCAAAAATGTATCTCTCATTTTTTTGGTAAACTTCTTAGCTAGAAATTTTTTATGTTTAATACTAATTACAATGAAACTGTCCCGAAAGAGCAATAATTGTTAATAACAGAAATATTGCTACAGAATTAACCAAAGAAATAAATTTTTTAAGTGTATATATTATGAATATATTGCTATACCCCCAGCATTTTATTTTTAATTAATTTTCAAAATCAAACTTTCTTCCTTAAATATTTCTTTAAATTTAATTTGTATTTGAATAAAATTTTAAAATTGGGCACGCTAAAAATTATTCGATACCGGTATACCCCAGTCCGGCTTATCAATCTAAATTTTATAGTTCCTATAACAAATTTTAATACAAAATAGAAACTTTTCTACCAAATCTTCAATTATGATTCTTAAATTTTGATCTCCATTACCATCTTTAATTAATCGACCAATGCTTCTGTTTTATTTTCACTTTCAAAATTATCAAAAAAAAATCTTTCAAAATCAACAAATCCAATTATAATAAATCTTCAATAAAAGACCTTGTCAAAAACAATCCTTCTTATATTTAAAAATTTTCACAAACTTATCAAAATTATTCAGACACAAAATTTACACGTCTATCACCTAGACTATTTTTGATAAAAAAAACCACGATAAAAATTTTCCTTTTACCAACTTTAATTTTTAAAGTTTTACCTCCCAAAATTCAAATCCAAATATTTCACAAAATTGAAAATCAAAATTAAAAAATTAATAATAAATTAACAGGGTAGGTAAAACTTTGGTTCGGAACATGACAATATACACTGTATTTCATTTAGCCACGTGACATTGTTTAGTTTAGTTCTTTAGTTTTATTTAGTAAGTCACATTCAGATTAAAGTAATTTTTTAAATCTCTAGGTTAATTTTTAATTTTTTCAATTTTGTTTGCTTACGACTGATGATCAAAAATAATTGTGAAATAGGGTCCTTTATATCGTATTACATAATTTTTATTTCAAACATTTTTATTGTAATTCTTAGTCAGTATTTAAAGATTTTGCCATTTTTATTTTTCGTGTTTATTCAAATATTCTAAGCCCAAACTTGTTAAATGTAATTTATTGCCGTTTTTATTGTTCTTTAAATATTATTTTACTAGTTAAAATTCATTATTCTAATATTATGTTGAGTTTGTTTATTTTAAAAATATTACTGTTTTCGTTAGCAATTTTTATGTAGATTTAGTTATCAAAGTAACTTTGATGAACTATTTTTGACCCCCAATTTTAAATTTTGGTGCCCAAGAGGCTAGAAGCGTAAGAAAAAAATTTAACAGTTAAAGTTGCGGAACCACTTTGTTAAAATGATAATTTGAATAACCATAAGAACAAAGTTAGCAAATAACAATAAATTATGTAACCATGTAGAAAGGTTTTTTTGGGATAATAAATCGATTTACCTGATTGATTCGCCACTTATTTCCTCGTAAAATGTTAATTGTATCAAAAAAAATTAATTGTACTTTAATTGTTTAACTACAATTTTTTGATAAAGTTAATAAATAACAAATTATATGCAAAAAACGAATAAAAAACATTAATTTCAAAACTTTCTTATTTATTTTTTCTAAATGCTGAAAATAGAGCTTTATAATAGCTCTAGATATAAATATGGAGCTAATGTATAGATTTTGATATATTACAGTGATGTATTTTAATTTTGAGTGCATCCAAAACACAAAACCACTCTAATAATAAAATTAAAATGTGATACCATTCAACACACTGTATCTTAGTATTTCGCCCATCATGCCAAAGATTTAATTTTAAATTATAAATTATTTCATGTAATTACCAAGTTTGACTTTAATCTTTATCAAATTTAATCTTCGTTACATAAATTATTAAATAAAACTACTCTACTATCTTTCACATTTTATTTCATATTTTCATGAAAATTTTCTAATTCCTCAAAACTTTTCAATAAATTTTTAAAATCAAAGAAAATACAAAATTTAAAAAGCTGTTGTACATTTTAAAATACACAGAGATATGTATCAAAATCATTAGGGTTCCTAAGAACCCAAATACTTGGTTCTATTTTTGTCGTGTAAAAAACAAAAAACGAAATCTCAAGGTGTTTTTCTTTCACATCCGGCACTTGCTGGTTATACAGAAACCATAGCGTACTGGTACGGAGTTAATAAAGGGTAACAATTAATAAAAATTTTTATAAAAATTTCATAACATAAAATAACAATAATTTATTAACACATAGTAAATATGATTTGCATGTGCAACATGCAAGAATTAAAACGATCGTGGTTAATGCATGAAAATAAAATAAAAAAATAATTCTAGTTACATTATAAACTTTGAAAGCGTGTCAAGATTTGTTATTAGAATTTGGAGTAGAAGCGCTTTGATATTATATGAAGTTCTTAGTAAGTTAGTAATGTGGTGTCATTAATAAAGATTGATGAATCTAACCGACGTTTGGTCCTAATTATATATTCATAAGAGCGCTTTAAGATACCACGTTATTGATAAATAATCAAAAGGTATCAACATATTTATTATACATTGATGGCGAAGTACTTAAGGACAAACGTTTGAAAACTGTTAGCTATAAAAGTTAATTAAAGCGTTACTTGATCCACATCATTCCATTAAAAACTCCTTTATCGCAAAGTATATACCTACTGAAAAAAGTTAAAAGCTCTTTACAAACTCTCTATACCCTTATGAAAGTCTGCAAGGAGGCTTTATAAAATTAAAGCAAACTTTATAAAGCTAATGCTTGAGACCCTAACTGATACTCAACTGTGATACAATTTAGCGTTTCAATTCCTCATAAGCGGATCATTGTAATATCTGAAATATATCTCGAGTAGAAGGAAAATGTGCGGCACATTTCATGAATTTGCTCTCTTGTTTTCATCTACTGCTGAAAACGGATTAAATAGAATTAGCAAAATTCACTCTTCATAGAATCGCAATAAAATAAGATTAGCTACTTAAAAACAGAAGCCATTTTAATCTTTCGCAAGCGGGTATTTGTAAATTAATTTTGTTAAAATTCTTCATAATTATCTACTAAAAATGTCCTAAAGTTACTTGGAAAACGTAATACGTTTTAATTTAATACAACCCACGTTTTAAGTAATTAGTGATTATTATTCGAAACCTGAGAGTGAATTACTTATTTGGTAAAATTTAATATCAAATTAGGTGTATTATTACATTTTGCAAAATAAGGAAGTATATCGGTTTTTATTATTAAATTTTCAAAAGAAAACGATACGAAGGAATTGATTGCCTTTGATCTTTCTTTAATCTCTATTTTATAGTTCGTGCCATAAATATGTTTCATTTCGAAACGTTTGCTGTTGGAAAATACTGTTATTATTTGCCAAACTTAATTTAATAAAATCCCTCGTTTCTTATTATTGACTTATTTTTCTCTTCTCATTTTTTCCTGTTTCGGCTACATTAACCTTTGTTGTTATTATCTTATAACAGTATATGGCTTTTTTATATTAATTTTACCTACGCTACAAATTAAATTTAAAATTTCGGCTTTGAAAATTTTTTAACTTATCAACTTTTATTTCAAAGTTCAACACGTACTCTATTTTTCCATTCAAATCTTGCTTTTCCGAAACTATTGCAAACTTAGGCCTCCAGAGATTAAATATTGCGCATTTGAACTTTCGGAACGATCAAAATTCACACACGAATATTTTTCAGTTTGATTTTTTGCTTCTTTTCTTTGAAACTTTAAATTGCACACGGAGAAATTTGAAAATGTTCCCATTAGGAATTTAAGCAAAAACTTTGCTTTTAAACCACGTAATTATTAAATTATACGCAACATTTTTATTAAAATTATAAATGCAAATAAGTAAAATTCTCCAACGTTTAAGTTTCCTTTGATGATACAACATTTACTCTTTTTAAGACTTTAACAACAAAAATAAATAAAGTTAATAAAACTTTTGCTAGATTCGAAGTACTAATATTAAAAGTTGCACTTTGAAATATGAAATTAATTTGGAAAAGTTCCCTCACAAAATATTTTATACCATCAACAATTCAAATTAGTAACAACTTTTGTATTACCTACCAATATTTACTACCTACGTTATTGTAATAAATATTTTTTATACTCCTGGGAGTAAAAGTACTAATTTTCGTTTGTAAGGACTAAAGGTGTTCCTAATCCCCGAAGAGATATTCCAAATTAATTTTTCTTTAGTTACCTACAAAATTTGCGCAATGCTGTCATCCAAGATATTTATTTGTTAATTACCTATATATTGCAATGATCTACTTTAAAAATTAGGATAGATTATTTAGGTTATAACTTTTAAAATTAACAATGCAATTTAGATAGGTACTAAAAAAAGGTACTCAATGTAGTATTTGTAAAATCATAATAATAATTCTTTAATTTAAAAATAAATTTTGTAGCAATAAAATTGAATTTTATGAATTTTTGTTAGCGAAGAGCTTAATATTAGCAATTAAAATATCTATGTATAGGTGTAAGCACGTAAAGAATCAGTGTTGTGAATAATTTATGAAAAGACTTTTCTCAGTAAAATATGGCAGTATATTCTATAAAGAATTGTTATTGTCAAAAATGGAATTTAATTCATAAACCGCAAAATGTTATACGAATTAGATGGCGTATAAATGCTAAAATGTTTTGTTGTGTGGTTGTGGACAAAAATTAATTTTACTTTTACAGCTTGTGATAAAATAAACCGCAAAAACCAAAATTAGAGTTATTTTTTGTATTATCGTGTTTTTGAGGAAGCCATTAGCATATTATTTAAAATCTAATCAAAAATCTCTTCCAGTCTCTCACATTACACGTCGTTTGTTAACCAACTTAAAATTCATTTAACGTAGTTTGGCAGTAATTTCATTTACACTTCCTTAACCTTGTTTATTTATCTCACTACTTAGTTTAATCATTGCATCTCTAAATAATTTTTTGCTCAAACTTTAACTACAAAATTAATTAAAATGTTTGACTTTTGATAGTTTTTGTTTCTGAAGTAATTTTTACATAATAATTTTTTTTATTTTACTTGAAAAACTTTCGTAATACAAAATTATGTAAAAACTGGATTGTTAGGTTTTATTTTAGTTTCCAATTTTTCTAGCAATAATAATAACGTTAATGATATTAAAAGTAGACTTTGTTCTTTTTGTATAACTTTCTCAATTACTCGGGTATAAGCCATTCCACCATCTTTCATAACTTGGTGGTAAATGTTGTATAAAATAACTTTGTACATTCTTTGAATTTTATATAAAATTATAACGAAGGTTTTTGGTATGTAATGAGGAATTTGATATTTTCAGTTAGTTGCGCAAATTGAAGCTAACTAAGTTTCTGTAATGTTATGTATTACTTTGTAATTATAATCTAAATTATTCATCTCACTTTAACTATAGTTTGGTGTAACATTTATTATTAGTTGCCGTCATCAATATTAACTAAAATTGTTAATTACTTATTAGTTGTGATTATAGTAAGTGCCTAAGAAAAACGCATACATAAAAACTATCAAAGTCTTGAATTTATATTCAAAGTTGAGCTGTATTATAACACACAGCAATTTCGCACACTAAACTTTTCGTGTGCAGTTTCAGTGAAGAAAATTGTCAATAATTTTAAATTTTTGATTTGAAAAATTAAAAAAAAATTTACTGAGCTACATAAGAAAAGAATTTAATTGTTAGCGCTTGTTTACAATGAACGTAAGGCGTAAGAACGCGTAAGGTTTAAATATTGCGCAACCGCTAGCTATCAAATGATAAAAAAATTAATTAATATTTATTAGTTAATTATTAATATTAATAAATTTAAATATATGTATTAATTGCATATATTAATTCACAACTATCTTAAATTGAAGGGAATTATTAATTTATACCAGAATGATAACAATTTAAGACCCCACAAACGCTAATTTTATTAGATTTTCAGCAAAAATTATATAACAAAGATACATAAAGTAGAAAGAATCATTCCAACTTAACAGAATCTAAGTTTGGATTTACAATGAACATAAGAATAGGCAATTTATTAGGCATAAGAAACATAAATGCGAATAAAAGCTTCATAAAATATTTTTTATTGTTTATATTTTTTAAATTTTTATTTATTATAAAAAATTTTAAGCTGCAGATATAGAATTTTGTTGTAAATATCAGAATTACTACAGCATTATTCAATTATTATTGATTATGCTTTCAATTGTATTTATATTTATTATTCATATCAAATTTTTTAGAAAAACCACAAAATGCACAAACATTTTTTAGAACTAAAATGTTTTAAGTTAACACAATTATGCTTATACGCTCATTGTGAATTCAGACTTAAGTATTAACGTAATCTTAACGTAAGAATTTTGTAGTAAGCTATAGATAAATTTGTATATTATATTGGTTAACAAAAATTTGTCTGACATAATTGGCGATTTCGATTAAGAAAAATCACGTGACCAAATATTCAAAATGGCCGCTTAAAGAGAGCAGTTCTATGTTTTGTCATCATAATGAAGGTTATTATATGGTGGTGTAGTTGTAGTGTGTAGTGTTGTAGTTTGTTTATTATATTTATTTGTGTTTAAATCATATCTAAATATGAATAAACAATTAACAATAAACATTATTTTGAAATTCTGTGGGAGTTCTAAGGTGAGAAACTTTTTTAAGGGTGAAGCTTTGGCAAACGCTATAAGCACATACTGTTGTGTGGAAAAACGCCTAGTGACGACGGATTCCATCATATTTATAGCTTAGTTTTACAAACTACAGCTTTGTCTGCATCCCTTCATGAGATATCAGGGAGATATCATATATGCATTTTAAAGGC
This sequence comes from Cantharis rustica, assembly GCA_911387805.1. Taxonomy (NCBI): domain Eukaryota; kingdom Metazoa; phylum Arthropoda; class Insecta; order Coleoptera; family Cantharidae; genus Cantharis; species Cantharis rustica. The sequence continues at coordinate 51,312,980 of OU426878.1, read as the reverse complement.
TTCTTTCCCATTTTAAAGCTTTTAATACACGATTTTCTGCTAACAATTACTTTCACCTCACCCAACTGATTTGTCCATTTTGCTTTGAATTTCCTTTTCTTGGAAAACTTGTGGAAATTAAGGTCAGAATTCTTACTAGCGCTAGAATTACATTCGCGAACACAACAAAACGCTCTTGATTTTGATTTACCTGTATTCATTTTGTCGTTTGCCTAATAACAAATTAATTTTGAGGCAAATTTTCAAATACAAGCACTTAGAAGCAATATCTAACGTTAATACCGATAGTAAACATGCACGAAATGCATGTTTACTTATATAACAAGTGCCCGTTTTAGCAAATTAACATTTCTGCCGGCAGACGTCGCTTCACTTATCTGTAATCGCGAATTATGTGATTAATTTTATTAACATGTAATATTTATGACAAAATTAAAATTTTACAAATTAAATTAAAAATTCTTTTTAATTAATTTCATAACTTGTACATATTAGAATTCAAAATTCGAAAATTAATGTTTGAACAGGGTGTAACAAACTGTATTCATTCAATTACATAGTTTTTGTCTTAATAAATATATGTAAGTTATAAAATTGAATTAAGAATAAATAAATAAATTTGAATCTTATTATAAATATCATAATTTTGTACTATATTATAATATCTTACGTTTTTCATATTTCTGTTGTTAAGCGTTGATAATTTTAACTTTTGAAAAAATATATCAAGTATTTTTGCTTATTATATTTAACAATATAAGAATGATTTTAAAATGTTATTGAAAAATTATTTTCAAAACGCTTTTCTTGCAGGTTTTTTTCTTCCAAACCTTTATTAATTTTCATAAAGTTATATTGTTCTAACAAAAAATAATGCTCTTATTATGTATTGGATACATATTAAATTTCATTATTTCCAAATACTTTGCAATATAAAGCAGATGGCTTCTATACATTTTAATTGTACATTTTTAATCAAAAATAAAGTAATAATATTTTTACTTTCTTGTAAACAATATAAAAAATGTACTTTAATAACTTTTGTCAATCAAACGTTAAATTTAAGGTAATGTCGATTATATTTCCTAATGTGGTGTTTATTTACATTTAAAAAAAGAGTTAAATGTAGCTGCTAATATACTTTTTGTGGTTCGTCTGTAATTATGTAAACCTATAAATGTCCTACAAAATTCAAATATAATAATAATTATAGTATGTACATCAAAATCCAATCTGATTTTTTTTAATTTGCATTGTATAATACTAAGCATAGGTTATTTTTAATAAAGACAAAAAATTCTATTCTATTCTTAAAAAATTACCTACAAAGCAATATTTTTATATATTATATTGTAATGATTAAAAAAAATATTTCCAATTACTTTTCTTTATCTTCGTTACAATAAATTTGTAACATTTGTTGCTATTAAATTTTCCAATTTGATAACGTTAAAATTTCAGATACGATACCTATCTGAAGCTGTCCGGCTTATCAACCAAGTTCGTCGTTTTTCACGAATTTCAATTATTTACCCCAACCAAAGAACCGATTACTCCAAAAATACTTTCAATTCACAAATTATAAACTTATATGCAGCGGATTTATAAAATCAAACGTCCGCTGCGTCGACAATTTTTAACAAAAACCTTTTCAATCAATCTCTCATAAAAAAAAGATATTTAATTTTATAAACTTATAAGCTTTTAGCAAACTAATCCCCCTACTCTTCCATCTGTACTGCCGAACTTCTCATTCCAACAAAATATTCAAAAATCTAATAAAAAATTTCAAAATTAAATAAATATTAAATTTCTCTCACAAATCATATTCGAAACACGATATTATGTATTGTTGTGTCCACATCAAGTGATAAGAGGTGGGTTGAGTATTTTAGAGATAAAACATTAACTTTGCAACCTGAAGAACAATAAAGACAGGACTTTACGTTTGCACTCTTAAGTTACATTCATTGATGCGCAATGTTATGCAATGCTAAGATACTTTGTTTAGTTTAAGTTGTTATTTTATTCGTATTTTATTTTTAATTGTTTAAAATTTATTTGTATTTTTATTTTTAATTGTTTGAAATCAGTAACATTAACAGTAACATTGATTTTCTTGAATTAAAATAAATCTCAAATCTAAATTAAATTTGAAAAAAGAGAATCATGGGAGAACCAATGAAAAGGATTAGCAGCAAAAAACGCTGAGAATAGAATAATAAACAAATGGACATAGAGTTACTCAACCCATTTAAGCGCGGTCGAAAGCAGTCGTGTCGAATTAAATTAATTAAGCGAGAAAGTTTGTGCAGAAGTTGAATTGTTTGAGAAGTTTGCCCAATAGGCTAAGAGTCACTCGTTTAAATAAAGTAAGAGCTCTGCGTTTATAATATTTTGATTCAGAGGCAGTCCAGTAAAGTAAGAGTCTACGATAAAGACAAGATTGGCGAAGAAAAAATCCCATGCAAAGAGAGTTAATTTGTTCTTCAAACACATGCTGGCTTGCAAGTTGCGTGAGTTCTTTTTTTGTTATTGTTGTTTATTACTCAGGTTACAAAATAAATATAATTTTATATAGTCAATTGTTTTATTGTCTTTCTTGGTAACTATTTCTTTCGAGGAATCATACGACCCATATAAGCAAAAAAGTAAATTAAGTAGTGAACCACTGCAGTATATTGTTGGGTTACCAAGGTAACGACCAAGAACAATTTTGTTTTAACTCTAAATTTAAAATTTTATTGTAAAGAATATTTTTGTAAAAATTAAGGTTGGTAATAAAGTTTGCGGAAAAGCGGTTTTTGTCAAAAGTGGCCGACGAAGCCAACCTGTAATTTGTGAGTTCGTTGAATTTGAGTTTAAGTTTTGATTTAGTAATTTGCTCATTTTTTAAATATAAGTGATTTTTAGACTTTTATATAAAGTATAGAAAGAAGCCTTATTATGATTTTCTCTCCTTACTGAGTACGGAATGTGGAGAGCTGATTATTTTGGGTGATTGGAATATTAATTTTCTTATCCCATCGCCTCAGCTGGGGCGATTTGAGGAAATTCTCGATTTGTTTGGACTTCGTCAGGTTATAGCGAAACCCACTCGTGTCACCTCGACTTGTAGCACGCTACTTGATGTTGTTTGTATTAGCAGGCATCGGGTTTCCCCACGGAGCGGCGTGATCGATTTGCTTGCATCCAACACACTTCATGGTGTATTGTTATTTGGATTTGCGTGCCCCGTCAGCTGGACCTAGTGTTTTCACTTACCGCGATTTTCTAAACTTTGACCATGATGCCTTTTCTGCTGACGCAGCTCGGCTACCGTGAGATGTTGTTGATGAGTTTCATCACTGCGATTCACGGGTGGAATGCTTAAATACTTTTATTCTAGCACTTTTTGACGTGCATGCTCCGGTTCGGACCAGGGTTCTCAGGGAAGGAGACAGGCCATGAATCACATGGACGATCAGACAGGTGGCTAAGTTAAAGGCGTCGGCGTACAATAAATACAAACATTCGCGATCTGCATTAGATTTTGAGTGCTATCGGGATCTCAGGAATTACTTGTCGGGCGCGGTTAAAATGGAAAAGACAAGCTATATTAAATATCAGCTTTCTGTAAATCGCTCAAATCCCAAAAAACTATGGCGATACCTGTCATCTTGTAGCGTACATGCTCGCCCTAATAGTCAGATTTCTAGACATCTATGTGAGGATCCTGACTATATAAATTACTATTTTCTCAGCTCTGTACCGAATGTTTCTGGTCAGGTACAGTTGGATTTCGACGACGCTTTGTTTTCCGGAGTTGGATCACTCTCTATTCCGAGGGCTACGCCTGCGGCATTGTATGAGATTGTCGCGACTCTGCGCTCCGATGCCGTTGGGCTGGATGGCATTAGTCTTCGGATGCTGAGGCTCGTTCTTTCGTTCTGCAGTGAGGTGCTCTGCAACATTCTTAATTTCTCTATTGAAACAGGTGAGGTGCCAGTCATTTGGAAGATGTCACGTGTGAGACCTCTTTCCAAAGTTCCGTTAGCTTTAGAGCCTGCCCATCTTCGTCCGATTAGTATATTGTCACCATTTGCAAAAATTGTTGAGTCGTTTATCAAAAATGCGTTGGACGATCATTTGGCACTTTACAAAGTTCTGTCGCCGTCGCAGTCTGGTTTTAGGCCCCACCACAGTACTGTGACCTCCTTGTTGAAGCTCACATCGGATGTTACATCAGCAACCGATCATTCCGAGGTAACTTTATTGGTTCTTCTCGATTATTCCAAGGCTTTCAATTCCGTTTTGCACCAGTGCCTTTTGGCTAAGCTTCGTTACTATGGATGCAATGAGTCACTGTGCAACTGGTTCGCGAGTTACCTGCGTGATATGTCTTAGGTGGTTGATTTTTCTGGGAATGTATCTCAGCCATTAGTGGTTTTTCGGGGTTTCCACAAGGAAGTATCCTTGCCCCGCTATTGTTTATAGTATACACATCTGATACTGATGTGCTGAGTCCTGCCCTGTGCATACGTAGTGATATAGTTGCGGTTTATTTTTCAAATTTGAGACGATAAAAGAGAAAATCTAAGATTTTAAGTGACAGAAACGAACAAAGGAGGTCAAAGATCCGTATACAAGATTGGAGAAGAGACCGGAGCACTGTTTGTACTCGATTGAAACTTGAAATTTTATTGAATTTGCAGGTTAACCACGTTTGTTATTTTTAGATGGTGCCAACCTCTAGTAAACAGGGAAATTGTCACATCGCACTGAAGAGAAACCAAACACAAGAAAAGGAAACCTTAAAGAAATAAATATAACATAGGTTCCTCCGAAGCGTTGAGCTGGGTGCTTGTGCTATACGCGAATAGAAATTAAGACGTGTGGAAAGTGTAAGGAAGAGAATAAAACAGAAATTATCAACACACATCACATCGAAGAGAAACCTGACAAGAACGACTACAGATGAAAAAGAAAGAAGAGGCAAGGTCGAGGTCAAACTCATACACATCCGTTAAAGACTACATTAAAAGAAGAAGAGAAGAAGAAATAGCTGACGAGCAGACAAACGTGTTTCAGAAAAGTAAAAAAACCATTAAGTCACCGGTAAAGGAAACCGCTAACATAACGCAAGAACGTTTGAAGGAACAAAACGAGATGGATGAACTAAAGAACATGATAATGAACCTTACAGGGGTGGTAAACAGAGGCTTCCAGGAAACCAACCAAGAAATAAAGAACAACAGTAAGGAAGTCAAGATTATAAAGGATAAACTGGATGTACTCGAAATAAAATGGAATGAGGAAAGACAAGAATTGAAAAAAGAAATCGAAGAACTTGCGAAAGCGAAAGAAGAGCAAGAAAACAGAATAGAGAAACTTGAAACCCAAATAGAAAGAAATGAAAAAGAGAGAAAGATGTGTAACATAGTCATTAAGAATTTCCCGAATAGTGGACCAATTACATGTAGCAAGGTCGAAGAATTCCTAAATAGAGAAATACAAACACAAGTAAACGTGATAGACGCTTTCAAAGTGGGAAGAATGGAGGAAAACCGAGTAGTCGTGGTAAAACTGAGAACCTACACGCAGAAAATGATGGTAATCGATAATAAGAGCAAACTAAAAGGTACCAAAACATACATAGAAAGCGACATGACAGCTCTCAAGAGATAACTACAAAACAAAGTATGGAGTGTGGCTAAGGAAGCAATTAAAAACGGAGAAAAAGTAAAGGTTGGCTACCAGAGGATGTACAAACAGGATAAAATATATGCATGGGATAAGAAGGAAAGATGCTTGAAACTAAGAGACGACATAGGTGGTAATCGGAAACCAACAATGGCTACAAGAGACCCAGCAAAAAACTAACAAAACGGATTGGAGTGGATGGAACGTCTCAGCCTGAAACTCCATGCATAGCTACAGAGACGAAGAAGACAGTAACGCGATTAAAAAGGACAACCGAAATGGACACCAGAATGTTAACAAGAAAAAGAAAGCAAAACACAATAAGAGTAGGCACATGGAACATCAGAACGCTGCTGAGACCTGGGAAAGTAACAGAAATTGAACAAGAACTGAAGAGATACAGAGTAGACATAGCGGCATTACAAGAACTGAGATGGAAAGGTGAGGGTGAAATAAAACGGAAAAACTGCACTGTGTTTTACTCAGGTGAACTAAATCAAGGAAGACATGGCACCGGTTTTATGGTGATGGGAAAAATGGTAAATAGAGTAATGAATTTCAAGGCTGTGAACGGAAGACTAGCATACCTAAGAATAAAAGCAAAAACGAACTTATCAATTGTAAATATATATGCCCATACGGAAGATAGTAGCGAAAAAGAAAAAGATGACTTTTACGAAGAGATAGAAACGTTTTGTGAAAGCGTGCCTAAGCAAGACATGTTGATAATCCTGGGAGATTTCAATGCAAAAATTGGTAAGGAAGACCACATAAGTCTGATTGCAGGGAAATACACTTTACATGATGAAACAAGTGCAAATGGTGACAGACTATGCAATCTAGCTGAAACAACTAACACAGTGATAATCAGTACCAAGTTTGAACATAAGAGACTTCACAAAGTAACATGGGTATGGCCGGGCGGAAGCAACGAAGATGGAAACCAGATAGACCATGTGCTGGTATCAAAAAAGATGGAAAACATGATAATGGACACAAGAACGTACAGAGGTGCAAACGCAGACTCTGACCATTACCTGGTAATAACGAAAATAAAGCAAAAAGCAACAAGCTATGACAGAACAAAAACCAGAACACAAAAAGTAGCAATTGAAAAACTTGAGAACAGAGAAGTCAGGAAACGGTACGAAGATAGAGTAAAAGAAAAACTTATCAAAAGCGAAAAAGTTAGCAGCCTAGATCAAGAAATGAACAATATTACACTCTGTATACACGAAAGCGCAAAAGAAACAATAGGATACAGAAAAGAGAAGAGAGACAAAGGATGGTTCGATGAAGAATGCGTCGTATACAATAAAGTCAAAACAGAAAGAAGAGCAAAATGGTTAAGAACAGGAAGACAGGAAGACTTGATAAAATACAGAGATGGTATAAAAGAAGCCAACATTATATATAAACAGAAGAAAAACACATGGATCATGGAGAAAATGGAAGAAATAGAAATGACCAACAAATTCAACAACGCAAGAATTTTTTATCAACTGTTAAGAAACCAAAAACCGAGACATATAGTAAAACGAAGAGGACTAATAGGTGAGGAAGGAAAAACAGAATATGATCAGTCAAAGATTAAACAAATATGGAAGAAACACTTTCACAAATTACTAAATGCGAGACAAGAGTACCAACAAGAAAACATAGAAAATATAAATGACAACAGTCAAGAAATAATAGCTCCAACATCTGATGAAATAATAGCAGTAATCCAGAAGATGAAGAATAACAAGGCACCTGGAGGAGACGAAATATACGTGGAACTCTTAAAGTATGGAGGTGAAGAATTATGCGAGAGGTTGTGCAAACTGATACAGCAGGTATGGAGAGAGGAAAAAATGCCCAAAATTTCCTCTGAAAAAGAAAGGCGCAGCAGAGGAATGTAAGAACTACAGAGGCATAACATTACTAAACTCATCCTACAAGGTGCTGTCCACATTGATTTATAGAAGAGTGAAAGAATATACCAAACAAGTGGTGGGACCATATCAATTCGGATTCAGGGAAGGAAAGTCCACGGTAGATGCAATACACATACTAAAAAGAATTATGGAAAAGTCAAATGAGCACAACATAGAAATCCATATGCTGTTCGTGGACTTTCAGCAGGCGTTTGATAAGGTCAACAGAGAAAAACTGTATGAAGCGATGAAAGAGATGAAAATACCAAATAAATTGATACGACTGATAAAAATGACCCTAGATAACACCATGGCATGCGTTAGAACCGAAGAAGGCACAACAGAACATTTCATGATCAACAGCGGTGTAAGACAAGGGGATGCTTTGTCAGCGACACTTTTCAATATGGTAGTGGAAAAGATCGTGAGAGAAATGGACCTAAATGGAACGATAGCCACAAGAGAGTGGCTACCACCACAGATCTTAGCCTATGCAGACGACATGGTAATAATAGCGAGGTCCCGTAAAAGAATGGAAGAGATGTTTGCGAAAATGGAAGAGAAAGCAAGAGAAATGGGACTGCTGGTAAATCAAGAAAAAACCAAATACATGAAATGCGACAAGGATGTCTTGCCTGGCCAAACAGAGATTAAAATAAGCAACCACTGCTTTGAAGAAGTAAAAAGCTTCAACTATTTGGGGATACTTGTAAACAAGTATGGCAACAGACAAGAAGAATTAAGAAAACGAGTACAATCTGGTAACAGAGCGTACTACGCTAACAAGGCAGTGCTATCAGATAAAAAACTGAAAAAAGAGACAAAGATCAAGATCTATAAAACGCTGGTTAGACTGGTGGTCACATATGCAGCAGAGACAATGTGCTTTTCACAGAGGGAAAATGAACGGCTAAGAGTATTTGAGAGAAGAATCCTACGTAAGATATTGGGATCAAAAAAAGACAACGGCGTATGTAGAGCAATGATGAACCACGAGATAGAAGAGGAGATGCAAGGAGAAGATCTGGTAAAATACATCAAGTCGCAAAGAATAAGGTGGCTGGGACACATTATGAGAAGAAGTGAGGACAATATAGTGAGAAAAATAACAATGTGGAAACCAAATGAAGACAGAGCAAGAGGAAGACCAAAAATAAGATGGTGGGACCAGGTGACAGATGACCTGAGAGCGATGGAGGTTGAAGAGTGGCGGACGAAGGTACGGGACAGACTAAGTTGGAGGGAAATTGTCACAGAGGCAGCGAGACATGCAAAATTATAAGGAAGATAGAATAGATAGAAAAAAGAGAAAAGTGAGCAATGTTTAATGGGGGCTAATCCTCCCCTTCAAACGGATTTGGAAATCCCAAGCGGGATAGCAATATTCAACAGAATGTAAATGCTATAAATAAAATAAATAAATACACATCTGATCTCGAGAAAGCAGTGGATCCAGACTGCTCTTTGGATCTGTATGCGGACGATTCCCGAATACGTATATCCTGTCCTTCCTCGGACTTGGATGCTGCAATAACTCGGTTAAATCGTAACCTTGAATCACTGCGTGTGTGGTCCTTAGTAAATGGTCTGACATTGAATCCGGCGAAGTCGGAACTAATCATTTTGGGTAGTCCCTTGCTGGTACGTAGAGCGCTCGATGGCTCAACTCTTCGAGTGAGGATCGGTGATGGGATTGTGAGGATGGTCGACTCTGCACGTAGCCTGATTTTTGTTCTGGATGGAGAACTTAATTTTCGTCTACATGTTAACCGCAAGATGATGGGATGTTACTATAAGCTGAGATCACTGTACCAATTTAAGACCATATTGCCTGCTCATGTGAAGTGGTCGATTGTCAGCAGCACAGTTTTGTCCAACATCGAATATGGTTCAGCGGTCTATTACGATTTCCTAACTCAGGAGTACAAACGCAAGCTGCAGCTTCTGCAGAATTCATGCCTACGTTATTCATTAAACATATGCAGGTATGATCACATTACACCATATTATCGTGATCTGCATGTCCTGAAAATTGACCAGCGCTTTCTGTTACTTGCTGGAATTCTTCTCTTTAAAATATTCAGAAGTGGTGAATCGACACATTTTCGAGATATGATTATGCCCCGCTCTATTTTTCATTCCCGGACTCTGCGTAATCTGGGAAATTTTGACTTTCCTTCTCATTCTACAGCCAAGTTTGAGCACTGCTTTGCATGTTGGGCACCGAGACTTGTGGAAAGGCATCCACGACTATTATTGAAATCTCCGAGTTTGACAGCTTTCCGCCGTGGTTTAACCGACGCACTGCAATTGGAGCAGTAGGTACCATGCGATTTGAATTTTGTGACATTTGTTATGCGTTATATATCGGTGTAAATAATACATTGTTAAAAGGGGTGATTTGAAAATCTAACTTGTTAGAAATCATCCTTTTAAGAAACCTTTTTTTTGTAAAGTAGCTCTCTTAATAAATGCCTATTATTATTTATTTTTTATTTTAAAGCTCACATTCATACACTGTGGAGTGACTATAGAGTGGGGGATTTAGTTCCAACCATTCTATACTTTACATTATGTGTTGCATATTTTTTAACTATTATTAGATACATTTATTATAATTTAGAGAAAAAAAAATTAAATATTTTAAAATTTGTTTAGTTATGTTACAGCATTTAAAAATTTTCTAACAATGTGGCATGTTTCTAAAATTACTGCCTTTTGCATTTCCGGGAATACTTTTGAAGAGAGATCTAAATGGGACAGATGGATTTTAAATTTTGAAGATACTATACCAGTAGCCGATATTACTATTGGTATTATAAAAATTTTTGTTAAACCCCATACACTCATCATTTCCATCCCTAGTGCCTCGTATCTGCGAATTTTTTCTTTTTCTGTAGTTAACACATTTTTTGACAAAGGCACAGCAACGTCAATGATGATCGCATTTCGGTCTCGTTGATTGATCAAAACAATGTCAGGTCTATTATGACTAACTTCCCTGTCTGTTAGTATTAACCTGTCCCAGTATAAAAGAAAAGATTCATTTTCAAGAACAGGTTCAGGAATATAGTCATAATAGGGTTTAAAATTGTCTAACAAACCAACTTTTTTTGCAAGTTGTTGGTGCAATATTTTGCATACTTGATTATGTCTTCGGAGGTAGTCAGTAGGAGCCAAGTACGAGCAACCAGCTATCACGTGTTCTATTGTTTCGTTGGGGACGTTACATTTCCGACAATGATCTTCAACCTCCAGGTTCATGATGTGCTTTTTATAATTATTGGTTGCAATAACTCCGTCTTGAATAGCACACATAAATCCTTCGGTTTCTAGATATAATAATCCTCTCTTAAGCCATTCTACTGACAAATCCTTATCAATTCCATCTTCAATATTATTATTATTATTATTATAAGGTGGACAGTGCGTGACGACAAAGTAAGAAATTTATAAAAGTTAAAAGTAGTTTTAAAAATTTAAAATTTATGCTAACAAAGATTTTAAAAATTTATTTAAAAATTGATTATATCTAATTTTTTGGTAAAATAATTTTTTAAAGGAACGACAAAATTGATGATAAGAGGACACCTGTATGCCGGTATCGTATAAATTTTAGCATTATCATTTTATATATACGATTTATTTTGAAACAAAATTTTAAGTTGGAAACTTAATTTCAAATTATTTGAAAGTGGAAAAATTTAGATTTATAAAATTACACTTACAAAAAAAGCACAACGTGTGGTTTAAAACATAGAGCATTGGATTGTTAACTTAAAATTGTACGTTTGATCTTTGAGCAAATATAAAATTTTTAAAGTTACAAATAAGTTGATTGAACATTATTGAAATCAGATTTTGGTATTATTTTGTTGAAGAAGTCAAGCAAAAAATCATAATTCACGAACCAGAGCATTAACGTCATTAATTAATAGCTAGTCACCGGTCTTTGGCCGGTTACTATAACGTAATTGACCAAAAAGGATTGGACAATAATATCATAAAATAAATACTATAAGCAACAGAAATTATACAAAAATCTTGAGATTTATGACGTAATTTGACTTAATTCTAGACAAACTACATAATAATAGTTTGTCGCGATATAAAGTCCCGCATATTACAACATCGAGATCTACTCCCTTCCTAGTAGCACACTTTGCCGAGTAGGACTAATCTAAGGTATATCCCACAGCAAATCTCGGTTTCACTCTAGCCAGAAGACCGGCGCTGGCGGTTAGACCGAATGTTATAGCAGCACCTGTATTTTAGTTTTGCTATACAATATTCCTCACCGTAGAATAGCAGTTTCATCATCGCCTACTCTGTATTGGGCAATGGCGTCATTGCCCGGACAATGATGTAAAAACCACATTTAAAATTTTAAATGTTAACATCGCCCAAAATGCATAACAGCCGGACCTTAAAGTCAATGTCCAGCCCGGCCATTGACGTTAATGGCCGAATTATTATCTTTGACCGTAACGTATAAGTATATTTCTTCTTGCTTTTCATTATTTTTGCGTACTTCCTATTTATATACGACTGAAGATTGGAAATAATCGTAAAATAAAGGCATTTATATCGTATTTTTATAACGTAATTATTTTTCAAACATTCTTAGTCAGTATTTAAATATTTTTTATCAATTTTCATTTTTATTTTTCTTGTTTATTTTTACCCCTTGGTAAGTTCTCTTAAAGTTTCCCAAAAAGTCGTGTTTTTTTTAGTGTATTTTAAAGTTCAAGTTGAGGTTGAGCGATGGTTGTATCGATTGCTGCCATGTTATGTGTTGAAAAACTAAAATGTGTATATCGACCGTCATTTAAAATATTTCCAATTAACTGTCCTCTCCTATATGTTTGATTACCTCCCCAAAGGTTATTATCAGCATTAAAGTCTCCAAGTAAAATAAACAGCTTTCGACAGGTTGACTGCTTGGTAAATATACGGTGCAAATTCTAATTTTTTAGGGTGTATAGTAAATAATATTATGTAGTATATAAAATTAATAACTTATTTGAAAATTATGAAATTCTTATTGAGTCGGATTAACATTCATCATTGTAATTAATGTCTGCTTTTTCTTCAAGATTGATAACGTTTCAATTTTAAATAGTGCCCTAAGATGAAATTATGGAAAAAACTTGATGCTCGTCGGTTTTGATAGTCAGTAATTAATCCAACACATTTTTAAATTAAAATTTTTAAATTAGATAATTATCTTTTATTTTAATTTTTTGAATACTTTGCTAAGATGCTTCTTTTGTTTATAAGTAACATTTAGAAAAAATAAAATGTGACTTTTTCGAAAACTATTCAATATTAAATATTATTTACAGGACTACAAGAAAATTAATAACTAATGAAAGTAAATTTTGATTTTTAAGTTCTAAAAAATGATAAAACTAAACATATTTTCAACATCGTTTTAAAAAAATACAAATATGCCATCGGACTTGCGATGTCGTTCAAGATGGCGGAGAAATAACGTCAGTCAATTTTAGCTGTTGTTATGAACAACATATTGAATTTTTTTTCTGATTATGATAGATCACAACAGCTGATGATAGCTTAGTTCTAAAATTTCAAATTCTTCATTTCTGTGAAGGGTGCTCTGGAAACAATATCTACGCTTTTGTTTCAAATAAAATTTTGACAGTTCACTTTAATTTTAAAACTCGACGTTTTAGAGAAAATACGATTTTCAGTTGAAGAATATCGAGAAGCTTCTAAAAATTTATTAAGCTTTGCATTACTAGAAATTATTTTTACACGGGGTTCTCAAAAATTACTCGTAGCTCATTTTAAACATTGATTTTTCTGGGAAACTATATTTAACATTATTTTCAGAAATTAATATAAACAGTGTTATCTATGCCTCACATCGAAGTTTATGTTCATAATCATACATTTGGAAATCTTGATTAAACTATCAAAAATTAATTTTGTATATGTATTATACAGAGTGTCCCTGTGACACTTTTTTTAAGACAAATTTTTAAATAAAATATTTGTCCAAGTCTAAACCCTTGGGGGATACCTCCTTTTAAAGCAATTTTTTGAAATTCTGATTTCAAACGGCCATAACTCTGCTATTATTGATTTTTTAGACTAAATAGATTAGAACTTTTTTAGATTAGACTAAAATGCAAACACAAGTTTTAAACAAACAATTGAACAAATAATTGATTGGGATTTGTTATTGATTTCTAGCTCTCAAAACACCGGTACGTTAGTCCAGTTTGGGCTTTGATAAAAACTAGATTTTGATATTTATTGCTATTTAGCGTGACAGTCACAAATTATTCCAACTTTTATCTATATATCGTTGCCATCTAGCACAACAATACTCAAAACTTTCCCATTCACATATAGAAAGAAAGCCTCCGTAAAGCGGAAAAAGCTATCTTAATAGACGACTCTTACTTGGGAACCGCGAGTTATATCCTCAGTCCGGGCTGAAAATTTAGTTGGTCTGTTCTCCGTCGTGGTTCGGATTCCACGTTAAGTCGTATGTCTCTTTAAAGAGCCGCACTTCCGCAAAACTCTTTGCAAATCTCTTTTTACGTTATACACACACTTTATGAAATTAGTTTCTGGCTGTTTAGAGTGTATTCCCGCCTAACAAAAAAATCCAATAAAGAAGACCTTGCAAATATAATATCGGTAAAAATCCAGTTTTACCTCGGCGAAGGATCAGATAACTGAAAAACCGAAAAACGACAAAGTAATTAGATTTCCTACGGATATTTTGAATAATTTAGATATATATACTTTCAGAGTTATACAGATAATATATTGAAATGTCCCCAGCTATACAAATTGTAAAATTTTCTTTAATCCAAAAATATCATGCCTGGGTGTACATTTACTATTAATTTTTAAGCAATAAGACGCTTAAAAGTTTTTAGTTTTTAATAAAATTTTAAATTTTCGTGTTGTATTATTTTATTTCAAATATTAAATTTTCAAACTTGGCAAATAAAAGACAACGCTAAATTTTACCTCATGTGGCCTTGCATCGCATGTGCGTCTCGCAGCTGTTGTCCGAGTCTCGTTAACAAATTCGTTGTAAATTTATTTCACAATTACTAAATTTATTCAAATCTTCATAAATTTTCATTTTTATTAGCACTTCACTTCAATTAAAACAACTTTAATACTAATTAATTCACTTTTATTATTAAAATTAAATTATGTCAAAATTAAACTTCTACCTTCACCGTTGCCAACCTTATTCACAATTAAAATTTTTTATGTACAGTACATTTACAAATTAAATAACCCAAACTTCAAAATAATTTACAAAATAATTAAATGTTAGATTTTAAATGTAATGAATGTCGTTTTTATTGTTTTTTCAAATAATATTTTACTATGTACATACATAATATGTAACTTTTACTTTACCATTAAAATTCATTATTTTAACGTTTTTGTTTAGTTTGTTTATTTTCAATAAAAAGAAGTTAAAAATATCAGTACCTATTCATATT
Organism: Cantharis rustica; assembly: GCA_911387805.1. Lineage (NCBI taxonomy): Eukaryota > Metazoa > Arthropoda > Insecta > Coleoptera > Cantharidae > Cantharis > Cantharis rustica. Next base: position 51,297,880 of record OU426878.1, on the reverse strand, counting down.
TTCCCAACTGCATTTTCTGGAGTTATGCTATCTGTTCATTTTAAAATCTTCTTGTGCCTCTTCTGTTAATTGACCTATTGGCAGCAATACGAATAAAATAATTTTAGGTTTATGTATAAAGTATTTGTGTAAAGTAGGTGGCATATAGTACCAAGTGTACTTTTCAACAAAGTTCAACAAATAATTTTTGTATTAATTTCAGGAGAGAGCTCTGCATAATTAAAAAAATGTGTTGCTGTGTTGTCATTATTTTTATGTTACCAAAATCCGGTTTAGGTTTGTCAACAATCAAACCAAATCATTCTATAATTTTCTTTTGAATGCGATCTTTAGTTTGTGAAACCATTTGTTTTTCATCACTTTTGCGATCTTGCCACTTATTAATTGGCAATTTATAAGCTATATAAGTGAATAAGGCATTTAAACATGCGAATTTGCCCGTGTAATATAGATAAACCGAATCTTAAATTTTCACTCATTATTTCCCTCAAAATCGTTTGCTCAAAGTTATTACATTTTTTAGATGTTGTATCACATAAATAGCATTTTTGAGTAGAAGTAGTTTCAGTCATTGCATTACACACTTTACCTTCATAACATCTAACCTAACATCTTTTGTCTTTCTTTAATTATCGAGCAATTTTTTTGAAGATTATTAATTTCTTCCTGGATTCTATTTTTCTCTGCGATTAATATTTCAGTAGACTTCTTTATGAATTCTATTTTTAAAGTTTCACAATCTTGTCAAAAAAGAACGTGGGTTTTCTCAAATTATTTCTTAACCACACACGAGGCGTAGTGGAACAATAAACGTATGAAAAGCAGCCATCACTTGCTTTAGAGTCATGAAATGTTTCATATCAAATTTTTAGCATAAATCAAAAAATGCACAAAACACTTTTTCGAAAACTAAAATGTTTAAGTTATCACAATATATAAATACACTGTATGTATATTATCGCAAACATTTTCACCATACTATGGCATCATCAGGCGATGAACTAGGCATTTTTTGGTTTATGCTAAAAATTTGATATGATTAATATCAAGTTACACTACTTAAACCACTTATCTATTGATTATGAAATGTTTGTTTGTATGAACTATGACTTGAAAAGCCATCAAAACACAACTGGCCCAGTTCTTTATTCTTAAGGGATTTAATAATCTCCACTATACTTTAAAGTAAACGCTTCACGGTGTAATCCAACAAATTTTGCAAGAAAACTACAGCAGATGTATTTGTTACTGTTATGTTTTTTGGATAAAAGAGTTATTATGCAGTTTGAACCGTTTTGTATGAAGAAAATATTTGTGGAGCAGCTCTTCTTATAATTTGATATTGAAGCCGAGATAATTTAGCGTCTATCAAAACATCTAGAGCATCTTCACCTGACATTAACTGTTGTGGTTCTAGTGATTTATTGTACGCCTCTCTACAGCGACAGCGCCAGCATTTTTTAAATGGGTGGGCACAAAATGGGCTCAATATATTTGAGGTAGGCACACAAATTTATAAATAAACTAAAAAATGCAGTATTGAAATAAACACCTAAAATTTAAAACGTATATTTAAAAAAAAACAAGCAAGCGAGCATTACAGTACTGTATATAATGTGTAACATCTGACATCTCACCTTGGTAGTAAGCAACATTATTATTTGCAATAATTAATAATTATAAAATATTTGGTAACATAAAAACTTCTAATTTGAATTTACCGCCGCCGTGCCAAAATTATTATTTGTAAGTTTGAGTTAAACTTAAAGATCAACATACCAATGATCTATCACTTAGCAACAAGAGAAGATTGAAGTTGACAAGTACGCTCGTTGAAGGCATTTTTAACAAGATTTTCTTTGTTACCGTTTGTATCTTTTTCGCCCTTCAGCGAGTAAAATTTTGTATTCCGTTATTTAATATACAATTGTTATATTTGTGTATTTGTAAATCATTCATCAACATCCAACGCCATTTACCTCTTGAGTTTGTCAAGAGGCGTCTTAGACAACATCGGCTTACAACCGAAAACGTTGGAGACCACACCAAACTACTGCTCAAGCCAGCGAACGAACAATATTTAAAAGTCGAAAAGTAGGTGAAACGGCATTACGTTACCAGCAACCCTAATCTGTAACATATAATACGAATTAAAAGAAATTTTATTAAGTTAGCACTCTGGCGTAGTGCATTATGTGCTTGCAACATAATTGCATAATTTGGTGATCGCAAGTTCAAACCTCACGCCGGACAAAGTGTTTTTAATAGCATTTTATAATAATACAAACGATGTCTATGTATTACAATAAAATAATTTTGGCGCTCATTAGTCAAATCAACTAGCGCTCGCTTTTCTGGCTTCCTGTTACACATTTTCATCCCATTTCACGAAATTACCCCCATAAGCGAGCGGAAAGATGTTACACATCAAAAAAAAATTATAACAATATTAACAATACACAATATACTCACAAAAAATTATAATTAAACACTAATTAACTAATTAATAAATCGAAATCTAAATTTTTAGTAATTTTTTTTCAATATTTAAAATGGCTAAATTTCCTATTTCATTTTTAAAATAATTTTTTAATCTCTACAAACAGGAAAATGTTCGCTCGCAAGCAGCACTTGATACAGGTACAACTGTAATACTAATTACACACAATTTGTAAATTTCGGTAAAAGCTTATCTGTATTTACTTAACATCCGATAATTGAAGAATATTGACAATTTTTATGCTTTGCTCTTTTTCAAAATTGTGTATCATATTTGATAAAATTTTTAATTCGGCTTGTAATAGTTCTGTGTCAAACTTATAGTGATTTGCAAGTGCCATAATATTTTGTTGCACACAAGAAAAGTATTTGACAACGAATTCAGGCAACTCAACCTTGCCAAAAAAAAATTAAAAATGTGTTTTTTCAAGAATTTTATTATTATTACCTTATTATCTTTACCCAAAGGGTTTAAAACGGTCATAAAGCATCTGTTGTAAAGTGCATCTTTATTACTTTTAAAATATTATATATAATAATATATATAATAATAAATATTCAAAATATTATAATTACACAATATGTAATTTTTAAGCTTTCATTGATAAAATTGGGAACCAGTAAGCATCCACACTTCCGTGAGCGGTGCTCATTGAAGTTTTAAACTGCATTGAACTTTTAAAATAAAAATGATCAATTTCTTGTTTAAACCCTTAGAAAGAGGATTGGGTTAGATTATTTAAGATTTGTTTTCTCAATAACATGCAGTAGCATTTTAAATGCTGCTTTAGTAAATAGGGATGACATTTTTATTGGGTATTTATTACCGTAAACACTTTCATTTGCGACTATATTTTAAAATTTTCAAAATTGTTATGCCAACTGTTTTTTTTTAATACACGTATTAAAAACTTGTATTTGAACTGTTTTTGTTATTTATAAATTTATTATGTGTCCATACTTCCGTGAGTGGTAGTGTAGATAGGAAAATTTAAAAGGGTGGCATCGTTTTCAGGATTATTTTTAATTTTTTAATTTCCTACAATTTCCTCTCTATAATTTAACAGATTGAAACATTCAGATTGCTTATTGCCTCTGAATGCCATTTGGTTCAGTGCTTGATTGGTTTAGAACGACATGAATGCTTCAAGGAATAGGAGGTATCCAGCCATGCCTCATTTTGTTTTTAAAATCTTGTGTCTATACGATTTGTCTTTGACCAATAAGATTTAAATTCCGATTTAAAATGTTACAATGTATGCTTCAAGTCATTAAAATGCTCTTCATCACATTTGCTTCGTTTCTTCGTCTCTTCATCCAAGAAATTAAATGGTATTTCGTCTAGCGTGTGCTTTCCACAACCTCTCACGTTATTAATAAGTTCGCTGTTCTTGATAAAAAATTTCTTTTATAATATAATATTTAAATAACTAAATTTTGGAAAAATATACTACTCGTTCTATAACAAAGTTCCTTATATATTATTTTTATTTGTATGGCAAATGATAATCCTTTGGTGGCCCTGTATGAAATGTTTCCGAGAATAAACAAAGTTGTATTAAAGTGCGAAAGTGGAAATACGTGCAAAATTTTTAAACGCAACTGTTTTCTTTTACTCTACCCATTATAGAAAAAAGTAAAGGTTGGACTGCTTCGGAATATAACCAAAAGCCCAAAAGCAAATTTTGACATTTACGTTTCCGTAGCGCACTTTTATAAATTACATGCGCTTAATACAAGTTCAGAATTTCCAAAATGTTGCAATATAATTAAATATTAGCAATAAAGTTTCAAGCTAAATATTTCAATTCCTAAAAATGCCTTCGGGTGCTATACAGAATTGACACGCAATAGAGAAGAATCTCTAAATAGCATTTTTATTTTTGAATTAATAGCAGGTTTTAGTTCTTCTGCAGTGTGCGGTGTGGCTTATTGCATTGCGTGAAAACTGATCAGAAAAACTTTTTGTTCGTGACAGATTTTTTAGAAAACGCAAACAAACATTTTTTGATTTAGGATTGAAGAAGACACCACTTTATGAAATGAAAAAAGAATAATAAACTAGAATACCTGTTTCATTATTACTGGCAGTCATCAGTTGGAATAAGTAAAATACACATAATCTGAATGCAATTATGCGAATTTAAATATTAATTTATTGTAAAAAGTTTACTAAGTATTAGTAAAAGAATGTAATTATTTTTACAGTGTCATGTTTTTAAATTCTTATCGTGTTAGTTAATGTAATTAAAAAATGAAACTTTTATAAGTATTGTCAAAAGAGTAGTTGTTAAAAATGACATCCCAGTAAAAGAACCTATTAACGTTAAGATAATAGGACTTTCAAAGTAACAAACTATAAAGACGAAGGAGTTTACGGTCGATGTAATTAGAGACTTCCAACCTAAATCATACCAACATGAAGCCGCAGGCCTTTAGACTAAGTTTATCGGAATTTGTAAGATTGAATCTAGATCACAATAAATTAGATAACTTGTAAGATGCTTTAAGCTCCGGGGATTAGCCCTTCTACAAGCATTTAGAAAAAGCTTCGGATTGATTCGCATTTTCAGAGTAATGGAATATTATCGAATAACAAGAATTTGTTGTCCAACGATAATTTGAATTTGAGTTCAAAGGCTTTCATCTACATTAAGTGGATGCCGTTATTTAATCCTTTCGAATCCAGCAGATCAGGTTAAATATCCTCAATTATTGTGTGCTAAACTTTAAAAAAATAAAAATAAATTTAGCAAAAAGATAATGTTAAATAATTTATGGTCAAATCGAAATATTTAATTAAACGACTACCTACCTACCCCAAAATAAAGTTAATGACGCATATGCTATTTGATAAAAAAGTCGGGTTACGAAAAATATAATCAAAAAGCTGTAACCGAGAAAGGACATTTTTGCTTCATAAAAGTTGGGCGTTGTAAATTGCACTTGTGGCCTCGCAGCTGGCACTTACAACAGAGACAAACTTTGTTTAATATGAAACTATTTGGTGCAGACTTCGGCTTACTAAATTGACGAAACAATATAAAGTTGTGTGTCGCATTATATTTATATAAAATTACATTGTTAGTAAAAATCATCATAAAGGAAAGCCGAAAGTTTGGCGAGGATAAAACGTAATATAAAGGATTTACGTTATAAAACAAAATAACTCCTCTTAGTTTTGGTATTAAAGCAAACGACATAAAAACGTGCAATTTCAAATGGTAAATTTTTAACAAGGTGTTAAGGTTTATAAATCCCGGTATATAAATTGTCATGTTCGCACAAGCTTTCTACAAATACCGCGAAATACCACAGAACAAAAAATATAATTATGCTCCGTTATGAGTTTTTGAGTATACTTTTGTTGTTAAAGCATACATCACAGTTTGAATAAAGAGTTAAGCCCTTATTCCCTTGTTTCCAGTTTTAAATACTAATTTAATACTTCTCTCTCTATCTAAGCTTCCATTTTCTCATTTTGGCACACAACCAGTGCTTTGAACGGCAAATGCAGGCGGACGATAATTTTACAAACGACCGCTCTGGCACAGTAGATAGGAAATATTTATTATTATTACTCCAATGCCATATTGTCATAGATTCGATTGCCAGTTTTCAGTAAAATATATTGAAAGTATTGCGGATTGAGATATGAATTTTAGATAATATTACGATTCAAGATTTTTTGGCGAATTTATGATATCTTCCACAAATTGTAGCTCTATTTCCACTTGAACTTTTTACTATTTGTAATTCCCGTTGTTTGCCAACGAATGAACATAAATTTTAAAATTATATGGCAAACATGAAACTTTACTTTTGTTTTTCGCTTTCAAGTTACCTGCGTCTTTTTTAAAAATATTAAGCTTTACTAATGTAGATGTACCATATTTTATCCATTAATTAAAATATTGAAATGTGTAGCGAGAAAACTGTCTCGAGTATGCAGTAACTTTAAATTTATTAAATTACTTCTATAATTATTCACCATTACACCTTGATAGTTATTAAGGAGTAAAATTGCATAGTGTAAGAGAGTGATCTTGATAATTAAAGTGAAGATAATTAGTGCCGAGAAAGCTGATGCATATTTTACATACTAATAATTAAATAGCTTAACACGAGAGACTTGCATTATCTTGTAGGTGAACATAACAATCAAAGTGATTTATATGTACAGAAGAATTTGAAGCAAATTTTGATAATAATTTGCAAACACGAACAATATTACAAATTTCACATGCTAAATATTATATTCCTTTCATTGAACCTACTCGAACATTCAAAAATATGTTAACTTTTATTAAAAGTAATTAATATTAAATGTGTACTTATAATTATTTAATCAAAAGCACATCCGATTGAATTTATGGCACGAAAAGTCTAGAGATTGATTTCCGAACAAATTACATCATTACGTTAATTGCTTTTTCGCTATAAATCAGCTTAGTTTGTGACTTAGGAAACTTTATATAACATACATTTTATTAGAAACCATTTAATGGTGTTAACCATTTTGATCTCCCCCCCTCTAACAAAAAAAAATCGAAATGAAAAACTCAAGTAAAATTTTATTATTTGGTTTTGTTTATTAACACTGACGGAAGATAGATGGGTACAGTGTTTTTTGGACGTAGTTATTTTTACGTGAAACCTAAAATGATTTTATTTTTAAATACATTGTGCCTATTTAATTTAAATGTGTTCTTTATTTCCATTTAATGTTGCATTAGTCTATGCATAAGTCTAGTCGACTTCTGTTTTTCATTCTGCAATGTACATAGTGCTGCATCGAGAAAAACCGTTAAGTTCCATCGATAATACACCAACATACGAGCGGTGCTCCCATTATTCAAGCTGTACTGATTTTGTCGTTGCTTACTTTTGTTGTTGATTCTCTGTTATTTGACTTCACCAATTTCTTTCTTCTAACTTTTTTGAAAACCAGAGATCAATATTTTTAAAATTAAGTTCCAGTACAGGATAAACTATTATGTCTGTCAATAGACTGCTCTTAAATTTTCAGTGAAACTGATTGCGTGGTTTCATTTACACAATCGATTGAAGTAAACCACTCTTGTTATCTTCAGACAATGGAAAAAACCGAGTTTTGTACTTTCATTTGAAAAGCAAAACACCTAAAGAAATCAAAGCCGAGTTGGATGAAATTCATAGCAGATCTGCACCATCGTTTAAAATTATTTACAATTGGGTGAATGAGTTTAAACGGGGTCGTACATCTACCAATGATAAACATCGTTCGGGCCGTCCAATTGAGGTAACTGCACCAGAAATGATAGACAAAATCCATGATATCGTTTTGGAAGATCGTCGAGTAAAAGTGCGTGAGGTAGCTGACATTGTTAACGCCTCAATAGAATATTATATATGAACAATTACATATAAAAAGCTATCAGCAAGATGGGTGCCGCGTTTGCTCACAATTTAACAAAAACGCAATCGTGAGGTTATTTCACAGCAATGTTTAAAACGTAATCCAGATGAATTTTTGCGTAGATACATAACCATTGATGAAACATGGGTGTAGTGACACACTTGAAATAAAAGAGCAATCTAAACAATGGGTTGCAGTCGGTTCAAGTGCACTAAAGAAGGCAAAAGCTGTTGCATCAGCCGGAAAGGTGATGGCAACTGTTTTTGGAATGCCCATAGTGTAATCTTTACTGACTATCTTGTAGTACAAAAAACTATTACTGGAGATTATTATGTGGCATTACTGAACCAATTGATCGATCAAATAAAGAAAAAACAACATCATTTGGCAAATAAAAAAGTGATTTTTCATCACGATAACGCACCAGCTCATTTATCATAGAAAACTTGAGAAAAACTATGAATTGCTTCCACATCCATCGTATTCTCCAGATTTGACACCTTGTGATTTCTTTTTATTTCCAAACTTCAAAAAATGACTCGGAGGAAAAAGATTTAAGTCGAATGATGAAGTTATAGCTGCAACTAACGTCTATTTTGCACAATTCGACAAATCATATTATAAGAAAGGTTTAATAAAATTGAAAAATCGTTGGGCAAAGTGTAGCGAACTATACAGAAGGGACTATGATAAAAAATAAAAATTAATAAACCCAAAGTAATGCGTTTTTGTATTTTTTTGTAAGGACTTCTCAAAAGTGAAACTAAATTTCACCACCAAGAAATCTTAATGTTTTAAAAATATTCCTTACATTACAATATAATAAAATTTCAAAATGAACATATTCAAAATACATAATACATAAAATTACAATTAATTTTTTTTTATGTTATGCAACAAAGGATTTAAAATCTACTTTTTCCTACCACTTAACTTATTGTTGTTTTGTATTAAATTTACAGCCGAACTAAAAGCAACACTTTTATTCCTTATATAGGTTATTTTGTTAATCAAAAATTACAAATTTTAATTTCAAAGTTAATTTTACACTTTAAAAATTATTTACTGTAGGGTAACTTAATTAAAAGTTTAAATAAATATTCTGTTTAAACTTTAGGCTTTAGATTTCGTATGTTCCAAGTCCTAAAAGCAGCAAATTACATACATACATAATGTGAAAATCGCAATTGAACTAAGATTTGAATAGCATCTACATATTATGCAATTTATTATTTGTAGTGTTATCAGATAAGTAAATAATGTTAGTTATTTTTTTCGAATAATTTTATTTATTAAAATAATTAATTATTTAAAACAAAATGAAATTTTTTTATAAATAATAATAGATAAAGTTGTACCATATTCGAAACAATACAGCCATACTATATTGAGCTGAAAAATTTGTTATTTTATTTGTTTTTTTAAATAGTTTTTCAAAATCGTCCAATTTAAGGCAGGGTTCTACTTTGAACGCTCAAAAAAAGACTATTTTTATGAATTTTTTTTTGAGATTATGGATAAAGATATTGACGTGGAGCTTTCTAAGCTTACTAAGTACACTCTCTAAGACATTAAAACAATATTTTTTTGTATTTTATATACTTAAAACATATAAAAACTACCATTTGAATATGACGCTTTGATAAATGGGTTGGTCTGCGCTGGTGTTAAAATTTTCAAAATAGACAATCTAAAACAGAAAAATTTGACACTTTTAGATTTAGTATATCACTGGCAACCGCCTGAACTAGAATTTTCAATGTACATACATGTAAATATAATAAAATGACGTCAAGGCAAACCAAGAAGAAAAGAATTTGCATGTTTTTTTAATGCTTTTAGCCTCCAAAAAAATAGTGAACATCAAAATTTTAAAATAATCCTAGTTCAGGCGGTTATTCTATCATTTCTATTCCAAAAATTATAAATTTACAAATTAAATTTAACGGACTTGCAAATTAAACGTCCACAACGTCGGCCATTTTTGGTAAAAAGATACTACATATCTTTCTTTTTCAATAATTGTTAATCAACTCATACAAAGTCATAAAAAACCTAAATCACAATAATTATAAAATTTTAAGCAAATATCCAAAATAACTACAGAGACGGTCAAATCATATTGTAACACGACATCTTTTACCCCCTTTGAATAAAGCGAAACTCATTCATAAAATTCACTAAATCCTTGTCGTGGTATAAATCAACAAAATAACAAAAAAAATTACAATTTTAAATCAAACAATAAATTAAACAAACTAACTCAAATTCTAGTTTCCATAAAAACGCTTATTTTATCTAAATTTTTCCATTTTTTTTCCATCCAAATCTCCTACTGTTATTTTATTTTTCATTTTTATCTGTCATACGATTATTTCCGCACTAGGCGTCCATTTTTTTGCAATTTTCTTCTTCCATCTCGTATTCTTCCAAATTTACCAAATTTTTTCTTCGATGTTCTTCTCTTTAAAATTATCAATTTTTTCAATTTTAATTTCTTTCTTTTCTTTTTCAAATGTTTCTTTTCTTTTTTGGCTCTCTCCTTTCAATAATTCATTTTTTCCTTCTTTTTTTTCCACTAGTTCTTTCTTTACAACTGATTCAGATTTTTCTTGCTCTTTGTTTACTAATGATTCGTTTTTCTCTTCTTCAGCTTTTGCAAATAATTTCTTTTCTTGCTTTTCTTTTTCTAATAATTCGCTATTTCCTTTGTTCTTCTATTTCTAAAAATCCTTTCTTTTGTTTTTTTCCCAATAAATCTTTTTTTTTGTTATTGTTGTTTATTTTTTGTTCTTTATTAAAATATTTTTTAATTTATTAAATTTCTGTAATACAGAACCTTTTATTAAATCTGCCATCATCTTTATTTCTTTAGGAATAACTTCCGTTTCTCTCCGAGTACTTTTATTTTTATGCATTTTTACTCATTACTTTAACTCATTTTTATTCTATTATGAATTAACAACCAAACAAATTAATTAAGCAAGAAGTTAACTTCTTTTATTTAATTTTTCCCAGGGCCCCACATTTGAACGCTAAATTGCTATGCATAATGACTTCTCTAAAGTTGTGGTGACAATTATTGTTGTGTATAAAAATTTTTTAATTAATTATTTTAAAACATCTCTCTCCAATAAATTTCAATTTTGTTTTAATCTATAATATATTGTCGTGTTACAAAACGATTTTTATTATTTATATTTTATTGTTATTAAAACGATAAAACTGTAAATTAATTTTTGATTTTAAATTTGATTTTTTAAATTTGTAATTTAATAATGTATGGTTGGCGGAAGGTTTAGAAGAGTAAAGGCATTTTGCTAAAGATAGCCGCCGGAGTGGTTGTAATTGATTTTTGACTTCGAAAATTTAGAATATTTGTTACGAAACGTTTTTGAGATTGTGAATTTTTAAATATTGTAATTCGAATATTATCTGATATTATTATGGTCGAAAGTGACCGCGAAGAGTGTAAAATTTTGTAAGTTTAATTTTTTTTTTTGATTGTTAACAGGGATTAATGTTATTGGATAAACGATTTTTTTTTAATAAAGTTATTATTTAGGATTTTTAATATTTGTTTAATTGGAATATAAGAAAATATAAAATTATAAGTATTGAAATAAAGCCGAGCAAATGGCGTTGCTAATATTACTTTGAATTGATAAGGTTAATCCGCGACCGATGTATAAAAAAATTACAGCTTAAAATAATTTCGATTGCAAGTTTTTAAAATCAAATCTTCGTATTAATATTATTTTTTTTATACGAACATTATAACCTACCACTTTGAAAAGTTTTTTTGCTCCCGCACATTAGAGCTACGCCGAGGTAAAAAATGTGTTTGGTATTTTTTTATAAAATATCACTTCAATATATAAAAATTAAATGACGCATACATGTTGGTTCATCAGTTCAAAACGGCTTCACAACGGCTGCGGTTGTGTTTGTAACTGTCAGGACAAGATTTGTATAAAATATATTTGTAGAAATCTTATCTAAAAGAGATTTTAGTTACAGTTGATGACGCGCATGAATAGATTACCGAGATTTGGTAATCTTTCAACCGATTTGAACCACTAGAACTCATGTTAGGTTTCTGTGCAAAAAAAAACTTTAAAATATTGCACAAGAATTTGGTTATGGCAAAAAGTGGTATAGTAGATTATCAGATTTTAATACATTAAGTACTTGATCTACTAAGTACTAGAAATGTCACTATGAAGGTAATTCTGTAATTAAAACGATTATTAACAAACTAACAATTATTATGTTGCCTAATAAGCGACCTTCGCATAGTAGGCATACATCACCCGCTAAGTGATCTCGATTTCACTGAGAGGCTGAAGGTGAAGATGAACATAATCAAAGACTCCAAACATAAGCTACAAGACGGGCTACTCAAAGGGAACGTGAAACAGAAGATGAACACAATAGACGACTTCAAACACAAGCTTCAACACAGGCTACCTGAAGGAAATGCGAAAATGAAGTTGAACGCTATAGAATACTTCAGGCTGAAAGAACAAGACAAGTTCAATATAGTATTTAAATATAAACAAATAAAAAATACCCATATTTTCACACATAAGATTTTAGTTACCCCTGCTTTAGTTCTGATTTTAGTACTAATTAAATAATTACCACATCAATCGGATTGCGCGATAAACAAACTAAATCCAAGCAATGCCAATGCTGGTAAAATATAAAAATGGTTACGTTAAATTTTTACGATACCTGTTTGCAGCCGTTGTCCAGTTATCAAATTGCGATGTCGTTTCTTTAATAATTTTTAACTTAACAATAGAAAATTTTACCATCTAATTAATTTATTAAACACAATCCCAAATTTACTCTTATTCTTTTCTTTAATTTTTAATTAAAGAACCTTTTTATATTAAAATACGCAATTACATCTTCTGTTTAATTTTTATTTTCAAAATCATCACTGTTTTTCAAATCAAAAAATCTATTTATTTTATTAAAAAAATCACTTATATTATAAAAATCATAAACTTATAAAATTAAATTCATGGGACTTACAATGTTTGGCAAAAAGCCCCTATTTTTTTTTCAATTGTCAACATTCAAAATATTACACTAATCAACTCATACAGAGTCATACAAAGTCTAAATCACAATAATTATAAAATTTCAACAAATATCCAAAACAACAAAAAAGGCGATCAAATCATTTCGTAACACGACAATATATAAGTAATACGAAGTAACTTAAAAAATAATTTTTAATATACAATAATACAAAATTAACTTAAAAATAAATTTTTAAGTCTATAGCGTGGTAGTTACTAGTATGTAATATTAATATAAACAAACTAAACATAATATTAAAAATTTAATTAATATAAAAATTTAATATTATGTTTAGTTTGTTTATTTTAATATACTAATGATTAATATTACTACCTACTATTAATACAAATAACTACTTTAGAATACATTTTTCATAGAAGTCCTATATTTTAATATTGATTGCAAGTCTTTTTTCTTATTCTTGAAAATTAACGGTATATCATTAATTGGCTTAGGATCACAATGGATATTAACATTTTGTCTTGATTTGTTTTTTAAGTCGCACGTTACAACATTCTTCAGAATAATATTCTATTTAAATGAAATATAAGATGGCGAATCAAATTTTAATAATGTATGTTTTATTTTTGTGTAAAGTTCTGAATTATAATTCATAGATTTATTAATTCGTTGAATAATAACTAATTTACTCTATTTCTCACTCCCTGCATTTAATAACCAAGGCTTTCGGTATATTTTAAATGTCTTTTGATGAAATTATTTGCAACATCGACTTTCTGTATGTTTCTAGGATCAAGTTAAGAATCTTTTTTTTCAATTTTTTCTATATTTTGACGATTTAATAAAAAGTGTGCTAATGCAAAAGACACAACACAATTCTTATTTTGTGCAACACAAGAATCAGAACAAAATACGATTTTTTAATTTCTGGCAGATCAGTCTATAGTTAAATTTAATTGAATTCTAGTTAAATTTGCCACTAGTGCATTTGCAATGTGGTTTTCTGCTCCAACTATGATATTTTCAATAAAATTAATTTTTACATTTTAGATGAAATTGAAAAATAATTTAATTCATAATTTACATAAAATTATTCAAAAACTATTTAAATGAATGATATAGTTTGCGACACCCTGTTATAACTGATGTTTCGATTTTCAGAATCTCATCAGGCAAACCTGGAAAAGTTATTGAAATGATTGAAAAGCTATGCTTTTAAATTAAAAATTCAAACTTGATTTAAAGTCAAATTTATTTGACTTTTGTAAAAACAAAAATTGTACTTGAAGCCAAAATGAATAAATAATAAATTTATTTTGAAAAATTCTAAACCGGAAAACTAAACTAACCCCAAAAGAAAAAACCTAAATTGAAACGTTAGCGTAAGTTAACGTTACGTTTTTATGTAAGTTATGAAATAAATTATTTTTCAATTTCATCTAACATGTAAAAATTAATTTTATTAAAAATTATTATCACATGTTAATAACATTTACCATTTTATAATATTTTCATACCACAAAGCACAATAAGTTTTTTTTTATTAACAGATCAATGCGTAGTTAAATTATAGGTATACATTAAACTTTTCCTTGTAAAAAAAGTTTGAAATATTGGCTTTGGAAAGAGCAAACACATTTTCTAAATTAAAGGAAAGAAACAATAGCCTTATTGTTTTTTATTTTTCTATCCCTGTCTCTTTCTGCTTTATATTCGGTTTTCCTTTTTAGATGATCTTTATGTTTTCTTCATCTGTTAAAGTCGTTTTCTGCTTTACTTCTTTGCAAAAGTCACAACGGTCATATTTGGTTAAGGAAACCTATGTTAAACTCCGAATCAAATATTCTTCTGTAAATATTTAGTTTTACCTCATTATCAGGATACACTTACAAAATAGTTATTTAAGTATCAAGAACAGTAAGGGTATTTTACCGATCAAAGACAATTTGTTTATCCAGTATTATTGTCTGAGATCGGTAGTTTTTAATGTACGAGATGCTTATGCCATTTTTTGCGCTACTAAATTTATTAAAAAGCACTTAAATTATGTAGGTACATAATAAATACAGATAATCAAGTATGAAAGTGTCTCTATATTGTAACAAAAATTAAAACGTTTATTTAATTCTAAAGGGCTAATACAAATTAATACAGATACGGTTTATAACAATAAAATAATTACTACACTAAGATTAGCACTAAACTAAATTTCACTACAATTTATTTAACACTAAGTCCGGATTTATTTAAACATTCGGTATATTGTTTATCACTTTACTATTTATTTACACTTTTTTTATGTTCACACTTGTACGTTCAAACTAGAATTAATTCGTCACTAAAAATCGCTCTGCATTTATACCTAAATGAGCTTTCCAGAAATTTACATAAAAGTCCTGTACATTCTGAGTTTCCAGAGTGCAAGCCAAGCAATATTTGAATGACTAATGATGTTATCATGCATGACTCATCACACATAAATTATCATGTTTACATACATACATTAGTTATCAAATATAATTAAACGTTCTTTCGTAACAATATTAAGTTGCCTTAATGTCAACGTTTGCATTTCGTTGGCATAACAATTTCTAAATAATTGCAGCCATTACAGTTTTTTGGTGAAAAACCAAAATGAATATTTTAAGTGAAACTAAAAAGAAAATTGATAATGATAATTGTGCACAAAGAAAAGTATCGATATTTGTTAAAAGTCTCTTCTAGTGAACTTTGTCAGAAGAAATAAAAAACTACAAGCTCTAGGAAGTCTGTGGTCTGAATACTTGATGTTAAAATTTACTATTTTTCTTTACGAATCCAACAATTTTTTAAAAATTATTTAAATTAATTGCTTTCTTAAAGAAGAAGAATTTAGGTCATCGACCAAAAAAGCCTAGTGTTTTGACTAAAGAAAACTTTACCAAGTTTTTACTTGAAGCTGCAGACGAAAAATTTATTGCACACAAGGTAAATTCACTTTTCACATAATATTATAGTGCATTAGAAAATTTTTATATTTTTTATAGGTAAGATCATTCCTATCTATATTACTGATATTAGGAATACCTGGTGCATGTTGACGAGAAGAGTTGTGTAATATAAAAATGGATGGATTAATAATTATTGTAAAAATACCTCAAACAGAGCCAAATATTCAGCGATCATTCGTTGTTATTAACGTTGCACACAATAAAATTAACTACTTGGACATAATTATATTACAAATATAAAAATCTTTGTCCCAAAAATGTAAAATCATTTTACTTCTTTTTAAATTATCGAAATGGGAAATGCACTAATCAGGTTACCCAGACAGCACACATATGTACAAAGAACGTCCATTGGACGTATGTTACTGGACCAATAGAAAGTCCAACAGACGTCCACATGACGACGGTGGTAATCCAATGAACGTCCCATGGACGTCCAGATGGCCCAAATCTGGACAGAAAACGGACGCTGAATATTTAAAATTAAATAATCTTGCTAGTTACACGGGTCACTCATTTCGTCGAAGTTCTGCTACATTATTAGCCAAAAAAGGTGAAGATTCTCTTGGACTAAGAAGACACGGAGGGTGGAGGTCTTCTAGTACAGCTGAAGGCTATATTGAAGATAGTATTAGAAATAAAATTAAATTTGCGAGAAAGATTCTGTTCAATGACAAAAATTTTTTTCAAGCAACAACCTTAACCTGTAAAGAAAACAATAAAATTTTATTTTGTAAAAATTTGGACAATGTTAATTTTAATACAAATTTGTTTCGCAAAATAGGATTCCATTAACAATTGGAAATTGTAATAATTGCACCTTCAATATTATTTATGTTAATAAGTAAATTATAAAAATAGTTATTATAAAGATGTATGAGTGTGACAACAATTTTCAATTTAAGGGCTCAAAATTTTTTAGATACTTATAGATTTTTACTCAATAAATTTACTATAAAAATTTCAAGATAGGTAACCGCTCATATTTAAAAAAAATGTTTGAAAATCGACATAAATTAAATTGCTCTTATGGAGAAATGGGTAGTTGTGATGATACATCAGCAAATACCATTATGTTAAAGTATCTTTAGTTTAAAAAAAATGTATAAATAAGAAAGATGATACTCGCAGCAATTCGTCAGTATATTAAAAATTCTACGTTTCGGTTCATCATAAAAAGAAAAATTGAAATGAAATTCAAATTATTTTATATTATAATTTTTTTCTCGCCGTAAGGTGACACTTGGCAACGTTCCACTGCCATCACGAGCGCCACAACCGATTAGCGGTAGTAATAATAAATACACATGTATCTGTTTGTATTTGTATTTGTATATTTAAAAACAAATATAACATAACCTAATAGTGAAAGCAGCAAGCTTTAAAATTTTTATATAAATAAACAGCATTTCAATAAATAAAAATTAAAAAAATAGCATGCGAAAAGAATTTAAAAAACTACACAAACAATCGTTTAATGAGTAAAGTTGTGTGTTTATGTATTACGTTCTTGAAATAATATATATTAATTTTTTACAAAACGTTCAAATGTTAGATGTCACCTACAGGAAATTAATCAAAAAAGCTGTGTTGCCAAATGTAAATTATATGTCACGTGGTTATTTTTATTACCTCACCCCGCAACAATACAAGCCTATCCCCCCTCATCAAAATTCGCTATTCCTCCACGCTCTCGCTCATACATCCTTAATAGTTAATATTGAATAAATTTATTTACCGTTCTAGAACGCTAAAGTAGTTACCGTCGTGCCTATCCTTAGCAACTTGTAAACAAAACTTACTGTCGTGGAAACAGACAGAGTAAACAACCAAATAGAACATAGTCGGGCCAAAAATATAGTTTATACATTTTGATCACATTAAGGTTAGCTTCTAAATATTTACTGTTTATACGAGAATGTTTTATTTTTTTTCTTTGTTTGGTAGGGATAACTTTTTTAGTATTATTACCTTTTAATGACTCAGTCGAGAACCTGTTGCGTGGTTATACTTTTTCGAAAAAAAATATATAATTTCGTCTAACACTGATGTTTGAAGTACGTAAAAAAACATTTTACATACTTGTACTCTGGTTACATTCAACTCAAAATAATATTTGTAAGAAAATCGTCTATAACAATTTTCAGGTTTGGGTGTTGGAAAACACCATTTTTTGAATACAGTTTAACAAAGTTACTATAAAAATAAGATTTTTATACATTTATTATGCAACCACAAAGTGTCTTTTCAAATCTTTCTGGATGATTTCTACCCTATATATCTTCATACTCCAGACCTTCTTCTCTCTTTCTTTTCCTAATTTATTATTGCTAACTTTCAGGGTTTCTTGAACGCTTTTTTACCGCTAATTTTCAATAAATTAGTTTTACTAAAAGGAATATCAAAACAAATGATTTTTTACAAATTTTAAAATATAGTACTTTAATTACAAGTATTATTATTTAGCACTAGATCACTGATTCCTATTTTCAACAGGAAAAACGTAACTTGAATCTTCAATATCTGAAACTTCTCCATATAAACTAAAATATATAGAAAAAATGTTTCAAAATTTATTTTCTTGTTTATTTAAATATTTTTAGTGCAAACCTGTTATATTATGTTAATTATTGTTGTTTTTATTGTTTTTTTAAGTATTATTTTTCTATGTAAGTATGTTTTCATTACTTAACAGTTAAAAGTTATTATTTTAATATTTTGGTTCGTATCGTTTAACCTATGCTATTCCTGTTCACAGCTGTCCGCCTTATGAAACAAAACTCGTCGTGGTTCGAAATGAATTCCAAATACTTTGTATAGTCGATCCAAGATATGAATAATATAGATGGCGCATCGTTTGCAAAGTCTAATTTACACCGGAAAACTTCAGATGATTTAAATAGTACTTATAATCTTGTAGTAATATTAAATATTCACCACAAAAAAAGCGAAATGTTATAACCAAGTAACTACATTCAATATTACATTTAACTCTGTTTGCATCTACCTTATTTTTGACTTTATCCGGTTTAGTTTAAGCAACACGTATATCATTTCAATCGCAAAAATTTCGTTATTGTAATACCGTCTAACTTCGAAGCGATTTCATTGGTTTACATTTCAAGGTCGTCGCTTTAGTAGAAATTACAATATTTTTCTTAAAAAAACGGACTATAATTTTTAACAATTCAATTTCAAATTTTTCAATTTCTCTCGAAACAATTAAATTTTAATATGATAATTTGTACTTTACCGATTTTCTTTATCTAAAATTTGACAACAACTGTTTCTGTATGAAAGCAACTTTAAATATCACTAAAATCTTCTAATGATTTCACTTTTAATTAATTTAAACAACTTTTTAATTCAAAACAATCTTAATTTTAATCTCAAAATAATCAAAACTTTTAATTTTAAATTCGATGGACTGCACACGTCCGTCGTGTGGCTTAGTTTGGCCAAAAAGTTACCAACCTCTGTTACTAACCTCGTAACAAAAACAAATAATTTAAAAATTTTAAATAATATACAAGATGTTACAAAATTTTAACTTATAACAAAATAAATTTTTAGATAATTTTTTCAAGAATTTTTTCGGGTTTTCAAGTGCATTTTAAAATACGACTTTATCTTAATCATTAAACAAAGACTAACTTATGCTTTATGCACCAACACAAACTTAATTATAGCACTTTAGCTAGTATGAACAACAAACTTACTGATTATACATTAAAACATGCACACGATAATGCATTAATTTTATTAAAACACCACCTAACTGCAAATTCTTATTGTGATGCACCAAGGTCATGCTCACGTGACTTTTTCTAATAATGCAATTAGCAATACTAATTGTGCAGCCAACGATTATTTTGTTGTATCTCTAGGAAGTAGAAGATAAGATAAAAGAAAAAGGTTGAGTAAATATAACACAAAGCAATAGTAAATAAAATAAGCAAAAGGTTCGTATAATAGCAAAACGTAAAATCAAATTTCCCTCATTTCTCTACACCGGAACATAGCCCAAATTACCTAAGCCTAGCCTAGCTGGGACTCTTTAAATAAGACCCAGCAATTTCTTCTTTCCCACACGGTTGAAAATCAAAATTCCCAACCTTTTATTTCGTGAGAATACCAAAGGTAGAAAAAACTAGCTCTTTTCTTTGCGGAAGCAAGGGACGAATCCGGCGTAACTGCAACAAGTTTGCACTCTCTCTCAAAACATTCACCCAAGAACTATTAACTAAAATACTTCCAATAATTGGAATATTCAAAAGGGTGCCTGAGCTCAAAACTAGATCAAAAAAATCAAAAAATATTCAAAGCGAGCGTCGGCTATATCGACAAACGCAGCTGGCAATTATCAAAAATATAATCGGTGTTGTACAGCTTTGCAGATAAAAA
Source organism: Cantharis rustica (assembly GCA_911387805.1). Taxonomy (NCBI): domain Eukaryota; kingdom Metazoa; phylum Arthropoda; class Insecta; order Coleoptera; family Cantharidae; genus Cantharis; species Cantharis rustica. Next base: position 51,277,534 of record OU426878.1, on the reverse strand, counting down.
AAACGAAAAGAAGTAATAAGGTAAAAAAACTTATCTTATTGCCTCTGTTCAGTGGTCGCTATCGCTTGATCTTTCGGGTGTTCAAGAAATCCAATGGCAAAAAAGAATCCAAAGAACACAATTTCCTTGAAATTGGCCTAAATCCGCAAGAAGGGGCGGTGGTAACTGCGGTAATTCTCACTACACAAAAAAATCACCGATCACTCTCAAAATTAAAAGTCAAAAACCTACTTTTTCGCTCACAAAATCTATTTTCTAATCACTCCACACCTTCCTTCCTATCTCTCGTCATGCGCCCAAAATCGTCTTGGCTCGCAA